>JANUYF010000010.1:25909659-27277159 GCA_026167975.1 Phrynosoma blainvillii | reverse complement strand
AATGTTTCTGCAGAAATAAAAGACGGTTGTTTCACCTACAGTGCATAGGGGAGAAAGCAACTGCAACCTTGGCGTTGCTGGAAGGAACAAATTTCCTTTGCATACTTAGAAAGGGAGGAAGAAACTTGAATTTCTTAAAGGAGGAGGAAGGGTCGTAAGAGGGAGAAGAAACTGGAATCTTGGAATTTTTGTGTGGTTGGAAGAGATTTCCTCTTTGATCAGATTGAAGGATGAGCAACTGGGGTCTTAGGACTTTTATCCCACAAGCCTCAGTCTCTCCATGTTCTTACCACAATTGCAAGAGAACGGGAAAATGCCAGTTTTGCAGTATTATTGCACATCTTTTCAGTAGCACAGCTGGGGCTTTTTGCAACGCTGATGGTCCCACATGCTTTCTTCCGCGTTCCCCCTTAACCCTACTTTCCCAATTTGTCCTGGGGGTTTGGTTTGTGGAGTTGTGAGGGACATAGACCATTGCTTTTTGTCAGCAAGCTAAGACATTTTTATTTAAGCAAGCATTTAATATAGTCAGCCCTCCGTTTTCGTGAGGGATCCATTCCGGACCCCCCACTGCGGAAACAAAAAGTGCACACCCCATTATGTCCCCCTCCATTTCCCGCTCACAGATAGGCATAAGACGTGGATTTGAAATCTGCGAAAACAGAGGGGCGACTGTATAATCATATCAGGGTGGTTTTTATGGAGTATGTGTCTTTCAGTCATGCCTTTTAACTATCGTATATTTTTATATAATTCTAGACTGTTTTTACAGGATTGTAACTGTTTTAAATTTTATTGTAACATTGTTGTTTTTTAATGCTGTTATCTGTGAGCTTCCTCGGGTTCCTTCTGGGAGAAAGGCGTCATGCAAATGAAATAATTAAATAAATCAGAAATTGCATTGGTGGCAATGTTGAGTGCATTTGTTGACTTTGGGACAAATATCACCTCTAAATCAGCAGGGCTTTGGGGCTGAGGTTCAGGGGCCGCTGCACTTTGGGGTCCCAAGGGTCACTGGTGGTGCCCCAGAGGCAGAGCTTTGCTCATCCTTGTGCTAGATTTATTATTATTATTATTATTATTATTATTATTATCCCGCCCCTCTGCGTAATGCAACCAGGGCAGCTTACAACATTAAAATATACATTTCATATCCCACAATCCCACCAACCCCTTAAAATACTATTAAACAATGACAATTTAAAACACACTTAAAATAATAATTCAGAAAAGCAAATAAACAATAACTGCAGCAGAATCAGAGGAGCAGGTTGGGCTGTCTTTTGACGGCCAGGATATCTATTCGGGAAAGGCCTGCCAGAAGAGATCCATCTTAACAGCCTTTTTAAAGATGTTTAAAGTGGTAATATGACGGATCTCATCCGGCAGGCCATTCCATAATCTGGGAGAGGTTGCCAAAAAGGCTTCCTCTTTCTTTTCTTCTTTTTCTTTTTTTCTTCCTTCCTTCCTTCCTTCTTTCCTTCCTTCCTTCCTTCCTTCCTTCCTTCCTTCTTTCCTTCTTTCTTTCTTTCTTTCCCTCCCTCCCTCCCTCCCTTCCTTCCTTCCTCTTTCTTTTTCCTTTTCCTGTAGTTTAATGCCACTCATTTGCCTCTTCTTTTTGAGGTGGACAGCATTACAGACGCCATGGCGGAACTGAAGGAGAAGAAGATCCGGGTGTTGAGCGAAGAGCCCAGAATCGGTGCCCATGGGAAACCTGTGGTTTTTCTCCATCCGAAAGACTGCGATGGAGTCTTGGTGGAGCTTGAGCAAGCCTAAGCGGTGGTCCTGATGACGGGAACAACAAATGCCCAGCTTTGCGGGGTTTTCGGCAGAGATTTGGAGGCAGACATTGCCCTAAATCCTCTTGACAGTTCCTCTCAAGTAGACCCATTGAATCAATGGAGCTTGTCTGTGTGTTGACTCACTGCGTGACAGTGAATTCAATGGGTTTACTCCATTTGAGGCAGGCCTACAAGATTTTACGTAGAGAGATCTTGTAGCACCTTTGAGACTCACTGAAATAAAGAAGTTGGCAGCATGAGCTTTCCTAGACTTCAGCCCACTTCCTCAGATGCATTTGTAAAAAAATGCTGCCAACTTCTTTATTTTAGCGAGTCTCAAAGGGACCACAAGATCTCTCTACATACTGATTTTACAGATTAAAATGGTTATATCTGGGAATTCTACAAGATTTTAGCCATTCTGTGTTTTGGGGGAAAAAATCATTACTTTGATTTCTGGTTATTGAAGATTTTTATTTTTATTTTTTTAATTTCAGGATGTAACAGCATTACCGACAACATCATTTGCAATTAAAGAAAGAAAAACTCAAAAGATTCAAAATCTTCCTCCTCCTCTTTCTCAGTATTGATTAGGTATTTGTTCGGGAAGATGTCTTTAAGTTGCTTGAAACTGCCAAACCAATATCAATATATATATATATTGGTGCTGTTGTTGAATGCAGTTGACTCACAACTCCTAGGCATAATTTTGCATCCATTTGACAGATTTCTAGGTCATCCTCCATCAGTCTGTTTTACATTTGCAAGCAAGAAAAGAGGAAAGGAAAAAGAGGAGTCTGCTCTTTTTATTTAAGGATTTTTTCCAGTCTTCCTTGGGGGATCATCTTTTCTGTATGCACCGTTTCCAAGGGCTTTCCAGATATCTCAGAGGTATGATTCTGGTGTTTGTCTATACACCTTGAATGAAAAGCAATTTCTTTTTCCTTTCCATAACAATCACTGTGAATAAAGCACTTCTTTTGCTGCTGTTAAAAATACGTATGTGCCTTCAAGTATCCCATCAACTAATGATGCCCCCATTAATTTCACTTAAGGTTTTCTAAGGTTGCATCTACACTGCAGAATTAATGCACTTTGGTACCGTTTTAACTGCCATGGCTCAGTGCTATGGAATCCTGGGATTTAAAGATTTGTGAGATATTTATCCTTCTGTGTCAGAGAGCTCTGGGGCCGCAACAAACTACAAATCCCCAGCAATCCATAGGATGGAGCCATGATAATTAAAATGGGGTCAGACTGCATTAATTCTCACAAAACTACAATTCCCAGAAGTCCATAGCATTGAGCCACGGCAGTTAGATTGGCATCAACCTAGATTATCTCTGCAGTGTGGATGCATCCTAAATCAGTTTTTGTTTTCATCCTATGGACGGTGGCTTGAGATGATGGGAGTTGCAGTCCCAACATACCTAGAAGGTAGCAGGTTGCAAAAGCGTTCTGCAAATACCTTTGGTCTTTATTTATTCTGAGATGAGTCTCCCCAAAACTTTGGAACTGTTGCTAATGCCTTCCCTCTTGCTCTCAGTTTTACGGGATTTTAATTTTGTGATTTATTTCTCCACTCCATTTCTGGTTTTCTGCAGAGAGGAGAAAAACCTAGTATTTCAAGTTTTTGCATTTGGAAAAGTTTTGTTGGTTGCTGCGTATTTCACATTTTCTGGCAATTTTGCCACGTATTCTCACCTTCTGGATGGGGTTTAAGGTTTCAATGGAGTGGGTTTTCTGAAAATTTGTAAACAGCTGTAAAATATTTCCTGTGCAGCGGCAGATAAATAATTTAAAATAAATCGGTATCTACAGACACAATGAAATGCCTGGTTTCCCCCCAAATGCCCCCTCGTGGTTGAGCATGGCATCTCCAAATCCCTTTTCACCCCATTATCTGTGTTTTAATGGACTATAAAGTTTATGATAAAATATTCCCGTTCGTCTCATGCTTTTATGCTTTTGCTTAAGGGGAGCATCAAACGCCTCCTTAATAGCGCCCTTAATTAAGAGTGCATTAAATTCACACATTTTATACAGCAGTTTCCCAAGCAGAGAGCGTGCGAGAAAGTAAACTTTGATTTCTGCTATAAATTTACCTTCAGTCAAAGCTGAATAATTCATCACCTGCAATGGATAATATGTTAAAAGACATGCAAAAACCCCAAGCTGTAGGAGACTTCGTTAAAACCTGATGTTGTAAAGGGATGGGTAACGATACTACTTTTGCTAAAAACCCAGATTTTGGTCCTTCCAGTTGCAATATGTATATGTGTACATATATATATATATATATATATATATATATATATATATAGTCTGACAATGGAAGACAAGACTTTATGAAAGAACCGATAACAAATAAAGCTGGGGAATAGTTAAACACCATTCCCTGCAGCATTGACAGAAGAAAATGGGAACGATTTCCTTGCAACAACATGTTCCAGCACAGAATAATCCATGCAGGAACCTTTTGAAATAAATCTTGAAAATGGGAGAGGGCTATATTTCATCTTCCATTTCCTAACCAATATTAAGAAAAGCATGCTCAAAGGTTGGTCCTTTGTTTCATCAGCCATCCTTGATAGCTAGATTAACATCAAATGATTCCTAGGTCCAATCCACACTGCAGAGATAATCCAGTTTGACACTGCTTTTAATTGCCTTGGCTCAGTGCTAAGGAATCCTGAGAATTGTAGTTTATTGTGGCCCCAGAGCTCTCCATCAGAGAAGGCTAAATGTCTGACAAAACTACAGTTTCCAAAATTCCCTAGCATTGAGTCAAGGCAGTTAAAGCGGTCTCAAACTGGATTATTTTTACAGAGTGGATTTGACCAACAACTTTGTTTAGGACTAACAATTTGATTTAGGCAATATTCATGATAATACAAATATCACTTATAATAATATATGTATTGCCACCTTGAGTCCCAGTATTGGGGAAAAGGTAGAATATGAATAAGATAAAGAGGAAGATTATGCTTAATGGCAATAGAACAATCAATGTAAATAAATATATAGTATATAAATATATATAGCCTTACAATGAAATCTATCAATGGCAATAAAGCCATTAAGGGCAGAAGTAGATATTCATAGCAGTAAGATATATTAATAAATAAATTAAATAAAACAGTTAATGGCTCGATAAAATTAATGGGAATAGGATATAGTAATAAAATCCATTTGATGGCAATAAAACCACTAGTAACGAATGCAGACACTAACAGCAATAGGATGTATTAATAAAAACTATTAATGGAGGTAAAAACTATTAATGACCAAAATAAATATTAATGGCAAAAGGAATCCGGATAAAAATTTCTTCGTGGCATTGAGCCATGAATGGCAAACATATATATTGTTGAAGAGGAGAATAATCACCTGGGCAGGTATCACCCAGGTATCTCTTTAACTTGTATCTGAACATATCATAGGTAAAGGAGGATTAGACTTGGAGGCCTGAAAACCGGAGGAAGGAACATCCACGATTTAAGATATGCAGATGACACCATCCTTCTAGCAGAAAAGAGCAAAGACTTGGAACGATTGCTGAAGAAAGTCAAGGAAGAAAGTGCAAAGGCAGGTTTACAGTTGAGCGTTACGAAAAGAAAAGTAATGACCACAGATGATTTATGTAACTTTAAAGTAGATGATGAAGACATCGAAATAGTTCAAGTTGAGGGCAATTAACAACAATGACAAAGGTGGAGGGCAGCAGGGAAAGAGGAAGACTGCCTTACAGATGGATGGATTCAAACAAGGAAGCCTAGTCTGCCCTGATTTTGCAAAACCTGAGCAAGGCTCTTGATGGCAGGGTGACTTGGAAGTCTCTCATTCATGAAATTGCCGTAAGTCAATAAGTCTACAAAAGCTCATGCTCTAGGAAAAGAGATTCAACATTAGGAAGAACTTCCTGACAGTAAGAGCTGTTGGTCAGTGGAACACACTCCCTTGGAAAGTGATGGAGTCTCTTTCTTTAGAAGTTTTTAAACAGACTCGATGGCCATCTCTCAGGGGTGCTCTGATTGTGCGTTCCTGCATGGCAGAATGGGGTTGGACTGGATGACCCTTGAGGTCTCTTCCAACTCTAGGATTCTACCAACTTCTTTCTTTCACTTTTAGTCTCAAAAGGTGCTACATGATCCCTTTGCATACTGATTTTTACAAACAACTAGGTCTTTTTTATGCTCAATGGAGACAGTCCTAGGCATATTGTGAGAAGACAAGGCTCCCTAGAAAAGACTCTCATGCTTGGTAAGGTGGAAGGCAGGAGGAAAAGAGGAAGACTACCTTATTAGAGGGATGGGTTCAATCAAGGAAGCTTTCCTGAGTCTACTTGAGTATTGAGGACAGGGTGACCTGGAGGTCCCTCATTCATGGGATGGCCATAAGTCCCGTGTGATGCCCCTGGTAAGGGAGAAGGGAGGAGAAAAGGAGGAAGACCATCTTATCGATCAGGGGTAGGCAACCTTTCCCTTTTAAGGGCCGAGAGACTTCAGCTCCCAGAAGCCTCAGCCATGTTGGCCTATAATAGTCCCATGTTGGCCAATAGCTCCTGGGATTCTGGGAGCTGAAGTCCCTCGGCCCTTAAAGGGGAAAGGTTGCCTACCCCTGTATAGATGGATGGGTTCAGTCAAGGAAGCAATTGGCCCTGAGTTTGCAAGACCTGAGTATTGAGGACAGGGTGTCATGGGCCAGGAGCTGCAGGACTGGGACCTGGAGGAAAGGTCTGATGAAGAGGCTGAGGAAGGGACCCAGGTAAGTCTTCCAGGCTGGGAACAGCCTGCAGCTCTCCCTGTTGCAGAGCCACAGCCAGCTCAACCTGTGGAAGTGCAGCCTCAGCTCACCTGCAGCTGATGAGGCAGAGGACACAGCTGGGGTCTTAGGTCCTCCATCAAGGAGGATCCAACCAAAGAGAGAAGACAGAGACTCAGCCAGGCTGCAGGCCAAGCAGCAAGAAAGCTCTGATTAGAGCCAGCTGGTGTCCGGCTAGTGAAGAGCTGAGTTTGCCTAAAGCAAGGGCTGGAAGGCTGTTTCCTGGCCAGCATTCCTGTTACCTGTTTCCAGACTCCTGTGTTTCCTACTTTGGGCTTCCTGGCTTCTTCGACCCTTGGACCATGTTGACCTTGGTTCCTGGTATTTCCCTTGACTCTGGACTGCTTGACCAACGCCTTTCTCTTAATGGACTCCCACAGGCAAGAATGTTTTCTAGCCGCTTGTAATTCACTGCCTCTGCCTGCATTATTAGTTGGTTTCCTTCCAGCCAGCCTGTGGTGTTGTTTGGTGACTCAGGACACAGGGGGACATGGAGGTCTTTTATTTATGGGATTGCCATAACTGCCTAGTGATATTCCTGGTACAATTGAAGGGAGGAAGACTGCCTCATAGATGGATGGGTTCAGTCAAGGAAGCTGCCTCTGCCTGAGTCTACCTGAGTAAAGGTATTGATGGTAAGGTGACATGGAGGTCCCCCATTCATGGGATGACCATAGTGATCTCCCTGGTAAGGCGGAGAGCAGATGGAAAAGAGGAAGACTACCTTACAGATGAGTGGGTTGACCTTATAGATGGGTGGGTTCACCTTATGGATGGATGGACCCTGAGTCTCCCGGGGGGGGTTGGGGGTTATTGAGGACAGGCTGACCTGGAGGTCCCTCATTCATGGGATGTCCCTAAGGCCCTAATGATGTTCCTAGTAAGGCGGAAGGAAGAGGAAAAGAGGAAGACTACTTTATAGATGGGTGGGTTCAGTCAAGGAAGCCACCTCTGCCCTGAGTCTACCTGAGTGGGGGTACTGATGTCAGGGTGCCCTGGAGGTCCCTCATTCATGGGATGGCCATAAGTCCCTAGTTATATCCCTGGTAAGTTAGAAGGCAAGAGCAAGTGGAGACTATAGATGGATGGGTTCAATCAAGGAAGCCACTGGCCCTGAGTTTGCAAGACTAGAGTATTGATGTCGGGGTGACCTAGAGGTCCTTCATTCCTGGGATGGCCATAAGTCCCTTGTGATGCCCCTGGCAAGGTGGGAGGGAGGAGGCCCACCTTCTCGATGGATGGGTCCAACCAAGGCAGCCCCCTGAGTTAGTGAGACCTGCCTGTTGATGTCAGGGTGACCTGGAGGTCCCTGGTTCCTGGGCTGGCCCTAGGCCTTGTGGAGGGAGCGATTCCAGTCCCTGGGAGCCGAGGCCACCTGCCAGATGGGGCTGAGCATCATGCAGGGTCCCAGGGGCTGGCATCCCTGGCTCCTCTGGCTGCTTCCTTCACTCAGCTTCCCGGCTTAATTAGCAGCCTCAGAGGCAGCAGCAGCAGCAGCAGCAGCCAAAGCCTTTGCAAGGCACACAAAAGGGAGCCAGGCTGCAGCTGCTGCTGCTGCTGCTGCTGCTGCTTTTCTCCTCCTCCTCCTCCTTTCTCCATCCCTCCCTCCTCCCTCCTGGTCCAGGCCAGCAGCAAAGAAGGAGCTCCAGGTTGCCCCTCTGATCCTTTGGGGGAGGAAGAAGAGAGAGAAGGACCCTCCATCTCCATCCCAGCATTGCTCTGGCCAGGTAAGGGCTGGGGAAGGGAGGGGAGAAAGGATGGAGGGATGGAGACAAAGCGCTTAAGGAGGTGTGCGCTTTTTTCTTGCCTGGGCGGAGAGCTCCCTTGCCAAGCTGTGTTTCTACTCCCCCCCCCAAGCATCCCCAGAGGGGTGTGGGTGTATGTGGGCCTACAGGTTAGGGGGGAAAGAGAGAAGGAGGGAGATGGAGAATTCAGCCCATGGGTGTGCAAGCTTGCAAGGTTTGCAAGGGGCTGGAGGTTGTTGCTTGCAACACATCCATGAGGTGTTGGAGGGAAAAGGATGGAGCCCACCCCCTCCACTTTTTTGCATTGGTGTTAGTGTGGTTGGGGGAGTAGGATCCTGAGCTGCAAACATGCAGCCTCCTCCCCATCATGCCTCTGGAGGGTCTTTGCTGCTGTCATCCAGGGGAGATTCTGCAAGAAACTCTCTCTGTGTGTCTGTCTTTTTTATGCCCCCCAACTTCTCCCAGTGCAATGCAGTTCCCCCCCCCCCCCCAGGGTATTGCATCTCAGTTTACCATCTGTGTATTTGTGAAAGAAAGGCAGCTTCTCTCCCCTGGCTTCCCTTTCTTGTCTTGCTTCTGCCACTCCACCTCCTTTCCCCAGCAACATGGTGGGGGAAAATGTGGCATTTGGTGTGAGAAAGTCCTGCCTAGCCTTTTTTGGCCATGCTGAGATCCAGAATTTGGAAAGCTGTGGGTAGGGAGAGGGTGTCCAAGGGGAAGGAAGAAAGTGATGTGGAGCAAAGAGGGAGGAGGAGGAGGAGGAGAAGGAGAGGAAAAAAAGAAGAAGGTGCTTTCTTTCTGTGGGTGTTTTGGAGGGAGAGAGAAACCTGGCACTTCTTCATTCATTCCTTCCCATCCATCCCTCTTTAACCCCCTCTCCTCCAGTGGAAAGCCTGGATTGATGGCATTGTGGAGGGGACTGTATGTAATTCATGCTAGAAGGCAACCTGAGAAGCAAAAAGCCTCTTAGCTGCAATGCCTTTGGAGGTGTTTGCATTCCTAGATCCAATGGCACAGAATAGGTATGGTTGCAATTAAAATGCAGTAATGCATATTGAATCATGCAGGTCTATTTCCAAGTGCGTCCTTCTGGCATCCAGACCCAACTTGTCAGAAGTGCTGCTTGTTTGTTTCTAGATCACACCCACACATTTGTATGTCTTTCTTCATACCCACTTGTGAATAGGAAGGAGAAGGAGATGGTGCCCCCCTCCTTCCCCTTCCCTCTTTTTTGGCTTGCCCAGTCTGTTGCTATGGTTTGGGGCTGGGAGTTAGGAACAGTTTCCTGGAGGGGGGCTGAATAAGGGAGCTTTTGGGCACCCTGTGTCTGCTTTGCATGGAGACCAAAGGCTGGGAGATTTTCTCTGCCTGGCACAACCCTGCCATCTCTTTCTCTGCCTGCTATTGTGGAAGCTGCAGAGAGAAAGAGAGAAAGAAAGAAAGGGAGTGAGAAGCTGACTGACTGAGATTTGCTGGTCCTTCTGTTCCTGCCTACTCTGCTCATCGCTTGCTAAGAATGGTCTCCAGCCAAGAAAGAGGTGAGAAGAACCCAACCTGCCTTCAAAACCGCAGTCTCTTTGGCTTCGTTCCAGTGTGACCTGCCTTTGGCTGCCGTTCCTGCAATGCGCCCTCCATCCTAGATTTTTGTGCACCGGGGGTTGGTTAGTTTCTTTAACAAAAAATGCATCTATATAACATTATCTCGGCCCCACCGTTTAATCTTTGCGGTGGCATCTCTGGAAGATGAGCAGATGGATGGCAGAGGGAGAGCTCAGGTGCATAGGCATTGGGTATCCAACCAGCCTGATCCTAGCTGCCTTTCTGGGATGCCTGCCTTTGGCCCAGTGCCTGAGACAGTAGTCCAGGATCTGCAGATATAGCATAGGATGATCTCCATGATAAACCCTTTCCCACATTTCCTCTGTACCCACTCCAGATTCAGTATTCAGGCCAAGGTCAGAAGAACCACACATACACTGAATCTGGAGTGGACACAGAGCCATCTCTATATTGCTGACAGATTGGGAACAGATTTGCTGAAAAGAAGGAAGAAAAATTCAGATTTGATTTCTGTCTCCCCCTCCTTCTTTATGACAGAGTTTAGCATTTTCTTCCTAATCTTCCCCCCCTTCTTCTTCTTCTTTTTAAATCATGCCTCCAGTGTAGCAACTGAATCGAAGCTTTTGATCCAGTAATTTCTTCCCCATCATAATGAGGTCTGGAGGGAGAAGATACTAAATTAAAAATTCTCCGCTTCGTTTTTCTTGAGGTAAACACCGTGACAAATTATAACATGCTTTTCTTCTTTCTTCTTTTACCTACATCCCCCCCCCCCCCCCGTCTTCCCTACTCCTCAGCTGATACCTTATATTCTTGTTGGCATATATATATATATATATATATATATATATAGCTACTGAAGCGGTAGGAAAATCAGTTTGAATGCTTGAAACACTGGCAGACTGTATTGAAGGCACATGGAATGATCTGGGTTGGTGTTCATTTACCTTCTGGCATTCGTAATGGGTGAAATGGGTGTGCTGTTGGTGTTTTTGTATGTCAAGGGATGGATATCTCCTTTTTTTGGAAGGGGGGGGAGATACTGATTTGGCCTCCATAAAAATGGATTCTTCATTTAGGAGAGATCTATCTGTCCCCGGCCACACTTGGAGATTATGGTTTGAGTCTCCATTATCCAAAATGCTTGGGACCAGAAGTGTTTTGGATTTTGGATTTTTTCAGATTTTGGAATATTTGCATATACATAATGCGATACCTTGGAGATGAGACCCAGACCTGATATTTTGTATATACCTTATGCACATGGCCTAAAAGTAATTTTGTGCATGAAACAAAGTTTGTGTACACTGAACCATCAGAAAGCAAAGGTGTCACTGTCTCAGCCACCCATGTAGACAATTTTTGATTTTGGAGTACACTCGTCCCTCCACATTTGCTGGGGTTAGGGGCACAGGACTCCCGTGAAAGTGGAAAAACTGCAAATAACAAAAGCACTGTGCTTTTACCTGAGAGAAAACACCTCTCTAGGAATCTCTAGGAGGTCCTCCAGTGCAACTCTGTGGTCAACATCTGCCAGGCATTGACCGTAGAATTGCGCTGGAGGAGCTACAAATGCCCAGTGGAGTGTCCTCTCTAGGAATCTCTAGGTCCTTCAGTGTGACTTTTGGTTAAAGTTGACCATAGAGTTGTGCTAGAGGACCTAGAGATTCCTAGAGAGAACATACTAATAAATTCCATGAATAATCAAATCCGCAAAAGTCAAAGCCGCAAATGTGGAGGGACGAGTGTATTTTGGAATTCCAGATAAGGGATATTCAACCTGCATAAAAAAACCCCCAGAATTCTGCAGGTATCTATTTGCTCCTACAAGCAGGACCACTAGAAACTGGATGCCCGCCATATCATGTCCTGTGGCCACCATATGTCTCATGCTTAATTCCTGGGACCTCTTATGGGAAGATGGGTTTTGTTAGACTTGCGAGAAAATGAGAAGATCAGTAGGTTCCAAAGGAGGACTGTCATTGGAAAATATTTGGGATCAGAAACTCCTTGGGTCTTTTATTGGTGAGGGTGTTGTTCACTGCCACTAAGCCTCAAGGTTTTAAGGGGGGGAGGGATTGTTGTTGGGATATCTCATGGGATTTTATTGTTGTACACCACCCAGATTAGGTCCCCAAGGGGCGGGATATAAATAAATTTTATTTATTATTATTATCAAGGTCATAGAAAGGAACAGGAAAAGAGATTCCACCTAAACATTAGTAGAGTGCCAAGAGTGCTTTGATGGTCTTCTTGCAGGGCAGAATGGGGTTGGACTGGATGGCCCTTGGGGGTCTCTTCCAACTCTATGATGCTATGATTCGAAGATCCTCAGGGAGGGCTTTCTCTCAGCCTCTCATGCTTTTATAGACACATTTGGTGAGGACACATGAGATAGTGGTAGAGTCTTCTTCTTTGGAGGAAGCTGGATAGCCATCTGTCAGGGGCGCTTTGATTGTGAGTTCCTGCATAGCAGGGGGTTGAACTGGATGGCCCTTGGGGGTCTCTTCCAGCTCTAAGATTCTATGCGATTGTACATGGAAACAGGCATGAGGTTTCACCATTTTTCATTGTAAACTGTACCAGTAAGGGTCAGATCTCCTTTCAGGTCCAAGAAAGAAGACTTTGACCAAACGTTAGGAAGAACGTCCAGTGCTAAGACCTGCTTGATAGTGGAATGGACTACACTGGTCAATGGTGGACTCCCCTTCATTGGAAAGTTTGATGGCCACCTCTCAGGGTGCTTTAACAGTGGATTTTTCCCCTTGCAAGAGAGTAGACCAGATTGTGATTCTGTGGGTCTCCCACTACAGTGCTCTTCAGTCTCTTCCTCCTTGTCTCCGTAATGCGGTTAGAGACCCCATCTCGAAATGATGTGCTTTATTTTTAGACCATCAGCTGGTCCAGCCATACCTGGGTTCAAAACTCCACCTTGTCCTGAAGCACATTGGGCGATTTGGGATTGCTGGTATCCTTTGGAGCTTAAATCTACCTTGCAGGGCCGTTGTGAGATGAAGCTATAAAGAAAGGGGTGCTGCCACATCCAGGGCTCCTTCAGGGAAGGAGGATTTACAGTCAGCCCTCCTCATTTGCAGCCTTGACTTTTGCAGATTTGATCCTTTGTGGATTTGATTCCTATGTTCTCTCTAGGAATCTCTCAGTCCTCCAATGCAGTGCTACTGGATGTTAACCACAGAGTCGTGCAAGACTGTTTGTTTTAAAACTGTTTGTTTTAATGTTTTAATTATTGTTGTTGATTTATTTGGTATTTTAATTATTTTACTAGTTTAATTTGACTTTTATGGGGTGGGTGGGTTAGGGATTGGGGGGATGGAATTGTTTTAACTGCTGTCTTGTTTTAATTTTGTATGCCTCCTCGATTGCCTTGCAGAGGGGCGGGTTAAAAATAAAATTTATTATTATTATTATTATTATTATTATTATTAAGAGGGCATAAAGATTTTTAGAGTAAATACTTCCCTAGGTATTTGTAGATCCTCCAGTGTGGCTCTGTGGTCAACCTCTGGCAGATTTTGACCATAGAGTTGCCCTGGAGGACCTAGATACTCCTAGAGAAGTGTTCGCTCCGGTAAAAAAAACACACAATAGTGGTTTCTTATTTGCGAATTTCCTTCTTTCATGGGGATCTTGTGCCACTAACCCCAGGGAATGTGGATATATATACCTCCAAGTCATTTTTTTACTTATGGCAGCCCTAAGGCTTATCATAGTGTTTTCTTAGCAAGTTTCTTCAGAAGGGTTTTTGCTATTGCCATCCTCTGAGGCTGAGAGTGTGTGACTTATCCAAGGTCACCTAGTGGTTTTTTATGCTCCAGCAGTGATTTGAACCCTGGTCTTATACTCAAACCATTACTTCATGCTGACTCTCATCTGTCTATGTCTATGTCTGTAGTAAGCCCTCCATATCCATGGATTCAATCAAAGATGGCTTGAAAATATGAAAAAAAGGCTAGGTTGACATGGAGGTCTCTTATTCATGAGGTCACTATGGGTTGAACCCAGCAGCTAACAATGATACTGATTTTTATTTTATTTATTTTTTGCCTTGAGGCTACCTAAAATGGCAAAAAAAAAAGAAAAAGGATAATACAACAAAACTGCAGAAGGGTCTCAAAAAGATACAAAATACCAACTAAACTCAAGAGAGGGAAAAATACTCAAACCCAATAAAGAAGTGTTAAATGCAATACACAAAATAAGAGAATTGGTAACAAGCAAAGTCAATGGGCAAACTATGTAACTAATGGAATAGGAAACTAACAGTTACATAGTTAAACTGAATACACTAAAATATATACAATTAATGTAAAGGCAGCAAGCAGTTCTGCAGAAATGAATTGTCACTCGTAGGGTTTTTCTTGGCATGATTTATAGTGGAGGTTTGACTTTGCCTTCTTCTGAGGCTGAGAGAGTGTGACTTGCAGAAGGGCACCCAGTGTGTTTACATGGCCAAGCAGGGATTCGAACCCTGGTCTCCAGAGTCATAATCCGAGGCTCAAAGCGCTGCAACATATTGGCTCAGTTTTCTTGGATAAGATCATTCAGAGCAAGTTTGTGATTGCCTTTCTGTTAGGATGAGAGAGTGTGCCTTCTGACAGATAAGGCCAAATAGCCCACAGAATTAGAAATTCCAGGATTTCATAGTATGCAGCCATGGTGGTTAAAGCAGTGTCAAACTGCATTGATTTTGCAGTGTAGATGCAGCATCAGGTGGGTCAGGGGCAACGAATGGCATTACTCAGCAATGATGTTTTATTTTTGCTTTTATTGCTTTTATTGAATTTCATTTTATTAGCAATATCATGCAGTGTATAATATAGACCGAGTTCTCGTTTACACTTGCACAATCCCAGCACTTTGATATCAGTTTAACTGCCGTGGCTCCATCCTACACATGGGATTTGTAGTCTCGGAAGCTACTTAGAATTCTCTGCCAAAGAGCTCTAGTGTCCCACCAAACTACAAATCCCAGGATTCCATAGGATGCAGCCATGGCAGTTCAAGTGGATTAATAGCGCTATAACTGTGTATTATGAACAAACAGAAAGCTATAATCTGTGTTTCTGCTGTTTCTTTGAAGGACCCTTATATAGTTCTACTCCTTTAAAAATGCCATGGCGCTATCCTATAGAAACCTAGGATTTGTAGTTTGTAGCATTCCTTGCCAAAGAGCTCTAGTGTTTCCCCAAACTACAAATCCCAAGATGTTGTCGGATGCAGCCGTGGCAGTTGGAGCTGAATCAAAGTCTGTATTGCAAAAGTCACCCAACTTATCATAGGTCAATAGAGAGAAATATATAAAATATATAAAATATATAAAAAGGCACTGAATGATCATCTCACATCATGTTTTCATCTGTTTTACCATTCCTTGTGTTCCAAAAAGTTAATGCCGACTTTAATTTTCAAAGAACAACAAATAGTTCAAGGTTCTTGACTTGGGCAAAGACTAGCTTTTCCATCCCAGCTATAAGGAATGGCCTTCTCCTCTATCATATTGCAATTATTATTATTATTATTATTATTATTTGTAGCACTATTTTGCAATGGATGTTCCTTTTCTTTTCTGTCTCGGATATATGCCACTCATGACTTTTCTTTAAAAATACAAAAAGAAGCAACCACAACATGAGAAAGGACACCTTACAGATAAAACGAATGGTTATTTCAAAGTAGTCCTTTGAATCTGTTCTCTAAAATAGTGCTTCAGTTAAATTGCCGCTTTTCTTTGTTCCTTTTAATCTCGCTCTTTTTTCCTCCCCTATAGTCAAAAAATGCCTTGCTCAAATTAGTCTTCCCATTATGTTCCCTTTCGTTCCTGATGAATATTTACAATTGCTCCTATGAAACCTCTGTCAAACGGCTGATAGTATGCCAGCTGCATGAGGAAGACTATGGATGCAAAACATCTGGCACCCGGGTTCGTCATTTGGAAATGTACTCTTATTTTTTTGGACTACAACTCCCAACACTACCCTCTACTAGCTTGATCATGGGTAGTCGCCATGCTGGGGGATTCTGGGAGTTGTACTCCAAAAAACTATTTTTTCCAAGCTCTGGGTTCATCCCCAGAAAGAGTTCTTGCCCATTGCCGGTCCAGGATTTGAACCTAGGACCTTTTATATCCAGGTAATGGTTGGAAGAAGGAGACCCAGCCTGGCGTAGTGGTTTGAGAGTTGGACTACAGCTCCACAGACCAGGGTTCGATTTGCTGAGCAATTTAATAAAACAAAAGGCTCCTGGTCTTTATAAAGAGATTTATTTTTATTTTTTGCATATCTATTTTGATTCTGTGGCATCGTGGTTTGAGCATTGGACTAAGACTCTGGATGGAGACCAGGGTTCAAATCCCCTCTGAGCTATGAAACCCACTGGGTGACCTTGGGCAAGTCACTCTCTCTCAGCCTCAGAGGAAAGTAATGGCAAACCTCCTGTGAGCAAATCTTGCCAAGAAAACCCCAGGATAGTTTGGCCTTAGGGATGCCATGAATCAGAAAATACTTGAAGGCACACAGCAACAGATTTTAAGTTAAAAGTTCTTTACTATGAATAACAAAGTTTTAGGAGAGGAGGCATTTCAGCTTTTCAAAATGGGAGAAGCTCTACACAGATACCTGGAAAATATCCAAATTATGAGGCTGTTGGGAAGAGAGATGTATTTTTTGCATCTCTGTTTTGATTTTGTGGCATCATGAATATTTTGGAGAAGCCTATGAAAAGTGGTCCTGTCTGAGTGGATGAAAAAGTCCTGGCGATGCTCGCATGCATGTGAACTCAACCCTTGCATAAATTCTGCTGCCACATTGCAAAATCAATGCGTTTTCACACCCTTTTAACTACCACGGCACCATCCTATGGAATTTGTACTTTGGTGAGAGGTTTAGCCTTCTCTAGCAAAGAGTTCTGGGGACAAAACAAACTACAAATCCCAGGGTTTTAACTTGTTATTTCTGTCTCCAACCCAATTTTAGCACCGCTTTCGTCCCTACTATTTTGTCCTACTCAAGAAGTGATGGTCCAAATAGGTATTGATCAACCTAGGTATTGATCAACTTTTTGCTCTGTGATCTAAGATCTTTGCTCGGTCCCATACCATGACAGTCAAGTTTGGAAGATGGTTTCGGTTATGTAGAACATCTTGATGTATTATGACCCAAGAAAGCAAAACAATGCTATATTGGATGGCAAATAGAAAAGGAAAAGGATTCTGTTTGCATTGCCAGTTATAAATTCCCCAGTTGTCAGAAACAGATTTATAGAGGGGTCAACCAAGCAGAGCTAAATAAATAATTCATTTCCTTTTTATTCCCAGTGGATAGTTTCAAAATTTTTCAGGTATTTAGATTTTTCAGGCATTCCAAGCCAAAGTGTTGGGGTTGTGTTTAAAGCCAAAAGAAATACAAAATACCATGTTACCTGCCCAAGGCATGAATGATATTATCCCATACATTGGGCTGAGGGAAACTGTGATGCCCAGATGTCTTTGGACAACAGATCCTATCATCCTTGATGGTTGTGGCCAATGGGAGTTGGAGTCTTAATATCATAGGGAGTGCTTCTGGTTGTGATGACAAACTGGATTCTTACCCACACATTACATAATATACCATAATGCTACATATAGCCGTCTTATATACAATAATACAGGTATGTCTTAGGCTGCATCTACACTGCAGAATTAGTGTAGTTTGACACTGCTTTAACTGTCCTGGCTCGTTGCTATGGAATTCTGGGATTTGTAGTTTTGCAAGATATTTAGCTTTCCCTGCCAGAGAGCTCTGGTGCCACACAAACTACAGATCCCATAGGATGGAACCCTGGCAGATAAAGTGGTGTCAAACTGCATTAATTCCGCAGTGTGGCCGCAGCCAGGCATAAGGAAGCTGTGTAAGAATTTACTCCAAAGAAAGCCCTATTGAGTTAAAGGGATTTATTCCTGATAGGGGTCTCTGTGTGTGTCTGAGATTGCAGCCAGAGCCTGATTTTATATAAAAACTGAAATAAAAATATGATTTAACTGGAAAGACCTGGAGTGGGGGAGAATTCAGGCTTCCACCAGTGGTTTTATTTAGAGATGCCTTCAAAAAGAGAGTTGCTTTCTGCACTTTATTTTTCCCCCTTTCTATTTCTTGGTAGCTGTTTGGGATTGCAGTAAATAATTCTCCATTAGACTCCATCTTGAAAAGAGTGTATTTTATTCTCCATTTCCCCATACCCCTGTTTGGTATAACTGGAACTGTGCACCAGCGGCGGATCTAATTAGAATTAATGATTCCAACCCCAAAAAGCTATTAAGATGATGCTACTCCTGGGAAGGCGAGGACTGCCTGAGATGCATTTTGGCAAAGGAGGCTGGGTCTGTGTGGATATGAATTAGCAAGGAGGAATAGCAAACTTTTCAGAAGGGAGTTGAGCTTTTCTTTCCATTGCAGGAAAGCGTTGGTCCTTGCAATGACCTTGCCCATTGTGCTCAGACTGAAGACCATGGACTCATGGCTTGCCTTTGATACAGATCAATGAAACGGTATTAGTTTTGGGGGGTGCATCAGGTGACTGATTGATTAGTTAGGTGACAGGGCTTGCCATGTGGGGCTCTTGGGTCCCCTTTCTGCTTGAGCTGGATGGGGAGACCGCCTAATGCTATGCATTGCCACCACTCCGTGATGTAGACTTGAATCAGTTGACTTGGACTTAAGTTGGACTTAAGTTGCTTCAATGACTTGAATCACAGAAGTTCAAATTGACTTGGACTTAAGTTGCTTCAGTGACTTGAATCACAGAAATCCAAGTTGACTTGGACTTAAGTTGGACTTAAGTTGCTTCAGTGACTTGAATCACAGAAGTCCAAGTTGACTTGGACTTAAGTTGGACTTAAGCTGCTTCAGTGACTTGAATCACAGAAGTTCAAATTGACTTGGGCTTAAGTTGGACTTAAGTTGCTCCAATGACTTGAATCACAGAAGTCCAGGTTGACTTGGACTTAAGTTGATTCAATGGCTTGAACCACAGAATCCTACAGTTGGAAGATACCCCAAGGGCCACCAGTCCAACCCAGTTCTGCCATGCAAAAAGACACCATCAAAGAATGACAGATGAGAGATGGCCATCCAGCTTCTGCTTAAAAACCTCCAAAGAAGGAGACTCCATCACCCTCCAAGGCAGCATCTTCCACTGTTGAACACCCATTGACATCAGGAAGTTCCTCCTGAGATTTAGGAGGAATCTCTTTTCTTGTAGTTTGAATCCATCACTCCTTGTCCTAACCTCTGGAGCAGCAGAAAACAAGCCTCTTGACTTGGACTTGACTTGGCAAAAATGACACACTGTCTCGACTTGAGACTGGTCTGTTTTTAGTGACTGAGGACTTCAGCTTCCAGAAGCCCTAGCCAGCCTGGCCAATGGTCAGGAATTCTGGGAGCTGAAGTCCACAACATTTGGAGGACCAAAGTTTGGGAACCCGTATTCTACACCATCACACGGCTTCGTATTTTTGCCACTTTGACCACACACAGATGTCTCTTGGCTTTATGCGTCCTGGGTTTCATCTGTCGAATGTTGGCCAGGATGGACTTGGTGGCTGCAGAAATAAAGCATTTAACTATGAAGTCACGGCTAGCATCCATAGTTTTTGTGGGTTTTTCGGGCTGTGTGGCCATGTTCTAGAAGAGTTTCTGATGTTTTGCCAGCATCTGTGGCTGGCATCTTCAGAATCCTGGGATTGGTAGTTTGGCGGGGCACCACAGCTCTCTGACAGGGAGGGCCAAATATCTCACTGAACTACTGATCCCAGAATTCCATAGCATTGAGCCATGGCAGATAAAGCAGCATCAAACTGCTTTATTTCTTCAATGTGGCAGCAGCCGATGATTTGAAAATTAAAAGCTGTAAGTCTACAGGTTCTTTGCACCCTTGCTCTCAAATAAGTTCTTGGACTGACTGACAGGCTGCATCTGCATTGCAAAATTCATGCAGTTTGTCACAGCTTTAGCTGCCATGGCTCAGTACTATGGAATGTTGGGATTTGTAGTTTGTAGTTGCACCTGAGCTCTCTCACAGGGAAAGCTAAATATCTCACGAAACCACAGATCCAGAATTTCATAGCATTGAGTCATGGCAGATAAAGTGGCCTCAAACTGCTTTCTTTCTGCAGTGTGGCAGCAGCTGATGCCTTGAATCGGATGCTCTGGGAAAAGTGCAGTTGTCTCTTAATAGCTCATGCTTCAAGGCCTAGTGCATACATCTCCCTCCAGATCCAGATATAGGAGGCATGCCTAAGTGTGAGATATGGGCACATTTGTGCCGTAACTGTGACAAAACCCAGAAATTGGCATGTGTGTGAGGATGTGGCATCTCCCCCACAACTTGCCTCCAGCAGGAGCGAAGAATCATGGCCATCATCAAATTTATTCCTTATAGCGTGTCGTGGGACAGATACATTGTGCCTTGGCTGCTGGATTTCAGAGACACGGGTTTAGCCAGATTATTTATACAGCAGGATTTAGTGTCTGCCAGGGCCCTGGTTGCTTGATATCACCAGAGACCAGTCCTTCCATAAATCCCCATCCTCCCACGTGAAGCTTTTTCCTTTTTGTGCTTTCTTCCCCCCCCCTCCCATCTTTTCTTTTTTGCAGAGAGATGGATAATCATTCCTCTCTCACGTCTCTCCACAACCGCCTCCCAACCTCCTGCAGTTAAAGTTCTCAGTGTCATGGATTTTTAATCTCTCAAGAGTCTGTGGAAGAGGAAGAAAAACACTGATTTATTATATGTTGCATTGAAATGTGGGACATTTCCATCTTCTTCCTCCCTTCCCTTCTTCTTCTTTCTTCTTGGCGGATATTTGTTGGCCTGTTATTGTTCCCTGCAAGAGGTGGGTAAGAAATAATAATAATAATAATAATAATAATAATAATAATAACTATTTATACTACTACTATTATTACTACTATTATTCCTTTCCCACCATCTCATTCTTTTTCTTCTTGTGCTTTTCCTCTTTCACCTTTGTTCTTTCTTCCCTTCTTCTTCATCCTTTCTTCTTTTCCTATTTTTTTCCACTTCCCTCCACTTTTTTTAAAACCATGGTGCTATACATATGTGGTGCAAAAGGCCCTGGGATTTATAGTTTCTTTAGAATTCAGAGACCTAGCCATGTTGCTCTGGAATATCAGTCTGCACCTTTGAGATACACTTGGCCATGATGTAGTGATGCTACAACTTCTCTTGCGCAGTTAGTCTCAAAGGTGCTACAAGATCCCTTTGCAGACTGACAATTTCTGTAGGTGTTTTAGAAATCTCTAGTGCCTCTTTTCAGGATCCCATAAATCCCAGGATTCCATAGGATTCAGCCAACACAATGAAAGTGCTGTAATTGTGTAGTGTGAAATGGACCCTGGAGTGTTTTTGGCTTTTGTTGTTGTTATGTGCCTTCAAGTCATTTCCAACTTATGGCAACCTTAAGGTGAACCTATTCTGGAGTTTTCTTGGCAAGCTTCTTCGGGGGGGGGGGGGGGGGTTTGCCATTGCCTTCCTCTGAGGCTGAGAGAGTGTGACTTGCCCAAGATCAACTATTGGGTTTTTATGTTCCAGCAGGGATTTGAACACCCTGGCCTCACACTCAAACCATTACACCATGCTGGCTCTCATTATATACAGTGTGTGTGAGTGTGTGTGTGTATAGTATATATACATAGAGAGAGAGTGAGAGTGTGTGTGTATGTGTATATATATATATATATAGAGAGAGAGAGAGAGAGAGTAATATACAGTAATAGAGTAATAGATAGATAGATATAGTTATAATTTATATATATAGCGTAATATATATAGTTTGTGTGTGCGTATATATAGAGAGAGGGAGGGAGAGAAATATATAGTAATATATAGAACAATATATATATATATATATATATATATATATAGTGTATGTGTGTGTGTGTATATATATATATATATAGTTTGTGTGTGTAGAGAGAGAGAGTAATTCATAGTTTATATACCTTATTTTCTGGCGTATAAGACTACTTTTTTTACCTGCAAAATCTGGGGTTAAAGTGGGGGGGGTCGTCTTATACGCTGGGTATAAGGAGGTTCATGATAGGTTTGCCTTAGTGTCATCATCAATTGGAAATGACTTGAAGGTGCACAGCAGCAACAACAACAGTTTTGGAAGTCATACTCTTCCCAAACTCTATATTTTAACTGGAAAAGTGGGGGGTCGTCTTATACGCCCAGTCGTCTTATACGCCGGAAAATACGGTGTGTGTGTGTGTGTGTGTGTGTGTATATATATATATATATATATAGAGAGAGAGAGAGAGAGAGAGAGAGTAATATATATATGGTTTGTGTGTATGTGTATACATAGAGAGAGTACGGTAATATAGAGAGTAATATATACCTTTACCTTTATAGAGTTTTATATATATCTCCCAAGAGTTATAGTGTGTGTGTGTAGCATGTGCTAGCTGGGATTTGAACCTTGATCTCCAGAATCATAGAACTCCAACACTCAAACCACTGTAGTCTTAATTTGAAAAATCCCACCTCCCCAACCAAGAATAAAGCTGAATCCCTCTCCTTTTCCTATCCAAATGTCTGCATTTTTGCTGCAGGTTCTCCTTGCTTCTGTCTCGCCTTGTGACAATCAGACTTGTGATGCTTGGTTTGCACAAAGAGTGCATTATTCTGTTGGAAAGTCTTGGAATAATGCTGTGTGTGTGTAGAATTCAGAGACTGCATGTTGTCTGTTGTCTCTGTGTGTGTTTGTGTGTGTGTTGCAACTCTTTCCTGGGTTAAACGGGTTGTCCATAGGGACATGGATCTGTAGAAGAGCTGCACTAAAAATTCTCCATGTTTGATCAAGAGTTTGACCCTTGGGACTGTAGAGGAATACAGATGTTCTCTGACTGTGTTCAGCTGTTGGTCTTTGGCTGCAGAAATAATCCAGTTTGACATCACTTTAACTGCCCTGGCTCAATGCTATGGAATTCTGGGCTTTGTAGTTTTGTGAGACATTTAGCCTTCTCTCTCAGAGAACTCTGGTGCCACAACAAAATACAAATCCCTGGCGCTGAATGACCCAGACATTGTTCGCTCCAGACTCAGGGATTGGGCCCTACGTCATCTGATTTGTCATTGTTCAGTCCTTTCAAGTCATTTCCGACTTATGGCAACCCTATCACAGGGTTTTCTTGGCATGGTTTGGTCACAGGAGGTTTGTCATTGCCTTCCTCTGAGGCTGAGAGAGTGTGACTCGCCCAAGGTCACCCAGCTGCCCAGACCTTGTTGTGGTGAATGGGATGAAGTCACAAAGCTAAGGATCCAAAATGTTTGTACTGACGGTGACAAGGAATGCGCAAAAAGCCCTGGAAACTGGGAGTTGTGCTGTTCAGGTACTTTGGCGAATTTTTTTTGCAAAAATGGGTAGATAGTTTTGGTTCCCCTTTTCTTCCATTCCCAAGTCTTGTGTGTCAGGAAAGTTGTATATGAATTCTGCATTGTGCTTTTGTGTTGTTGCTGTTTTTAAAAGATGTGTGTGTGCGAGACAAGATGTCTTTGCTAAGTATCTTGTACGACACAAATGTGCACTTACCCAGAGGGCAGCGTATTAATTGATATTCCATCCATGGTGGTAACTACAAAACTCATTTATCATCTCGCCGTGAGAAACAAGAGGCTAGATTATTGATTTAATTATCATAATATAAAAGGGCCATGCATGGGTAGCAATCTGATGAGTTTACAATAACTGACTTTTTTCTCCAAGCAGAGCCTCAATCACTTTATTTAGCTTTTCATACAACATTCAGCTTCCTCAAGTTGCCTTGGAAATGTATCTCTACCAGATCCCTAAAGACGGATCAGCCCTCAATGACCTACGCTGATGATATCCAGTATTGTCTACATTTCTGGCATGGGCTAGACCAGTGACTCCCAAACTTTGGTCCTCCAGGTGTTTTGGATATCTTTTCCCAGAAGCCCCAGCTAGCATGGTCAACAGTCAGGAATCCTGGGAGCTGAAGTCCAAAACATCTGGAGAACACCAGTTTGGGAATCACTAGGTCTAGACCAGGGGCTCCCAGGCTTTGGTCCTCCAACTATTTTGCACTTTAACTCCCAGAAGTCCTAGCCAGCTTGGCCAACGGTCAGGAATTTTGGGTGCTGAAGTCCAAAACATCTGGAGGACCCAAGTTTGGGAACCACTGGTGGGATGGGATATGACTTTTCATTGGTGGCACCAGAATTTTTTTTCCAGAAGGGCACCTCAAAGCTTCCATCTCTCATGATCTCTGTTGCTGTCCTGGGATGTTGAGCCCCAATAATTGTAATTTGAACCAACAACACATCCTTAACCCTTTGTTTTTGTTTTGCTTTTAGCCTATTAGTATATTATTTTAGTATTTTATAGTGTGTTGTTTTATCGTTTGCTTTTTATTGTATATGTTCTGATACATATGTTCTGATACATTGGCGGTACGCCCTTTGCTGGAAAGGGTGTTATAAACATTATTATTATTATTATTTGCCTGGAAGTAAGGCTATGGGCCAAAAACACACTGCAGAAATAAATCAGTTTGGCCTCACTTTAACTGCCCTGGCTCAATGCTAGGGAATTCTGGGAACTGTACTTTTATGAGACATTTAGCCTTCTCTGCCAGAGGGCTCTGGTGCCACCACAGACTACAAACTACATTTCCCAGGATTCTCTAGCACTGAGCCAGGGCAGTTAAAGTGGTGTCAAACTGGATTATTTCTGCAATGTGTTTTGGTCCTATACCTCTCAACCATGTTGCCCAGATGATGGCAAAGTGCTTTATCCCAAAGGTTAAAAATAAGCAAAGGTTAAAACCATCTCCATGTACCTTGCAGGAAAAAAATGGTTCCTCTTCTTTTTTTCTTGCTTGTGTTATGTGTAGGCATTTGCAATGTATGTATTTATATATTGGTGACAGCAGAGTCTGTGCTAAAGGGAGGAGGAGGAGGAGGAGAATAAATAGCCCTTGTCATGGTGATTCCAAGTAAAAACATAAAATGATGAAGTGTTTAAATCTGCATCCAGCAAACTCATTTGCATGAGAGGCAAATTGGAACATTTGCTCCATCCTCCACCTCCCCCAAAGGGATTTCAAGGAACATCTCCTGGTAATCCTAACAGACTAAAATAATATCACTGATTATATATTCCGAGCTGCTGAGAACCGATAGAAGAGAATTACATGTACATATTTCCATATCTCTCTCTTTTTTCAACTGCCACAATTCCATTACTGTTCTTTTATATCTATATTACTCTGGCTTGAGAAGAGAGGGACCTGAGGAAGGGGATATATTAGAAGGATCAATATCATAAGTGTGTGAAGGTAAAGTTCACGCTTGTATTGAAAACATAACCCTGGTTTTATAGCAAGGGAAGTCAGAGGTTGGAGATGCTTCTTTTATGCTCTCCCAGAATCCCTACATGACAATTTGTTATGCATTTCCATAAAAAATATTTGGGTTGGCACCTTGTTGGATGCATAATGCATGGGCAAGTTTCCTAATGGAAGTGGTTGGACTAATGGAATTGGATGCACAGTTTTGGCATTCAGTTCAGTTTGCACATTGTGCATAGAGCTGGTGCATGTCTGCATGCATTTGGTTCCATTTGTAAAATATATTTGGGAGTGCATTCAGTTGCACAACTTTGTCATTCGGCACAAGGGTTGTGTAGCAAGCTCAGTGTGCAACTCCACAGAGTAGTTAATATAACTCTTGACTTAAGAGTCCCAGACATATATTTATGGTTCATTTCCCCTTGGCCTTATTATTATAGTGCAGAATGTGCCAGCCGGATTGTTGTGTGCATTTGGTTGCATTTGTAAAATATATTTGGGAGGGCATTCAGTTGCACCACTTTATCATTTGGCACAAGGGTTGTGTAGCAAGCTCAGTGCACAACTCCATAATATAGTCAGCACAACTCCAATGCAATCTCAGCCATATATTTATGGCTCATTTTCCCTTGGCATCATTATTGTAGTGCAAAATGTGCCAGCCGGATTGTTGTGTGCATTTGGTTGCGTTTGCAAAATATATTTGGGAGAGCATTCAGTTGCACCACTTTATCGTTTGGCACAAGGGTTGTGTGATAAACCCTGGTGATAAACAAATGCCTTGGTGAGAGGCAATAAGCACCTTAAACAAAAAAATAAATGAAATATTTTCTCTTTACATTGCTGCTGCCTTTTGGAGTAAAGGCACATTGTCTCATGGGAATCCCTGGTTGGAGTCCCAGTGGTACATCCAGATCCCATCTTATCTTCCCCAGAAGACCTGAATCTCTGTTTCCAGAGTAACTGACTTGTTCCACATCATCTTAAAATGAAAAACCTGTCTGGGAATTTCCAATCAGTAGGAAGTTAGTAGCTGGCCATAAAAATCATAATTGTGGATACATATTACTTTATCAGCATGCCTCTTTAGCATTGGGACATTAAGCTGTTTCTAAGGTTCATTACTTGTAGTGATTGCTATCCTGCAAATTAGAATTTCTTCTCGGCTAAGCAGCGGAAATGGCTTCCTTGTTCCAACACACCAAGTTCAGCACAATGTTTGCGTCAATATCGTGATGGGTGTGACATATATTTACTTGCGATAGTTAAAGTCTGTCCTGTTTAAAGTAACTCAGTGCACAGGTGAGTCTACTCTAGAGTCCATGGGCTTGAGCATATGGAGGGGAAAAGCCGGCTTAACTCCGGGGTTTTCCGATTTGCAGGGAGAATCTGCTAACCACACTACCAGCTCCCACAATGGACTGGACACCAATGGGCAGTCCACACACATCCTTTGTCTGCAAGGATGGACCCACCAAAATGGGGCATTTGTGGGTACAAGCTGTGCTGCACCATGTTTTTTCTGTTCTGCACCAAATGCTTCCAGACAAGCGCACAGACGTACCATGAGTGGCTACCAATTGCCAACCCTGTCCTGCCTACCTGCCAGGCCATTCGATGCCCTCACAACCAGCCATGCAACCGGTCACTCGATCACACAAGCAATTGACTGTCCGTATGGCACATCAGTGCACCCAGTGACACATTGGCATGGCACAATCATGGCCTTCCGTACATGCCCGTTTTCCCCATGGCCCCTGTTGGACTGGGCAGTTTGTTAATGTTATGGTTTCCTTACATCCATTTTATTGTTGGCGGTACCAAGTGTTGGTTGTCATTTTGCTTCATAGGTTTGTGTTGGGTTGATGGTGCAGCTCATGCACATGTGTGATTGATGTGCAACAAAACATATGGGCAGCAATGGCACCCATAGCTTGACAGCCCCTTCCCCATCTCAGTTTACATGCCAGTGTGATAGTCTATACTTTCTGGCTTGAACCTGTGCATACCAGGGGTTATTTTGCTCTGATGTTTAGCCGCAGAGCATGGCTTCATCCCAGATTCTTCTCATAGGTTGGCCAGGTGCATTGTATGGACAGATGGCTTTCAATACAAAATGTAACTATAGGGGTCATTCGCATTTACTTTTTGAATGGAGAGATTAGTATCTTCACACTGATTCAGAACAGATTCAGAATTGGTTTGGTGGTCCCACTACATTTTAACTCTCTGTTGCATTTAAACCTGGTTGCCGTTCCAATTTGCCACCATTTCAGATCAAAGTGGAGTCACTTCCATTTCTCGAATGTTGGCAGTGCAGTCCAAATCAATCCAATAGCTTCTTCTCACTATCAGAGATGTGGATTGTTGTGGTTCTTAAAAAAAGAACCGCTAAAGCAGGGGTAGGCAACCTAAGGCCCAGGGGCCGGATGCACCCCCCCCCCCAGGCCTTTGGACTGGCCCCATTGACTGTATTACATTCCTTTCCCCACCCCCACCCCCTTTCCTTCCTCCTTTTTATATGGAAGCCAGAGGCATTTATACCTTTTTTGGCAGCTGGGTGACATGTTTTTACTGGGAATTATTTCTCCAGGTCGGGGTGGGTGACCTATACATTGCCAGTAATATATTGCAAAATGGAAGACCAAGCACAGGGCTATTGTGCTTTGTGCAGAGATGTAAATCTTCACTTGTTTCCTTCCAAAATGTTTGTCCTGCTAAGCATGATGAGATGGGCTTCCCCCCTCCCTATACTTTTTGATGACTTTTTATGTTTGGGAACTTCAGAGAATTTCCTTTGTGCAAAACCTAGCATGTCTGGAGTAGAAAGTATTACAGAAAACACCACATTTTGTGTAGAAGTGTTGGGGGGAAGGTTTGCACAAAATAGTTCCACGAAACTGTGTTTTCTTTTTTTAAGTACAAAACCACCAGAAAAAACAAACAAACAAACAAGAAATCTGATCTTTTTTGCTTTCACCAAAGGACAAAAAATCGTGCAGCATTTGGCAATTTTTCAACATGTCAAAATACCCTTTCTTGTCAAGGGCAAGAATATTTGCAAATATACATACATACATACATACATACATAAACACACACATACACATATATTTACATTCGTAGTATTGTATTTCTTCCAACACATAAAAATACATGAACGTATACATGTGTGTGTGTGGCCTTAGAAAACAAAATATTGTGCCCAAAACAAATTCAGCATTTTTGACTTGAGGTGCCTCTACACTGTAGAAATGATGCAGTTTGACACCACTTTAACTGCCATGGCTCGTTCCTACAGAATTCTGGGATTTGTAGTTGTGTGAGGCACCAGCACTCTTTGGCAGAGGTGATTAGAGACCTTGTAAAAGTACAAATCCCAGGATGCCATATGTTGGAGCTCCAGCACTTAAAGTGGTGTCAAACTGTATTACCTCTACAGTGTAGATGCACCCTTGGATAAATAATGCAACTGGAGAAGATCTTATTTAATATTTGCTTACATTTATTCTGGATTCTGTTTAATTGTATTCATTGGATTTACATCCTACCCTTCTTGGAAAAATGGGATTCATTTTTACAGGTGTTTCTAGTTGTAAAGAGTGTGAAAGAGACATGAAGTTGTGTGAAGTACTGAAGCTGGAAGTTTCTGTAATTATATTCTCTGCTTCTAAATTTCCATGAAGATTGCAGTGGGTGGTGTTGGACTGAACATCCTGCATCGCATATGGCATATGACTCCTACCAAATGGAGCGGCTTAAATTCTATTGATACTTGGGGAATTTGCTGCCAAATCCAGGCAGTTGGAAGAAGTAATTTGGATCTACTTGGCTGAAAACTGAGCTGTTGCTTTCTGGGGTACTGAAATCCTGGAGGAGAAATGCAGAAAAACAAGTTGTGCCCGGAAGGAGGAAATAATTCAGAATCCAAATGAAAGGAGGGGAACCACTTCTAACCCGAGTGCTGGATTCATTTCCAGATATTTTGGGGGGCTGCATTCCAGTAGTGGATGGATGAATATTGGCAGTTGCCCACCTCTGTTGTAGATTGTTTCCTAACCACCACCATCCCCAGGAAAAATCTACATTTTGACTCTAGGGAATCCAGCAGGGTAATTGGTGTTTGGGCCACTTTGGTGCAGCTTCCATATAAACAAACAGTCACAGCATCAATAGATTAGGGCAAGAGGATCAGAAATGTTCTTGAAAAACCGCCCTGCTATGCTTTGTGTGGGGCCCTTGGGACTTGTAGCCTGGAATGTGTGGAGAGAGGAAAAAAGGACAACAACAACATTTGAAGCATATAAATTAAGCAAATTGGGATTCTGGAGTTCTGTTTGCTGTTTCGCTTCTGGGGGAAAAAAGAATCAAAAGGAGTGTCTGGTGATGAATCACACCGCAGGATGCAGGCAAGAAAAAGAAAAAGTTGCATTTAATGTCCTTGGACATAAGTCCTAAAGAAGAAGAAGAAGGATAGGAAGGGGGGGGGGAGCTCACTTTGTAGATGTTTAATTAAGAATCTCAAATATCCTTCCCAGACATAAATTGGTTTGGTGTTCTGCTGTCAAAATGTCCCTTACCCAATGTCTTTCCCCTCCCTGCTTGTAATTTGGGGATGTCTGCATGGTAGGTTGCATCCTATCATCCTATCTGTTCAACTTGTTGGCAGAAAATATCATACAAAGAACAGGTTTGGACTCAGAAGAAGGAAGAGTGAACATCAACAATCTAAGATATGCAGACGACTCTATAATACTAGTGGAAAACATCACAGGCTTGGAACAATGTTAGAACAGAATATGGAGAAACCAAATGGTTCCCAATTGTCAAAGGGGTCAGCCAAGGCTGCATTTTATCACCCTATTTGTTCAACTTGTATGCAGAAAATATTGTAGGAAGAACTGGCTTGGTCACAGAAGAAGGAGGAGTGAAGATAGGAGGAAGGAACATCAACAATCTAAGATATGCAGACGACACCATAATACTAGGGTAAAACATAATGGACTCGGAACAATGACTAAGGAAGGTCAAGGAAGAAAATGCAAAGGCAGGCTTACTGCTGAACATAAAGAAAACAAAAATAATGACCATGGAGGTCCTACATAAATTCTACCTAGACAATGAGGAAATTGAAATAGTTAAAGACTTCCTGTACCTTGAATCAAACATTGATCAGAATGGATACTGTAGTCAAGATATCGGAAGAAGACTAGGAATGGGAAGGACAGCCATGAAAGAACTAGACAAGATCCTAAAGAGTAAAGATATACAATTGAGCACAAAAGTTAGAATTGTCCAAGCCATTGTATTCCCCATCACCATGTACAGATGTGAGAGCTGGAAGGATACCATGGATGGCCAAAAAGACCAACAAATATGTCCTGGAACAGATTAAGCCTAAAATCTCCATGGAATCCAGGATAATGAAACTAAAGCTGTCATGCTTTGGTCACATCAACATGACTCACTAGAAAAGATAATAATGCTGGGAAAGATGGAAGGAAGTAGAAAGAGAGGAATACCACAAACCAAATGGATGGACTCAATCAGGAAGGTTTCAAGTCCAGGGTATGGATTTGCAGGACCTGAGCAGAGCAGTGGAGGACAGGGGGTCTTGGAAGATGTCTCATCCACAGGGACACCATGAATCGAAGATGACCAGAGGGCAGTTAAGGATGGTGGAGTACAGCCAGAAAGGACTTGCACACAAAGGGAGAAACTGCAATCCTACAACCCCTTTCCAACCATTTAAATTGTAGTTATGGTTAGAATTTGGAAATGTCACTTATTTGGAACTATTTGTTGTTAACTGCCTTTGTGTTGATCTCAACTTATGGTGACCCTGCTGATGAGACATCTCCAAGACCCCCTATCCTCCAGCCCAACTCCTGCAAACTCATACTCATGATCTTAATAGAGTCCATCCATCTAGCACAGGGGTAGGCAACCTTTCCCCTTTAAGGGCCGAGGGACTTCAGCTCCCAGAATCCCAGGAGCTATTGGCCAACATGGGACTATTGGCCAACATGGCTGAGGCTTCTGGGAGCTGAAGTCCCTCGGCCCTTAAAGGGGAAAGGTTGCCTACCCCTGATCTAGCATGTGGCCTTCCTCTCTTTCTACTTCCCTCCCTCTTTCCTAGCATTATTGTTTTTCTAATGATTCATGTTTTCTCCCAGGATCCCCTATGATATGTGGGAGATTCAAGCAGTTATGCTATCTAGGGGATTCTGGGAGTTCTAGTCCACAGTGTATAATTCCTTAGCTCTAGTTGCGGGTGATGTTGGCTGTGAGTTTGAGTTTGTCTGTTTCTCCCATCAGTTTCCTTGTTCTCTTCCTTTTTTTCTCAGCCAGCTGCTGCTGTGAGGCCTTTCTGGCTAATGAGGACGGACAGACTGTGTCCCTTGAAAACTTCCTTTCCATTTAAGCCTTGGCTGATCTGATTTATTTCGTCCGATGGAAAGGCAGAAGGGTGATGGCTTCTCTCCTCGGGGAAGGCTATTGGAAATTGGCACTCTGCTCTGATAACTGTTCAGGGCTGTCCTTAGAGGATCGATTGGGGCTTTAGAAAATCTTCATGCAACGTGAGGCATGTGTAGAGGAAGCAGAAGTGAGCATTCAGAAGCCTGGAAGGAAGAGACAGATCTTTCCAAACCTGTGGTGGCCTAATGACTTATTTCCACTCCACTTCACCTTTTTTAATTTATGTTAATGCTGGAAGCATTGGTCCCTGACAAACAAAGATGGGCAAAACCGATCAATAGGCTCTCAATCTCATCTCACTGCTTTTCCATTACTGCCTTTGTGTGATGGGTCCCTTCCGTGGCAGTTCCATTTCTCAGATTGTCGCATGATGTGAGTGGCCATGAGTTTGCTCCTCTTCCCTTTGGCACATACAACAGTTGTGGCTGCAAACACCTTCCCAAAGCTGAATGCTGTGTGCACATTCACACCGCTGCCAGCTTTGGGAGATGGTTGGCAGCCATGATAGTTCATTCCCCACTTCTCCCCAAAAGTGGCATTTGACAGTGCAGAAAACAGATCACACTGATGGCATACCCATCAAATTTGCAAATGACACTACATTGGGAGGGGTAGCTAATAGCCGAGAGGAAAGGATCAGAATTCAAAATGACCTTAAGAGATTAGAAAACTGGGCCAAAATTAATAAAATGAACTTCAACAGGGAGAAATGTAGGATAATGGACTTGGGCAGTAAAAATGAAAGGCACACATATAGGATGGGTGAAAACTGACTTGACAGCAGTGCATCCAAAATGGATCTAGGAAGCTTAGTGGACCACAAGCTGAATATGAGTCAGCAATGTGATGTAGCAGCTAAAAAAGCCAATGCAATTTTAGGCTTTATCAACAGAAGTCTATAATGTTTACATCAAGGCAAGTGATAGTACCACTATATTCTGCTTTAGTCAGATCTCACCTGGAATACTGTGTCCAGTTTTGGGCACCACAGTTCAAGAAGGATGTGGACAAAGCTGGTGACCAAAATGGGGAAAGATCTGGAAACCATCAAATCCTATGAGGAACAGATTAGGGAGCTAGGTATGTTCATCCTGGAGAAGAGAAGGTTAAGAGGTGACATGATAGCCCTGTTTAAGTATTTGAAGGGAGGTCATGTTGAGGATGGAGCAAGGCTTGTTTTCTGCTGCTCCAGAGATTAGGACATGGAGCAATGGGTTCAAGGTACAGGAAAAGAGATTGCACCTAAAGCTTAGAAAGAACTTTCTGACAGTAAGAGCTGTTGGAAGACACTGCCCCAGAGGATGGTCAAGTGTCCTTTTTGGAGGTTTTTAAACAGAGGCTGGATGGCCATCACTGAGGTCTCTTCCAACTGTTCTGTGTGTCTGTGGTCTTGGGGAAAAGTGTGATAAAAAATGATCCCAAACCAGTATGGTTCCATTCTTAAATTTGTGCAATTGTGGCAAGATAGCAAGCTGGTGTGATGAAGTCTTAAGAGATTTTGGGACATGTAGTCCAAAAATGAGCCAATGTTGGACTAGGATTCTAGGAGACCAGGGTTTGACTCCCTGCTTGGCCATGGAAACCTATTTCATGACGTTATAAAGGTCATACTTTCTCAGCCTCAAAGGATGGCAATGGCAAACCAGCTCTGAATAAATCTTACTGAGAAAACCCCATGATAGGTTCACTTTAGGGACACAGTAAGTTGGAGTCGACATGAATTCCCATAACAAAATATTGTATTAGGAATTCCAGAGACCAGAGTACAAATCTCTGCTCAGCCATGGAAACCTGCTCGGTGACCTCAAGCAAGTCACAGTCTCTCGCCTTTAGAAGGAGGCCGTGGCAAACCACCTCCGAATAAATACCACCAAGAAAACCCTACAATAGTAAGTTGGAGTAGACTTGAAGGAATATAACCCCACAGCACCCAAAATGTAAATTTTCCAAGCTCTAAGTGGGCCATTCCATTAGGATTCCCTTACAGTCTTCTGGCAAGGAACAATTGCTTTTATTTGGGAGGAATCCTTTCTCTTTCTTGAGTAACTGGGCCATAAATATAGGTCTGTATCAGTAATTAATTCCATTTCCCAACCCTGACAGGTGAAAGGTTTCTGAGGTTACATTCCTGTCCCTGTCTTTGGCAGACCAGCAGAATTATCCCTCTCCTTTCCTCCGCATGCCATTTTGCAAAGGAGCAAAGCGGGAAGCCTGTTCTCATTTTTCACCTGGCTGTGTAGTGTCTGGATTTCTAAAACACAGGTCAGACGCTTTGGAGAAAGGGCACCAAGTAATTAAACCTCAAACCTGTCCTGTTTGAATCTCTGCCGCTGTCAAGCCCTTATTCCAACTCCATGTATCAGTCAACCGTCCGGAGGAGGTTTGCGGAGGACAGGTACTTGGCTTGCAAGGAGGAAGATAAATCTAGGAGCCAGGAATAACGCAAGGGATTTTGCTGACCACGGCAAAGATTAATGCCTTGTCCTGGCCAGAATTTGGTGGCAGATGTGATTTGGAGTTGAAATGTGTCCTGGTTTTTGCAACACCTGTTTGCAGTTAGGAGATTTTTGTTCTAGCCATAGATGTCAGGAGTGCAAATTATGTAACACATCATCCCCACAGAAAATAATAACAATAACAAAAGTCAGCCCTCTGAATCCATATAGATTCTTTATCCATGGATTCAACCATTCGTGGCTTCAAAAAATATAAATATTATACACACACACACAGCGGACCCTTTGCATAATGGCATAAATACAATGGCATAATGAAATGGTGTCCCTTATATAAAAGAGCAAAATCAAGGTTTGTTCATTGGAATTTATATGTGTTTTGATTTCCCCCCCCCCCAAGCTGTAGATGGTTGAATCTGTGGATAAAAAAAATAAATCTGTGGATATAGAGGGCTGACTGTTTATGCGTATACTATATATATATAAACACACACACATACGCATACAGTGGGCCTTTGGTATCCCACTGGGGTTTGCTTCTAGGACCCCCCCCCCCCAAATTGATCCTAAAATCCATAGATGCTCAAATCCCACTATATACAATTAAATACAAGATCAAGGTTTGCTTTTTGGAATTTATCCATTTCTGGAATATTTACAAGCTGTGGATAGTTGGACCCATGGATAAAGAATCCATGGATGTGGAAGGCCAACTGTATGCATTATAAAGTAAAGCTTGATTTTGCTATTTTATATAAGGAACACCATTTTACTACAGCATTGTACTTAATGGGACTTGAACATCCATGGATTTTGGTATTTACAGGGGATATAAAGTGGATATCAAGAACCCACTGTAATAGTATTTCTATCCCAGAGGATGTAGCCATGCCAGTTAAAGTGATATCGAAGTGCTGTATTTCTGCAGAGCAGATACCCCTGTCGGATTTGTACCAACTCTTTGACAACTCATGGCACCGTTGTTGTTGTGTGCCTTCAAGTCATTTCCAACTTATGGCAAGCCTAAGGTGACCCGATCATGCGGCTTTCTTGGCAAGATTTGTGCGGAGGAAGATGGCACCATTAGGGCGCCTAAAAAACAAATTGCCATTCTTGTCCAAAATTTCTGATTAAGAAATGGATGCAAATTCTAATAAGGAAAGTAAAATGGAGGTTTGACATCACATTGGACCACTACCTAGTTTTAACAGCACACTTCAAAAATGGTTTTTAGGTGCCTTTATGGGAGCCATTGTGGTGTCGAGTCTTGAACGTCGGACTGTGACTCTGGAGACCAGCGTTCGAATTCCTGCTCAGCTATGGAAACCTAGTGGACAACCTTCTTGGGCAGGTCACACACTCTCAGCCTCAAGGAAGGCCATGGCAAACCCGCTCTAAGCAAATCTTGCCAAGAAAACCCCATGATACTTGGTTGCCTTAGGGTTGCCATAAGCTAAAAATGACTTGAAGGCGCACCGCAACAATGTGAAGAAGGGTTTTATCCTTAAAGCCTGCATCTCTGAAGGACTGTTAAAGAGAAAATGCCCTGCTTTTTTCTCGACTTGTGCAAGAAGTGTGAAATTGCATCGTTTTGAAGTTGAGTCATCCCAAGTTCCTTACGCCGCACTCTTAATACGTTTTGGCCAGGCTTGACACTTCCATCTTCTGATTCATTGCTCTGATCTGCAAACCTGGCTGTAATTGTTCTTATGTTTAAATTAGTTCCACACACTGCCTCTATTTATTTAATTTTTTTAAAGGTCTTTTCCCTTTCGAGGTGGTTGGCTTTTGTTTAAAACAGATAAATATGCCTCTGTTGTTGTGATGAGTCCCAGATCCGTACCTGGATCAGAGACAAAAGGGAAAGGAAAGCGTGTTGCACTCGCAACACGTCCAGGACACCAGACACAACATTGTTCTTTGTTACATGCAAAATCCAAAAGCATCTATGGAGAAGAGAGTACTACCTTGCAAGCAAGTCAGACAGTTGCTGGTTTAGAAACTAGTTGTTGTTTTTTTTACAAATATATGATTACAAAAAGCAATGCAAGTCTAACCTGGAAATGTTGCCAACATTGCCTCCCTCTGAGGCTGAGAGAGTGCGACTTGCCCAAGGTCACCCAGTGGATTTCTGTGGCTGAAAAGGAATCCAAAACCCTGGTCTCCTAGGGTTGCATAGTCCAGCACTTAAATTACGGCACTGCACTTAAGTTGCATTGGAAAAGAAAATATATAAGACATAAAAATAAAGATGAAGGGTTTATTTATTTAATATTTTTGGAAGAACACAGTGATGCAAAGTGTATTTTTTCCATTTTAAAAGGGTTTTTTAAGCTGCCACCATCTGTTCTGCTCTTAATTATGAAGGCCAAGAGAACATATTTTACAGTTGTCAGTCAGTGCAAAGCCATTAGCAATGCGCTTCCATGCTGCATGCATGCGCCTGCTTCTCATCCTACCCACGTATTCCAGAAAGCAACCAGTTCGTACCAGATACACTCTCCTAACCCCCATCCCATTATGCATAATAATTTTAATAGCAAATAGAGCTGCCAGTCAGCTGGCATTACACCACCACCCCAGAAATCTAAAATTCTCTGTCAGATATCTGCCGATATCTCATCCTGCTTAGGAATCCTGCAACGTTTCCAGGCAGAAATTGCAAATCCTGCCCCCCTGACCTATTGCAACTGGAAAAGTTGCTGAGAAAATCAACCAAAAATTATTATTGTGGGGTGCCACAGGGTTCTTGTCCTGGGCCCAGTGCTATTTGACATCTTTGTCAATGACTTGGATGAAGGAATAGAAGGCATGCTTATCAAATTTGCAAATGTTTCCAAATTAGGAGAGGTAGCAAATACCCCAGAGGACAGGATCAGAATTCAAAATGACCTGAGTAGATTAGAAAGTTGGGCCAAAGCTAACAAAATGAATGTCAACAGGGAGAAATGTAAGGTACTGCATTTAGGGTGGAAAAATGAAATGCACAGATATAGGATGGAGGATACCTGACTTAACTTGACTACTTAGTGTGAAAGGGATCTAGGAGTCCTAGTAGACCACAAGTTGAACATGAGTCAACAGTGTAATGCTGCAGCTAAAAAGGCCAATGCAATTTTAGGCTGTATCAATAGAAATATAGTGTCTAGATCAAGGGAAGTAATAGTGCTACTGTATTCTGCTCTGGTCAGGCCTCACCTGGAATAATCCTGTGTCCAGTTCTGACAAATTGGAGCATGTCCAGAGAAGGGCGACCAAAACGGTGAAGGATCTGAAAACCATTCCTTATGAGGAAAGACTTAGGGAACTGGGTATGTTTAGCCTGAAGAAGAGATGGTTAAGGGATGACATGATAGCCCTGTTTAAGTATTTGAAGGGGTGTCATATTGAGGATGGAGCAAACTTGTTTGCTGCTGCTGCTGCAGAGAATGGAATCCAGAACAATGGATGCAAGCTACAGGAAAGGAAATTCCACCTCAACATTAGGAAGAATTTCCTAACAGTAAGACATTGGAAGATGCTGCCTTGGGAGGTAGTGGAGTCTCCTTCTTCTTTGAAGGTCTTTAAACAGAGACTGGATGACCATCCATCGGGGATGCTTTGATTGTGAGTTCCTGCATGGCAGAATGGGGTTGGACTGGATGGCCCTTGGGATCTCTTCCAACTCGTTGATTTCAATGAACTGATCGGGGGATTGGTGTGCATGCCTTATGAAGTAATTAAAAACATTTGGGGTGGCTTTGAGTTTAGGGACAGCAAATGAGGACGCGTGCTGCTACCGGTACTTTGAACTGGGTGCAGAAATAAAATTGGATAGAGGATAGAGTCAGTGTCTGAGTACTGGATGACGACTGGAGACCAGGGTTCAAAATGCCTCTCGGCCATGAAGATAACCTAGGTAACCTTGGGTGGGTCACATTCTCTCAGCCTCAAAAGAAGGCAAATGGCAACCCTCCTCACCAAATCTTTCTGAGAAAGTCCCTCCATTAGGGTTGCCATAAGTCAGAAACAACTTGAAGATGCATAACAACACATAATGGCGGAGGGTCAAGGATGGGGAAAGTGCTATAGTTTCCCCCATTTGGTTTACATCCGATGTGACCAACTACACCTGAGCATATATAGAAAAGGAGACAATGGCTGCATCTGCATTGCAGAAATAATTCGGTTTGATATCGCTTTAACAGCCATGGCTCAATGCTATGCAATTCTAGGATCTGTCATTTTGTAAAATATTTAGCCTTCTCTGTTAGAGAGCTCTAGTAGCACGGCAAACTACGACCCCAAGGATTCCATAGCATGGAGCTATGGCAGTTAAAGCAGAGTCAAAGTGCATTAATTTTGCAGTGCAGGTGCAGCCAATGCCTTGCAAATGCCAATCTTCCTGGCCTCAGGAAGAAATGAGAACCAGCTGCTGGGCTCAGTTGAAGCCTCTGCAGGTGAGGCCAATAAGGGACCATTGCATTGCTTTGGAGCTGGAAGATGCAAGTTGCAAGATAAGACAATGGCTGTAGGTGTCTCTTTTGGACCTGAGCAGCGTAGAAAGGAAGCTCTGGGAGCAAGGCCTTGGGCAACAGCTTGCTAAAGCCTTTCTTGGTTGCCTGAGTTGGAAGGACACCTGAGAGAACCATCAGCCAAGAGGGACTTAGCCGGGAGTTGAGCCAGGAGATGAGCTTTTCAGCAAAAGACAGACATGTTGGCCAGGTAAGGAGACCAAGGAGATCAAGACTCTTGTGTAGGTTGCTTGTATTGTTGCTTGCTCCTTGGGGCTCTAACCTTCCCCATCTAGCTCTTCCTGCAGCTACTTGGCTGGGATCTTACTAAGGTCCTTTTCCCAAAGCCTCCTACCTGTGTACCCCTGAAACTCATTCTGCACCTCCTTTCATTATTGCATTGCCCATTTTCCTTCCTTGACTTTCCCTTTCTGGCCTCCTCTTCCTGCAGCTATTTAACTGGGGTCTACCAAGGTCCTTATTTTGCATCCACTTACCTGTGTGCCCCAAAGCTCATTCTGCAGCCATTTTCATTAGTGCGTTGCCCACTTTCCTTCCTTGACTTTCCCTTTCTGGCCTCCTCTTCTTGCAGCTATTGAACTGGGGTCTTACCAAGGTCCTTATTTTGCAGCCACTTACCTGCGTGCCCCTGAAGCTCATTCTGCAGCTACTTTTATTGGTGCATTGTCTATTTTCTCCTCCTGCAGCCATTTTCATTGGTGCATTATCCATTTTCCTTCCCTCCTCTGCCTGCAATTACTTGGACCAGGATCTCACCAAGGTTTTTATCCCAAAGCCACTTAACCTGTATATCCCTGAAGCTCCTCCTGCAGCTGCTTTCATTATTGCATTGTCCATTTCCCTCCCCTGTCTATCCCTTCCTGTGCTTCTCATCCTGCAATTATTTAACTGGGATCTTAGCAAGGTCTTTATCCTGCTACCACTTACCTGTGTACACCTGAAGCTCATTCTACACTTACATTGTCCATTTTCCTGCCCTATCTATCCCTTCCTGGGCTCTCTTCATTTTGCAATTACTTAACTGGGGTCTTACCAAGGCCCTTATTTTGCAGCCACTCAACCTGTGTACCCCTGATGCTTGTTCTGCAGCTACTTTCATTGGTGCATTGGCCGTTTTCTCCTTCCGCAGCCATTTTCATTAGTACATTTTCCATTTTCCTTCCCTGTCTAACCCTTCCTGTGTTTTTCATCATGCAATTATTTAACCAGGATCGTGCCAAAATCCTTATCCTTATCATCCCTATCCCGCAGGCCCTTCCTTGTATGCTCCTGAAGCTCATTCTGCAACTACTTTTATTAGTGCATTGTCTATTTTCCTTCTCTGAGGACTCTTTAAACTTAGAATAGAGACTCTTGTGTCTGCATGTGAGGCTCTGGGTGTGGCTGTATATACCCCAAGGCTACATAAGCTCTGGACAGGATGATAGGAATTGTAGTCTGGCACATCTGGAGTGGGGGGCATCAAGCTGGGAGAGGTGGTGGTGGTGTCTTTTTCTTTGCTTGAAGACAGTGGTGGTTGGTATTTGCCATGTTTATGGACTGGTGAAGCCACCCTGGGATAACTTTAAAGGTGTTCTCCAGTGATTTGTAGAGAATGCTGAATCTTTTTGGAGGCTAGAATTCAGCACCTTGGACAGTTCCTTTCAAGCTCTCCAGAACCCAGGTCAATCTGTGGACTATGGCTGTGGAGGACTGCAGAAATAATCCAGGTTGATGCCACTTTAACTGCCATGGCTCAGTGCTATGGACCCTCTGACAGAGAAGGCTATTGAGACAGCTCCAAGAACATGGAAAATGAGGGGGGAAGTTTGAAGGTACAAACTCCGCACCCCTAATGCTACATGGCCCCCAACTTGGAAGATAACGCTTAGGACTATTGGGTTACTTTGGGATACTTGGACTGGCATGGGGAAGGGACAATTAAGATTGTGAAAAAGCAGGTTTCGAATCCCTGCTCAATTGTGGAAACTCACTGGGTGATCTTGGACAAGTCACACTTTCTCAGCCTTAGCAAAAGGCAATAACAAATCTCTTTGGAATAAATCTGGCCAAGAAAACCTAAGGATGGGGTCACAATAACTCAGAGGTACCATTGTTGTGAGGCTTCATGTTGTTTCCGGCTTTTGGCGATCCTAAGGCGAACCTATCACACGGTTTCCTTGGCAGGATTTGTTTCAGGGAGGTTTGCCATTCCCTTCCTCTGAGGCTGAGAGCATGTGACTTGCCCAAGGACACCCAGTGGCTGAGCAGGAAATAGAATCCTGGTCTCCAGAGTCATAGTCCATCACTCAAACCACTACGTTTTTCTGCCTCTCAACTCAAGAGACACACAGCCACAGATTGGGTGGTCATTATGTGACCTGCTAGAACTACAACTCCCTGCAACCCTCTCTAGCATGCCCAGTGGTGAGGAATGCTGGGACTTGTAGTCCAACACCATCTGGAATCCCACATGAATCCTAAGCCATTTCTATATCCTGTCATTGCCTCCCATTGGTACAGCATACTGTTGACTCAGAGTAACTGAAAAGGGGTAGCAATGGAAATGTTTTGCTGTAGCATTTTAATATTTCTGGTCACTGGTCACTCTTGTCTTTCTCTCTGAATGCAAAGCTGAGGTCAGACGAAATACAGCAAAAGACACATGGGATCACATCCCTTTTTGGCCCTGCTGACGCCCGTTTTTCCCCATACAAACCTATGTCCCTTCCTACCCCATCAGGCGTCCGCAGTTTGCCGATTCCTTTTAAATTAAAACCCTTTTGTTTCTGCAATCCCAGCAGCCGCGCATGGGTTTCACTCCCCTCTCTCTTTCTCGCTCCCTCATTTGCCATGTTCTTCAAACGCAACTTGCTCTCGCTAGTCTTGCTGTGTGATTGAATATCTGTAGCTAGCAGCGTTCAGCTTGTTAGGAAATGTAAGAATTAAATGAGTCATTGGGAGGGAAAAGGCCTGTTTTATCCCCGATAATGAATAGGTCAACCTCTCTGCAGGTGTAACGCTGACACAGTTCTCGTGAAATGGAGGGCAGTGTGCTGACTGCCAATTGCAAGGGGGACTCCTCCATCAGACAGCATGGCACAAGAGGCCATTGTGTTACCCTGCACTACTTGTCGAGTGTGTCTCTGTGTGTGTGTGTTTGCATATATACACTGGGCCCTTGGTCTCTGCTGGGGTTTGGTTCCAGGAACCCACCATGGATACCAACATCCGTGGATGCTCAAGTCCCTTTAGATACAGTGGTATAGTGTTATGGTTGCCCCTACATAAAATGGCAAAAGCAAGGTTTGCTTTTGGGGAATATATATATATATATATATATATCAGTATTTTCAAACTCTGGGTGGTGAATCTGTTAAAAAAATCTGTGGATTCAGAGGACCGACTATATATAACTGTTAAAATGTACAGCGAGCCCTTGGTCATATATAAGGGACACCATTTTACGATGGCATTGTACATAATGGGACTTGAGCATCCATGGATTATGGTATCCACAGGAGGTGCTGGGGTTTGGGATAAGGGCCCATTGTGTTACCCTGCAGTTGTCGAGAGAGAGAGAGTGTGTGTGTTTGTATATACAGGGGGTCCTTGGTATTTGATGGGGTTTGGTTCCAGGACCCACCATGAATACCCAAATCCATGGATGCTCGTCCTGTTAAATACAATGGGATAGTGATATGGTCTCCCTTGTATAAAATGGCAACATCAAGGTTTGCTTTTTAGAATTTATAGATATATTTAAGTATTTTCAAACTGGGGGAAGTGAAATCTGTGGATACAGAGGGCTGGCCATATATATAACAGGTTGTAAAAGTCCAGCTTTATGTACAGTGGGAACTTGGTTTTATATAAGGGATGCCACTTTACTATGGCATTGTACATAATGGGACTTGGGCATCCATGGATTTTGGTATCCATGGATGTTGTATTGGTGCTCAATGCCTCAGATATCTGTCTGTCTGTCTGTCTTATCATCTATCTATCTATCTATCTTCTACTATGGTATTGTACATAATGGGACTTGGGCATCCATGGATTTTGGTATCCACAGATATTGTATTGGTGCTCAAAGCCCCAAATATCTATCTGTCTGTCTGTCTATCTATCTATCTATCTATCTATCATCTCTCTCTTCTCTCTCTCTCTCTGTCCATCTATCTATCTGCAAAACTGGAGACTCATCCAGGAGGGATGCTAACTCCTCTTTGTAGGTTGATGTTGCCATTTTGGGCACATAAAGACTGACGCTTGTTACTTATGCAAAGAACTTGTTAGCGCAGAGAACTGACGGAGCGCTTGGCATACGATGATGGTTTCAGAATGTGTGCTGCAATAATTGCATTCAAGTGGTTGCTTTTGAACAAGCAACTGCCTCCTTGTCTCTGGGGTCCCATTTCCTACCCAAGGCAGCTGCTGGTAGAAGGACTCCTAGAAACATAACACACTTACGCATGGGATCTTGTTGCACCTTTGAGACTCACTGCATCATATGCATCGACTCACGGCTGCAAAAGCTTATGCTACAAACTTATTTCTCAAAGGTGCAACAAAATCCCTGTCTCACACACATACACACACACACACACAAATATATAAACTGTCTCTTCATTTTCGGGATATATACCTGTCTCTTCACTTTTATGCCACTTTAACAGCCCTAGCTTCCCCCAATACTCCTGGGACCTGTAGTTTGGCGAGAGAGCTGTGTTAGGGACCCCTTAGTCTCATCTTGTGATCATAAAAGGAGAGAGAATGGCTTTAAGGCTGCATCCACACTGCAGAAATAATGCAGTTTGACACTGCTTTGACTGCCATGGCTCCCTGCTATGGAATCCTGGGATTTGTAGTTTGTTGTGGCAGTGAAGAGAGTACTGGAAAGCACACTGGCTTGGCTTTAACTGCCACGGCATAGTGATATGGGATCCTGGGATCTGTAGCTTTTGGTGGCACCAGAGAAGGCTAAATATCTCACAAAACTACAAATCCCAGAAATGGAAGAGACAGAGAATAGAAGCGGGGGTGTCAGTGCTTTTTAAAGGTTTTCCTGGCATGGTCTAAGTTCTTGACTTTCACATCTCAGAGAAGGGGATGGTTCCTTTTTAATAAGAATTAAGGTACAGTAACTTGCATTGATCCATGAATAGTTGAGCCAGGTTGTTGTTGTTTTTTTTTGGGGGGGGGTGTATGCGTGTATCAGTTTTTAATTAAATTTCTAGACTTAAACACAAATACACACACACACACACTATATTTTTATATATAGCTGCTTTGAGTCCCCTGTACTGGGAGGAAGGCGGGATATAAATCAACATTAATAATAATAATAATAATAATAATAATAATAATAATGTAAATGGAGCTTTTTGAGCCCTCCCAAACTCTGAGCTAGTAACCTGGCTTGTAAGTCACATCCCATTGTTTGCTGTTGTGTGCCTTCAAGTTGTTTATGGTGACCCTAAGGCCATATCATATCATGGGGCATTTCTTGGCATGTTTCATGAGATGGGGTTTGCCATTGCCATCCTCTGAGGCTGAGAGAGCGTCACTTGCCGAAGCTCACCCAGTGGGTTTTGATGGCCAATTGGGATTCAAAGCCTGGTCTCTAGAGTCATAGTCCAGTGGCTCAAACCATTATGCCATGCTGGCTTCATCACATCTCCTTTGCCCCCTCAATATCCTCCTTCAGCGCCAAGACAGATTAAACTGAAGGTGTATTTCTCTAGGCATCATCATCCTCATCATCATCCTCATCATCCTCATCATCATCCTCATCATCCTCATCATCCTCATAGCTGACATTTTATAGGAAGAGCGCATGCAGATGATTGAGGAGGGAATGGAAGGTTTGCATTTAGCTTGAATCTTTGCTCAGAATGATTGGCAAGAATATTTTATCTGCTAAACCGCTGCTGTAATATCTGGAAAGGATTCTGTTGGTGCCTTGTATTATGGCTTCTGGAAACACTGTGGGGGGGGGGGGGGAAATAATCATATTTTTAAGCTTGTTTTTCATGTGCAGGGATTATGCCCTGGAGGAGGGTGTACCTGATGTGCAATCCTCTGCAGAAAAGAGATTTATTTTAAAAAAACAGGTCTTTGCAAAAAGGCTGCAAGACAGTTGGTTGCTAACCAAAACAAAAAGAAACCCTTTTTCCAAACACCCACCTCTTTATTAAAATCTCAGAAATACTTACCTCCCTTCATAGATCCATTGTTTTTGTGAAATGCATGTACTTAAACCTTGCTGTTTAGTGATAGTGACCTAAGGGGAATAAATGCTTGGTTTTGGGGAGGGATAGCGGAGCGTATTTTTCTCCTGGATTTATTATTTTGGATTTGGCTTGGAGTAAGATGCCATAAAGCGAGTGTGTGTCTGCGTGGTTGTTTTTTTTTGGGGGGGAAACCATTTTGTAATCCTCTTATGTTAATAGGCTGAGCCCTTTTGGTGGGTTTTGTACATTTAATAGAAGTGAAAAGTTTTAGGCAGTTGGAATCTATCCATGGCATCATACAAATTTTCATTTTTACAGACCTGGGAAGGAAAGGAGCTTTCTGCTATCACACATGGAGACCTTGGCTGCAGAATTAATGCAGTTTGGCACAGCTTTAATGGCTATGGCTCCACACTGTGGGATTTGTAGTTTGTTGTGGCACCAGAGCTCCCTGACAGAGAAAGAGCAAGATCTCATGAAACTACAAATTTCAGAATTCCATAACCTAAAGACATGGTACTTAAGATGGTGCCAAATTACGTTGAATCTGCAATGTAGATGCATTGTGGCTGCATTAATTCTGCAGTGCATGAAATAAGGCAAAACTGCATTAATTCTGCAATGGAGATGCAACCTTACTGAGTCTGTCGGAGTGATCCTATGTGTTGAATCACCCTTCAATACTTGATCCAATGTATTGAACCAATAGGATTCCAGCCACAGGGCCATGCCACGTCTGATGCTATTATTATTTTATTTTATTTTATTGTTATAAGGTACTTTGTTACAGTATTACAGTAAAAAAAATTATCATTTTGTTTTAAATAACATAATATCCATGATAATGTAAGTGCAACTCTATTATTTATATGGTCACCTTAAATTTTAGAAATTGTTCTTATTAACTGGTTGAACTTCCAACTGTCTTCTTGGGTTTTGTGTGTCCCTTGTACTCATAACATTGATCGTATTCCTATCTTTTATAATTTATTAATTAAAAATCTCATCCAGTGATACCTTTCTTGGCCAACCAAAATGCACAATATACTTGTTGCAAGCTTTCGAAGCTCCATGGGTTTCTTCTTCTTCATCATCAGGCAAGATGTTACAAACCAAAGAGGAGAAAAACCATTGGAGATGTTAGTCAAATGCCTGCACTTGGATGTTTCTGTCCTTAGTTCAGTATCTTTTGCAGGAAGGCAGGATCCTCCTCCTTCTGGCCATGATGGGGCTATAGGGAGATTTGCAAAGCCCAGGAAATTTAAAGTCCATTTGCACCCCAAGAAGCACCCCTCTCTTGCAATCCCATATGCCTCCATTCTTATAAAGTCACAGGCCTCTTTGTAGGCAGAGGGCTACAATGCGGTATCTCACAATACAGAAAAACATGAAGGGGTAGCTATGTGGGGCGTTTAGCAAATGCAAACAAAAAAAATCCATCAATGATGCCTTTATTGGCCAACCAAAATGCACAATATACTTGTGGCGAGCTTTGGAAGCTCCATGGGCTTCTTCTTCATCTGGCAGGATGTTACAAAACCAAACAGGAGAAAAAATTGGAGGGAGGGGAATTGTTTGGTTTGTAACATCTTGCCTGATGAAGAGGAAGCCAGTGGAGCTTTGAAAACTTGCAATGAGAATATTGTGCATTTTGGTTGACCAAGAAAGGTATCACTGTTGAGTGGGTTTTTGTTTGAATTTGCTCAATGGCCAACACAGCTACTCCATGTTCATGGCCTCCTTACCTGTAAAGGTACCTGGAGTGTCTCTAATCTTGGAGACGATGCTCTGGAGCAGCCAAACAAAGGCGGCAAAAAATACGACTTAGCTGGGCCATTCCCATATAATTACCTTTCCTTTTAAACCCAGCTCCTCTCTCTGCTCATAAAATAAACAATATATTTCCACAGCCTTCAAGAAGATGAAGAAGAAAGTAAGCATTGGGGATGATCTCCTTGGTTGCATCCACACTGCAGAAATAATCCAGTTTGGTACCGCTTTAACTACCATGGCTCAATGCTATGGGATTTGTAGTTTGGCCTCCCTAAGGAAAGAGTTCCAGAGTCTAGGGGTCAGCACCAAAAAGGCGCTCTCGTGCATCCCCAACAAATTGTTAAAACTATGGCTGGGTTTGCAAAAACAAACAGAACCTGGAATCATATATTTTTAAAAAAGGGTAACAATTAATATCCTGCCAGCCTGGCATAGCGGTTTGAGTGTAGGACTAGGAGTCTGGAGACCAGGGTTCGAATGTCAGCTTGGCCATGAAACCCATTGGGTGACCCTTGGTAAGTCACACTCTCTCAGCCTCAAGGGAAGGCAATGGCAAACCTCCACGGAAGAAATCTTGCCCAGAAAATGCCAGGATGGATTAGCCTTAGGGTTGCCATAAGTTGGAAACAACTGGAAGGGACCCAGTTCCAGCCTTGTGTTAACAATCTGCAATATTTTAGGCTCTTGTCTCTGTCTGTTTTTGGGTGAGATGATGGCAAAAGCTTCAGCCAAAAACACACAACCCTCCCTGCAAGATTATGCCAATAAGGGCCCCGGAGTCTGGGAATCTGTCCATTTCTTCTTCATTTGTATGCTTTCCGAGTCGATCTGTTCCAATTTCCCCAAGCAATATTTTATCCCAATAACAAGGTCACTTTCTTCATGGAGTCAGCTGAAAAATAAAAATAATAAAAAGTCCCCGACTTTTCCTTTGGAGATCAAACGAGCGCAAACCTCCTCAAAATTAATTTCCTGTTAAGTAGCCTGCGGGGAGTTCTATATCTCCAGTATCATTTTTCGGAAAGTTTGCCATCGTAAAAGCATCTCGGTGCCTCTCTCCCTGCATCAATTCTTGGGCGGTTACCGCTTTCACTGCCATGGCGCCATGCTGCAGAATCCTGGGATTTGTAGTTTGTGGTGGCACCAGAGCTCTTAGACAGAGAAGGATAAATATCTCAGAAACTACAAATCTCAAAATCCCATAGCATTTGGGTAACAGCCTTGCTCAGGTCTTGCAAAGGCATGGCAGCTGTGGCTTCCTTGGTTGAATCTATCCAGATGTAATGCTACCTTCAGCTGCTGCCACACTGCAAAATTAATGCAGTTTGACCCCTCTTTAACTGTCATGGCGCCATCCTATGTAATCCTGGGATTTGTAGTTTGTTGTGGCACAGAGCTCTCTCAGACAGAGCAGGCGAAATATCTCACCAAACTACAAATCTCAGAATCCCATAGCATTGAGCCAAGGCAGTTAAAACGGTGTCGAACTGCATGAACTCTGCAGCATAGATTCAGCCTAAACTGTATGAACTCAAGCTACAAATCGCAGCATCCCAGTTTCATAAGATATTATGATGCTACCTAAATAGGAGCCAGTGTGGTGAAGTGGTTTGAGTGTTGGACTACAGCTCTGGAGACCAGGGTTCGAATCCTGACTTGGCCATGCAGACCCACAGGGTGACCCAAGGCAAGTCACACTCTCTCAGCCTTAGAGGGTGACAAAGGCAAACCCACCCTGCCCCAAAGAAACTTGCCAAGAAAACCCCATGAGAAGGTCACCATAAGTGGGAAATGACTTGAAGGCACCCAACCACAAAGATATTTAGCCAAGATATCTGGTGCCACAACAGGCTACAAATCCCAGGATTACATCGGATGGAGCCCTGGCAGTTAATGAATTCTGCATTAATTATGAAGTGTGGCAGCAACCCCAGTCTTCTGCTTCCAAAACACATGAATGCTCAATCCCATTATATACAACGGCATAGTAAAATGGCATCCCTTGTTTTTTAAAAAAATGGGGAAAACAAGGTTTATTTTTTGGAATTAAAAAAAAATTGCAAGCTGAATTTGTAGATGCAGTATCCATGCATGCCAAAGGCCAACTGTAAAGCCCTAGATTTCTCTTATCGTGTGCAACCTTTAAAGTCTAGTTGTTGATTTTAAGAGCCTCCCTGCGCTCAATAAAGGAGGAATTAATTTACATGTGTAAATTTTAGAAGAGCTGTCAACTTGGAGAAGATTAAGGAGCTAGGTAGCTTTGGAAAGCTGCCTTATCTACCAAAGCCGCTAGCTGTCCAATTAGTATTCTCCGTTAGGAAGAGAGTCAGTTTCTTCCCCCTTTTAAAATCACATTTACAATGCTAAATCGATATCGCCTTAAATGGCACTTTTAACTGCTTGATTTAATTCGAACACTAGGACCAATCCCATCCGTGGCGCGATGGATGAAGAGTTTGCTTCCAGAGCTGTGACATTTTGAAACTTCCATTTAATGAGCTATGCTTCTCTCAAGCTTGTAATGTTGGTGTTTCCCTCTGGCCACAATTGCCTTGTTGTTGCATTTCGGTAGTCTTAACTTCTTGCTTTGTAATGCACCAGTGTGCTGTGTATTATGTGCATAAATCATGCATAGACCAGTTCAATGCACACAAGTTGTGCATAGGCCTGTTCCTTGTGCACAAATTGTGCATAGGCCAGTTCCATGCACAGAAATTGTACATAGGCTAGTTCAATGCACACAAATTGTGCATAGGTCAGTTTCTTGCACACAAATTGTGCATAGGCCAGGAGGCCAGAGAGACCTCAGGCATCCACTCTTAGCATATTAGCTTAGGGTGCATCTACACTGCAGAGATAATGCAGTTTGACACCACTTTTAAGTGCTCTAGCTCTGTCCTATGGAACCCTGGGATTTGTAGTATTGCAAGGACTTTTGCTTTCTCTGCCAAAGAGTGCTGGTGACTCACAAAAATAGAAATCCCAGAATTCTGTGGGATGGAACTGTGGTAATTAAAGCAATGTCAAACTGCATTATTTCTACAGTGTAAATTCACCCTTTGACAAACAGATTTATTTTAGCATGAGCATGGATGGATTGTAATGCACTTCATTGTGGATCTTTAACCGCAAGTGTCAAGAAGAAATCATAAAGGTGCCAGAAGACTCCTGGACCAGAGTAATGCAATTAAAAGTATCTAAAAAGTTGTAATTATACAAAAAACAAAACAAGTTTTCAGCCAGGTATATTAAAACTAGTTTAATTCTCTTTTAAGGGGTGGGAGGGTTGTGGGATTTCGGATTGTATTTTAATATTGTATGAAGTTTTAAATTGCTGTGAGCCACCCCAATTGCTTGACAGAGGGCGGGATATAAATAAAATTTATTATTATTATTATTATTATTATTAGAGAGAGGGGCTACTTCAAATATTTTTTAAAATATTTGAATATTGAAAATGGTTTTGTTTCCTATCTCCTTTGCAGTTCTTGTTTAGAAATGATTGCCATATAAGTCACCAGCCATGGCAAGCAGGAAATGTCCAACTGCCGCGGCAGGGCTTCTCGATCACCGGGTGAGAACTTGTCCTGCTTCGTCTCTTGGAAGGGAACCTGAAAGCGAGGAAAGTAACTTGCCAGTGGAAGACTATGCAGAGAAGGAGACGGACGAGATGCCTGTGAGACCGGAAAGTCCTACTCCAGCGGAACATGAGCAAAACGATAACAGTGGGGATGGCGATTCTAGTTCCGATTACGTCAACAATACCTCGGAAGAGGAGGAGGATTACGATGAGGGTCTCCCGGAGGAAGAGGAAGGGATAACCTACTACATCCGCTACTGTCCTGAGGATGACAGCTACCTGGAAGGAATGGACTGCAACGGGGAGGAGTACATTCCCCAGGAGGAACATCAAGTGGAGACGGATGAGTGCCAAGAAGCGGTTGAGGAAGGGGAATGGGCAGAGACAAAAATTGGACAGCACCAGATTGGACACGAAGGGACAGAAGCCGCAGGTTACCACGATGGCTGTGTTCAGATTTTGGAAGGAGAAGTAGCATGTCTGGAGATCCAAGACCAAGAGGAACATGTCCCATATTGCCATCCTGGTGAAGAAGGCTACCAAGGCTACTACTCGCCTGAAGCCAATGGGAATTCCCACGGGATGTCTCCTTACCATTCTGGGAAAGAGGTTGAGTTGGAAGACCAAGAAGAAGACATCGACCAGATTGTAGCTGAGATTAAAATGAGTATGAGCATGAGCAGCATCAACAGCGCCTCGGAAATGAGCCCGGAGCATTCTGGGACTGAAAACATTCCCAATGACTATGCAGAGACTTGTCACAAGGGAGACTCTGGGCATGGGCCCAACCGGCACCTGGGGAGGCCAAAGTCATTGAACATCCCTCCTGCTTCGAAGCAAGTTGGAGAGGTACCAAGAGGCTTCAAAAGCAAGTCACGAACCCCGGAGGAAAGACAGACATGGTCTCAAGAACAGGTAAGATGTTGACTCTCCTCCTTTGTTGAGAAGTACAGAAGATCTTGTAGAACAGGACATTACAAGTGGAAAGGATACCAGATCTCTTAAGTCCCCATCAATGAGTGGGAAGAATTGGCCACAAAAGGGAGAATCATGGCTCCAGGAACATGGATCTCCATTTTAAGGCTATTCCCATCTAGGGTCTCCACAACTGCCCACTTGTATGTTGAACACCCTTTTGGGTCTGTCTTTTCCCACCTTCTCCTCTTAGGTTGGTGAGTCCTCATTCCAGAAGATACTGGGATCGAGGTAACAGAGTGCCTAATTTTGTCCATTTTTCCATCGTTGTTCAACTTATCTTAAATTGTGCTGAAAGAACCTTCTGTAAAATAGACACACTTGATTTCCAAAGTGATTCAAGCATGTATTTATCCTCAGAGTCTTTGGAAAGTGCTGGACTTTGGAGTCCTCAGAAGGTGGTGGACTCTGCAGCCTAAATAGAGGTCGGAGGACCATCTGTCAGGAGTGCTTTAACTGTGTATTCTTTTTGTATTGCAAGTTGAGTTTCATTTTATCTGGAATTCCAAAATACAAAATATTCCAAAATTGTCCACATGGGTGACCAATATAGTGACCTTTGCTTCATGCACAGAATTATTAAAAGTATTGTATAAAATGTGAATAAGGCTATGTGAATAAGGTATATATGAAAATAAATGAATTTCATATTTAGACTTAGGTCCCATCTCCAAGGTACATCATTATGTATATGCAAATATTCCAAAACCTGACAAAAATCCAAAATCTGAAACACTTCTGGTCCAGCATTTCAAATAAGGGAGACTCAGCCTGCATATGTGCCCTGCAGTCCTTTCCAACTCTTTGATTCTATTATTCTAAAGCTGACACTGAATTGTTTCTGCAATGGGGATCAGACCTGAGATCGCCAGGCTTCCTACAAACTCATATATGTCTACCCAGAAGCAAGTCCTATCCAGTCCCAGCACATTAAGTGAGTCCAGGATTGTAGGCCAGCTGAGCTTAGCTGATGCGTGCAGAATCGATGCATTGAAATTTTCATTTTCTTTTGTCCATGGGAAAGCATGCTGATTTCCTTTTCCTTTTTCCTTTTAAAAATGCTTTGATTGCATTTTGATGGCTTTTATTTCTACTTGATGCTCTGCCCAGCAGTGGCAAAAAAACCATTTCTGCTTTGCACCTAGCAATGACTCATCATGAATTCCTGGGAAGCGCAAGAACTTACAGAAAATGGAAAATACAGCAGAGCTGGAGGAAGGGAGACGATGCCTTTGCTCCTGTTAATTCTGTCACCTTGAGAATGGGGTGTAGCAATCCAGAACATCAGCCAGGCCATTTGCTATGGGGCCCTTGGAAAACAAAGCAATTTGTGTTTCTTTTCTGATCTCATAGTGGATCTGATCCAAGGCCCATCGATTCTAGCTTGTTGGTGTTAACCGCTCTTGAGTTGACCACAACTCATGGTGACCCTGTGGATGAGTCATCTTCAAGACACTCTGTCATCCACTGCTCTGCTTAGGTCTTGCAAATCCATGCCCATGACTTCTCTAACTGAGTCGATCTGTCTAGTGTGTGGTCTTCTCTTTTTCTACTTCCCTCCACCTTTCTTAGCATTATTGTTTTTTCCCAGCAAGTTGTGCTTTCTCAAAGTACGGCAACCTCAAAGTTTAGTCATCTTGGCTTCCAGGGAGAGTTCAGGCTTGATCTGTTCAAGGACCCATCTGTTGGTCTTCTTGGCCATCCATGGTAAGCACTTTTCTCCAGCCCCACATCTCAAATAAATTGATTTTCTTTCTATCAGCTTTCTTCACTGTCGAGCTCTCACACCCAGCCATGGTGATGGGGAATACAATGGCTTTGACAATCTTCATGTCAGTGTTTAGAGTTACATCTTTACACTGACATAAACATTGGTCCAAATCCTACATCGAGGAGATGGGGTATAACTTTGCAGTGTTGGTCATGCCACACTTCCTCATTGGATTGCACTCTTGCACATCTGAAAGGGCAATCAAATGCACAATGCATATCATCACCCCCAGTGTAAATCTTCACCTGGAATGCACCAGGCGCACAAGCTTACACAACATGCAGTCATGTTCGATGACACTACACACACACACAACTCTGCCTCCACAACCTTGAATTGAATGCTGATATTCTGCAGGAGACAAAAATGTCCAACGTTTTGCAGAGAACTTACATGTGTAAGTTATCAACAAGATTCTGGCCATTATACTGATTACATAAGGGTCTGTTCCCCCCTCCCCCATATAGACCTGTTTGGTCCTTTGTGTCATTGAAAATGTTCCTCCCATTGAGTTGAGGTCAACTTGAGTCAACAACAACAACGATGAAGATCTTCCAACTCATTCGAAATGTAGTGCTGAAGACCCTATGGTCTTCAAAGTTCCACATGAATAAGAACATCCAAGCTCTCCTGCCAGTCCAGAGTGATTGTCTTAGCTGGCTCCCAATCCTGCTTTTTCAGTAGTCAGCTAGATGTTTTGGGAACTCTCCAAACAGTGCATGAACAAGGAAAGAATAATTCTGATCAGTTGCTTCCCAGCATTGGGCCTGAGCTGGCATATTGCTCCTAAAGACAGCAGCTTCACTTAGCCTTCACGGCCAGCAGCTGCCGATTAAAACCATAAACGCTAAATTATTACCATTCAGGGAGACAAATCCATTTGTTGATTGTGTCTCAAACAGCCTCTCTAAAATCAATCTGATGTTATTCTAACCAGAGGCAGCTGATGACTCTGGGGTCGCACTCTCTCTCTCTTTCTTATCTATCTGTATTTGAATTCTCTCTTAACTTGTAGTCCAAATTTTAAAGGAACTATCCAAAATTGGGTTCACTGCTCCACTGGCCACCACCGATGACATCCCAATTTGTGTGCTTCTCTCTCTCTCTGTTTATTCTTTGGATCCATTCCTTGTACCACCAAATGAATAATAATCAGACCTGACGCACCCTTTAAAGAGCAGAAGAAGCCATAGCACTGTCTCTTCACATCCTAGACCCAAGCAACATGCTGTCACTCTTCCTTGCAAATCATCCCTTCCTTCGCCTCCAGCCATCCGGCTTTTGTGCGAAGCCTTTCCGATTTAATCCTGGCTGTTTTTGAAATAATTTGCATGCCATTTGGCAGTATTACAACCTTCTGAGTGCATCACAGGCATGCATTGCATAGGAGCGATGCACGTCGGTACATGTTCATGTCCTGAACGGTGAGGACTTTTTGGTGTTTTCCCAGCCATAAATGCCATTTATAGGTCTTTTTGGAGGGCAGAAATGGGGGATGAATAGGGACCTATCTAGGAGCAATGTTGCTTTCAAAGAAATTAATTAATTAAGGTGAGATATTAATTAATTATCCCACTTTTATGCCCAGCAAAATGGTAGCCTACAATGAGGCAGGCAGAATGCTGCCCATGGTCTTCTGGTTTGATTTTCATAGAATCATTGAATCTTAGAGTTGGATGTCCGACTTACAGCAAGCCAAAGGCAAAGCTATCATGGGGTTTTTGTGGCAAGATTTGTTTCAGGGAGGTTTGCCATTGCCTTCCCCTAAGGCTGAGAGCATGTGACTTGCCCAAGGTCATGCAGTGGGTTTCACGGCCAAGCTGGGAATCCAACCCTGGTTTCCAGAGTCACCATGATAGGTTTAGCCTTAGGGTCACCCCAAGTCAGAAAAGACTTGAAGGCAAACAACAACATCAAACATTCACACCGGCCAAGGACTCTACTCACAAGGATTTCCCAATGTCTGACAAAACCCATTGTTTTTAACCATTTTCCAAATATTTCTGAATATTCTTCCCCATAGTGTCCACAGAGCGAATCAAAGAGTAAACCTGTGATCTCGTTGTTTAGTGCAAATGCCGTCTCTATACTGATTCATTCCTTCTTGCAATCCAAAGAATGAATCGATTTTTCTTCCCACAGGGAGGAGCAAGAAAGAAAGAAAAATCTTGGTCGAGAGGCAATGATAAACCATGCCGCTATTAATCACCTTCCCTCCTAAGTTATTGATCAGTACTGTGTCCTTCTTTTCTTCTTTTTTTACAGGTGTGTAATGGGTCGGAGCAGCCTAGGAAACAGCAGCGTTCAGATCTCAATGGACCCATCGACAACAACAATATGCCAGAGGCAAGTATTGGAACATAAGCTGGGCTCTGTTTTTTTGTCTCCTCTCAACCTCTCCCCATTTTATTTTTGCATCCTATCCCTAGTCTTCATTCCCAAAGCAGGTAGCTTCTGTGTCGGTGAGGCAATGAGACCGTTTCCAGTTTTCTATCCGAACTTTGAAGGAGATATCCAATGGGGAGAGGCTGTTTGGGGCATAAATTGGGTATCAGGTTCAACAACTTGGATTGTTTGTTTTAAAGTTGGGACTAACACTTGGAGCAGATTCACAATTGATTGATTCTCACCAAACTACACATCCCAAATCCCAGGATCATCTAGGGTAGGGCCTGACAGTTAAACTAGTACGAAACTGATATGTCCATCCAGTTCCCCCCAAAGTCAGTGGCATCATTTTAATGAGTCACAAAGCTTTTGAGCTAGAGGGAGAATTGCTTTATTTGGGAAGGGCATTTTAAGAAAGAGGGGATGATGGGTGGCAGGCAGGTCTCCAGTCTCCATTTCCTCCACTGGGTTTCTAAGCAGCTCTTCCATCCCCGCTGGCTACTAGAGAGCTGGATTTGGCTCTGAAGAGTCACTAGTTGCTCATTCCTTCACTCCAAGCAAAAGGAAAAGAAGAAAATACACATGGAAACATATAGAGTCAGGTCTCTACATTCATGGCTTTGATTATTTGTAGATTTAATCAATATGTTATCGCTAGGAATCTCTAGGTCTTCCAGTGCAACCTCTTGCAGAAGTTGACCATAGAGTCATGCTGGAGCACCTAGAGATTCCTTCAGAGAACACTTCTCGAAGCATTTTTAGGTCCTCCAGCATGATTCTTTGGTCAACGTCTGCCAGAGGTGGCACTGAAGGACTAGAGATTCCTTGAGAGAACACTTCTATAAGCATTTTTAGGTCTTCTAGCATGATTCTTTGATCAACATCTGCCAGAGGTGGCAATGGAAGACATAGAGATTCCTTGAGGGAATACTTCTCTAGGCATTTTTAGGTCCTCCAGCATGATTCTTTGGTCAACATCTGCCAGAGGTCACACTGGAGGACCTAGAGATTCCTTGAGAGAACACTTCTCTAGGCATTTTTAGGTCCTTCAGCAAGATTCTTTGGTCAACATCCACCAGAAGCTGCACTGGAGGACCTAGAGATTCCTAGAGACAATATTTTTCCAGGCAGATGTTGACCACAGAGTTGAACTGGAGGGCCTAGAGATTCCTAGAGAGCTGTTCTCTTAGGCTATTTTCCACTTTCACAGGGCTCCTGTGTTCCTAACCCCAGTGAATGTGGAGAGCCTCCTGTATTATGCCAGCTCAACTCAGTGATGTTTTCCAAGGTCAAGTTAGCCTGATGGATTAGGGACCATTCCATTGAATCTAGTTTTAATCAGCTCTTAACAAAGTGTAAATGCCTGGGGGTACCTCCAGCTCCTCTTAAAGACAGTTCCTTCTGAATTAGCAGAAGAAATATTCTCGTATTGATAAAGTGGGTTATTTGTAACAGCCGAAATTAAATCTTCCTCTCTCTTTCCCTTTGTCTTTATACTCAATTAGTAGAATTTTAATCAGGCAAAGAGCGTTTTTGCCATCCACTTAGGCAATGCCATCAATCCTCTGGCTCTCTTCATAACAAGATCTGGGCAGGAGAATGGAAACATTTAGCTGCTGAACATACATATCAGTGTCAGACCATTTTTTATTCCTTTGTGTCCAGGCTGGCAGAAAAAATAAGTGCAAATCTGTTTGTGCAAAGCTTTTTAAAGCCACTGAGAACTAACATTCTGAATATGCAAAGTTTTTTTTTTAAACTATATATGTTTACTTCTAAATCCTGAAAGAGATAATATAATCTGGATGTATAAAATTAGAAGGTAATGGAAAACTAGAAAAATGTTATTTTAAAGCATACATATTTTTCAACACTATCAAAATACTTTTCATAAATGGTTGCTATAGAGATATATAACTTGTTATTTTTATTCCAATACAGACAAAGAAGGTCTCTTCCTTCCCAAGTTTTGTTGACGGTGAGTATGCTTTTATTATTTTCGTAACATTTATAGCATCAAAACTGGAAGTGGAAGTGGAGGGAAGGAAGGGGATCCTAACAAACAGAAGATATTGCATTTGGATGGATTTATTGCATTTTGCCTAATGTGCAAACTGTGCAAACAAATTAGGGAAAAGACTAGAGCAGGAGTGGCTATAGGATGGCAGAAAGCCCCCCAAATTCATGAAAACTTGCAAAAATGCCCCCACAAGAACCCCAGAATCCAATTCTGCTCCACAATGCCTCTGTTTTCCTTTGCAGTCCCTCTCAAAATGGGGACAGGAAGCAATGCAATGACCCTTCTTGTCACCATTTTGAGAGGGACTGCAGAGGAAAATGGAGGTATTGGGGGTCAGGGGGAAATTGGCCTCATCTCTATGCAGTTGCCTTCTTCTAGACTACATCCTAAATCTTTTTTGTTTCAAGTAGCATATACCCACTGAATCAGAGCGATTTACTTATGCGTTGACTTGCCACTCAACAGTTGATTCATTGAGTCGACTCTTTTTAAGACTAATAAGTGAGATTCAGGCCTGGGAGAGGCTTAGTACTAAGTACTTAGGTACTTGGATGGAAGACCATCAATGAAGACCAGCTGCTGTAGGCGATATTTCCAAGGAAGGAACTGGAAAAAGCATCTATGGGTATCTCTTGCCTAAGACAACCCTATGAAATTCAAGGGGTCACCTAAGTCAACCCATGATTTGAAGTCACATACAGTTGGTCTTCCTTATCCATGGATTTTTTTTATCCACAGATCCAAGTATCCAGGCTTGAAAACATTCCAAAAAAATATAAATCCCAAATAGCAAACCTTGATTTTTCCATTTTATATAAGGGACACCATTTTACTATGCCATTGTATTTAATGGGACTCAAGCATCTATGGATTTTGTTATCTGCGGAGGGTCCTGGAACCAAACCTTAGCAAATAACAAGGGCCCACTGTACACACATCCCAAAAGCTCCAGAGCCTGTCTGATTGTGGAAGCTAATCAGGCTCAGCCCTGGTTGATACTTGAATGGGAGACCACCAAGGAATCTCTGGTGCTGTAGGTTATATTTCCAAGAAAGGAACTGGCAAAACCACCTATGAGGATTCCTTGCCTAAGAAAACCCTATGATGACCATGGGATTGTCATAAGTCAAGAGGCAACTTGAAGGCAGACACATGTTTTTCAGACATTAAGGCCTAAATCCTGTTGTTAGTCCTGATGTTCAGTGTTGTTGTTGTTGTTGTTGTGTGCCTTCAAGTCATTGCCAACTTATGACAACTCTAAGGCAAACCTATCATGGGGTTTTCTTGACAAGATTTGTTCAGAGGAGGTTTGCCACTGCTTTACTTCAATGCCGAGACACTGTGACTTGTCCAAGATGGGTTTCATGACTGAGTGGAGACTAGAACCCTGGTCTCCAGAGTCATACCCTAACTCTCAAACCACTACACCGCACTAGGTTTACTTATGTGTTGACTACATGTTGACCCATTCAACAGCTGATTCAATGGATTTACTCTAGATGCCATTAACCAACAGGATTCCTGCATGTATCTCAGTCATGTTAGTTTGAGAGAAGTGAATTGCACAGTTTGCTTCTGGATGATGTCTTATAGCATCCTCTGAGGTTGAGAGCATGTGACTTGGCCAAGGTCACTCATTGAGTTTCATGGATGAGTGGGGAATCGAACTCTGGTCTCCAGAGTCATAGTCCAACACTCAAACCACTGCACCATGTTGTATGGTCCTTCAAATAGCTTGGGTCAGGGTCCTTCCTTGCCCTACCTGGGGATCCCTGAAATTACTTGGTGGTCTCCCATCCAAGTACTAACCAGGCCTAACTCGACTTAGCTTCCAAGATCTGATGAAACTGAGTGTGTTCAGAATGGTAATGGTGGCAAATGACCTTCTCATCTCCCTAGGTAGATGGTTAATGGCCTATTTTCCCTAGATGGCTTAGAAGACGGTGAGGAATCATTGCATATGTAATTTCCAGACTGAGTTTGCTTCCAGCCATTTGGAAGCATCTACTGGATAAAGAGGATTTCTTAACAGCTGCTGCTGTTTTATGTCACCACGAGCTAAATAAACTGGGGCGCCTTATTTTTTTTGGAAGCTGTTCCCTGCAGTGCTTATCATCCGGACCTATTTGCATGGTCCCAACACCCCTCTGATTCTGGAAGTTGTAATTATTCCTTTAATAACCGTGGCTGATGAGTGTCCTAATGAAATTAAATGTGTCTCTGTGATTGATCTTCCCTGGGAGTTTTGTTGGCAGCGGAAGGTGCAAGGTTCACTTAGCCGTGTGTGTCTCTTTTGCCCTTTTCCCTGAGATTGATATTATGGGTCGGTGTCTTATCTTTCATTAAATCTGTCTGAGCAGAGCCATTGCTTTCTGCAAAGACAGGCAGGGATGGCTGCAGCTTGCAAAAAGAAAAAGAGAACATTATGGCTCACAAATAAAGGTGACACATAGCTCAGCAGCAGAGCGCTTTCTTGGCACGCAGAAATGCATTCCCTGGCAAATCCTGAAATAGTAGAGAGGAAACTGAGATCTGAGATAAGCGGAGGTTGTTGGCTTCCATCTCAATGGGATGGTGACTCTACTCTGGGCTTTTGTCTTTATTTGGAAAGGAGTCATCCAAGGCGTTGAACCTCATTGTGGGAGAAGGTTCCTCACATTGGCAACAGTTAGGAGTGGAGAAATTTAAATTAAAAATTTAAAGTTAAAACGGTATCAAACTGGATTGTTTCCGCAGTGCACATGGCAGCATAAAAACCAAAGAAATGAAGCCCTCTCTGTACAAAACTTAAAACATGCTGAAACCAAGCTTGTGTGTGTGTGTGTGTTTTAAAAAAAAATACAAAAACCATTTTAAAAAAGACATTTAAGACATAATAAAATGGAAACCCAACACTCTAACCCACTAAAAGCTCCATCTGCTGCAATGTACTAAACATCAGATGCTTTCCTAAATGACAAGGTCTGTTGTTGTTGCTGTTGTTTGTGTTTGTGTGCCCTCAAGTTATTTCCAACTTATAGCAACCCTATCATGGGGTTTTCTTGGCAAATTTCTTCAGAGAGCCATCCTCTGAGGCTGAGAGAGTGTGACTTGAGAAGGTCTTTCCCTTTTCCATAATCTATAATCCAGTTGTTGGGGGGGAAAGAAAAGGCTTTGTAAGAAAAATGGAAACAACAATAGCAGCAGCAGCAACAACAACAACTTCTTTCTTCTTTCTCCTTCCTCCTCCTCCTCTTTATATCCCACTTTCCCCCCAAAACTGGGACATAAAGCAGCTTACAAATTAAACTCCCTTTCCCCCTAATTTTTTTGTTCCCTCCTCAGTAGTCTCCACATTTTCCAAATCCCGTCTCCATCATCCGCAGCCTCCTTTCTCTGCTCCAGTCTCTCTTTCAAACCCAGTTGTGAGTTCAAAGTCTGCCCCTTTTATCTAGGAGGCAGGAACAGCCGAGAAAACCTCTCTCTTTGTGTGTGTGTGTGTGTGTGTCCCTCTGAGACTAACCAGCCTAAGGCTGGAGGCTGCTCAAATTGGCTCCCTGAGAAAGAAAAAGATCAATGGAGAGCACATGTGGAAGTATGAGATGGTCACACAGAAGAAAAAGAAGAAGGGGGAAAGGAAGCAGAATCCTTGGGTTGAACTCCAGCATCTTCTCAAGTCTCCCCATTAGAGCTGCCTCTTTGTCGGTGCCAACCCCAGATGTTTTCCAGCTCTCGAGTTGAGCCACCTCCTTGTCCACCCCTTGCGACACTATGATCTCCAGGCTCAAATTCTTTCCTCCCTCGGTTGCTTTTCCGCAGCGATCCTACCAGTGTATCTGTAAGATGTGGCAGAGACCGATGCTGGCCTCCTTTGCTTTTGATTTTGCAAAGTTGAGAACTGGAAAGGGTTGTTAAAACAGGAGCCTTGGAGGATATGGATGAGCCGAGCTAATGCGACCTGCCATTTATGAAAGCCATAAAATGAATGCCACTTCTGAAGGCTCTGTTTTCTTTTTCTTTATGAGTTAATTTCTCATGTCTAAATTAGGGAATATTTCACTGGCCCGGAAGCTGTTCTGAATGGCCGAGTGGCATTTGTTTATGCCTTTCCTAAATGGCAGGTTCATTTGCTGTGTTTGTTGTGTGTTTTCAAGTCATTTGTGACTTGTGGAAACCCTAAGGCAAAAACCTATCCCGGGGTTTTCTTGGCACAATTTGTTAAGAGGAGGTTTGCCATTGCCATCCTCTGAGGCTGAGAGGGTGTGACTTGCCCAAGATCACCCAGGGGGTTTCTTGGGAATTTTGCTATCCAGACTCATAGTCCAACACTCAAATCATTATGGCATGCTGGCTAAGTTTTATTTATTGACTTCTTGATTTTCTGCTTTCCTGGCTGGGAATTTGACTGTCCTACAAAAGCGTCAGCATGGCATAGTGTTGGACTATGACTCTGGATTCCAGGATTCGATTACCATCTCAGCCATAAAACTTACTGGGTGACCTTGGGCAAGCCACATGCTCTCAGCCTCAGAGGAGGGCAATGGCAAACCTCCTCTGAACAAATCTTGCCAAGAAAACACCATGATAGCTTCAGCTTAGGGTTGACTTGAAGGCACCCAACAACAACAACAACAACAACAACAACAATGGTATTATTACCAACATGGAAATTGCAGCTTCCATTGTGCCTCTGGACTTGCCATGGACATCTTGAAGCTTGATTTCTTCTTTGCTGTTTCACAGTTTTATTTCCCTCTGCTGTTCTCGCCTTAGAATAGCTTGTGGCTACAGCTGCAGCGAGAGTGTTAGGAGCTTCTGTTTCTGTCATCTCATTGCTATGGGGGGAAATGTTCCTTCCCTGACACTTGCAACCAGCAAAAATAGGCTGTGAGTTTGCTATTGTTAGCAGTGGTGCATGTCTCTGTAAAGCTTTCAGGGCCCAGCAAACACAGCTTGAAGGTCTCCTTCTGTGCGCTGCCCACCCTCCATTGGAAGAGTATCTCAAAGTCCTTTCCTTAGTTAAACCACTATGGTTTGGAGGAAGGTTCCCCAAAATTCTCAATTCCTCATTTCCTGGTTGGAAAAAGTACAACATATCAGGCTAGATTTGCATTGCCTCCACAATGGCAGAGTATTGTAGAGTGGCACATATTCCAAGAAGTCAGGAAACTCTGGGCCTTTGCAGACTGCCAGAAATAGTGCAAATTGAGTCCACTTTAAGGGTTAGGGCTAGGGAATCATGGGACCTGTATTTTATTGTGGCACCAGAGCTCTCGGACAGAGAAGGCTCAATGTCTCAGAAAAACAACAACAATTCCCATGATTCCCTAGCATTAACCCTAACCCTTAAAGTGGACTCAATTTGCACTATTTCTGGCAATCTGCAAAGGCCCTCTGTCAGGAGAAAACAGTGAGACTTTTGCAATTTTCTCTTTGTCTCTACAGGAACGCTTGAGTTCAGAAATCATGGAGAGACAAGATTACAATTAAAGCACGTTTAGTCTGGATTATTAGTTCTATCCGTGATGCATTTCTGTGTTCCATGCACGCATCTTTCTAATTTTAATATTGCATTTTCTTTTTGCTTCCTGCTTCCCTGACCCGTAATTGCACAAACCAAACATTCTGTCTAAATATTTATTCCGTCTAAATATTGTGTGGTCCTTTTTGCAGTTAGGTAGACATTTAGGGACAAAGGAAGACTATTAAGGGATGCCAATGAAAGAAGCCATGTTCCTCAGTATGCCTCTTCCTTTTCCTCCCTTGCTGGAAAATAATTGCCTGCGTCCTTGCCTTTAGTTCCAGGACCTTGTGAACCCGAAGACCTCATTGATGGCATCATCTTCGCAGCCAATTACTTGGGATCCACACAGTTGCTCTCGGAGCGCAATCCCTCCAAAAACATCCGAATGATGCAAGCCCAGGAGGCGGTGAGCCGCGTCAAGGTAGGAGATGTTATTGATCCATGGAAAGGTAGCGCAATATCCTGGGATGATTGTATTCAGAAAAGTCAGAAATGTCTGTTGCTCTGAAATGTCAGCGGGGTGTTGTCTCCCATGACTTTCCTGAAAGCCGCGCTGCTCCAAGCACTGTAGGGAAGCGAGTTATTTATTTTTGTGTTGCCCTATATGCACCCACAAAGGAGCAGAACAGCAGTAATGTAGAGGAGCTTTCAAAATGCTTCTGAATGAGCAGAGAACAACCAGGTCGATGCTCCAGGTTTGTGATGCAAGAGAGGAAAAACAACATACTTCAGTCTCAAAACAACAACAAAAAAAATAGATTTGGTAACAATGACCTGAGATGCGTTAGTGGTTGAGCTACATCACCCTTTGGCTGAATATTGACATTGTGCAACCAATTGTCTTATCGCAAACAGACTTTTTCTTACCACAATCCCACTGAATCCTGTGGTAGTTTGAAGGCACTGAGGAGTAGTTAGGGACCACCCAAACATGGATAATTGTGTGTGCAACAGTTAACACTTGTGGAACTCTGCTTATGCAACTGTGAACTGAATATGGATGTTGCACCTTGGCCCCCAAAAAAAGTGCAAATATGTGTGAAAGGGAACTTAAGTGTGCATAAAACCAATATGATGCAAGCCCTCATCCCCCATCCCTGCATCAGTTGATGTGGAAGCCTGACCTGTTGGCAGAAGTGTGGCTTTTGCCAAAAATTGTGGTTGCTGCCTTTTGTCCTTCCTTACTTGCTTGGAATGCCTAACAGAACTAACCTTGTGTTGCAATACTGGGATCCTGTCTTGTTTCCCTCCTCCTCTCAGGGTCTCCATTTGTGGTCTGAGAAGCAGAGAAATGCACAACATAACACACATGAAAAATTCTCCTAAGTAGTCTGGAGTAATGGCTGGGGTGGGGAATCAATATACGAAGTTGTTGTTTCCAGGTGGCAATTGCACACCTACCATCACATCGATTTTTGTCCCCTTCCATCATACAACCCTTTGACCTGATAGAGAATCCTGTTTGCATCTCACTGAGCTTGAGAAAGTTCTTGTTTGGACTACAGCTTCCTTGATGGTTTACACATTTGCTGGTGCAATGACACTGTGTAAACAATGTCACCTTTACCATCTTGGACTCAAGTCATACATTTTCTATTGAACCAAAAAGGCCAACCACTTCCATAAAGGGGACATATGCTTGCATAAGACACCGACAGAATTCCAGACACTAAATTATTTAGTATCTTCTGTAATGTGCTGATGATAGATGTATACATTTAAAAGCTTGGACATGCACACACACACACACCAGGGTTGCCAGTTGTCCCTTATTATAAGGGATGTCCTTTGTCAGAGGGTTGGATAAGCTTGTCCCTTATAGGACTGGCAGGGTTGGAAAGCTATTTCAGAATTGGAAAGCTTTTCCTTTTATATAAATTGAACAAAATGCCAAAAACAAAACAAAACAAAAAAATCCCCTATTTTTGGATGTAGGCTTCTCATAGAAACAGAAATGGGTGCATAATGTAATTTTTGAAAGTGGACAATAATTTTACAGAGACATGGCTTTGTTGTTTGTTGTTGTGTGCCTTCAGGGTGTTTCTGACTTACAGTGACCCCTTTACAGAAGCCAATACTTTCATTTTGTATTTTGGTAGAACATGAACCTATTGCTACCTACTTCCAGATTGATAACCCTGGATGTCATCAATTGCCATTATTGCTAATTTGAAAACCTGGCAACACTAACACACACAGAGAGAGAGACACACAGACAATATTTTCCTTTCTCTGCAAAAAGTAGGTCTGAGAGCCCTGGAATCATCTATTGAAAGGTTTCCCTGGCTTCACCTGATGTATTTTTCTCTTCCCTCATTTCCCCCTTGTTTCTTTTTATGCTTTTTGTCTATTTCCCTTTTATTTATCTTTTCCCTGACCTTTTTTTTTTAACGCTTCTAACCCAGAGGATGCAAAAAGCAGCTAAAATCAAGAAAAAAGCGGTGTGTAAACGGTTTTTCTTGAATGCTAATGTCTGTAGTATGGGTTTGTTTTGTTTTCTGTTTTGGTCATCCCTGTGCATCCTGGAGTGTCGTGTCCCTTGTGGTGAATTTTGTAAAGCCGTATTATTTTGTTTTGTTTTCATTTGTACTTCTTTTTTTAAAAAAATATATGCGTGGCTGGATGGAGGGAGACAGTTCGTTCGTTGGTTCCTTTGAAGGTTCTCCTTTGAAGCTTGCTGGTTATTCATTTCTTTGGTTTCATTGTGTGGTTTGGCTGGTTTTGTTGGAAAGTGGCTCATTTCCTGCTTTCTCTTTTCTCTTTGCTACTAAACACTGAAGTGTTTTGATGCGCTTGGGTTGTGTCTTTGCTCAGCCCAGATAAAGATAACAACCTACATCACAGTCTACATTTTGTAACTTTATGAATCCATAGCTGTCTTGCAGAAATGCAATGAAACCCTGTTAGTGAATTGTAAAAATGCTCATCCGGGCATCAACAAGAGTAGTAAGATGCACATTGAGTGCTCCTTATGGGCATTGGACACTTGTCATGAACATCAGGAACTTCTGCTATGCATTTGGTGCTTCCAGTGTTCTCTGGCACTTTCTGCATGGTGTCCTGATGCACATTGGTAACCTCTCCAAAAGCTCATTGGTCCCATTTCTATTTCCTACACACATATGTCCTCTTACAAAGTTGCAATTCCCATGCTGAAGTCCAGTCAACATTTTCATTCCACTAAAGCTGGGGTGGGCAAAGTGGGCCACATACCGCCCCTGTATAGCTCCCAAAGCTCCCAAAGCTCCCCATTGCTCCAGGTTTTTTAAAAACGACTCTGCAGTGTGCCCCAAACCTTCGAGGGCTGTGGCTCTCAAACTCTAGCCTTCCAGGTGTTTGAAACTTCAGTTCCCAGGATTTCTGAGCATTGATCTTCTTAGCTAGAACTTCTGAAAGTTGGAGTCTTAAAAACTTTGGAGAGCTAGAGTTTGAGAACCACTATGCGGGGGGAGGACATGGGAGTATTTTCTCAATGGGCTTCTTGCTTTTGTCCCCCTGGGTCATTTTAGGCCCTGTTTTCTAAGAACAAGAAGTCATCAGAAGTGACCGCAAGGTCACTTTTTATTATTTTTAAAAAAGTCTCCCCTTAGTAAAATGACCCAAGGATGCCCACAAATATGTGTGTGTGTGTGTGTGTGTGTATTACAGGAGGTGTGTGTTGGGATGGTGCAGCCCCTCCAAGGTATTATCTTGGGACCCTAATGTGATGCCTACTCTCTAAGAGTTGCCCACCTCTGCACCAGATCTTTCAAGGATTACTTTTTAAGGACTTCAGCTCCAGACTTTCCAAGCCAGCATTTAGTGGCTGCTGAGACTTCCATTCCCATGGGTTAGGGGATCCACTCTGGTTTTTCTTCCAAACTTGAAGCGAATTCTCCAAGATGTTCCATTCTGCGCCCCTCTAGATAGGACAAGCATTGTTCATTTAAAGCTGAGACCAACCCATACTAGAGACACCAGCCACTAGCTGCCACTGGTCATGGTCCCAAAAATAATATTCCCAGGCTCTGCCCTCATGCAGGACAATGAACATGAAACAAGGTGGTGAGTGTATGATGCCAATGGATGTTCTGGGTTTTAGCCTGAATTTGAATCCAAGGTGCTAGATTCTATCCCTAAAATAGGTTAAGCATCTTGGACAGCCCCTGAAAAATTAAGACAAAAACATGGGGTAGAGGCCACACACGGTCACTGTTTGGCAATAGTGCAAAACCTATGGAGATGGTAGTTCTTGTCTAAGGTGCTATCCTCAAGATTGGTACTGTCCCTTAATAAAAGTGGGTTTTTTTCTTTGCAATTGGCATCATTCTTGCTTCATTTGGATAAGGAACTACGGCTGGTCTTAAAACCCAGTTGTAAGGATAGTGCCGTCATAAATGATCTCCTTTCAGGATGGAAGGAAAAGTGCTGCTTATTTCATTTTGCATTCCCCTATAATAAAACAAGGACTTGTAATGACTATGTGTTTATTTACTGATCCTTGGTGGCTTCCTTACAATGGAATCTTCTGGGAAAATGAAATGGCATTGAAAGTCCAAGTGAGCATTGAAGAACTCCAGTAAGCTTTGTGGCTCCTCAAATCTCTTCCAAAATGCTCCTGCCCTTTTGTGTAAAATGGGGAAGGGAAGATATTTTGCCCAGTTCCTAACACAAAATGCAAGGTAGAGATGTTACTCTGGAGGAAATCATTCCTCCATTTTGTGATGGGACATACTAACATGTGCTAAGAGAGCTGCTAGATTCCCTAAGAAATAAAGTGAAAATAAGCGTGCTCAAAGCATCCATCTACAGGGCAGACGTCTCTGTTGTATCTCGCTATAATTTGCTGAATGCTCCAAGTTGCTGGCTTGTGGTACAAAACACACACTTCTCCTGTCTACTTCATTCTCTCTTTGGTACTCACAAAAACACCCAAGGGAGCAGCATGGGTTGATATTTGACCCAGGAGATTGTAAAGATAACTAAAAAGTTAGTGAGTCTGTGAAAGGGAGTAACCTAGGCCATTGTGTTAGCAATGGCCCTCTTGAAAAAGGAATGAATTGCGAGCAACATGTTATTTCTAGCGTGTTATTTCCAAGGTCCGCTATGCTCTCCCTTGCTGGCTTCATCGTCCAAAGTGTCCCCCTTACACTCTTTAGGGCTCACCAGCTGAAGGCATTTCTCAGGAGGCTTCTCTTCAGAGGGTAGGTTTGTGCATGTATTTTGGAAAGAGATGCTTCCAGAAAGGTGCCTTGTCTTGCAGTCAACCTGTGCTTTGTGGTTGTTGTGTGCCCCACTCTCCATCTTGTACAGAGTAGCTGTTGGGATGAAAGGACTGTTTGCCAGGCGAAAGGCTTAACACCCTCCTTGTACCGTTGTCTTGTGGGCTTTCTTTTTGTGTTTGTTTTGTGTTTTCTAGAACTCTGAGGGAGATTCCCAAGCATTGACAGAAGTGGATCTGTTCATCTCCACGCAGAGGATTAAAGTTCTGAATGCAGATACGCAGGTAAGCATGCAATGCCAATGCTATCTGATGGACATTCATTTGAAATATCTATCCAAGGTGCTGAACTTAGTTAAAACAGCTATCCAAGGTGCTGGACCTATTTCTAATGGGGAGAGGATTCTCCTTTCTATTGACATTGGAGTTATGAGTTGCACCAGTTACATTCTCAGTAAACCTTAAATGCATACATTTTTTTGGCAAGTTTAAAACATTTGCAGTATGTGGCCCATATCCAACTCATTCCAGTTGGGGTTGACCCACTTGATCAATGATAACTTGATAAGTAAATGCTTACATAAGTTCTGTTGATTCAACGGTCTACTCTTGTTGGGACAAGCAATGGATTGCAAGCAGATGTATCTATTCCTCTGTCTGCATTTTTCATCTGCATGTCTATCCATTTTTCACCTCCTCATTCCCCCCACTATACTTTATTGTTGTTGTTGTTCAGTTGTCCACAAAGACACACACAGGCCAAACTTCTCTTCAAGCGTGCGTTGTTCAACCCAGAAACCCAAAATGAGTTTCTAAGTCTCAACATTAGGGTAGAGAGTGCTTTTCTAGAGACCAAGCAGGAATTTTTCATAGTTCTAACATGGCTCTTCAATGTTGTTATTATTTATTATGTTTAGTTACCGGTTGCAAGCCTGCAGTTTGAGACGGCACGTTTTGTTGTTACTATTATTATTTTGTTTATTTGTATCCCACCTTTTCTCCAACTGTAGGACTTGAGCTGTCTGACAAATATTAAGACAGCTGACAAGTGAGGTGCATTTTGTTTAAACATATGTTGGAAGCCACCCTGGGTCTCATTTTGGGCCGGAGCCATCCACTACCTGCACAAACCACCCCTGGGCCCTACGCTATATTGGTAGATATTTTCAGGAAGGCAGCTACTCAAATTATTATTAAAAGGCTGTCTGTTGGCCCGCAGCTCCAGGCTTGTTGTGGGTGCTTAATAAAATGGCAAACAGTTATGGGATCAGCTTGCTGCTGTAACAAATGCATTATATGGTTGCATTTTGGCCCAGCATGTAAATAATAAATGCCAATTTGGTAGGGGAAAGCAAGGAGATGAGAGCTGGGTACTTTGTGTAGGAGCAGCTAGAGCCGAAAGCAAGATTTAAGAGGCAAAGAGGGGGCAACAAATTAATCCGTCTCCTGTTGCGATGAATCGGCGTTGCTTGCACTGAATGGGACTTGGTTTCTTCTGGCTCCCAGCATTTTCAAAAGAAGAGCTTGTGCAAAGATGCAGACTAAAACTCTCAGAAATTACCAGCCATCATAGCTACTGAAATGGTCAAATCCTCTCTGAAAGGCATCTATAAGTTAGGGGCCATGGCTGTATTCCTGGCAATAGTTTTTGTAACTCTGCAGTGCATGATACAAAGCCATATATGTCTACAATGTGTGCTCCATCTCTGACCTATTTCAGGCCTCCTCAGAATGACATAAAGAAAAGGTGGGCCCTAGGACTTCATGTGGCCCCCAATGCTTTTCTTATGGCCCTCAGTCCATGAAGACTCCTTGGATTGCCTTCCCCCCCCCTTTCTTTCTTTCTTTCTTTCTCTCTTTTTTTTTTTTGCTTAAAAAGAAAAAAAAGCTCAGTTGCATCTTCTGGAAACTACAGGCTGAGTCTCCTTTATCTGGATCTTTGAAATCCAAAAATGCTCCAAAATCCAAAATTGTCTCCATGGGTGGCTGAGACAGTGACACCTTTGCTTTTTCATGGTTCATATCCAACTCATTCAAGTACACAAACTTTGTTTCATGCACAAAATTATTTCAAATATTATATATAAACTTATCTTCAGAATAGGTGTACAAGGTGTATAGGAAAACCTAAATTAATTTCTTGTTTTGACTTGGGTCTCATGTCCAAGACATCTCTCTCTCTCTCTATATATATATATATATGCAAATATTCCAAAATCCAAAATACTTCTGGTCCCAAGCATTTGATGAGATCAGGGAGACTCAACCTGGACCCCTGCTTTCGAGCTTATTAAAGAAAATATCAATAATATGTGGCTGTTGAATCCATTTTGAGGGCAGTGGTCAGCTGATCCTCCTGTGACCCCTTTTGTGGATATAACTTTCTAAGAAACATGCCTAGTAGATGAAGAAGGCAGCATATTTCAAGAAAACTGGAATGTCTTTATTGACTACATAAAGAGAAATATACATCAATTGAGACCCCATCTCTTCATGTTGAGTGCGGGAAAGATGTGTCAACTTGACCACTTCTGTTACCCAGTTTCCAAAGACCTTCTCCTGATAATGTTACCTTTACAGAACTAAATATGCCAGTAAATGTATTTTTTAGGCAGAGTATTAAGCATTTGTTCATGTAGACTTGTACATCCGCACCCAAAGGCTTAGTTTTGTTGAATTTAGTGTTTTGATAATATGCTTTAAGATGATTTTTTTTTTTTACTTGTTGTTGTGAATTAATGAAAACAAGTTTAAAGATGATGATGTTGAAGAAGAAGACATTTCTCCAAATGATGAGAGGCAAACAGTTTATTCCTTCGGCTTCTCTCTTTCTCTAGGAAACCATGATGGACCATGCCTTGCGTACCATCTCCTACATCGCGGATATTGGGAATATCGTCGTCTTGATGGCAAGGCGCCGAATGCCCCGGTCAGCATCCCAGGACTGTATTGAGACGACCCCCGGAGCACAAGAAGGAAAGAAACAGTACAAGATGATCTGCCATGTCTTCGAATCGGAGGACGTAAGTAAACAGCCTTTGGAGGGATGCATAATTTAGGGATTGTGCATGACTGGAGCCTTTTGCTTGATTTAATCCCTTTCAGAGGGGTATGGGGCTCTCTTCCATTCCCATGAACAACCCTTTGCTTATTCCTCTTGGAATCCCCTGCCCAAGCAAACTTTCATGCATTATTACCTTTCTTTCTCTTCAAGTGCCTGGATGTTTAATAATTCAGCTTGCTCTTTAAAGGTCCTTTAAATCAGTGGCGACCTAAAATGACATTTGTGTTTAAGGGATGGTCAGAGCGTGGCCTTATATCAGAGTCGGGAGATGTCTAGAATCCTCTGGGTGCCATACGTCGGTATAATACTCATAGTTGCAATGATATATTTTGGAATTCAGGGCCATACTAGGACAGTCTGTATAGCAGCACTCCAATGGAGAATCCAAAAGTAAAGGTGGCTGGGTTGCTCTAAAACAAGCTTTTGAATTCAGTAGGATCAGAGCTTTTTGTTCGGTTAATTAATTAATATAATGCCTTTCTTGCATTATATGTTGCTTACAGCATACCTTAACACGAAATATGGCTAGGTCAAGAGTTTTTAAAAAATAAACCATTCTATTCAAAGGCCCAATAGAATATTTTGAAAAGCAGCGTGGTGTAGTGGTTTGAGCCTTGGACTAGGATACTGGGAGACCAGGGTTTGAATACTTGCTCAGCCATAGAAACTCACTGGGTGACTTTGGGCAAGTTACACACTCTCAGCCTCAGAGGATGGCAGTGGCAAAGCCCCACTGAAGAAACTGGGATTTGTAGCTTTGCAAGGTATTTAGTAGGCTCTGCCAGGGAGCTTTGGTGTCGCACCAAACTATCGACCTCAGGCTTCAATAGGATGCAGCCATGATGGTTAAACCCACTGTGTGACCTTGGCCAAGTCACACTCTCTCAACCTTCGAGAACAGCAATGGCAAGCCCTCTCTGAACAAACCTTGCCAAGAAAACCCCATGCTAGGTTCACTTTAGGGTTGCCATAAGTCAGAAATGACTTGAAGGCACACAACAACAACAGGTTGGAGCAGGTTCAGAGAAGGACAACAAAGATAAGAAGAAAAATACAATAACTTCCCAAGTGCACTTGGTGCACTAACATCCCAAGTGCACTAATTTTAGGCTGCATCAATAGAAGTATAGTATCTAGATCAAGAGAAGTAATAATGCCACTGTATTCTGCTTTGGTCAGGCCTCACCTGGAATATTTGTGTCCAGTTCTGGGCACCACAATCCAAAAAGGATGTTGCAAAATGAGCATGTCCAGAGGAGGGCGACTAAAATGGTGAAAGGTCTGGAAACCATGAAGCCTTTTGAGGAGGGACTTAGGGAACTGGGTATGTTTCGCCTAGACAAAAAGCGGTTAAGAGGGGACATGATAGTCCTCTTTAAATATGTGAAGGGGTGTCATGTTGAGGATGGAGTAAGCTTGTTTTCTGCTGCTCCAGAGAATAGGACTCGGAACAACAGATGCAAGCTATACGAAAAGTGATTCCAGCTCAACATTAGGAGGAACTTCCTGACATTAAGAACAGTTTGACAGTGGAACACTCTCCCTCGGAGAATAATGGAGTCTCCTTCTTTGGAGGTCTTTAAAGAGGGGCTGGATGGCCATTTGTTGGGGATGGTTTGATTTTGAGTTCCTGCATGGCAGAATGGGGATGGACTGGATGGTCCTTGGGGTCTCTTCCAACTCTTCTATGATTCTGTGCACACAACAGCAATACTTTTAGTGGCCCAATCAAAAACATGCAGTAAACATGATGCAAGCTTTCGAAGCTCCACTGGCTTCTTCATCAAGAAAAGGTATTAAAAATCATACAAGAGCAAGGTGTGTGGGGGGGGGGGAAGGTGATGATGTTAAGAGTCACAGGAAAGCCAGGTTGCACCGAGTGCCTCCTTCTGTGTTGCCTTCCTCTCCATCACGTTGCTTTTTTTGTTCGCAGGCTCAGCTGATCGCTCAATCGATTGGTCAGGCCTTCAGCGTGGCTTACCAGGAGTTCCTCCGGGCCAACGGCATCAACCCGGAGGATCTGAGCCAGAAGGAGTACAGCGACATTATCAACACCCAAGAGATGTATAATGACGATCTCATCCATTTCTCCAACTCGGAGAATTGCAAAGAGGTGAATGATGATGATGATGATGATGATGATGATGATGATGATGATTTTCCTGTTCTGGATTTATTTTTTGAAAGTTTTCCTCTCCCCCTGCTTGTTAGTAATACGCATGCTGAGAACCCATGTGGAGTTTTAAGAGCTCCTTTGCAAGCATGTTTTTAAAGCATATACAACAGGAGCATCAAATTAAACCCACTGCGCTGTTCAGGATATTTTGTGATTGCCACTGTTATATACGGCAATTACTGAATTTCTCATTCTTCATCATAAAGGCCTGTATCCCCATCTGTCCCCAGCCTTGTGCCTTCTAAATATTATTGGTTGACAACTCTCAGCAACCTGGCCAACCAGGACAATGGAAAGGAATGATGGAAGTGGTAGTCCAAAAGGTTTGGGAACAAGTGGTGTCTTATACGGTGGCATAGATCTTGGTATATCTCAGGGATGTTGAAAATGTGGCCCTTGGACCACATTTTGGAGTGCCCAGAAGTCCCAGGCCCTCAAAAAAATTGAATAAATACACCTGATTTTTAATTTTTTCAAAAAATCATGGACATTTTTTTTTTGCCTCAGACCAGCCAAAATTGTCCAAAATCAACTTAAAATGAAGGTGTAGGGACTTTGCAGACTGCCAGAAATAGTGCAAATTGAATCCACTTTAAGGGTTAGGGTTAGTGCTAGGGAATCATGGGAATTGGTGTTTTTATTCTGAGACATTGAGCCTTCTCTGTCAGAGAGCTCTGGTGCCACAATAAAATACAGTTCCCATGATTCCCTAACCCTAACCCTAAAAGTGGACTTAATTTGCACTATTTCTGGCAGTCTGCAAAGGCCCATAGTTCCCCTAACTGGGTGACCTTGGGAAGTCGCACTCTCTCAGCCTCAGGGGAAGGCAATGGCAAATCTCCTCCGAACAAATCTTGCTAAGAAGACCCCAATATAGGTTTGCCCTGGGATCGCCATAGGTCAGAAGTGTGTTGAAGGCACGCTACAACAGCACAACCCCGAAGACCCCCCAAAACTCTCAAACACCCTCCAAAGAAAGCCCAAATGGTGGCTGGGAGTGCAGTTGTGTCACTTGGATGGAGGTACAGGGATGAACAGTGCTCCCCACAATGGCCCACCTTGGTCTATCTGTCCCAAAATAATCACTTCTGTATGGCACCCATGGAATTTGGGGGTTTCCCACAGAAATCTTTCCCCATCACTAATGGGAGATCCTTGGAAATCAGAAGCAGTCCAAAGCCCCCGGTTCCCCAAAACTGCTTTACCCTTTTATCCATCTCCTGGATTCCCAGGATTCCCCTAAGGGAATCGAATCCCCTCCATGTTTCACCTTCAACTTTAAGAACCCTACCCATCCCAAAGCTCCAGGAATCAGGACCTCGGATAGCTCCCTTAAAGTTCAAGGGAACCCTTGGGAGTCCTTTCCATTTACTCTGTGCCTTTGTGTGCTTGCTTGCCTCCATTTGGGAAGGTCTCCCTGCCATAAGGAGGTGGCATCCTTATTGAAGGCACACAACACAGAGAGAGACATAGGGTCAACTCTCTCTTCCTTCTCCACCGATAATCTCCTTTTCTCCAATGCAAGCAAGCTCATTCCCTCCTTCGTTTTCAACCCACCGATATCTTCATTGCTCCACTTTTGCATATGCTCCAAATTCTCTCTCCTCCTTTCTCTCTCTCTCTCTCTCCATAAATACGATTGACTCAGCTGACCTCTGTTTTTCCAAATGCAGTCCAATATCTGACCTCTGCAGTCCAATATCCACGGAGTAAGGAGCTCCTTTCCTTTGACTCTGTGGCAATTTTAAACATTGAGCAAGCTGTTGGATTGCAACTCTGGAGACCAGGGTTCAACTCCCAGCTCAGCCATAAAACCCACTGGGTGACCTTGGGCAAGTCACACCCTCTCAGCCTCCAAGGAAGGCAGTGGAAAACCTCTGAACAAATTGTGCCCAAAAACCCACCCCATGATAGGTTTGTCTTAGGGTCACCATAAGTCAGAAGCGACTTGAAGGCATACAACACACAGAGAGACATAGGGTCAACTCTCTCTTCCTTCTCCACCGATAATCTCCTTTTCTCCAATGCAAGCAAGCTCATTCCTTCCTTCGTTTTCAGCCCACCGATATCTTCATTGCTCCACTTTTGCATATGCTCCAAATTCTCTCTTCTCCTTTCTCTCTCTCTCTCCATAAATACGATTGATTTAAACTGGAGACAGTGCGCATGCTGTGGGTTAATCAGCACCGAACGGAGCGAGGTCTTTTCCCCGCTGTGAAATTGCAAAGAAAATGCATCTCCCATGCTCCGTCGCTTGCATTAAAAAAGAAAGTAGGCACAGAGAGGACCTGCTGTTTCTAAAAAGGCTTTCCACTGGTGCAGCATCCTAATATTGGAGGTGTAGTTCTGGAGAAATTATCATTGTACCTTTCCTTCTCATAGTGCCATAAGTGTACTGTGCGAAGGGGCCCTTGGATAGCTTGCAGTAAGTTCTCTGTTGCCTTCCTTGAAAAAGGGGCTGCAATTATTGGTATTTATTGATTAATTGCATGTATATTCTGCTTTTTCTCAAGGTAACATTCATGGGTCTTCTCCTCCTGCATTTTATATTAACAAATTTCTAGTATTGTAGAGAGCGAGACATTGAAAATCATTCACATCTCTCATTTCTTCTATCTGATGCGTTCCAGTCCCTTGTTCTGTTTGTTTGCCTAAACTCTTTAAGTTGCTGCAATGGTAGAAGTTTGGGGAATGAAGGCAAATTTCATGGAGGAAGAATTCTTACTGGGAGGAGAAATACCCTTATTTTTCATTTTCATAGCTCAACCCTTGGTCCAGACCCATGCCACTTAAATTTTAATGTTCAAGGAAGGGCTAAGAATGTGATGATGATGATGATGATGATGATGATTTATATTCCGCCTCTCTGTAAAAGCTTACAAGATAAGACAAACAGTCCTGTCCCCCAATAGCCCCCACCCTAAAATACAAGCAAATGATTGAAATTTAAAACATACTTAACATTAACAAGTTATAATAAATAACAGTAAATTAAAATAACTGTAACAGGAAACAGGGTCAGGCATATTTTTTTGATACCAACATTGTGTGAAAAACAACCCACTTTTGCAGGTTATTTCTACTTTCTCTTTGGGTTAACTCCAAAGATTGTTTGAAAAACAACTTACTTTTGCTGTGTGATAAACTCCAGAAGCTGGATGGCCATCTGTTGGGGGTGCTTTGATTGTGAGTTCCTGCATAGTAGAATGGGGTTGGACTAGATGGCCCTTGGGGGTCTCTTCCAACACTACGATTTTATGATTCATCTCTATGGTAAGGTGTTTGGGTCCCACGATGGGGGAAAAAGTGGGCTATAAAATGAAGGGATCGCTCTGGCTTCTGCAAGAAGCTGTTGGGTTCAGTGGTTATTTAATATTTTGGAAAGTCATCCTGGAGGGGAAAACGCTAAATGAGAAGTAAATGTCATCAACTGAGCCGGGAGAGGAGCGATTTTTATCTCGCTGGCAGGTTGGGCTGAGTCTGAACTGAACATTTAGAGGTGAAAAGCAGCCAAGGAGACGGGAAGGGAAGACGAAAATCAACAAGCCAAGTAGAAATTGGATTTTAAATCAACAGTGAGGGAAAGTGTAAATAAATTGTAATCTACTCAGGCACAAGGCGAGAGGAGGAAAAACACACACATACATCAACGTGGCAGGAATACGGCGACGGATGCCGGCAAATGGTGGTCTTTTTTGTCTGAGTTGCTGGGTCTGATGCTGAAAGTATATAACCAACAAAGCCTATTTTAAAACCGACGCAGTGAAAATCGGAAACATGAACAAATCAAGGGAAGGAGAGGTCAAGGCGGAGGAAGGATAACTTGGCTTGGCGCATCAGTTTTTGGGAGGAAGCCTTGCTTTTTACTCTGGCTGGAGCACGCTTGCACTAATAATAATAATAATAATAATAATAAAAAATTTATTTATAGCCTCCTCTTCCTGCAGATCGAGGCAGGTTACAACAAATAAGAATAACAATAAAATACAAAATACAATTAAAATCCACATTTCTAATTAACCCCTTACCCCAGCCCCCCTCCCAATCACAAAAAAGAAGCAAACTAAAAACAATAACAATATAAAATGAATAACAATATAAAATTGAGGACAAAATGACAAATTAGCTAAAATTAGAGGTAGTTGCTACCAAATTTCTGGAGAAATTGAGATCTAGTTGCCAAACTCTTCCTCCTTTTTTTTTTTAATTTATTTTATTTGCAGTAGTCTGTCTGGCTTCACCTAGGCTGCATCTGCACTGCAGAGATAATCCAGTTTGACGCCGCTTTAACTGTCATTGGCTCCATTTTATGGAATCCTGGGATTAGTTGTTTGTTGTGGGCCCGGGGCTCTCTGATAGAGAAGGCTAAACGTCTCACCAAACTACAAAGCCCCAAATTTGAAGCATGGCAGTATCAAAATTACATGAACTTTGCAGTGTAGAAGCAACCCTGGATTTTCAAAAAGAGCAACCACCGGGTCACAAATGGATTGAGAAAGGGTTGTAGCTGCTGGGAGTGGGTCTTTTGGAAAGAAGAGGGAAAAGGCTGAAAAGTTGGGGAGGAGACTTTGTTGGGATGCATCCCCTGCCAAAAAACTATTTTATGAACCCCAAATGCTGCCATATATCTTGTAGAGGGCAAATTTTTGCCATATGTTTGAGATCTCTGAGCCGTTTTTAAAACAACTTGGAGTGGTTAAAAGTCACCTCTGTGTTTGTTTTTAAAAGAATACTTGTTACAGTAAAATATCTTATCATTTTCAAATATATATATATTTACAGTTGACTCCCCATGTACATCCAGTTTATATTCAACTATTCTCATTTTAATCTTATTGTCTTCACTTTAAATGTAGTATGATATTTGATTTCAAATCCTCTGTGCGCTAAACCATCTGTTTATATCTTTCTGATCAATTCTGCTAAATTCTCAAATGAACCATTACAAAGTTCAACTTTCCTTCTTACAATATTGCAGTATTGGGGTCCAGTCTTGTTCAACTTTTTCTATGTCTTGTTTATTTAGTCTAGCAGTAAGTATGGATGTACTTACTGCTAGACTAAAAGTCACCTCTTGCTTTTTAAAACTCCTCCTTTTAATCCCCAGAGCCAGAAAAATAATCCTCATAGTCACACATGGTCCACAAGCCACAGTTTGCCAACTTTGCTTGGTGGTTCCCAAACTTTGGTCCTCCAGGGATTTTGGACATCAGCTCCCAGGAGCCCCAGCCAGCTTGGCCAATGGTCAAGATTTCTGGGAGGTGACGTCCCAAATTTCTGGAGGACCAAAGTTTGGGAACCGCTGCAGGCTGAACCTTTCAGCCAGGGATGCTGTCGAGTGCTGAACCCGCAACCAGGTTGTGAATATGCCATTTTCTTTTCTCCATACAAGCCTCCAATGAGCGCCTCTCCGGTTTGGAGACCGCCATGTGTTGCAAGCAGTCTGGGTTTCATTGGTTCTCCTGTGTCTTTTACCTTTCAGCTGCAACTAGCCAAACACAAGGGAGAGATCCTGGGAGTGGTGATCGTGGAGTCTGGCTGGGGATCAATTTTGCCCACGGTGATCCTGGCCAACATGATGAACGGAGGTCCTGCAGCTCGATCCGGGAAGCTGAGCATTGGGGACCAGATCATGTCCATCAATGGGACCAGTTTGGTCGGGCTTCCGCTGGCAACGTGTCAAGGAATCATCAAGGTACCTCCTCTCCCATTCCAGGAATAACTACAACAGGAAGGTTTCCTGAACAAATGCCAAAAATGAAAGGGAGAAACTCACCAAGTCCCAAGGTACTATATATATATATATATATATATATATATATATATATGTCCCAAGAAATGAAACCACCACTTAAACATGATACTGAAATTATATTTTACAATATTTTACAACGCCACCATGTAGCTAACCAACAACCAACAATTTATCCATACAAAATGCTGGGTACAAATTGCAAAGTGCAAAATTACTCGATGGAAGTCCAGTAGTATTTCAAGTCCTTCTGGCCGCTGCTGCACAAAACATATAGTTGTGAATGGAGGCTGGGGGAATAATAATAATAATAATAATAATAATAATAATAATAAGTTTGTATTTTTGATGGTGAATTGCACATAAGTGACAATCTTTCAGGTAGTGATGTGAGGTTGTTATCTCAGTGGTGAATTACAAGTAAGACACAAACTTTCAGGTAGTAATTCAGGTAGCCAGGTAGCAAGATGACTACCTCTGGAGTTTTTAAAGCTGTTTTGACATATGAGTCTCCCTCAGTTGACATAGATCATATATCTCAGCTTTCAACAAATACGGTACTTTGAGTTTCTCGCTTTCATTTTTGCCATGTCTCCCATTCCAACCATATTGCTTAAATATTGCATAAATGCATATCCTCCAACTGTCCCAATTTGGTAGGGACAGATCCGACTAATCCTCTATCATCCCACTTTTTCATCTGTTTTAAAAATGTCCCAGTTTTTCTCTCCTCCTCCTCCCACTTTCCCCTCTTTTTTTCCTTACATTATTTCACTGGTTGCAAACTGAGTCCAAAATTTGCATGCAATTAACTTGGAGAGGGAGAGGAAGGAGGCAAAATCTTGCCCTTCTCAGTAGGCTCAAGCAAAAGCAAACTGCAGTGGCCTCTTCTAGGTTCTGTGGTGTTCTTCCTCAATAATCTTTGCTACCTTGATCACATACTCATTTCTCTTGGCCACACACATCCTGGTTTTCTTAGACATAAAAAACATAAAAACAAATTTTAAAAACACCTAACACAGGTCAACGATAACTCATACATCCTCATCAACCATCAATTGTGTCCCGCTTTTCGTCTGTGAAATATTGGAATGATTATAGCTTATCTCCTCTTCCCTTTTCGTTTTGGAAAAAGGACTTGTCTTAGCCTGATGCAGCCCCAAGGGTCAGAAAACATGGCAAAAATGCATCTGCGTTGCAGAATTAAGGCAGTTTGACACTGCTTTAACTACCGTGGCTCCATCCTATGGATCCCTGGGATCTGCTGTTTGTTGTGGCACCAGAGCTCTCTGATAGAGATGGCTAAGTATCTCACAAATGAATCCCAGAATTCCATAGCATTGAGCCATGGCAGGTAAAATGGTGTCAAACTGCATTGATTCTGCAGTGTAGATGCAGCCCTAGTCTCTGGAAACAGCTTTGCCCTCTTGGTAAGCCTCTGTTGTGTAAAGGACTCACTGACAGAGAACCTTTTTCAGGGCCTGAAGAACCAGACGCAAGTCAAGTTGAACATTGTCAGCTGTCCTCCGGTTACGACGGTCCTCATCAAGCGGCCCGACTTGAAGTACCAGTTGGGCTTCAGCGTACAGAATGGAATCGTGAGTCTGCTTTTTCTTTAAGCCCCCTGCCATAGTTGGAATGGGTTGGAGATGCTGTTTTCCTTGAAAGAAACAGAGAGGAATGGCACATTGATGCTCTCCTTAGAGATGGAAATATTTACTTATTTCATTCTGGAATGCAAACATTGAAACATTAAAAAACAAAAACAAAACCCAAACCCCAAACCAACTAAATTTGTTTCCATTGCATGAGAATTAAAAAGTGTCCATGTCTTGTGGCCATCAAGACTTTATTTTTATTAGTTTTTTGTGGGTTTTGCGGGCTGTGTGGCCATGTTCTAGAAGAGTTACTTTCTGACGTTTCGCCAACATCTGTCTTTCTCTGAAGATGATAGCCACAGATGCTGGTGAAACGTCAGAAAGAAACTCTTCTAGAACATGGCCACACAGCCCGAAAAACCCACAAAAAACTATGGATGCCGGCCATGAAAGCCTACGACTTCTCACTGTCGAGACATTTCCACTAATGTTCAATCAAAATCTACCTCCCGGTAACTTCCCATAGCTTCAAATAATTGAACGTGACTATCATGTCACCTCTTAACCTTCTCCTCTCCAGGCGAAACATACCCAGCTCCCTGAGTCAATCCTCAGAGGGTTTCGTGGCTTTTAGACCTTTCACCATTTTGGTAGCCCTCCTCTGGACACGCTCCAGCTTGTCCACGTCCTTCTCGAATTGTAAAATGTAAATTGTAAATGGCCATGACACCACCTTTGGGGTTTATTATAAGAGACTTGGAAGCAGGTGGGCAATGAATGAGGAGCTAGCGAATAGCTCCATTTGCAACATACCAAGAAAGACATACATGTGTGTAACGCACATGTGTACAGCACCAACCACATTTCAGCTTTTTTGTGTGGCTTTTTCCAGACTTCATGTGTTGTGGCTCCAGACTGTTTCTGAATTGCTTTCCCACCATAGGGCGTTTTCACACAGGCGGCTCTAAAGCCGCCTGGAAGTCCCCTGGAAGCAATCAAGAGCCGCTCCGGCGGCGAAAACAGCAGCCGCCGGAAGGGCTCCTGATTGCCTCCGGCAGCAGCCCCTCTAATTCCTTTTTAGAAAAGGAATTAGAAATATGGGGCTAAAGCCAGCTAGCGGCAGGGATGGCGCAGGGATTGCGCAAGATGGGGCGGGGCTTGCTGCGACGTAGTTTGAACACGACGAGCAAGACCCCGGAGTGAGGCAGGGATGGCGCAGGATGAGGAGGGGCTTGCTGCGACGTAGTCTGAACTTTTAGGTTCTGGAGCCGGAGTGGGGCCGGACGGAGGTAGGTTTGCCTCCGTGTAAAGCCCAGTGTGAAAACGTCCATAATGCAGTATAGTAGCCCCTTTACATGTACTTTGGTACCATCTAGTGGCATTTAGACAGAATCACGGTTGCAGAAACCAGCCATGTTCTGTGCCTGCTGTTTGTACATAATACCAGATTGAGAAACATATGGCCTTCCAGGTCTTGATGGACCTCCAGAGGTTGTTAGAAGTACAGTTGGCCCTCCACATTTGCAACTTTGATTATTTGCGGTTTTGATTAATATGTTCTGTCTAGGAATCTCTCGGTCCTCCAGCACAACTGTGCCAGAAGTTGACCGTAGAGTTGTGCTGGAGAACCTATAAGTTCCTAGAGAAAACACTTCTATAGGCATTTATATGTTCTCCAACATGATACTGTGATCAACCTCTGGCAGATGTTGACCACAGAGTTGAACTAGAGGACCTGGAGATTCCTAGAGAAATGTTTTCTTAGGTAAAAAGTGTGGTTTTTTTAAAATTTGCAGCTTTTCCACATTCACAAAGGTCCTTCATCCCTAACCCCGGCAAATGTGGAGGGACCACTTTATCATCTCTCACCACTGGTTGTTTTGGGGAGGGACGATGGGACTTTTAGTCCAGCAACACCTGGACCATGTATTCCCCACCAAGATAAGATGTATGTGAAAAGACGTTGACCCTGTGAAGGTTAAAAGTTGGTCAATGAAGGATGCAGTGACTTGATTTTATTTTACTAGTTATTGATATCCCATCTTTAAGGATACAGATCTTGCCAAGGTGACTTACAGGTAACATGAATAGTTTGTTATAGATCAAGATCCTTCCCACTGGATGGTAAGGTGAGAGGAAAATCTAGCCTTCCCCCCCCCCCCTTCCATCCAGGGCTGGGTAGTGGTTTCCATATCAGTTGGACAGTATTTCTACTCTAGGTTTTAATCTGGGCTTTTAAAAGAGGTATCCAGAATTCTGAACCCTATTTCTAAATTGGGTTCAGCATCTTGGACATCTCCTTTAAATTCTGGATGTAAACATGGGATGCACTGACTATCCCACTAACATGGGGGTCATTAGCTGCTTCTGCTTGAATTAATGACATGATGAGAAAGGAAATTTGTTGAGCTGGAAAAGGTGCAGAGTCAGGAAGCTAAAATGATCAAAATGTCATAACTCACCACAATTGTGCAGAGAGATCAGACCTCAAAAGGCCTCTGGCGTTGGGCTACAGATCCTCCCTGAATTTGAACCACTAGAAAAAATACTGATGAACAAGGATATACAACTGAGCACTAAAGTCAGAATCCTTCAGGCATTGTATTCCCAATTACAATGTATGGATGTGAGAGCTGGACAGTGAAGGAAGCAGACAGAAAGAAAATCAACTTAATCAAAATGTGATGCTGGAGAAGAGTCCTTAGGATCCCATGGACAGCCAAAAAGACAAACAAATGAGTTCTTGAACAGATCAGACCAGGGCTCTCTTTGGGAGCAAAGATGATCAAGTTGAGACTATCATACTTTGGCCACATCATGAGAAGGTACGGGTCACTAGGAAAAACACTAATGCCAGGAAAGGTAGAAGAAAGAGAGGAAGACTACAGACCAGAAGGATAGACTCCATCAGGGGCGTTATGGGCAAGGGCTTGCAAGACCTGGGCAAGGCAGTGGAGGATAGGGGCTCTTGAAGATGTCTCATCCACAGGGTTGCTTTGAGTCGAGGTCAACTCAAAGGCAGTTAACAACAACAAAGGGGCCAACAAAGCTGAGAAAAAGGGGCCCCCACCTCAGCCAGAACTGTAGGGTACAAAGGAGACACACACACCCCATCCTTTGCAGTATGTTGACAGCTGTGGAAGCCACATCGAAGGAGGCAATGCCTCTTGCAGAGAAATGAGAAACACTGAGTGGTCAACCACTTGGAGTTGAAAGCTATAAGTCTCCCAGCAACTACTAGGAGTCCTTGTGGTTTGCAACTTGCAACCCTCTGAGCTATTTGTGCAAAAGAGACCTGGCATTGTGGAGCTGTTCCTGTCCTGATTTGGAGACTTCTGGATCTGACGGAGCATCCGACCCCAATGACCGTGTGCTGCTGCCTTACAGTAAACTTTTAACCCAGAAATCACAAAGCGTTTGTGTTTCTCCTTGAACAAAGGGAGTTTTAAAACTTAACTATCCAGCAGTAGCAGCTACAAAGGAAGAGAGATCTCGACATGAAAGCTTGGGGGCATTTCCTCTTAGACAGCCAGCTTGCATCTGTGAACTGCAGTTGGACCCTGCTTCCTCGGGCTTGAATTGATGAGTTGGTATCTGTCGTCCCCAGCTGCTGTTTTTGCATTGCTACCTCTAAGTGACCTGCAAGTAACACAGGGCTGCTAGTGTTTTAAAGAACAAGGGGTGTCCTAATGCAGAAGTTTCACAAGTGTTTAGGCCAGGGATGGAAAGAACATGCACAAATATTCAAACAACAGATGAAAAAGGGTTTAGCAAGTATCAGGGAAGCCTGATGAGGAGAATCATGAGTTGAGGAGAATCTTGGCAGTTTGGGAATTATTCTGTGTGGAAAAAACATGTTGTTGTTGTTTGGCACAGAAAATGAATATGAATGTGAATATTTTCAGCCCAGAAATGTTCCAGGTGGAAGAAATGGATATAAGCATATAATATAATCGTAGAGTTGGAAGAGACCACAGGGCCCTGACATGCAGAAATACACAATTCAGACATAGCAAATGGGTTGCTATCTAAATCACAAGTAACCACACAACTCAACATGGAGATATGCAGTACCTAATGCACACCTGCATGCATAATGCACAATGCACAAGGCATCTGCATGTTGACAGTGTGCTGCACATGCTCAAGGACACCACATATCAAGCTCTGTTTCCACAACTTTGAACTTGAATGTTGACATTCTGTATTGGACAAAAAGGTCCAACCACGTCTGTAGGGGAACAGTTACATAAGATACATAAGATTCTGGTTGTTGCCTGCCCTCCCTTGTCACTGCTGCTGTATGACTTTGGAAAATGTACAGCTACTTGACTTTAAGCCTCTTTGTGCTGTAGAATATTGGCTTCCAGAGAGTGGTTTTTCAGTTCAGCATCTTATGTGGAATTGATTGCAGGGATGCAGTGTGCCAAATTTTGTTCTTCCATTTTTGAAGAACATCTCTCAGCAAAAAAGGGGCTGGTCTTCCCCATCACATACACAGTGTTTTAAATAATTGGCTTGCTTGAGGCAACACTACAAGTAGAATAAATTTATTCATTTCATGTACTTACTGAATTTATATCCTACCTTTCTCTCAGCATAAGAATCAAGATGGATCCTATATATATTGGTCTCTTTTAAAAGGAGTGTGCCTGTGTCTATGTTTGGGTGTAGAGGCCTATTCCCTTGGCATTAGCAACCATGACTATTTGATTCTATAGCTGTCTCTCTGGGATTGCAAAGCCAGATAGTGAAATGTTTCTCTGAGATAAAGGCACACATTTTCAGTGCTTTGAAGGTGGTTTGGAAGCATCTGTATGGTGTGCAGTAAGATACAAATGGGCAAAACACTGATTTCAGTCCTTGATGGTTTTGCATTTAGCCTACACTTGTTCAGTCCAATTTCTTCATTAGTCTATGATAAAGCACACAAATTTGTATTGTTTTTGTATGCCATTTCCCTAATGTGCAATCTTAGTGTGTGCAACTTTTCTTCTTCAAAATATATTTTAATTTATCCTTTGAGCTAAGAACTGTACTGGAACATTCAGAGGAAAGAATTCAAAGACATAGAGACATGTGTTAGTCTGGGATATCAGTATGCAAAGAGATCTTGTAGCACCTTTGAGGCTGACCGTAGGAAAGAAGTTGTAGCATAAGCTTTCGTAGACTTGGTCTTCTGCCTCTGATGCAGAAGTTGTAGCATAAGCATGGTCTGAATAGACCAAGTCTGCAAAAGCTTATGCTATAACTTCTGCATCTGAGGAGGAAGTTTACCAAGTCTACAAAATCTTATGCTACAATTTATGCATCTAAGGAATTTTCTACAAAATTTTCCTGGTGTATCTTCAGGAGTAACTGCTCTATGTCACTAGCAGAATGAGAGCCAAACATAGAAATACATTTGACCAAATCGTGTCTCTTTCATTTAACTAAATGCTTCTCCCTTTTCCTCCTTCCCCTCCCTTCTCTCTGGGCAGATCTGCAGTCTGATGAGAGGAGGGATAGCAGAACGAGGTGGGGTCCGAGTGGGTCATCGCATCATCGAGATCAATGGGCAAAGTGTTGTTGCCACCGCACATGAAAAAATTGTGCAAGCTTTGTCCAACTCCGTGGGAGAGGTGAGTCTTCCCTTGTAGAAACCTGTCTCCATCATGGCAATGGTTCACTGAAATCCTGTGTGACTTGTTACGTTACATAACTCTACGTATACCTAGCTACGTAGCAGAGGCACTAAGAAATCCCTTTACAGAATTGTGAAGAAGTGTAACAAGACACCAACAAGAGTGCCTGGTGCACATCAGAACATGACGCACACTGATGTACATTGGGCACTTTGCTGCCTACCATTACATAGTAATCTTAAGAGCAGTCCTCCACTGGATATGAACATTTCACAACTGCACAATTCTAATTCCCACAGACATAAGTCCACTTACAAAGATGCAATGCCATAATAAGATTTCACCCGGTGTTAGGATTGTTTTGGATTCTTTTTTTGTTGGGGGGAAAAGGACGAAAATTAATAATGTATGCTCCTGAATAGCGGTTGACTCTAAAGGCCCACTAAAGCTGTTTTTGTGGCCTCGAACCTCCCTCAGCTTCCTGGAGTACTCTCCTTTTGGGGGCCTTGGCCAGCCTTCCTGATCTTTAAAAAAATGTACAAAAATGGAGAGTTGGACAAGAATAGTATAAGAAAAGAAGAATTGAGCAAGATAGTGCAAAAATTGGGAGAGACTGGGGGGTGGGGTGGAGAATTGGATAAGACTGCACAATTGTGCAAAACTGTTGAGTTCGTGCACAAATTCTGCAAAACTCTGCAAAACTGGAGAAACTCTGCAAGATTGTGCCGAAACTGTCTGAGATTGTGCCAAAAGGGAGAACTGGGAAAGATTTTCTATGTAATTTCAGCATCCAGATCCCCAGTAGCATTTTTAGATCCTACACCCCTATTATAATGTTTTAATGTTATATTTTACTCTCGTTATTTACTGTTGTCAACCGCCCGGATTGGTTCGCCATAGGGTGGTATACAAATAAATATTATTATTATTATTATAAAGGCTGTTGGCCATCTTGGCCCTTACCAGTTGGATGGGTTGTCAATCTAAACATTTCCAAGCTTTAAAGGAGACCAAGTACAAAGTGTGGCCCTCCAGGGTCTCTTCCATACTACATAATTATAGCACTTTGATGCCAATTGAGCTGCCATGACTACATCCTGGGATCTGTAGTTTGGTGAATCCCTAAATTGCAAATTACATTCACCTTGATTTCATTAATTCTCATTCATCCTATCATAAACTCCTTAACAGATTCATATGAAGACTATGCCAGCAGCCATGTTCCGGTTGCTAACTGGGCAGGAGACACCGCTGTACATCTAACGCAAAACTGCGTCTCTCATGTCGAAAAAGAACTTGGAACGATTCTGCTGGATATTAGCACCCTTTGAGCGGAATTTTGTATTTCGGAGGAACGGAAAAGGTTTGAACCAAATCTGGGATGTTCTGGATTCTCAGTGGATCTCAGCTTCTTTGCCTTTTCTTTTCCCCTCTTTTCCTAAGTTTCTCTCTCTTTTTTAAAGCATTTTGTTGCCAAAAGATGAAGCTGTTACTCTGGACGATAACCACTGACACCATCTTTCTAATACACGGAAGTATTTTGCAACATCCTCAGCAAATCCTTTTGTTTCATGGGGACACTTACAAGCATAGGTTTGAAATTCCACCATGAGGGTCTCTGGCATACCCCCACCCCATCCCACTGCCATGTTGTCTTCTCCCTGCCCCATCTTGGTGGCAGTGGGTCTTTGTGGGTTCTCTCTGCTAGCGGGTAGTGCTTGCAATACATATTAAAAACAGTACCGTGGCACATCCATCTCATGATTTAAGCACATGTACAACATGGCAAATGAGGATGTGTGAATGAAGAACTTTGCAAAAAATAAAAAAATTAGGGGGAAAAGTGTAATCCCCTCCCGCCATCAGGCATTTTGGAAATCGTGGAAGTCTGCATGTTTGGCTGTCAAATTTGCTGGGGAGGGGGGAAATCAGCAAAAGGGCAGACCAGATTTTTGCAATGACCAAGAATGTATGCAATTCTAAGGGCCAGTTGGGTGGGAGGGAGGGTGGGTGATAGGGAGGGAAGGGGGACATGTTTAATGCTAATCAAAAGAAGGGGGGAAACCCTACTGTCGTCATTAGTATTCTTCTTGACAAGTGTAATTAATGTGAGTTTTGATGAGCTGTGACTTAAGTGTGAAACAGGAACAAGGGTGGGGTGGGATTTTGGGGGGGGGGGCGCTAAAATTTTCTTTTAAAGCGAATAATTGCCACCATATGAAAAGCTGGAATATTTATTGAGATGAAGTGCTTTTTTTGCATTCTGGAGAGTGTAGGTTTTTAATGATGGAGATGTGTTCCTCCAGTTTGGAGAGAGAGGCTTTTACCACTGGGTTTTTCGATATCTTGCAACCTTCCATATCAGCCTTGGGTTGAACATGCATTTACTATGGGAAAGCCATGCTTTAAAGAAACATTTTTTTTACAAAATGTGTTTAATCTTGTTCGGTTTGGGTTCTCTCTGGGTTATTATTATTATTATTTGTTTCCCTGAGCCAAGTCTGTGGACTGAATGTAAACTGGCTGCGAATGGAGAAATCACCCGCCATCAACAGTATTAGACTTTGTGGAGACAATAAAACCAAGTACTAGTAATGTTGTGTTTCATTATGAGATAAATGTCAACTGATGTAACTTTTTTGTCTTGATTTTCTTTTTCTCCCTCTGCCCTTCTACTTTTGGCCAAGGCCTTGAAGGAAACAAAAACAATACACTGTGACTAAAGAAGCCTTACCATGCAGTAACAAAAAACCTTTAGGATTACTGTACTTCAAGGAGTAACGCCGTAGATCTCTGTTGCATGCAGGTGACCTTAGGAGAGAATTAATCTAGACTCACTAATAAATTTGGAGTAATAAAGTACCATGGCTACTCTGGTTTGTTTTGCAGACTGTACTTTGCAAAGATGGGGTTAAGGGAACAAAGACCACCTTGTATTACTCCTGATTTTGTTCCTGTTGGTGTTGTGTGCCTTCAGAGTGTTTCTGACTTATGATGACCCTAAGGTGAACCTTTCATGGGTTTTACTTGGCAAGATTTGTTCAGAGTGGGTTTATCGTTGCTTTTTTCTGGGGCTGAGAGAATGTGACTTGCATCCAGTGCAGAGCAAGGATGGTTTGCTGCCATCTTAAGGACTCCTAAAGTCCAGCCTAGTCAAACAACTACATCAGACTGATTTATTGTTTTGTGTGTTCAAGTTGACCCTGACTGATGGCAGCCATCTCCTAGGGTACCTTGGCAAGATGTCTTCAGAGGAGATTTCTCACAGAAGCATCTCTCCATAGTAAGATGCAAAATGACGATATCCATGCTGATGGGGTCCTCCACAGGTCTCAGTTGTTGTAATCGTTTTGTGTTTAGCTACAGGGACATAGCCAACTATTCTGCAACTATTCCCACAAAGCAAAACATGGTCTTGAGGAGGCATCCAAAGCTGGTATATGTTTCACCTTAGTGCGGATTTGCAAAAGGATGTATTATGTGACGCTGAGCTACAACAGTGCAATCTGGTGCAAACAGCGGCATAGCTACACTTGTGTAAATTTGCATTGTATGAGTGCTTAACAGGATCTTGGCCTTAAACTGTTTTAAAACTGTTTCTGTCTTCGGTGGTACTTAGGTAAGTTGGGGTTTATGTAACTGTATAAAATTCCTTTAAAATAGGGGCAGTGTCCTAGCAGTGCTTGGTTCATCTCAGCCACCCTTGAGAGTAGGTATGCGAAAAATGTGACCCTCCAAATATTATTGGACTGTAACTCCCAGCATTCCTTACCATTACTCAGAGATGCAATCCCAGCCACATTTTATCTGTCCCTTCTTTAAAACTTGGGAAAGGGCCTTTTTGAGGATTACAAATTCCAAAAATTGGCCCATACAACTGGGCTAGGGGTTGTAGTCTAAGGGCCTTTGCAGACTGTCAGAAATAGTGCACATTAAATTGAGGCACTGCCCTGGCTCAATGCTAGGGAGTCATGGGAATTGTATTTTTTTCTGGGACATTGAGCCTTCTCTGTCAGAGAGCTCTGGTGCCACAATAAATTACAGTTCCCATGATTCCCTAGCACTGAGCCAGGACAGTGCCTCAATTTAATGTGCACTATTTCTGGCAGCCTGCAAAAGCCCTAAGTCAGTCCCTCTTCCAGGCTCTTCCCTTACTTAATTTTAAAGCCTAGTTAAGAACTGCTCTCTCTTATTCTCTGAGCCAGAATTCAATATTACTGATGTCAACATGAATGCACATTTGCCAGCTAAGCACTTTGGCTTCCACTGGAGGTCACTGTAACTTCATGTTAATGGAACTGAGATGCATTTTGTGAAGATTGTGACTTTTGACAGATTCCCAAACCTCCGTTGGTTCTTTGCCTCTACGTATCCTTGGGGATCCTGCTGTAGACCAGACACCAAAAGAACCGAGGAACAAGGAGGAAGATTCAGCCACTTAAGGTATTCGTTGTTGTTGTTTGCCTTCAGGTTGTTTTCAACTTCTTATGGTGATCCTAATGCAAACCTATTGTGGGGTTTTCTTGGCAAATTTCTTCAGAGAGGTTTGCCATTGCCTCCCTCTGGGGCTGAGAGAGTTTGCCCAAGGTCACCCAGTGGGTTTCCATGGCCGAGCCAGGATTTGAACCCTGGTCTCCAGAGTTGTAGTCTGGTGCTCAAGCCATTATGCCACATTGGCTGTGCACTTAAGGAATCAGGGTCTACTAAACATGGTTCTTTTGCAACAAGGCCCACAGAACTGTTATTTAAGGTGAGGGGGAATCTCAACATTGGCAGACAGATTGATTTTCATTTTTCTTACTTGCAGATACTTGCAGGAGAAGGGCAAATTAATTTCTCACTCCATTACCACTCAAATATTCTTAACTATGATTAACTCTGGGCAGTAAAATGTGTACTTGGAAGTGCCCTCCACGGCTGCATCTGCACTGCTGAATTGATGCAGTTTGATTATCGCTTTTACCTGGCATGGCTCAATGCTATGGAATCCTGGGATTTGCAGTTTGTTGTGGCATCAGAGCCCTCTGAGAGAGAAGGCTAAGTATCTCACGAAAGTACAAATCCTGGAATTCCATAGCATTGAGCCATGGCAGTTAAAATGACATCAACCTGAATTATTTCTTCAGTGTGGACGCAGCCCTAGCGTTCTACCATTTAGAATACTCCTACTTGGTAATCCCCAAGGAGACTCAACCACATAGTAGTTGGTGGCCCAAACTTGCCCCATAGTTTGGAGTGAGGTACTGCTAGATGGATGGACTCTATTACGGAGGTCACTTTGGGTCTTAAGGGTTTGCAGGAATTACCCACAGCAGGGGAGGACAGAGGATCTTCTTGGAGATCTCTCATCCATAGGGCTGCCATGAGTCGAGATCGACTCGAGGGTAGTTAACAACAAAATTATTAGGGGAGGTCGAGACCCATACCACCCATTGCAGGATCCATGGCAAGCATCCAGTGTAAAAAAATGTCTTTTCCAAGCCAATCCAAATCTCTGCATCCTAGGACCTGATTTGTCGACACTACTAATGGAAATGGCAGAGGCTTAACCAAGACTTCAATATAATTTATTGTGTTTGTGTGTGTGTGTGTGTGTGCCTTGAAGTTGTCTGTTGACTTATGGCCACCCCATGTTTTCTTAGGCAATGAATATTCAGAGGAATATTAGGCAATATTAGGAATATTCACCAGATCCTTCCTTCAAAAATGGGTAGAACGTGGAAGTTTTAAATGTTCTTTTCTGTCCTATTGCAACCCCCCTCTACAGGCATGATGCACCGACTAATAACTTTTGCCATCTTCACCACATTCTGATGTTACTTGGCTGCACATGTCCAGTTTTCATCTATAATGAACCAGGTAGGCTGTTTTTAATCTAACTTCAAAAATTTCTGGGCCAAGAGTGTTCAAACCACTCACTGGACAGGCAGCATCCTTGGTCCAGCTGTTTTTAAAGATAGGTGTTTGCTCTACTTGGGACTAGCTAACAGGATTCCAGCCGAGATAGATAGATAGATGAGGGTATATGAGAGATATAGAACACTCTCATCTTCCACTAAGAGATAGATAGAAAGAAATAGAGATAGATAGATAGATAGATAGATAGATAGATAGATAAGGGTATATGAGAGATATAGAACACTCTCATCTTCCGCTAAGAGATAGATAGAGAGAAATAGAGAGAGAGAGAGAGAGATATGAGGGTATATGAGAGATATAGAACACTCTCATCTTCCACTAAGAGATAGATAGAGAGAAATAGAGATGAGAATATATGAGAGATATAGAACACTCTCATCTTCCACTAAGAGATAGATAGAGAGAAATAGAGATAGATAGATAGATAGATAGATAGATAGATAGATAGATAGATAAGGGTATATGAGAGATATAGAACACTCTCATCTTCCACTAAGAGATATATAGAGAGAAATAGAGAGAGATAGAGAGAGATTAGATCGATAGATAGATAGATAGATATAGATAGATGAGAGATACGAGAGAAATAGAACAATAAGCACACTCTCTTCCTGTCCTGATAGACAATCCATCCACTGATATCAAATTTGAAAGATGTAAAGTCCAGGGATACCTTTTGAAAAAATTTATTATCATCACCATCATCGTCATCATTATTATTAAAACACTGTTCAGATTTAGTTAAAACACTTTTGAGGTACCATGAAGTAAATACAACTTCCAAGTTGCACCATAGCATCGTTGCAGCTCAGCAACAACACACTCTCTGTCCCACCTCCTTCCTCTCCAAGCTGATAGCGCTTGAAACTTTTAGCATCCTGATTCTTCAGCATAGGGGGAATGTACACTTTTGCAAGTTTTCTTGTTTTATTTCAAAACCATTTGGTTTTGAGTGTTTTGCCCCTTCTGCAAAGGTTGTCATTTGAAGATGCATCCATGAACTTGGGCCTTTTTTTTTGGCCATTGAGACTGCAAATCCATCCAAACCATTTTGTTTTGTTTCCCTTTCTGCAAATGTTGTCTCTTGAAGATGCATCCATGAACATGGACCTTTTTTTTTGGCCATTGAGACTGAAGATCCATCCAGACAGGGACTTCAAAAGGAAGACTTGTGGAGAAGAGGGTGTTTGTTGGATCATTTTTGCCATCTCTTCCCCGATAATGACCCCAATCCCAGCCATTCACCAGTTGCCTTGGATCTTCAAGGTCTCCTGAGTGGGTCTGTATTCCTTAACAGTGGTGCCAAGCATTTATTTAGGGTCAAAGGATGGTCTCTCTGCAAACTCCGATGAAACTGTGGGGCCTTCCCCGCTCGAAGGTGTGGGTGACGTGGGCCCTGTGTAAGAAGGCAACCGGGGAGCTCAGTGCCCCACAGCTCTGGAGGTGGAGGTCTTCCTGAAGTCGCTTTCGTGAGGTATCTACAGTCTGCTGGGAGCTTGTAATCACCTGTAAGGTGAGGAAAGGAGGACAAGGAAAGTCATGCAACCAACACATTTCCCTCTTGAATCTCTGCAAGGAGGCCAGTGCAGACTACGAGATCAGGATTCCTCACTCAACCATGGAAACCCATTGGGTGGCCTTGGGCAAATCACAAACTCTCAGCCCCAGAAATAGGGGGGGGGGTCATTCCTTGCAGTTTGGTAAACATATGGATATTTGTTTTCTTGCTCTTTAAATGTTAATTTGTTAATGATGAGCCGAGAAATTTGCCACCATCTCAGGCCAGGTGTGAGAATCTTCAGATTGGGGCAAGAATGTCCATTTGAAATTCAATGTTTTGGATGGCTTTATTGGCTCAGTACTAAGTTGAGCAGTTAAACAGCAGGGTGCAATTGAATTTGTTTCTTCCTTTGTTGTTGCTATGTGCCTTCAAGTCATTTCTGACTTATGATGATAAATAACACAGAGTTTTCTGGGCAAGATTTGTTTAGAGGGGGTTTGCCTTTGCCTTCCTCTGAGGCTGACAGAATATGATTTGCCAAAGATCTCCCTCCCAGTGGGTTTCTGTGGTCTAACTTACCTGGTGCTTTTGGGGGGCCATCTTAGATCATAAGACACCATAAGACAATATTGTAAGGTCAAACAAACACCATAATGCAATAGATCCATACTAAAGACACTGTAACTTGTTAGAACTGAACTACTGAAATCATAATGTGAGTTGAACTACAGAAACTTTAATGTTGCAGAAGTGAGCTACACACATCCTAAGTGAAACTGCACTATGGACACCCTAAAGCAGGAGCACCCCACAACACAGTGGCAATGCACTGCAAATCACACAATGCAGTGGCACTGCACTGCAGACCCCACATCTTTATGCTTTATCCAGAATTCCAAACTCCGAAATACTCCAAAATTAAAAACTTTTTTCATGGGTGGCTGAGACAGTGACACCTTTGTTTCATGCACAATACTATTTAAAATATTGTATAAAATTACCTTCAGGCTATAAGTAGGAGATGTATGTATATGAATGGATTTTGTGTTTAGACTTGGATCCCATCTCCAAAATATCTCATTTTGGGTGTTTTAAAAAGAATGATGCAAAAATAAAAAAGAATGATGCAAAAGTAAAGTTCCTACTAGGTTTTGCTCTGTACTTCCCTCATGGCATCGGTCTTGGCATTCAGCGATGCTTCTCTATACATCCCATTTCCCCAACATTCAATAAAGCCTTAAAAGCCACCCACCTGGTCAATGATGTTGGCACTGAAGATGGCTTCTTCCATGTGCCGCTCATCAGACTTGATGACCGACCGGATGCTGTTTACCACGTGACGCACTTCCGGGGGCAGGTTACAGTTCGAGTGCTCCAAAAATTTGGCTACCAAGATCTTAGTGTCCTTGTAAGCCTGCAGGTCCACCAACGAGTGGGGCCGTTCCTTGCAGAGGGTCTGTAAGGCCTTGGGCTTCCGAAAATGTTCGGCTTTCCGGGAGTCCCTCGGCTTTCCAGTCGGCAAGAGATGGTTTCCAGTGTCCTGGCAAGCAGAGGCAGCCACATGAGGACTACAGACAGGAACTAAAAATAAGGGGAAGGGAGAAAGGGAACTTTAAAAGACCATCACCAATTTGGATGTAAGCAAAGCAAACTGACATCTGGGTCAGATGCTCACAGGGGCTGCAGAAAGTAATGTACATAGTCAAATAGAAATTTTAGTTAAAAATTGACCATAAAAACCTGGGTTGGCTTTTCCATGGGTCAGTACAAGTACTGTACTTTGCTTAATCATGATCTTCATATCAAAATTCATAATTTAGGGCCCAAAACCTGCCCTCGACATGAGGTCAACCTACAGTCAAGTATACACAGTATCTGTTTGATAATAGTGTAATCCTTTATCTGCACACCTTAATCTTCTCCACTAACTTTGGGACTTAGTCTAGCTGTAGACTTAATAGGTTCCACATCTGGCCAGAGACAGAGCACAATATTATGCTCATGGAGTTATGTGATAGTTGGGTAATGACATTTTGGGCCTTTGCAGACTGCCAGAAATAGTGCAAATTGAGTCCACTTTAACTGTCCTGGCTCAGTGCTAGGGAATCATGGGAACTGCATTTTTTCTGAGACATTGAGCCTTCTCTGTCAGAGAGCTCTGGTGCCACACTAAACTACAGTTCCCATGACTCCCTAGCACTGAGTCAGGGCAGTTAAAGTGGACTCAATTTACACTGTTTCTGGCAGTCTGCAAAGGCCCTTTGTTAGCGAATTGCAATCTTATGCAACTGAATGTGCAACCAAATATACATGGACCTTGTCTGTACTGGCTACATCTTCCATATTCTGGTGATCTCCTGTTTGGATGATACATGGCCCAAATGAACTCATGCATTCAGAACCTATAACACTCTTAACATGAATTTTAAAAACTCACCTCATATGCCAGATCTTCCAAAAAGATCCAGAGTCTGCTGTCGGCTGCATGGATGTCCCACTGAGACTCCTGTCTCATCTGCTACAGTCACCATTCACTCACTCTGAGGCCAGAACAAAGCACCCAACCATGTGTTCATCTCTGGGCATCTCATTCTGACCTTTTAGTATCTTGGTGGGGGCAGAATGTTGGCACATGTCCTGTTCAAACCATGAGCTCTTTGATTGCTCCATGCCCATCATTTCCCTGTACAGTTGTCAGGGTTGATAGGAGATGGGATTCCTGCACTTTGATCAGATCTCATCTGGAATACTATGTCTAGTTCTGGACACCACAGGTCAAAAAGGATATCGACAAGCTGGAATGTGTCCAGAGAAGGGCAAGTCTGGAAACCAAGCTCATGAAGAATGACTAAGGGAGCTGGGTATGTTTAACTTGGAAAAGAGAAGACAGAGGTGATATGATATGATCTTTAAATATCCATATACCTCATTTTAATTCATGGGTGAGCCACTATGGGTCCCATTCGGGAGAAAGACAGGATAAAAATTACTCTATATACTCATGTATAAGTCTAGAAATTTTAGTCAAAAAATTGACCCAAAAATCCTGAGTCAACTTATCCACGGATCAATGTAAGTACTATACTTTAACTCTTTTTAAAAAGAGAGAATCATCCCCTAGTGAAAGGCAAAAGTGTAGTCTATCCTGGAAACACTGACCCCCTTCTATTCTCTAATTCATCCAGCCTTTAATGTAAGCACAAACAAGTTGTTTGGCATTTTCATCCTTTAGATCCTTTGTTATATGCCCCTAAGTTTTACCCTTGATTTATCCATGGCTCATATAAAAATCCATAATTTTGGCCCCAAAGCCTACCCTCGACTTATACATGAGGTTGACTTAAAGTCAAGTTTATATGGTAATTAAGACACTGGTTCCCAAACTTTGGTTGTTTTGGACTTCAGCTCTCAGAATTCCTGACTGTTGGTCAACCTGTCTAGAACATCTGGGAGTTGAAGTCCAAAACACCAAGAGGACCAAAGTTTGGGAATTACTGTTATAAATAAATATATAAAGCCAAATGTTCTTGACACCGCTCACCTTCCATGGCAGACGTGCATGACAAGGGGTCACTAGTGGAACGGACGATGTTGGAAAGCCGGGCTTCCTTGGTGTGCTGTTGAGCCATCCGCTCGGGGCAGCTGCGGGGCAACATGTTCACAGGCACTGAACAGCGGGGACGAGGAGGCTGCAATACAGCTGAATGGCTAAACGCTCCACAGCATATTTTACGCAGCTTTGGTGGGCTGGTGGGTTTGCTCTTGCCAACTGAGCCGGGTAAGTCTCTCTCCGCAGCACAGAAGTTCTCTGAGGAACATTCCTCAGATTGGCTACAAGAGTGGGCCCCGTACTCCTTGCTTCCAGCCCCATCCGTACAGGTTGGACTCCGGACGCTGCTGACTTCGTCATCCGGGGAATGCGGAGAATGAGTCCTGCGCAACCCACAAGGGATGCTGTAGTCCAAACTGGAACAACTCCTGGTTGTAGCTCCTTTGTGTGTGGTTGTGTAGGAAGATAAGTCTGCAGAAAAGAAGGACTCCTGGACTTCCAGAGAGCAAAGGTCTCCTGAGGAGTAGGTGTGACTGTTAGGGAGATCAACAACTTCAGAAGCCATCTGGGAAGTGCTGTCCACCAAAGCTGGAAAACAGAGTATAATGAGAAAAGTTTTTTCCCCCCAGTGCCACAATCAAACAATGTTCAGAGTTGAGCAAAGGAATGGACATTTTGAACTGGGCAAAGAGTTATACAAAGGAATGTACGTTACAAAATGTACATTTTTGTATCCCTTGGGGGTGCCCAAGGGTCAGATTTAAGGGCTTGGAGGTATTTTTGCCACATTTTGAAGCCCCCTAAGCTATTTATTTCTACAATGTAGATGCACCCTACACATTCATATTTGTTTTTTAAAATGTACTGTCCAGACATGCATCCTCAAATCAAATAAAAGTTACCTGTTTGTTTCTGACATTGACTGTTGGTGGCTGCCATGTCAGAGGAACAGTGAATTAACTTTGGGGCTTAGTCCAAATTTTAAAGTACTTATCTCCAAAATAGGATATAAAATCCACTAGCCACAAGATCCTGTAAGCGTACAACCAGGGGCTAACATTCAGATAGGGACACATGTATGAGCAAGTCATGCTGTACAACTAGGTATGAAAAAATCAGCATTGCACAATGAATGTATTCTACTGATAGTGGCGAAAGTGTAGCCGAACAAACAGCATGGTCTTCTGTGCCTTGTCTTTGCATGTTTTGATTGAACACTGTGTACTGCATATAGCAATTGGGCTTTGTGCACTGATGTTGTGCACGGCATATTGTGGAATTTGATTGTGCATTGTGTACACATCATATATTGTGCATTACAGTTGCACAGTGTATATTCCATCACATATTACAGCAGCTACACACTGTATATATTGTGCATTGCAGTTGTACACTGTATATTATACATTTCAGTTGTGCATTGTGTACTGCACGTAATATATATTGTGCATTGTAAAGTCCACAATTGACATGTGTTATGCAATGTTACCATTTTGCATGGGGGTTGTGTAATGACTGCCTAGTATTATCTCTGCATGAGGATATTTATGCTATTCTGAGGGGAAGTTGTGGCCAATGTATGCACTTGTTGCTATGTGGAACATAAGGAAATTAGCCCAAATCAAACAAATGGACAATCCTGAGGTTACCTTGGCTGCTGAACTCTGTTGTAGGGTTTCTCTCTACCATGTTGGATTCTATGACCTGCTGCTCCATAGTGCTGACCTATAAACAATGCATAAATAGATATATTTAAATATGTTGATTCATGTGTCCCAAACCACCCTCTTCAATTGCAACTTTGCACTATTTATTTATTTGATTTGTATCACACTTTTCTCTTAAAACTGAATTCTAAGGCAGCTTGTGATGAAAAGACAGATACAAACAGATAAAAAGTTATAATATTAAAGTATAATGAAAGAATATTCAAACTACGGTATAATAATATTTAAAGTTTAAACTTGAATTCAACTGAATTAAAAGCAATTAAAAATTACAGCACTCTTTGCTAAGCCTCCTTTTCAATAGCCCAAGCCTTCCTGAATGAAAACATCCTGACCTGCTATTGGAAGAACAATAAGGAGGGAGCCAATCTAGATTCCCTTGGAAGGGACTTGCACAGCCTGGGAGCAGTCACTAAGAAGGTCCCTAAACATTTTAGCTTTGGGTTTCAACAAGGAGAAAAGGAAGGGATGAAAGAAAGTATAAGGGAGAGGGAATAGTAGAGAAGGAGTGAAGTAAGGGAAGGGACTTGGAAGAGAAATTAGTAGAATGTATTAGGAGAGAAGGTGAGAAAAACAGAAGAGAAGAAAGGAAGGTAGAAAGTAAGAAAAAGAGATTAGATGGGGGATGACTGATGCTTATTAGTTATGACAATTATAATATTAAAATGTTATACAAAGTTATAAAATAAGATTAGAATTAATGTAATTTGAGTAGTATTTATAAGAAATTAAGACAAAGAACAATCATATTGTATAACATATATTGTCGATTTTTTTATTGATGATGAATGTGTTGTGTGTTGTGAATTTTAATTTACCTAATAAAATCTTTTTAAAAGCTTTTTGGCTGACTATCATTGTGGGTTGCAGTCCTATTAAATAACAGTGCATGGGGGAGATTCACAGCGCTGAATCTATTCTTATAATAGGTTCAGTACCATGGACAGTACTCATATCCTGCTTTATTAAAACCCCTATAATTGGTGCAGATCCACAGGCAGCTCCCACAAACTGCTTTGTTTAAAATAATCACAGACACCTCTCACAAATTTTTATTTTTAAAAGGCCTATAATAGGTTTAGCACCATGGGCAGCTCCAACAAATTGCTTTATAGAAACCCTATATTGGGTTCAGGACCACGGACAGCTCTCACAGACTGCTTTTTTAAAATAAAAAAACCCTATGGTAGGTTCAGAACCATGGACAGCTCCTACAGAATGCTTTATTTGCAAACCTATAATAGGTTCAGAACCATGGACAGCTCCTATAGAAATGCTTTATTTTAAAACCTGCAATAGGTTCGGAACCATGGACAGCTCCTGTAACAACTCCATGAAAAACTGCAATAAGTTCAGGACTGTGGACAGCTCCTTTGCACTGGATCAGTCTTCCACTTTCACAGAGACACCTTGGGGAGTACCAGGACAAATATTGGGGAGGCAATGAATTGACCTGAAACACCCTTTTCCTCTAACCCAGGGGTAGGCAACCTTTTTGAGCTGGGGGGCCGGGTTGCTGTCCCTCAGACAATTGGGGGGCCGAAGCACCAAAAATAAATAAATAAAATAAAAATTTTAAAAATTAAAAAAATATGCATGCACACTCTCTCAGCCCCAGAAAAACCATGGCAAAACCCCTGTGGAGATTTTGCCAAGAAAACCCCAAGAACAAGTAATAACAACAATAATCAATATCATCATGGCGGGCGGCGGCGGCGGCGGCAGGACCAGCCTGGGGCCGGTCCAAAGGCCTCAGGGGGCCGCATCCGGCCCCTGGGCCTTAGGTTGCCTACCCCTGCTCTAACCCATGCCCAGAAGCAGGAAAAGGCCTCACCCTCCTCTTAGCCATGTGAGGAATGAGGATAACAGTACTAAAAGAAAGGTAATAAAACATGTGCTTCCATTAGTGCAAGCCAGTGTGGTGCAGTGGATTGAGTGTTGGAATAGGACTCTGAAAGACTGTTTGAATCCCCACTTGGCCACAGAAACCTATAGGGTGACTGGACAGGTCCAGCTCTCTCTCATCCAAAGAGGAATGGCAAACCTCCTCTGAAGAAATCCTGCCAAGAAAGACCCATGATTTCAAGGGTTCCTTAAGTCAGAACTGACCTGAAGGCACACAACAAGCAAGCTCCATTAGCGGCACCACACCGTTTGAAATCTAGGCTGTCTAGGCTGCAAGCCAGGGGTGAAAATTCATCTGCTTTTGTATTGCAGCTATTTTCAATATGGAGAGAGGAAAGTGGTGAGCAATAGGGCCTTCTGGGGATCAGATATAGCTCATGGTCCATTTCCTACCCCATGGCATAGGACATTTCAGTTCCTCCAGCCCAGACCCCTTCCCTTTCCACTGGATTGTTCTACAAACCCATTAACTGATTCAACATTGCTGATCTATTCGAAACAAATTCATCTCATTGATTAATTGGCTGAACATTCCAGCTCTATGTTTGGTAGCAAATCAGCCTATTATTGGTTTGCTTGTTTTTTTGTTTGTTTTTTTTAAAAAAACATCTTTACAGCCTTGTTGTTTGTCTTGGTTTTTGTTTTGTTTTTTTTAAAGCTGGAGGGGAGATACTGTTCCTGAGAAATAAATGGCCATGGCTCCCAAATACGCATTAAAACAAGGTCAGGAAAGTCAGGACATGAAGCCCATCTTTTGCAGAAGCCATTAGTTCTGCTCTTGGGTGGCTGCGTTTAAGCAAGAGATCATTACAACAGGAGACAGAGCCCAGAATTAATAATCAATCACCTTACATGAGTCCTCCTGCCAGCAGCTTCATTGGTATCCAGGCCTCTCTAAAATTAAATGTGAGGTTTCCACACCAAAGCTCTTAAGGAAAGAGCATTGAGCGCCTCTGGCAGAGGAGATGAAAACATATATCTTTGCAGGATGGGAGCACAAATTAGATTCCCCCACCTCCAGTATATGATTCAGCTGGGGTAAGAAGGAGAAAGGGATGAAAACAAGCCCTGCACCCAGGATGAGACAAACAAACAAAAAGCCACAGTGCCAAAAGATCACAAAAATGCAAGCAAACAAACCCAAACTGAGAAATATGTGCAAGTGTGCCACTCACAAAGGGGACATGTACATCATTGCTGGGTTAGCTGATTTAATTAATCCTTTCCCATTCTTTCAATGATGGCTGGTCATCAAAATAAGTCCAGCACTTTGGGACGCTCCGTGAAAGCTCAGACAATGAGGAACCAGGGTATTATCTTCACATTTATGGAATTGCTTGATGGTTGAGCAATGCACTCTTTTAGCATGGGGCAACCAGATGCATGTGGACATTTGCACAGGGGCATTATTAGGGGTGTGTGGACCACACCAGGTGACATCCTAAAGAAGGGGTGACACCGTTCCTCCCCAAACATCTGCCTTTGCCTGATCTCATCCAGGGGTCAATATAAGTACTGTACTTTAATTCTTATTTAAAAAGGAACCATCCTCTGGTGATACTATTATTTGTCCTGGAAGCACTGCAGTGCAGATGTAGCCTTAGCCTCCCACCTCCCTGTTTTACCCAGTCTTGTCCTTCCAGCCCACCAGTGGCCAAGACAGAACGAAAATAAATAAATAAATAAATAAATAAATAATCGTTTTTATTTGTATTTTCCCGCCTCTCCCTGAGGATCGAGGCGGGATTACAGAGAAAGGTTGCAGCCTCTTAAGAAATTAAACTAGACTTTTCAAGAGTTGTGATTATACGGCTACATAAGAGCTGCTGGGAACCATTATCCAATTTACACCGCCTTGTTAATGTTTCTAGAGAAGGCTGTCATTTGTATTTGTGCTGATTAACATTTGAAAGCTCTCTTTTTCTGGCCCCAAACAAAGTTAACACAAATACTATTTTAACTGTTGCAAAGAACTGCCAGGCATTAGCACCACCAGCTTTTTTCGGGTGCAATTTCCCAAGCCATCCGTGAATTCTTGTAATGGTAACTTTCACAGTTTGTTTCCTTGGCCATGAATCTCTTTGGACACACTGAAAGACTGAAAGGTCCCTTGATGTCAGCAGTAACCAATTCTGAAATTGCGCAAAGAATATAACCTCATGCCTTCTTCTTTTACCCCTTAAAGTTGCTATAACAATTTGGTAAGTAAAGATTGGTTGAAACAGGCCTTCAGTCTTGGCTGACCAGGATGGAGTGATGTGTAACTGAGTGTGCTGTTTTAATATGCACTGTGTATTGTAAGTGTTTAATTGTTCAAAATTGTTGTGGTTGTGTGCATTCAAGTTGTCTCTGACTTATGGCAACCCTAAAGCGACCCTATCATGGGGTCTTCTTGGCAAGTTTCTTCAGAGGGAGTTTCCCATTGCATTCCTCTGAGGCTGAGAGAGTGTGACTTGCCTAAGGTCACCCACTGGGTTGCATGGCTGAGCTGGGATTCGAACCCTGGTCTCCTAAGTCATAGACTTATAGATGAGAATATACAGTATACTATAAGTTGCTTTGGACACCATTTGGGAGAAAGGTAGGATAATATATAAAGAAATAAATCTAATAAGCGGTCAGGCGTGTGACCATATAACCACTATACATTTGAGGCTCTATCCCTGAGTGTTTGTCTCTATCAAGGCTTACTTACTTGGTTTCCAGTTGTCTGTCCAATGACCGCTTCATAAGGAGGAGGCAGCTCTGTTGGATAAAGCATCCCAGGGCTGTTGATGGACACTTCGTACAAAGTACTGAAGGGCGAGTGAGGAAAGTCCAGATGGAGCCCTCTAAAAGCAATCAAACAAATAGATTGTATTTGATATAAATTGATTTATCTGTATATGGTCAGTACCTTGAAATTAGAATCTAAGGAAAACAAAGGCCATTACAAAAATAAAGGAGTACTACCAATGTAATTTGGGTGAAATTGGATGTTGTTTGTTTATAATAATCAGAGGATGGCAATTGGATATAAATGCTGGATTGAATCAATGGACAGCCAAAAGGACCAACAAAGGGGTCCTAGAGCAAATCAAGCTAGAGATATCCCTAGAAGCCAAGATGACAAGACTTAGACAGTTGTACTTTGGAGACATCATGAGAAGACATGAATCGTTGGAAAAGGCAATAATGTTAGGAAAGGTGGAGGGAAGTAGAAAGAGAGGAAGACCACATGCCAGATGGAGGGACTTTATTAAAGAGACCACGAATGTGAGTTTGCAAGAGCTGGGAAGAGCAATAGAGGACAGTAGAGGGGGGCTGGCGATGTCTTATCCATAGCGTCACCACCATGGGTTGAGATTGATGAGAAGGCAAAGAAAAACAAACAAAAGGAATGGAAGATTGAATGAAGATATGAAAATACCTAGTATAATAATAATAATAATAATAATAATAATAATAATAATAATAATGGAATGCCCATAAAGGAGAAAAGAAACAACCCACTGGCCAAAAATGGCCCAATATCAAACCCAGGAGCAAAGCAATATGCCATGGTATGGCTCTCACCCTCCCCAGAGTTGCCCACCATAATCTGTGCCACTGATTAGAAGGATCAATCAAAATAATATTTGCTCCCAGAAAAAAGGTGCTCCAATTTAAAAAGCAATGAAATAAAAGTATTATTATTGAGTCTGATCCAGATTTAGTTAGGTTAAACCCATTAAAATCAATGGGATTCAAATCAATGGGCAAAGGCAGCTTGTAGCACCTTTGAGACTAACCGTGAGAAGGATGTTGTAGCATAAGCGTTCATAAACTAGATCTACTTTGTCAGAATAGGCGTAGAAATGCAAAACTTGTCGGTATGGTGATGAGGCGACAAGTCCAGTTTTAACTATGGTCATTGGGGGACAAAGACAGGAGGAAAGACGTTGCCTAAGGATGACCATAGGAATGGTGGAGGGAGTTTTGGGATGTGGTGTGTGCAGGCTCACTATACCCAGCCTTGTGATCAGTATTACATACAGACCAGAGAAAACACTCACCTTTGTGCTTCTATCACAGGGGTGCAGGTATATTCAGGTGGATAGTAGGGTGGAGGAGGAATTGGTGGAATGAACTCATCAAAATCCAGGGTCTGATGCACAATTGTCCCATGGGGTGTCATGCAATCTGGGTTTGCAGAATGAGATCTCTGGGGCAGGAACTGAGCAGCAGAAATAAGAGAGACAAAGGATGCGTCAGGAATGGTAGACAAAGAGATTATAGGAAAATCTTCAAAGACCAATGGAAAGAGTGTTGGCCACTGGGAAGCAAGCAGCAAGCAAGAGACCAAAGGTAGAAATGCAATTCTTTGGAGCACCAGTTTAATTATAAACACTTACCCTAATCATATATTATATATATTAAGGGTGCATCTCCCAGGATGGGATAATTATAGCTAGCTAGCTGTCAGTCTGTCTGCAGCCACACTGCAGAATTGATGCAGTTTGACAATGCTTTAATTGTCATGGCTCCATCCTATGGAATGGGATTTGTAGTTTGTTGTTGCACCAGAGCTTTCTGTCAGAGAAGGCTAAGTATCTCACAAAGCTACAAATTCCAGAATTTCACAGCATTGAGCCACAGCAGTAAAGGCGGTGCAAAACTGCACTAATTCTGCAGTGCTGATGCAACCCCCATGAATTTCATACAGTTTTCTTAAGCAAGGACTACTCAGAAGTAGTTTGCCATTTTTTTCCTCAGAATATAGCCTTCAGTACATGGTATGTGCTGGCAATCTCCTTTCCAAATATGACCAAGCCTGACCTTGCTTGGCTGCCTAGATCAGACAGGATCTGATGCCTTAGAAATGAAATGCAAAATGTTGGTGACATACAGATGTTTGGTCCTTGCAGATCAAACCTTCCCACTTTGGGGTAACAAAGATATTCATGTTTTAAGCACTGAGTTCAGAATGTGGTGCTGTTACACATTGCCATTCATTTTTGATCCATGTGCCTTGCACATTTAGTTGTGCAATGCTGCTATTCAGCAACAAGGTAATGTTGCACAAGGGCCACCTAACTCTGCATGCATACAGTTATATTCTCTCTCCTCGATGTAAAATCTTGGCTATTATCTCTTGAAACTTCCAAGTTCTGCAGCTGAATATTGCTGAGTGCAGGCATTTCCCCTTATCTCAAAGCTTCACACTGTTAACACAGAACCCACAAATTATACCAAGGCAAAAGCACCAGATGATTAAAGGGAAGAAAAATGGGTTGCATGAGGTCACTATCACCTTCCTCCTAGAAGAAAAATTATACGCGGCTATTAAAAAGAAAGTATTTCGCAAGATTAAGTAGGAAGAAGTAGGAATAACTTTCATCCTGCACCCTTCAATTTCATTCTCACTTCTAGCACTGTGAAATTAAATCCCTATCAAAGTATTTGAAGAATTATAAATCTGCCACATTATTCAGTGCACCGGGAGCTGCTGGATCCCAGCTAAAAATATATTTTCCAAATGTAAAATATCATCTCGAGAAGGAAAGCTAGACACCCAATCTTTGCACCAATTATCAGGGATCTGAACAGCACCAACTACTGAACCTTGGTTATTGCATTTTGGCTCACATGGTTTAGTAATTCAAACAATTTGCAGACTTTTTCCTGGCAGGGCTCCTAACACAGGTTTGCAGCAGGGTTGAAGGAATCTCCATTTTCCTTAGAAGAAGCAGTGGAAATTTGCAATGCAAAATAAAACAGAGAGTCATGTATTTACTGAAATCGATGCAGGGAACAATTTGACCTTAAGGCTGACTCTAAAGCGAACCTATCATGGGGCTTCCTTGGCATGCTTTTCAGAGGGCCTTTGCTTTTTCCTTCCTCTGAGGCTAAAAGTGTGTGACTTTTCCAAAATCACCCAATGGATTTCCATGGCTGAGTGGGGATTCGAACCCCAGTCTCCAGAATCCTGGTGCATCATCCAAACCACTATGCCATTGGCTTTCTGTCCAGAACTCCTCAATGCAATTTTGCACACATCTATGGTCATTTATGAAGACTTAAAACCCAAGCAGAACACCTGTCAAAGTCTTTACCTCTTTCCTCTGTTCACATACAGAAATAGACAAGCTCAGGCTGAGTTGGATGGCGCCTTCCCTCCGGGCAATTCTCACATGTACGGAAGCGACTCTATGATGGGATTACATTTCAGGGTTGCCTCCAAAGAGACCGAAGTTTCAAGAAACGGCTCAGCAAATGTAGCCGTGACAATAATTAGTTCTGAAGTGGCAAACGTGTCCTTATTAAACTTGATAGACAAGACAAATGAAGAAGGGAAAATACTCCCAAGGAGGGAATCCCCTTGGAATTGGAGGTCTTCTCTTGTATTAAGCAGTGCTTTTGTGTAGCTGTCATTTTAGACATCTTTAATCGTTAACAAAGCCATCAGTCTTTTGCAATCGGCCCCAACATTTTTCATAGAAGGACTTAAATCAGAGACAAAGGAGAGGATTGGGAGGGATAAATCACCCTCCATACCTTACCTATAGGATACTGAAAGTTTGGGCAACTGAAGGCTACTTGCAATGAACAAAAACAACAAGAGAGAAGGAGAGGCAGGGGAGCATGCCTCTTATGGGTATGTGATCTCCTCCTAGGGGGTCTTCTAAACCCTCGACCCACCCACTGGGATATATTTTCAGCCACTTTTGCACCCCAAATGTTCCCCAAATGCCTGGAAATGTGATGATTTAGGCTGCTCATGACTACCACCCCAGCTCTGCAAAACAGGTGAAAAAGGGATCTGAACAGCTACAAGGGAGGATGCAGTGGTGAAAACTGGCCTCCCGCCCTCCATGCACTTGACTATTCCTGGTTTATAGCCTGCTCCATTACCTTGCTCCATTACCCATTTCCTTGAAAAGGTCCCCAGAGTCTACAAATGAACTTTGCTTCCCTTTATTTAAAACATCTGCCTCCTTCTCAGTGCTGGTTCTTGGGCAGCAAACACTTCCCTCTTGGATGGAGTTAATATGCAAAACTGGCCACCATAGCCAGCAGCCAAGGAATTGGCTCAGGTCATGTATATATGTCCCCAGCCTGATGCAGAACCCTCTAGAAAGGCATTGGATGCTGAATGTGGCAATATTTTGAAGTCAGGGGTATCAGACGATACTCTTCTTCAACTGGCTGCCATCGTGGTGAAGTGGCTTGGGTTCTGGAGACCAGGGTTCAAATCCTTGAAACCCACTTGGTGACCTTGGTCAAGTCACAATCTTTGAGCCTCAGAGGGAGGCAAAGGTAACCCCCCTTTGAAAAATCTTGCCAAGAAAACCCTATATAGGTTTGCCTTTGCCGTGCCATAATGTTGGAAACAATTTGAAGGCACACAACACCTAAAGGACACAAGAGGCATCCACATTCATTCCCAGCTACATGGGACTTGATAATCTCTGCAACAGTGGCAGCTGGGTGACAAATCTGCTCTGTGATTTGGATGGCTTTAGAAGAGCTATCCAAGATGCTGACTCTGGTGTCTACATCAAGGGAAGTACTAGTGCCACTCCGTTCTGCTTTGGTCAGGCCTCACCTGGAATATTGTGTCTAGTTTGGGCACCACAATTCAAAAAGGGGGTTGAGAAGCTGGAGGGTGACTAAAATGGTGAAGGTTCTGGAAACCATCCCCTATGAGGAGAGACCTAGAGAGCTGGGTAGATTTAGCCTGGAGAAGAGATGGTTAAGAGGTGACATGAGAGCCCTGTTTAAGTATTTGAAGGGGTGTCATATTGAAGATGGAGCAAGCTTGTTTTCTGCTGCTCCAGAGACTAGGACAAGGAGCAATGGATGCAAGGAAAAGAGATCCCAGCTCAACATTGGGAAGAACTTCCTGACAGTAAGAGCTGTTCAACAGTGGAACACACTCCCTTGGAAAGTGGTGGAGTCTCCTTCCTTGGAGGTCTTTCAACAGAAGCTGGAGGGCCATCTGTCGGGGGTGCTTGGATTATGAGTTCTTGCATGGCAGAATGGGGTTGTACTGGATGGCCCTTGGGGTCTCTTCCAACTCTATGATTCTACGAATCTCAGGGAAAGGGCGTTAAGAGTTCAGCACCACAGACAACTCCTTTAAAGCCAAAACATGGAGCAGATGCACTGCCCTACTGACATGGCAGCCGCCAGCCATGACTATTGCCAAGATCTTCCGAACCCTGGAAAACCGATGCCAGACCCAATCCCTTGGTGCAGGCTTCGTCGATACTGCATGGATACAGCCAGGCTAAAGGAGATTATATATAATTAGATGCTCTCTCATTGGAATTCACTCACCATTTGCAGAACGTCGGAGGAGACCATCTGCATGCAGCACATGGCGGTTGCCAGAGCGCAGACAATCGTGGAGATGATATTGAGAGCGCACACGCTGAACAACAGGTCCTGTGGGAAGAGAGAGCGGGGAGGAAAAGAGAGGCGGAATGTCACTCCTTATCACAGCAAGACAGAGGACGGGTCCTGAAAACAGTTTTAACAGATTGGGTAATAAATGCTGTCAGTGGTTATCGCCTTGACGTGGGTCTTCATTAGGATGCTCCTGTTTACCCTGCGCTGTTGCAGCCCTTTCTTGGATCCAGCACAAGAAAGTACAATTGAAAAGAGCATAAAAATTGCTGCAAAACTAAAACATAATTCCTCTGCCTGCCTGGGGAAATAACAACAACAACAACAACAACAACAACATAGGTTTTTGTGGGTTTTTCAGGGCTGTCCAGCCGTGTTCTAGAAGAATGTATTCCTGATGTTTCATCTGCATCTGTGGCTGGCATCTTCAGAGAAATGTCAGGAATAAATTCTTCTGGCACATGGCCTCACAGCCCAAAAAAAACAGAAAAACCTATGGATGCTGGCCATGAAAGCCTTCAACTTCACAAACAACAACAACATTTATTTATAATGCCTTTTCCACAAAAGGGAAACAGCGGAACATATACAATAAAAGAAACAGACGATAAAACACCTCACAATAAAATGCTAAAATTTTATTGCCCCAAATTAAGCCCCAAATTTATTGGAGCTTTTAAATTTAGTTTATTTTCAGCTATTAAACGTGTTTGCAGTAATGATCACATTCAACAATTGAGTAAATCACAGTAAAAAATAAGTTGCATAATTGAATAAATAGGTGGCATGTCCAGCTTTAACTCAGGTTGCATCCACACTGCAGAATTAATGCAGTTTGACACCACTTTAACTGCCAAGGCTCCATGCTAGGGAATTCTGGCAACTGTAGTTTGTTGTGGCACTAGAGCTCTCTGACAGAGGAGGCTAAATGTCTGATAAAACTACAATTCCCAGGATTCCACAGCACTGAGCCATGGCTTTAAAGTGGTGTCAAACTGGACTATTTCTGCATTGCAGATGCAGCCTCATCAGAGACTTCAGCTCTGAAGGGGTGTGGCCTGAGGAGAGGAGAGGAGGCGTGGCCTCAGGAAGGGGGTGGGGCCTGAGGAGAGGAGGTGTGGCTTGAGGAGAGGGGTGTGGCCTGAGGAGAGGCAGGTGTTCCAGATGGAGAGGTCTGCAACTTGACTTAGGGGTCAAAGATTCCCCACCATTGACCTAGTGGTTAGCAAAGGCCAGCCTTCCATAACTTATTTTCAATAAATTTTATTTTATTTTATTTATATCCCACCTTTCTCCTTGCATGGGCTTCAAGGCAGCTTACAGCCATTTTAAAACACAATACTCGCAGTTTTGCATATTCACGGAGGGGTGACCTCTGTTGAAATCAATGGGGCACGCACCTGCAGGTGCATGCCTAACGCACGGCCGTAGGAGTGCACCCCATTCAAGCCTATGGGGCTTGAATACTGGCGAGTCTCCATTTTCGCGGGGGTGGTGTTCCAGAACGAATTCCCCGTGAAAACCGAGGGCCAACTGTACAACCAAAAGAAAGCCTTCCCCTGCAGATCTTAATCCTCAGACAGGCTCATATAGGGAAATATGCTCTTTCAGATATTCCAGACCCCATATTAACCGGAGGCCCCACGTGCGAGAAGCAGAATCCTCAAGCGTGCTCTCTTTCGGATTTTACAGGACCGCTGGGCAAATATTTGATATATGGCATGCCAACCAAATCCGACCCTGCGTCCCCATATCAAAAGGCGAGAGACGCTAATTAATTGTCTCCACTCCTCAAGTTAAGTGGCACAAGAGAGAAGAAGAAGAAGAAGAAAACATTTGGAAAATTAAAGCCATAAATAACATGTTCTGCTCATGTCCTCCTCCTTCGGCTTACACGTTTTAATTAACATCCCTCTTTTTTCTCAAGTGCTCGGAATTAAGGACACGGCGTTTGTTTTCCTCTAATCCTGAGACTGAAAAAACACGAACCGCGTTTGGGTTCAACAACGCCGCAATCCACTGTTGTTGTTTTTAAAAAGCATATACCAGTGGGAGCGTTATGCATCGGAAATAGGAGTGATCCGTGCAAAACAAGGCCAATTTCTGTAATGATGAAGTATTGGGAGGGGAAATAAAACCTAATCCCCCCAAAAACAGAAGCATGTTCTCTCTGTTGGAACATAGGTCAGCATGGCCTTTCCTGACACTTTTGTTGTTGCTGTGTGCCTTGAAGTTGTTTCCAACTTATGGTGGTCCTACCATGGTTTTGTGTTTGTATCATGGGGTTTTCTGGGCAAGATTTGTCCAGAGGTAGTTTGCCATGGCCTTCCCCTGAGGCTGAGAGAGTGTGACTTGCCCAGGGTCACCCAGTGGGTTTCCATGGCTGAGCTGGGAATCGAACCCTGGTCTCCAGAGTCCAACACTCAAACCATTAGGCCATGCTGGCTCTTTCCTTTGACATTAAACCATAGTTGAAATCGGTCTGCCTGCACCCTTTCCCATTATATCCTATATATATTCATATTTCATATTTTCTTCCTCCATATTTTAGGAAAGGGGTGGGCAAAGCGGCAGCATGTGGCCCCTGGACCCGCACTTTTGTGGCTCCTGGAGCCTCCCAAAGCCCCCCATAAATTTTGGCAATGTCTTTGCCCTAAAAGCATGGACCCTTCCAGTTGCATGGAAACACACAAAAATACCCCAACCTTCCCCACAAGCACACAGGCCTTTATCCCCAAACACTTCTACTTTCTTCTGCAGTCCCTCTCAAAATGACGACAAGAAGCGATGGAAGAATACTTCTTGCCCCCATTTTGAGAAGGACTTTAGAGGAAAACAGACGTTTTGGTGGTTGCGCAGAAGTTGTTGGGACTTATGCCCTTTTCTTCCCAACCTAAACATTCCTCTCCCCACTCCAAAAAATGTAAGGGAAAATTAACAGCAAGTAAGGAGCACTGTAACAAATATTGCCACAGGTCACTCTTCAGGGTGCATCCACACTATGGAAACAATGCAATTTGATACTACTTAAACATGGAGCCAGCATGGTGTAGTGGTTGGAGCATCCATCAGCCACTCTTCCTGGCACTTTCTTTTATGACTCTGGGGAGCAGGGTTCAATTCCCCACTCAGCCATGAAACCCACTAGATGACGTTGGGAAAGTCACACTCTCTCAGCCTCAGAGGATGGCAATGGCAAACCCCCTCTGAAGAAAACTACCAAGAAAACCCCATGATAAGTTTGCCTTAGGGTTGCCATAAGTCAGAAGTATCTTGAAGGCACACAACAGTAACAACCACCCCCTTTAACTGCCATGGCTCCATCCAACAGAATCCTAGGATTTGTAGTTTTGTGAGGCAGAGAAAGCTAAAGACCTTGTAAAACTAGAAATCTCAGGATTCCATAGGATGGAGCTACAGCACTTAAAGTGGAATCAAAACTGCATTATTTCTGCAGTGCAGCGTACCACATAGGTCTGGTCATACTGAAATATGACCCAGACATTTTTTCCCCCTTGAGAAATAAACATGGCAGGCTGTTATTTCTTTCTCCCCCGGAGTCTTCTCTCTCCTCTCCATCAGCCACTCTTGATGACATTTTCTTTTTGCAAGGGGATTGCTGGGCAGACTAGACCTCCCAAATGGCAACACGCAGGTGCTACAATTAATCCCGGGGTCAAGTGCTGCTTCCCAAAGCATCTCTCTGTGGCAGATTTGTGGCCTTAGGAAAGATTGCCACCCGAAATCCAAGAGGCTTTTGAAAAGCAGAGCACAGGCATAATTCTTCATAGGAGGAGGAAATCCCAGGGCAAAGATATCGATCAGGCTGTGATTCCCCATAAATCTACCTTTTAAAAATAAATCAAGTGGGCAGGATGAAAAGAAGGGACTGCGGAGATGTGCTTTGAGCAAATGGAAGACAGTTACGCGGTGACATAAGGCTCACAATCTAGCCATCACTTAATTCCAGCCTTTATATCTCAACAGATCCTATCCATACACCCTGTTTTAGCTGCTTCTTTTCTAATATACAACACAGAGTTAAAACATGCAGTTTTGTGAATGACAAACCCTGAGATTTGGAATTCCTTGCAAACCTTTTGCAATTGTTTTGCAATGTTTTGCAACACACACACCTCAAATAAGCAAAAAATCTCCATCAATCCCCATTCACCCTCTAGTTTAAGGAACCCCCAAACAATGGATTCTCTGAGCAATGAGTCTGCACTCATTTGTTAATCTGCCAAGATTCCTCAATTCCTTTTCATCCCTGCTAATTCATTTCATCCCCCCGATAAGGCTACTCCTGTCCCACCACTATTCTCTCTTGGCTGCCTTTTTGCACAACTTGCTCCCTGAAATTGCTGGGCTCTGCTCCCCTTCTTTCTTGACTGCTTGCCTCCTCCGATTCCCCAATTCCTGACTATTGCAGAAAGGCAATGCATAGAGACAATGCATATTTGCATGATGTTGTTGTGTGCCTTCAAGTCATTTCCAGCTCATGGTGGTCCTAAGGCAAACCTATCATGGGGTCTTCTTGGCAAGATTTCTTCAGAGGAGGTTTTTGCCATTGCCTTCCCCTGAGGCTGAGAGTGTGTAACTTGACCAAGGTCACCCAATAGGTATCATGACCGAGAGGGGAATCAAACCCTGATCTGCAGAGTTGTAGTCCAACACTCAACCCACTATGCCACAATGACTCTACTCTGTGTAATTTAATGTACACAGAGAGACACTTTGGGTCCCATACTGGGAGACAGGATACAAAATAAACATAAATAAATAAATACGGTACTGCATGCGCAACAGTTCCACACCTGCAATATCAATTATGCCACCTTCATCTGGACACAACCATTTCACATTGTTTTTTAGAAAAATCCACATGCATAGCACAACTTACACCTATGTGTGTCACGAAGAGGATGCCAAACGTTGGCAGTTTTCAAAATGCACAACATGTGCACATTTTAAAACAACTCCTGGTTCTGCACCTCTTCCATATGTTTCCTGGCTCACTCAGGCCCATCACGTCTTGCCATGTCTCTGAAAATGTCACTCGGTGGAATTCCCAAATTGTCCCGTCCGCCTCGTCTGAGATCGTTCCCAAATGTGAGGACTTGGAGTAGACGGCGTCCGAATGGAAATCCACCATAAAGGCAGCTCAAGTTAGCATGTGGCTTGGAGAGGCGGAACATTTCAGCAATAAACATGCTACTTACTCCATGCGCAACAGTTCCACATGTGCAATTTCAATTATGCCCCCTTCAGATGGATGCAACCATTGCACATTGTGCAACCATTGCACAAGGGCTTTGCTATGCTAAGATTTGAGGAGGGGGGAGTCACGATGCTTGCAATGTATTTTGGAGCCCTGAAAATTTCGTCACGTTTTCCTGCCTGCTTGTGCTCCACTGCGCGCTGCCTGCAGTTAATCCAAATCCAATCACTCAATAACAACTTCTCTGCAGAAGAAAAACCCAAAACAATTGACAGCTTAATACCGAGTGTGCCGTTCTTTCACAGTCCTTAAACCCGGCCCTGTTTATAACACATGCGTGAACATGCCCAGCATGCCAGCTTCCTGAGGCATCATGCGTTTGAGTCTCATCACTCAAAACATGTTTACTTCTCTTCAAAAGCAATTCCTTTTCAGACTTCCGTGGAGGAACAGCCTCTATAATCTTGGAAAATTACAGTAATTTGAAAACTTCTGTACGCTTCTGACAACGTTGCTTAGCAAGTACTGATGGGGAGGGGAGGAATACAGATGCCCAAATGATAATTACTCAAGAAACACATTTATAGCCAAAGGCTAACTGATAGATTAAAACCACAGGTCCCTAATTTTGGACGGCGAATGTGAAACACGCACAGACACACATTGCAAGTTGGACATTTTTGTTTCTTGCCTGCAAAGAAATAGTCGTGATCTTTCTGCAAATTGCTCTCATTCCTATGTTTACCTGGGAGCTTCCCCACTTCACGATTTCTTCCTCATTTCACAAACTAGAAATGCCAAGAATTCCATAGAAGAAAGCTGAATATAATTCTACTCAGGAAAAAAAAGGGTCTGGGGCTTTCGTTGCCCTCCTCATTAGATACTTCTCTCCTTTCTATGGGAGAAATAAAGAACTTCAGAAATACTTCAGAGTACTTCAGTACTTCAGAAATAAGTACTTCAGTAACTTCAGAAATAAAGTATAGTTGGGCTTCCCTATCCATAGGTTATTTATCCATGGATTCAACCATCCATGACTTTAAAATATGCCCAAAAGATATTAATTCCAAAACCAAACCAACCTTGATTTCGCCATTTTATATAAGGGACACCATTTCACTACACCACTCTATTTAATGCGCCTTGAGCGTCCATGGATTTTGGGATCCACAGGGGGTCCTCCAACCAAACCCCAGCAGATACCAAGGGCCCACTGTACTACAACTCCCTGAATTCCTTAGGAGCGACAGGACATTATCCGGCTTTAACTGACATGGCTCCATCCTGTGGAATCCTGGGATCTGTAGTTTGGGAGAAAGTACTCAGAATCCTCAGTTGAGAGCTCTAGTGCCTTGCCAAACTATCATCCCCCAAGATTCAATAGGATGCAGTCATAGTGGTCAAAGGGGAATCACATTGTTGTTTGTGCATGCCTTCAACTCATTTCTGATATATGGAAACCCTAAGGTGAACCAATCACAGGGTTTTCTTGGTAATTTCTTCAGAGGAGGCTTGTCGTTGCCATCTTCTGAGGCTGAGAAAGTGTGACCTGCCCAGGGTCACCCAGTGGGTTTCATGGCTGAATGGGCATTCAAAGGGATCCACCCCATTAATCCCTATGCCTGACCCAAAGAAAAGCCTTTAAATTTAACTGACATGGCTCCATCTTGTAGAAACCTGGGATTTGGAATCTGGAGAAGTGGTACTTAGAATCCTCCACCAGAGAGCTCTAGTGCCTCATCAAACTATCAACCCCAGGATTCAACAGGATGCAGCCATGGCGGTTAAAATGGAATCATAGTGCTATATTTTTGTTTAGTGCAGAAGGGATCCACTCCTGAATTTATCGCCCAGGCGGACTCAAAGAAAAGTTGCTGCCTGACGCACCAGGAGGGGATTCCAGCCAGTTTCTGGACAGATTGGATTCCTGGCTCTTCTACAAGGCTCTTCCAATCCCCTTGAATATTGGGACATCCAAAATGGGAAAGGCCAGGAGCAACGCTTGTAGCTATCCAAGGGTTGCCTTGTAACTAATAACCTTAAAAGCAATGGCCTGACACCGATACGAGGCTAGATCCAAAAACAAGTCCTGTTTGGCCGTGCCATAAAGACAATGTCTTTTCCCCTTGGTTGCCTTCAATTACAGAGCTTCATTGCCTATAGACCCACAATCACCTGGAAAGAGATAATGAGCAGTAAAGGCTTTTCACCCATGAAATTGCTCTCTCTGTACTCTTTTCACTCGGGAAATTCAAGGACAGGCTGGCTTTAATATTGTTGTTTTAGATTACCGGTGACAATGGGCCCCGTTGGCCAAAGAAAGCAGAGCTGCAGCCTTATCAGGGTCCTTGGAGGGCATTTGGCACAGAAACACAACTTGGGATGCATCTACACTGCAAAATTAATGCAGTTTGACACTGATCTAACTGCTGTGGCTCAGTGCTATGGAATGGTCCGACTCAGAGTTTTGTCAGACATTTTGCCTCCTTTGTCAGAGAGCTCTAGTAGCATGACAAACTACAAATCCTAGGATTCTATAGCACTGATCCAGGGCAGTTAAAGCAGAGTCAAACTGCATTAATTCTGTAGTGTAGATGCAGACCTGGCAGTAAGATGACCAGCTTGGAAACCTGGAGCCTTTCTGTGGCCCCTGAATTGCTCCGGGAGACTTCTGAAGCCACAGACCATACTTTCCAGCATTTCACAGATAAAGACCAAGACATAAAGTTTTAGTACCACTGCTCTGTACACATAAGCGGTAAGTAATTCTATACACAACACACTTAATAATTTTGTGCATGAAACTAAGTTTGTATACATTAAATATCAGGAAGCAAAGGTGTCACTATGGCTACTGCCATGCTGCAGAATTAATGCAGTTTAGCACCGTTTTAAGTGTCATGGCTCCATGCTGTGCAATCCTGAGATTTGTAGTTTGTTCTGGCACCAGGGCTCTCTGGCCGAGAAGGCTAGATATCTCACAAAACTACAAATTCCAGGATTTTATAGCACTGAGCCACAGCAGTTAAAGCAGTGTCAAACTGCATTAATTCTGCAGCGTAGAAAGAATATTTGAAAATAGTCAAAGAATTGTTTTTCAAACACTGAGAAACCCTGATGAAAACAATCCTGGATTGACAAGATACTTCACACTTCAGGACGTATTCTGTGCAAAATTCGTGTGTGACAGATTTGCATAGGAAACACCCTTTTCTGTGCAGGAAATAACATTTCCATGCAGCAATATTATTTTGGGCAAGGGGAAAGATGTTTCCTGTTCAGGAAATTTTGGAATTGAGGAATTAATTCTGCACAAAATTCACGCGTGGTTGATTTACAGAGAAAATAGCATTTTCTGCACAGGGAACAACATTTTCTATGCAGAATCCTCTTGCACAAAAAATAACATTTCTGTGCAAAAATGCTATTTTCTGGGCAACTCCCCCCCCCCCAAAAAAATACTGTTTCCTGAACAGAAAATGCAGTTGGCTATACAAAACAACTACATGTGAATTTTGTAGAGAATAAACCCCAAACTGCGAATGGGTTTCAAAAATCGGCATGGTTTTTAAAGACTTTCTTGCAGTCTTTGAAAATTGCAAAAATTACTTGTTGCTTTCTTTGAGAAGAAACTCAGTGAAGAATTACATCCTTACCTTGCACACACAAGGAGACACACGTTTGTTTGTTTTTCCTTTTCCTTGTTAGCATAGCTTTTCATCACTTACTAGATACTTTATCCCTGGTTTCCAAAAAGTTGCCTGCATTGATAGGGGGAGAAAATCTGTACTTCTGAATTAAGGCACTTAACTTGTTTAATATGCAGGATCCTCTCATAATCTAATCTTGATGCAATGCTTTTGTCATTTCTCCAAGGGGCACTTTACTTTTAATAAAACAGTTCAACCAGGAAAAAGGAATTTTTAAGAAAAATACACACATACACTTTTAGCTTAGGCCTTAATGATGCCAGAGGAATCTCTTAGGAGCGACAAAGTCAACATGTGAGTTGGCTTCTCTTTTTAAAAAATGACTTCAAGGCAACAAACATATGTTGACTGTATTTTTAAATAAATGTCAGAGCGGAAGGGAAAGCATTTATCACACTGCATCGGGTAGGATGTGAAAGCTTTGTTGCAACAAAGGAAAACATGAAGGGCATAACCTAATCTCAGATTTGTTGGAAATCTGGAACTCCCTTCCTGGGAAGACTAGGCTTGCAATCCTCTTTAGTGGCCTTCCATTGCAAAGTGAAGACTTTATGATTCCAACAGACTTTTGCAAACTCATTGGTTTACAAGGAAAAGCCTTACATTGATATGCTGTACTATTTAAAAAACTTTCCCCCTCTTAATGGGTAGTTTTTAAAAGGGTTTTGAATTCTGTAGATAGCTTTAATTGCATGTTAAAAATAACTTTTTATATGCTTTTAATACAAAGAAGAAAGGGGAGTGGAGGAATCTAGTGCCACCTTTAAGACCGACTGATTTATTTCAGCTTCAGCTTTTGTGGATTTCAATCTAGTACTTCAGATGCACTGATGGAGTACAAAAACTGCAGGTATTTAAGCAATTGCAAAGGTGTGTGTGTGTGCATGTGTGGGGAGGGATCTAAAGGGATACAGAAAAATGCAGATGGTAACAGCGGTAATAAACCTTCAAAGGATGTGGAAGGTGGCACAGATCTATCAAGGAGATGGCCTTATAATCTTGAGGTGCCAAAGCAAGACATTTTGCTCACCTGAAAAGTTAACTTCATTGACGGAAAATACATTTCTGAGCAGAAATCTTCTATTACATACACAACCTGGTTCTTCCCCTCCTTTCTTTTTTCTAATGCAACAGAGTAATATTATGGTCTCTTCCACTCTACACAGTTAACTGTCATGGCTCCATCCTACTGGATTCTAGGATTTGTAGTTTTGCAAGGTATTTCGAAGGCGCTGCCAGAGAGCTTTGGTGTCTCACCAAAATATCAACTCCAGGATTCAACAGGATGCGGTCACGGTGGTTAAACCCATTGGGTGACCTTTGGCAAGTCACACTGTCTCAGCCTCAGGAGAAGGCAATGGCAATAACAATAGCATTTACATTTCTATACCTCTTCATAGTGGACTCAGCACTCTCTAAGGGGTTTACAATCTGTAAGCCAGTTTTTCCCCCAACAAGCTGATCTTCATTTTACTGATCTACAAAAGGATGGAAGGCTGAGTAGACCTTGGAGCCCCTGGGTTCGAACTCACAGCCTTGTGGCTGCAAGATTGGCAATTAATCACTGTGAAACCAGGACCATATCTTGCCTAGAAAACTCAGCTTCAACTTAGGATCGCTATAAATTGGAAATGGCTTGAAGGCACACAATAACAAAAGTGTGTTTAGGGGGCAGGTCTTGTAGGGGTCTCCTGTGGGCTCCAAATATGGTTTCAAGGATCACATGTGGATCGTGGGCTGCCCTTTCCCCACTGAGAGTGTGTGACTTTCTATAAATCAATAAAACAAATGCAGAGCTGCCATGAGCAATAGCTTAACGATCCCTCGTACAAATTCCTTGGCCGTGGATTTTGCTATTTGCTTTCATGTAAGTGGGTTTCGTGGCTGAGCGGGGAATTGAACCCTGGTCTCCAGAGTCATAGTCCAACACTCAAACCACTATGCCATGCTGGATCTTCCTAGTCAAGGAGAAAGACGTTCCCCAACCACCATCACCACCCACCATCATCCTTAGTTATTCCACACTTCATGTAACATAAGGAGTGCTTCTTTTGATGCGGTGGCCAAGGTTTCCAAGCACTGGCCTCACCGGTTGTTTAAATGTCAAGTTCTCTGAAGACCAATTAATTGCAAGATAAGCCCTTCTATAAATCAATAAAACAAATGCAGAGCTGCCATGAGCAATAGCTTAATGATCCCTCGTACAAATTCCTTGGCTGTGGACATTGCTATTTGCTTTCATGTAAGATAATCCCATTTCGCCCCCCAACCTCTATGCTATTGCCCCCTCCCCAAATCATACAAAAACATCATTGCCATATAAAACAGTGATTGCATTATTATAGCATTTGAGGCATGTGGGGGAAGGAAGGGCCAACAGAAAGGCCTTGCTTAAGATAAAGAAGGAGAGCAGCCGTTTGGGTAGATGCCCAACGTCTTGTCGCATAAGCAAACTGTAGCACATATTGGCTGCTTTGATTTCCTGACTCACAGTCAAGCTCACATTTGTGTGTGTTTGTGGCGATTCTGGCTAGGCATGAATGCTTCAGCTCACATGAGACAGAGAGAGAGAGGGAGAGAGTATGGGTCATATTTGAACCACCAAGAGTTTTCAATTGTGGTCCACAAGACTGCCATTTTGGCCTGGTCTGCTCTACTTGGGGCTAACCAACAGGATCCCACTATAATTCTCCAGTGCAAATGGACCCCAGAATTTCAGACATACAATTGCATCTGGTGACATAGGATTCATGTTCGGATTTTAGCCAAAACTAACAACAACAACACAGCCAACTCTCTGTATCTGGGGGGTTCTGTTCCAAACCTCCACCTCCATGAAGAACAAAAAGCAAGGGATCTGACGTCCCATTATTGTCAATGGATGTGTGACATGAGCATGACTGCATTTGCACAGTCGTGTGACTGCTCCTCCACTGACAATAATGGGTTGGGGTCATCCACGGATGCACCAATCTATGGATGGCTAGCCCACCAATATGGAGGGTTTACTCTAGTTGTCGTAAATCAAATTAACATCCAAACAATGATACCTTGATTGGGCCAACCTGAAATGCACAATTACATGTTGCAAGCTTTCAAAGCCACACTGGCTTCTTCATCAGGCACAGGAGAGAAAAAATTGAAGATATTAGACAGAGGCCTGCATTCTGTTGTTTCTGATCTTAGTTTTAGATGGTAAGGTGGGAAATTTGCAGGCAGGATAGCAATAGTTGTAGCTGTAGTCATGGTCATTGTCATGGTGGTAGTAGTAGTAATAGATGTTGTTATGATTATTGTTGCTATTATTATTATTATTATTATTATTATTATTATTATTATTATTTCTTATCCACCTCTCTCCATGGATCGAGGCAGTGAACAACAACAAATCAACAATGCACAACAGCCATTAAAACCACATTAATTAAAGCACGCAACAGTTTAGAAGGACAAATGAGCCGTGCACATTTCAAAACCATCCACATTTCAAAGTCATCATCTAAATTCACAATTTAAAAATCAACTTAATAAGCCTGCCAGAAGCCTGTCTTCAATGCTGTTTTTAAATTCAGATAGCGTATTCAGCTGTCGAATCTCTTCTGGCAGGTCATTCCACAATTTTGGGGTGGCTGAAGAAGAACTGTCATCCTCTGGCTGACGGTTGCCAACTTCATTCTGGCTGACTGGAGTAAATGTCCTCCAGAGGACCTGAGCGTTTGGGGTGGATTATACAGATCCTGTAGTTAACCTAGACCCAAACCATGTAGGGCTTTAATGGTAATAACCAACATGAAGTCAAATGCTTTCACGGCCAGCATCCATAGTTTTTTGTGGGTTTTTTGGGCTATGTAGCCATGTTCTGGAAGACGTCAGGAATAAATTCTTCCAGAACATGGCAACAAAGCTCGAAAAACCCACAAAAAATTACAGTGGGCCTTTGGTATCTACTGGGGTTTGATTCCATGACCCTCCATAGATAACAAAATCCATGGATGCTCATGTCCCGTTAAATATAATGGCATAGCAAAATGGTGTCCCTTATATAAAATGGCAAAAAATCAAGGTTTGCTATTTGGAATTTATACTTATTTTTTGAATATTTTTCCATCTGTGGATGCTTGAATCCATGGATAAAAAAATAAATAAATCCATGGATAAGAAGGGCCAACTGTATAGTAATAACCAACACTTTGTACTTTGCCAGGAAACCAATTGGCAGCCAGTGGAGTGATTTTAATATTGGTGTTGTATGATCATACCAAATGAGCTATCCGAGATGCTGAACCTGTTTTGGAGATCGGGTTTAGCACTGTGGCCAAATCCTTTAAAGTTCAGGTTAAAATCCAGAACTGATTCCTGCTGATTGTAACTGTCATGTTGAATAGCCATCAAAGCCTTCATGAGTTAGTTCCATCCCCCTTTCAAAGCCATCCAAGCTATCTGCTCTGCCCCCTGAGTGTGTGTGTGTGTGTGTGTGTGTGTGTGTGTGTGTATATGTGTGTGTGTATATGTATGTGTGTGTGTATATGTATGTGTGTGTATATATATATATATATATATATATATATATATCAGCCATCGCCTGGTGCCTGTTCTGCCACTTTCTTTTGTCAAGCAAATGGCCACATCAAGCCCAGTGCACCAAACAGCTGTTTTTGCTCACTGCAGCCTGTAGCAATTACTAATCATAATTACAGAAGGTGACTGTTATCACTGTCAGTGTTTACCCGATTAGCTGTAATTTCTTCACAGGCGTCTCCGACAGAGAGAGCAGAAAAGAGGGGGAAAGCAATGCTGATAGGAAAATAAAATAAATAATATGCCACTGAAAAAAGGGAAGGGAATGCAAAGCCAGAGGCCTCTGTCTTAAAGGAAGAGCAGTTGACTTAACTCTCTTAGGACCTTATCACATGAAGGCAAATTGCTTAAATCTCGTACAGAAACGGGATTTAAAAATCCAACCCTCTCCCCCAAAAAAGCAGGTTGTTTTTCAGACGTAAAGGACTTTGTGTAAAGGAGAAATAATGCAACATTAACCTGAATAGAAAGTCATCCCAGAAGTTCCCAAAAGTAAAAAAGAGCGGGTTTTGTCGGCTTTCCATTTGGGTTATTTTTGCGTTGCCGTCTGAAAAACAATCCGGGTTTTGTCTACGTTCTGTTCAGGTTAACCCTGAACGTCGTGTAAAAAATAACCCACAAAAGTGGGTTGTTTTCACTTTAAATCTAGTTTCTGCACGGGATTTGTCCCACGTGATAAACTCCGTAGAAAGTGCAGGGCAAAAAAATACATATCATGTTCTCACTTTTGCAATGAAAAGGCTACCTACTGTGCAGAGGGGAACCTCTCCAGAAACCATCTGGCTGAGTTTAGACAATCCAATGGGCAGAAAATACAGGGTCAAGGAGCCACAGAACAACCCATCATCACCATCATCACCACCACCACCACCATCATCATCCCACTTCCCCCCCCCCCCCAAAGCTGCTTTGAGTCCCAGCACTCTAGGATCAAACTCATCAATTTAGACCACAGAGTTGGCTGGAAATGCAGCTCTGCAAATGCTGTTGGATTGCAACTCCCCGCTCCCTATGCTGGCTAGAGCTGCTGGGAGTTGTAGTACAACCACATGTGGATGGCTATGCTTTCTCAGCCCTGATTTAGGAGGAAAAGGCCTGAATGAGACAGTATGTTAAATGCAAGTAACACTTTGACTTTGGGGGTGAGGGAGTCTGTTCTTCTCTGCACCGACCCCAGAGCCACCTTGCACCTAATTGTTTATACTTGCAAATGTTTTTGTGGTTCACCACCACATCAACCCCCATCACTGCTGCCTTTCCACCATTAACTCCCAGAGACACTGCCATTTATTTTGTAAATGATGCTTACAAAGGTTTTTCCTGCTTGGGATTTAGTACTGCTGGCACACCTCTGAGGTCAGAATAAGGCTCTAGGCACCTTGCAAGCAAGAAAAACCTTTGTAAATATAACTGGCCCAGACATTGGTTAATGGTGGCACCTGTCAGACAGCAATCTGTCCCCTCAAATCTAGTGCAAACCCATTGCTCAGACTACATGAAACACTACAGTTTTCAGCAAACTCCAGAGCAAACGATGCATCTTTAAATTTTACTTTAAGGCATTATATTCCCGATTTGCTGCTGATAAGGCCATGCATCATGCATGCCAGATCTGGGAGAAATGCCATGTGCCATGTATCCTGATCACACCAAATTTGTGGAAAATGCTGTGTGTCATGTATCCTGATTGCACCACATTCGGTGAGTGTTGAGTTTTTTCCTTCACATAGACAAGCGCTAGGATTTCTAAAGTTTGCCTAGAAGTCCCACTGAACTCAATGAGGTCCAGGTTTGCACTGTTTCTGTGGAGTTAAATGAGCCTGGTCAGTCTGGATGCTTAGCAAGAAAATTTGAATGCCTGCAAATTTTACCTTTAGAGTCATCCGGACCCTGTTGCATTCCTGCAAGGGGTTTAGTTTCAGCATCTCACCCAAGCTGCAGCCTGAGTTCTGGTGTTGTAACTCACAGCATACACAGACACTGTCACTGTCAAATTTAATCTGCAGAAAATTGGGGTAGGGAGGAGGGCGAGAAGAAAGAGAGAAAACAAAATTGTCAATATTTTTTTAAGCAGGTCAAAATCTTAGATCTCTTCTACTCAAGAGAACAAAGCAGTGACGGCAACACCGAAGACACACCCTCCAACATTTCACAGGTAAAACCCAAAACACATGTGGCCAAGCATCCTCATGGTGTGGTCAAGATAGAAACAATTATTAATAAGGCAGATCATACAGTATGCTTTTGCCTGAGTCAACTGGAAAGGGCAAGAATCTGTCCCTTCCTCTCTTCAGTGCCCTGCTAAGTTTACTGAGTGCAAACCACTTTTTTTTTTACTTTGAACTCAGTTTGCAGCGATGGAAGTAAGCTCAGAACAAAGGGTGAAAGTGGGAGGAAGAGACAGAAGCTGGGACACTTTAAAATCTGCTGAAAATGTAGATTATAAGAAGATTAATTGGGGCTGTTCCTGCCAAATCAGGACAGTTGGAGGGTATGCAAAGAGCTTGGTTTCAAGATCATATTTTGGTTTGCCATCCAAATTCTAAAAGGTGGTCCCAAGGTGACTATTGTAGGGTTTTCTTGGCAAGATTTGTACAAGGGGGTTACATTTGCCTGAGGCTGAAAGAGTGTGACTTGCCCAAGGTCACCCAGTGGGCTTCCATGGCTGAGCGGAGATTCGAACACTGGTCTCTAAGATTGTAGTCCAGTGCTCAAACCACTACACCATGCTGGCTCTTAGGTGAAGCATCTTCTTGTGTGTGTTTAAGTCATTTCTGACTTCTGGAAATGCTCCTGCAACCCTATCACAGGGTTTTCTTGGGAAGATTTCTTCAGAGGAGGTTTGCGTTTGCCTCCCCTGAGTCTGAGAGAGTGTGACTTGCCCAAGGTCACTCAGGATGCTTCTATGGCTGAGTAGGGATTTGAACCCTGGTCTCCAGGGTTGTCATTCAATGCTCAAACCACTATACCACGTTGGCTCACGACTACAGGAATGTTATTGCTGTGTGCCTTTAAAGTCACTTCTGACTTATGGCAAACTTAAGGTGAACCTATCATGGGGTTTTCTAGGGCTGAGAAGGTGTGACTCAACCAAGAGGGTTTCCATGGCCAAGTGGGGAATCAAACCCCAATCTCCAGGTTTCTGGTCCTAAACTCAAACCGCTATACCATGCTGGCTCTCCACCTTGTCTTCAACATTTATTACGCTAAAAGAAAATATCCCATAACCCAATTTTCTTTCATTTTTGGAGGAAAAATAAAAGGCTTTTGAGTCTTCCTCTACAGGGCAGGATATAAACATATAAATAAATAAATAAATAAATAAATAAATAAATAAATAAAGATCTTTGCACTACCACCTCCATAAACCCAGCAGAGATGCTGAAACCTCCATCGATGGGTCCTTTGTGTGTCCATCAGCCCTGGTTCTGCCTTGTGAGGGTAAGGAAAGGTGATTGACTTTGAATTAAAGCTGCTCTGTGCAGACAGGGTTTTCGTCAAATCTAGCGGTTGCTTAGAAATCTGCCGCATACTTGGCCCTAGCAGCAGGGTGTACTTCAAAATCAATACATCCCTCTCAGATGGAGCGGGAGAGAAGCCCTCGAAACCTGACAAGAAAAATACAACTCAAGAAAAGCTTTAGCTTGTGATTCACCTGGCTTCGGCTCAGCAACAGACCTAATGCCTTTTCTTTGACACAAAGAGGACTTGCTTCCCCCTGTAACTCTAGCAGAAAATTAGAAGACCAGGCCCAGTATACCAAGGATCCCACATTATTTAGGGAAAGAAATGCATTTTTGGTCTTCCACCCTGATAGACCTGAATATAAAGAGAATGGCAGCCTTGAGTCACAGGATCGTATACAGCTTGGTTCTCCCTTATTCCAAAATCCGAAATATTCCAAAAAACAAAACTGTTTTCATGGGTGGCTGAGACAGCAACACCTTTGCTTTCTGATGGCTTCTGATGGTTCAATGCACATTAAATTTGTTTCATGCACAGAATTATTAAACACATTGTATGTTGAGATAGTAACACCTTTGCTTTCTTATGGTTCAATGTACAGTGACTTTGTTTCATGCACAAAATTATTATGCACATTGTATACAATTGCCTTCAGGCTATGTTATACAAGGTGTTTATGAAACATAAATGGGTTTCAGGTTTAGATTTGGGTCCCATCTCCAAGATATCTCCTTTTGTTTCTATATGCCAATACAGGTATCCCAAAATCCAAAACACTTCTGGTTCCAAACATTTCAGATCAGGGAGACTCAACCTGTATTCCAATATATTTTTCCAAGGTTGCAGTCACAATTGCAAAGCACACATGATGGGAAAATGCCATGAAGCTAAAAAACTTGATAGAAGTCAAAACTTCTAGGTGTTAGTATGTAGAGAGATCTTGTAGCATCTTTGAGACTAAATGAAAGAAAAAAGTTGGCAGCATGAGTTTTCCTAGACTAAGTCTACTTCCTCAGATGCATTTGGGCCAACCATTCCCTAGTCTTTGGTCTATAATCCATTTTCCAGTCTTTTGGCATCATAGAGAACAAACATGCCATGTAACCTTCACAAGACCATCTTGTTCTTTTGGAACTGCCCTAGCACTAGAATACACAAATAATGAAGAGAAATAATATAATTTATGGAATCAGTACATAGAGAGATCTTGTAGCACCTTTGAGACTAACAGAAAGAAAGAAATTGGCAGCATGAACTTTTCTGGAAAAGTTTACTTCCTCAGATGCATTTTGGTCCAAATACATCTGAGGAAACAGATTTAAGTCTAGGGAAGCTCATGCTGCCCACATCTTTCTTTCTCTTAGTCTCAAAGGTGCTACAAGATCTCTATATATACTAATTCTGCAGACTAACAAGGCGATATCTTTGAATAATTTATGGAACGTTTTCCAAAACATTTATTACATTTTGGAGAAGTGAATACATGTCTGGTGCAACCTAGATTTTGGAAGGAAGGAAAGAAGTAATGAAGGAAAGATCTGCTGGTAGAAAATTTTGCCCCCCTTCTCCACTACTCCACGACCTGGAAAAAGTATCACCACTCACATAATGCACATGAAGACTCAAGGAAATATATTCATTTATTATATCGCAAGGCAAGAAGCTGAAATTCCCAGGTACGTGAAATAATACATTACCTAAAGCTTGGAAAAAGTCTCTTGTTGGCCATTTTCTGGGCTAAAAGGAATGGATCTTCCTCCTTGCAAACCACTGTTTGTAAACATGGCTCTCACAGTCTAATTTATCACAAAGATTTAGTCTTATTATCCCAAAACCACCCATATGTGTTTTCAAGGAGAGCTCCAGTTATGGAAACTTTAGATTTTTCTTTTTTAGCAGTTATACAAAAAATGACACACACACACACACACAAAAATACCCAACTCTACAGCTTCCTTTCCCCACATCTGTAAAAATGAATAAGCCTGACAGAAATATGTCAAGTAAATAGGTGCACTTATTTGATTTGTGCATTGAGACCGCTGCTCTTGCCAGCATTTATGAACAACAAAACGAGATTGGGCTTATTGCCTTGGTTTGTTTTATTTCTGTGCTTCTATTTTAAGGAGCACGAGAAAAAGAAAAAGAAAAAGGGATGGGTTGCCCACAACCGCTTTATCAGATTTTTGCATTTGACAGGTTTTACAAACCTAATCCAAGCAGAGAGGGAAAGAGAGACACCATGTGTGGCCTACTTCTATTATTAGGGAGGCAACGGGTGGTGGCGCCCATGGCGGCATCCGCACTGCAGAAATAATCCATTTCGACATCACTTGAACCACCTTGGCTCAATGCTGGGAACTGTAGTTTTGTGAGACATTTAGCCTTCTCTGTCAAGGCACTCTGCTGCCACAACATAACTATAATTCTTGGAAGTCCATAGCACTGAACCATGGCAGATCAAGTGGTGTCAAATGGATTATTTCTGCAGTGCAGATGCAGCTCATATTGGTGGAGGTAGTGAATTCACTCCAGGTTTCAGATCGAACATTGTGAGTGCTTTCTAAATTGCCACACTAAGGCCAGCATCCTGTTAGAATACAGTCAGCCCTCCATATTTGTGGATTTGACTTTTGCGGATTTCATTATTCATGTTTTTAACTGATATGTTCTCTCTAGATCTTCTGGTGTGACTCTGCTGGAAGTTGACCATGGAGTCACACTGGAAGACCCAAAGATTCCCAGAGAAGTACTCTCTCAGGTTAAAAAACAAACAAACCAGAGGCTTTTTCATTTGTGGTTTTTCCACTTTCACGTGGGTCCTGTGCCCCAAACCCCAGCAAATGGGGTTAATGTAATTATAGAGTCATAGAATTGGAAGGAGCCACAAGAAGCATCTAATCCAACCCTCTGCCATGCAGGAATACAGTATGATCCCAGTATCCGGATCCCAGTATCACTTATCCACATCTGGGAAGAAATATGATCTCTCTCTAGGCATCTGGAGATCCTTCAGGACCACTTAATGGTCAATTTCCAGCAGAGGTTGGCCATGGAGAGGTTGGCTCAAGTAGGCTCAAATCTAGGAAAGCTCATGCTACCAACCTTCTTTCTTTCAGTTAGTCTCAAAGATGCTACAAAATTCCTTTGCAGACTGATTTTCCAAATTAACACAGCTAAGTCTTGGATTAGAAAACATTACACAGGATATTGTATGGGAGGAGGGACTGACACCATGGAGGCTGGCACCATGAGTTACCACACCAGATAATGCCAACCCTGGTCTGGAAACCATGCCCAATGAGGAGTAACTTAGGGACCTGGGTATGTTCAGCCTGGAGAAGAAAAGGTTAAGAGGGGACATGATAGCCCTGTTTCAATATTTGACGGGGTGTCACACTGAGAATGGAGCAAGCTTGTTTTTTGCTGCTCTGGAGACTAGGACATGGAGCAATGGATGCAAGCTTCAGGAAAAGAGATTTCACCTAAACATTAGGAAGAATGTCTTGATGGTAAGAGCTGTTCAATAGTGGAAGAAGCTCCCATGGAGAATGGTGGAGTCTCCTTCGTTGGATGTCTTTAAACAGAGTCTGGATGGTCATCTGTCACAGGGAATGCTTGGATGGTGTCTTCTTGCATGGAAGAATGGGGTTGGATTGGATGGCCCTTGGGGTCCCTTCCATCGCTAAGAAAGGTCTGGAAACCACCAAGCCCTCTGAGGAGTGGCAAGGAGCTGAGTATGTTTAGCCTGGAGAAGAGAAGGTTAAGAGGTGACATGATAGCCCTGTCTAAATATTTGAAGGGATGTCATGTTGAGGATGGGGCAAGCTTGTTTTCTGCTGCTCCACAGAATAGGACGTGGTGCAATGGATGCAAACTACAGGAAAAGAACATTAGGGAGACATTTGTGATGGTAAGAGCTGTTGGAGAGTGGAAGCTGTTGTCTTGCAAGGTGATGGAGTCTCCTTCTTTGGAGGTCTTTAAACAGAGGATGTATGGCCATCTCTTGGGGGGGGGTGTTTTGATTGTGAGTTCCTGCATGGCAGAATGGGGTTGGACTGGGTGCCCCTTGAGGTCTCTTCCAACTGTATGATTCTATGGACCCTAGTGATGCACCACCAAGCACAACCCACTGCTTGATAATGTTCTCTCTCTAAAGAGCCATCCGTCCTGCCCTTCTATAAATTGAACAGTAAGTAAACACAAGGACATTGTCATAGATTTCACTGACAATTTAATTCCTTCTTCCCTTCCCTCTCTCACCCTCCTCCCACCAAACAGCAACCGAATAAAAAAGAAATTTGGTGCATGAAAACCTCCTGCTTACAACCTCATCTTTATAATGAGGAGGAACAGGTGCCAGAAGGTGTGAAATGTACATCATCTCAACCAATTTTTGTGTGTGTGCCTCTGACACCGTTGACAGTTTCCAATGGATGATGAAAACCAGGTTGGGAAACAGTGAAGGCAACCAACTGAGGCAGGGCCGGCGGAAATTAAATTAAAAATCTATATAGGCTTTCCAGGCAATCCTTCTACACCTTCTGCGTTTGTTCACTCATAGCCTGAAGCATCCTCCGAGCGATGCATAGATCCGTTGGTTAAAGGCGGTGAGAAATTTGACAGGATCTCCCCATCTCTATTCTTAGCTGAGTTTCCAACCGACGGCTAGGATACCTTGGCCAGGAATGATTTTGTCTTGGCAGCTCCAAGAAATAATCCCATCTACAAAATAATCCTACCTTTACAGAAGGTTAGGATTATTTTTAATAAACTGGCAGCTGTCAAGTGGTTGTTGTTGTTTTTTTGGGGGGGGGAAGCAGAGAAGAAAGAGAAATAATAATAATAATAATAATAATAATAATAATAATAATTTATTTCTATCCCACCCCTCTGAAGCGCAATTGAGGCAGCTTACAACATTAAAAATATCAATAGGTACATCAACACCCAAACCCACTCACCCCTAAAAAAATATTAACCCAGAACAATTAAAACATAGAATAAAATTAAGGTATAAAACAAACATACCATCTCGCAACAACATAGCAAGAAAGTATTATAAGAGCAAGCCAGCTCTCATCAAATAAAATACTTTATTTGGTTTTATTCTTAGGGCATGAAATGGCAACACTGACTGCAGAAATAATCCAGTTTCATACTGCTTCAACTCCCTTCGCTCAATGCTATGGAATCCTGGGAACTAGTTTTGTGACACATTTCGTCTTCTCGATCAGAGAGCTCTGGGGCCATGGCAAACTGGAATTCCCAAGATTCCATTGCATTGAGCCATGGAAGGTAAAGTGGTGTCAGACTGGGTTATTTCTGCAGTGTGGATGCAGCCATTATTTGAGAGCCAGCATGGCATAGTGGTTTGGGCATTGGATTATGATTCTGGAGACCAGGGTTTGATTCCCTCGGCTATGAAACCCAGTGGGTCACCTTGGGCAAGTCACACTCTCTCGGCCTCCGAGGGAGGCAAACCTCCTCTGAACAAATCTTGCCAAGAAAACCTCACAATAGGTTTGCCTTGGTTTGCCATAAATTGTGTAGTGGTTTGAGCGCTGGACTACGATTCTGGAGATCAGGGTTCAATTCCCAGCTCGGCCATGTAAACCCACTGGGTGACCTTAGGCAAGTCATACTCTCTCAGCCTCAGGAAAAGGCATTGGCAATCTCCTCTGAACAATTCTTCCAAAGAAAACTCCATGATAGCTTCATCTTAGGGTTGCCATAAATGGGAAACAACTTGAGAACAACACACGAGAACAACAACAAAAAGTAGTTGGAAAAGCAAGGTTCCTCAATAAAAATGCAGTTATTTTACACGTTTGTGAATTTAAATGGTACTCAAATCAAAAGAAATAGGAAGACAGGGGAGATCTAAGTATATATATTTGTGTGTGTGTATATGTGTGTGTGTGTGTGTGTGTGTGTGCGTGTGTATATATATATATATATATATATATATATGAAGTTTTTCTCATGTTTTGACTTCTTTGGTGACAGCAGGACATCCAGCTAAGCCAAAAAATGAACTTTGTGGAGTGTAACAAATACATCAAAAGCCAAATAAATGTGAACAACCATAACAGGATTATTATTAAACTATTCGTATCAAATAACACATTCTCTCAAATCTCCACAAACTATTCCCTCCCCCTCTGCTGCCCATATAATAATAATAATCATAATAATAGGAGTGACAATCTATGGTTACAATACAAATGTGTCATAGAAATGGGTATTATTCATTAGTATCATCATGTTATCTGGGAAACTGAAAGGCAATTGCTCCGAGAAGGACCTTTAATGCCTTCTTTCAAAGGAATAAATAATGCAGGCTGTCAGAGGGATATCAGCTTGCTCAGGATGTCCATCCTTCATGGAATAAAAGAGGAGAAAATAAAAACTTAATTTGAAGATTAAACCAACTCATAAAGTAAACCAGAGCTCATTTGCAAATTAATTTAGCAAGGCTCATCCTCCCCCATTGAGTTTCTCTCATAAATCAGAGCCTTGGTGGTGGTCAACGGGAGGAAAGAAAGAAAGATTTTGACAGTAATAATTTCAGAAAAAAGGGAGAGAGAAAGGTAAACTTAAATTAGACTAAAAATACAGGAAAGCTCATAAATAATAGCCTTCCTTCCCTTTAAAAAACAACAACCCAGCCCTGACTTTTCTGCTACAGATATGAACGTGTTTTCAAGTATAGGCTGAAAGTATCTCTTATCCGGAAATCTGAAATCCTCCGAAATCCAAAATTGTCCACCTAGGAGGCTGAAATAGTGACATCTTTGCTCTCTAATGGTTGAATGTCCAGTCATCTCTTCCAATTTGTGGGGGGTCCATTCTGGGACCCCCTGCGAATCAGAAATATTGCAAATATTCAAGTCCACATTCGCTGGAGTTAGGGATGAAGGACTCCCATAAATGTGGGGGGAAACACAAATAAAAAACCCAGTATTCTTTTTTACCTAAGAGAACACCTTTCTAGGGATTTCCAGGTCCTCCAGTGCAACTCTATGTAGTCAACATATAATTTTATTTTAAGGGGTGGGTGGGTTTGTGGGATTTGTATTGCATTTGTATTGTACTTTTAATGTTGTAATCCGCCCCGATTGCATCCGCAGAGGGGAGGGAGAAAAATTATTATCATCATCATCATCGTCATCATCATCTGCCAGAGATTGATCACAGAATCATGCTAGAAGATCTACAAATTCCCAGAGAAGTGTTTTCTCTAGGAACTTCTAGGTTCTCCAGCAAAACTCTATGGTCAACTTGCGTTGAGTTGGAGGACCTAGAAATTCCTAGAGAAAACATATTAATCAAAACCGCAAATAATCAGATCTGCAAAAGTTAAATGTGGAGGGCCAACTGTAACAATAATAATAAATAATAATAAATCTTCTGATTTTCCACCATCTCCACTGGCACACTTTCTCCAGAGAAGTGTGCCAGCCTGAATCATATTGAGTCTCTTAATGTTAAGGCAGGAGTTTCATAGATGCATGCCCTTTGCTCCCAAATGAACCATCAACATGAACCAGAGAGGATGAAGAAACAGATTCATAATATTCCCGGGCAACATTAAGACATTACAGTCACCCTTCCGTTCCCACAGACTTGAAGTCTGGGGTTTTGCACATTCACGGAGGGGCGACCTCCGTTTAAATTAATTGGACGCGCGCCATTCAAGCCTATGGGGCTTGAATATTTGCAAATGTTGACCTTTGTGGGGAGAGGTTGGAATGGATCTTCTGCAAAAACAGAGGGCCGACTGTACTCCCTGCTTTTCTTCCAAGATGAAGCCACAATCACCACCTGCGTTGCATATTCCCATTTGCGCTCATTGGTTTCAATGCGCTTATGCTTCTGTGACCATTGCGATGGCTCATGGTGATAGAGCTTAGATTTATCTCCTGGCGCCATAGGCACCCCTCAGCCTTTTTTCCCTTTGTTATCTGTTTACACACAGGAGGCATTTTGTATTTGGGTACAAATGCAGTACATACAAAGAGCTAACCCATCTAGAGTTATCTCAATTCCCACCTTATCCATTTTAATGAAAATGACCTTTATCTATGCTAATTCCTTGATGTTCTTCCCCCTCCAAAATGTGACAATGCTTCAGAGGATGGAGTCGGGTGTGTGTCATGGGGTTGACTCATTTGTGCCTCCGTCTTGGCTGCATCATTGTCAGCTGGATAGCTGGATCTCCAAAATATCTTATATATCAACCCACCCACCCCTTATGGGGAATGACAAGAAGTCAGGGACTGTTGGTCGATTCCATATCCGTGGGGCATTCAATCCAGTCTGGGTCTTAGTTCAAACTTGGAAGGAACTACCCGCTGGGCGACTGTGGGAGCTAGCATCCCAAAAAAGGAACTTTTCCAAACTGTGAATACTGGGGAGTAAGAGTAGAGAGATGCATAGGACAGTGCTGTGGAAGGATTTGGAGGCAATGACAGGCACATCTCAGTTAAAGCCTCTGACAAAAGATGCACCTACACTGCAGAATTAATGCAGTTTGAGACCGCTTTAACTGCAAGGGCTCAGAATTCAGGGATTTCTAGTTGCGCTTTTTGAACAACAATTTTTATTAATTTTATTAATTTATGATACAACACAACTATTCGATCCCACATAATCTACAAACAAAAAATATATAACATCAGATAGCAACATTATCCTATCTCACCCCCACTTCACATTCTTTCTCTGTAACTTCTTTCTCCTATACCTTCTGCTTGTATCCCTTCTACAATCTTCCTGAACCTTTCTCTATCTCCTCTCCTCCTCAGTCTTCTTCTTCTTCTTCCTTCTTTCTATTCTTCCCTTTTTTAAAAATAACCCCTCTTTTTACTTTGTATTCTTCTCCCATCCCACCTACTCAACTCATACCTTCTATCACATACTTTACCTTTTAAACCTTGATTGTTCGTTCCTTACTTGTTTTACCTACAATTTCCCTTTTCTACCTACCCTTCTTATTCTAAAAACAACAAACAAAAATACATTTTTAAAAGAAATACACTTGCACTTACAATTTCATTTAACTTCCTCATCACTGGCTTGTTTATTAACTTCTTAGGTATTGACCTTCTAGATTCTCCATCTTTGTAACTTTATTGCTACTGTGTATATATCTTTATCTTGATAACTTTCTTTTTAACTATCTTAATCCTCTTATGTTACTATATGTGTGTGTGTGTGTGTGTTATTTGTTGCCTTCATAGTATAGCATGTACCCTTATACATGTCTTTCTCATTCTATTCACCCATTTCTACTCATATTTATTGTCACATTATTACCTCAAACTTATAACTGCTGTTTGGTAATAGAATTTATGAGAGTGCAATGGGGAGAAATAGGATTTCTAGTTTTGTGAGCTATTTAGCCTTCTCTGTCAGAGAGCTCTGGTGCCACAACAAACTATAATTCCCAGAATTCCATAGCATTGAGCCATGGCAGTTAAAGGGTGTCAAACTGCATTATTTCTGCAGTGCAGATGCAGCCTAGGACTCTAATCATATTCTCACATAATTAAGTCAAACTATCCATTGCCCTTGTTCTTTGCAACAATCTAATTTGTTCTGGAACAAATGCCCCATACTTGGCACCTTCTAGATATGTTGGACAACAATACCCATAATCCCCACCAGCATAACTATGCTTCCTGAAGATGATGGAGAGATGCACATTTGAAGGACTCCAGATTGGGAAAGCCTGTTTCAGAAAAATGTGGACAGAGAAGAAGACCTGTCTTGGACCTTCCAGTCTCTGATCATAACATAAGCTATGATCCAAGCTCTTCGGATTCCATATTCATCTCACCTTGGGAGAGGAAAATGTGGGCAGAGAAGAAGACTTGTCTTGGACTTTCCAGTCTCCCAAGCCCTTCAGATTCCATATTCATCTCACCTTGGAAAATGTAGATGGAGAAGAAGACCTGCCTTGGACCTTCCAGTCTCTGATCATAACATAAGCTATGATCCAAGCTCTTCGGATTCCATATTCATCTCACCTTGGGAGAGGAAAATGTGGGCAGAGAAGAAGACTTGTCTTGGACTTTCCAGTCTCCCAAGCCCTTCAGATTCCATATTCATCTCACCTTGGAAAATGTAGATGGAGAAGAAGACCTGCCTTGGACCTTCCAGTCTCTGATCATAACATAAGCTATGATCCAAGCTCTTCGGATTCCATATTCATCTCACCTTGGGAGAGGAAAATGTGGGCAGAGAAGAAGACTTGTCTTGGACTTTCCAGTCTCCCAAGCCCTTCAGATTCCATATTCATCTCACCTTGGAAAATGTAGATGGAGAAGAAGACCTGCCTTGGACCTTCCAGTCTCTGATCATAACATAAGCTATGATCCAAGCTCTTCGGATTCCATATTCATCTCACCTTGGGAGAGGAAAATGTGGGCAGAGAAGAAGACTTGTCTTGGACTTTCCAGTCTCCCAAGCCCTTCAGATTCCATATTCATCTCACCTTGGAAAATGTAGATGGAGAAGAAGACCTGCCTTGGACCTTCCAGTCTCTGATCATAACATAAGCTATGATCCAAGCTCTTCGGATTCCATATTCATCTCACCTTGGGAGAGGAAAATGTGGGCAGAGAAGAAGACCTGTTTCCAATCATAACATAAGCTATGTTTCCAATCATAACATTTTCCAGTTTCCAGTCATAACATAAGCTATGATCCATGCTCCTCAGATTCCATATTCATCTCACCTTGGGAGAGGGGTGTGCATTTTAGCCTTCAAGTTTGTTCCTCTTAAGTGAAATTCTATGTTGGTGGTTAGAAGGGGGAAGGAGCTAGAATGGTTGGAAAAGAGATTCCACCTCAACATTAGGAGGAAAGTCCTGACAGTGAGCAATGTTTGACAGTGGAAGATATTCCACAGTAGGGTGATGGAGTTTCCTTTGGAGGTTTTTAAACAGAGGCTGGATGGCCATCTGTCGAGGGTGCTTGGATTGTGAGTTCTTGCATGGCAGAATGGGGTTGGACTGGATGGCCCTAGAGGTCTCTTCCAACTCTATGATTCTACGCTATTGCTTTTACAGTCACCGACCATCTGCCTGGTTAATGAGCAAGGAGGTGGTGGTGACAGGAGAAGAAAAAATGGAGTTATTTCTGTCACCAAACCTCAGAAGCATATGGAAGGCAAACGCCTCGTATCAAAACAGACGTGGGAATCTTCAGCTCAGATAGAAATTTTAAGTGCACACAGAGGAGTCCATGAGAGATGCAGAACTGCCAAGGTGTGGAGCACTTCTACAAACAATGGAAAAGCCAAACGTTTGGTCCATAGGGCAGGAAAACAAGAGGGCACTGCCGTGTCTATTTCTATTATGGTGTCCTTTTTAAGTGTTTCAGATGAAGAAGCCAATGGAGCTTTGAAAGCTTGCCACAAGTATATTGTGCATTTTGGTTGGCCAATAAAGGTATCACTGTTTGGTGGATTTTTGTTTGAATTTGCTAAATGGCCAACACGGCTACCCCTGCATGTTTTCTGTATTGTGAGATACTGCATTGTAGCTGCAACAGGAGAACCCTGAAGAATGGGCCAGTGGATTGGGAACTCCAACCAAAGTAAAACAATTTTCTTCTTAAATTTGAACTGGATTGGTATGTTTTACCTCAACACCTACAAAAATGTTCCTGATGCAAAAAACATGAAGACTCCTTGAGGAATCCATTGTCCTCCGCCTACAAAGAGGCCTGTGACTTTATAGGAATGGAGGCATATTGGGTTGCAAGAGAGGGGTCCTTGTTGGGATGCAAATGGACTTTAAATTTCCTGGGCTTTGCAAATCTCCCAATAGCCACAGGGCCAGCCTGCAAAAGATATCCTCCACTTACCATCTTAACTGGAAGGCCATATGTTGGGAGTGCTTTGATTCTGCATTCCTGCATGGCAGAATGGGGTTGGGATGGATGACCCTTGGGGTCTCTTCCAACTCTATGATTCTATGTGGTGCCATGTGTGGTGTCACTGTGCATGTGAACTGTGCATGCTCACTGCAATGCCCTCTTGTGTTCCTGCCCCATGGCCAAAACATTTGACCTTTTCTTTGTTTTTGGAGTCCTGCAGCTCTCTTCAAGATTCAACTGCCAGACCAACTGACCAAGAGGGGTCACTACCTTTCTTTTTATCTCATGCTTTCCGATGTACCAAAAAGCCCAAATGGCTCAGAATCCTGATTTTTTCCCCCCTTTGGTACAGTAGCTGCCGTCTTTTCACAGGTCAAATCTCTTCTCTGTCCCACTTTCAAAGCTAGGTAACCTTTTCTAATTAGGAAGAGAAAGCTCAGGAAGTGACCTATTTCTTATTCCAATGGCAAATGAGACCTGCAGTCATGGGTGGAAAGCGGTTACAAAAAAAAAAAAATCTTAAAGAGACGTAACAAACATGATTACAATTTAATCAGGGGTCGGCTCGGTCTCGAAATTTAATGAGATGTATAAATTGGGAAGACGGTGGGCTTGGAAACACAACCCAAGAGGGGGAGGTTTGAGGAAGGGGGGGAGAAACAGCCAAGAAATTACAAAATAAATCAAACTGATTGCGTTAAGGCTACCTTTTCTAGACCCAAAGTGGTAAAAAGTAGCTTTGGAGGGGTCGTTTTATTGATTCAGCCTTAAGAATGCCAACTCTAAATATAATTGATACTTTCTTACAGTCACAAATGAGAAATTAAGACTATTAAGCCCTAGGAAATGTTAGTTCCTCTGTGCTTACAAAATCAGGTTATACCTTTTCCATTTCCCCCCTCTATTTATAATTTTAATTAAAAGTTGACTCTTCCCCAGCATTTCCTCCCTTCCATTTGTCTGTTTTCCCTTCTATGGCGACTCACATCTTTGTTCTCCTGGAGTGCTCTTGCTCTCCTGCAACCAAATTCTCTGGCTCTCATTGAGATGCATGGCATTCAGTTGTTGCAATCAGGCATGCATCTATTTAAGACCCCCTAACAGTTTGAACGTATCTGCTTAAGACCTCATAATGCGGAGACAGACGTTTGGCATAATAACCTCTCTGCATTTTGCATCGCAATGAGACAGTTTGTTTGCTGCTCTCTCTGTGTGTGTCACTTTTCTGAAACGAATTCAAAATATAAAAGAAAACATGACCCTCTGCCTTGTACGGGAGCGATTCCGCAATGATACTAGACTTTTTGATGGCTTAATCCCCAACACTGCAGAGCATAGGCGTTTTAAAAGCCAGGCACTTAAAAATCAATGACCAATAACCAAATGTAAACACACTTGTCTCCTTCACTTTTATCCAGCCAAAATGTCATCAGCCCCAAATGCAAAAGTTTAAGGAGAGGGCAGCATGTTTCGAAGTTTTCTGCAGCAAAGCTTTTCCTGCAATGTACTGCTTTCCAGGGTGATGAAGGATTGTCTGTTTCTTGATATACAGATTCTCCTCCTCCTCATGGACTATACAAATTCCCAGAAAGCCCAAATACTTCCATTTCCCTCTGCAGTCCTCCTCAACGTGGTAACAAGGAGTGGTGCCCTTTTGGGAAGGACTACAGGGGAAAACAGGGACATTTGGGGGGTTTCAGGGAACCAGCATGGTGTAGTGGTTTAAATGTTGGATTAGAACAGTGAGAGACCGGGGTTCGATTCCCAGCTCAGACACCAAACCCATTGGGTGACCTTGGGCAAGTTACATTCTCTCAGTCTCAGAGGAAGGCAAAAGCACCCCCCTCCAAACAAATCTTGCCAGGAAACCCCTGTGACAGGGTCGACTCAGAAACAGCTTGAAGACCCACAACAACGACAACGACAACAACAGTCTGTCCAAGGAAAACCAACTGAAAGGGTCAATTGGAAAACAAAAACCACACTGCCCAATGCAATGCAATTAGTTGAAGGATATCCTAATGCAAGTTTTAGAAAGGAAGAAAAGATAACAATAAATAAAACATTTTCGGAAACTGAGGCTACAGTCTAAAAGGATGACAACAATCCACACTGTCCAGGCAATAAACTTCGCATGGCAGTAAGACACAAAGCAAAAGCTCTCATGTCTGATCTAAGAATATATACATGGGGGGGGGGGGGACACAATGCAGCCCTTAGGGAAAAGAGAAGTCCACAAACCAGTAAAAAGTGGCAATCCCAAGGTAAAGAGTTTCAGCTTCTGGGTGCTACAACTCAAAAGACCCTGCCTTGTATCCCAGCCAGCAGGATATAGAGTAAGCCTTTCAATGGTTAACATGGCGAGAAGATAAACTACCTAGTTCCAGGCTCTTTTAGGACACATGCTCCTCAGAGATATTGGAGACTGATGGTTGGAGGGCTGGAGACCCATAAGTGTGAAAGGAAGCTTGTGTAACTCACAAGTTGGTATGGGAATTGACTGGATCCCATTGCACCCTCAACGGATACACGCTGCCTTATAAAATACAACAATTCAAAATCCACTAAAGAACCCTACCTTTATTGGCCAACTGAAATGCATAAAATATATCATGCAAGCTTTCGAAGCTCTCCTGACTTCTCCACCAGGTAAAATAACATTTTAAAAAATTATACAGGAGAAGAAAAGTCAGGATGGTAGCGTCACAGGCCTAGATTTTGTATCAGATGTTGTTTCCGTTGTAGTTCAGATGTTCCGGAGGGATTCTCAAGGCAGGCAAAGGCCAGTATAAACTGCCTTGTACTGTTGCAAAATAAATACAGCTCTTGGGAGGAAAAAAAATAATTGAATATATTTGATGAGCACCAGTGGACAGGTGCAACCACTGATAGGAGTTTCTATTCCTGCAGCTTCTCTTCTGCATCCTATTCTCATACACACACACACACACACACACACATATACCCATGACATCTGCTTCTATTAGTATTATTACTACAGGTTGAGTCTCCCTTATCCAGAATTCCAAAATCTGAAATACTCCAATATCCAAACTTGGCTGAGATAGTGACACCTTTGCTCTCAATGGTTCAATGATCCCTCATGCTCAAAATTATTAACAATACCATGTACAAAATTACCGTCAGGCTATGTATATAAAGTGTATGTGAAACAAAAATGAATTTCATGTTTAGACTTGGGTCCCATCTCCAATTATGCATATGCAAATACAGTCAGCCCTCTGTATTCTCAAATTCGACATCCATAGATTCAACCATTCATGGCTTAAATTTTTTTTTAAAATTCCAAAAAACAAACCTTGATTTTGCCATTTTATATAAGGGACACCATTTTACTGTGTCATTGTATATAATGTCATTGAGCATCTGTGGATTTTGGTATCCACAAGGGGTCCTGGAACCAAACTGCAGGGGATACCAAGAGACCACTCTATTTCAAAATCTGAAAAAATCCAAAATCCCAAACACCTCTGGTCCCAAGCATTTCAGATAAGGGAGACTCAACCTGTATTATTATTATTATTATTATTATTATTATTATTCTGTGGTTTCCATTACTCACCAGTTGGCACCCTTCCAAAGAGTTCACCAGCTGGGCATTCTGGCAGGAGAGTATGGAGCCGGCTAAGTTCAGCATCACGCAGACAGCTGACAAAAGCATGAAAAAGGTTATCTGACGGAAAAGAAGAAAGAGAGAGAGAAAGACAGAGAGAGTAACCCATTGATCACACGTTGCAAGACATAGCAAGAGATGGTTACAAGCCTCAATGGTCTCACATGTACCGGGTTTTATTCTGCACTCATGTGCATAGCTATCTGCAGACCCTGAAAAGTAACAACTTTGGGGGGGGGGGGGAGAGGAGGACCAGTTTTTCCAAGGCTCAGCAGTTGGTGTGTCCAACCTTTGGATAACACTTTAGCTGCCATGGATGCATGTACAGAATCCTGGGATCTGTAGTTTGGTGAGCCATCAATGTCCTGTGACAGTGAGTTCTAAATATTTCACTAAATTGTGATTCTGGAACCGATATGGAGCAGCCATCTATCAGACATGCTTTCCTAGATGAGTCTTTGGAGTCTTTTTGAACTTTATCATTCTATCATTTTTTTTTTGCTGCATCTGATTTTTATTCTATGGTTCAACAATGCAATTTTTATGTTCCTTCATCACATTAATTTCACAGGGTTTTCTTAGGCAAGGAACGCTCAAGAGGTGGTTGGTCATTGCCCTCCTCTGAAATTTAGCTTACAGCACCCAACATTCCTTGATGGTCCACCATCCAAGTACCAACCAGACCTGGCTCTGCTTAGCTTCCAAGATGAGATGGGAGTCTTGTGTCTTCAGGACAATTATTACAGGGCATGAATTACAACTAAATCACATAGCTGCAGTATCTGGACTATCGAAATCTAATCAGATATTGCTAAAATAACCATATAAGATGATCATATCTTTACAGTTGGTAATTATACTTATCCAGTAATTTCTGACCAGAGAGCAAAGTCACCATACATGAAGGAAAATACATCTCCAAACTGAACTGACAGCACTGGGAACATTTGAGATAATGTAATTGGGGTGTAAGGTGGTGATGGTGGGGATGATTTTATTTCCTTTCCCAACAATGAGATTCAAGGTGGATTACAAAAAACTGAAAACAGTACAAATTAAAAACATATAAAAACATCAATAAAGGCAGGTGTGTGTATGTGTGTGTGTTATTTTAAAAATAATTAATCCATAGAGTTAGAACCATTTACAAGTAATTAAAAGAAAGAATTGTGTTTTTTTTAAAAAAATATTAACCGGCACATTATTAAAAGCCCGTCGTAATCAATTTCCAAAAGCTTGATGGAATAGGAAAGTTTTCACTTGCTGGTGGAAGGAATCCTGGCATTCTTATGGAGGGATTTCCAAATTCTAGGAGCAGCCACCTAGAAGACCTTCTCCTTTGTTCCTGCTAATTGATTCTGGGAAGGTTTGGGGGCAAGGAGATGGGCATCTCCTGAAGGTCTCAGAGTTCAGACATGTTCATGGAAGGAGATGTGGTCCTTCAGATAGCCTGGACCCAAGATGTGTCCAAGCACAGACCACCAGTCTCATCCGATTTTGGAAGCTATGTAGGGTCAGGCCTGATCTTGGATGGAAGACAGCCAGGGATCTCCAAGCAGGGCTGGGAAATTATTCTGACTGAAACCCAAGAAACACACTGCCGCCTATCAATGTTAATTAAACTAGGTTAGCAGAACAATGGCCTGGCATGTACAGTAAGATATACAAGATCTTACTAACATATTCTTTCCGTTTCAGATGTAATATTCCCCCAGCGCAGTTTTGAGCGTAGATATTTCCTCTGCTCCTTGGATCATACTGTACTAAATGCCTGTTCCCATATCTGCTTTATCTTCATCATCTCACCAGGGCTAATGTTCATCTGGATTTTACAAACCTTTGATAACAGCTTTTTCTGTCTGCCTGACACTCTTCCCTTTTTCAAACAAAGAAAGAGCTTTGATAGCGGCATTACCCTAAATCGTCGTCCCCATTATGAAACAGCTAATCTGAGAAAAGTATGCAAACGCAAGGTACCACCGTGCAAAGCCCGGGAAAGTTCTTTTGGACTTCACCTCCCAGAATCCCCCTAGCCAGTATGCAATCTGAAAAGTAACTTTTCCAGGCTCTGGTTCAGAATGACACTCCAACCTCAGCATTCCTGTGAATGTCTCTATATGTGCCTTCAGGTTTCACTCACTGACTAGGACAGCTCATTCTTATTATCTGGCATTGTATCTGTTTTGTCTGTGCCAAGATACCTTGTTAAAAGGAGGAGAAATTGGAAACTCCTCTCTCTCCACCTCTCAAGCAGCTCATATCTGATGGGCTTAAAAATAAGCCAGGTTATCCTTCCCCAGATGGAAGAAATGCCTCAGGGGCAATGACCAAATCAAATGGGGGTAAGTGCCAAACATGGAATGGCAACAATATGCAACTGAACCAACAGACCGACAGACCAAATGTACAACTGAACGCACAACCAAAGGGCATGGGAACCCATGTACAATGCACAACGCACATCCATGTGCCATGCACGCCCATGCACAATACACACCTGAAAGCCAGAGACCACACTTGTACAACTCTGCTTCCACAACTTTGAACTAAGTGGAGAAGTTCTGTGTGGGACAAAAATGTCCAACCACTTCTGCAGAGGAAGTTAACCAAGGTTTATTTGGCCTGTGCAGACAGTCCCTCAGTCTACTTCAACAGAGGTAGAGCTACGAACATTTATGCTGCAAAGTTCCTTCAGTTAGTCTCAAGAATGCTACAAGATACCTTTGGATACTGGTGCAGAACAACATGGCCATGCCTTTGAATATGACTACAGGTTGCATTGTGTTGCCTGTGTTATACAGGAAAGCATTTTCAGGAGGGCACTACGAAGTGGCAACTTGGTCTCTTGGACACAATGGCCAGCCTTCTCTCCATGAAGGTGAGGAATGACAGGAACTTACTCTTTGTGCTTGGCAACCAAGGGTCTTCCAGAATGGGAAACAGAAGACAAACCGGCCATCGCTCAGGGTTCTGCACAGGCATTGGCTTAATTATATGTATTTATTTATTGACCACGCATTGACTATCTCCCAGGTGTCCATGCATTCATGGAAGGAGGGAAGGGAAAGAAAAAGAAGCATCTGCTTGCACAGATGGAGTATTGTACTCCTTGTTTTCAGTGGCTTTGGACAAAGGAGTTGTGTCTGTCATCTTCTCATTGACAGCATGAAAGGGAGATTCCATCAGAGAAAATGGCTGTAAATCATAGCCATCTCCACTGGTGGAATCTCCCCTTCATGCTGTCAATGAGATGACAGACTCAACTTCTTTGCCCAGAGCCACTCAAAATAAAGGGTACAGTGCTCCATCTGTGCTCCATTTTTGCCAACACAGAAATTAAAAAAGAGTATTTCTAAATAGTGCCAGCACCACTGAACCATTGCCATTTTATCTTTGGATGACAGCTGGACAAACCATAGCATTTTAGCACCAGTCCTTAGGAATACTAGTTTTTCTTAAGGCACGGAAAGGCCACCATGGAGGGTGCAGAGGCTGCTTGTCAACATCATGGTTGGCCACATCCCCAAAACCCAGCAGAAAACTGACTCCAAAGAAAACCAGAAACACACCCTCTTTCCAATGTCAGCTATTTGGGGACTTTTTTGTTTGTTTGTTTGTTTGTTTGTTTGTTTGTAATAGCAGGAGTGTTCTTGTGGTGTTCTTGGTTATGATGGTCCACTTTTGGAGAATGTTGACCTCCATTTTCATGGATGGTGGGCTGCAGAAGTTCAGTGGGGTTGGGGAGCTCTGATAGAAGGTCAGGGTGTACCAAAAATCTCCCAGGGGACAAATATGGCCTGCAGGCTACCATTTCCCTATCTCTGCATTTGATAATGATTTGGCTACATATGGAATGCAAGACATCCTCTCTCAGCCATGGAAACCCACTGGGTGACCTTGGGCAAGTCACCCTCTCTCAGCCTCAAAGGAAGGCAAAAGCAAACCTCCTCTGAAGAAACCTTGACAAGAATACCCAGTGATAAGTTCACCTTAGGTTCACCATGGTGGGAATGGGAATATTTTAATGTGTTTTCATATATTTGGGGAAGCTTTCCATATGGTTTGGGGGCAAAAATCACCCCAAATCATGCCAATTTGGGAGTTAGGGGACTTTAGGGAGTCCATATGCAGCCCACTGGCCCCAGTATGCTACACCAACTGGGCAACGGCCTTCCAAAATCTAAACCAGAAGGCATTTGCCCATCCATCCCTTGCTATTTGAGCCTTTGACTGGAGACGACCAGGATCAAAAGCTGGGATCTTTGGCATTCAAAGCACATATTCTGACACTGAGATGCTTCTTCTTTTTCTTCTTCTTCATGACCACTGAAGAAATCCAAGTGTCCCAGGCATGCACTACCTTCAAAAGCAAAGCAGCTTCATTTATATACCGCTTCATATCACACTATGGGATGTCTAAGCGGTTTACAACTTCACCCCCCATCACTGCCATATTCACTCAAATTAAAGGCACAAAGAGAAGGAGGAGGAGGACAAAGCCACTCTTCCTCTCCCGTTCTCTCCATCCTCAGCTTCAGCCGGGAGTGACTCAGTTGTGTGGGCACAAGCCAGAGACATTCAGGAGGAGAAGATGCTCCAAGGACCCTCAAACAGACACATTGTCAAGTATGGAGAGAGAGAGAGAGAGAGAAATCCCTCTGGTGTGATTTCTAAATGTGCTCTCCACCCGGAGGACAAGAAAGCATCCAAACACCTAGCGAAACACACATCTCTTCAGCCCCGGAATGGCAACTAATGGGAAAAGGAGACCAGAAGCACAAATAAAATGTCATCACTGTTCTCTGTTTCATTTGATCTTATTCTGCTGAATCTCTGCAGGAGAAGGAACAAAAGGGGTCCCTTTTGTTTGATCATTTCTATCACTGGTCAAATGATGGGAAGAGGAGGAGAAGGAAAGAGAGATAAAGAAGGGAGAGCTTTACCCCCATTTAACTACAGTAACTAAAGAGTGGAGGAAGGTATAGTCTGGTACCTCTGAAGGACGATGATGATGATGATGATGATGATGATGATGATGATGATGATGATAGGACAGCCTTCCTCAGTCTCTGATGTCCTTCAGAGACTGAGGAAGGCTGTCCTATCATCATCATCATCGTCATCACCATCATCATTACCACCATCATCATCCCTTTGGCTGTGGGGTCAGAGTTCGAATTATGGTATTGGAAGCAATTGGGGTGTGGTCAGAGTGAGTAGCAATGTACCAACTATGGCTGCATCACAATCAAAAGCTTTTCATATTACAACAATATGTGGCAAACATGTCACTTTAGTTTATACTCATATTTTACCTTTTCAAAGTGGATTAAATCCTTAGCGTTTTACCTATTTACTTTCATAAGAAATGTAGAGAGGTCTTGTAGCACCTTTGAGACTGACTGAGAAAGAAGTTGGTGGCATATGCTTTTGGAAACTAAAGTCTACTTCCTCAGATGCATTTGCAGACTTCATTCTACGAAAGCTCCTGCTTCCAACCTCTTTCTTTCAGTGAGTCTCAAAGGTGCTGCAAGATCTCTCTACATCTCTGATTCTACAGACTAATGCAACTATATCTTTACTTTCATAAGAATTTAGGGAAGGATTCCTGTTCAAGTAAGTTTAATCAAATAAATGTATTTGACGTTCCATCAGCCTAAGTCGCCTGATGATTCATGGGGTGGTGATGAAATGCCTCACAGTACCATTTTACCATATTGGCATTTCTGGGTCCGCTCTCAAGTTTTTTAGCTAGCAGTGGAAATAAGTAAATAAATAGGCATCCAATGATTCAATAAATAAGAATCCAGTGTTTCAGCATCCATGATGGTAGGCGGTGCTCAGACACAAGCAACATGCACCACAATGAACAATTTCAGTTCCATTAGTAAGTTATCAAGGGCTGCCTGGCAGCCTGAAAATGCCAAAAGGGGAAAAGGAAGCACACTGCAATGCAAGCTTTTTCCTCACTTCCCCCCAAGAGAGCGGGGTTTAATTCTGAGCCTTGCTTCTAATCAGGGAAAAGCAATCACAACATTTGCTTTAGGTTTCTGGAGTGCTAATCTAGCAACCTGGGGAATAGTTAGAAATGTAAAGAGCTCAGCTCACTCACAAGGACTTCCTCTCTAGTCTTTTCATTTAGCAAAGGGCAACGTTAGCGGACTTCATTCTCAAGAGCATCTCCTCCATAGACTTGGACAGCAGCTAGTTTTCGTATCAGTCTGTGCATGCTCCAGTATTTTAGCCCATACTTTACAGAAGCTACCCAAGATGAAAAACCCTATCTTCCTAATAGGGTCAGCCCCTGGAGAACACTTTTAAAGTTTGGACTAAAATCCACAGCAGATCCTCTACTCCACAAACACAGACGCCATCGGCCACATTGTCCTAGGTTCATCACTTCTTGCTCCACACCTTCCTGGGCAAACATTGGGCAAACAGGGCAGCCTCTGTGCCAGAGGATAAACAAACATAAATCATAGAATCATAGAGTTGGAAGAGACCCCAAGGGCCATCCAGTCCAACCCCATTCTGCCATGCAGGAACTCAAAATCAAAGCATCCCCGACAGATGGCTATCCAGCCTCTGTTTAAAGACCTTCAAAGGAGATTCCACCACTTTCCAAGGGAGCGTGTTTCACTGTTGAACAGCTCAGGAAGTTCCTCCTAATGTTGTACTGGAATCTCTTTTCCTATAATTGGCATCCATTGCTCTGTCTCCTATTCTTTGGAGCAGCAGAAAACAAGCTCCCTCCCTCCTCAATATGACATTCCTTCAAATATTTAAACAGGGCTCTCATATCCCCTCTTAACCAGGCTAAAATGCCCAGTTCCTGAAGTTGTTCCTCATAGGGCTTTATGGTTTCCAGACCCTTCACCATTTTAGTTGCCCTCCTCTGGACACGCTCCAGTTTTTCAGCATCCTTTTTGAATTGTGGTGCCCAGAACTGGACACAGGATTATTCCAGGTGAGTCCTAACGAAAGCAGAATAGAGTGGCACCATTACTTCCCTTGATCTAGATACTACTATTGATGCAGCCTAAAATCGCATTGGCCTTTTTAGCTGCCACATCACACTGTTGACTCATGTTCAACTTGTGGTCTACTAGGACTCCTAGATCCCTTTCACATGTAGCCTCATTAAATCATTCATTAGGAATGGGAATGTACAAAAAGCAGTTGCAGAACATTTCAGTCTTCCTGGACGTTTCCACTTTTGATGTCAGGACAGCAGTCCTTGAACAAACAAAAAAACTACAAAAGAAGGTTAGTCAAAGAAACAGATGAATTGGAACATATCCACAAACTCCAATCTCCAAACTCCAACAGTGGACGTTTTCACACTGGGCAAAAGGAGGACGCTAGCCGGCCTCCCGCCGGCCTCGCTCCGGCGCCATTTCCCGTGTGTTCACACACACGCGGCGGCAAACCCCGCCCCTTCCGGTGTCATCCCTGCGTCCGGCCGGCTTTTGGCTCCGTGTGTTCAAACACACGGAGCCCTAAGTCCGGCGTCACTCCGGACGAACCAAAGATAACTCCGGCTGAAGCGGCATAAAGGTAATTCCGGCTGTCCAACCGGAATTAGCCTTTCGGCGGCGGAGCCATTCCGGAATCGGCGGCACGACCCGTTCCGGAATGGCTCCAGCCGGCTTTAGGAGGACAATGTGAAAACGTCAGTGTTTTGAACAGAGACAATGGATTAACACCCCAGCCTCATGAGGATGCTCTTGCCCAGGTTACAACATCTCCTTTTTGATAGAGTGATTTGCAAGGTTTCACTCTCTGAAATGCTAAACATTTGGTGACTAGAGGAAAGTTTCATTTGGGGGGACAGAACTCTCATTTGGAAGGAGAATGCCTTAATTTTGCCTCCACCTCCCCATGCTACACTCCAGTGTGAAAGCCCAGAAATGAATGACTTTTGTCATTCTTCTGGTGCCAAATCCACCAAAGATTCCTTTCTCATGCCATTCAGGGAGGTGCCAGGTCTTAGCAAGTGGTCTAACAAGTAGATTCCAAGTTCAGAAGTAACATTTGGATCATCTTAATAAAGAAAGAAAAAGAAAAAGGAGAGAAGTAGTTCAAAGTAGATGCATGCAAGGAGAAGGACTGCTTTTATCCCCATATCAATAGGTTCAAGTCCAGATTCACCTGCCAAGGGCAACAGGAAACAAGTCAGTCTCTTGGATCTGAGCAGGCATCTCACAATGACTGTTGACAGCTCGGCTGGAGACTGCTTGGCACCATGAATTGTTGCTGGACACAGATGTTAGAAGAAAGTAGGAGGTTGGCCAGTTCAAGTGCACAGAATGCAGAAAGGCAAGCAATGAAGACTGGAGAGAAGGAGAAGGAGGAGAGGGAAGAGGAGGAGGAAGTTTGCAGTACTACAGAGAGCTCCCTAATTTCAGGTTGGTTCACCAAAATGACGCGACATTTCTCGACATTAGGATCCGGAATAAATCAGCGTCAAAACGGCTATCATTGGAAGCATATCTCCAAAGAAAAGAGGTGGCTGTTTTCACCATCTGCACTGTGTGTTTTCATTGTGTTCCTTCTGGCTTTGTTAATTTAAACAAGGCAGGTACACACCTACTCTAAATTCCTTAAGTTTGGATTCCTTCCCATCCGCTGGAGGTGTATTTACAAATCTGCGGACTGGCTCACACAAATGGAAACCAGGTCCTATGAGGAACGGTTGAAAGAGTTGGAACCTTTAGACTGGAGAGCTGGAGATTAAGTGGAAACATGATATGTGCTTTTGAGAACAGAAGAGCTCTCCTTAGGGTTCCTAGGTTTAATAAAGGACAGGTCTCCTGTCCTGTAATAGTGGTGTAAAGGAAGGAATTTCAGCAGGTGGTGGCTGTCAAACAAGAAACACCTATGGAAATTCCCTCTTTTTTGCAACCGACCAAGGGACAAAGGACCCTGCCCCTTATTCTACTTGAAAAACCTAGCTGTCATGCAAAAGGAAAGAGAGGGTAAGACTGGAATAACTAGGCAGAAACTGCAGGGAAGCAGATTTTGGCTAAGCCTTAGGAGCAGGGATGAAACAATATTCCAAAATATTCCAAAAAAGGGGATTTCTTAGGTGTCAGAAAGCCCAGATTAAGATGTGCCTAATAGTCAAAGAGACAGACAGCATGGCGTAGTGGTTTGAGCATTGGACTGCAACTCTGGAGACCAGGGTTCAATTCTCTGCTCGGCTATGGAACTCACTGGGTGACTTTGGTCAAGTCACACTCTCTCAGCCTCAGGCAAACCCCCTCTGAACAAATCTTGCCAAGAAAACCCCTTGACTTGAAGGCGCACAACAACCACAACCACAACCACAACAACAACGGTCAGCAACCTGTAAAGATCAGAAATGAGGTGAGGAGGTAAGTGAACAAAAACCAGCAAAATGCACAAGCACAGTTTCCAAAATATTTTTTAGGAATTGCATGTAATGAAGCAGAAGACAAGGAAGCAGCAATGAACAAGAGATAAGAGACAACCTTTGGGGCAATAATGGAACCAGCAGCATAGACTGTCCCTGGTAAATGCAAAAAGAAAGAAAGAAAGAAAGAAAGAAAGAAAGAAAGAAAGAGGATCCTTCCTATTGAATTCCTGCAGCTTCTGCTTCCTTTCTAAGCATCTGATCTTTCACTTTCATCTCATGCTCCGCCAGTTGCTAAGTGACCCAGACAACAGCAATGTCAGCCTTGTAACTGCTTAGCATTCCCTGGGCTCGCTTTACTCCCCCTTATTATTTCTACTGTTCCTTGGGCTGATTATCTTCTCCCGCTCATAATATTCACAAGATGTGGGCTAGAGCAAAATAAAAATTTAGCTCTTGGCCTGCAAGAGAGACACACATATGCAGGGAGACAGACGCTCCGTCCAACAGCTCTCTTGGTGCCACCATCGTGCGTAATTGGACTTTTCGCCTTATTTCCAGATGGGTTTTCCTTTCCCTAGTTTGGTTTAGCATCCTGACCAACAGACAATATTGCTTGTTGCATCTCTTGGTTACTAATAAGTTTTCCTTCCCTAGTACTTTGCGTTTTGTTGCATTGCGAATGCAATTGTACATAAGCCTTTTTGATCTTCCCCAAGCAGATCCCATTATTCCCACTGATGCTACAAAATGACCAAAGGGATTTGCTAAACTTGCTCATTGCTTCCATTTGCATCACCCGCATATCGAGAAGAAGAGAAAGGGGTGCTCATGCATTTCCCCCCTTCTTCCACAATTGACCTCTCACAATCTCTCCGTCGCACACATTGCAGTCGTATCTGCTATCCAGTTTCATATCGCTGCCTTTACATTTCTCATAGTCTTACAAACCTCTTTTATCTGGAATGACCGAATCTCTCCGGAACCTGCCTCAGGTCCTTACCTTTAATAAATATGCATGATTCTCTTTCTATTCTCTTAAAATCTTCCTCCATCCACCAGATGGAGAGCACCTGAGCTAGAGATGGTTCATAAATGTGTGGCCATCACAGTGATATTTTTAACCTCCACTTGACAACCCATGGAGAAACACATGAACTTACTTCCATTAAAACTCTGCATTTGAGGAAACACATTTATTAGGAGAGAGTGTTGAACTATGACTCTGGAGACCAGGATTCGAATGCACACTCAGCCACAGCAACCCACTGGGTAACCTTGGGCAAGTCACACTCTCTCAGCCTCAGAGGAAGGCTGCGGCAAACCCCCTCTGAGCAACTCCTGCCAAGAAAACCCTATGATAGGATCACCGTAACTCAGAAACAACTTGAAGGCACACAACAACAAAGCTGGCTTGCACTTATCAACTAACTACTGCAGTAATAAACTATAACCTACAAAAGTGAATTCAGTTAATACTATTTCATAGAACCACAGAGACTGAAGGGACCACATGGGATATCTAGATTAACCCCCTTCCGTGCACGAATACACAACTAAAGCACTCCCAAAAGATGGCCATCCAACTTCTGGTTAAAGATCTCCAAAGAAGGAGAGCCCACCATCTCCAAGGTAGCTCACTCCACCGTTGATTTATTATTATTTACTTTACTTATTTCATTTGTATGCCACCTTTCTCCCCAGAAAAGGTCCCTAGGTAGATTACAAAATAAAAACACTTTAAAACTTTTACAATTAAAAAAAATAATAATCCAGTTGAATGTCTTTTACTAGCAGGGAGTTCCTCTTAATGTTTTAAGTGGAATCTCTTTTCTTGCAACTTGAATCCTTTGGTTTGGATCCTTGTTTCTGGAGCTGCAGAAAACAAGCTCATCCCATCTTCCCTTCTTGTATTTAAATGGGGCTATCGTATTACTGTCTAAATAACCTAAATATATCAGATCCTATCACAGGCAAAAAAGGAAAAAAAGCAACTACAGGTAACCTTTTCATTCCCACCTCAGCTCAAGTTGATAATTGTTTCTGAGAGGTGAGGCAGAGAGGCTTGACTCAAATGCCAGATCCTATGGAGTGCATACCTGCAGACCTCTGCTACAGAGATTCTCTCTCTCCTTAATAAGGAAGGTACATTCATTTGAGGAAAAAGCACATCGCTAATTAAAATAAATAAAATAAGTGATGGGTTTGTCAGCAAGAAGAACACCAGAACATGCAGACGTACGCACATCGCACCAACTGGAAAATGAAAAACAGGCGAGCATGAGCTTCGACCGAAAAGGCAAAAATCATTGCGTTGCCCTAATAAGCCTTGATTCACATCCTCTTCCAACTGCTAATTAAAAGGTTGCAAGGCAAGTGAGGGAAGGCTCTGCAAAGATGTGCTTCCCACACACCATCGATACACAAAGAGATATCGGTTGCCAATTAGAAATGTATTTCGCTCATTCTGTTGACCAGTCTTTCTGCTTCTTAATTTGATATCAAGAAATCATCATCATCATCATCATCAGTTAGCGCTCCATATCCATGGCTTGAAAATATTCCAAAAATATATAAATTCCAAAGAGAACACCTTTGTTTCATCATTTTATATAAGGGACACCATTTTATTACCCACTGTGTTTAATGAGACTTGAACATCCATGGATTTTGGTATCCAAGGGTCATCCTGGAATCCAGCCCCTGCAAATACCAAGGCCCCACTGTATTATTATTTGCATTAATAGTAGCAGCAGTAGTGGCAGTAGCAATGAATTTTTATTTTTATTTTATTTTTTTGCAAAGCAGGTACGAATAAAACACAAATTTTGGAAAATCTGTTGATGATCTACATCTGCATAACTCCAGTTTACATGCATGCATGTTTTCTTTTGAACAGGGGGCAAAAGGCCATTCTCTAATATGAGTGGATACTTACATATATTATACATTAGTTTGTCTGTTGAATTTAATTTGCACACATGCTTCCTGCTTTGAAGACTGTTTTGTTACATTGACTTTTTCTTCACCAGCAGTTTCCATCCAACCGAAAGGGGCATTTAAGTGGCATCAAAGTGGATTTAATGACTCTCTTTGCATTATCCCTTAAGGCTTGATCCTTAAGAGCATGGCTACATTATGCAGCTAAACCCATTTAACTGCTATGGCTCATCTCCCTCCCCCCTACAAAAAAAACCCCTTTTAGGACTGAAGTTCTGTGATTCAAACTAATTTGGGTTTTGTGGATGGGTGGGAAAAGAATCATTTCTAGCAGAGATGGCAGGAACTCAAATAATAATTGTCTTTCGAGGGCAGGGGTCCCCAAAGTACGGCCCGCGGGCCGGCTCCGGCCCATCAAGGCCTTCTTACCGGCCCGTGGCCGGTCCTGCCGCTGCCGCTGCTGCCGCTGGGTACCATTTTGTCTTCCAAAATGGCGTCTGGAGTCGTGCGCATGTGTCTGGCGTTGCACATGCATGCGCACGACTCCGGGAGCCATTTTGGAATACAAAACGGCACCAGAGTAGTGCACATGCACAACACGGGGCGCCATTTTGTATTCCAAAATGGTGTCCGGAGTCATGCGCATGAGCCCAGTGTCGCACACGTATGCGCACGACTCCGGGCGCCATTTTGGAAGACAAAATGGCACCCGGAGTCGTGCGCATACGCCTCCGGCCCCCAGATCAAAAAGTTTGGGGACCCCTGTTCTAGGGAAACAGCCATGCCATTCCTTCTAACAAAGAATACAGGAGGAGACTGCCAATGGGACTAAAAGGAAAATGGCAGCAATGAAGAACAAGAGGAAGGTATTAAGCATGACAGGATGCTAGCATGCTCTTTCCAAGATTGGTGGAAGCTCAAAAATCTTTGGGGGAAAATGCTGCCCTCAGTGACATCTGATGTTTTTGTGTACCTTCAAGTCCAGGATTCTGTAGGATGGAGCCATGGCAGTCCAAGTGGTGTCAAACTGCATTAATTCTACAGTGCAGATGCACCTTAGATGGCCAGTCTTCCAACACTATGGTTTTGGGATTCTATCAAGTACATATGTACACAACACATAAAGGTACATGATCAGCCCCCTTTGAGTCCCAGTTTGAAAGAATAGTGGGGTTTTAGTGAAGGAATGGATGGAATCAAGACTTTGCCATAGAACAAACTGAAACATGGCATTCTTTTCAGCAACTGAAATGATTTTCTTTGCCATTTCAGGCATTTGTGTGCTCTCCGTTTCCTTCGCTCCCCTTCCTCTCTTGCTTTTGTACCTTAAAAAATGACACCACATTGGAGCAAAAGCAAAACCCACACTGAAAGCCACCCAACCTAATGATACAAAACATCTGGATTAATATTCCAGAAACACCTGTGCAAACTGCAGCTTGCCTGCATTTCTGTGACAAAGTTTCTTTCCAAAGGCTTATAGCAGCTCTCCCACACCTAAAAAAACAACCCCTCTTTCATTTTCTTTTCTGGTGTCAACACCACCCTGCTGTGATGGTTTTCCTCTACAACAAATGCAGGCCCCCCAAGGCTCTCCTTGCAAGCAAAGGTTTCTTGGCAACAGCTGTAGCCAAATACCTCGAGGAAATGGGAAGCGTGTGTTGTTCACACAGGTCTTTGCTCACCTGTAATGTTGCGTATGACAAGGACAGGTATCCAAGGACTGCTAAAGTAGTAGGCTTCTCCAGAGAACATCATGATGAGACAAAGGGAATGCTTAAAAAGTCTGCATCTGTGCTTCTCCTCTAGATTTGATTTCCAATTAGCAAAGCCGTGCTAATTTCTTTGCAATCTCCTGGAACAGGCGAGGATCGCTCTTGAAATCCTCAGACTTTTGCCATGGGGAGAGAAAATGTGTTCCACTGGTCTCGTTCTGGCATATTTTTCAAAGATGATCCCAGTTTGGGGAAGGCATTGCACACATATCTTTGCAAGCAAAGGAATCAGCATCACACACACACATACACATACACACCCATGTACACACCTGCTCTCTTGTTTCCCTGGGGGCCCTGAAAGAGCTCCTACAAGTTCCATTCCCAGGAAACCTAATTAGTCTAAATTGCATACTATAAGCAGGGGAGCCCAGTCACCTGTAAACAGAATGTTTTGGAATTATTCCTTTCATTATACTCGACTCGACTCTACAGGGCTTTTTTCCTCCCAGAGTGAAAAATGGCAGGGCTGTAACTTCAAAAATAATAATAAATCACTGGAAGGAAAAAGAATTGGGGTTGGGGAACTGGAATTCACTAAGGCAGTCCTGAAAGCATAACTCCCTTACTTACATAGCTAAGCCGTGTCTCCTGGCCCATCCATCCTTATCCCCACTTACTGGCCAGCAGCCGCTGTAAGCAACAAGGGTCTGTTCTCTTGTCGATCAAGAAGCAGCTGTCTGATGTTCCCATTCCCTCCTATGAGCAATTTCTCATGCAACAGACAGAAGCAAGGGCCCTGTTGCACTTCCCCCTTGTACCAGAGATTATTCATAGTGCTGGGATGCATACAAATGGACACACAGAAGTGTGTTTGGACGTTATCACACGGGGTCTAAAGCAGTCCCATCCCCGGCGCATCCCCGTCCCATTCCGGATCCTTTGCCCCTGTGTTCAAACGACGTCACAGCTAACCCCGCCCCATCCAGTGCCATCCCCGGCGCATTGCAGCATCATCCCCATTCTTTGCAATTCCTCTTTACTTGAGGAATTATATCTGCCGCGACCAGAACCATACCGGAATGATGCTGCTTTCTTGTCTGAAGCTATGGGGTCTATTCCGGTATGGTTCTGGATTGATTCCATGCCGCTTTCTTGCCGCCGCGTGTGATAACGCCCTTTGTTTGCGCGTCCAGTTTTGAAATATCTCCATTCAATGTAAAAGCTAGTCAGCACAATCAATGCACAATTCTGAGTTTGGAATCATAGAATCATAGCATCATATAGCTGGAAGGGACCACAAAGACCATCTAGTTCAATCCCCAGCCATGCAAGAAGACATAATGAAAGCACTCTGGAAAGATGACCATTCCACCTCTGTTCAAAGACCTACAAAGAAGAAGAGTCCATCATGCACCGAGACAATCTGTTCTACTGTCAAACATAGCAACAGTAAAGAATTTTGGGAATGGCAGTCCAATAACATTTGGCCATGAGTTGTCTAGTAAAAGGAATTTCTTGTAGACTCATAGAATCATAGAGTTGAAAGAGACCCCCAAGAGCCATCCAATCCAAACCCCTGCTACGCAATAATATACAACTGAAACACTCCCCAAAGATGGCCATTCAACCTCTCTTTAAAGACCTCCAAAGAAGAAGTCGACCAACTACCAAGGCAGTCATTCCACTGTTGAATACTTTTTACCATCAAGGAGTTCCTCTTAATGTTTTAATGGAAGCTCTTTTCTTCTAACTTGAATCCCTTGGTTTGTCTTCTAGGCTTTGGAGCAGCAGAAAGCAAGCTGTCTCCATCTTCTGCATGACATCCCTTCCAATATTTAAAGAAGGCTATCACCTCTCAGTCTTTCTTTGCCAAGCTAAACTGTCATTCCTCAAAGGGCTTGGTTTCCTGATCTTGGATCATCTTGATCACCCTTCTCTGGAGATTTGTGCTATGAACCCCAACAGAGAATCTTTGCCTTGTTAATGTACTGTAATGTGTATCACTAGCCCACAGCCATATTTAGGGTTGCCAGCTCAGATTCATCCCAAGCCTTGAGACTTCTGGCTCCAAACCTAGAGCAAGCCCTGGTGATGTGATGAAGCATTATGCACCAAACAGCAACCACAGCTTGTCATTGAAGCGCACACAGCCACAGACAAATTGTCCTGGTTGGAAATTAAGGGATTGTTTTCATTTGACCTGAATGAATTACAATCTGGCCACATGCAATTTGTTGCAATTAAGGCTTTTTTTGCAGGAGGTGGAACTCAGTTGCCAAAGGATTCATGGCTTTTACCAGAGTGTCCATGAAGATGCACATTATTGAACATGTTATCATCCATCCGCTTTCCATAGATTTGCATAGCCGCACATTTTCGGTAGAGGGAGAGCAAATAGATGTGAATTTGCACAGGAAAGGGAAGACAAGTGCAAAAATCCCCAGCAATTTGCATAATATGCTTATGTGTAGACTAGCCCTAGGTGTCTTTGCAAACTGCAACACTTGATTTATATCAATTAACTTTGGGAAAATGCAGCAAACTGCACAATAGGGCTGTCTGCCTGATCAGAGGTTTGGATGTAGCTGCCTCTCTTATCTGGCACTGATCCCATAAAAATGGGAAATTTTGAATTCTTTCTCATTGCCACTGGAAGTGACCCATGAAAACTTGGGAATTGGATCATCACCCTGAAATCTAGCAATCCTATGTATTTCCCTTCTGGACCATCCTTCCTTCCTTCCTTCCTTCCTTCCTTCCTTCCTTCCTTCCTTCTTTTTCTTCTTCTTTTGCTTCTTTTGTGTCTACATTTTAAAATCCATTTTTAAAATGAATACTCAACGGCATAAATCTGCTGTCTTTGTATTTCTGTCTCCTCTGTAAATGATTGGAATGTATACATTTTAGTTGATTGCCTTTTTTAAAAAACCAACAACAACAACAGTATCAATCTAATATGAAAAATAGTCACTAATTTTATTAATTGCTTGTCAGGTCTTCTGCAGGCATTAAGTGTTTGTGTTTCTCATATTTCGGCAGCAGTTCAATTTAATTACGTACCAGCAGCCAAAACCACTTTGCCACATTTGTGTTTGAGGGCTCCTCTTCCCAGTTCAAGATTTGACAGCAAGCAAATTACATAATTTGATCAGTCAAATTCATCTAGGAATTACATAAATGCCTTAGAAGAACACTGAGATCATCTCCTCTTTTAATATGTCTTTCTTCTCCCCCATTTTGGAATGATGAGCTGCCATTTGCTTATTATAATGTCATGTTGTCCTGCATTTGGCATTTTTTGGAGAGTATGATACAGATCTGAGCCTCTGCCACCAAGCAGATGGGTTTAGGACTCCTTGTTAGCATCATGGCCAAATGTTAACAGGGAGCAAGAGTTAACTTGTATTAGTGACCTTTCCGGAAACTTTTGACACTTATTTTGCAGCTTGAAGCTGGGAATGAAGGCAGAGAACAGACTGGGGAAATGAATTTTCTTCTGTTGCTAACCTGTTTGCAAGGATCTCATAGCTATTGGGAGGAGAGATGGATCATGCTAGCGTACTTTGATTTCCAATGTTTGCTTCTGCTCTCTATAGCCCTTGGGAATCCATCTTTTGCTGGTACCCAATTGCTGCCCATAGATCAATAGAGATTTAGATTTGATTGTCATCTGAAGGATAAATCTGGATAGTATCAGGCTGCTGCCCACATTGCAAACCTAATGCAGTTTGACACCGCTTTAACTGTCATGGCTCCATCCAATGGAACCCTGGGATTTGTAGTTTGTTGTGGCACCAGCGCTCTCTGACAGAGAAAGTGAAGTCTCTCACAAAATTCCAAATCCCAGGATTCCATAGCACTGGGCAACCACCATCTCCCTTAAAAACAAAGAGGAAAAAACACTGAGAACAATTGGAACTATTTTTAAAAACACATCACTGTTGCTTTGTCTGCCCTGAACTGTTCATCCGACGCTGAACAACAAACAGATATTCCAGTGAGATTGTTCAGTCTCAGTAACTGACAACAAAATAAGATAAACGATCCAATTAAAAATAAATTCTGCAGTTTTATTATATATATATATATATATATATATATATATATATATTAAAAAGCATTATAGCAAAGCAAGAGATAATATCTTCTGAGTGGGTCTTCTTGCATACTTCAAACAAAGGCCCTTACCTCCGTGTGGGATTAAACAGCAATATTTCAAGAGTGTGTCAAGTTTCCCCTTTAACTTCTGCTGCCGTCAGATTTCTGCTTCCACCTGAATCTTGAATCGAGATGGATGTCCCTCCGTGAAGAATTGCATAGGTATTCCCTGCCTGCTTGAAAGACTGAGTAGCAAATGAGCCTTGCTATCCAGCAGATGACTAATGAATATCCCAAGTGCTCTGTTCAGTGCCATGCGCCAACAGATGTCTGAAAACATCACCTGTGCAACCAAGGAGAACCTTGCGCTCATCTTCCCATTCTGCTTCTTGTCTCAGAGAGGAAGTCCTCTGCTAGCAAACACAATTCTGTTGGGAGTCACACCAGCGTAACCAGGTACATCGCATGGCATGGTCTTCAGCATCATCCAAAAAACCCCCGACAACGCTCAGTTATATTTAACCAGCTGTGGAGATCATGGAGTTCTCCAGATATTGTCGGATTGCTATTGCAACACCCAGCAGGCCTAGCAATGGGGCAGAAGGATGGGAGCTGCAGTCCAACAACAGCACTAGCATTCACATTTCTATACCACTTCATAGTGAACTCAGCACTCTCTAAGCGGTTTACAATGTGTAAGCCAATTGCCACCAATAAGCTGGGTACTCATTTTACCAAGCTACAAAAGGATGGAAGGCTGAGTCAACCTTGGAGCCCTGCCTGGGTTCGAACTCACAACCTTGTGGCTGCAGGACCAGCATTTAACCACTGCACCACCAGGGCTCCTAACAACAGCCAACAGGATACACAATTCCTTCTTGTTGTGTGACTTCACGTCGTTTCCGACTTATGGTGGCCCTAAGATGAACCTATTATGGGGTTTTCTTGGCAAGATTTCTACAGAGGAGGTTTTCCATTGCCTTTTCCTGAGGCTGAGAGCATGTGACTTGCCCTAGGTCAATCGAATCAATGGGTTTCATGGCCAAGCTGGGAATCAAACCCTGGTCTCTGGAGTCATAGTCCAATGCTCCTATGCAATTGACTCCTACACAATTCCTACCCCTGGAGTAAAGTTTTGTTGAAGTTTACTTTCTGGTCATTGGAATCATTTAGTTAGAAGCTTATTTGCTGGAGTAAGACAAAACACATTTGCTCCATCATCTGTGCTGCAGGCATTCAGACATATCATGTTGGCTGTCACTGGCCAAGTTCCTACATCATGGCTGAACAGGGTAAATCTCGACATGCAAAATTGTGCATTAGTTGTGTTACAGAGTCTTTGCATTGAATAGCAACTGATCTGAGATTGAATGAAAACCTGAGTGTACATGGGCACCCATGCACCTATGCCCAATAGACACTCATGCACAGAGCACCTCTGTACCCATGCGCCACAGAAATTCATCTTTTAAATAGGATGCAGCCTCCCAATTCAATCTTTTAAATAAAACAACCCCACCATTTTCCAACTGGCTCACAACCAGTTCCAATTTTTAAAAAATTTCTCCAGGAGCAACGAATGGCCCTTGAACCCACCCTTATCTACAGTGCCACCTAAAACATAAATATTATAAAATGCACAGTACCTTCAGGGTGACACAAAGCACTCCTGCCCAGAGTTTGGAACAGTTTCCTTTGGGGCTACAATTCCCTAAAGCCAGTGTGGCCGCTATCTATGCTGGCAGGGGCATTCTAGGAGTTGTAAATTCCCCCTCCCCGAAAAGAGCAATTTTTTCCAAGCTATGTCTGCATTCCTGTCCCCTGTGTGTTCCTTGCTGGAGTTTCTCTCTTTATTTTCTTCTGTTTGCAACAATGAATGTGATTGATGTGGCTTGCAATGCAGGAGTCAGATCCATTTGCATGTCTAATGACAAAGAAACAAAGCCATTAAATTTTAACAAAGGGTTGATTCATAACCATGTCACACATCAAGGGCAATGGGTGGAAAGAGGGATCAGGGGTCTTCCCGGAGGCATTTCTAACAGACCTGAGGATCTTGGGCAAGAGAGGATCCTGACTCACAGTGTGTATCTAGGAAGATCCCATCTGGAGATCCCATCTGCATCTGTGTGGCATGAATGTCAGAAGCCGTAACCTTTAGCGGTTGTCTTTAGCTGAAATCAGAAAGACTGCGAGATTGTGACTCTTGCAATCTTTCATCAGGCAAAGCTAAACTGTGCAGACTGAATGAAAACACAGATTGGCCCCATTTCACCAGAAACACCCAGATGCTAAAGAAACGCCAGTCCACAAAAAGAGCTACGGCTTGGACTCCTTCCACATGACAGCGGACTTCCCATAACAAAAAGCAACATGGGAAGGAGCCACATTGCAGCCATTTCCATTCCATTAAACACGACACAGGAAGGAAACTGGAGCCAGCATTGAGCAGAAACAAGATGCTGTGGCTATAACAAGGAACATGCACCTCCTGTCCACAACTATCCCATAGAGAGAGCCATCAGGGCTACTGGTCAGAGGCATCCTTTAACCATCGAGTCCCATGATGCCGAAAGTGCTCCACTCATCCAGGCTGGCTGACAGATCTCCATAACAGGAATGGCTATCACGTCTGGTAGGGACCTTTGCCTACGCTACAGCAGTCTTCCTTACATCTTTGTTGTACTTGTTAACTGCTGTCAAGTCAACATTGACTTATGGCAACCCTATGAAGGAGAGACCTCCAAGTCACCCTATCCACAACAGCCCTGCTCAGGTCTTGCAGACTCAGGACAGACTATCTTGGCTTCCTTGATGGAGTCTATCCACCTGTAATGCAGTGTTCCTCTTATCCTGCTGCTTTCTACCCTCCCAAGCATTATTGTCTTTTCTAAGTAGAGTGTTGGATGATGATTCCAGAGATCAGGGTTCGATTCCCTGCTCAGCCATGGAAACCCATTCGGTGACCTTGGGCAAGCCACACTCTCTCAGCCTCAGGGGATGGCCATGGCAAACCTCCCGTGAACAAACCTTGCCAAGAAAACCGCATGATAGATTCGCCTTAGGGTCTCCATAAGTCAGAAATGGCTTGAAGGTTTCTGTGTTTGGATTGTGAGACCATTCCAAAACACAGTCAACTGTCCAGACAGCACAGCAAACCATGATTTGTCCCAATCTCAACACTATGTAATCAAACCAAGTTTGCACTCAGCTGCTCTTTGGGTGGAGTCATCCCTTGCTTCCCTGTATTGACACAACTTCCTAACCCCTCAAAGGCTTTTATGATTACTTTGTTAACTTTGCGTAACTTATTGCACTTTCAATAAAAATAGAATCGGGCGAGCCAAACCCATCCTTCTTCCTAATGACCTGGCAAGGGCCTGTTTAAAAGCAATAATGCCGCTAATGGGTGCCATCGCTTATTTATTGTCACGAATCGAAGGTGGAAACTCTTTCTGTGCACTCCATTTCGTCGAGAGGGTGCGAATCAAAAGCGCCCCCCAAAATTCGCAATTGCAAGAACATGAAATTGTTATTACTTTTTTGCCTTATTGCTTTGATGTCCTCGAGACCCAAAGAGATTCCAAGATGTGTTGTTGCCCCAATAGAAGAAGAAAGAATCAGCACAGCCTTTCCCATAATAAACTTGGCACTTTGTCGATCCTGACCCCGAAACCATTTCAAGACTCAGAAGTCATGCTCAGCATTCATTTTCAGCACTCTCCACACCATACACATTAAACAAACACACTAATTCAATCAAATGCAGGAAGCCAAAGAAGCGTGGGTGGTACGAATTATTAAAATAAAACCTGGCAAAGAGATATATTTTTTTAAAGGGAAAAATTATACATAATGGGAAAGGGGGGAGTAGAGCCTACTTTGCACTCATTGTTTAAGCATTTTCTCTTTCCCTATCCCCCTCCTTTTCCTTGATGTTCCAACAGTAGGAGCATTTAAATATTGAAAGAGAAGACATTGTAAAATGTCACCATTTATTCCACCGTGGAAAAAAATGTCCAGACGCACGCTGGGAAGATATTAGACAAATACTCCATGCACGTTTTATGAAAGACGAGGGGCTGCTTTTAATGGTGGGTTTCTCTCACTTCAAAAGGGAGGTTGAAATATGTTCTGGCCTTAATGGGCACCATTAGGGAATAGCAAGAGAAACCTCCCCTCTCCAAAACAGCTTGTCTTAAAGGAGCTTGTTTGCTGAAGCATCTGAGAAATACTCTCCTTTTAAACCTTTGCTGGGCTAAAGCCTCTTTTTACTATTGCAAAAGTTATAACCAGAAAAGGAACTTCTCCTTATTCCCTCTCCCCTTCACTGGGAGATAGAGAGACAAATTTGGCTGTATCCACACTGCAGACACAATCCAGTTCAACACCACTTTAATGGCCATGGCTCCCTGCTATGGAATCCTGGGATTTGTAGTTTGTGGTGGCCCCAGAGCTCTTTGACAATATCTCAACAAACTGCAAATCCCAGGATTCCATAACATGGAGCTATGGAAGTTAAAAGTGGTGTCAAAGTGCATTATTTCTGCAGTGCGGATGCAGCCTTAGAGGTCTCTTCTTCATAGGGTCAATGTAAGTTGAAGTCAACCAAACAGAAGTTAACTCCAAGAAACCTAACTGACACCGTTAAAACTAACAAAATGCCAGCCTAAATAAAGAGATAAATAAAGAGATCTGTTTAGAGAAGGACAGAAACAGAAATGGCTGTAGGGCAGCGGTGGAGAGAGGGAATTGTAACAATTGTAAATTGTACCCAACTAGGCTGGACTTTGCTTTAGCTTTTTGTGTGATGCTGTGACACCACTCTGGGTTACCATGGTGACCCAAAGCCATGGGTACCCAGAAAAGAGCATCATGTTTGGTGGGAGGGTCATTAAAAGATGCTTGTGCATCTGTCTGGGCTCTGCTTTGCACAAGATTGGTGTGTGTGTCCTTTACAAAGGCCTGCCAACAGGACTAGGTGGTTAGAAGACCATGAGGAGAAGGAAGTGGCCAAAGATGGAAAGAACAACACAGGATAAGCACCTTGCAGTTCTGGAAAAGAATAAAGAGGAGGAAAGATGGGGAAACAAAACACTACACAGTCAGGATACCCCTTTGGGCAGGAGAATCCATCAAGCAATGCCTATCTCCTTGTGCACAGAGTGCATACCCTCCAACTGTCCTAGTTTGGCATGGAGAGTCTCAATTAATCTTCTACTGTTCCACTTTTTCCACTGCTTTTAATAAGTCCCAGTTTCTCTCTCCTCCTCTCCTTTCAGCCTCCATTTGCAGCACATTAAATTCACAGGGCAAAATATAGATGTAGACTCGAGCCAACTGACTCTGACTCAAGTCACATCAGTGACTCGACTTGGACTTGACTTTGCAATAAATGATGCACCGACTCAACTCGACTCGACTCATAACTTGTATATTTTTAGCGACCGACCCGTTGGCATCATTCACTTTGAGCAGTGGGTAAGACCTGCTCCTAGATCATGGGGTGCACTTCTTGGAAGAAAAAAGCAAATGCATTAGGCAATAGGTTTGAGGCAGAAGGATGCTTTTAAAACTCTTGAAAAGCTTTAGAAGGATCCTCTGAAGTGCAGCAGGGATAGGCTGCTGAGTAGACTTCAAACCCATTGCTCAACACACTTGTTGTTCCCGTCCAAGAAATGCACCCTGCCTCCCTTCTTTTCATTAAAAGTTGAATCCCAGACTTGAGACTTGACTTGAAAGTATCATGCAAGGACTTGAGACTTGAAGGTAGAGACTTGAGACTTGGACTAAAAGACTTGAATACAACACTGCAAATACAACATTGCATTCAACTCGGGCTGAAGTAGAAGAGGAGGGGGAATCTTGCCCTGAGGCAAAAGCAAAGTGTTGCAGCCTCTCCCAACTTGTGCATTCCTCCTCATTAATAATGCTCAAACCGCTACACCATACCGACACAGTCATTTCTCTTCTTGTCCAGAGCTGAGCCCTGCAAAAAATTGGAGAATTTGCAGCCTGGTATCCTGCGTGGAGATGAGCCATGAAAACTGGAGACGGGATCTGGCAACCCTATACATGAACCATTGATGAAAGATCTCAACTTCAACCTCAAAAGTCTCCATGAAATTAACCAATATATCCACAGGCAAAACCCCAGACGAATACAGCACACTCCATAAACCTTTCATAAGGGACAGAATGAACCATTGTGGAATTCTTTTCCCCACAAGTAATTCTTTTCCAGCCTCTGGTTCAGTTGTAGGTAGAAGACTGTGAGAATTAATGAAAGAAATTACAAGCTTTTCTGCACATGCAGCCATTTATTTATTTATTCCTTTAAAAAACCAAAAAACACACCCACCCTGAGTGTTATTTGCTCTTTGCTGCACCTACCGCACTTGGAGACTTGAATTTCAAAGGCAGGGGCAAAACAAATAAAAAACTGAACAAATACTCCTGCCAGGTTTAAATAAACAGACTGACAAACCAAAAACTCAGTCCTCCACCTAAGCCTTTTTAGTTTTGGGCAATATGCATCATAAATGTTAATTGCAACGCAAAATGAAATGCCTTTTCTTCTCACTAAACTCAGCAAAACAGCTGCACATGGCAGTAATTCATCTCAGGTGGAAAGAGGAGGTGATTTGGGAAGAGAAATTCATCTTGGGATATGTGCATTTCAAAGTTGTGTGTGTGTGTGTGTGTGTGTGTGTGTGTGTCAGATTTTGATTGAAACCAGACCCAGAGATGGGAATGAATGTGCCTGAATCAATGAGATGGATGCTCAGTTGAAAATCAGAAAACACAAGAGCACACCCTCCAACGGTCTCAATTTGGCAGGGACAGTCCCTATTAATCCTCTGTCATCCCACTTTTCCAGCATCTAAAATGTCCCACTTCCCCAATCCTCCTCTCATTTCCTCCAGTTGCTCTTGGCTTGCTTCACTTGCTGCCAACAGACTGCAAAGTGCAAAAGCAGTTTTCACTCAGCAAAAATTGGCTTATTATGTTGTGTGAATGAGGCCATAGACTGCAATCCTCCATGGCACAGCATAGCATAATAGTTCTGCATGCAGAATTAAGCTACGTTGAGCCATTCAACACACTTTCAAACCTGCCAGACGGCCACAATGTGCCTGATGAAGAGTGTGTGTGGAGGGGGATTATAGAAGTATCTGGCTATGTCACTGTAGGCAGATGTGAAGTAATGACATCCTCCACTGAGGTCCACCACAGTCCTATGGAAAGCTCAGTGGCTAATGCAATTACAAGCTTTTCTGCACATGCAGCCATGCAGCCAATAATAATAATTATTATTATTATTATTATTATTATTATTAGCCAGACACTTCTGTGACTCCCAACCCCTGCTTTCCATCAGGCATGGAACAATTGTCAAGGGGAATTCAGCAGCTCTACAGTAAGTAAGTAATGGGGAGGGTGGCTATGAAAGAAATAGAAAAGATTCTAAAATGCAAAGATATACAATTCAGCACAAAAGTCAGAATCATACAGGCCATCGTATTCCCTATTCCCATGGACGGATGTGAGAGTTGGACAGTCAAGAAAGAGGAGAAGATGCTGAGGATCCCATGAACAGCTAAAAGGACCAACAAATGGGTCCTAGAGCAGATCAAGCTGGAAACCTCCCTGGAAGAAGCCAAGATGACCAAACTGAGACGGTTGTACTTTGGATACATCATGAGAAGAGAGGACTCTTTGGAAAAGAGAATAATGCTGGGAAAGGTGGAGGGAAGGAGGAAGAGAGGAAGGCCCCAGGACAGATGAGGGACTTTATTATTAAGAAGGTCACTTTGGGTATTAATGAAGGGTTTGCAGGAATTAAGCAGAGCAGCGGAAGACAGAGAGTCTTCTTGGAGAGGTCTCATCCATAGGGATGCCATAAGTCAAGACTGACTCCAGGGCAATTAACAACAAAAACAGTAAGTTTGGGTGGATGAGGGTCCTTTGGTCATGACAGAGGAAGGAAGGGTATACCAACCTCTGCAGTAACCAAAAATAGACAGATACTGGCATAAACTTGACTTATGCCTGCATATGCCAATAACAGGATGCCAGCCATAGACGCTGTATTGCTGGGATCATAAAGCAAAACTGCAAATGCTGGCAGTAAAGATGACAAATGAGCCACATCTTGAAGTTGAAAGCTGCAGTGCGAGTGCAGGCATTTGAGTGACATTGCTTCCATTTCCATCTTGGCCACGACACACTACAGAGTCTGACATTTCCAGTACAGCATTGCAGTTATTCTCACTGACTTGCACAGCCAGTGCCTCACATCACTTTAGCATCAGTCGGGGACACCAGAGTCGATGCTAGAGAGACAAGTTCAAGGAGGAACGACAACAGCAGTGGAGTTTCAAAGTCTTCAGCTGGGAGGGGATTCTCCTATCTGCATAGAGGTTTTCTGCTCAGGAACACACACAGACACACACAGAGTCCCTTGCAGAAGATTCTGGATCATTTCCTTGGAAGCACAGCCACTTCATATCAAGCATAAGGTGATTTAACAGACTGTGCGCACTTAAAAATGTCAGCCAAGAGCTCACATCGTCTTTGCAGAGAGTCAATCAAACACTTACCTAGTCAAGTGCTGGTTACACTATACCACCCTTCTGCTGAATACTGACTTAGGGCCTCGGCAGACGACTAATAGAGTCGTCTTCGAGGCCCGGAAGAGGAGGGACAGCCGCACGAGCGGTGCCCCTTCCTCTTCCTGAGGTCGCCCTCGGAGTCGCCGGTCCTCCGCACGGCCGGCGCTCCGGGGATGACCTCACGCCGCAGCGACCGCATGCGCTGCGGCGGAAGAGTCAGGGAAAGTGCGCCTGCCGCTTTTAGGGTGCACTTTCCCTGACATCTAAAAGGAGCGCCAATTTGGAGCTCCTTTTAGGGACGCCTCAGGAGCGCCATGGTGCGGAGGCTCCGCTCCGCCGGCGCTCCGTCCGGTGGCGTCCCGGAAGCAGTCGTCTGCTTCCCCCCTTAGTGCAACAAACTGCTAATGTAGTGGCTGTTTCCACAATCTCCGTGAATCCAAGACAGTGTCTTCCACTGTTAAACAACTCTTACCATCAAGAAGTTCTTCTTAATGTCTAGCTGGAATCTCTTTTCCTCCAGCTTGCATCCATTGCTCTGGATCCTATTCTCTGGAGCAGCAGAAAACAAGCTTGCTCCCTCCTCAATATGACACCCCTTTAAATATTTAAACAGGGCTATCATATCACCTCTTAACCTTCTCTTCCCCAGGCTGAACATACCCAGCTCCCTAAGTCACTCCTCATAAAGCATCATTTCCAGACCTTTCACCATTTTGGAAGCCCTCCTCTGGACATGCTCCAGCTTCCCAACATCCTTCTTGAACTCTGGTGCCCAGAACTGGATGCAATATTCCAGGCAAAGTCTGACCAGAACAGAATATAGTAGTGCTATTACGGTACTTCCGATGATAGACACTATACTCTTATTGAGGCAGCCTAGAATCATACTGGCTTTCTTAGCTGCTGCGTCACACAGTTGACTCAGGTTCAACTTGTGGTCTACTAAAACTCCTAGATCCCTTTCACGTGTGCCGTGAAGCAGAGGGGTGGGATATTATTATTATTATTATTATTATTATTATTATTATTATTATCCTGTATTTGTGCACTTCATTTTTTTCTACCTAAGTGTAGTCCCCTATATTTCTGCTCCAGGAAAAGAGATTCCACCTCAACATTAGGAGGAACTTCCTGACAGTAAGGGCTGTTCGGAGTGTGGTGGAGTCTCCTTCCTTGGAGGTCTTTAAGCAGCGGCTGGATGGCCATCTGTCGGGGATGCTTTAATCGGGAGTTCCTGCATGGCAGGGGGTTGGACTGGATGGCCCTTGTGGTCTCTTCCAACTCTATAATTCTATGATTCTATGATTCTATGATATTCCTCCCTGTTGAAACTCATTGTGTTAGTTTAGGCCCTGCTTTCTAATATGTTAAAGTCGTTTTGAATTCTGACGCTGTATAAAATCATTCACAGAGAAAGAAAGACAGAAAGCCAGAGAAGCACATGGCCTGAGAAAGACAGTTGTGTAATTCAAGCATTCGTCTATTGAAAAGCAAGGGCAAGGTGTGTTGCGTGGGACACATGATGCCTCCAAGGGTATTTCTGAGGCTAGCAAGGGTTCCCAAATCTCACAAAACCCTCTCTCTATGTGTGTCTTCAAGTCATCTGTTCAGATATGGTGATCCCATAAATTTCATAGGGTTTTCTTATGCAATTTCACCACAAATCCATAAGATGACTTGGAGGCACAAACACACGCATACCAACAAGGGTCCCCCAATTCTGATGCACATTGGTATGGCGATTCAACTAGGAGGAAAAATAATGATCTGCAAATGGTCACCAGAAGCAGGATGAAGTGTGATTTTTTAAAAAATAGAGAGAGAGAAATCTGTTCCTCAAATTTTTTAAATCAAACCCCAGCTTGCATTTGGAACCAAATAACCCAGCTGAAGGGGAAGGGGGGAACCCCAGAATAAAGTAGAAAACCAGTACCAAAATGTGGAAGAAAGAAGCCGCCACTTTTCACAGCTTGTGTGTGAACGTTATGTATGAAAAATGAAAGCTGGAGGCATATAAAAAGATGATTGATAACACATGAAAGATTACAAACAGATCCAGCTTAGCAGAAAAACCCTAACTATAGAGATTTCAGGGAGTTGATTTACTTCTTTTTCTTCCCTTTTTATTTGCTTTCCGCTTTGGTGCCGTGTCAAAGATACGTTGTTTGCATCTATAATGTTGAAATTCTGTGATGGGCTTCAAAACTGTTTGGGGAAAACAAAACTACAACCCGCCCATCCCTCACTTTTGTCAAATTGCATCTTTGGTAAGCTGCCTTTCCTTTCCTTTCTTATCGATTTGTTTTGACATCAGGGCAAAATAAACTGAACGGAAAAGATGGAGAAATGAAACAATGAAAATCTAGAGCAGATGAAACTTCTGTGTTCAGTAAAAAGTATAGTAGTTTCAGCATTGGACTATGAGTCTAGAAACCAGGGTTTGGATCCTCGCTTGGCCATGGAAACCCACTGGATAACCTTGGGCAAGTCACACTCTCTCAGCCTCAGAGGGAGGCAAAGGAACAAATTATGCCAAGAAAACCCATGATAGGGTCGCCTTAAGGTCTCTGTAAGCAGGAAATGACTTGAAGGCAGGCAACAACATTATCTGATATTCTGTATGCTTTTAATCTGCTTTGATGTTGATATTTGGCAGCCGTCTTGAGTTCCAGTAGTGCCAATAAGGCAGGTTAATGTATTATTCTGAATATTGCTCATTATTGCTTTTAAGCAGAATGTTTTTAAGCAACTTAGGGACCTCAAAGACGGTGGAGGGAAGAAGTTATATGTGAGGAATACTTTGCAGATTCTCAATTTCGTTTTAAAAAAGGAGGTTAAATTGCTGCGATTCCCCGTGTGAAGAAGTAGAACAGGAACGGAAGAAAGTGCGGACCTATGTGTGGGCCCCAAAATGTGGTTTTGCAGCCTGTGACACCTCCACATTTCCTAGATCAACGTTTCCTGGCCCAAAACTCCCCACTAAAAAAGCCTTCTCTGAAAGTCTCTATTAATTAGTTCTAGCAAGTTGTAAGACTTTTTTTTTTTTTTTGCAAAATTTGGCAAAAATAAAATAAAATAAAATAAAAAAATAAAAATCCTTTTTGCAAAATGAAAAGTAGATATTTCTGGCCCCTGATTTGGATAAGTCTTCTAACCGGGGAGAGGGAGCATTTTTGCCCGTCCATGTCCCCCTCCCAAGAGAGTCCCAGGGGACAGAAACTTTGTCCCCGAAATCAGCTCCCATTGCCTAGTCCTGGAAGAGATTCCAAAAAGAGAAACCAAACCAATATTGTTCAGATATATCTGAATATTTACCATGGAGGCAACTCGGAGGTAATGGCACACATTAGCATGCAAATGGGCCTTTGTGCAGAAAGATTACAGGGTTTGTCAAGCATTAGAGCCAGTTCTGAAAGTAATAATCACAAGGCGGACATGCAAGTCCATCGGTAAAACAGTATTTGCAATCCAGCCGAGGGGAAAAGAACATACACACGGTTGCAAGCTAATCAATTAGAACTGGTTATTCCGACGCTTAATCGCTCCGAGCGGCAACTATTTAGATTTTCTTGACTGACTGCTTATTGTACAGCAAGGGCTAAGCCGGGGGGGGGGGGAACACCAACAAAAAGATCTCTTGGGCAAGGGTTCAAGTGCTGCTTCTCGCCTTCCGCACCGCTCACTTGGAGCACTATGATTCCGCTTCAGCTGCCATGACTATTACTTTGAACGTTGGACTAGGGCTGCATCTGCACTGCAGAATTAATCCACTTTGACATCACTTTAACTGCCATGCAATTCAAAGCAGTGGAATCCTGGCATGCGTAGTTTTATTAAATGCAAACTGCATTATTTCTGCAATGTGGCAACAGCCATGGACACTGGAAGACCAGGATTTGGATCCCCATTCAGCCATGGGCACCTATTGGATGAGCTTGGCCAAGTCACACTCTCTCAGCCTCACATGATGGCAACAGCAAACATCCTCTGAATAAATCTTGCCAAGAAAACAGTATAGGATCACCTCAGGATCATAATGTTGGAAATGGCTTCATGACAACTCCCCCCCCCCCCAAAAAAAAACACCAAGAATAAATTTATAAAAATGATAGCTATCCAGCATTTATGGAATTTGTAGTCCAAAGAAGGAATATCTTTCCATGCGCAAGCAGGGATTTGAACTTTGTCCTCCAGAGTCATAGTTCAATGCTCAAACCTTTACTCTGGCTCCCATATAGTATTGTTGTTGTTACTGTTGTTTGTTTTCAAGTCATTTCTGACTTTATTCTTGTTGTGTGCCTTCAAGTTGTTTCTGACTTATGGTGACCCCAAGGCAAACCTAACATGGAGTTTTCTTGGCAGGTTTTATTCAGAGGAGGTTTGCCATTGCCTTCCCTGGAGGCTGAGAGAGTGTGACTTCCCCAAAGTCATCCAGTGAATTTCATGGTCAAGCTGGGAATCAAACCCTGGTCTCTGGAGTCACAGTCCAATGCTCAAACCACGATGTGACTTATTTATAGCAACCCTAAATCAACCCTATCATGGGGTTTTCTTGGCAAGATTTGTTCAGAGAAGGTTTGCCATTGCCTTCCCTTGAGGCTGAGAGAGTGTGTCTTCCCCAAAGTCATCCGGTGAGTTTCATGGTCAAGCTGGGAATCAAACCCTGGTCCCCGGAGTCATAGTCCAATGCTAAAATCACTATGTGACTTATTTATGGCGACCCTAAGGCAAACCTATCATGGGTTTTTCTTGGCAATTTTTCATAAGTCAAATTGAAATGTCTCCACTGGCCAAGCTAATAGATGCAGACATATTTTGGGACTCACCCCTTGTAAGTTTTGGCTCACACGCATCACCACCGGAATGCACCCCCAAATTTCTCTGGAGTAATTAAATCCAGTAAATGTATTCAGGGGTAGCCGCGTTGGCCCTCCAGCAAAATGCAACACCTTTTCAAAAAGATCTTTGCCAAATGAAGAAGCCGGTGAAGCTTCGAAAGCTTGCATGCTGCACTCTCTGCATTATGGTTGCCAATAAAGGCATTTTTGGTGCATTCTGAAATTGCATGTGGCTCTCAGGCTGAAAGAGGTGATTATTTTTTGCAACAAACCCATCGCTGTCAAGACCTTGGTGTGACAGAAATGGATTATTTCAGGAAGGCGAGGATGTACACAGTCGCACAATCACACACACGCACCAATCTGAGCCTTTAAATAATTGAGCCCTTGGGAGGAGGAACGGGGGGAAATGGAAAAGAAACCATATCCTTTCTTGCTTGTGCTCTTACTTAATTATCCGCAGGCTTTTAAATGCGGTTTTCCATTAATGAGCAGCCTGGCTGCCGAAAACTCAGCTTTCCTTGTGAAGGCTGCCGCTTTGGCTCGCAAAGGTCGGAATATCTCCGTTTTTAATTTCCTTCCTCTTTTGGCTTGCAAATGATCCCCAGTTTATATGCTCTTAGTTGATTTGATTTTTTTGCTTTTTGGGGAAGATATGGAGATATGTTGGGTGCCAGCCAATGTGTGATTGAGGGACAACCTAGATATGAAAATACGGGTTGCTTCCATGTCAATGGAACGGCTGCATCCACACTGCAGAAATAATCCAGTTTGAAACCTCTTTAACTGCCAATGCTATGGAACGCTGGAGAATTGTAGTGTTGTGAGACATGTAGCCTCCTCTGTCAGAGAGCTCGACAAACTACAATGCCTAGAATCCCATAGCATTGAGTCATGGCAGCTAAAGTGGTGTCAAACTGGATTATTTCTGCAGTGCGGATGCAGCCAACGACTCAGAATTATAAAGGAGCTGTCCATGGTGCTAAATCTATGGGGAGTTCAGGCACCTCGGATGGCGCCTTTAAAATTTGGACCTAAACCTAAAGCGATTCACTGGCTCAGTAACATGAAAGCTTTTGATGTCTTTGGACGTCTTTAAACAGAGGTCAGATGGGCACTTTGCAGGAGGACTTTAGTTGTGTATTCCTGCATGGCAGTGGGGTGGGCTATATGGCCTTTGGGGGTCCCTTCCAACTCTGAGTTTCTACAACTGTATGATGCTAAGAGATAAAATGCACCATCCGACCTGATGGAAGAGATTTGACAGCTGAATATGCTGTCCAAATTTAAAACCACATTAAAGACCAGAGGAACTAACCAGATGATTTTTAAATGGTGAACTTTAAAGGACGGACTGAATGTTTTAATACATATTTGTCTTATTTGTTATTTTAAACTGAAGTGTCTTCTTAACAGATGCTGTGTGATTCGACTAATGTTGCATGTAGCATATCAATCTCTTATTGCTCTCTGCCTCGATCCATGGGGATGATGATGATGATATTATTATTATTATTATTATTATTATTATTATTATTATGAGAGCCAGAGTGTGTATTGGTTTGAGTATTGGATTACAACTCTGGAAATCAGGATTCAGTTCCCTGCTTGAGCATAAAACTCCATTGGGTGACCTTGTGTCACACTCTCTCAGCCTCAGAGGAAGGCAATGTCAAACTCTCCTCTGAAGAAACCTGCCAAGAAAACCCTATGATAGGTTCACTTTACGGTTGCCGTAAGTCAAAAATGACTTCGAGACAAACAGTAACTATTATTATTATTATTATTATTATTATTATTATTATTATTATTATAGTTTTCCATTGTTTTGCATTGACATTTAAAAAAACCATATGCATATTTATATGGACATGGACATTTTTTTCAGACAAAGTGAGTAGAAATTTCACTACAGGGAACTATTTATTGTATAAATGCCATAAATAATTAATAAACACATACTGTTAAAGTAGGCTGACAATTAATTATTCATTTGTTATTAATAAATTAGGGAGGGGAGATTGTTAACCCTTTGTGATCCCAAATAGGAGCTTTCTTCCTGAAACAAACAAAAAAAAAAAAAACCCCAGTTACTTAGAGAGGAGGCAAATGGATTGAGACCACGAAAAAAGCTGGGACGCTGCCGCCTCCCAGCATCTGCTGCCTGAGGTGGAGTGCAAATGGTGGAATTTCACATTAAGTGCAAGGCTGCAAAAAGGGAGCTGTGCATGCAGTGCCATGCCCAGATTAGCCTTATGCATTTTTGCTTTGCATATTATGTATGGATGAGCACTGCACATAGATGCACACTGTTGGTTGTGCATGGATGCACATGTGCATTTGTTTGTGCATCCAGTTGCACATTGCTCTCTTGGTTCACTTGTGCATTGTCGCCATTCACATCCCAAGGGTTGTGCAGTCCCATTAATGTGTTAAATTCACATGCAGAGATTTATGCTAGGCAAGCCCAATGTAGGCTCACAGCAATGTATAATGATGTTCAATGCAAAGCATGGGAAATTACATTTGCAAAGTACCGTAATTTGTTTCTGTTACTTGTGGTATTCGTATTTACAATTTTTGTTTATTTGTCATTCCTTGTTGCCTTTCCAAAAAAGAAAGGGTAACTCATTTTGCTTCCTTAATTTTTCTGTCACTTTTCTCTTCCCTCTCACCACTTACAAATAATTTAGATTAGAGTGTGTCATAAAGCTTGCAAATTCCCATTGAAAAGATTCAGCACCTTGGACAGCACCTTTAAAATACAGACTACTACCCAGAGTACTACTACTATAAGCATCCTGGTGGCATAAAAGACACCATCTTGCATTGGAACTGAAACAGTGCAAAGCATATTGACAGCAATACAGGCTGAGCCTCCCTTCGCCGCAATCTGAAATATTCCAAAATCCAAAATTGTCCCTATGGGGGGCTGAGAGAGTGGCACCTTTGCATTCTGATGGTTCAGTGTACACCAACTTTTTTTCATGCACAACATTATTTAAAACATTGTGTGTAAAATTCCCTTCAGGCTATGTGTAGAAGGTGTATACGAAATATAAATGAGTTTTGTGTTTATAGACTTGGGTCCTGTCTCCATATCACCTCATTATTATTATGTGCATATATGTAAATAGTTGAACCCGAACAAAAATTAAAGATTAAAATCACATCGGAATTAATATCATATAGAAATTTAAACCAGGTCACACTATAATTTCAAAAAACAAGTGCAATTAACAACTCAGCAAATTATTGAATTAAAATGCAATCAAACAGATCAGTTTCTTAAAAACGGCAACAAAAGCTGCATCCACACTGCAAAACTATTCCAGTTTGACACCACTTTAACTGCCCTGGCTCAATGTTATGGACTTCTGGGAAATGTAGTTTCAGGATACATTTAGCCTTCTCTGTCAAAGAGCTCTGATGCCACAGCAAACTACAATTCCCAGAATTCCCTAGCATTGAGCCATAACAGTTAAAGTAGTGTCAAACTGGATTATTTTTGCAGTGCGGATGCAGCCAAAATGAAACGAAGGAAAAAAAAATCAGTAGACAAGAGAAATATAGCAAATGTTATTAAAGCTCCTTCCTATCCAAGCCACTTTGAGAGAGCCTTTGCCCTTAATGGAGACCTAGAAGTAATTTAAATAAGTAATGCATACAAATTGAAATGAAATTTTTAAAAAGCACTTTTCGCTCCTCATTTCCGTCCCTCCTGGATTTTGATTCTCGAGGTTGCCAATTAAAGTACAAGTATCGCCACCTCTCTCTTTGGATTCTTCTCACTCTGAGCAAATATCTCTCCAGACAACTAACTCTATGCAACTCTATGCTGAATTATTCAGCAGCGGCTAAGCCTTGCTTTGGATTAAACGGGGGAAAAGAAAACCCTACTAAACGGTTTTTGAACTCCGCAAACTAAGCACCGGAACCAAGATGGTTAACAATTGTCGAGATGCCATCGATGTTCCTTCCAGCTCCAGGGCAAAAAACTAAGACAACGCCAAGGAACTCAATACTCATAAATTGGGTCAGGCACCAGATCCCATCCCATCTTGGAAGCTAAGCAGGGTCAGGCCTGGTTGGTACACAGATGGGAGACCACCAATGAATGCCAGGTGCTGCTGGGCTCTATTTCAGAGGAAGGAACTGGCAAAACCATCTCTGGGTATTCCTCGCCTGAGAAAACCCTAAGAAATTCATGGAGTTGCCATAGGTTGACTTGAAGGCGCACAGAAGGCACTAGATCTCACCTGAACTTGGAAGCTAAGCAGGGCCAGCCCTGGTTATTACTTGGATGGGAGACCACCAATGAAAACCAGGCGCTGTGAGTGATATTTCAGAGGCAGGAGCTTGCAAACCCATCTCTGCGCTTTCTTTGCCTAAGAAAACCCTACAAAACACATGGGGTCACCATTCATCAACAGGCAATGTGAAAACACATATATACATAAAGTATACAATGCTAATTTTATCATTCTAATCCTTCCTGTGAGAATGTTCCCAGAAACTGAAATTTCTTGAGGACTATTCGCACTCTGTGAAATAAGAATGTATGTGAATTTTTTGCACCGAAAAATGGCATATTCTAATCCAAAAACATGTTTTCTGTACAGAAATGCTAATTTTCTATGCATAAAATCATGTTTTCTGCCCAGGAACCTTCTTTTTCTGCACAGAATACACTGTTATATGTACACCAAAAAAAAAAAGCACACAGAAAAAGTTGCAAACTGTGAAGTCTTGTCCCTGAAATATTCTTATCATGGTAAATACATTTTTTTTCATCTTCGGGAATCCATTTTTCATCGATTATTCAAGTACTATAGAACATTGCTTTCACTCCTAGACAACATTTTTAGACGAATGGGAATTAGCAAGGAAGAGAGAAAGGACCCAAACAGTTAGAAAGACCTGAAAAGCAAGATTTTGCATATAATAAAGCACTTTGATTTTTACCCCCTTCCCCTTTATCAGAAAATTGGCTTGCAAAATAGCCTTCTTCCTACTTAACTCATTAATGAATATAATCCATTTCAATTAACATTGCAATCTCGGTACATAAAGGCCTTGGCAGTGAGCGCCTTGCCGCCACTATTTCATTAGCGTCTGTGAATTTATACCGAATTAATTGTATGAAAGACAAGCATTTACCCCACCTCTCCTCTGCCTTATCTTTTCATTGGCGGCATAATGAACATGCCTAAGAAGAAGCATTTACTTCCTAATTGGCATTTTGCTCAACAACACATATTTATTTTTAAAGATGCCAGCAAAAGGCCATTAAGGATACGACTCCAAAATATGAAGAATCTCAATGGGCCTTTTTGGGCTAGGGCCTCGTCTGCACTGCAAAATTAATGCAGTTTGACACCGCTTTAACGGCCACGACTCAATGCCATGGAATTCTAGGATTTGCAGTTTTGTGAGAAATTTCTCTTTCTCTGTCTGACAACAAACTACATGTCATAGGATTCCATAGAATAGGGCCACGGCAGTTAAAGCGGTCTTGCATATAGACTTCCCATGGGCATAGGTTAACCAGCCATCCTCCTTTTCCAGGACATGCCCTACATTTCAACCTTCTGTCCAGGAGGAATTCCAAAATGTCCTCCACTTGGCGCATGACTAAGAAGCATGCATTTTTATTTCTATGAGTGTCTGTAGCTCTTATTGTGGGACGTCCTACATTTTCCTTCAATGTCCTACATTGGGGAGGGATGAGGGCATCGCCCTCCAAATAGAAGTTCTCAGTCCCAATAAAATCCCCCTTTGCTCTCCAAATTTCTATCAGAGATTGGAAAATTTGCAAGATTCTTCAATCTGCTGAACATTGGGAGAGATGGTTCAGGCCAGTGGTTCCCAAACACTGGTCTTCCAGGTGTTTTTTGGACTACATTTCCCAGAAAATGCAGCCACCCTGGACTGTAGTTAGGAATTCTGCGAGCTGAAGTCCTAATAATAATAATACCTGTAATAATAATAAATAATAATAATAATAATAATAAAATTTATTTATATCCCGCCCCTCTGCAAATGCAAAACATCTGGAGGACCAAAAAGTTTGGGAATCACCGGTTTAGGTCAACAATGACCAAGAACAGGCAGAGCGGCTAAAGGAAGACAAATGCAACAAATGAACAAATTCCAGGGGTGAATGGATAGTTCGCTGTCCTACTCAGCAATGCTACAAAGGTGGGAGACTGAAGGAACATTTCAAGGAAGGGGGGCAGAAATTCTAATTTAAGGAATGCACACAAAGACTTGGTAGCTCCACTTTCCTAGCAACCACTCACTTCCCTTCCGCCACCATCCGATCCCTGCCTCCTTTTGCCTAATAACAGAGCCGGACCTGCCTATGCATTTGTCGCATCTTCCTTCCATGGCATGATGCAAATCCTCCAAATTAGTTTTGTGCTGCATTACCTGGGAAGGTGCCTTTTCATCCAGCCCTCCTTGTTCAGTTTCCCGCCTTGACTCTGTAGGATTTAAATACGATGGAGCTCTGACTTACCACGAGGGAGAGAGGCCTTTTCCAGGACACAACTCCGATCAGACCCGACAGCAGCACCTGAAATCAAGTCACAAGGGTTAGTAGGAAAGCAGAGACAGACACGCAAACCAGCAAAAGAACTGTGGTGCAAACTAGTGGCCGCTGGTAGCTATCCATCTGCTCTGGGGTTTAGTCCCAATTTCCATGGTGCTGAACTTGCTTTGAAGAATGCATTTCAATGCCTGGAAACATATCCAGGGTAGCCGTGTTGACCATAATGCAAAGTGCAACAACATCCAAAATCCACAAAACTGATATCTTTATTCGGTCAGTACCTGTTACCATTCAAGGTAAAGCCTGGAATGGATTCATTGCCCTACTGACATAGGAGCAGCCGGCCAGCAGCAAGCCAAGCTGGAATATTTATGAGTGGAGAGTAGCAAGGAAAAAGAGGGCAGAGAATAAGAGACCAGAGCTTGTAGAAACTATTTTTCAAGGACTACAGTTCCCAGAATCCTCCAGAATTCCATGGCACTGAGCCATGGCAGTTAAAGTGGTGTCCAATTGCATTATTTCTGCAGTGAAGATGCAAACTAAGAGCTCATCTACACAATGTAGATACTCCTCATTCTATTCTAAAAGCATGCAATCCCTCCACACACAATTTGGAGAAATTCGAGGGGGGTTTGCTTTTGTTTGTTTGCTTTTGCAGGGAAGGGTGAAAAATTCCTCAAACTCCACCAAAAAAAAAGGAATCACAATTTTTTCAGAGTATCCATGAGGATGTGCATTATCGGACATGTGAACATCCATCTGTTGGGACTTGCATAGCTGTGCATTTTCGGCAGAGAGAGGGAAAATAGATTGCACAAGAAAGTGAACACTTGCACAAGAAAGTGAAGACCGTTGAAACGAATATGGAAAAATCTGCAACAATTTGCATAATACACTTACATGTAGACTAGACCCAAGTCATGGGAGAAAGATTTTAGGTAAGATGGAAATATTAAAATTCACCCACAAAAATGCCAGCACTGAAGCAAAAAAGGGGGGAAAGTGAGAAATCATTGCATGCTTGTCCGCAGCATGTGCTCTGCAGTGCTTGCCGCATTTCATGTCCTAGCTGTCCCGTATTACTGAACATCTCTGCATTAATGCAGATTTCTGGATGACAGCCAAGTCAGAGGAGAGGAGCAGATTCCTCTTTGCAGTTAATTAAATTTGCTCACATAGCTAGGAGAGCCTATTATTACTGTTACGATAACTGTCCCAGGGTTGATAATCCTGTAATGTAGCATCGCTCTCAGGAAGGTGAAATGACAGGGTTAGGGAGTTCAAGAGAAGGCATGGCAGCTACATACTCTCAATTAAAGAAGCCTTCCATCTGAGAGTGTAAGGTCGCGTTTAAAAAAGAAAACAGAACAAGATAAGCAGGGATTAGGGTGCTGCAAAGAATGCCTAGCGCAGGCTTCATGTAATGGAGGCTCCAGGTCAGTGGGGCAGTGAATCCATTCCATTTTTTACAAGGTAGCAAAGCCATGTGAGTGTGTATATGCACAGATGTGTCAATTTATATTCATTTTGATCCACTCCCGAAGCAAAGCATGGAGATATATATCCGTTTTTCAGAGATGCAGAGTAAATGGCAAAAGGTTTAAGGGTATATGTTTTGGAAAGCCACCTCCAACTTAGTATAGTCCATAAAACAGTTCCCTTCATCCCCAGCAGCATGACCCTGCTGGCTAGGGATGATAGGCACTGCAGTCCAACACATCTGGAAGACATCAGGTTACCAAAAGGCAATCCAAAGACTTTTTGGCAACAAAGCATTTCTGGTGTGCTTCATTAGCCATCATATGCTTGCAATGTGGTCCCTAGTGCCTCTTCCTTTCCTGAACTCTGCTTGAACCTCTGGGATTTCTCTCCCCATGTATATCACAATATAAATTTTATTTGTTCACAATTAACAGCTCATCAAGCTTTGTAATTAGGACTATTCATGTTGAGTCTTCTTACATTTCAAGCTGCAATTATCTGGAAAGCACTAATAGAACCAGGGTGTCCTGCAAGTGTTTAATTTGCTTTTCCTTGAGATTTTATTAAGAGCTTAACACCTCTGCAACTTCTAAAAGTACCCCCGCTGGAGGGTCCATTTCCTTCAACATTGTTCTGCCTTCCTTTGGCCTCATAGTCACTTTCTCATGTTTCCTTACAGTACCTAAAGGAAAGGTGAAAGATGAAATCCAATTGATAATCCCAACGAAACTGGTTGAATCCATGGCACTGAGCTGAATGACCATTTGGCTATACATAGGTCTACTCTAGAGTTAGGAATACCAATTAGAAGTTATGCCAGGGAGATGGAAATCATAGTGCATGCCTGATGTGGTTGGACTTCAACTCCCATCATCCCTAGCTACTGAACCCAAGGAATGCTAGGAGCTGCAATCTATCTGGAGGGTGTTTTATTACACTGCTAGTTTATACTAATAAACCTTTTGCACAGGCTCATCTTTGCATCCCATGTGTGCACAAAGGATTGTTTTTTCAAGGCAACCACAAGGATGCCCTACTAGGCATGGCCAACTAGAGAATGGTGCAACCACAGAACCATAAAGCTGGAAAGGATCTCAACAGCCCTCCAGTCCAATCCCAGAAGCTGGCCATCTCATCTTTATCTTCAAATTTCCAAGGAAATAAAAATGTCTCCAGTGCTCAAGTCAGGTTTGGTGGGAAGCAGTTGGTTCTTTCGATACCAGCTCTCTTTGTGTATACTTCATCCATCACAGTGATGGGCATTTGGCTAGCTATTTTGCTTAAACCACCATCTTTCGCCGCTAAGCATTTGTTCTTCCCAACTACCTTTTTACTCTTCTCTCTTCCCCTTTAAAAAAACAAAAAACCAGAGGGAAACTCATTGACAATGAACTTTTTAAGATCTGCCAACCTCTGCAGCTGCTCTGCGTACATTTTCAAGTGCCGCAAAGACAGCAAAGACAGCGAGGGGCAGATGAGGCAGCGGAGTCTTTTGTCCTGGTTGAAAACACACTTGTTTTCCTCCCGAAACCCACTGATCCACCATAAATATAAATGTGGTATTCTCCTCTTCCCTCCCTTCTCCCTTTTGCTTTCTCCATGGGCTCAAAAACATACAATTCTGCCCCCATCACTGACGCTATTTGTTTTTATAGAACATTAATTCTATTATGTGCACATCAAGAGTAATGAAAAAGCTATCAGGGTATAATTAGGCAAACTCATTTGCAAAACGGCACGGAGGCAAAGCTTATGGAATCACAGTATGTGTGTGTCTAGAACCTATATATAAATATGCATATACACAAACACACATACTCACCCATGCGTGCATGTATGCCCCCCTCTGATTCCCACACAGATTGGGAACATTAACACATACACAGCTTGATGGGTTTAAAGGACACTTCAGAATCTATGCAGCTGGGTTTAGCTAGCAACATAACACTACAACATGGCTGTTTGCTGTTGCGTGCCTTCAAGTTGTTTCCAGTTTTCGGCACCCCTAAGGCCGTATAAGGATCATGAGGTTTTCTTGGAAAGTTTTGTTCAGAGGTGGTTTGCTTCCTTGACTTACCCAAGGTCACACAGTGGGTTTCATGGCCAAATTGGGAACTGAACCCTGGTCTCTAAAGTTGTAGTCCAACACTCAAACCATTATGCCATGCTGGCTCTCTAATAAAACTAAAACTAAAACTAGACTAACTACTATCTAGACCATGGAGACCAGGTTTCAAATCATGGGTTGGCTATGGAAACCCACTGGCTGACCTTGGGCATGTCATGCTCTCTCAGCTTCAGAGGATGGTGAGGGTAAACTCTTTCTGAAGAAATGTCAGAAACGACTTGAAGGCACACAACAACTGCATCCTACACACAACTAAATTTCTTACACACCATAGACACAACCTAATTACAAATTAATCTAAACTAAGTAAAACAAAAGAACTCTGACTCACCCTCTTAAACTGCAATGTGAAAAACCATATATAAAAATCATATATAAAAAAAAATTTAAAAATCTATATGGCAGTCTGTGAGTCAGTGTGTATATATATATATATACACATATACATATACATATACAGTTGGCCCTCCGTTTTTGCGGGGGATCCATTCTGGACCCCCCGCGAAAATGGAGACTCACCAATATTCAAGCCCATAGGCTTAAATGGGGCACACTCCCATGGGTGCATGCCCCATTGATTTGAACGGAGGTCACCCCTCTGTGGATATGCAAAACTGCGGACTTCAAGTCTGAGAGAGGTGACTATATATATATATATATATATATATATATATATATATCTGTCTGTACATGAGTGTTGGTTCTATAAAGTGTAGGCTGTCAGTGAGTTTCCAGGAAAGAAAGAAACCATTATAGTCAATGGGCACGAATATGGGTTCAAATCCTGGCTTGTAGCTCAAATCTTCTGTCTTCTTTTTCTGCCCCATGCAAAGACAAAGAGGCTTGCTTGCAACATCCTTACAACAAGCACAGATTATAGCTTGTAATGTATATCTGAATTTGAAAATGTTGATGTTTTCCAAAGCTACTTTTTCCTTGAAGAAGCCTGGGGTCTGGAGGTGGTGCACGACAAGACTCCTGCGCTTGGCAAGACTGATGAGTTCTAATTACAGGCCTCTGATTGTAGTAAGGAGATGCTCCCAGCCCTGATTGCAATGCGACATTTCCTCCTCCTTTTAAGCGGCTCTTTTGTTTCAGTTCTGGAGCATAAAGACCAAGGCTGTGATTAGAGAGCTTGGGCCTCTCATGAGAAATGGATGAGTCTCTACTGCTTCAAATGGGATTCAGGAGATCCCCTGACATTTTGGATACCTGATCTATCTTCCTATCTGTCAGAAGGGTGCAATATTGACCAGTGTTGTTGCTGCTTTGTTCTTTATCATGGTGCAACAGCTGACACCTAATTGTTTTCAGGACACCTTGAAAGAGTTCAAAGTTTTGAGATAACATGCATCTCCCTCCAGCAAGGTGCTAGTTCCCATGGCCATGAAGAGACATCACCTGTTGCCTTACCATCCTGAATGTAGGTATGCCCCAGGATGGAGGAGGAATCATTGCTTCTTCATGAGATGTTTGTGCTATAGAGAATGAATCTTATCTTCATGAGATCATAAAATCATAGTTGGAAGAGACCCCAAGGGCCATCCAGTCCTGCCATGCAGGAACTCAAAGTCAAAGCATCCCCAACAGATGGCCATCCAGCCTCTGTTTAAAGACCTCCAAAGAAGGAGACTCCACCATACTCCAAGGGAGAGTGTTCCATTGCCGAACAGCTCTTACTGCCAGGAAGTTCCTCCTAATGTTGAGGTGGAATCTCTTTTCCTGAAGCTTGCATCCGTTGTTCCGTGTCCGAGTCTCAGGAGCAGCAGAAAACAAGCTTGCTCCATCCTCAGTAGGACATCCCTTCAAATATTTAAACAGGACTATCATGTCACCTCTGAGCCTTTTCTTCTCAAGGATGAACATACCAGCTCCCTAAGTAAAGCCCTCACAGGGCTTTATGGTTTCCAGACCTTTCCCCATTTTAGTGGTGATGTCTCTTCTTGGCCATGCAGACTAGCACCTTGCTGGAGGGAAGCCAGGGTTTGGGAAGCACTGCTCTAATCTCTGCTTAAAAACCTCCAAGGATGAAGAGTCCACCATCACCTTCCAAGAGAATCCATTGGAATATCAAACAGTTTTTACCATCAGCAATTTTTCATGTTCTAGTCCATCTTTTACATGACATCCTTTCTAATATTTTAAGATAGTTATCACGTGACTTTTCAGTCTTTATTTCACCAAACTGAACACACCCAATGCCTTCAGTCATTCCTTAAAGGGTTTGGTTTCTACAAGGGATTTAATTCTTTACTACATTTCTTCTCAAAGGCGGCAATGAGTAATTTCAGCCATTTTCTTCCCACTGCAAGAAAAGCTTTGAAAACCAGACAGTTTTCAAGGCTATTCGCAATGCAAGACTTGTTCTGTGCAAAATTCACAAAAGGTTGTTCTGCACAGAAAATCTCATTTTCTGCAGAGGAACTGGCTTTTTTTTTTTTTTTTTTTTACAAAATAATATTTCAATGCATAAATATTCATTTCTGCATGGGAAATTCTGTTTTCTATGCAAATCAACCATGTGTGAATTTCACACTGAAGAAATCCCAATTATAGCATTTTTGCAAAGAAAATAACATTCTCTCTGCAGAAATAAAATATTTCTGTATTGAAATATTGCTTTTCATGCAAAAAAAATGCAGTTTTCAGTATTTTAAAAAATGTTGTTTTCTGTGTAAAAAAACCACGTTAATTTTGCACAAAATAAGTTGCAAAGTGCGAAAATTCTTGTCAGTACAAGATTATTCTCATCAAGGGTTTTCAACTCTTACAAAACATGTTTTTCAACCATTACAAGTATTTGAATATTCTTTCCATGCCTAGTTTCCAGACCTTTTAATATCTTTCTCGCCCTTCTCTGGACACGTTCCAGCTTATCAGTATCCTTCTTGAACTACAGTGCCTAGAAGTGGACACAGTATTCTAGTCGAGGGGTGTGTCCACACTACATAATTACGGCAAGATGATACCACATTAACTTCCATCCTGCAAACCTGGGATTTCTAGTTTGGTAAATGACACACAGGATTCTCTGCCAGAAAGTCCTAGTGTTGAAAGTCAAGGGAAGGCAAATCCCAGAACCCAGGATTCCATAGAAAAAATGCATGGCAATTAAAGTGGTATCAAAGTGCTATAATTTTTCAGTGTAGATACACTCAAGCGTTATTTGTGGCTCATTCCTTCACTTCTTTTCACCAAGCACTGCAAGCCATCACAGGCTACATTGCAAAGAAAAAGGAAAGTTTTGTCTTTCTTTTTCACAAAAAGAGAGCAACAACAAAGCACCCAACAACCTCTTCTTCTACAAAAGGCCAGTTATGACCTTGAACTCAGAGATCACTGTCTCATTTGGAAAGGACAAACCACCAGGTTTATGGAGGGAAAACCTACAGAGATAAAGGGAAAGAAGGTTTTCAGCATGTCAAATGACCCAGCCTTAATCTAAAAAATCTCCAAAGGACAAAAAGGCAGGAGGGAAAGACAGAGAGCGAGAGAAGCAAGAAAGAACAATCTCTCTTGGATAAGATGGAAATCAGCAAGTCTGTCGTGTAGAAACAAATCAGGAGATTGCAGATGAATCTCTCTTATCTTGGGGTGAAATCATCTTTAAGGACACTGGTCGGGGGAAGAGGATGTATGTGTCACCAAATGTTGCCTTAGCTCATACAAACAACCCATACGAAATGTCGCAGGCCAGCCAACCATGAACTATAAAGCCCTATGTGACTCAAGTCCAGCTTAGCCAAAGAATTGTACAGACGGCCCTCTGTATCTACAGATTTAACTATCCGTGGCTTGAAAATATTTGAAAAAAATATAAATCCCCAAAAGCACATCTTGATTTTGCCATCTTATATAAGGGACAACATTCTACTACCTCATTGTGTTTAATGGGACTTGAGCATCCACAGATTTTTGTTATCCACACCGGCTCCTGGAACCAAACCCCAGTGGATACCATAGACCCACTGTATTCCCCCTATGAGACTGCCTGTGTTATGAGATTTTCTGGGGAGAAGATTTTCTTCTCTCCGTCCCACTACTTCCATAGGAACGTCTAGTAGGAATGTAGGAGAGGGCCTTCTTGGTGGTTGCTCCCCGAATTTGGAGAGAACAGATTGGTACCCTCTTCCCTTTTCTTCTGCAGGCAGATGGAGATCTTTTTGCTTCAACAAAGGGTTTAAGGGATGTTTCAATGGTTCAAACCAGACTTTTATGGTTAGTTACCATATTCCATCCTTTCGTAGGTCGGTAAGAAGAGTACCCAGCTTGTTGGGGCCAATTGGCTTACAGATTGCAAACCACTTTCTTTTTTAAAATTATATATATATATATATATATATATATGAAGAAAAGCACCTACAAATTTCACCAGCCCTCCTCCAAAATAAAAAAACGCAGCCACTTTTTCCTTTATTGCAAAACCAAAACCCAACCCAAATCAGCTGAGGTGATGCTCCCTGGGAAAGTAATGAAGTATGCCGTATCCTTCATCAAGCCTCTCACATCTCAGACAAAAGTCCCAAACACTGCAGAGTTTGATCGCAGCATCTGCCCTGGATGACTTTCGGAAAGCCAATTAACCCCGCTGTGAATCGCAGACTAAATTCCACCAACGCATGGCTTGACAACCAGCGCAGGAAACAGAAATAATAATACCAAGAGCGAAGGGGAAAAGGTACCTCCTCCCTCCTTCCTTCCTTCCTTCGTTCTCCAGAAAGTATCTAAGGAAGTGAGTGAAAAGCATAGACAAAGATACAAGGGTTCTTCCAGGGTTGTTTGCTTTTTCCCGGTTCTGGGAGAGTGGAAGATTTCAAATACAGCATTTGGCTTCATCAGGACACTTTTGAGTCGGTGCAAAAAGGCAAGGTGTTTGAAGCTCTGGTTTTGCAAAAGTCTAATTCTGCCTAATTCTGCTCAACTGTATTTCTAAATGCTCAGTGGAAGTTTGAAGTTACAGTGGTCCCTCCACATTCACTGGAGTTAGGGGTGGAGGACCCCCGTCAATGTGGAAAACCCACAAATTAAAAAAAGAAACACTATTCTTTTTACCTAAGAGAACAACTCTCTGGGAAACTCCAGGTCTTCCAATACAACTCTGTGGTCAACATCTGCCAGAAGTTGATCATAGAATCCTGCTGGAGGACCTACAAATGCCTAGAGAAGGGTTTTCTCTAGGAACTTCTAGGTTCTCCAGCACAACTCTATGGTCAACCTCTGGTCAAGTTGCATTGGAGGACTTGAGATTCCTAGAGAGAACATATGAAGTGAAACCGCAAATAACCAAATCCGTAATAGTCAGTGCTGCAAATGTGGAGCGCCAACTGTACTTGCTTGTTGTGTGCCTTCTAGTCATTTCCAACTTATGGTGACCCTAAGGTGAGAACCTATCATAGGATTTTCTGGGGCTGAGAGTCTGTAACTCGCCCAAGGTCACCCAGTGGGTTTCCATGGTTAAGCTGGGAACTGAGCTCTAGTCTCCAGAGTCAAAAACTTATACTCAAACCACTACATCACACTGACTCTTCCATGTCATTGTGATACCTCCATAACTGTAATGGCTCCAGTTTAAGAAATCTTGGGTGAGGTCCTTTAAATTCTCTCCTCAAGAGCTCCAGCTCAATGTTTCCCAAACTTTGATCCTCAAGATATGATGGACGTCAACTCCCTGAAATCCCAGCCAGCCATTGCCAAGGGCCAAGAATTTGGGGAGCTGAAGTTCAGAACCAAAGTTTAAGGATCACTTAGTGCATTTCCCTGTACCCTTGCTGTTGTTGTTGTCTGTTGTTGCGTGCCTTCAAATCATTTTTTAGCTTACGGTGACCCTAAGAAGAAACTATCATGGGGTTTTCTTATAACATTTGTCCAGAATAGGTTTGTCACAGTTGAGGCTGTGAGAGTGTAACTTCCCCAAGGCCACCCGGTGGGTTTCATGGCTGAGTTGGGAATCAAACTCTGGCCTCCAGAGTTACAGTCCAACACTTACTGGTCTATGACCGTAATAAAGATTCTATTCTATAGTCCAACACCCAAATCACTACCAAACTACAAATCCCGCCATTCCTTAGGAGGGAGTTGTGGCAGTTTAACTGGTAGTAAATTGATACATCGGAGTAGTGCAGAAAGACCCTTCATGACCAAGAGGAACATCTCTCTCTCTCTTCTTCCCTCCCTTCTCCTCTTATGCTCCCTAACTGACTTATGAAGATCTCCTACCAAGATCGAAGCCTCTGAGCGATCCCTGCCGACTACGATGGCACATTAGAATAACATTTCTACAAATCCTTTGGCTCCAATTCCTCTGACGCAGAACATCAAAACCTCCATTCCGCCCAGTTCTTCCAATTACCTTCCTATCCCTGAGCGGTGTGATAAATTATGGTAGGAAATGAGCATATTAATATTGCAAACCTAGACTCAGGCAACCTAATCAATAGTAGGCCTAAGTGTATAAATATTCACTCTGTCTTCTGCAAAGGAAGAGGAATATAGGGAAATAATAATAATCAAAGCAGCATTATATAACTTTAAAAAGAAAGCAGCAGCAGCAGCAAGCCAGGCTGTTTCGGAGAGAAGAAACATGGTATGGAAAGAAGCAAAGAACTATTGATATAGGCATGCACACAATGATGCTCTTACCATGCACTATGGGTCAACTAGTGGCTTTCAAGCCAGTGATGAGTCCCCTCCGGTTTGCAATCCAGACTTTAAAAGAGTTATTCCCAGTGCTGAACACCACTTCCAAATTAGTCTCAGCATTTTAGGTAACTCCTTTGAGAGCTCACAGCAAAACCCAGAGCGGATTTACCACCCTACTGACATGGGAGTTATAGCAGCCACTGCAACCACATCTCTTAGTGTGTTAGAAAGGTCCCCTCCATGTGCAGAGATGTGGCAAGAGCATCACACAACTAACCGCAGGGAGGAATTATGTGCATTCATAAAATAGCATGCCAAGCTCTGGTTGAGGAAAGGAGTAAAGGTTGAGTCTCCCTTATCCAAAATGCTTGGGATTTTTGGATTTTGTTGGACTTTATACCTGTATTTGCATATATAGAGCCAGTGTGCGGTAGTGGTTTGAGCACTGGGCTATGATTCTGGAGGCCAGGATTCAAATCCTGGCTCAAATCCACTGGGTGACCATTGGCAAGTCACACACTCTCAGCCTCAGAGCATGACAATGGCAAGCCCCCTCTAGAGCAGGGGTAGGCAACCTTTCACCTTTAAGGGCCGAGGGACTTCAGCTCCCAGAAGCCTCAGCCATGTTGGGCAATAGTCCCATGTTGGCCAATAGCTCCTGGGATTCTGGGAGCTGAAGTCCCTCGGCCCTTAAAGGGGAAAGGTTGCCTACCCCTGCTCTAGAGAAACCTGCCAACAAACTACTGTAATAGGGTCGCCATAAGATGGCTTGGAAATGACTTGGAAGCACCCAACAACAACAACAATTTGCCTATATACGCACATAAGGAGATATCTTGGAGATGAGACTCAAGTTGAAACACAACATTCATTTATGTCTCATATACACCTTATACACCCCTTATAGCCTGAAAGTAACACACTCTCAGCCCCAGAGAAAGGCAAAAGCAAACCCCTTTGAACAAATCTTGCCAAGAAAACCCTGCAATAGGTTTGCCTTAGGGTCACCATAAGCCAGAAATGTCTTGAATGCACACAACAACAACAACAACTTTATTTGCAGGAGGCAATGCCCTCCTGGTAGCTACATCTCCGCTTGAAGAATAAACTAGGCTTTATGCCAAAGGCTTCCTGGAAAAGATGGTTTGGACCAAGGGTATCTTCTCTGTGGATGATGGGAGCTACAGTCCAAAATACCCAGAAGGCTGAAGCAGAGTTTTGAAGGAAGCAAGCTGCCCCCAGAGCCTTCTTTTCTGGAAACATCTGACGGCTGACAGTTGCTTGATGCAAGAATATGAATAAGGAAGGCCAGCCTCTCTCGGTTTCACCTCTCTCAAACTCACTTGACAACAATTAAGAGATGCCGAGTGAAAGTGTTTCACAGGCATTGAGAGAGAGGACAGAAATATTTCCGCCAGATTTCATCAAGATAACATTTGTCATCTCATTAAACCAGGAGAACCAAAAAGGAAAAGAAAGGAAAGGGAGGGACGGAGGAGAGAGAAAGCAGATGTCAACACAGACACTCATGCACACAGAGAGAGCAATGCCCTTTCCAAACAGGGTTCGGCTGCCAGTCATTTTTAATTGTCCTAAAAATATGCGCGCGGAGAACACGGATAATAATAAACTAATCTCCTTTCTCCGACAATAACGCTTCCACCCATATGCACCTCTTTGCGTCTGTTCAGAGCTCTCAGCACAGTCCCAATTCGTGTCTTCTCTTTGCCAAAACTTGTTAAGAGTTGCATCTCTTTCAACCAAGATCTAATCTGCACTGCAGTTGGAGTGCTGTAGCTCCATCCTTTAAGACCCAGGGATTTGTAGTTTTACAAGGCCTCTAGCCTTCTCTGCCAAAGAGGGCTGGTTTGCCACTAAACTACCATTCCCAGGATGATGCAGGATGGAGACATGGCAGTTGAAACGGTGCCAAACTGCATTACTTCGACAGTACTGTAGATGCACCCTGAGTTTGTTTTTATTTAGTTTGTATTCTAAGCATGGAGAGCTAACGTGGCATAATGCTTTGAGTGTTAAGACTATGACTCTGGAGTTCAAGGTTCGATTCCCAGCTCAGCCATGAAACTCACTGGGTGATCTTAGGCTAGTCACACTCTCTCAACCTCAGGGAAGGCAATGGCAAACCTTCTCTGAATAAATCTTTCCAACTTATGGAGACTTATGGTGATCCCAAGGCAAACCTATTATGGGTTTTCTTGACCAATGTTTTCAGAAGGAGGTTGGCTGAGAGAGTGTGACTTGCCCAAGGTTAGCCAGTGGGTTTCTATGGCCAACCCAGAGTTTGAACCATGGTCTCCAGGGTCTAGTTAGTAGTAAGTCTAGCTTTAGCTTTAGTTTTATTGGAGAGCCAACATGGAATAGTGGTTTGAGTGCTAGACTACAACTTTGGAGACTAGGGTTCGATTCCTTCCTTGGCCATAAAACCCACTGGGTGACCTTGGGCAAGTCACATGCTCTCAGCCTCTGGAGAATGCAAAGGCAAACCTCCTCTGAACCAATCTTAACCTTAAGGTTGCCGTATGTCAGAAACAACTTGAAAACACACAACAACATTTTAAACATGACTAAATACTTGGTTAGTAGAGGAGAGGGAGATTCCTCCAAACCTTGCCAGGCAGAAGCCAAAATCACAAACCTGACGCGGTACAAAGCTCATAACAGACTTTCCGCCAGAGGAAAGATAAACACATTTCCAGAGAATGGAACAGCAGGATGCAAAAACCTGGCAAATATGTGGAATGTGTCTTTTCCTTTTTGTAAAGGCATCAGGCGCAGTACGTCCCAGCCAAATAAACCCAGCAGCATCCCAGCTCAGCCTTCTCTCATTTTCCTACCGTGGACCCCGAAATCTAATCTCATCCTAATTGCCATGGAAACAGATGCAAAGACACGAAGTCCCTGGGCGCAGCTCACAAGCAGGACAGTTGAATTACCTGCACGTTCATTTGCACAGCTGCCAGAGTTTATTAACAGTCCGAGAATCCCGGTGTGGGAAGGGCGGTAGGTCTGTGAAATCTCATTTTAACTCCATCATTACCTTTGTCTTCTCCCCTCTGAGGCAATAAAGTCGAAAGAATATGATGTTACCGATGGGTCTCGGTAACGTTAAAGCACTGCGAAGTATAGGAGGAAACCGCTTTGTCGGACAATGTGTGTAACCTGCACTGGAGCAAAAATGCCAGCCATACTTAGCATCATAGTCTCTTTGCAATTCCAAGGACAGTAAACCAAAAAGAGCTCAGCAAAACCTACTTTTCGGACAACTCCCTTAAGTCCTCCTTAGTGCCCAGCAGGCCTAAAGCAGTCATCCCCACACAAAGAATTGAGAAAAGGAAAGACCAAGAACTGCAGTGATGTGAGATATTGTCTTACACAGAAGATTACTTGCTCCATAGCTTTTCGAAATGCTATTCGAAAGTAGCCCGTGTGGTGTAGCGCTTTGAGTGTTGGACACTGCAATGCAGGTGCAAGCAACTGGAAGAAGTTTAATCACCATCTTGCATCCCAAATGCAAGACCTTACATAGGGATTTTGAGCTTTTGTTATCTTACATGGAATACATTGAACATCTTTCGAACAGGATGAAACTAAAGGTGTCAAGTGTAGAATTACAGATAAGTGTTTTACATTACAACTGTAATTCTAATCCTATTTTGATGTGATGGGAGCATGAGACAGCAGCTAGCACAGAGGCACAAGCCACAATATTCAAAATTTGCATAACTATTTCTATTCATCTAAGTCAGGGGATATTTTTAACCCACCAAACAGCCCCAAACTGCTGAAAAACACAACCATTTTGCCCCCAAGACACTGAAACACACAGAAAAATCTCAAAAATCAACCCAAAATTGGCTGAAAACAAAACCATAACTGACATGGTGTCATTTGTGGTCATATCAGTAATGACAATAAGGCCCATGAAGAGTTTGTCTCCCTTCTTCCACAGTTGATCTAAATCAGTTTCCCAAACTTTGATCCTCCAGATATTTTGGACTTCAGCTCCCAAAAGCTCCAGCCAGTTTGGCCAACAATCAGGAATTCTAGGAGCTGAAATCCAAAACATCTGGAGGACCAAAGTTTGGGAAACACTGATCCAAATAATGAAGGGGTTCTATTTCAATTTCAATAATAACAGATTATGCTATGTGTCTTCTTGTATGCGCATGCCAGAGTTTTAAGATCTTGAGGAAGATCTCGCTCTTGGTCCCAACACCATCATAGGCATGTTTGAAGAAGACATGGATGACAGAGCCTTCTTGGTGGCTGCTCCCAAATTATGGAACTCCCTCTTGCAGGAGGTTCAGTTGGCCCCCATCTCTCTTTCCTATTTGCTAGCAAGCCAAGACCTTCCGGCATGCATCTACACTATAGAAGGAATGCAATTTGACACCACTTTAATTGTCATGGCTCCATCAGAATCCTATAGAATCCTCCATCAGAATTCTTACAGAATCCTGGGATTTGTAATTTTGAAAGGCACCAGCACCTTTTGGCAGAGAAGACTAAAGACTTTGTAAAACTATCATACCACCAGCATATTCCACTCTCAAACAGCTGTTACTATCAAGAAAGTTCTCCCTAACGTTTAGGTGGAATCTCTTTCTCTGTAGCTTGGAGCCATTGAGACTCCATGTCCTATTCTCTGAAGCAGCAGAAAACAAGCTTGCTCCATCCTCAATGTGACCTCCCTTCAAATATGGAACATGGCTTTCATGTCCCCTCTTAACCTTCTCTTCTCCAGGCTAAACATACCTAGCTCTCTGGAGGGCTTGGTGGTTCAAAGACCTTTCACCATTTTGGTCACTCTCCTTTGGACACACTCCAGCTTGTCAACATTCTTCTTAGATTGTGGTGCCCAGCACTGGACACCACAACTTATATTCTGCTTGTGGGGTTCCTAAAGGCTTTGGGTTGGCAGATGTGGGAAGCAGGGTGCTGGAACAGCCTATCCACCATTATGCTCACCACTTTCCATGTCAGCCTGGAATGATGCCGTAAGGTTTGCTATACCCAGTATTATTGCAGAAGCTCTCTCTCAAAAGAATATTAGGCAGCTTCTAATTAATTTTTTTCCTGCTGGCCATTTACCATAATTATAGAGATGAGAACCAACATTTGCACTAGATGGTTAACATCAGGCAATCACTCTTTCAATTACCAAAGCATCCATTTCTCTTGCCACTCTCAGCGATGACATCTCAGCCCCCCTGGAGACAGCATTGCATTGAACATGCTTATCCCCTCAAACAAAAGCCAAGTTGATGGAACTAACATTGCTCAGCATATAACCAGGAATAGACAGACAGTCTCTCCTTCTCAGGCTGATCATCTAAAACAGGAGTGGGCAAAAGGTAAGGAAGCACCTAGCGGCAGGTCTCTGGTTGATAATGCAAGAAATCTCCATGGCCAGCTAGCGAAGTGGTTCTGTTTAACAAGGGTGCCCTGCACAAACAAACCAGAATCCCTTTGCAAAATGCATTGAGCAAGATTTGAAAATTGTCCCAGTATTGCACCATAAAAGTTTGAAATTAGAAGTTGGATGGCTTTGGGGTTACAGCAGAGGCTTCAAGGGCCATTAAAATGATAGTGGCGGGCCCCATGGCCACACTTTCCCTACCCTTGATCTAGACCTTACCAGGGAGAGGTTGTGTGACCTCTTGGCTTGGCCTCTGGTAATTCCGCCTTCCCCTCCCTCCATCAGCCCCAGTGAAGAAACCTTGGAGACTGCAAAAGCACGTAGGACTACAGCTTTGTTCCTTTCCTCATTACCTGTCTAGAGCTCAGGTTGGAAGTGGCATGGGGAGGGGAAAGGGAGAGAAGCCGCCACTGCATCTTGTCATCCCTCTCCCACCAATCTGGCCTTCTTCTGTCGTCCAGGCTATCTTTACAAACAACCTGTTTGTTCTTCCTTCAGCTCCGACACCTTGAGAGCAGCTGCTGTCAGAACAGAGAACAAACAGCTTCTTCACAAACACAGCGGCAACAGCTGAGGACCAGACAGATCCCTGGGTGGGGGAAAGCAAGGCCATAGCCTTTCCCATTCCAAGAGAGAGAGAACAAGGTGGGTGAAGGCTGCAATCCACTGCAGCAAGGGTAGGAGATATCATTAAGTCTCCATTAAATATGGAGTAGAATGGAGAAAAGCCATACCGGGTAGCTTGAGTTTACTGGAGAAAGGAAGACTATGCATACAATTAAAAATAGATGTATTATGCATGCATACATAAGCCAAGATCCCACATTGGAGCATTGCTCCATCCACCATTCCATGTCCTCCCCATGTCCCACCTTGACAGTTGTCAGTCTCTGTGAGGAGCCCCTGCTGCTTACCAGCGGAGAGGAAAGGATTGGAAGGCAATTCAGACCACAAAGTAGCAGCCGGTACTCAGCTTGTCAGGGAAAGAAACCAGATACACCCTTTTCCTTCTCCTAGGAACCCAGAGCAGCCATAGCTTCAAGGTCTGACTTGCCTCCCCCATCCCTCCCCTTCCCACCAGTGAGAAGCAAAAGCAGCACATCCCACTGCCGGTGTGTGTGTTGTGGAACAGAGCACCAGGGTAAGTTCCCTGCATATCTTCCAAAAAGGGATAGATAGATAGATAGATAGATAGGGAGAGAAAGGCCTTGTTTGCAGGGGCCAAATAAAATGTCTTCCCTGTCTTCTTGACAGAGTCCAGATGATGCGTGGCCCAAACCATGGTTCTGGTGTGAAGAGTCGGATGACATCTGACCTGTTCGCACCAAAACCAGGGTAGGGTTCCCCACCACCATCCTTATGACAAATTAAATAATCTCACCTTTTGCTCTGAATCTACCAGGAAGATCCGGAGCCCTCAGTTGCAACACCGGATGGCTGTTTACAATGTCTCTTGCTATGCCACCCAATGCAGCTGCCATGTGCTGCTTGCTCTGCAATCACAAGGTTGGCTCATTCTGATATGAGAGCAAGCAATGCTTGGTGGTGGTTGCCTCTCCAGGCAACACAGTGGAGATGCATGTGCAAACAGCCACCCAGTGTTGCAATGGGAATGCCAGGTAATGAGGGGACAGTGGGTCAGCTCCATGGCCAAAGTACTCCAGGCTGCCTCCAAAGTATTCTGGTCCGTGCAGACATGGCCAGAGAGAGATAGGCAAACAGCAGACCAATAGGCAGGTAAGCAGCAGGCAGGCTTCAACACAACCGGTTTCATTTTTGGAATCTCCTTGGAAAAGACCATTATAATGGGCACCTCTGCTTCCAACTCTAGTGCTGCCTGCTCTCTTGGTCACCTGAAAATAATCTTTTGCCTCGGCTCTGGCTGGAAAAAAAAGAAGCCACACCAGGAGTCAGACCTCTTCTTGTCGATTTGTTTTTGCTTTCTCTGCCAAGGCAACTTGCAGAAGAGTTGCCAAGAAGGATCAGCGACATCCTCTGATGCTTCTGCTGCAGGGACCTGGGACTCATTGAAATCAGATCCAGAGTATTAACTTGTGCTATGCTAATGACTACTGAGCAGGGAAGAAGGCAACAGTGTGTAGTGAATGCCAACCGCAACTCAAGCAAAACCAGAGCTTCCTGTCATCTTTTCTCTTTGTCGAGAAATGCAACAATACAACAAGGCCAAGGGGGTTTGGGAGGGATCACTTTTCTCCTCTTTCCTCCAGCAGTTTTAGGGAAATGTTCATCGAGATCCCACCTCGAGGATAAAGAGTGTAACGTTATGCTCAAGGAATCGCACAATAATCACACCACACCACTTTGTTAGTAAATTGTGATCTTGCACAACTAAAAGTGCAACCAAAGGCACATGCACATTTGCATGCACCATGTGCAATGTGCAATGCACAGTGTACCAAAATACACAACTCAGTCTCCATAATGTTGAATTGAATGCAAAAAAATAAAACAAAAATAATTGCTCACACATGTGTAAGACTCCAGCAGGCCTTCACTCACAATTCCTTCCCTAACCGTACCCCAATTTAATTGCCTGAGGGTCAAAACCTTTCCTCTTACTATGCTGAATTTTGCTAAAAATATTTTCTGAATCTTCTCCCTTGATCTTTAGAAACCTGCCCCTCACTCCTTAACTACTACTGAATCTTTGGGTTACTTAAAATTTGCAATAGGTCTCAGTCTAGCATCTTACCTCTTTTTTGCTTTCAAAGTATGTTTACCAGTAATAGATTCCTTATTTATATTCCAGTTTCTTATGACTTCCCTTTAAATGTGCACGAGTTCTTTTTCTTAAAGACTACCTTTCTTATAAACAAGGATATTCATCACTGGGTGAAAGCATCTACTTTGTTTATGAAACATTTTAATGAGTATCTGTTCAGTCCTGACTCAAAATCTTAAGAAGTTGCCTGACACTTATTCTAGCAATCAGTCTCCATAGCTCAGTTCTGTCCAGAGCTACAGAAGTTACTTTCTTTACTATACCACCCTGGCCAGCAGACTGTTGGTGATTTACAATGGTGTAAGCTTCAAGTTAGGGACCCAGCATGGTGTAGTGGTTTGAGTGTTGGACTATGACTGGAGACCAAGGTTTGAATCTCTGCTCAGCCATGGAAACCCACTGGATGACCTTGGGCAAGTCACACTCTCTCAGTCGCAGAGGAAGGCAAAGGCAAACCCCCTCTGAACAAATCTTGCCAAGAAAACCCTGGGATAGGTTCACCTTAGGGTTGCCACGAGTCAGAAATGACTTGAAGGCACATAATAACAAACTTTCAAGTTACACAAGTGTTACGTACACTGTTGAGTATTGCACAAGCAAGTATTCAATACCCTCCTTGCACAATGCAAGGACAGGTGGGCAGTTTCTGGATGCAAGTGCAGCCAGGAGCAATCCTGTTGTCCCAGGAAAGAAGAAGCTGACTTCTCTCCCTGTATCACCAAATTGATATTCCAGAATCCCCCTCCAAGCATTACCAGAAGCCACATTGCCAAAGGAGGTCTGGGAGCTGTAGTCCCCAAAAGTTCACATTTCCAAGTACTCTTGTTTACCCTGACTGCCAGCGACTCTCCTGGATTTCACACAAAGGTCTTTTCCAACTGAACTTAATAGTATGTCAGGAACCTCTAAAGTCAGGATTGACCATGCCAGCATATTTCTGATCCCTATGTACATGTGATGAAAGCTGGACAGTGAAGAAAGTTGATAGGAAGAGAATCAACACATGTGAAATGAGGGGCTGGAGAAGAGTTCTACAGATCCCGTGGATCACTAAAATGACAAATAAAGGGGTCCTAGAGCGAATCAGACTTAGAAGCTGAGATGACTAAACTGAAGTTGCCCTACTTTGGCCATGTCATGAGAAGCCATGATTCCCTAGAAAAGACAATCATGCTTATTAAGGTAGAAGACAGTAGGAAAAGCAGAAGACCATATACCAGATGGATAGAATCAGTCTATGAAGCCACAGCCATGAATCTGCAAGAGCTGAACAGGGCAACTGAAGACAGGGCGATTTGGAGGTCTCTCATTCATAGGGCCACCATAAGTCAATGCCGAGTTGATGACAATTACTACAACTTCTTCTGACAGCCACTTCCATTATCCCAGTATGCCACAGATGCTGCATTGTTCTAGGGCAGGCTGGGAGAAAATGGAGGACATTACCAGCAATCTTCATTTCTCTTCTCCCCCACACCAAACACAGTGTCTGGGACATTCAGGAGAACCCAAATGGCAGCCCCCCAGAAGCAGACAGAACTCCAGCATGAATACCTTCCATAACAGGTAATTTTTGTGCCCACCTTCATTCCTTTTCCAAACATATGAACGGAAAAGGATGCATTTTGGTTCCATTTTCTATCGGTTCTCCCTGAGGGAGACCACCTGCTTTGATTCTGCCCCTTCCCAATGCCGCATGGGAATCCAGGTGAGGCACCGAACTTGGCACTGAGTGCAAGAAGAATACAATTTCATTTCTTTGGAACAGCTGTCTCGAGTCGGAAATGTTCATTCATTAAGGTGCAGGAACCAGGCTGTGCATCAAGCGGCGTTCAGCTTGGGGAATGGCAGGTAAGCATCAAAAGGTAATTGGGAATCTAAAATGCTGACTGCTAGAACATGAAGCACACAAGGCAGCAGCAGGCAGTCAGCCTGGCAACAGCTTGATGCGAGGCATCAGTTTCATCTGATTTATACCAGGGAAGGCTCATTCAAAGGGCTTCCTCATCTTCATAATGGGGAGACCATATTGCTGCAATGGTTTCAGCCGGAAGAGGAGGAAAGACAACAGAAAACGGTACACCTCCTCCATCCTCCAATAGAAGACGTGTGATGACTATTGAACTTAGATCAAGAAACTAGTTTGCTGAACAGATGAAAGTAGCTGGAATCTATAGTTTTTTGTGGGTTTTTCGGGCTGTGTGGCCATGTTCTAGAAGAGTTTCTTTTGACGTTTCGCCAGCATCTGTAGCTGGCATCTTCAGAGAAAACTGGAATGGAAGAGAGTGGGTCTGTCTCACAGTATATATAGACCTACCCTCTGCCATTCCAGTATTCTCTGAAGATGCCAGCCACAAATGCTGGCGAAACGTCAGAAAGAAACTCTTCTAGAACATGGCCACACAGCCCGAAAAACCCACAAAAAACTATGGATGCCGGCCATGAAAGCCTACGACTTCACATTGACTGGAATCTATTTCCTATTGCAAAGGTGTGGAACCTCAGTAAGCCCAGAATCGTAGAGTTGGAAGAAATCCCAAGGACCATCCAATCCAACCCCCCTTCTGCCATGCAGGAATACACAGTCAAAGCACTCCCAAAAAGTCCATTTTTTAATAATAATAATAAGTGAGCAAATGCTTTCATAATCTCATCCAGATTTTTTTTCGGGGGGGGGGGGGAAACCTTCTGAAATCATTCCCTCTTAGATTCAAGAATGAAATAAGCAAAGATTTACATCTCTTCTCCCAACACCAGCTGGTCTGCAGAAAATAATGCTGAGAAGTAGGTGGTCAAAAATGGAAAGTGTCCAAAAAAACCTATGGATAAAAGAGACCCATCTGGAGAGACTGTGAGGTAAAAGCCTAGTGCAATTCAACCTCTTCATATTTTAAGGTTTTAAGGTTTTCTTCCAGGGAAGAAACCAGGAAATTTCTGGTGCAAGATATAATTTTGACCGAAAAAACTGAAAATGTATTGGGCTTTTTAATAAGAGATTATCCACCTTCCAATATCTTGAAATGTGTCTCTTTCATGGTTCGGCCATGTAAACCCACTGGGTGACCTTGGGCAAGTCACACTCTCTCAGCCTCAGAGGATGGCCATGGAAATCCCCCTCTGAACAAATCTTGCTAAGAAAAGCCCATGATAAGGGTCATCATAAGTCAGAAACAACTTGAAGACACACAGCAACAAAGTATTGAGAAAAGAGCAGCAACTACCAAGGGCACAAAGGGTGCTATACCTTTCCACAATATCAGAATAATCCCGACACTCAAAAGCAAAATGGGTCATATCCTCCACAATTAGGAAATTTAAACCAAATAGACTTTAGTTTCTTTACAGGTACCATGGATGCACTCCATCAAATCTGCCAGGGAAAAGACAAGTTATCTTTGTCCATATAAAAAGCAATCTCATTTTAGTAATGGATAGATCAATCAGATATTTTGGAAGATTAACGGAGGAAGCGGCAAGAGGCACATATAATTTGTTCAATAAGCAGCTTCTTATTTCAGACATTTGGGACTGCAGTCTATGGGCTTGTCTACATGATTAAAAATACTCCTCCTTATATTCAAAAAGAATGTGAATTTATCACACAAAATTCAAAGGGATTCAGGCTCTTTGTAGGAGGGGAAACCACACAAACTCAGCAGAAAAATGTTTCACGTTTTTTACTAGAGTATCCATGAAGATGTGCATTATCAAACATCTGGCCATCGATTTGCTTCATATGGATTCGTTGACTTTGAATTTTTGGCAAATAGATGCAAATAGATGAGAATTTCTACAGGAAAGTGAAGACAATTGGACTTCAATGCGAATGTGCAAAAATCTGCAGAAACTCACGTAATGCACTCACATGTAAACTACCCCTATGTTTTACTTAAACATATGTCTCTGCAGAGGGGCAGGATACAAATTATTATTATTATTATTATTATTATTATTATTATTTTGCTTTGAAACTTCTGGATCCAAGTGGAGTTCAATGGCGATCCAATAGAATAGAACCAATCTTTAAAAACACTCAATATATAAAACTGAGCACAGTGTCAATGAAAACACACTGGCCCACAAACAGGAACAGCCAGGCTTCATTTTTAAAAAATGTCTGTTAGTCATCTGTATGGTGGTCTAAGATTTTATCTTCATTTCATCTGGCTAGAGCCAATGTTTGCACAAGATGAGCCAAGGCCATGCTTCCAAATGCCAAGCCTCGAATAGGTTATGTGGCGGTCAAAATCTGCTGCATAGCATCCGTCTTTTTTTGTGCCAGGTGCCCTTGGAAAGTATAAACCCATGTCAAGATAACTATCCTGTTGATCCGCATCCGTAAACCATGCCCAAAGGAAGCACCATTTTAGTTGCAGCTCAGAAGGTTGGCATTTCAGAAGATTATCCTCTCTGGCATCGTTGAATTAAAAACATGGCTTTTGAGTCCCCAAATGACAACTTTGCACAGGGAGCATTTTCCTCGCGTTGACAATTGAAAAGATGGATGGGTGTGTTTTTTTTGTGGAGGCCTGTCTGAAATGTACTATTATGGAATGCATTTAGCTCCATTAAAGGAAGGGAAGCGGAAAGTGACTGCAAAGTGACTGAAATGCCAGCTTTAAATAAAAAAAGAATTGCCCTCTCCAAAGAACTCTCTTCTTGCTTGGCTTCCTTGCTAGAAACTTTGGTGTCTCACTTCCACGCCTTCCAAAATTTTGCAGATGAAAACTGGAACACGTGTAGCCAAGCAACATCAGAATGTGGTCAAGATGGCACAAGTTATTCATGAGAAAGAAAAGACAAGCTAGGAGGGGCTGCGGCAGTTTGCTTTTGCCTGAGCCTGCAGGGAAATGCAATATTCAGTCCCCTTTTCTTCTTTCCCTAATGCTGCGTCGATTGAGTTTGAACTGCTTTTGCACTTTGAACTCAGACTGCAGCAACTGAAGTAAGTTGAGGACAAAGTAGGAAAGTGGAATGAAGAGAGAAAAACTGGGACATTTTAAATGATGCTGAAAAAGTGGGATGACATAGGATTAATTGGGATTGATCCTGCCAAATCAGGACAGCTGGAGGGAATGGACTTTGCAAGAGAACACTCTTATCCTGAGATTCCTCCCTTTTTCCCTGAAGACCAGAGAGGAAAGGCCAAGCCCTAAGCCAACAAAAGCCAAAACATTGAAATTTGGCAATCCTTATATATGCACGCAACACCAACACACCATACACAAATCAATATAAACTCCTCATGTGGCCCATGAAAGCGATATTTGGTTGGATAAAACATAAATAAAGCTTGCATAAAACAAGCCTTATGCAAGAAACATGAAGGCTTGCATAAATAAGTATGCTTTTAACATGTGTCCAAAATTAATAATAGGTTGAAGCATGTCAAAAGACTATTGAATTCCTGTTACTGTATATACTCATGTATAAGTCTAGAAATTTAGGTTTAAAAAATTGACCTGTAAAACCTGAGTCGACTTATCCACAGGTCAATGTAAGTACTGTATCTTAACTCTTATTTAAAAGAAAAAAACCATCGCTTGGTGAAAGGTAAGAGTATAGTCTGTCCTGGAAGCACTGACCCCCCTCTATTCTCTCATCCATCCAGCCTTAAGAGTGAGGACAAAGAGCTGGAAATTTGTTCGTTCTTTGACATTGTTTTGCTTTGCTTCATCCTTTAGATCCTTTGCAATATGCTCCTAAGTTTTACCCTGGATTTATCCATGTGTCATACCAAAATCCTTAATTCTGGCCCCCAAACATGCCCTTGACTGATACATGAGATCGACTTATAGTTGAGTATATACAGTACTTTGTTTTTGCAAAGGCCTCGACACCTATCACAGAATTTGTAGGAGAGCATATTGTATGGACAAGATAGCTCTCAGAAAATCTCAGCCCTCCTTTTAAACAAAGTTTCTAGCCCTTACAGTTCTGAGGATAACTTCTCCAAGGCTTTTTTGCCCTCTCTGGACCTTGTCAAAATCTGGGTCAACTCCTTTTTTGGGGGGAGGGAAAGTCTCTCTGGGACTCGGTATGGCTGACAAAAATGGGAGGAAAAATTGCGCACCGCACTGGCTAGGTATAGAGAAAACATTGTGTCTCTAACTGAGGAAGAAAATAAAGGAAGCAAAGGATATTCACTGGGAGGTTTGCTCTTCCATGGCAGAATAGAGAGCAGGGTGTCCAGTAATCTCTAAAGGAAAACCCCGAGAGAAGGCTCAGCAGAAAAGAAAGTCTCCCAGACACGAATCCTCTGGGGATGGATTTGTAACGCACACGGCAGCATAAAATAAATATAACACATCTGGCTACAAAGGGAATGGGTAAAACTGCGACCCCTGGGCCAGGTGACAACGGACAGGAATAGAGGTGTTTTGCCGCTGGAAGAAAGGAAGGAAGAAAAAGGAGGATATCAAAGAGGCAGAGATGTGACAGAATGTGTGAAGCAAAGGCAAGGGACTGGTCATGGTAGCAGAAGACCTCAGTGCATTTTTAAAAAATAAAAAGAGACAGCAGGGTTAGTTTGTTTCAGTATAAAAAGAAAAGGGTTCCCTAGAACCACCATGGAAAGATGTTAGCATTGTCAAGATTTTACTTGGGCTGAAGGGGCAATGGCTAACAAACCAAAACTCTCCCTCGTCTCACGTTAGTTCATCATTTGCTGGTTTTGTGGGTGCGCACCTTCAAGTTGCCTACTGACTTATGGTAACCCATGAATTTCAGGTTTTTCTTAGGCCAGGAGGTGGTTTTGCCAGTTTCTTCTTCTGAAATGCAGCACACGGTCCCTAGGATTCATTGGCGGCTGGAGGTTGAGAGGGTACCTTTTGCCACCTTGACCACACTGAGATTGCTTGGCCACATGCATCCTGGTTTTCACCTGTGAAATGTTTGTCTGTAAGTTCCTGTAAGAACCATCTTGTGGTTCTTTTTTTCCTTACTTTTCAAAACATTTAAAAGGAAAATAAAGGGAACCGACATCAAGGTTGCAACAACAGACCTCTGCCGTGCTCAGAAGCCTCTCTCACACATTTTTATGGAAATGGACTTCGAAATTTATTTTCAGATCCTGCCAACTACTCACAGGCTGCTTAGCTCAAAGACAGTGTTTAAAGTCTGAAACTGTGTTACTAATGGGCCAGAGGAACAAGGTTTGGATGAGGATCTGAACTTAAAAAGCTTAAAAAGAGAGATCTAGCATTTTGGATTTGGTCTTCTTCCAGCGTATGATGCAGGCTCACATACACACGCTTTAAAAATTGGAGCCCAATGCCTCTAACTTTACAATGGAGCAGAAAGTAGTCCCATAGGACTTTCAAAAGAAAAGAGGCAAGGAGGGCTGGCTGCCAATTTGATGGAGGGGTTCAGGAAAGAAGAACAAAAACTCTGCTGGCCAAGCACAATCCTCCAAGGCCTGGTAAAAAGTAGTTGCTGGCATTTGGAAACTCTTCCATGACTTCACCAAGAAGTCTGCACTCACAAGCCGAGGTTGGGCTTGCAGCTTTCAGACCTTTCCAGAAAGCAATGGATGGCCCTTCTCTGCATGAAATGAAATGGTCCAAGAAGTGCATGGTACTCAAATGAAAAAAGCAATCCTTTAGCAGAGGTTGTGATGAGCAAAATTACAATGATGGAGCTACATTGCTGATATCCATGCTCATGAACTGCACTGATGTACAACAGAGCCATGTGGCGTAGTGGTCTGAGTGTTGGACTATGACTCTGAAGACCAGGGTTCAATTCCCAACTCGGCCATGAAACCCACTGGGTGACCTTGGGGAAGTCACACTGTCTCAGTCTCAGATGATAGCAACAGCAAACCCCTCTGAACAAATCTTTCCAAGACAAAACCATGACAGCTTTGCCTTAGGGCTGCCATTAAGTTGGAAAAAACTTGAAGGCACACAACACTACCACAACGGAGCATCATGAGAGATGCCCTGTTGCGCAACAGGGGTTCCCATTGCGCAATGTGTCCTGATGTACAAAATGTCCCAATGCAATGCGCACTAATTTGTAACATGTTTTCCTGTCCCTGTCTAAATTGTTGGGGGTTTTTTCAACTCACTTTTTGCTCCAGATTTTGCAGGAAAATCCAGAACGCTCTGTAGTGACGTGATGCAGCTGTTCACAATGCCATTGCCACTGGTGCGAATTGCTCCCTCTGAAGTCAGAACAAGATTCCCAGCCCTGACATTGACAGTGGGCACCTCGATTTCAACCTCAGTTGGAGCAACTTGCTGCAGTGGGCAGGATATGCATGCCAACAACCATGTGGCATTTCCCCCAGAGTGTCCAGGTAACAGGGGGACTTTGGGGCAACCTCATGGCCAGAATTACTTTGGAGCTACTCCTGGAGTATTGTGGTCTGTGCACCCACAGCCAAGAGTCTGAAACTGATTCCCTCCCTGACAGACTTTGAATACAACTCTCTGCCAGGAAACCTTTGGGAGCATCATGCACTTTTCAAGATAAGCAAGGAGATTCATCCAGAGCTAGAAAATTACCCAAAATCAACAATGATGTCTTGCTACTGCATTGGCTTGGTAATGCTTTAAGCTCCTTAATATAAACAAGGTGGCTAATCTTCATTCTTTCCCTATCCCCAAACAAAAATTGATCCCTTCCCCGTGGAAATGAGTTTGCTTCTTGGAGAAATTTCCAAGACTATTAAACTATGGGCACATGGATGGCCATTCCCATTCTATATTTCTTTTATATAACTGGAGGCAGCGTGGAGATATTTCTTTTAGTGTCAAGGATCAGCTCATAAAACACGCTGGGCGCAGCTGCTAATTGCCATATTTATTTGTGTCTAATTAACAAGACGCACATCAGGCATTTATGATTTAGATACTGATTGTTGCTCTTTGGCGTTTTTAAAGCATCCTCTTGGAATCATTCTCAAATTACAATCAAACACACTTCCTTTGGGACCTGAGCAAACTTGTCAGTCAATCAATTAGATTTATACATATGTTGGCTCACCATTGAACAATTGATTCAATGGGCTTGGGATCCTGGATGATTTTGGATTTGGGAATTGTGGATAAGTGATGGGTCTACTCTAGTTGGGACCATCCAACAAGCTGCCAACCATACAATGAAGCCACCCAAAGATGACTGAACTTTTATACCTTGGCAAATCTTCCCTTCAAAATCAGCTATTGTCCTTCATTACAAGGTTATTCTAGGGTTTATATTTCTATTCCAGTGCATTCACTGGCAAACTTTCCCTTTACTTTGTAGTTCTGAGTTTAACTGAAGTTATGTTTCTTTCTTTTTTTTGGCGGTGAAAGAAATCCATGCTGCCTGAAAAGCCTCAGGAGCCAAGGTGCAGAAACAAGACATCCACTTAAAACTTTCTTTGCACTTACGCTGTGAAGTTTCTACAGAGCCTACAGAGTCAGCTTCCAAATGCATGTCCCCAAACTCTTCAGTGCCTGCAGCCATTTCTGTACTGCCTTCTTCTTAAAGAGAGAAAAGTTGGGGAAAGCTTGGAAAAAAAACCTTCAAAGCAGCCAAGAAAAGGCACCAAGCTTTAGCAGACATCCCTGTTTCGGTTGAAGGGAAATCCACCACAAATCCACCGCAGACACCTATAAGACATCATCAGTCTCAACCCATGGCTTGCAAAGCCAAACCATCTTATGTTAGGATAACCAAACCAACATCCTTTGATAAAACCAAGATTTAAAACCATGGCTTACTGCTTGCTTGCCAACCCCAGTTTGTTTATTTTGTATGCCACCTTTGTCTCAAAGTGGAACCCAAGGAAGCTCACAGAAAGAATCAGTTAGATCTTAATAGCATTTAAACACAATCTAAAAACCTTCACATTAGGACAGCGTATAAAAAGTATACATCATTTAAAAGCATAGCAGAGTTAAAAATAGAGCATACACATACATATGAATGCTCCCTGTAAACAATTACTCATGGCTTCTGTGTGCCTTCAGAGTTGTTTCCAACTTATAGCGACCCTTAGGGAAACCTATCATGGGCTTTTCTTGGCAATATTTGTTCAGAGAAGATTTACCATTACCATCTGAGGCTGAGAGAGTGCAACCTGCCCAAGTGGGTTTCCATGACCAAGCCCAGATTCAAACCCTGATCTCCAGAGTCATAGCCCAATGCTCAAACCACTACGCCATGCTGGCTCCTTAGAAATAGGTCTGTCCCATAGAAAATGGTTAATTTTACCTAATAATCACAACCTGTGCTGCTCAGAATTTAACAAGGTTTTTAAATTTTAGTGTAATTCAAAAAATAGCAAGCTTGTGGTTAGAAGTCCTTCCCCGAGATTCTTCCCAGAACTCGGGATGAACAAGACGTAATTGCCTTGTTCCTGCTTCTCAGGAGGACCGACACTACCGCATCAATCCTTATTTTCAAAAAATAGCAAACTTGTAAGTGGATTTACAATGCACTTATTTCCCCATCATCCTTTATTTTACCTTGGGTCGTCAGCCTATCCATTCACTGAGTCCATGCAAAAGAATGGGCTGCATACCAAAACTTGGAAAAGTTACTTTTTTGGATAACTTCTCCAAATTCTGCTTCAGAACATTGCCAGCACTTTTTAACAGCCAAGGGACCAAGAGAATGAAATGCATCATGTTAACGGATAAGGCTTGAAGCCGGCCAAAGCAATGGGATATTTTATTCCCCGACAACATTTTATTTGTACAGTTCCTGGGAAAATAATCTTGATGCAGACTGGAAGTGACACTTTGCATGCATTCCAACTCACCCATTTTTATTACAAGTCTTGGCTTGGCTTTAGCAGTTGAAAGTTTATGGTTTACAGGAAATTCAAAAGATCCCCGCTTGCAACTCCATGATGGATGGCGCTGAACAAATAGCAACACATGTCCCTCCGCTTAAACTGTTTCAACTCTGCAAGAGTGCTATTCTCTCCAACCGGACACATTAATTTGCCATGTCAACAAAGACTATCCTCTAGGATCATGCGATGCAACCACAGGAAAAGCCAAAACATCTAGAATGGCTACATATGCTCCATACAATCACAAAATTCTCATTACAGTCAGCCCCCCATTTTTGCAGGGGATCCGTTCCGGACCCCATCCATGAAAATGGAGATTTGCAAATATTCAAGCCCCATTGATAATGGAGGTCACTCCTCCGTGAATATGCAAAACTGCAGACTTCAAGTCTACAAGAACAGAGGGCTGATTGTATTTTATTATTCCTCCTGATGGGAGAAGGTCAAGAAACCAGAACCTAGGTGAATATCTTTTCCATCCCTGATCTGTAGATTCTGATACAAACCCAAACCGATCTGCATTTGCTACACTGAGGATGGGAATTACAACAGCCTGCACAAGACCCTCTTGTAAATTACAAGGTCTTGTAAAGCTAGGCTTTCCCAAAGACAGACATCTGGACTTGCTAGAGGCATGTCTCTCAGTTTGGCTCATGGCCTCCCTTTGGCAAACCAGTTCACAATACCTGCTGGGTGCAGCTGAAAAAAGAGAGGCAAGGATGGGAACCAACAAGTGAAAACAGAGTTTTCCTCCTTAGCACCAGACATGGTTTTTATCTCAAGCAAATAGTATTAAAGCAAGACCCCCCCCCGGGGTACACAGGCACCCTGTAAAAAAGAAGAATAACTCTAAATGTCGTGTCCCCCTTAAATGCTGGATTTCCTGTAACTAGAACAATTAGCCATGGCACAAAGAAACCCTTTTATTCCAGGAATAGAAATGATGTTAGTCCCGCTGTTGGAAATACTGTGCCAGGTAAGTTACACTTCCTGCTTAAACAGACAGAAGGGAAAATAGTTTATTGTAGGTTTTTCGGGCTATGTGGACATATTCTGGAAGAGTTTATTCCTGGTGGTTCGCCAGTGTCTGTGGCTGGCATCTTCAAAGAATGCCAGCCATAGATGCTGGCGAAACGTCAGGAATACTCTCTTCCAGAATACGGCCACATAGCCCGAAAAACCCACAAAAAACATGGATGCTGGCCATGAAAGCCTTTGACTTCACAGAAGGGAAAATAACTAGGAATTGAGTATTGCAAGGCTTGATGAGCAAGATTTATCTCCCCATGAGGAGATAATACAGTTGGCCCTCCATTTTCAGGTTCTGGACCCCCTGTGAAAATGGAGATTCGTGAATATTCAAACCCTATAGGCTTGTATGGGGTGCACTTCTGTGGGAGCATGCCCCATTGGTTTTAAACGGAGGTTGCCCCTCCATGAATACATAAAACTGTGGACATGAAGCCTGTGAGAATGGAGGAGCAACTATATATATATATATATATATATATATATATATATATATATATGGAGATTCAGCAAGCTGTAGCCCAAACAAAGAAGCTGTTCTCCAACCTCAGGGATAAACAGAAGTTCATATACAAGCCTCTCCTGAGCTCTTGCTGAAAAAAATGTAATTGAAAGCATAAACTTTTTCTATTGATCTGCTGGCCCTCAGCTCCGCAGAACATTACAGTGGGATTTGGGGAGAAAGAAACAAAGCCGTGCCATTTGATCTTAAAGCACCGTTCCTACCCCTGCAAACTACATTTCAATACGGGAGAGACCTGGCAAGTCAGATCTTTACATGTCACAGCCGAGCTGGTAGAATAATCCCAAGAAGAAATCTTTAAACACAGAGGACCCTCTTGAACCATAAATGTGGTTTGAAGGGTTACCAGGAAAGGGGTGGAGAGGGGAGCATAAAGACATTTTGGAGAAAATGCTAAACCTCAAGTTAACTTACTCAAAGTGTCTCAGTTATGATCATCTCCTAATTATTCTCTCCTAGGATCATAACCTAATTTTGTGCATACTGTCTCTGCCATATAAGTGCTTAATAAACCCTTGATACGCCTATCGTGTCTAGTTTCGCTTCCATTTTCCAACTGCATAGTTTTTTCCTCCAACAATGCAATAAAAAACCTGTCAAACATGCCATGTGCGCGCACACACACACACACACACACATATATATATATGGTAATGGCATTCCTCGTTGATAAGGTTATCAAGTCGTGTCCGACCATAGGGGCTGGTACTCATCTCTGTTACTAAGCCAAAGAGTTAGCGTTGTCTAAAGGCAAATCCGGTGGCCATGTGGCAGCATGATTGCACAGAACGCTATTTACCTTCCCACCAAAGTGGTACCTATTTATCTACTTGCATTTGCATGCTTTCGAACTGCTAGGTTGGCAGAAGCTGGGACTAGTGATGGGAGCTCATTCCATCATGCAGCACCTGGGCCTCGAACTTCCAACCTGCCGATCTTGCAATCCACAGAGTCATCGTCTTAACCACTTGAGCCACTGCATCCACACTCCATTTTCTAATCTCTGGGCTCAACTGCAGTGAAATCAACTATATCCCCTTACCACAAAGGTAGAAAGCTGCAGTTAATTCGGGAGTCAACTTGACTACTCAGAAGGCTGATAAAATGAAGTCATGATCTGAATTCCACTTCTGGTTTTGGAGCGGGGGGAAGACAGAAGGCAAACTAACACTCCCGAGAGCTTCTAGGAGATGTAATTCACCCCTTTGGGGGCTAAAAAGAGGGCTGTCTAAGGAATCTGGAAAAAGAGTCATGGGCATCAGAAACAAACTTTGCCCATCCCTGCCTTACAAAGTGTGAAGACAATGGCTGGCATCCTTTTAGTTGGTCCCCATTAGAGTAGCTCCATTGAACCAGTCATTGAAGAGTGAGTTGGTAAATCCAGTTGGTTCAATGGCTCTATTCTAGAAAGGACTAACATCAGGATTTAGGCTGTTTGCAGGTAAGCATCTACAAAGAGATATAAAAAACATTCTCTCTCTCTCTCTCTCTCTCTCTCTTTTAACCTCAGGGACTTCTGTATCTCAGAAGTACAAGAAACAGACACATGCAAAGCCCTAAGCAATGGTAAAAGTGATCTCCCCACACGCATCTTCATCCTCCCTCTGCTTTCAAAAAGAAAACATTGAAAAGGAAATCTAGATGCAACATGTCAGCATTTTCACTTCAGACTACCATACTGCAGTAGAGATTTATTATTGTGTCTCTCTCCGTGTTGTAAAATATTAACCCTTCCCTTCTCCCAGCATGGAAGAAGACCACTTGCTGGAAGTGTATGTGGATTAGAGATGGAAAGAATATTTGAAAAAGTTCCAAAAATGGTCAAAAATGGTGGTGTGGTATAGAAACCCTGAGATGCAGAATCCTGGACTGATGAAAATGTTCACAGTCTAGGACAGTTTATTCAGCACAAAATTCATATGTGGTTGTTTTGCACAGAAAACTGCATTTTCCGTGCAAAAACATCACAAACAAATTTAGTAGAGAAAGAGTCCTAAACTGTGAATAATCTTCAAAAACAGCAATGGTTTGGAAAACTTTTTGTAGCCAGAAGAAATTTGCTAAAATTATTCATTGCTTCCTTCAAGAAAGAAATTAATGAACAATTACAGCTGGAATTTACAAAAAGCAAAATAGAGTGGCACTCTTACTTCCCTCAGTCTAGGCACTATACTCCTATTGATGCAGCCTAGAATCACATTCTCTTTTTTAGCTGCCGCATCACAGTTGGCTCATGTTCAGTTTGTGGTCTACTAGGACTCCTAGATCTCTTTTGCATGTACTGTTATCAAGCCAGGTGTCACCCATCCTATATATGTGCATTTCATTAATGCCCAAGTGTATATCTTAATTTCTCCCTGTTGAAATTCATTTTGTTAGTTTTGGCCCAGATTTCTAATCTGTTAAAGTCATTTTGAATTTTGATCCTGTCCTCTGGGGTATTTGCTACCCCTCCTAATTTGAAAACATTTGCAAATTTGACAAGCATGCCATTTATTCTGTCATCCAAATCATTGATAAAGATGTTGAAAAGCGCTGGGTCCAGGACAGAATTTATCTTTCCAGGATGAAGAGAAGCCATGAATTGCATAAAATACATTGAGTTTGGGTTCTGTTGGTCAACCAATTACACATCTCTTTAACAGCCACATTGTATAGCCCATATTTTATGAGCTTTCTTGCAAGAATATTATGGGGGACCTTGTCCAATGCCTTACTGGAATCAAGATATGCTACATCCACAGCATTGCCTTCATCTACCAAGCTTGTATCTCTCTCTCTCTCTCTCTCAAAAAAAAAAAAAAAAGATATTAGATTAGTCTGGCATGACTTGTTTTTGACAAAACCATGTTGACCTTTCTTTCTTGGCCTACATCCCTAGCGTTGAGCCTTGCTGCCAAATTATCTGGTCCACTCTTGAAACAAAAACTCATGGAGGACAAAGGCAGCACCTATGAATTTCAAATCCTCAAATTTCCCAGCATTTTGGGGAAGGGAGGGGAGACAGTCTGCAGAGGCATGAAGAAAGCAATGCCGCTGGAATTGACCCTATGCACACTTTTCCCCCCACATCAACATTTCATACCAAGATGAAATGTGTCTTTTATAAAGCATGGGTTACATTCCCACCCATTTTTTTAAAAAAAAATGTTATTATTTATGATTGTGCAGAGATTATGCCAGCATTTCACTCCAGTACTCCTGAGCATCAGAGCTTTCTGCCCAAAAACAACATTTCTCATCCTTGCACAAAGGGGACCTCAGGATGAAGGAGCAGGAGTAGAGAATGAGCTCTTTTGCCAAATTAATTGGAAAACATATTCGCTGGGGTTCAGTGAGCTGAGCTGCTGTTGCAGGGTTTCATCCCATGCAGAACAAGCAGGTTTAACTCTTTCCGATGGGTACAAAATTCTCATATTAGGGAGGAAATGTAAAGACTACACCCAGATTTTGTCATCATCCCCAATGTATACATATTGAAACACCCAAACAATAAAATGCAGGTTTTGGTGACAATATGCACCATGGGATTCTTTTCAGAAAGTTTGTCTGTACTCTAACACATGCAAAAATATCATTTCCATAGAAATTTTGTTTCCGATACCAAAAGCAACATATTTTTCTGCACAGGAAGCAGTGAGTTTTGCATAAAAAATATTAGGTAAGACCCTACATTATCTGAAAATGCAGATAAGGTGTATACAAAACATAAGTGAATTTTGTGTTTAGAGTTGGGTTCCATCACCAAGAAATCTTATTAGGTATATGCAAATATTCCAAAATCCAAAAGGCTTCTTGTCCCAAGCATTTTGGGTAAGGGAGACTCAACCTGCATTCTCACACTGGAAGCAGTTGAAATGTTCGTTCATGCTTGCAAGTATTAAAAAAAAGTGAAGATTTGTATATTTCAGAAGTGGGGCTTTATGCCCACTCGGTTGTCCTTGGCAGGGAAAGGGGTTAAAGTCAAGAGACATTTCTTTGCCTCATCAACCAAGAGGCATGTGGTCAGAGATGACCTGGCACCAACTCTGCTTCCAAGGGAATGCTGACTCTAACAGACCGAATCACATTAGAAACTGCTGCCGTCTGCAGTTCGGATTCCCTGGGTCATTTGTACATGACTGCATGGAAGATACCCAATTCTCCCTTGGCATGTTGTAGGTCATCAAGCCCTGTCAGGGTATCAATCCTATAAGAATACTGTTTGAATCCGCAAGAAGGATGAACAGTAAATCTCATGGACCAAAGCCTGTGATCCACCTTGTACACTAGAAGCTGCTTTGCTTTGGTCCAGGGAATGCATGCGACCCCTCCCAGACCATTTCTGCATGGTCCCCAAAGACTCCATGAAACCCCCATCTCATCTTCCATGGTAAATTGCAACCCTGAATTTTCAAGAGGCAGAAATGGTCATAGACAGGAAAGCATTTTGATATCGGGAGGGCAAAAATAGGGATATAGGGTAAGGGTAGCTTACAGAACTTATAAGGTGCCCCAACCGCCACCGCCACCCCAGAAGTTTCCTAAAAGCTCCCCAACAAGACAGAAACCCTGTTGTCTCCACATGTTGTTGGACTCCAACTGCCTTCAATCTCACTGACGTGGCCAGTGGTTGGGGATAATGGGAGCAATAACCCAACAACATCTCAAACTCTCAAACTCTGGTCCTCCAAATGCTTTGGACTTCAGGCTCCCAGAAGAGCCCTGCCCCACTCCACCCCAAACATAAAAATCCATGGGTCCATTTCCGTCCCCTTGCAGGGCTGAAACCAAAGGATGAGGCAAAAAAAGAAAGCAAGGTAACACAACACATCTCAACCACAATACAGGTTCCTCCATCAATGAGCCACAAGAATGCTGAAGCTATTTTGGAGACGAGGGTCCAGATGTGTAAAATGCTGACAGATACAGGGAGAAGGCAGGTCAACCCTTTGGACAGCTCCTGGAAAGTTCGGATTACAACCCAGAACAGATCCACCATTGCACCAACACTGGGGCCACCAGCAGCCATTGCAAACATTACCGGTACCTTGCCTCCGTTTTCTCTTCTGTCCCAGTGGATCATCTCAAATTTAGAAACTGGAAGGGGGGCACCAAAAAAAAGGGAAAAGACTCCCCCTCCAGTTACAATGATGAGCGTGTGCAGCTTATCTTTTTGATCCAGCTGGATGCATGCTCATTGTCCGATCAAAATAATAATAATTGCACCGCCTTCCATTAAGGAGGAGGAAATTATTCGCCTTGATGTCACAATCCTCAGAGGAAGGAGGCAATTGATATTCCACCGAAGCCCCCCGTTTGCTGGGGGAACCCATGGCCTTTGGACCAGCCATCCCGCTTGTGTCGACATGTCTGTCTCTTTTGTGATAAAACACTCAGCCTTTGCATGTCAAGGTACCTTGAGATGGGAGTCTAGACTGCAAGACAGCTGCCCAGTTCACTAGCAGTACATTTTAGGTTATCTAAGAATAACACAGAAAAGACTTAATATGGGGGAAAACCCCTCCAGGATCCTTATAGGAGTCTGTCTAAACACCCCGAGGGCAACAGAGCCTTTCTGATCTTGCAAACTATTCAGGGTCAGTCCTAGAAGGGAGACTGTCAGGGGAGACACAAAGGTAGAGCCTATGTTTTGAGTATGCATTGTCTAAGAAAAGCCTATGATATTCATGGGGTCAACCTAAATCAACAGGCACATACTTTACTTATTATTATTATTATTATTATTATTATTATTGTCAGGGCTGCAACACTCTCTCAATCAACTGGGCAGAATGAGCAATTTAAATTGTGTTTGCTTCTGCTCAGGTAACTTAGTTTTATTCATTTTTAAAAGAAATTAAATACATTTGAAGTTGGGGGGAGGAGGACAGCTCCAGCACCATAATATTCCAGGAACAACCTGGAGCATCCTTGCCAATGTACACAAGCTCCTAGTCAGTCTACTTGAGTTGGAACTAACAAGTGGATTCAGAGTAAGGGGAGAACTCATACAGATGCTGTTGGACTGCAACTCCCAGCATTCCTTGACATTTATCATTGGCTAGAGCTGCTGGGATGCACACTCCAAGAACATCCCAAGGGTTGATTCCCACCTTTGATTTAAGCATACAATTACATCTTAGAACAACCTTATGTAAACGCAAAGAATTAGGCACGTTGTACATTAAGAGTTGAAGAGTTGGACTGAAGCCTGTTCCAAGGAGAACATTTGCGCAGGAGTAGGTGCCTTCTCTCAGTGACAAGTAATGCTGAACATTTGGAGACACATTTAACAATCTGACAAGAATTGCTGGTGCTTATGGGCAAGCGGTCCAATAAAGCAAATATCTGTGTGTCATTAACTCTAATATCAAGGGCCTGTTTCCAGTTGCGTGCTGGATTTTTTTTCCCTTTACCATATACTTTTAAACTGAGTTTTTAATTGTTTCAAACGGTGCCTTTTTATTGATCCCACTTTAATCTTCCATCATGTTCTGTGGACTTAACTGGGCATTTCTTTCAAGATGACTGTAAGGCTTCCTGAATCCCATTTTGGGGAGAAAGGTGGGGCATACATTTATTAAGCAAAGAAATACGAGGGATTACAAAAGGAACGCTAGAATATAATTGCCCATCCTTTGATTCCTAGGGAATTCTGGGATCTGTAATTTTACAAGGTCTTTGCCAAAGAATGCCAGTGCTTCACAATAGTAGAAATCCCAGGATTTCATGGCACTTAAACTGGTGTCAAACTGCTTTATTTCTGCAGTGTAAATGCACCCCAAAGTGTGGCAGTAACCGGAGAATCTGGGGAGCAACCCAGAGTAATCTTGCCAGTATAGATGAACCTCAACATGCCCTTTAAAAGCATCCAGTTCTCACCAGTAACAGACAGTTAATGGTTTCAGGAGAAGAAAATGTGCTCTACAGGCCATTGGGGTTTTTTCCCTCCCAAAAGGACGATCAATGCAAATTTTGCTGGGGAAAAAAAATATTAATTTTCTGAGAAACATATTTGCATAGTTTGCAAGTAAACAAAGCCCTCGGCGCCTTGCAATCCTCTCCCTATTTTGCATGAAAATGTTCTTAAACGTGTTTAGAATTGTCGCACAGCTCGGCACATTTGCATCAGATTGAAAAAGCCTTTTCCTCCAACTGTCTTCCCTATGAAACGCACAGAGAGAAGGCAGTGACAAAGAGTAAGCAAACAAGAACCAAACCATGATGCGACCCTGGCCATGTCTTTTCGGTGCTTTCCAACCCGTGTCTCCTCTGTACCACTTCTGATCACAAACTGGGGATTCATGATCAGATCTGGGCTGTAGGGCAGGACACCAAAGGAGGTGAAACCATGGACCCTTTCACACTAGACAATTACAATGCTATGATTCTGCTTCAACTACCATGGCAACAATCTATGGAAACCTGAGATTTGTAGTTTAGAACTGGGACAAAACACCTAAAGACACCAGATCCCATCCGATCTTGGAAGGTAAGCAACATCAGCACTGGCCAGTCCTTGGATGGGAGACAATCAACAAATACCAGGGGCTGTTAGACTCTATTTCAGCAGAAGGAACTGGTCAAACCACCTCTGAGTCTTCCTTGCTTAAGAAAACCCTAAAATTCATGGGGTTGGGCTAGGTCAACAGGTAACCAGTAAATAATGAACTAACATGAGGCAATGGAGGGTTTGGGTTTGTTAGCCATTGTTTCTTCAGCCCAGCTAAAATCTTGACAATCCTACAAGTTGTGCATGGTGGTTTTAGGGGACCCCTTGCCTTCTATACTGAAACAGTGTACAGCTAATATTTCTTTTTATTTTAAAAACACACTATGGTTGTCCACTACCATGGCCAGTTCCTTGCCTCTGCGTCACACATTTGCTGATTCTGTCTCACATCATCTTCTATTACTTGAAGGCATGCAACGACAACAACACATCCGAATTCCATTGTCTCTAAAAGGTTGTCTCCTCCCTTATAAGCTTGCCCAATATTTGAGGTTTTCCATGTAGGAAAATGGTCCCTACACCTACCACAATGGTCTTATGGAAAGGGAGAGGAACCTCATCCAAACCAAAAGTCAACTTCAGAGAAGTTCTCAGGTGTTCACATCAACATTAGTGGTTGGGGCCAAAGCAAAAGAGATGGGTTCAAAATACCAGGATAATTCAACTTGAAGTTCTTATACTTAATAGCAAACATCGGGAGAGATATTTCAACCATTTAGGATGGGGATGGACCCATGCAAAAGTTGGAAAATCACCAAATGATGGCTTTGCAGGGAAATGGCCATCTGGAGAAGCCCAGAGGGCTGGGCTGGAACCCCAAGAGGACCAGAATTGGCCCCAGAACCTAAATGCTTTAAATGAGAGCTTCTGGGCTTGTAAATATAGCAGATATTACAAAGAAACCTTCAAGTCTCCAGTGGTGTGCCATCTGAAAAGGGTCGGGAAGAGATCAAGGTGTAAAGTCTGACTGTCCAGATGATCAGTCAGTAAAAGACTGTGTACCATGTTCCCCAACTGGCAAGAAAATCTCCAAAAACAGAGGGGGAAAGAGTGTAAATTGGCTCCAGTTAACTATAAAGATATATAGAGAGAGAGGTAGATGCCAAAATCGATAAGAGGAAAAAATGGCCAATGCTTACTAGCTCTGGGTATCTTATTTCATAAGCACGATAATCCCATCCTTAAGTCAGAGATACAGATGTCATCCAGCAACGGGACATAATACAGATTTTTATTATCAGATGTTCGAGATGCATCTAATCCTCTCAGATTGTTTTATTGATCGGAAGACAAGCCTCGTAGCAAAATATCATGTCGCCTGCACAAAGCTACGGGGCTTACCAGCGAGGAGAAAATGTCCTTTATGCACACAGCACAACATCCTTCCACAAGTCCTTGCATCCATCCACACAGCTCTCCAAGCCTTGATAACAACTGATATTTCTACAATGAAGAAAAAGTCAACTTAAAGCCAACACAAGCCTTCTCTGTCAGAGAGCTCTGGTGCCACAACAAACTACCAAACTATTACTGTACTGTATTTTATTGTGAGCCGCCCCGATTGATCCCAAAGGGGTGGGGTATAAATAAATATTATTATTATTATTATTATTATTATTATTATTATTAGCCCAGAATTCCATAGCAAGGAGCCATGACAGTTAAAGTGGTATCAAACTGCATTCATTCTCCAATGTACATACAGATGATACCACAGTAGGCCACACTTTCCCCACCTAACTATGCCAAGTTGTTTCCTCCTTTTGATCCTTTAACTGGAAATACTGGGTGCCCTTTCATTGTACTTTAACTGGAGACACTGGGAATTGAACCAGAGACCTCCCTTTGAAGCAGTTGCTTTGCCAATGAGTTCTGGCCCTCCCGATTGTGCAAAGGACTTTTTATCTGCCAGTTTTGCATTCTGTTCTCTTATTTAAAATATTCTTGACTCTTACAAAAAAAAATGTTATATTAATTTCTACAGGTTTAGAGGGTTTCCCCATGGGTCGTTCCCAATATGCGTAAGAGTCAGATAATAACCCATTAAGCAATTCCCACCCCATGCGCTGTAGCTGCACACGCAGATAAAAAAGCCTTTATGTTTTCCAAGCACCTTGTCAAAATGTCAAATGCCTCTAAGAGGTAAATGAATGTTTGAAAATCTGACAAGAACACTTCTTAGCCATGATATCCTAAATGGTCCATATTTAAAACACAGCAAATATTTTGGGGTGGGGAGGGGGGAGTTAGCCCAGCAAACCAAATCATGGCCATATGCTTTTGGATGCTTCTCCTTAGATCTTGTTAGTTGTGTACAAATCCAAAAGGGAGCCAACTAGACAACATTCAGAATAATTGCAAGGTTTTATTATTGATAGTCTTCTTTGGTTCAGTGTCTTGAACCATGATATGGGAAATCTTAAAACTATTTCAACTTCCTCAACATCTACACTGAATTTATGAAAATCCTCCATGGTTGCTATGGTATTTTTTGTTTTCTTAATATTCTTGCCAAAAAAAAAAACCATGATAGGTTCGCCATAACTCGAAAGTGACTTGAAGGCATGCAACAACAACAATGTTCAGCACTAAATCTGCTCCCCTTGCTACCAAAGCAATAAAACAGGCCCCCCATACTATCACCCAAAAATAATTCCCCCAAGCTGCCAATCTGTTAAAGCCCAAATCATTCCATCCTTTCCAAAGAGAGAAGCACTTATTATACTGAAGTTCTGCAAAAGCCAAGCTTAGAGGGGGAACTATATATATATATATATATATATATATATATATATAGCCAAGGGATGGAGAGCGCTTTGGTTGTGTACTCCTACAAGGCAATATATCCAAGGGATGAATATATATATATATATATTACACACACATACACACACATACACACATACACACACATGTGTATGTGTATGTGTATAGATATAGATATAGATATAGATATAGATATAGATATAGATATAGATCTGCCTGCTGCTGAGCCATTCTTTTGGAAATTGGAGCCCAAATCCAAACCTGAGTGGAAAGGAGATCTATCGCTTCTCCCTGACAAAAAAAAGCAAAGATCTTCAGGAGGGTGCTAATGTGACCAATTCGCACAGCAAGAGGAAGGATTCAAAACCTCTTTATACAGCTCAAAAGACTTGGCACATGGAGGGTGTAGGAAACGAGACACACACAGAGAGAAAGGTTTTTCATCTCCTTTTTTAAAAACAACAACAATGGTGAGTCACTTCAGATAGTTTGAACGATGGCGATATTATTTTTCAAAACATCAAATACGTCTCTTAGCCAACATCATGGATCCATCTGTCCTATTCTCCTCTCGTCTCGACAATTTCCCACAGAGACTTCTGGTTAATACAAAGGTTGTTCAACCATCTCATGGAATCATTGAGTTGGGAGAGACCCCAAGGGTCATCCAATCCAACCCTCTGCCTTGTAGGAGTACAAAACCAAAGCACTCTCAGCAGATGGACATCCATCCTGTGTTTAAAGTCTCCGCAACTTTCCAGTTATCACAATTCAATTGCCAAAGATGGGGATGGCAAAATGACTTGAAGGCACACAGCAAGCAGGTATCATATTGGCTTTTTTAAGGAGCCAGCATGGTGTAATGGTTTGAGCATTGGACTATGACTCTAGAGACCAGGGTTTGAATCCCAGCTCAGCCATAGAGACCCACTGGGTGACCTTGGTCAAGTCACACTCTCTTAGCCTCAGAGGATGGCAATGGCAAACTTCCTCAGAAGAAACTTGCCAAGAAAACTCTGGGATTTAGGCTCTTAGGGTCATCATAAGTTGGAAGTTATTTGAAGGCACACAACAACAGCAACAACAACAACAAGAACAAACTGTCATGGAAGAAATGACTGTCCTTATCTGGAATAAACTGGCTATGATTCATCAATAGGCCTAAATCCAACTAGTAATCCCATTGAATCAATAGTGTTAACTCACCACTCAATTGATTCAATGGGTCTACTCTAGTCAAGAATCACCATGGAGTAGTGTTTTGAATCTTGGGACTAGGAATCCAGGAGACCAGGGTTCAAATCTCTGCTCGGCCATGGAAACCCACTGTGTGACCTTAGGCAAGACACATTCTCTCAACCTCAGAGGAATCATAGAATTGGAAGAGACCCCAAGGGCCATCCAGTCCAATCCCATTCTGCCATGCAGGAAAACACAATCAAAGCCGTCCCAACTAATTACCATCCAGCCTCTGTTTAAAGGCCTCCAAAGGAGGAGAGACCACCATAATCTCCATTGAGGGAGTATGTTCCACTGTCAAACAGCTCTTACAGTCAGGAAGTTCCTCCAAATGTTGAAGTGGAATCTCTTTTCCTGAAGTTTGCATCCATTGCTCCGCATTCTAGGAAGACAAAGGCAAAGAACTCTCTGCACAAATCTTGCCAAGAAAACTCCATGATAGGTTTTTGCCTTCCCTTCACCTCCAGCTGCATTTTGGACACCCTTGGTTTTCTGGGCCATGTGCCATTAGAGATGCAAAGCCTTCTTGGACACAGCGAGCGGCAATAAAAACAAATTGACGTCTGGCTTTTCCAGGAGCCTTGGCAGAGAACTTGAATGTTATGTTAGCTGTATATAATTTCAATACATCTCCCCCCTGCAAATTCACATGCAGTTATATACAGTCGCCCCTTCGTTCTCACTGACTTGAAGGCTGTGATTTTGCATATTCATGGCCTCTGTTTAAATCAATGGGATACATCCCATTCAACCATATGGGGCCTGAATATTTGCGAATCTCCATTTTTGCAGGGGGTCCAGAACAGATCCCCTGTGAAAACGGAGGGCCGAATATATACATACATACATACACACACACACATACATATATATATATATATATATATATATATATATATACACGCATACACAGGCACATGCGCACGTGCACGCGCACGCACACACACACACACACATCCCTCTCAATTCGAATGAAGTCAAAATAAAAACAAAATCAAAGGAGAACACAAGTAATGTAAGGAGTATTGATTTTCAAGGAGTCTTCCCTGGGGAAAGCTGCATCGTAATGCTTTATAGTGGTCACGATTGGGTTGTTTATTTCTTATCACAGATGCGTATCCCAGGAGATGGGGATCATTTACTGAAGCCGTGCCTTGAAAACAGATGATTTGTCTTTGCAAAGAACAGCCGTCCAACATCTGGAGAGATTTATATGGCATTCATCACAATGGCTCACTGCTCTTCATGGGAAGGAGAGGAGACGACAGTCAGTATATATTTGGAAAGAAGAAAGGGAATGGCTCTTCCAGGAAGGAAGGAAGGAAGGAAGGAAGGAAGGAAGGCAAGCTGGAAGGGAAGGGAAGATGGAAGAAAGAAGGGAAGGGAAGATGGATGGAAGGAAGGAAGGAAGGAAGGAAGGAAGGAAGGAAGGGAAGATGGAAGAAAGAAGGGAAGGAAGGAAGGCAGGCAGGCAGGCAAGCTGGAAGGGAAAGGAAGGAAGGAAGGAAGGAAGGAAGGAAGGAAGGAAGGAAGGAAGGAAGGCAGGCAGGCAGGCAGGCAAGCTGGAAGGGAAGGGAAGATGGAAGAAAGAAGGGAAGGGAAGATGGAAGGAAGGAAGGAAGGAAGGAAGGTAGGAAGGAAGGAAGGGAAGATGGAAGAAAGAAGGGAAGGAAGGAAGGCAGGCAGGCAGGCAAGCTGGAAGGGAAAGGAAGGAAGGAAGGAAGGAAGGAAGGAAGGAAGGCAGGCAAGCTGGAAGGGAAGGGAAGATGGAAGAAAGAAGGGAAGGAAGGAAGGCAGGCAGGCAGGCAAGCTGGAAGGGAAAGGAAGGAAGGAAGGAAGGAAGGAAGGAAGGAAGGAAGGCAGGCAGGCAGGCAAGCTGGAAGGGAAGGGAAGATGGAAGAAAGAAGGGAAGGGAAGATGGATGGAAGGAAGGAAGAAAGGGAAGCTGGAAGAAAGAGAGGGAGGCAGGAAGGGAATATTTCAAACTCTTGTGTTTTACAATAAATTCGTAATTATTGCTACATTTTCTTTGCTAAGTTCCCTATCTTCAGAAGCTGAGTTATATTTTTTTCATGAACTAAATTATGGAACTCCACTTTGAGAGCTGAGGTGAATTTGTGGTTTGGGAAAGTAAGCCCATTCTTACAATGCTAGTTCCTCAAATCAGCCAAAACCGATGGCACCGAGTGTGGACTCTCAGATCTCTCTTGCACTCTGCAGGCGCTCCGGCTGGATGAAACTGCCATATTTGTTCAAGCCGCTTGCGAGGATCTTCTCTGAACTTCTGATGCACAAGCACTTAATTACTCGAAGGAACACAACCGACTTTGCTGAAGAGCCAAGCCCCAGAGAATCAAACAGCTTCCAGCATTGGCAACAATCGCTACCACCCAACGCAATGAACAGAAGGTGGTATGTGATTCAAGTTCCCAGCTTGAATCATTATCCAGAAATCATTTGGTTCAGGTTTTATCTCCCTGCAAAACAACAACCTCAAAAATAGGAGAGAAAATGAGATTGGGGATGGAAATATCTTTTCCTATTCCCTGCCTTTCTTTGCAAAATGAAGGGAAAGTTGCAAGTGAAAAAGAAAAAAGAAAACCCCAAGAGATCTTTCCTTGAGAAAGAAAGACTTCAAGGCTTCAATCCAACATCCCCTTAGTGTAGCATGAATACCCACATGCAGACATATATATACCACAACGGCACTACACAACCCCCTGCAGAATAGCAACATTGCACAACATGACTGGGGGTCACTGCACAAAATGATACATAACCCACAATGCAAAGTATAGGATGCACAACCACAATGCATAATCACAATGTAAAGTATACATAGATAAACATAATGTAAAGTATAGGATGCACAATCACAATGTAAAGTATACATAGATAACCATAGTGCAAAGTGTAAGGTGCACAACCACAATGCGTAATCACAATGTAAAGTATAGATACACAACCACAATGCAAAGGATAGGATACACAATCACAATGTAAAGTATAGATATGCAAGCATAATGCAAAGGATAGGATGCACAACCACAATATGTAATCACAATGTAAAATATAGATACACAACTACAATGTGTAATCACAATGTGAAGTACAGATACACAACCACAATGCAAAGGCTAGGATGCATAATCACAATGTAAAGTATAGATATGCAAGCATAATGCAAAGGATAGAATGCACAACCACAATGTGTAATCACAATGTAAAGTACAGATAAACAGCCATAGTGCAAAGTGTAAGATGCACAACCACAATGTGCAATCACAATGTAAAGTATAGATACACAACTATAATGCAAAGGATAGGATATGCAGCCACAATATGTAATTACAACATAAAGTATAGATACACAACTACAATGTGTAATCACAATGTGAAGTATAGATACACAACCACAATGCAAAGGATAGCATGCATAATCACAATGTAAAGTATAGATACACAAGTACAATGTGTAATCACAATGTAAAGTATAAATAGACAACCACAATGCAAAGGACAGGATGCACCCACACAATGCACATGAACATGCTGCCCGCTCAACTCCTCTTCCACCAATGTCAGCAGAAGATGTCCATTGCGCAGTGGTGACTTTTTGGCCCCACATGTGTAGCGTTGCTTATGCATGCGTATGTAAGTGAATCTCAGCCTAGGTACTTCATAAAATCAATAGAACCATAGAGTTGGAAGAGACTACAGGGGCCCTCAATCCAAGCCCTTGACAGAGCTCTTCAACAATGAAATACGCTGCCTTGGAGGGTGGTGGAGTCTCCTTCTTTGGAGGTTTTTCAACAGAGTCTGGATGGCCATCTGTCATAGGGAGTACATTGACGTTACCTTCCTGCATGGCAGAAGAGGGTCAGATTGGATGGCCCTTGGGGTTTCTTCCAACTCTGATTCTATTATCCTGTGAACTGAAGCAGGAAGCCCAGCTGAGACAGGCCACATTAAGGCCAGCAGAAATATGAAGGCTGCCAGGTTCACCCAAACATTTCACGGGGCTTGATGCCCACTCTGTATTGCAGATGTCACTGGAACTGTTACCCAGACATTTCGTTCCCTTTTGCCAAGCAGCTTGTTGTAAACGCAGCTCATTTTTCTTCCTCGAGTGTTGTGTGGGTTTTTTTTCTCCCAATTTCTCTTGTCTTTTCAGAATAATTATAATTTTTTATATATACTATATACAAATGCTTCTGAGACAATACGGGCTCCGTGTCTTTTGTCGCAGCACTTGGAGAGAGTTTTATAATTAGAAAAGGCATTTTGGTCTTATCCGGCTCTGCTTGGCTAATCAATGAACAAGGGCTGGGAGGGAGGAGGCAGAAACCCCACATAATTTGGAACGTTTAATATGGCATCCTCTTGATTCCTTCAAAAAGAGAAGCATTGTTCACTAATAAATGGGAAGCGAGTCTCCCTAAGGAAGGATAAGAAGAATAAGAGAAGAAAGCTGAAAAGCAAGTGGGGCAGAAACTGGATTGACTTCCCTTGCAAAACAGTCCATCGCTGACGGTAGGCTTTTCAAATGCATCTAGCATTACAAGTTGAGTTCCCCTTAGCCGAAATCCAAAAGGCTCCAAAAACAAAAACTTTTTTCACAGGTGACACCTTTGTTTTCTGAGGGTTTAAGGTACACAGACTTTGTTTCATGCACAAAATCATCCAAAAAATTGTATAAAATTACATTCAGGCTATGTGTATAAGGTGTACAGTGGGCTCTCCGTTTTTGTGGGGGATCCATTCCGGACCCCCAGTGTGAAAACAGAGACTCGTCGATATTCAAGCCTCATATGCTTGAATGGGGGGTGCACCCCATTGATCTTAACAGAGGTTGCCCCTCCGTGAATATTCAAAACCACGATCTCAAGTCCGCAAGAACGGAGGGGCGACTGTATATGAAACAGAAGTGAATTTCCTGTTTTGACTTGAGTCCCATCTGCAAGATATCTCATTATGTACATATATGCAAATAGAGGTATTCTAACATCCAAAAGAATCCATACTCCAAAACAGTTCTGGTCCCAAGCATTTCAGGTAAGAGAGACTCAACCTGTACCTGCAAAGCAACACACTGTAAAATTGATTTATTTTATAGCTCAGATCTTGCTTTGATGGGACAGAGGCTAATCTTATGGCCACAGAGTTACATGGCGGTTGCACAACATTAGGGAATGGCAGCATTTGCACAACCCAATGTGCATGGCACATCAATGCACAGCATGCACCGATAGACAATGCACAACTATGACCAGCAGCATCTTGTTGGGATTCCTGTAATGCCCTTTACATGGAGCTGACTTTGAAAAGAGCTTGGAAACTCCAGCTGAGTCAAAGAGCTGCAGCCAGATTGGTGACAGATGCTGCAAAGGTAAGTTTTGGGGGGTCACATTCGATCGATCGTGACTGTAAACCTGAATCCCCAGCAGCTAAGATAACGTAATTCCAGTTTACAATATCTTAACAATCAAACAAGATGCCAGCCTTTGTGGACAAAGCCACACCACAGTAGACCTGCAAAGTAGGCATTTTGTGGCATGGTCACCTGAAAAGATATAAACCATTTGTCCAGCTTTGTTTAGTATGACCCTCGAATCCATGGGACCAGTATCCACAATTTCACTTATTCGCATCTGGAAAAAGATGTTCCCTCTAGCATTTTCTCCATCCTCCAGTGCAATTCTATGGCATGCCTCCAAAAGAAGTTGACCATAGAGTCCCATTGGAGGACCTAGAAATGCCTAGAGAGCTGTTCTCTCTAAGAATCTCTAGGCTCTCCAGGTTGGCTCTATGGACAACTCCCACCAGAAGGCATTCCTTTCAATAGGGTTCACTATTATCTGTGGTTTCATGTCTCCACAGTAAGTCCAGGAATGTATCTACTACAGTTACGGGGATCGTACTGTACAGAGCTTATCTATCTATCTATCCATCCATCTATCTCAAAACCATAAAGGCTACACACTTTCAAAGATGTTTAAAAAGTCTAGTAAGAAAGAAGAAAGCCTATCCTCTTTAGAAGTCACCTTCTGAATTACCAATAATAAACACCTTGGGTTTTTTCTCAGCATCACAGCACAAAGGCACCCCAGACATACATCTTCCGCTTACAACTAGATTAAAGAAATAGTCTTCCATCGCCATGCCCTTATAAGCTCTACCGTTATGGGCAATTGTGATCAAACACAAAGACGGAAGTTGTGAAAATTGTCGGTGTTATTTTCCAAGTTAAAAAAGAGAACCTCTAATGACGCTCCTTCCAGCAAAAATATATATATATATATATATTTGCTGGAAGGAGCAAATATATATATATATATTCCCCAGCTCTCATCTTCCACACAGATGCTAGAAATCTGTTTGTTTTCCCTCTTTATGATTATCCCTGTCCCCTACAAAGAAAGCCTGTGTTTATGGTTTTTTTGGGGGAAAGAGACATAAGCAATTTTCCATCACACCGCCTTTAAGTGACAAAATGGCAGCAGCATCTTCTCTCTCTCTTTTTATAAGGTTCTTCTTTGATGCCAACAACTTAAAAGTGAAATTGACCCAGGCTTGCAGGTGCAATTCAAACCCTTATTATTTAAAAAGAGCATGTTTTACCCAATCCACCCACCGACAGGAGCATCTCAAACAGGAGGAAAAAGTACTTCTGTCCATATATTTTCACCCCTTTTTGCTATTACCTTTATATTTGCAATAGGGCCTTTGATAGCACACTCCCTGAACAATCTTTTGAACAAGGAATGGCCCTCTAATCCCAGGTTGTGTTTGCTAGGTATTGCTGAAGTAACCAGCTCAATCGTTGGCATTATTAAATATCACTAAATACTCAATTAAAACTATTGCTGTTAAAATACAATGGGTATTTCCATTAGATATTATCACAGTTCACATATTGTGCGTGTGTGTATCTTCAAGTCATCTGCTGACTTATGACAATCCTATGAATTTCCTAGGGTTTTCTTAGGAAAGAGATACCCAGAGGTGATTTTGGGTCAGTCCTGGATGGTATCTGGATGGGAGACCACCAATGAAGACCAAGTGCTGTAGGGACCCTAGGATCCCAAGGAGAGACCCTTTTATTTCAGTCCAACAATACTAACAAACACCTGGTATTCGTTGGTAGTTTCCCATGCAAGTACTATCCCAGGCTGACCCTGCTTAGCTTCCAAGATCACAGAGAATCTGGTGTGTGTATGTGCCTTCAAGTCACTTGTTGACTTATGGTGACCCCATAAATTTTGTAGGGTTTTCTCAGGCAAGGAATCCTCAGAGGTGGTTTTGCCAGTTCCTTCCTGTGAAATATAGCCTAACCTAGTATTCAATGGTGGTCTCCCATCCAAGTACTAACCAGGCTAGTTCCACTTAGCTTCCAAGATCAGACAGGACCTGGGTATATGTATGTGCCTTCAAGTCACCTGCTGACTTATGCTGACCCCCAATTTCATAGGGTTTTCTTAGGCAAGGAATAGTAAGAGGTGGTTTTGTCAGTTCCATCCTCTGAAATCTAGTCTGACAGCACCTGGTATTCCTTGGTGGACTCCCATCCAAGTACTAACTAAGGCTGACCCAGCTTAACTTCCATGATCCGACAGGACCTGGTGTTTGTAGGGTGTATGTATGCACCTTCAAGTCACCTGCCCACCTATGGTGACCCCATAAATTTCGTAGGGTTTTGTTTAGGAAAGGAATACTCGGAGGTGGCTTTGCCACTAAAATAGAGCCTAGGGGTTAGATTAGATGACCTTTGCAGCCTCTTCCAACTATATGATTCTATTATTCTAATAATTTTAAAACAACCACCCCAAAGCCTATTCCATCCTCTTTATTAAAAAAAAGACTTTGCAAGTCTAGATTACCAAGATGATTCCCGGCAGCTCTCTGTACCCAGCAGTTTCTAATAACAGCCGACCTTTCCCTCTTGATGACAGCTAAATTATACTCAGTAGTACTTTCCATGACTCCAAAACCAGCCATCGCCTGCGGTTTTTCATCTTTTTCAGAAATGGGTTCACCTGGGCAGAGGCAGAAGGCATAGCATCAGAGGAGAGAGAGAGAGGCAATCTGCTTGGGAAAAGTCCAAAGTGGCACAAGAGAGGGACCATCGTGCATGCTATATATGCATGTGTGTGTGCATACAGGAATACAAAAGCAATAGAGAATGTGCAAAGCCTGCTTGGACCCTGTCTGACCTTGGAAGTTAAGCAGGGTCAGTCCTGGATGGTATCTGGATGGGAGACCACCAATGAAGACCAAGTGCTGTAGGCTCTATAGGTGCTGTAGGGACCCTGGGATCCCAAGGAGAGACTCTTCTTTCAGTCCCATCGCCTTCTCAGGTACAGATGATGGGAATAGGATGGAGGACCTTCTCAGGGGTCGCCCCTAAATTTGGAAATTCCCTCCCTAGAAAAGCCAGAATGGGCCTCTCCTTGCTCTCCTCCCATCAAGAGGGAAATACATTTTTATTCCAACAGGACTTTTTGAATTCAAGGTCTCCAAGGAAAGAGATTTTCAGAGAGTGCTGCACTGCTTTAATTTGCACTGTTTTTAAATTCCTTTTCATCTTTTTTTTAAAAAAGATTTTGTTTTAAGGGCTTCGTCTACACTGCACAATTAACCCAGTTTGGCACTGCTTTAAATGCCACGGCTCCATCCTGTGGGATCTGCAGTTTGTTGTGGCCCCAGAGCTTTCTGACAGAGGCTGCATCTACACTGAAGAAATAATCCAGCTTGATACTGCTTTAAAAGCCGTGGTTCAATGCTATGGAATTCTGGGGTTTGTAGTTTTCTAAGACATGCTTAACTTCCAAGATCTCCTTTGTCAGAGAGTTCTGGTGCCATAATAAACTACAGTTCCCAGAATTCTGTTGCATGGAGCCATGGCAGTCAAAGTGGTGTCAAACTGGATTATTTCTGCAGTGCAGATGCAGCAGCAGCAGCAGCCAGAGAAGGCTAAATTCTGATTCTGATTCTGCAGCCAGAGGATGCTAAATATCTCACAAAACTAACCATCCCAGGATTCCATAGCAGCCCAAGTCAGCCTGACTGCTCCTGGAATCAATTCCCAGAATCCCCCAGCTGGCATATTCCACTGGCTCATGCCAGCTGAGAAACCCTAGCAGCTGTTGTTCCAAAAAGTCATTTTTTTCTAGGTGTCAACACGAACAGTTTCTAGGGGAGCATCTACACTGCAGAATTAATGCAGTTTGACATCGCATTAACTGCTATGGCTCCATCCTATGGAATTTGTAGTTCATTGTGTCACCAGAGCTCTCCGACAGAGGAGGCTAAAGAACTCACAAAACTACAAATCCTAGAATTCCAGAGCATTGAGCCGCGGCAGTTAAAGTGGTGTCAAACTGCATTATTTTTATAGTGTAGAGCCATTGGGAAGCAGGATCCCCGGAGACGGTACCTGGCAGTTGCAGATCAGGACAGCTTTTAGCATTTACTTATCTCCATCTCTCCCTGGGGATGAATAGAGACAGGCAAAATAGATGCATCCTCAGACTCCCATGTTCCTTCTTCCCCCAATCCCTCTCTTATACCTTCAATTTTACATTAACTGCATTTTGCCACGTCACCTGAAGCCCAAACAGAGTTAACCATGGCTAATTCAAATAAGAGAACTCCAAACCATGGTTTACAAAGCTGGCTTATTTCAGTTTTAAGGATCCAGGGTGGCTCTGGCTGCCTGTCCTATCTACCTCCGGTTGCAAATTTCGCCGCATCGCCCGGCAAAAACCAACAAAGGAGGAAAAAGAAGCAAGGAAAGCCTATCACCGTCTGCAGTCTGGATGATGCTTCTTTTCCTTTCGCTTCCCAATTACTTTTGCCTGTCTCTATTCATCCCCAGGGAGAGATGGAGATAAGTAAATGCTAAAAGCTGTCCTGATCTGCAACTGCCAGGTACCGTCTCCGGGGATCCTGCTTCCCAATGGCTCTGCCGATATTTTATAATGCCGGGAGCTTTATTCACAGCTGAGGTTAAGAAACTGAGAGCACAAAGTCCTGGATGGAGGACAAGAGAAGGCGGCTTTGGCTCTCTAATCTCTAGCGCTTGTCGATATTCTCCCCTTCTCTGATCTTGCCATGATGAAACCTCTTCCTCATGCAAAATATATGAAAGAAGACAAAGATGCTCTGCGCTTAAGGAAGTCTCTGGTTTGGGTTGAGATGGTGTCACCCGGTGCGGTAACTCATGGTGTCACACACATTGACCTTCTCCCCATACCGTACCCCAAATCCTTAGCAAGGCTTTTTATACTAATGTTGCTCATCCGTCGTAATTTCTGTATATTACGGGATGCAGTGGTCAAAGTTGTGCCATAAACAACTAGCAAACATTAAAATTACACTGTCAAATTATGGTATCACATGCACACCCTAAACGCATTCACGTAGAAATAGTTTCATGTGGCTGAAGTGAAAATTTGGTAAAATGTGATATATTTTTTTCTAATTTAATTTTTTTTTAAAAAAAAAAAAATTAAAAAGTGGTGCCTCTCCTTTCTCCTCCAAATGCATCTGAGGAAGTAGACTTTGGTCTATGAAAGCTCATGCTGCCAATTTCTTTCTTTCAGTTAGTCTCAAAGGTGATCCAAGATCTCTCTATATATTTTCTCCTCCCAGTAAACCTCACTCCACTCTCACCATCTCTTAAAGCATTTTAAAGGGACACAGGCAAATGCCATTTCTGGAAAAAAGGCAGATGTCTGAGGAGTAGTGGTGTCACCCCCCTTTAGGATGCAGTCCGCACCCTCTGCACCCCCTAATGACGCCACTGATTTGGACTCCCAGTATCCCCCACCATCTCCAGCTCCCAGTATCCCCCACCATCACCCAGCCAACATGGATAGGACGATCCTAAGAGTTCCTTGCAGAGGTCGATGCATGCCCTCCAACATCTCACAAAGGAAAACCAGTCAAGCACCATCACTGTGTGGCCAAAAATGGCAAATGTTATTAAAGAGGAGGAACAGACAGGCTAGGATAGGCTACTGCAGTTTGCTTTTGCCTAAGCCTACTGGGAAGGGCAAGACTCCACTCCCTTTTCCCCCTCCTGCTGAATTAACTGAGTGTAAACTAATTTTGTGCTTTGACCTCAGTTGGTAGCAACTGAAGTTAGCTGAGGACAAAGGGGTGAAGTGGGAGGAGGAGAGAGAAACTGGGACATTTTAAAAGTAGATGAAAAGTGGGAAGGCAGAGGATTAATCCGGACTGTTTCTGCCAAATTGGGAGAGTTAGAGTAGGTGCCAAACCCTCTAAACTTTGGAAACAATGCAAATTGCCACACAAATTGGAGAAAGGGGGAAAAAGAAGAGAGAAACCAGGACAATTTTAAAAGTAGATGAAAACTGGGAAGGCAGGGGATTAATCGGGACTGTTTCTTCCAAACTGAGATAGTTGGAGTTTGTGCCAAGCCCTCTAAACTTTTCAGACAACTGTTACAAAATTTGAGGAAAAGGGGGAGAAACCGGGACAATTTTTAAAGTAGCTGAAAAAAAAAAGTGGGACAGCAGAGGATTAATCGAGAATGTCACTGCCAAATCGGGACATTTGGAGGGTACGCACATGATTCCCTCACCCATGATTTTAAAGTGTTTTACAGAAGAGGGATGGGCAAGGTAAAACAACAGGTCTTTGGTTGACGGAGGCTTAAAATGCACCTGTTCAGCCATGTGAAATGTTGGCTGCAATCTTAAAACCATTTGCTCCAAGTCCTCAGTGTGACTACCTTGAAGTAAGTGGCTGCGACCGGCTGCATTTAATGCATTATTCATCGTGCGTAATGGTTGAGAGGCTTTGCATCCGGCCGGATGGACGCGTGCCCATTAGACGCCTCCCTAAGGAACAGGGAAAAGCCATTAGGATTGCAGACGGACAGGGAGAGCAATGAAGGCGATGTCCCCAGGCCCCGGACATACTTCTGCAACATGAAATTGCACAGGATGCCTTCAAGGTGGAACACCTTTCAAGGCAACAGGTGGTCCAGGAATCTTCTTCTGGCTTGGCAAATCCAACAGTTCCCCTTCTGTGCTGCCCATTTCCTCTTAAGACAGGACATTAAATCCATCAAATAAGCTAACGCCAAGCCATAGTTTACAAAGCATTCTCTGGAAAGGACCCACAAGGGCCACCTAGTCTACCCTGCTTAGCAGCGCTAAAGCCATCCAATTTCTGTTCCAGTGAAGGAGACTCCATGTCCTTCTAAGCCAGTAGAAGACAATATGCCTTGCTCAAATACCCCGAAGGCACCAGATCCCATCTGAATTTGGAAGGTCAGCCCTGGTTAGAGCTTGGATGGGAGACCACCAATAGTGCCAAGTCCTGTAGGCTCTATTTCAGAGGAAGGACCTGGCAAAACCACCTCTGAGGACTCCTTCTCTCAGAAAACCCCATGGAATTCACAGGCAACTTGAAGTCACATATAGACAGAGACACATAATATCTTACAGACACCAGATCCCATCTCAGCTTGGAAGCTAAGCATGGGCAGCCCTGATTAGTACTTAGATGGGAGACCACCAATGTATACCATGTGCTGCTGGCTCTATTTCAGAGGAAGGAACTGGCAAAACTACCTCTGAGCATCCCTTCCTTGCCTTAGAAAACCCTACAAAGTTCATGGGGTCACCATAAGTTGGCAGGTGACTTGAAGGCACAGGCACACAGAGAATACAATACAGTTGGCATTGCAACCTAAACAAAAACCTTGGGATCTCAATACTTGACGGAGCATCTCTACCTGTATATACCTGCCCAAGGATTGAGCTCTGTAAGCAAAGCCAGCAGGCTCTGAGTCCCACCAAGAAGGACAACAAGGGAAAGGTCTTCTCTGTTGTGGCACTCCAACTGTACTACGGTCCTTGTCTGTCCTACCATCCTCAGGTTTCAAATCTAAATTTAAGACATGACACATGAGGGAAAAGGGATGAGGAGGGAGAAGGAAAAAAGGACTATTTGAAATCTGGACTGGACTGTATCAACTACTGTCAAAGTAAAGTAATTCCATTGAGTCAATGGAACTTACATAAATGGATTGGTGGATTTAGGCCACAGAATGGTAGAGACAGCAAACACATACAGCAAAGAAATACTGAACTACCCCAAAAGATTGGAATGAACCTATATTTGGAAACAGAGACCTAGCTCTGTTAGCCTGGAATATCAGTATGCAAAGGGATCCTTTGAGACTATGGTCCAAAACAGACTGCAGAAATCATCCAGTTTGAGACCGCTTTGCCTGCCCTGGCTCAATGCTAGGCAATTCTGGGAACTGTAATTTTGTGAGACATTTAGCCTTCTCTGTCAGAGAGTTCTGGGGCCACAATAAACTACCATTCCCAGGATTTTCTAGCACTGAGCCAAGGTAGTTAAAGTGGTCTCAAACTGGATTATTTTTGCAGTGTGTTTTGGACCTAACTCTGCAAAAGAAGTTGTAGCATGAGCTTTTGTAGACTTAGGGGGGTTGCAGACTGCCAGAAATAGTGCAAATTGAGTCCACTTTTAGGGTTAGGGTTAGGGTTAGGGTTAGGGAATCACGGGAACTGTATTTTATTGTGGCACCAGAGCTCTCTGACAGAGAAGGCTCAATGTCTCAGAAACAAAACATTTCCCATGATTCCCTAGCACTAACCCTAACCCTAAAAGTGGACTCAATTTGCACTATTTCTGGCAGTCTGCAATCCCCCTTAGTCTACTTCCTCAGATGCCACGAAGTGAACCGATTCCTGGGAAGGACCTTTATAATAAATGAATAGCCGTGGAACTGGTTCTTGACTATATGAATAGCCACGGAAATGCTATTTTTGCACAAGTTTTTCATTTCCATGGCTATTCATACAGTCTAATTACAAAGGTCTCTCCTGGGCATGCATCTAAGGAGTTTATCACATGGGGGACAATTGGAAGTATTAACAGTGTTTAACCCACCATAATGCCACAATTGTGCTAATGGTTTTCACATGATGTCATGTACAAAGTGCTATTATCCCATGTATAACCCATGATTATTGTGCAATTGCACTAATGGTTTTCACACAACGTCGAGATGAAACGTGATTAAAGTGCCATTATCCCACGAATAACCAGGCAAGAAACAGCAACAAATCATTCACAGGATTTTCCTGTGAATGACTTTTTGCTGTTTATTGCCTAGTTATTCCCTGGATATTCAGAGGATAATGGGGCTCTTACATTAATCTCATTTTAATTGCATTTTAATGTCAATTGCGCAATTTTTACGGGTTAATTACTGTTTAAACTCCCACTTTCCCCACATGTGATAAACTCCTAAGGAAGCAGATCATACAGAAGCTCCTGCTATGACTTCTTCAGCCGTGAGTCTCAAAGGTGCTACACGATCCCTATGCACACTATATTTGGAAAACAAGGGAGAAAAAGCAAGTGCCTCCTCCTCCTCCTCCTTCTCCATACAGTCACTCTGAAATATAGGTACATGCAAGCCCACACATATCCAAAGGAGCGGAGGGTGAGATAAAGAGATTGAAATGCTGCAGCGGCAGACACACAAAAGTGCTGATCCAGCAGCTGCCCAAGCGAGCGTGGAAATCTCAACACACAGCACAGGAGCAGCGACAAAAGAGACACACAGAGATCTCCCATCTGTCATGCAGGCTTTGGCTGAACAAGGCACCTAACGTTTCAAATGCTGGGAAACAGGTACCACTTTCACTGCTATAAAACAAGCCTGAAGCTTTCTAATACAGCCTCTGGTTTGGTTTATGGCAGGGGTAGGCAACCTTTCCCCTTTAAGGGCCGAGGGACTTCAGCTCCCAGAATCCCAGGAGCTATTGGCTAACATGGGATTATTGGCCAACATTGCTGAGGCTTCTGGGAGCTGAAGTCCCTCGGCCCTTAAAGGGGAAAGGTTGCCTACCCCTGGTTTATGGCAAGGGACGGCAATCTGCCAATAAGTTCTATTAAATGCATCATTCAATAATTTTATGCTATTTATTGGATCGTCTACAAAGATCAACATATCATCTGCAGAAGCTCGAAGTTTATACTCAAATCCTTGTATTTAACCCCTTTCTAATACAGCCTCTGGTTTGGTTTATGGCAAAGGACAGCAATCTGCCAATAAGTTCTATTAATGCATCATTCAATAATTTTATGCTATTTATTGGATCATCTAAAAAGATCAACATATCATCCGCAGAAACTCAAAGTTTATACTCAAATCCTTGTATTTAACCCCTCTAATATTTCCAGGTTATTTGAAGGACTGTATTATCCCTGGGCAAGTCACACGTTCTCAATCTCAGAAGATGGCAATGGCAACCCCCCTCTGAAGAAACTTTCCAAGAAAACCCCATAATAGGGTTGCCTTGGGAGTCACCATTCAACCGTTCATGGCTCCTAAAGACAGTAGGGAACGGTCAAGGCAGGGAGTGAGATGGAGGTTCAAGATCCCATCTGTTTTCTCTTGCAAGGCTGAGAGGCTGCCCCAAAACTGTGGCATGGCTGAATGCAGACAAGGTCAGGCCAAGCAAAGTAAAAGAAGCAGACCCACTCCCCAGAGGAGCAACCTCTGGAAAGAGACCATTCAACAGTCCTTCCAATGAAAGATATGCAGACAGAGCCTTTTCTTTGCAACTCAAGGGTCTCCTTTTCAATGGTGGCTGTGACATTGACACAAGGGATCACAATGGTTTGTTGGCCAACAAATAAAAGTCAGGGGAAGAAAAGAAACCAAATGCTCAAAGGAAACCATTTCACGGGTTTTTCTCCGCAACAAATCCTTTTATGCCCATCTGGATCCAGACAAACATAGTGTGCAGCTACTGAGAGTATGGATGGGATGGGAGCATTGTCTTCCAGTAAGATTTTTGCATCCTACCCAAATTTCTTTCAGTGCATTTTCGGTTGGTCAATTAAAGGTATCACTGTTTTGTGGATTTTGGATATTATTGTATTTGCCATATGGCCAACATGGATACCCTTGAATACATTTCTGCTACACAATTAGTCACAAAAGGGGTACAAGATCCCTTTCCATACTGATATTCAAGACTAACATGGCTAAGTCTTGTAATTCTACTAGAAATTTGGGGAGTGAAAAAAAAATTAATGGGAGACATAGAATTCCTGGGGAGGGCAATTCCCTCATTTCTCAACTCTCCCCAGTAGTTATGCCCCGGACAAGTACTCCAAGTATAAGAGCCAGCACTGCATTGTGGTTTCAGTGCTGAACCATGACTCTGGAGACCAGGGTTCAACTCCCCGCTCAGCCACAAAACCCACCGGAAGACCTTGGGCAAGTCACATGCTCTCAGCCTCAGGGGAAGGCAATGGCAAACCTCCTCTGAACAAATCTTGCCAAGAAATCCCCATGATGGGTCTGCCTCAGGGTTGCTGTAAGTCAGAAACAACTTGGAGGCACACAAGACAACAACAAGGGCTCCGTCTTGGTAGCCCCAACATGCCATCTCCAACAGTGGTCAGCCAGAAAGGTCACCAGTGGACACACAAACCTCTGTCCTTTGACCCGGGGCCATTGACACTCAAAGGTAGACTGGTCTTTCAGAGGGAGGCTCTATCAGCTCACATTCCTTTTGAAACCAGCTGCTGTCCAGAAGCCCACAAAGCAAGTCAAAGAAGGCAATTGATTCACAAATTGGGAGAAGAGATGGAGAAGAAAAAACCCCTCCATAAACACACATTTTGTTCTATTGTTATTGTTATTGTTATTATTGTCATTGAGTGTTCCATTCCATTTTTACTGTACCTAGAATTTGAATTAAAATGATTTGGGGGGGGGGGGGCTAAACACACACACACACACACACATTTTGTTTTTTTGTCTTTTGCTTTGCATGTCTGTGTGTGTCCTCTCCCATCTTCGGTGCATGCATAATATATATATATATATATATATATATATATATGGAAACCTTAACCCATATAGACATACACAGACATTGTATTGCCTTTTGCTTTGTGTGTTCTGTTCCACCTTTAGAGCATGCATAATTTAAATAAAAAATCTTTTGGGGGGGGGGTGAACCTAAGCCCACACACACACATATTGTTTTACCCGATTTTATTTCGTGTGTCCCCTTCTGTCTTTAGTGTATGCATAACTTAAATTTTTAAAAAAGATCATTTTGGGGGGAGAGGGAAACCTAAAACCAGAGAGAGACATTTTATTGGCTCGCCTTTTACTGCGTGTGTCCCCTTCCATCTTTACTGTGTGCAGAATGTAAAGAGCAATAAATTTGGGGTGGACAGGCAGACATCCATAGAACCCCCCCCCCACACCCCTTGTCCCACTGGAGTTGGGGTCCCCTTTCTTTCTTTTTCTTTCCCCTTCCTTCCTTCCTTCCTTCCTTCCTTCCTCCTTTCTTCCCTCCCTCCCTCCTTTCCTTCCTTTTCTTCCTTCCTTCCTTCGTCCCTTCTTTCTTGTCATGCTTCCATCCATCCATTTGTTGCTCCCTTCTTTTTCTCCTCTTCTTTCCTTTTCCTTCCCCTCCCTTCTTCCTTTTCATTCTTTCTTTCTTTCCTTCCTTGTTTCTTCCCTCTCTTCCTCTTTACTTTTCCTCCTCCCTTCCTTCCTCCTTCCTTCCTCCCTTCTTTCTTGTCATGCTTCCATCCATCCTTTCGTGGCTCCCTTCTTTTTCTCCTCTTCCTTCCCCTCCCTTCTTCCCTCCCTCCCTCCTTTCCTTCCTTCCTTCCTTCCCATCCCTCTTTCTTTCCTTCCTTCCTTCCTTCCTTACCGAGAAGCCGGCCCAGAAGGGGCAGGAGTGCCGGACGCGGGCGGAGGTGGTGAGGGCCAGGGCGGCGAAGGAGAGGGCCACGCCGAGGCCCCCGAGGCCCATCTGGGCCAGACCCAGCGCCAGCAGCGCCCTCGCCCCGGGACGCGACGCCGGAGGCGGGTGCGAGTGCGAATGCTGCTCCCCTCGGCGCCGCAGAGAGACCCACGAGGAGGAGGCGGCGGCGGGAGGAGGGCTGAGACAGCGTCCCCCGGAGGACACCGGCCAAGGCAGCGGCATCCTCCCCGGGAAGGGGGCTCAGCGCGGGACACAAAGAGGAGGAGCGCTCCCGAGGAGACAGGACCAGGAGGACAAGGAGGACGCGCCGGCCATGCCTCTGCCGATGCCTCTGCCTCTGCCGCTCTCGGCGCCGTCTTCCCAGCCGCAGCCTCCTCCTCTCCTCCTTCCCTCCTTCCCTCCTTCCCTCCTTCCCTCCTTCCTTCCTTCCTTCCTTCTCTCAGGTGCTGCGGCACAAGGATGCTGAGGGATGCAGCGGAGCTCCTGGTGCTGCGCCTCCGCCCCCCCTCCTCCCCTCTCCCCCCCCCGGGACTGACGCCTTGCCCGCCCCCCAAAAAACAGGCCACGCCCCCTCCCTCCCTCCCTCTCCTTCCTTCCTTCCTTCCTTAGGATGCGCGGCACAAGGATGCTGAGGATGCGGCGCCTCCTGCCCCCTCCTTCAGGATCGCTCCCTCGCCCAGCCCTGACCCAAAAGGAGGCCTGCCCAGGTGCCCCTCCCTCCCTCCCTCCCTCCCTCCCTTCCTCCCTCCCTCCCTTCCTTCCTTCCTTCCTTCCTTCCTTCCTTCCTTCCTTCCTTCCTTCCCTCCCTCCCTTTCTCGGCGCTCAGCTAGGAGACGCCGGTGCTGCGGCAGGAGGAGGCTGAGCCCTCCCTCCTTGAGGACTAGCCCCTTGCCCAGCCCTGGTCCAGAGCCCCAGAAGAGAGACTCCTCCTCCTCCTCCCTCCCTCCCTCCCTTCCTCCCTTCCTCCCTCGGATGAGCAACACAGGCATTGTGGCAGAGATGCTGAGGATGCGGGTGATGCTGCTGCGCCTCCTGTGCCCTCCTTGAGGACTGGCACCTTGCCCAGCCTGGGTTGAGGTCCCCTGAAGGGCTTCACCACCACCACCTCCTTCCCCTCCTCTTTTTGGGGAAGCCAACTTGAGGATTGGGGGGGGGGCAGGAGGAATAAGGAGGGAGGGAGGGAGGGAGGGGGGGGTTTCTAGGGACCCTGAACAGGGATGAAAGTGGCCCAGTCTTTGCCAGGTCTGCTTCCTTGGACAAGTCTTTCTCTAAACAAATCTTGCCAAGAAAACCTCATGAAAGGCTCAAGTTAAGAGTCTCTCCATAAGTAAAATAATAATAATAATAATAATAATAATAATAATAATAATACTGGGAGGCACACAACAACAACAACAGCAACAGAGAACCGGAAAGCTGTCTATCAAGGGTGCTATAGCTTTGAAGTGGCAGGGATGGGCTAAGTGACCTTTGGGTTCCCTTCCAAATATATAATTCTTTGCATGGCAGTGAACTACAACTTAATCCGTCCAAAATATCTGAAGGTCCAAAGATTTACACACACACACATACATACATACATACATGTGAAGTCCCTCCGAAATCTCTTATACCACAACCAAAGCAATTATGATGGACCGGCCCCTGTAGCACAATTTTTGGCTTCAGTTCTTCAGAGTACGAGAGAGAAAAAGAGAGAGAAAAGATCCCATCCATGTAAGTCAGATGCCTTCTGGCTATGTCCAGGACAAGGTGATCTTGCTTCTCCTTGCATTTGAGTTTTCTGATGATTTAATAACAGTTTTCTTTCTTTCTTTCTGTTTGTTTGTTTGTTTACAAAAATAATATTTATTTTAATTACATACCAGAAGATTCTCTTTGATGAGGATAGATAGGATAGAAAACCCATTCAACAAGATGCACACATATCACCACCTTGTTTTGAGCTCTGAAGCTTTCAAGGAACAAAAACTAGAGAGAGAATTTCAAGAGACTAGAAAGTAGGTGAGTGAGTGAATAAGTGGATGGACGGATGGATGGATGGACGGATGGATGGATGGACGGATGAACAGACAGGTGGGCACGTGGATATATAGATGAATGGATGAACAGGTGGTGGATGGACGGATGGACGGACAGACAGACAGGTGGGTGTGTGGATATATAGATAGATGGATGGACAGACAGAGAGAGAGATAAAAGACAGATGGGTGTGTAAATATGTATGGTAGATGGATATGGATATGCGGATGGATGGATGGATGGACAGATGAAAAGACAGGTGGGTGTGTGGATCTGAAGATGGATGGATGGATGATGTGAATGGATGGGTGGATGGACAGACAGATGAAATGACAGACGGGTGGGTGTGGATATATAGATGAATGGAATAACAGATGAACGGACAGATGGATGGACAGACAGATGGGTTTATGCATATGTAGATGGATGTGGATATGCAGATGGACAGGTGAAAAGACAGATGGGTGTGTGGATATGAAGATGGATGGATGGAAAGACAGAAGGGTGGGTAGGTAGGCAGGCAGGCAGGCAGACAGATAGAGCCTCCAGATGCTGTTGAAGTGTAGCTTCCAGCTGCCCTAGGTCCCACAGCCAATGGGGACAAACGATGGGCACTGCAGAGCAAAGACATCTGGAGGACTGCATGATTCCCTGCCCTGAGAGCGAGAGAGAGAGGCAGACGTCTTTCTCCTTGCCATAATGATCTGCCAGTGTACTGCTTTGGGAAGAGAAGGGAACATTAGCCTGATCATCAGCTGGAACAATATCTGCCTTTGCAGAGGATGACTTATAACAAAACCCGATTGCATCTGACTGATGACCGGCTAATGAAAATTCGGAATGGTGAAGAACCTTAATATCTCCAGTTATTTTTATTATTCCCTTTCACCATTCCATCCATTCTGTAATTTCTCATGGAGGAGGGAGCATAAGCAGCCCAACATTCAGAGTGAAAATTAATAAGATCAGCTGGAGATGAGTAATGGCAGAGTATGGCAATGGTCCTCAATGCATCCTGTCTGGCTGCACGGCTTCCTTAATTGCAGATTCTGCTCCCAGGATTTACCAGCATTCATCTTTGCTTTCTTTCGGTAAAGGAAGGGAGGCTCCTATTTTCATAGAAAGGAGCAAAGTTGTTGTTGTTGTTTATGTTGATGATCAGCCAGAAAAAGCATAATTCATTATTTTCCTTAATCTCTCTTTAAACCTGTCCTAATCTACCAAACTTCTTAGAGTCTCATGTTGTTGCTGTGTAATTTCTGATTTAGGCTGGCAGAGTCTCATACAAGACACAAATGTGTAGCTAGCATACAAAGACCAGATTTCTGTTCTACACACCATGGCCCTACACTTTAAATTGTTGGTATTATTTTCTGTTTTTAATTTGTTATTGTGATCTCAATTGATATATAGCTTAATAACTTTTTAAGGGGGGAGGGAAATATATTGTTTATGTTGTAGGTTCTTAATGCTGTAAACCACCCAGATTGGTTCGCTAAAGGGCGGTATAAAAATTATTATTATTATTATTATTATTATTATTATTATTACACACCATTGTTGGTCATTTTCATCCAATGTGGAACATCAGGATTCAGTTCAAGGTTGTAGAAAGAGCTACACATGTGCTCCCACTGCAGATCATGCACCGCAAATGAAGATCCAGACTGTGCATTGTGCATACAGCTGTGCATTCAATTGGACAATGTCACAATTCGATAATGGGGCAGCATCGTGCAATTGTTGTGTAACTGCTGTCAAATAGTTAATGCTCTCTCCCCTTGACCAAAAATCTCAGCCCTTGGGAGTAGCAGCAGTGGATGGCTTTTGGGGAGTTTCCCACTTCCACATTTTAAAAATTAAGATCCTAGTCATCCTTTATGGGTAGCCAAAGTGCAGCCATCTAGATAGTTGGTGGATTGCAACTCCCATCATTGGCCATACTGGCTGATAGTCAATGGGAGTTGTAGTCCCATAACATCTGGATAGTAGTGGCTGCCATGTCAGTGAGGCAATGAATCTGCTCTGGGTTACTGGTTGCTTCTATACTGCAGAATCAATGCAGTTTGACACCACTTTAACTGCCGTGAGTTAATGCTATGGGGTTTGTAATTTTGTGAGATGCTTAGCCTTCTCTGTCGGAGAGCTCTGGCACCACAACAAACTACAAAAGCCAGAAGTCCATAGCATGGCAGTTAAAGTGGTGTCAAACTGCATTACTTCTGCAGTGCGGATGAGGCCCAACCTGCCTTGCGTTGACACAAACTCAATGCGGCTTATTTCTAACTAGCCACAAACTGGACGATGCTGTCCATTGACTTTCACTCTGCCCTTTGGACCCGAGCGGCACTTTCCCTTAAAAGATGATAATCAAATGATTAGGCAACAATGACAAATAAAACAAAGCACCAGCAGCAGCAAGAGAGAGAACCGGGATAAAAAATGTGAAGCAAGAGGAAGAATCGATAAGATAATCACGTCATTTTTTCCTCCAACTCTATGAGGTCTTTGGGAACAAAATGTTAAGCAATATCCCCCTTTGTGCCATAGTCTTTAGCTGCCATTTAAAAAATAAATCCTGTTCCGCCTTCAAACCCCCTTCTTGGTTCTCTTTGTAGCAGAGAAATCAGAAGATGGGATCACGCTACCTGTTCTCTTATCGGTCATCGGGCTTCGTGCGAGCGCCTTCCAAATTGCTGGGCATCATCCTTGATCCCAAATCACTCGCTATAATTCTGCATTGTGTGCCGCTCTGTCGGATGCTGTTCAAAAGCTCACCTCTGCCCGGCTTTGGATTCTGAAATGGTTGCTGTGTGGTTTTAAAGGAAGACAAAGCACTTGAAGCTAATAAGAGAAACTCAGGAGGTCGCCATTCAAAGGCCTCCGGACTCAACCTCTGCAAGCCGGGAAAAGTTCCCCAATTAACCCTGGCTGCGTCTGCACTGTAGAAATAATGCAGTTCAAATCCTTATCCAGATGTGGAAACCACTGGGTAGCCTTGGGAAAGTTGCATTCTCTCAGCCTCGGAGAAAGGCAAGGGCAAACCTCCTCGGAATAAACCTGGCCAAGAAAACCTCATGATTATGATTGCAAAGCAAGGCGCTGCAAAATGGAAGGCGTCCAGAAAAACGGAGGACATTCCAAAAGGACAGTATAGCTATACATTCATTTTGTTTGGTTTATTTATAGCTATGTTGTAGTTGTTGCGTGCCTTCAAGTCATTTCTAAGTGATGGCGACCCTAAGGTGAACCTATCCTAAGGTTTTCTTGGCAAGTTTTCTTCAGAGAGGGTTTGCCGTTGCCTTCCTCTGAGGCTGAGAGAGTGTGACTTGCCCAAGGTCACCCTTTGGGTTTATATGGCCAAGCAGGGTTCAAAACCTGGTCTCCCAGTGTCCTCTTCCAACACTCAAACCAATACACCATCCTGTCCCTCTAGGTTTGTTTTAGGGGTTGTCATCAATTGGGAGTGACTTGAAGCCACGCAACAGCTGCAACATTTTAATGCTGAACTTTTAGTACTTATAACAGCATTGCATTTATTTTAATTTGTAAACTGCCTTGAGGAGAAAGGAGGGATAAAAATAATTTTCCATCCGTGGGTTCAAGTGGAGACTGGAAAAACCTGGATACAAATCCTAAATTCATGTAACTATCTTAAGGTTGCTGCCGCAGTACAGAATTAAGGCACTTTGACACTGCTTTAACAGCCATGGCTCCATGCTATGGCACTCTGGGATTTGTAGTTTGGAGGGCCAGCAGAGCACTCTGACAAAGAGGGCCAGACAGCTCACCAAACTACAAATCCCAGAGTGCCATAGCACTGAGGCACGGCAGTTAAAGCAGTGTCAAATATATATGTAAGTCCACTTATGAAGATGCAACTCTCCAACAGGATTCCAGGGTTCATCTGCAAAATATTTAAGGGTAAACACTAAGCAGCATTTCCTTTCACGTGTCAGGGCTCTTAGGGTTTTGAAAGTAGGAGTATGACCCTGGTCTGGAGACCAGGGTTCGAATCCTTTCTCAGACATGGAAACCCACTGGACGACCTTGGGCAAGCCATACTCTCTCAGCTTCAGAGGATGGCCATGGCAAACCCCCTCTGGAGAAACTTTCCAAGAAAACGCTGAGAAAGGGAACAACTTGAAGGCAAACAACAACAACAACAGTGTTGTGTTGAACGGTGTCAGCAAAACAGCTTCCCTCCCCTGGTTTGCTGGGACAGAGTGAAAGGACAAAACAGCTACACATCTCCCTCTTTATGACTGGAGCTGTCATGCCAAATAGATGAAGACCAGCATCTTCAAGGAGAGGGTAGATTTAGAGCCATTGCCATTGTCTTCTCCAAGGATCAAATACTTTTCACAAACGAAACTGTCCCTGGACCATTCCCTTCCTCTCCTCCACAATAAAAAATGGAATTGCAACTGTCACCGGAGAGGCAATTTCACTTGCACGTCCCATCTTCTGCTAGAGGCACGGTGTATCATTCTTGTTTGGTAGCAGATCGCTCCCCTACAACAAGACCTAAGGACTGTGCAGCTGTCTGCTTAACACCGCTGCAGACAGGTTTCCTAAAAATAGAAGCCCCCATTTTGCAAAAGGGAGTAGTGCGGAATCAAAGGCTGCAGTCATCTTTCCACTCGAGCAACAAAGGGAGCGTGTCACTCGCCGGGAAGGCCATCTTCCATCTCCCTCCAGAGAGCCATCCTTCAATTCAGAGAGTTTTTGATGTGAGGAAAGAGCGGATGAGGCACCACAGTGCAGCAAGCGGTTTGAACATTGGACAGGATAAGTCTGACTTAGGGTTGCCATGAGTCAGAAACGAACAATGAACAGTCACCATCCAAAATTAGGAATAAAAGTTACAGTGTGTAAGGCAGGGGTAGGCACTGGTGTAAGGACATGCCAAATTCATCCAGTGTCTGGAGCTGAGTCTCAAAATCCTTGCCACGCTTGCTAGCCATTTAGGCTTTCCATGTTTTGCTTCATGCGACTGGATGCTGGGATATGCCATGCCTTTGGTGCTGCTGGGAGCCAGGGAATGGTTATCTCTCTTGGGGATTATTAATGAACAGATGGGAAGGGGAGGATATTTTGTTGCTGTTGTTGTTGTTCTGTGCCTTCAAATCATTTCTGGCTTATGGCAACCCTATCGTAGGGTTTTCTTGGCAAGTTTCTTCAGAAGGGGTTGGCCATTGCTATCCTCAGAGGCTGAGAGAGTGTAACGTGCCCAAGGTCACTCAGGGGTTTCCATGGCCAAGCTGGGATTCAAACCCTGGCCTCCAGAGTCTTAGTCCAATGCTCAGACCACTACACCATGTTGGCACTCATAGGGCACCAAGAATTGCCAAAGTCAGTTAGTTCCATGGGAATGCCTGGTACAAGAGAAAACAACAGGGCTGTCTGGGAAAACAGGTTTTTACGACTTTATGAGAAATAGGGTTTGAGCACTTGAAAGGGTTTGAATTGCTTTGGGCTTTTATTATACTGTGTAATCGAACTGCTTCAGTCCTAACAACATCACCATACTGTTCACTACTTTGGCTTCTGGATCAAGCTTGGTATTTTACCAGTGATGTTTTGCTTTGGTGGGCAGATAGCTTTCAGGTCAGTGGGGCTTAGACTAGAATTTCAAAGGAGTTGGCCAAGGTGCTGAATTCAATTCCTCCCAGAAGATTTAGGACCTTGGTACCCTTTTTCTACTCTCAGAGTGCATTCACTGCTCTAATACATGGGAACCGCCAGAAACCATTGATTTCATTGTGTAATAATGGTCACAGTATAAAGGACATGTTATGTGGATGGAAGAGAACCAGTTGGTGCAGTGAATCTCACCTGGTTCTGAGCCAAAACTTCAAAAGTGTTTTCCAAACTGTTAAACCAATTTGGGGATTAGTGTTCAGCACCATTGGATAGTTTCAAATCGGGATAGTTGGAGGGTGAGCCAGAAGGACTTCATGGTTTGAGTGTTGGACTATGACTCTAGAGACCAGGGTTAGAATCCCCCGGTCAACCGTGGAAACCCACTGGGTGACCTTGGTCAAGTCACACACTCTCAGCCTCAGAAGATGGCTATGGCAAACCTGCTCTGCAGAAACTTACCAAGAATACCCCACGATAGGTTCACCTTAGGGTTGCCATAAGTCGGAAACAACCTGGAGGCACACAACAACAACAACAACAATGGTACTTTGTATTTTAGTCATCATTGTCACTCTCCTAGAATAGCTCACACAAGCAAACAAAGGGATGGCCAATGATGAAGGTGTGCCAGGGAATCCAACCACCTTAATATACCTTTGTCTGGAAGCCCCAAAACAATATATATGTGTGTGTGTGTGTGTGTGTGTAGTAAAAATATCCCCATGGACTGCATTTAAAACAGTGTTTTCAAAACTGGCAATTTTACCATATTCTAGGGTGTATGGCACTGAGCCTCTAGTTATCATTTTCTTTTCCTCTGGTGTATGATTTTAACACAGTATTTCCAAGGAGGCTCTGGTCACTCTTTCCCTCTTAACTGGAATGGGTCTCTTGCAAAAGCACTTCCGCAGCAGGGCTGCAAATTAAAAGCAAGCCTGGGATGCATTCAACAATCGTCATCAGGCTCAAATAAAAATCAATGGATGCACGGCATCCTTTCGGTGACTTAATCAACGAAGGAGACAGGGAAGGAGTTTCAGATCGCCGCCAGCTTTCAAAGAGGCTGAAATAATTTAAGAGTCCAAAGAGTCCCTGGTTCCCCCCCCCCCTCCTTTTACATCCAAAGGATAAAAGGGCTCTTTGACTTATTATGATAGTGAAATTAGATATTTGGGAGCTATCGTCATAGTAAGAGTCCCTCCGGATGCCATTAGCCTTAATCAGCACAGTCCTATCTCCTTCTTAAACATAATCGAGGAGAGGAAAATGTTGGTCCCAGGCTACCAAATGAGGGATAACCATCCAAGAGGATGTCTGTTGAATCAGACGTCAGCCATGAGCATCCTTCTGTCTTGGAATGGGAACCTCAGCAAAGTCAAAGCAGAGGAGAGGTGGCCTGGTCACCACAACGGCCAAATAATACGTCCAAACAGTCCGGACGATGCAGGGCCCAATCCACAATTCTGATGTGAACTGTCCGGATGATATGCCAAACCTGCAATATATCACCCTTGTTGTTATTGGGTGCCTTCAAGTCCTTTCCAGCTTATGGTGACCCTATCACAGGTTTTTCTTGGCAAGACTTGTTCAGATGAGGTTTGCCATTGCTTTCCCCGGAGGCTGAGAGCATGTGACTTGCCCAAAATCACACAATGGGTTTCATGGTTGAGAGGGGAATTGAACCCTAGTCTCCAGAGTCGGAGCCCAACACGCAAAACCCTATGCCACTCTGGTTCTTACAACGGATTAAATCATGCAGAATATTGCAGAACTTTTTGCATCACATTGCTGGTTTTTTTTTTTTTTTTGCAGCACATTGCTGAATTTTTTGCATTGCATTGCAGAACTTTTTGCATTGCATTGCTGAATTTTTTGCACTGCGTTGCAGAACTTTTTGCATAGCATTGCAAAAATTTGCAGAATTTTTGCATCACATTGCAGAATTGCTAACAGAATTGCTAAATTAATTGCTAACAAAGTAAACACGGGACACAAAGTGTGGAAAAATGAGAAAAGATGAGTAAGACAGAACTCTTCTAAATTCCTCTGGTAACTAAGGACAGGCATCATACAAAATAAAAACCAAGCAGCACTTGGAATCCAACAATAAGCGCGGTTATTATGAGACAATGGATAAATCGTCCTCGTTTCTCCAATGGAATAATTATTCTAATCCATTCCACGACAAATGTGCATTGTTAATGAGTGGGTCATTAACCTTAACAATGTGTCAAAGCGTTCCTCACTCCGATCCAATTCAGCTGAAATTACTGCCTAAGATAATGGTTGGAACGTGCATTTTGCATACAGAATATTCCACAATATCATGGCATCTGAACAAACGCAGCAATCCACTTCTTAATTGCCCAGCATTTAGGGCTGTGGGTGAATGAGGGGGAAAGAAGGGGAAGAGAGAGTGTTCATTGCAGGCCAAGAGAAAGAAATAAAAAAGAGACCAGGTGAGTGAGCATCCTTTCTTTCTTTCTTTCTTCCGTGGATTAATTGCGGGAAATGATGTATCCTACTTCTGAGTTGGTGCTAGGTCAAAACGTGAATGTTTAACAAAGCTTGCAAGGTAATACTTTGGAGACTCTGCAAGTGAACCTACAAACGGTGCATCTTTGAAGTTCTTGGATTACAACTCCCAGCAGCCCTGGGCAGCAAGGTGCATGCTGGAGAATGATAGGAGTTGAAGTCCTTGCACGACTCACGCTCTCTGCTATTGCAATTTCCTACAAGATGAGTATGGGGGGGGGGGCTGGTTGTTACCTATGACTATTGACTTAATCAATACCTATGACCACCAAGACCTGATTTGGAAAGAGTTTCTGCCTATAATTTAGTCTCAGTTCTTTACTTGAGAAATAAGGCCATTAATATCCTACCGAATGCAAAAATGAAACACGGCTTCTCTCCAACGGTTAGGACAGGAGGGTTGAGCCTTATAAATCTTAATGGAAATTAATATGCTGGTGCTGAACAGGAAAACTCGCTATCATGTACCCTCACTTTAGGGTCCCGTCCGTTCCATTTTAATTAACCGAGTTGCATTTCACCCAATTTAGGCCTCTGATAATAAATGAATCTCACCCAATCCAGGGGCCTCTTTTCGCTGGTAATTTGATGGGAAACTTGGGGGGGAGCCAAGAACATTCTGTCTCAAAAGGGCTGCGTTGTAAAAATAAGAAGAAAATAAATGCAACCAGTTAATAACTTGCAAGCAATTGCATTATCCCTCGTGTCCAAATATATCTTTGTTTATCAAGGGTTTGCATCACCCTATAGTAGACGTTCGGGGTTCAAAGATGCACCATGGAACACGATGCTAAGAGCATCCAAGAAGAATTTGCCATTTATAACAAGCTTCTTTGCATGATGACACAGGTATGACAGTCAACAACCATGGTTTAAACTTGAACAGAAATTCATTTTGACTAGGAATGGATCCAGACAGCTGATGCCTGAAGCCACATCATGTTTAAAGCCTCATAGCATCTCAGTCCTTCACATTCACACATACATGTACACACTAACAATTACTGGCTGCAATCCAATACTCCCCCCCCCCCCCCCGGGATATGCGGAGATACACTGCATGCAAAAACATTGCACAACATAGGTCAGTGGTTTGTTGGTGTTGGGAAATGCACAATGCACAACCACAATGCACAATGTTATTTTAGGTGCAATTCCACATGAGCATCCACAGATTTTGGTATTCATGGAGAACCATAGAACCAAACTTCAGTGTATACAACAGGCCCACTATATTAGATTGATTGATCATTGATTGATTGATTGATTGATTTGTTATTGTGTGCCTTCAAGCCATTTCCAACTTACGATAAACCTAAGGCATGGCATTTCTTGGGGCTGAGATTGTGTGACTTGCCCAAGGTCACCAGGTGAGTTCCCATGGCCAAGTGGGGAATCCAGCTCTGAGCTCCAGTCGTAGGCTGCATCTACACTATAGAAGTAATGCAGTCTGACACTACTTTGACTGCCATGGCACCATCCTACAGAATCCTGGGATCTGTAGTTTGGTGAGGAGCCAGCCCTCTTTGACAGAGACGCCTAAAGACTTTGCAAAACTACAGATCCCAGGATTCCATAGAATGGAGCTACAGCACTTAGTGCCACCCTATGGAGTCCTGGGATCTGTAGCTCTACAAAGTCTTTAGTGGTCTCAAACTGTGTTATTTATACAGTGTAGATGCACCCATAGCCAACACTCAAACCACTACACCATGCTGTCTCTCTTTATATTTATACCCAAACTCTTTTTGTTCACTTTCTGAAAAATCGGCAGATACAAGAAGAGTGGGAAAACAAGGATTGCAAAAGATCTCTCTAGCATCAAGCAAGCATAAAATGGTGGTCAGATACATCCAAATTGCTGGCTTATGCAGCATGACCAGATGTCCTCACTGCAAAGGAGGACAAGGCACCACATAATGGAGGACATACAAGAAACATGGAGGATGCTGCCAAAGAAAAACTCAAAACACTCATAGAATGTAAATCCAGTCTTCTTGAGCATGCTCAAAATGGAGGACATTTTGGAACCCCTTCCTGGACAGAAGTTTGAAATGCAGGACGTGTCTGGGAAAAGGAGGCTCTCTGGTTACCCTTTGCTTATGCCTTCAGCTGCTTTTGGGGCCCAAAATCTGGGATTTCCCTGAATTAAGCCAAGATGTGTGCTTTTCCTATGGTCCTTCCTCAGAAGGAGAACGTTCCCAAGCGAATTTCCAGCCAACATCCAGTGTGACAACTTATATGTTCAATATTTAACTCAGATGATGCTCGGAAGTAGGTTGTTGTCATCTCTGCCCTGTGATGTTTCTCTACTGCTGCAAAGATGAAAGGAAAGCCATTTCCACCCAAAAATAAACCAAGGAGATTTTTTTTCCCTACAGTGACCTAGAAACAGTTCCCACAAACCCCCCAAAACGTGATGTACCAAGTTTTGCGTATGTGTGCGTGTGCCTTCAAGTTGCCGGTTTACAAAAGGTTTCCAGCATCCTTCCCCAACTGGATGCTCTCCAGGTATTACTGGACTCCAGAACCCATCATCCCCAGCTAGCATGAACGATGTATCACTCTGGCCTGAATGAACAGCAATGTGGATCCTTGTAGACACAAGACATTTTTCCTTGGCCATGTAAAAGTTAAGTGAGTTCTGGTGCATCTTAAAAACACGCCTCGCCCTTGGTGAGTTCCTCCTACTCCGAATTTTTCAGGGCTTTTTAAAGAAAGTTCTATGGAAGACACCATTTGCAAGTTGCCCCTTTGGTCCTCAGCTTTTTCCCAAGTCCTGCAAACTGAGTTCAAAGTGCAAAAGTAGTTTGCACTTAAGTTATTTCAACAGGAGGGAGAGAAGGGATGGAAACCTTGCCCTTCTTCCCTGTAGACTCAAGCAATAGCAAACTGGTGCAATTTTTCCTACCTTGTGTGTTTTCCCTATCTGATAACTGTTGCTATCTTGACCATGTTCTGACGTTCCTTGACTCCATACATCCCAGTTTTAATCCACGAAATAATTGGAGGGTATGCAACACAACTGTTCCACATTAACTGCATTAACACAAACACACACACACACACCTGCACAGACTGACTTGGAGACCGAAGGTGTCCTATCCATCTTCTTATGGCATGGCTAGATTAATTCCTCAGTCTCAAATCTCCAGCCATCCTTATCAGATTAGGAGCATGATGTGCTCTATGGGAGCTCATCCGCCAATGAAAAACACACTGCAGAAATAATCCAGTTTGAGACTGCTTTAACTGCCCTGGGCTCAATGCTAGGAAATTCTGGGAACTGTAGTTTTGTGAGAAGACATTTAGCCTTCTCTGTCAGAGAAGCTCTGGTGCCACAATAAACTACAAAACATCTCACAAAACTACAGTTCCCAGGATTCCCTAGTACCGAGACAGTTAAAGTGGTCTCCAACTGGATTATTTCTGCAGTGTGTTTTGGACCTTGGCCTCAGTAATCCTTGCAAGAATCCTGCAAAACAGACCACACTTCTCCCCATATTGTAGCAATGGACACTGAGCGCTCCCATATCAGTGGGATGGTTCAATCCGCCCTGGGTTTAAATCCAAACTTTAAAGAGGACATCTGTGGCGGTGAACCTTATCTACCCCACTAGGCTTAGCCGCTTGGAGAATGCCTTTAAACTTTGGGCTGAGACCCAGAATAGATGCATTACCCAACAATACAGAAGGCAGTATTGAGCTGCTGTCTACTATGGCTTTTCTGCCCATACATCTCCAACCAGTTCCAAACTTGACTTTCCTTTAGCAAGTTCAAGCTGATCAAAAAACGATCCCAGCATTTCATTCTCTGGCTTTCTGAAGCGCTGCTGGGCAGCCATTATGTTGCTCTAAGCGCCACTGCGCACTGATTTTGTAAAAAGGCCATTTGAGGTTATCAGCGCCTTTTCACAAGTCCTGGACTGGACCATTCTTCTGCCTTCCCTTCATCTTGCTTTTCTCTTGCTAATTGAGATGCTGGGACTACGGGGGTGAGAACAAGCCACAGTTCTTCAATTCAATGCCCAGGTCGAAAGGAAAGGTTGGCTACTTTGGGGGGTAGTAATGAATGCCAGGGTCCTCCCCAGATCCCAGGCCAACTGAAGCTCAAAGGTCTGTCAAAATGAAGCGAAGCCACAGTGACCCCAAAAGCCCTCGACTGCGCAAAGGTTTAAGTGGGATGCAACAATTAAAGCCAAGGGCAAAGTGAGCTCAAAGTTAGCTTTCGGCTGAGCAAAGCCATCCTAAGTAACAGCTGCTGTTCACCAAACGATGAACTAAGCATCACTCCAATAGATTGGGTTCCTGGGCTCAACTGTGGCCAAAAATGCCCATGCCCAGAACAAGATGATGATGATGTTTTGGACTTGAAAAATATTTTTAAAATGGACTTAAGTTCCTGGGCACAACTATGTTCAAACATGCACCCACTAAGGATGAGACTGTAATGTTCTAGACTTTTAAAAACATAAAATAAATAAATACATTGCATTTACTAAAGAAATTACAGCATGGCTTGAGTGTTGGATGGTGACTCTAGAGACTAGAGTTTGAATCTAGATTCAGCCATGGAAACTCATTTGGTGACCTTGGGCAAGTCACACCCTCTCAGCCTCAGAGGAATGCAAAGGGAAACCTCCTCTGAACAAATCTTGCCAAGAAAACCCTGCAATAGGGTTGCCTTAGGGTCGCCACAGTTGTCAGAAACGACTCGAAGGCACACAACAACAACCACAAATGGATATCTGTGTAATGCATAATAAATTTAATAAGGCAACTGGGATGGGAAATGTTGAGGATGACTGGTTGAATGTTTGTAGGGATTTTTAAAAGGCAAGGTGGATGCTGGTTAGAAAGAGAGTGAGGGATATGAGTGTCAAAATTAGGAATATAAGTGGGAAATGCGAGTTAGAATTAGTGTCAGGTGGGTTTTGCAAAAAATGCCAGAAATTCACAATAACTGTCATCCATCAGAGAGAAAGCTTTGGAATCATTTCATTCGTCTTTGCAAGAATAAAATAAGCAGAAATTTGCATCCTTAGACCAAACCAACAAATTTGCCTTGGATCCTGCCCTGTAGGATGCCGAACATGAATGATATCCAGATTGATCTGTCCAAAATAAGATGCGCCCACCATGTGCTCAGATACACCATCTTTCAAAATATAGACACCCAGCAATCCTCTCATTGTTGTGTAACAGCAAACACATTCGCCTCTCTCTGGCAATATTTTTTTACGCAAAAGTAGGGTCACCGGGGCCATCTTAGCCGGACGGAATAATTAAACCTTAAGAGAAGCAAGAAATCAAAATGTTTGCTTGGCTTACTTGCAAGCACTGGACACCGAATTAAAATAATTGCTTTTTGATAGGGAGACGAAGGGGAAAATCTTAATCACCGTCAGCTTTGGAAGCTGTGGCTAGGATGCTAAAACAACTTTGATCGCACTCTTGTTTCTCCTCTTCTTACTGCACTAAATTATGTATGACTTCTATAGAAGCACTGGGATTGCAATAAAATAAAATAAAATAAAATGGTGTGTGTGGGGGGGGCAATATGGCCAGGAAATGGGGTATGGAGGGGGCACAGCCATGATGTTTTTTTCTTCCACTTAGTTACATTATCACATTGCGGCTTTGGAAATCCAAAGGGAAACTCCTGGCAGACTGGACCATTATATAGCCATTCTATAAATCATGGAGGCGGTTGGTTGAATTAAGGCCTCTCCTAATGGTACGGTTGGAGACAGAGAAAGGAACGATCATGGCAAGGAGAAGGCCATGGACACAGGCTGCAGCTCCTCCTCGTCCTTTCCAATTGTCCAGTTAAAAAAAGAAAAGCAGATACTCAACCCAGTGATATCCATCAATATGCCTCCGTGAACAGCAACGTGGAAAGTCATGCTCACCCTTGGATTTTTCCCCCCCTGCTCTTGCAACAAAACCAAGTTTTACTTTGCAATCTGGGGATTTTAAATCCTTGGGAGACACACAGGGAACTGAACTGTGCTTTGGATGTTTGCTGAGAAAAAAGGAACAAATGGGCCCCCTCCATTTTGCCTTCTTTCTTTGCAACCCCCCCCCCCCTTTTATGGGTGTTATTTGCAGAACAGCAGTTGGAAAGGAGATTTGAGTATTTGGGGTTCTCATCCTTCCATCAACATTTATTACAATTGTACAAACTACAGGTATATCTGCTGTAGGCTGTATTTCAGAGGAAAGAACTGGCAAAGCCACCTCTTGAGTATCCCTTGCCTAGGAAAACCCTATGAAATTGGCAAACCTTCTGACACAAAGCCAATTTCATAGGGTTTTCTTAGGCAAGCGATACTCAAGAGGTGGTTTTGCCAGTTCTTTCCTCTGAAATACAGCCTACAGCACCTGGTACTCATGGGTGGTCTCCCATCCAAGTACTAACTAGGGCTGACCCTGCTTAACTTCCAAGATCAGTCAGGTCTGACAACTATTTGGGAAATGGGAATTATAGTCCAGGGCACCAAGGTTGGGAAGGCTGAGACAGAACATTCATTTTGGTGAAGGTAACCCTTGGGCAAGCCACACTCTAATCTTAGATTCAGAGGTGAAAAATTATTTGGAAGAGAGAGGCTTTATGTAGAGAGAGGCAGCAGCTTCCACATTATGGGACAAATTCCCCTTTACACTGTCCTTGCTTTAAAAAACCCCATGCAGATTTAGTTGGCAATGTTCAGTCCTGGAGGAAAATGATTTCAGCAATAATGGTAGTGCTCAAGAGGAACACAGACGTGTCTCCATCACCAACGCTTTTTCCTTTTTACAAAAATTATTGAGTTAGATCAAGTTGTATCTCAAAAACCCTCGATGCATAAAAGCGGCGTTATGAAAATGCACACTTCTGCTCCCGAAGGGTTTACAGTCTATGCAATTCATTTAAGCAATGAAAGTTTATTGGGAAATAAAAGGAAGCCAGTGATGATGCTGATAATGGAGTTTGCAAAGAGTAAAACCGAGTGGTTGGACAAGCTGTAGGCAACATCCTTATACCAAACTACCTGAGAGTAAGACCCTTTGAGTCCAATCCAATGAATTCTGAATATTCTTCTCCTTTGGAGCAACAGGTTTGCCCTTTCCCTTATGTTTTCTCGGCTCAAATATCCCATTCCACACACACATCTACATTACATTGACATACCCTTCAACTGTCCTTATTCCATCCTACTTTACCAGCTATTTTTTAAAACTGTCCTAGGTACTGTATTCTCCCTTTTTCCTCCTTTGTCCTCAACTTACCGCAGTTTAAATGAGTTTAACAATGCAAAAGTAGTTTGCACTCAGTTAACTCCGCAGGAGAAGAAGAGAGGGCACAGCTTTGCCCTCTCCAGCCGGCTCAAGCAAAAGCAAAAAGCCATGGCTTCTCCTCATCAACAACTTTTGCCATCTTGACTAAACCCTTGATACTGCCTTACCACACACTTCTCAGTTTTCATTTGTAAATTCTGGAGGCTACGCAGTGAGGCCAGTTTTCAGAGAGGCCGAGATAGGAGGACACATAGAAGACAGATACTGCATACTTACATGCAACAAGGGTTTCCAAGAGGCTAGATACAGTCGTCCGTCCACATTTGTGGCTTTGACTTTTGCCGAGTTGATTATTCACAAATTTCTCGGTCCTCCAGGATGACTCCATGGTCAATATGTCAAGGTATGCTGGGATGCATAGTCCTTTTGTGATTCACAAAGGTGTGCGATGGGATGAACTGCAATGTTGCTGTGTTGCCATGAATGTGAGCTTTAGTCTCTGGGATGGCTAGCATGGCTGTCCAATTACTTACATTGCAGGCACCTGATACAAATGCTCTTGTCTATACTAGCCTTGCCTAAAAGAGAGAGGCCAGGTGGCTGAAATGGAGGTAATTGCATGGTCTGTAGATACTGTGTGTGTTTGGGGAGCATTTTCTTTTTGCCTTCCCTCTTTCTCTCTGTTTAAGACTAGATGTTGTGTTCTGTTCTTTGGATATTATTTGCCTCCTCCAAGTAAATTTATAGTAGCCAGAGCTCTATGCCTCTGTGTGATGATTTTTTAAAAATATTATTTATTTTTAAATTTATTTTATTTATAACTTTTATTAGTTAAAACACATAAAAACACAGATGTCATACAACGACATACAGACATACTTCTACATAACAAACACATGACTTCCTACTCCTAATCACTGATTCTGAATTATTTCATAAAAACTAATCTTTCTCCTGAAATTTCAAATATATATCATATCACTTAGGGGGAAAAAAAAACATTACTAACAAACTATACAGATATATAACAATTTCCCACCTATACCTCATAGATGTAACCTATAATTTTACTAGGACTGAGAAAGTAAAATATTATTTATTGTTATTGATTTTATTCTGTTAATGCAACATACCTGCTTCAATATATTCATATCTTTGTATTCTTTACAATCAATATATTTCTCCCAATCACTTCCAAATGTGCAATTCTTAAGTACTGATTCATCTCTATATCTGTTTAGTTCCTTCTTATTGTCTATACCATCTTTTCTCTTATTCCTGAATCTCTCGTTTCTCATTAGAATCAATAGTTTCTTTCACTTACATTCTATATTCTATGTATGACAATATTTACTCCCTGATTTTCCTCTGCTTTCTCTTAATCCAACAATTTGATCTCATATTTATCTCCTCCTTAAAAAAAAGAGTTACGTTATTTTCTAATTAAGTATTGTAAACAAAACTTTATCTGTTTTACTACTACTTCTTCAAAAATCTAATGCCTCAATTGTTCTTCATTGGCGCTCCACATTTTATTCCAGTATTTTAAGATGGGCAACCATTCCACTTCATGTTTCTTCATAGATTTGTTTTTGATCAAATATGAAAGTCTATCCATTTCTCTAAGTTCCTTTATTTTATGTAGCCAATCTTCTGTTGAAGGTGCCTCTTTGTTTTTCCATTTTTTTGCAATTATCAGTCTTGCAGCTGTTGTTATGTATAACATCACCTTCCAATATTTTGATTCATCTTGGGGTTTCAAATTCAATATCGTATTTAGTAAATAAAATGTTGCTACCATTTGTATGCTTTTTTTTTACCCAACACAATATGCACCAGATGCACTGGAGGACTTAAGAGATTCTTAGAGAGGACTTCTGTAGGCATCTGTAGGTCTTCCAGTACAATTCAGTGGTTAACTTCCAGCAGATGTTGACCACAGACTTAATCTAGAGATTCCTAGGGGTAATTTAGACGTTGGGGTTTTTTTTAGCACAACGACATGAATCATCTCACTCACATATTCTGGGTTTGTTATACACACTATGGAACTGCACCGATGTGCATCTCTGCAAGTTCTGTTGCTCACACATGCAAGAATTCGAATAAAGATGGAGTTGACAATGCGAATGCATTTGGAACATGTTCAAGGCATGCAGTTTTATCTCTGGTCTATTTGCATCGACTATTCGCAATACCAATGATGGGGATCCTTTTTTAAAAACTCGAGGAAAACCCTGATAGTGATTATCCCGGACTAAGTGGTTTTTTTGGCAGCCCCCCCCCCAAAAAAAACCCCTTAACCGGGTGCATTTGGGATGCGTGTAACAATGGAGGTTCATCCCAGATTCATCCTGGATTATATTCATCAAAAGAATACTTTTCTAGCCATTTATAGGTCCTCCAGCACAATTCAATGGTCAACGTTAAGCAGATGTTGACCACAGAGATATGTTGGAGGACCTACAGATTCCTAGAGAGATGTCCTCTCAGGTTTTCCATTTTATGGGGATCCTGAGCCCCTAACCCCAGTGAATGTGGAAGGTCCACTGGTGCTCCAATCTTTTTCTGCTTTTTTCAACCTAGAAGTTTAGTTTCTTTAAATACAGACACACACACACCCTCCGAAAGGAAAACCACATATACCATAATAACAAAACCACTGGAGTGGGAACACAGCCTCAAACTTCGGAACATCAATCATAATCAGCCAGAATCTGGAGCTTTGGGGGGGTATTTAGGCTCTTCTGTGTAAATCTGGCATAGCTTCCGCAAAATACCTTTTCTCCAGGGGTTACCATTTTGTTCACTCGCTTTCCAGACAATGTCATCATTCAATCTACCCGCTCCTTCCTATTTCTTCTGAGTATCCAGGAAACAACTCAAGTGAAGAAAAAGACAGAAATAGAAGGGATGGGAGAAGCCCCGGTGACCTTGGATGGGCATCTCTTGAGAAGAACAGCTGGGTCTCCACCTGATTCATGATGTGTCATCTGTTTTTGTCTGAGCGAAGCATGAATCTGTCAGACCTCCTTCTCTCTCCACAGGCAGTTAAGCAGAGCTATTTGGAGAAGAGAGTGCAGATGTCTCAGCAAGGCATGGCTGAGTGAGAGAGAGTCCTCCGCTCAAGAGAAAATAACATTAAAATTAAAGACGTCAAACCAACTTGGGATCCCATTGATGTTGCAGAGGAGTATCAGCGGTGTGCTAGAAGTGGCATAATCTGCCTAGGAACTGGTTTTTAATGGTGGAGGGCAATAAGCCATGGCAAAATTTGTCCAAATTTTATCTCCTGGAAGAACTTTTTTTCTCCTGAAATAATTATTTCTCCCCCACGGCATCCTTCTCCCTCTCCCCACGTACCAGAGAAAGGCCACACAAATCCCCACCTGCGTTATTTCAGATGAGTTGGTAGCTGTCTCCAAGTTTCTAGTGTTGCAGAGAGCGAGTCATTGAAAATCATTCACAACCCAGAACTCTTCTGTTTACAGTGTTGGCATTCCCTCGGTCGCTCAGATGCCTAAACTCTATTTCTAAATGCCTAAACTCTATTTCTAAGTTGCTGCATTGACAGAAATCTGAGGACTGGAGGTCTATTTCATTTGGGGGGCAGAATTCATACCAAGGAGCAATGCCCACATTTTGCCACCCACCCCATGTCGACACCCCTGAAAAGATCTCTCAATAGAGCCAGATTAAAGGAGAAAACTCAAGAAAACAGATCCATTCATAGAAACGAAGGAATGTATGAGTACTATATGGATCAATTTAGGAATCTTGAGAAACAAGAAATATAAAAGAGAGCTATTTGTAATAAGAGAGTAGAACAAAATGGAAGTTATATTTGGAAGGAATACAATGGATGATAAGATATATTTTACGTTTATGTTTTTATGAATATGTGTAGTAAGTATATAGCATGTAAGTATTATATATGTGTGATTCACAGAACACAAATACTAATGAAACAAAAAAGATTTCTCGCTGCAAATCGGAGCTGACTTGATGGCACGTAACATCATTGAGTATGCCTCATCCTTCTTTGCTCACATCTTTCTTAGAACAACCATCGCAATTTCAGATGAGCTGAAAGAAACCACAACCAAAACCTTCACAGTTGTAGGGGAGACAAATGGGAACATGAGAAGGACATTAGTCAGTGCTCCCCAAAATAAATAAGTGGGAAGGAGAGGCTGAGGAACCGGGTAGAGGAAGAAATGCTGCTTTCTCCAACTAGAACTGGACTGAGCACTTTTCAGATACAAATCAATCACTGTTAATGCATCCAGAGGTCTTCTGGCCTGAAAGGGGAGAGATTTGGAGCCATAATCCGCAGCGTGGGAAAGTGCATGGCTATACACTGTCCTCTGGTGGATCTTGCTGGTGAAATACATATCCAGAGAGAAGCCTGCAGAATTCTGCCGGTGCATTGCCTCGGGAAGGAAAGAAGCACAAGACCGTGTGTCTTGTTAATATTCAGTTTTTCTATAGAACAAAATAGGCTGAGCAGAGACAGCAGCTTTCTCTGACCTATGCAAATAAGTGAAATTGAAACCATGTCACCTGTGTCTTCTTGTTGTGTCCCTTCGAGTCATTTCCGACTCATGGCAACCCTATTGTGGGGTTTTCTTGGCTAGATTTGCTGAGGGGTTTTTGCCCTTGCCTTCCTCTGAGGTTGAGAGAGTGTGACTTGCTCAGGGTCGCCCAGTGGGCTTCCATGGCCAAGAGGGAATACAAAGGCTGGTCCCCCAGTGTCCTAGTCTAACATTCAAACCACTACCCCACACTGGCTTGTTGTTGTTGTTGTTGTTGTTGTTGTGAGCCTTTCCTTATGGTAACAAGGGAACCCAGAAGCTCTTGTAAAAGAGCTGGGCAGCAATGTTCTCTACAAAACGAATGTGGCTCACGCCAAGACCAATTTTCAGCATGCTTGTTTGACTAGATAAATGTTTGTTTCCTTTCTCTCTGCAAAACCTCATTGCTTCCGAATTTTGTTTCCTGTACGTTATGCGTGGTTGGAGACATGAATAATGCAGCAGTCCATTATTTTAATTCATGTAGACAAAAATCTCACGAGTCCTTTCACTTGTTTGTTTTGACACAGAAAGGCTGCGAATACCGAGCTGCAACCAAAGTTGGGATTTCTGTGGGTCAGAAGACAGGAATAATTTCCCACCATAGCACCCTACGACGTATAGGGGAGCAGATGGTGAAGAGGTCAGTACTATGTCAAGTGCACAGGATGGGATGAATTAGCTTTTCGGCTAACAGCTGCCCAGCTGAAGTTTCACTGGGAGAATAGACAACAAAATTTCAGTGCAGAAATAACAGTTTCCATTTAGAGGAAACATTTGGTTTGGTGAAGGAAATGAGCTTTGTAAGCATGTTTATCTGACCATATTCCTAAGCCCCCTTTTCAGATCTTCACACTAAATGCACAAAGACCTATAAGGAATTCTAAGATGTTAGCACAACTCTTCTGTTCACGCTCATGCCCCAATCTATCTTTAGGTTTGACAAGTTGCAGCCAGCACACATCTCAGATTTTATCTGGAAATGGACTCAGCAGTGTAAATGGAACAAAACCAAAGTGATGTTGCTTTGGGAGAAGGGAAGAAGGGCAAGCTCCAGCCAACTTTCCCATGCGATGCTTCTCAGGTATTCTTATCTTGCCTCCAACCAATCATTGTATCAAAGAACTGGAGTCCTGCCACAATGGAAACAAACAAACAAACAAAAAAAAAGCTTGCTTTTGTCTTCTGAGAAAGCATTCTGTTCTTGTATTTATTATTTCTGGCAAGTTGGTCGAAAGGGAGAATGGAAGATTACAGAAGGGTGTAGAGTAACAACTGGCACACCAAAAGCTCACAATGGATACTCTGGGTATTAGGCAGATTCATTTGTTGTGTGCCAACAACAAACCTAAACACAGAAGTGGCTGTAAATCCACTTTTGGTTTTATAAAACCTCATTTTGGGTTTTTTGGAAGAGGCAAAACAAGGTGCACTGTAGCCATGCATCTGGTTTTAAGGCCAAATCACTGCTCCTGCAAGCTTCCAAGACTGGAAATCCCTTCTACATTTTTGCACCCAAATCACAACTGTTTATGCTTATGGGGAAGGAATGCAAGATGGCTGGGGCCTTCAAAAATGGCTGTGGAGGGCTACATGCACCACAGTTCAAGAAGGATATTGACAAACTGGAATGTGTCCTGAGAAGGGTGACCAAGATAATCAAAGCTCTAGAAACTAAGCCTTGTGAGGAATGACTTAGGGAGCTGGGTATGTTTCGATGGGTGAAGCGAAGACTGAGAGGTGACACGATCGTCTTCCTTAAATATCTCAAGGAATGTCATGTAGAATATGGAATGAGCTTTTCTGCTGCTCCAGAGACGAGAACATGAACAAGTGGATTAAAACTGTAAGAAATGATTCACCTAAATGTTAGGAAGAATACTGTAAGAGCTTTTCAGTGGTTGAATGAACTGCCTCTGGTGATGGGATGCAGGACTCTCCTTCTTTGGAGGTCTTTAAACAGAGGTTGAATGGCCATCTTTTGGGAGTGTTGCAGTTGGGAGTGTTGTAGGTCCCTTCTAACTCCAAGATGCTTTGCAGACTACATGTTTCATCTCTCCCTGTGTCTCTGTTGTTTGCCTTCAAGTCATTTCCAATTTATGGTGATCCTAAGGTGAACCTATCATGGGCTTTTCTTGGCAAAATTTGTTCAAAGGAGGTTTCCCATTGCCTTCCCATTGTCTATATCACATTGGCTCTGGTTTAAATCTTCACTCAGCCACAAAGCTTTTTGGACTTCCCTGAGTAAGTTACCCTTCAGGAAGGAGCCTGCGCTACCTTGCAGAGTTGTTGTGTGGGTAAGGTCAAAATATCCTATACTAATATTGGGGAAAAGACAGCTTCTTCTCCATCTTCTCACAGGCTTGTGATCTTCTCCACAAGAATAATGTTGTACCAGCATTATTCCTCTTCCTTCTCCCAGCAATGCTGGTTGAGAGACAGGGAACGTCTACTTGGCAATTGCCTGGAGACTCCAAGAGCAGCTCTCTCAGAAAAGGTCAACTACACAAGCTCTTAGGAGAAAAAAGGAAAACAAATGCTTACAAAAGGCTGCAGTGACCTTTTGACATGAATAAACACAGATCAAGGAAAGCCTGCAAGGGGGATAGTTCTGCTAGCAAGGATGAAAGACAGGGAAAGAAAGGATATAAAAATTACCCCAGGTTCCTCAGGCCCTTCAGACTATGGATGTTGACCTTCTGTTAGAAGATGCATGGAGTTGGGCGACTCTGATGAATGGCTGCAGCTTCTTCCCTACTGGCTGCAGGTCCACATATAAAAACAACTGTAAAAATGATCAGCAGGAAACTTTAGGAGAGTGATAAACAATCAATTAACATTATTTGCCAGAAAGGGAGGTTTGCTTGGAAATCTTGGCCAGATTCCTGTAGGTATCTTACACATACAACATTTTTGTCTGATGGTGAATGGACATAGTCAAGGTTGAAAAAGCAGAGTTATACATACAGTATTGTTGCACATGAGTACACATTGTGTATGGAGGTACATTGCCCGTGCCCATTTAATCGTGATTCGGTTGCACGTTTGCTGTTTTGGTTCAACTGCACAAAGTTGCCATTCAACGCAATGCCCGCGTAGCCTTATTAGAGACTGACTCCAGATTCAAAGATCCACACTATGCAACCCCAATAAGACAGCATGGCGTAGTGGTTTGAGTGTTGGCCTGGGACTCCTGGGTTCAAATCACTGTTTGGTTACAGAAAACCACTGGGTGACATTGGACAAATCACCCTTTCAGCCTCAGGGGAAGGCAATGGCAAGCCCCCTCTGAACATATCTTGCCAAGAAAACCCAGTTCACCATAGGGTCACCTTAGGTTGGAAGTGACTTGAAGGCACTCAGTAACAAGAGCCACGCCAATGAAGGATCTTCACCCTTAAGCCTCTTTTCAGGGACTGAAATATTATTCCAATTTAAAAAGTTGTAGTTGGCCAAGCCAAGATTTTGCCAATTTTCACATTGAAGACTGATCCTGCCCCAGGCATGTGGGAACTTGAAAAAGGGAAGCTTTGTGGCATTTCTAAACCTTCAGGCATTCAAGCAGACAGATTCGCACCGGTGTAATGCACATGACGCATAAACGTCATAGACAACAGTGCTAACATTGCTCTTCCTGCGTCCTTTAGTTTTGTCCACTAAATGGGATGTCCAAGAATTTTCCCAAGCAATTATTGAGGCGTGCAGGAACATATGCTTGCAATTTGACAAATTAGCGGGTAATTAACATTAAACAATGGGGGATGCAGAGGAAATGAGTAAGCAAGCTCATTGCCATAGCCAGCCTAGGCTTCTTAAAACACCATTGGCTCCAGCACACAAAAACCTACTGCCATGGCTCAGTAGCAGCTCTCATGCCATCTGTTTTGGTTGCTGTAGCTGCATGATGTATCATCAATCTTTTGCTCTGAGCTGGCAGCTGGACTGTCCAACTTCCAAGGGATGGAACATGTCATACTTTGGATGCATCATTCAGCATGTGTGTTTGTGTGGCCTTCAAGTTGCCTGTCAACTTATGGCAACTCCATGAATTTCACAGGGTTTTCTTAGGCAAGGAAGACTCAGAAGCCATTTTGTTGGACTTCGTTGGCAATCTCACATCCAAGTACTAACCAGGGCTGGCCCTACTTAGCTTCCGTGATCAGACAGGGTCTGGTGGCGTTAGGTGTTTAGACCATCCATTTGGCATGACTCATTAGAAAAAGACGATAGTGCTCAGAAAAGGTGAAGACTGTAGGAAAAAGAGGAACATAGTTCTCTAGCAAGGAAGCCAGGGCCATTCAAAGTTTGCAAGCCATTATCTTGCAATTGTTTTGTTGCAGAACATCTACATTAGGTTCAAGGTTGCAGAAACCGAGTTGTGACTGGATGGCACATGGATATTTGGTTGTGGATTTAGTGGCACATTTGGCACCTCGGTTCACCTGAACAATGTTGGCATACAATTAGGCCAAGATCTTCCATGGGCCATGGGTGCGTAGCTCCAGAGGCAAAGTTCTCCCACTGCCTGGAGGTTGTCAAGCTCTGAGAAGGGGTCCTGCTATTGTCAGTTACCAGTGGAAGGGAGAAACAAGGGTGTGCTCTTATATGGAGTGCACCCATTTTCTTTTCCCAAGTTCAAGACAGCTGGGATTTCACGGTCTGAAATCACCTCCTCCTTCTCTTCTTTCCTCTAGTAAGCAGCAGCAGCTACAGCCCCAGGCTTGACAGATGTTAAGCATGGGTTTTGGACACAGCACAGTAGCAGAAGAATAGCCCTCTGCTTTCTGTCCAAAAGGAACTTGCGCGCATGCAAGTCACTAACAGGACGCCTGTCTTAAATATGGTTACTCCACATATTTGTGGTACATAACATCCCAATGTATCATCTCTGCCAAGGCTTTCTCTCATATTAGCCATACATATCCCCCCCCCCCATATTAGCCATACCTTCTGAAGAGTTTTCTTGTGATCTTTTCCTCTTGGGTAAGTGGGTGTCTGATGTTACCTGTTCTTTGTGCGACCACTGCCTTTCTTTCTGCCGTTTGAAATTCGTAGCACTGCAACCAAAAAATCTTCTGTTGCTGTCACAGCTAACATCAACATTTAGCAATACATTTTGCCCTCATTGCCACCCAACTTCCGCAAAACAATATTGCTGTTCTGCATCTTAACTAACCCTAGAGCAACAGACAAGCAATACCTTACAAAACGTAGCCCATCAGCCACAGCAAATGCTTGCGTTCTACTCTTTCATGGAACACTATTTGCTCAGGGCTGTATTTTGTAGCTTTGGTATTGCAGGAAAGTCTGTTGATGATGCAGTCAAAACTCAAGACACGTTGAGTGACAACTGAATAGCCTTCACCTGCTTGAAGAATCCAAGTGTTTTACTCTTGTGCCTACAAATAAAATGGTGGCATGAACAAAGGAAATGTGCAAAACCCTCTGCAGCTTTACATGGGATCTATGGCACATGTAATGTCATATTCCGGGTCAATAGAGTTCATATATGATTGCTGTTGGGTATATTCTGAATAATGAAATGGACCAACCCTTCCCATCAGTAACTTAGGAAGATGGATTTCCTGGAAAGGTTCATGATAACTAAGTCTCTGGAAATTACAAAACAGAGCCAGTAGATAGGTGTCCTAGAGTTTGTGAAATAGCGGCAATTGAGACAAGTTGTACCACTTGCATTATTCAACAGGAAAGTGGAGAATGCATAATGTCTTCTACCACATTCTCAGCTTTTTCTGCATTTGTATATAAATCTTATAAATCTAGACAAACAATTCACCCAAACACTCCCCTCTTCAGACTGCACAATTTGAATGTTGCCATTTATGAAAGCACACAAATATTCAGAAAGAGCCAGCATGGAATAAGGATTTGAAAGTTAGATTAGGAATCCAGGAAACCAAGGTTAATCTTACTCAGCTTGGAAACACACTAGGCAAATCAAATCCTCTCAGCTTTTGAGGATGGCAATGAATGAATCTTGCCAAGAAAACCCTAGGATCTGGTCGCATTAGGGTAGAGTGGACCTGAATGCAGAAAACAACAATATTCAATTGCACATCCAACAGTCTTGACACAATCCAGTTGTGCAAGAGTTTCACCACGTGATTCTATCGGTTATGTAGTCAAGTTCCCCCTAGAAAGGGGCCAAAGACACCAACCTGTACTGCAACACCATGTTCAAGGGACTGGCTAATATAACCAATAGGCTGCTGCAAAAAACAGTAAGAGAGATGCCCATTAAGTAGTGCTTAGGGACAGAGAAGACCAGCAAAGCTGTGTGGCTAGTAAAAGATGGAAGATGGTGTTATTTCAAAGCCATCACCACTTGCTCCTTTGACAACAGGTTAGTATATGCATGCCTATACCCTGGTATGTGGAAGAATAAAGAAAAATATAAATCTCCCCAGTCAAGTGCTTTGTTTTATCCCTTCTTCTTCTTGAAATGGTGAAAAATCTGAAAGTGGTCAGGAAAGTGACTAAGAAATGGTCAGACTTTATGTGTCACTTACTAAACATGTTTCACTTGCCGAATGATCCTCTGTTCTTCCTTTGTGAAAGCACACACTCCTTAAATCCAATGGATTAATTCAATCCATTCCAAATGGAACAATCCAATTCATGATTGCAGGATGCAAGGGAGCTTGCAAACTCACTGCAACACTTTTGCATGGGAAAAGGCCATTCCAAACAGAAGATGGCTTAGTCATTTGATTTTTTAAATTCAGATCCTGTAGCTTTTCTGAGAACCTGAAGTTAGCTGCACCCTAGCAGTGAACCAACCAACCCAACCCTGGGCATTAATGTATCTCAAGCCAAGTAAAATCTCTACTCATGGCATTAAGGCAAAAGATGAGCAAATCAGGACCTCAAGAATTTCAACTGTGCACATACACACATTTCAGACAGAAACAAGAAGAATCTAGGAATCTATTATTTTAAAAACAGTTTTTATTCTGTATATTTAGAAATGTGTAATTTTTAATAACGGCAAAAGAAAAGAAAAAATCAGCCACACCTGAATAGCTAAAGAACTGATTAACAGAATGCAGTGGTATATTATCTAAACAGAAATAGTGCTGATGTGCCATAATAAATTTTCTATTAGTAAAAAAATACATTTCAGGGCACATAGGACAGCATCCTTATCACAAAATTACAGTAGGGATACTTTTGCTGTTGTTGTTCCCCCCTCCCCCCGAATGTAATCAAACTAGAGAATTCCGAGTTAGTCTTTAAATGCAGCACTTAAAAAGGTAACAACTTTGTGCATTTTCTTTTTTTTAGAAAAAAAGTCCTTGTTTTTCATGTATGGTAGAAATGCTGCTTTATTGCTGCAAGATGTCAAAGTTGAAGGCTCAAAAGGTATGAGAATACAAAGATATTAAGAAACGTTTGTCTTGTATTTTTTATATATATTTATATATATAAAAAGGTAAAGCTTATAAAAGTTAATTTACAAACCAAGAACAAAAGTGGTATGCGCAAGTTATATACAAGCAATCTATAACATCTATAAATTTTCAAAATGCATAGCAGAAAACATACCATCATGTTCTTCAGGTTTTTCCTCTGGTTGATCAGCGCAAAAATAAACCAAAAACCAAAAACAAAACCCAAGTGTAGAATGTAGAAATATATATACATATGTGTTTGTGTGTTTGTGTGTGTGTGTATGTATATATATATTTCTCTCTCTCTTTCTGAACAAGCAAGTTCACAAAACGTATTGGGTTTCTCAACCTCTCTCAGGACGTATTAGTCTAGATAAGCAGAGAAGCCATCAAACTGAGTAGTACAGAGAACTAAAATGACAGCTAAGACTAGTAAAAACATGAGGGGTAAGGCATCCCTGCTGGTTAATGTGTTTTTGTCATAAAATGTGGTTAATTTACAAACCGTCCGAGGCAAAACATGAACCATAGTCCTATCACATGCGCTTCCTCTCTTTCTTCATGACAAAAAGGGGGAGTGTGTTTCATGTACAATTAAAGTAGATGTGCATGGCTCTCCAAAGAGAAAGGATTTCTATGTTATGCTAGCAAAAAAAAGCACCCTATATTTCCGCTTTGTGGGCAATGGCATCAAAAGATGGTCCGTTTTATATTTTTATTTTTAAAAAAACTCAAACAAGCAAACCCGAAAACAGTGACCATAAGAGTCTTTGCATATTCTAGACACACACAAAGGTGTTTTGTATTATTATTTTTAATATAAAAAAAGAAAGGAAAACTTTAGTAAGAAAAAGACCTAATCAGCAGTGGATCGTGAACCAAATGTTAATTCCTCTTGAGGGAGAGGGGAATATTAAATTTAAAAAAAAAAATACACTGCATTGCTTCAGTGGTAGTTTAAGAGAGTTTTAAGCTAGGATGCATCCGAAAGTGTATAGTTAAGGAACGCCAGAAGAAACCCAAAAAACCTGTGCCTTCGTCCTTGGGTGAACGGCCGCCCAACGACATGTATACCCTGACCATGGTTCACTATCCGTTGTTAGTCAAAGCAAAGATTGCTTAATACTAAAAGACATGTTAATACTTGGAAAAGAGTGGTTCAGTTTCTAGGCAAAAGGTTTGTTTTGTTTTGATTTTTTAAATCTTGGTTTCACTCTTATAAGTCAGTCTTGCTAACGCAAGGGTTAGAAGTGATCTATGAGAACTGACACACAGTTTGCTCCAACAAGATAGTTTGGATCCCCAGGAAGAGACTTGTTCTGCCAGGTTTTGGGGTCACCTGTGGGAGGAAAACAACGTAGTAGTTTAGTAGCCATCGAAAAAAGGTGGAACATCTTGGATAACAATGCCTGTACAGTTTGTTTTTTAAAAGGAGGAGGTGGTTTTGCTGTAAAAAAAATCACCGTCTGGTCTTAGCGCAGAACACACACTTGGCTTGGGGTTTTTATACTTTACTAACGCTAACCTGGTAAATGCTGGGAAATGAACTCGAAGGAGTTCTGGTAATGATGGGCAGGGAGTAACATATCTGAGGGTGCTTTATGGAACCCCAATGTGGTTCTTTTCATGGCCAGGGACCCCCACCCCACAGGGTCAAATATGGCAAATTTTGTTTCTGTTAGCCAGAAGAAAGATTTCTATTAAACTCTACTGGCTAAGGTTTCAAGTGTAATCTCAGTGGGATTGGCTTCTGGATGAACTGCTGAACAGTGAAATGTCCCAAACTGTTTTCTGGTGGGATTCAAGTTGAATTAGGTCTTCCAAGGGAGGTCTCCACCATCCAACTCTTCTTGGGGCTTACCAAAAATGTTGGCTCAAGACACACTCATTTGGGAAGGAGCCCTTCAGATAACCTAACTCTTTGGATTTCGCAAAAAGCAAAACAAAACCCATATCTCATTGGTGGGAAAATATCATATAGCCTTCTTTCAACCTGGTCCTCTCCAGATATGTTGGCCTATGTTGGCCTACATCTTCCATTGCCCCAGCCAATATAGTCAATGGCCATGTCGGTTAAGGATGATGGCAATTGCACTCTGAACACATGTCAAAGGTGTCATCTTGGGGAAAGTTGGCTTAAGTCGACTTCCAAGCAGCTAGAACAGTGATTCCTAAATTCTGGCCTTCCAGGTGTTTTGGACTTTGGCTCCCAGATTCCTAGACCACTGGCCAAGATGGCTGAGGCTTCTGGGAGCTGAAGTCAAAAATATCTGGAGGACCAGAGTTTGGGAATCACTGAGCTAGAGGCTGTTCAAGGAAAATCACTCTGAAGTTACTCAGCAGGTGTAAATCTCAGAGGTACATGTCTCAGAGACAGACCAGAGGGCAGGACCAGCTCTAAGGGAGAATCCTCCTGCCCATTCAGACGCAGAAGACAACTTACCCATATCTACCTTTGCTGAGTGAAGATGACAAAGGGAGTGCTTGAGAAGGTCTCAGAGTATTTATGGATCAGCAGCTCAATGATACTCAGGTAAATGATATCCAGAGTTCATAAACACGGTCCAGGTCAAACACAGAATTCAGGAACACAATGGGGAGTCAGGTAGGTCAGATAATCTCAATGGAGGACAAGGCTGGGAATTTATAGATCAGCAGATCAATGTAACAGCTGCTTACTATAAATCCTCTGAGACCTCCTCACATCCTCTCTTTGTTGTCTCCTCTCAGTGAAGGTATGCAGGGGTAAGTTATCCTCTGTGTCTGAATGGCAAGGACTCTCTGCCAGAGCTGGTATGGCACTGGGGTCTCTACCTGAGATGTGTGGCTCTGAAACTTCCTTCTGATCTGTTTCAGCAGCAGGTCCCAGCAGGTCCAATCCTTCAATCTCTGAGTCAGAGTCCATGTCCATATTCTGGAAGCAGGGCATGTCAGTGAGAACATATAGATGCTCACAGTAACATCTGGGAATAGATTAGTAATCTGAGGCAGGCAACTAAACAGAGCACAGGTACTGCAGTAGAGTGGCATCCTGATCCATGCACTACATGTCTAAGGCTGCAATCCTATGCATGTCTATGTGGAAACAGCTTGCATTGAACTCAATGGGTAAAGATGTAAAGGACTAAGTGAAAGATACATGGGTTGCAATTTCAGATACACTTAACTATAATCCTAGTGAAATCAACCTGTCTTTGGTCCTAAACATCCTGCTCCTGTCGCGCCACTTGGAGAAACTCAATTTAATACATTTAATACAATCACAGTGTAACATTGTACAGATGTAGAATTCACCACTTCTGTGCTGTTTCAGTTTGTACACACCACACACCACATACACATACACACTTGCACACTGAAGCTCTTGGGGTCCCGTTGTTATTAAGCAGTAAATTAACCAAGGCTAGATTAAACAGTCTCATATTAATGCCCCAGATTACACAGAGATTATGTTATAAAGTTTATACAGGTATGCTGTTATGTGCTACAGAAGACAAGAAAGTCCCACAGTTCTTGAGGGAAACTCATGAAAACAAACATGATGTACACAATGACCGATATGCTGAAGTGATGACAACAGCTGAAGTGGAGATTTACAAAGTTGAATGGCCGGTTTAGATTTGGTTTGTGTACTCAACAACCTGAATGTTAAATTGTAGCAGCCACAGAGTGAAATTATCTCATGGTATTTCATTTTTATCCCACCCCATACTCAAAAAAAGAAGGGGGGGGGAAAAGGATTTTCAGCTAGTTTTAGCTACATTTTTACAAACTGTTGGCAAACAATAGTTTGTAAAGATAGGAAGGTGTAGTCTGACGGATGAGAAAAGTGTATTTGCAGAACACCTTCATTATGTTCAGTGAAATAGTTTGGGGAAAAAAATGAAATGTAAGCTAAAACTTTTGTTCCAGAGCTTGAAAATGTGAGAGAATATTCCCCTGGTGATCATCCAATACTGAATAACTCAATGCAACGCACTTAGGAGTTAACCTCTTGTGCTGTGTCCCATTTATAAGAATTGGGAGTTTATTGTTCCCCTCTAATTCCATGAGATGAGATGAAACAAGGCAATATATACATATATATTTAGGGAGAATGTGCCAGTTTTAATCTGACTTTTTAAAAATGTGTTGCAGAAGAGGTTAGTATGTATAACCAAATGTTTGTTTCAGAAGGACAGAGGAACATGGAAAACATGTTAGGAAAAAAGCTTAAGAGAAAGAGAGAGCGAGAAAGAGATCCCATAACCAACTATGTACATATATACATATATATTTGTTTTTTTTAAGAAAAGAGAGAAAACAAGTATTTATTTAAGACACAGTATGGCTTACACATCAGAAGACAGAGTTGGCCAATTGTGAAGTTTCGTCTCAAGGAGCAAGATTACTGATATAACACCACATTTAATTATGTTAGCTGCAAAGGATGTATAGCTCCAATACAGACAGAAAAGAGGCAACCCTTATCGCACACGCACACACACCCTCGCACATGAACACGGCATGAGCACACACAGATATAAGACTAACTTGGAAAGGAAGAAGACTTTTCTTTTTTGTTCTCACAGTAGTATAGGTGACTTAGAAGGACCAGCTCTTATTCCCCCTTTCACCTTTCATTTCAAGTAAATTCATGAACAGGTTCACCAGTTACAAAATAAAAAATGACCGAAAAGCACAATTTTTGAAGGAGTTATATGGATTATAAGTGGCAAAACTTTTGGATCCTTATTACTTTTAACTGTCCATTCCCTAGTACTTTCAGATTATTATTATTATTATTATTTTGTTTGCTTTTGCTTCTCAATACATTGTTAAATAGCTGCATGCAACACATGCATACAATACCAGTAAAAATAAACCGGTCAAGATTTCTATAAGTATTTGGATTTCCCCCATCAGAGAAGTATCTGATGCTCTGTTATTATTATTATAATTATAATTACTTTTTTGCGTCAACATAGTGGCATCAAAAAGAGTAAGATACATCAGTGACAAATATTGAATACATTTTCTTGAATACTGTACACGTAAGTACGTACATTGCCTTTATATACCATTTACAGATATGTATACATTTAAGGGTGTCAGAGACGCATTTGGTAAGTGGCTGGATACACCCCCTTAAGACTTTTTTTGTGTGTGTACAATATTGCAGACTGCTTTTTTCTGGTTTTCACTCAAGGCTGTAACTTTGCAGCCACTTCATGAAATTGCTTGAAATTTACAAAAGAAATCTAAACATTTTCTTCTTATTATTTTTTTGTCCCCAGGTTTCTAGGCCAATACTTGCTTCCCTTCCTTTAGTTGAGTGGGGGCTGTAGTTTCCTACCAGGGAAGGAGAGCTGAAGTACAAGGATTCTCTCCACAATGGGGAAAAAAGGAGCACTGAGGAAGAAAGAAGAGGACCATCTCTCCTAACAATTTAGAATTGAGGAGGAAGCACAAATTTGCACATGAAATCCAAACAGGTGGGTTGTTTCAGAAGGTTCTTCTGCAAGAGAAGCTTCCATTTTGCTGCATGGCCAAATTTAATATATAACAACAGTTGCATTGGTAAATTTGACCAACAATATAAATGCTTTTGGCTCAGTTTACTGGGATTGCTACAGCCTTCTATGGTAAATAAAGAAAAGGGCTGAGAATAAGTAGTTGGGGGGGGGGGACGACACCCCCCAATTGGAATTCTTTCAACATAGCTGACAAAGAAAAAGTGTGACTTTCTCATCACAGAGTGTTTTTGCAGCAGTATTAGTCCTTGAGAGAGTGAGAGAGAGAGAGAGAGCAAGAGAGAGACAGAGAGAAAGAGACAGGAAGAGTGTGAAAGATAAGAAACAAGGTAGATAATTATTGCACCATTGAATGGACCAATGACAAAAAATACAGTATGACATTATCTACCTTGCCATTTCGGTTTATCCATCATGATTTTTTTTCTGCAACGATTTTTGCATCATGAGTTAAGTGTGAGAAAGACACTTGTGATGAAAATGAAAATGGAGAGCTGACACAAATACAGTGATTTAGTAAATATCTCAGTATTACAGTGTCACCTTTCAGACAGGTGAGTTTAAATTATACGATAGCACCCAAAAGCCCCAAAAGGACAGAGGGAGGACAGCATACCCGACGAGGAGTCGGAGGATTTTAGAGCAAAAGACCAACCATCAGGGGTCATAGACGCACAATGTGGTAAGCGCAGCTCCACTGGCTTCAGGAACTTTAGTCCATGGGGCCCACACATTACCAAAGGGCTGAGCAGTGTTTCACCTATGGCGAGGGGACAAAAAAAGGGGAAAAGGTTAAGAGACATGTCCTCTCTGGTCTCTCTATGGGCACGCGTGCCATTCATTACTTCAATAGGAGCACACGCCTGTTCCTCCTCTTCCCCTGTCCTCCCATCCCTTCAACTGCTAGACTGAGGCTCAGAAAGTGTGCCTTGTTTTTTTTCCGCCCTGGAAGTCCTGTCCCCTGAAGTCCCCTCCCTCCCATGTGACAGCTGGTGTGAGAACGCCAGTGAATTTGGGCACTCGTTCTCTAAAAGTTTCGCCATCACTGTACTAGTGCGACTCTGCCAGAAGTAGACCACAGAGTCACACTGGAGGACCTAGTTTTCTAGAGGAAATGCTTCTTTGGGCATTTCTAAGTCCTCCAGCGCGATTCTTTGGTCAGCTTCCGGCCAATGTTGACCATAGAGTTGCACTAGAGGACTCACCGATATTTCTAGAGAGTTGGTCCCTTAGGTTATTTGTTTCTGACCTTGGTTCAAGGTACTGATGTTGACCTACAAAACCCTAAATTATGTGATGTTAGGATATCTGAAAGAGTGCCTCCTTTCCTATGAGTCTGCCTGGACTTTGAGCTCTTCAGCACAGGCTTGGTTGTATGTTTTGCTACCTGGAGAGAATAAACTGGTGAGTCCATTAGACAGCGTTTTTGCTGTACCAGCACTTCAATGATGGGATTCCCTCCTAGCACAAGACTGGCTCAGTCTTCATTGCAGTTCTGGCCAGCAGTCAAAACTGTACTATTCCATATAGCCCTTGGTTTTACGATCGCTTTACACCTATTTCTAATATTTTTTTCTAGTACACTGTTTGGGGTGTTCTGCTGGGCAGAAAAGCAATTTATAAATACTAGTATTAACTCTCTTACCACAGACAATAATAACTGTTACTCTAGTGATTTCAATATTCCAGAAAAAAGAGATCTTCCCATGGGGTTTCTAATGGTCTTACCATTCCTGAGAAAGAATTACTTTGCTAATGTGGTTGTTTGTATAAAGTTTTGTTTCAATGTTTTCCTTTTCCTTCAAAAGAAGGCATAACCTTCCCCCCCTTCCCGCCCCTTGCAAAGGCTATGCTGACATGAAAACCTCGCTGGGGAAAATACGGCTATCATTGCAAGGGAGTTGTCTCTTACCTTTCTCTTTGTCTAAAGGTGGGAGGATACTATTGTCTCGGCAGACCTTGAAATAGATTTCTTGCTCTATTCCCTCAGGAATGGCTCCTTGTGGTATAATTATGCTAACTCCAGTCTCTATGGAGCTTAGAACACCGCCATTGCTGTTAAAAACGCCTCTCGCTGTGGCTACTACCGTGTGTCCATCCTCTTCGTCATCATCTTCCAAAGCAGAAGGACTAAAATCAGATATACATAATTATTTCTGCTATTGCCAAGGAGAATTAGTCGCAGCAATTATCATTACTACTACTAGAACTACTACTACTACTTCTACTACTGAAGATGGCAAGAGGAACAGTTACAAGCTATGCCTTCAAGGAAAAGTTGTGTGTCTTTACAGGTGATAATTCCTATCAGATTATCTAGAGCTCCAAATAGATCCATTCCTCCCTCCGGGTATTTCCCAGTAAGAGATGAAAACTGGCTCTATCCCATATCTCCTTCTGCATTAACAAAACAAATTTTCTGGACAACTACTTGTAACAGTGCCATGTAGAAGAGAGCTGAGTATCAATTATGTTTAAAATACACCATGCAACCTATGTGTAAAATACCACTAAGATGCCGGTGCACATCACAATGCTCAACATGATCCTCAATTATCAATAAACGAACCAATAATTCCATTTAAGCCCACATGCAGCTTTTTCTTTTATTAAGACAATGAAATGCTCCTAAACAAAATCACAGCTGTTGAAGGCTCAGTGGTTTCCCACTTATTAGTAAGGCTCAACCTTGGCTCTTTTCCTTCTGGCTTAAAAAGACATAAAGGAATCCATTACCACCTTTAAGATGAACAAGGAAAAAGAAATTTGTGGCATAAGCTTTTGTGGGCCACAGTTCATTTCATCAGATGCATGAACTGACGCCTCTGTGGACCGACATACAAACGCTGTGCGTGTTACACGTGTGTAAGAGTGCATGTGAGAGGGAGAAAGAAAGAGAGGAAGGGAGGGAGAGAAATGCAATATTGTGGTGTTAAGGATTGCTTTAATGATAGCTGTATAGTGAAGTTAAAAGGACAAAGGTTTTCCATACAAGCACAGATGAGTAGATAGTAAACTCAGTGGAGAAAGTTTCTCTCTAGGCTGGTAATTTCCAAACTCTGGTCTTCCAGGTGCTTTGGACTTCATCTCCGTGAAGCCTTAACCATCATTCCCAATGATCAGGGATTGTGGGAGCTGAAGTCCAAAACACCTGGAAGACCAGAGTTTGGGAATCATTGGACTAAGGCATTAGTACAGGTACAGCAGCAGTACAATGTTGTAAAGCTGGAATATGGAGAATCCTTTGTGTGTGTAGCTGTGATGAAAACCAGTGCTGGGAAACAATTAAAAATGGAACAGAAAAAAACAAAACTGGGAAGCACTTATTCACAGTAGAAGAGGTAAAGGAAATGAAATCCCACATGCTGTTGATGGTGCACAAACTTCATTATCTTAAAAAAGCCCAACGTGCTTTGGCCTTGTCTCAAATTGGCCTTCTTCAGGGGCTACTACCAGAGATTTCAGGAGCTGCAGTCTGCACTCTCAACAAAGTGGACACACTGAGTTATTAGAAGGAAAGCCGTGACAAGGCCAAAATGCATTGGGCTTTTTAAGATAATAAAGTTTGTGGACCTCAACAGCACATGGGACTTCGTTTCCGTTATCTATTCTACAACAATTTAAAATGGCAATGCCACTACCTTTCTAGTATTTTAACAGATATGAAGCAAAGCATGAAAATTAAGAACAAGGTGAATTGTTCTTTAAAAAAAAAAAAAACAAAGCAAAGCAAAACACCTTATTATGAACATTTGTATCAGTTTTGTCTTTCAGAATAGGGTTTTCTAGTGGCTTCTACTGAAGTGTATAACAAAGAGGCCAAGGATGCTTTGGAAAATCCATCCCATAGTGATGAATTAAGTGGTGCCAAACCACTCTGGTTTTCAGCCAGGCTTTAAGAGCTGCTGATATTCTCCTTGCTGGTAAGGAATGAAGGACTGTTGTGTGGTTGTACGCATGCAGAGTTCTTTTCTATTCCTCATGGTAAATATAAGCTACTCTTTGAACAGGCCTGAAAACAAATAGCAAAATGTAGGCACTCACCTTGCACTGACTATTTGGAAGACGTTAGTTAGCAAAAGACTGCTTCTCTAAATCTGCTATCAAGAGAAAAGCAAGCTTCATGCAAACAATGCATCTGCCCAGGAATCTTGTGGCTGTGTCTGTGTATGTATTTTAATTCTTTTTAGGTAAGAGAGCTATTTGTGGGATAAATGTGTGTGCAGGAATAGGCAGAAAAGCCAGTTTCTCAAAATGATAATGTTTGTGTGTGTGTGCCTTCAAGTTGCCTGTTGACCTATGGCCACCCCATGAATTTCATAGGGTTTTCTTAGGCAAGGACTAGTCAGAGGTGGTTTAGCCAGTTCCCTCCTTGGGAGTATAGCCTAACAGCACCTGGAATTAATTGATGATCTCCCATCCAAGGCCTAACCAGGGCTGACCCTGGTTAGCTTCTAAGATCAGACAGGACCTGGTGCCTTTATTTAGGCCCAATGAGGAGAATCCTAGATACAGCTTGAGTCTTCCTTATCCATAATTCCTCAATCCAAAATATTCCAAAAATCAAAACCTTTTTCATGGGTAGCTAAGATAGTGACACCTTTGCTTTCTGATGGTTCAATGTATACAAACTTTTTTCATGCACAAAATTATTTTTAAAAATATTGTGTATAAAATTAACTTCAGGCTATGTGTTTAAGGTATATGTGAAATTATGAGAATAAAATAGGGAACATGACAGCCACGTATTGAGTTAGACAGAGCAAAGGTGAGCTATAAATGTAGCCAGGTAACAAATAAATAATTAAGTGGAATACTTTTGCTAACATTTCAGTCTTTCCTGAGCAGCAGTACCTAATTTTAAAGGATGTCTTGCACTTTTAGAATTACATGTTGACTTTTCTGAGTTGGAAAACCCAGAGTTGTCTTTCAATGAGACAAGTCTCTTTCGTCTGCCACCTCCAGACTGTAGAATGACCTGCTGGAAGAGATATGACAGCTGAAAATGCTGTCTGCATTTATAACAGCATTAAAGACATGTCTCTTCCAGCAGGCCTGCCCAGTCAACTTTAAATCATGACTTTTTAATTGGTATTAAGAACTCATGACTGTATTTAATGAACTTATGGTATTGTATTTTAACTGGGGGTTTATGTGTTTTTAACTGTGTTTTGTATTTTAGCATGCTGTAAAGAAATAAATTGATGATGATGATATCATCCAAGCCTGTCCCACCTTGACTAAATACAGTTATATTTTACTTGACTGTTTCAGTGCAAAGCCAAAGAGGTGAACTGTCATGTACAACAAATAAAATTCTCAGGCACAGGAGGAAGAACCTCACCTTACAGGAATGGCTTTAGGCACGGCACTGATGTTATTTGGTTGGTATTTGAGCTTGTCGGTCTGTACGGAGAACGTATCCATCGTACTGTCAAACTCCGGCTGAGACGAGCTGTGTGCTTTTAAAAGAGGCTGGGGAGAATTCTGAGATTTGGATGGCAACTCTGGCTTATGGGGATTCTCATCTGGCAGGAGGTTGTGGTTGAATTTCGGGCTTTCGAACTTGCGTTCAAAGGGCCGAGCGGCACTCGTGTAAGGTTTCGTTGTGAAGCGGTTGTAAGCAGGGGTGACAGTCTTTGGGATTGGATCAGTCCCGTTCACTGGTCCTTTGTCGGGGAAGCTTTTCTGAGGGTAGTAGGTGGACTGCACGGTGTCTTCTCGGCTGGAAGATCTGAAAGCAGGCGGCTTGTTCTGAGGCGGTGGTGGCTCAGGCTTTGTGAGGGTGGAATTCGGAAAGTCTGACACAGAGTTGACTGAAATAAGAGAAGAAAAACAAATAGAAACAAAATGAAATACCAAGACAGGATTTCTAGCCATTCAAAGTATTCTGACAGAAAGGGTTGTACGTGGCACTTCTATAGGATGGGAAGAATGTGGTCTCAAGTAGGAGAAACTAGGCTTTTGCTTAAAAAAGAGGTTGCTACGACACTGCAGAATTAATGCAGTTTGATGCTGCTTTAATTGTCATGGCTCCATCCTATGGGATCCTGAGATGTTTAGCTTGTTGTGGCATCTGACAGAGAAGGCTAAATAGCTCACAACACTACAAATCTCAGGATTCTAGCACTGAAACATGACAGTTAAAGCAGAGTCAAATTGCATTAATTCTGCAGTGTAGATTCAAGCCAGAGTCTAGCCCTTATGGATATGAAGATACACTTGAAGGTATGTAGGCAGTTCCCTCTTAATTGTGACAAACTAGAAGGTAGCTGAATAAAGATTTCCAGCAGTTAAGACTCATTCTGGCTCTAAATCACTATTCTCAATGGACCACCAATAGTACAAACCATTTATAAATACAGTCGGCCCCCTGTATCCACAGATTCTTTATCCACAGATTCAACCATCCACAGCTTGAAAATATTAAAACAATATATATAAATTCCTCAAGCCAATCTTGATTTTTCCATTTTACTATGCCATTCTACTTAATGGGACTTGGGCATCCGTGGATTTTGGTATCCCTGGGGGGGTCCTGGAACCAAATCCCAATTGATGCCAAGGACCCGCCGTAGTATAATCCATGAATAGAATAATTCACAAACACTAAATACTGCAAAACAAGACTGCCTTTTCAAGTGGGGGCTCTGAAGCTTGGGAATTGTTTCAGAGGGCAGGTTTTAGGTGCTTCACTGGCTCCAAGCTAAGAAGCCTGTAGGACTCTGTGAATCATTCCCTTTGTGGCTATTTTTCTCTTGACATTTCTTCTGCTTGTAATTCTTAGCTGGTTCATTCATTCACCTGATCTGTTACTGCTTGTTTAATTGTTGTGTATTGTATTTAAATCACGTATTAATCATTGTTTTTGCTATTTGCATCCTTGGGCTCTCTGGAAGTGTTTGGTGGCCTGGAAAAGGTAGAGTGCAAACACTTCAATAATTCAAAGAATGATCGACTCTGGACCCTGTACCTTCAGCAAGTGCAGACTTGGGCTGAAGAGACACAATAGGGTTGTTCATGGACTGAGGTTGTGTATACTGCACCGGAGGCACAGGCGGAGGGGGGGTCACTTGAGGAACTGGCTCATAACGCTTCTCGCCAACAGCCCTATCCAAAGGCTCCACATCTATTGATTTCGCCCTGTTTGGATGGGAAGAAAGAAGGGGAGGAAGAAGAAGAGAAGGAAAACAACAATTCAGTTCCAGGGCTTTCTATCAGCTCACCCTCTTGGTACAGCTCCTGGTTGTTCCCTTACAACTCTTACTGAAAACAGATATTTGGAATTCCTAATTTTGTGGGTTGACTAGTGATCTTGAAGAAGGGAGCAAAGGAACCAAGTGTAGCCTTGGACTACAACTCCCATTATCCCTAAATACTGGCCATACTGGATGGGGCTGATGGGAGCTGCACAACAAAACATACAGCAGGGCCTGGGCTGCCTTGCCCTTGGCCTTAAAGCAAGTCTATCTGGTGCAACATAATTAATGCTGCCATGACAGATAGTGGTAAGAAGATTGGGTGAGCACTGGATTCCACAAGTGACCAGTGGAAGTGATGTGCATCTTTTTGTAGTAGGCCTGAACCGATTCTAGGACTGTTAGCATAAATGTCTTGTAATATCCAAAAGTAAAAGCAAGAATATTAAAAAAGCAAAGGAGAGTTTACGACAACACCGATTTGTGAGAAAGATTAGTAAAACAAACCAAAGGAGATGGCAAACAAGAGGCAGATGACATTTGGGGTGTATTTTTGGGCGGTCGGGTGTCTCTGTGTTCATTATAACCACTGTGCATTTCCCCCCTCATACCAGTTTTGGTCATAAACCATGAAAATGTCATTTAAATTAGGAGTGACAGGTAGATATGTCCTCAAGAATGAAGGCCAACATGCCCTCAAACTGGACATGCCACAATTCGACATAAATATGCCCAAATACGCCCCATAGTAGGTATTTACAATGCCATCGTTTCCAGAAATGCAGAATTGATTAAGCTTCACTAGCTTTATGTGCACCATGTTTAGCTGGTTAAAATGGGCAGCGAGAAGTTAATTTTGCATATGTTTAGATGTTCTCCACTGTAGGCTGACACTGTCTAATCCATGTCCAATACCTATCACATGTTTATTCAAGCTACGTTCAAACTATGATCAGGATTTTATCTGCACATAATGCCTGTGATAGAATGTAACAGGAGAGAAAACATTTTGAAAAACCATTCTCACAACAACAGTATTCTTACCACTTGATGCTCCTTTTCAAGTAGTCATAGCTAGAGTAAGAGCCAAGAAATCTACATGATAGCAAAGCAAACAGCAATAGAATAAAAAGTGTGTGTGTGGGGGGGGGGATTGGTCATTCTCGCTCAAGCACATTCCTTCATTTTTATGCAAATTGTTCAAATCAAACCATAAACCCACAACCTAAACCCAAATCCAAATCCCATCCCATACAAGTCACTTTGTGGACCAGCAATTCTCAAATTACTTTCTTGGGTGCATTAGTAATACTGGATCCATGGAATTGGAATGGGAAAACTTTGATATTATTTTCTCTGCCAGTGTGTGGCCATATTAATTGTATTGTTCTTTTAAATTGTAAGCCACTTCGGGTCCCAATTTTTTGGGGGGGAAATAATAAAGCAGGGGTAGGCAACCTTTCCCCTTTAAGGGCCGAGGGACTTCATCTTCCAGGATCCCAGGAGCTATTGGCCAACATGGGACTATTGACCAACATGATTGAGGCTTCTGGGAGCTGAAGTCCCTCGGCCCTTAAAGGGGAAAGGTTGCCTACCACTGTAATAAAGAATAATCATAATCCCAAAAGGAGGTAGTTAAGGGATGTGATTTTTTTTTTTTTTTTTGCCAGCCAATGAGGTTTTGGTTGAGACAGGTTGTTGAGGATTCTCCGAGACTCATAAGGTCTTGCCTCCAGCACATGATTGCAATAACAATGTTTTTTTTTTAATTGCATTTTTCTGCAATTTACACAAAATCTCTCTGTGCAGAACTAGCGTCTTTCTCCTTTGTAAATCTAAGCATATATACACACAACGAGTGTAACATGGCAGGCTGACTGGGCAAAAAGATGCAAGCAACACAACCCAATGCCACTGTTTTTTAAAACATACAACCAGGCAACATTTAGTGCAGTTTTAAATTTTGCACATTTATGGAAATGTGCAAAAATCAGTCTCAAAAATGCATAGGGAATGAAACACCCTCATATCCCAAAGCCATCTTGCAGTTGGGAAGGGAAAATGCTTTTTTCATCAGTCATGCAAGGAAAAAACAAAGCAGGATTTCCAGAGATTTCCTGATCTTTAGGTCCTTTGTGGGTACATTATTTTGGGGACACTTCTTGCTGATTAACTTAGTGGATCACTCTTGCACACTCACAGATAATGTTTTGGTTAACCAGAAGCCACTTCTCATCTCTTTCTTGGAGAGGCTTTTCCTCCTTTTTTTTGGGGGGGGGAGACATTTTGAGGGCAAAACAGCCCCTCTAGAGTCTTATTTTAGGCTAGGAAAAAGGGTTTCATCACTTGACTTGCTTTCCTAACAAAAGGGGCTTGGACAATAACATACACACAAGCAAGAACTACATACAAGCTGCACAATTCTCTTCCCTGCCCTTAGCTATGATGGGTACCTAAGCTATCTTCATCCAAAAATCCATCAGATATAGATGATGAAAGCAAATGTTTTGCACAAGTTATGGGGGGAAATAAACGAACAAAAAACCCAGAGAAGTATAGACCTTACTTTGAAGAGTAGTTTGTATAATTCAGCTGATTATGAAGATGGACTGGTTTAGCAGACTCAGCGTGATGGCTGGCAGGGACCTGAGCAGCAGGCTTGTTTTCAAAACTTCGGCGATCAAAATAGGAGAGCTGTTTCCGGTAATATTCCTCATCCTCCTCGGGATCGTAGTGGTTTGCCCGAACAATGTCCTCGGGGGGCTTTGTTTGAGGTCTCTGTGGTTCTGGGGCTCTAAAACAAACAGGCAGAAAAATAATCAAACACACGTTTATGAAGGTTTTTCCTTCCAAAGAGATAGTCATGTTAATCTGTTTCAGCATAAGGAGTAAATAAAAAGTGATGGGGAGGGATCTATAGGAACCTATGAGATTCTCACAAATTCCAGCCATAAATCAATGCTTTATGCAGTAGGAAAAATGAGTGAAAGCTTTGTATGCATGTTTGTTAATGATTGGAATGTTTTGATAGGTAGGTAGATAGATAGATAGATAGAGATGTATAGATATATGAGTGAAAGCTTGAAACAGATCATGTCTTTTTACTTGGTGATCCTAATACATAACCAAAAGATGAATGATGATATATGATTAAATGAAGCACATACTTAAAGTGAACACCTAGCTCAGGGGTCCTGCCGCCGCCGTCCCCCGCCATGATGATATTGATTATTGTTGTTATTACTTGTTCTTGGGATTTTCTTGGCAAAATCTCCACAGGGGTTTTGCCATGGCTTTTCTGGGGCTGAGAGAGTGTGCATGCATATTTTTTTAATTTATTTATTTATGGTGCTTTGGCCCCCCAATTGTCTGAGGGACAGCAACCCGGCCCCCAGCTCAAAAAGGCTGCCTACCCCTGATCTAGCTGATAACAGCAAACAGAGTGTTGTGAAACTCAACAATCAACAGTTGTGAAACTCAACTAGCCTCCATGAAACTAGTCCCCTGCAAATACAACAAACTTTACAGCAATTTTCCCCCAATGCTAAGAATGTCAAGATGACAAATGAATGGTCCTTAATTCCTCCATTTTCTCCGCCTCTCCCTTCCCCTTTAACCAGATTTTGCCCCATTGTTGCATCAAATGATACACATATAAAGATGGTACTTTTGCATTTACCTGTATGCTGGCTTGTCATGTTCGTATTGATTTTGAGAGACTGGTTTAGGACCGCTCATTGGGGTGATGGTAGGTTTAGGCGCCAGCTCCGGAGGCTGCTAAAAAAGACACAACGCAGGTCAAAACTGAACAGAAAAGAAACCAATACTTTTAGAGCTGTTGGATAGAAAAAGTATCATGAGGCTGGATTCATGCAAGAAAGGGCTTGACCCAGCTAACCTACACCACTTTTAAGCTGCTACTGATTTCAAACACTGACAGTGTCTTTCATCCGCTTAACTCTCCCCCATTGAGATTAGGGGAACTTTAGAAGCTGAACTTTCTAACCAGACAGTGTCCAGCTACTTCATATTTCTGCAACCTTCTTTTAAGTGCCTCTCCATTTATTCTCTTTCTAATCCTCATAAGAACTCTTGTCAATCCGGGCAGCATTCATTAAAGTGCTTTAGGAGACCTTTCCGCTAAAAAGCAGGGTTCTAAAATGGCATCGATAAAGTAGTGATCATTACAGTCATTTCGCAGTTGAGCAGATATTTTGGGATTTGCAAGCCTTCGCTCCATTTCTTGACCAGCTAACTGCATTTCCTCTCCAATGTAAGCAGGTTCATCTTTAACAGGTGCAACACCTTTTCATTTTTCAAGAACTGAGTTCTATTCATCCCAAATTTGCATTCCTCTCTTTCTAAAGGGTTTAGTATGGATAGCCTGCATAAAATCCAAAGCAAAATCTATGCTCACTTAAGGATCTTACTCACAGGCATCTCACGAAGGACAATGCTTGAGAAAAACTCAAGCTTTCAGTTTTGGCTCACAGAAAAATAAGTTACTGTGAGTAAGTGAAGCTATCAGATCTAACAAGAAAGAAGGGAAAAGGAGTCTCAAGGATTCTCTTTGTCAGACTTCCCCCAACCTGGCATGTTCCAGATGTGTTTGGAGAAGAACTCCCATCATCCCCACACAGCAAGGCCTACCTGGAAGAGACTATCTTGGCTTTTGGAATCCCAACAGGTCAGAGGGATTTGGGCCAATTCATTTTATTTTATATCCTGCCTTTATCCTACTATGAGATCCAAGATTTCAACACAGGTTGAAATGCATAATAACAACAACAACAGTTTTTAAAATATTAAATTAATTATCTTATTAAAAACAAAACTAATTCAAAACTATTTAAAGGCATTTAAACCACAACAACGAGGATAAATGTATAGCATCCCACATTAAAAGATCCTTCTGCAGCAACAAGTTGATAAATTGTCTGCCTGTCTAAACAAAAAGATTTTTGCCTGCTGGCAGAAAGAGAACAGCAAGGATGCTTATAAGAACACGGCAAGAAGCTAGTGTGGAGCCTTTAAAAACCCATATGATATTTTCTCCCCAGCATGTGTATATGATTTTTCTTCATTATTGTACTCTTGCTTAAACAACAACAGAGGAACCAAAAACACCTTGAAGACTAACAGGCTATTTTGCAAAAGCTCTTGTGGATTTCCAGCCGACTGGAACAGCAGCGAACAGCAGATTTAAAACAATTTTAAAACAGTACAAAACCATTAAAATGGATGAATATAAAATTAAAAAAAACATTAAACAATTTTAAAAAGTTAAAGCATGCATGCATGCATTAAAATGTGTTAAAAACTCATTTAAAAATGTTGTTATATTCCGGGTTTGGTGCTGAACTGGAGTGTGTCCAGAGGAGGACAACTAAAATGGTGAAGGGTATGGAAACCATGCCATACGAGGCAAGACTCAGGTATGTTTGGCCTGGAGAAGAGACAGTTAAAGGGTAATATGACAGCCCTGTTTAAGTATTTGAAGGGGTGTCATATTGAGGATGGAGCAAGCTTGTTTCCTGCTGCTCCAGAGAATGGGACCCGGAGCAATGGATGCAAGCTGCAGGAAAACAGATTCTACCTCAACATTAGGAGGAATTTCCTGACAGTGAAAGCTGTTCAATAGTGGAACACACTCCCTAGGACAGCCATGGAGTCTCCTTCTTTGGAGGTTTTTAAACAGAGTCTGGATGGCCATCTTTTAGGGATCCTTTGATTGTGAGTTCCTACATGGCAGAATGGGGTTGGACTGGATGGCCCCATGTGGTCTCTCCGAATGCTATGATTCTATGACATTGTCCGCATTAGAACTGGGGACTGGACCCTGCATCATCAGGACTATAGGAACAGAAAGGGAGAATGTTTCATCTGACCTGTGCAGGCAGGACTAAGGAGGCAGTACCTGTCGACACTCGTGTGCCTCAAACCCTGTGTTGGCTTCAGAAACAAGTGCACTGGCTAAAAGAGTTGTGCTAGAAACAAAACCTGTGCAATACATACCTTGGGAACTTCATTTGAGTCCTTTATTTTTTCCAGCGATGACGACCTTTTGTTTTCAAACATTTTAACCCTGGTCAGCACTGACTGAGGCTTCATGGCTGGGTCATCCTCCTCCTCGGCTGGTTGGGTAGGCAGTGGTTTACTGTTGGAAGGCAGAACTTCTGGTTTGCTTTGCAACGGGAGGGAAGGGTGCACCCCGGCTGGGCTGGGAGAAGGTTCAAATTGTCCCCCCTTTGGGCCAAACCCTTGTGGGGGACCTTGTTCGTAGCCTCGGGGCTGCGGCTCAAAATAATGCTTGGGTTCAGGAGATCTGGGCACAGCAGAGGGGTAGGCCTGTGGAGTCTCTGTTTTGTATCGCCCATGCACTTCGTATCCCGCTGGAGTCTGCTCTTCATACCGTAGCTGTGTGATGTTGAAGTTTTTCGGCGTGTGCTCGTAGCGAGGCCGGTTGTCATATGCCGCAGGAGGGGGTTCTTCGAAACGAGGCTGCGCCGCGAAGTAGCTCTCTTCAGCGTTTGGCCGGGGGTCAAAGTCTCTGGGAGCCTGGTTATCGTAAGAAGGCCTGGGCTGGTAGGGAGGCTTTTCGTCATAATAGGCCCAGTGGTCATCGTAAGGAGGCACACGATCCTCGTAATGGAGGCGAGGGTCATAGCCACGCGAGAACTGGTCCACATAGTTTGTGGAGTCATACCTGTACGCCAGTGGCTCGTAATCTCGGTTCAGTTGCTTCTCTGTGTATGGGGCTTGTGGCTCGTAGGTCAGGTTTGAATCTTTCTCCTGCCTCTGTGCTGGCTGTTTTAAGACATAGTTCGCCCGAGGGGGCTCCTCATTGATGTAAGGATCCTTCCTGTACATCTGTAAGAAGATAGCAGTTAAGCACTTAAATATTGTAAGCAGGGTTGTGTAAGGACTATAGGAATCTCCGCTAATTCCCTGAAGTCTTCCCCCACCCTCAGAAAAACTGAAGCACGAAGGGTTATGGAGCATTTACTTTTACAGTATTTCTAAAATAGATGTAGCAGGTAAACCTTTCTGTAAGATCTAGTACAGTATCTCACATCTAATTCTTATCTTGGCTTCTTTTTTCTAGTTGTTTTTATGGGAGTAAATGCTTTACATTTTCTCAGTGCTATGGAGGATGCAGGGGATCAAATACTTTTCTTTGCTTTACTAATGTTGATGGTTCCTCCTGTTGTTATTGGGGACTTTTCCCCAGTTCCTCATAAACTAGTAAAAGCAAAGAGGTTGTTTATACCTCATTTTCATTTGTTACAAAAAATAAAAATAAAAATAATGTTAAAATAACATTAAATTCAATTTGTAACCACCACCACCCTGAAAGCGTGTCCAATACTTTTATGCCAAGCCAAGTTATCCTGATTGCATTTTATATCCTGAAATAACAAATTGTCTTTCAATTTGCAAAAGGAGCCGATACTTTATTTTTTATCTTATTTTATTCTTTGAAAATTTCCGTGTTTTTCCACCTAGGCCTTATTTCTGGAAATTTTGCATCTCTTGGTAAGTCACCACTTATGGAAATCCCATTGAATCAACGGATCTATTTTTATTAGGACCAACCAATGGATTCAGGCCATAAAGACTGCCATGTTATTGTGCATCTCTACTTTAAGTCAACCCAGGGTCTTTGGTCAAGGCAATCTCTCAAGTTCTCCAGAAAGGAGCTTTGAACTGTACATCCCATCAAACACCATTCAGTGGAAACTGATGCTTTTACACCTGTCTTCTTCACAAAGTTGGCAATCTTTGTCTCAGGCGGAGATCTAGCTGAGACACCAATGGTCACAATACCCGATTTGTTCCTGCCATCCCTAGTTTTGTATTGTACATCCTGATAAAAAAAAAAAAAAAGAACTCAAAGGCTCAGCAAGAGTTTGATTAGTTCTCCTAAAAAATATTACCCAACTCTGATATTTGCTTTTATTCCTGTCACACAATTTGAAGTTTGGGTGAAGATTTATCTATGAATTAAGTAGACTGCATAACCCGCACATTCAATCAATACAAATGCAAATAACCAGGAGAAATGTCTGTTTAGTAGTAGGAGATCATAAAGCACAGCACAGATTTTGAAGGCGGGTTGCACATTTCCTGAAAGATGCATTCACATAACAAGAGAAAGTTTCAAACACATGATTTTTTTTTAAAAAAGGAAAAGCTTTGAAATGAAATGAGCAACCTTTGATTTATGAACTTGTTTTCCAGCAACAATGGGAAATGCAACTTCAAATCATGCAAAAACAAACAAACAAACCTGCCTCTTCCTCCAAAAAGTTATTTAAAAAAAAAAAAAGAAGCACAAAAGCTCTTTAGGTAGGCAGACACAGATGATTTGGGGAGGAGAGAAATCATACAGGGAGCTTTTAGTACGTGGGAAAAGCAAAATATGATCATGTGAGAAGAGAGCGCTGGATGCATAGCAGCATGACTCCGTGCAATGGTGAGAGCACAGGCAGAGGTACCTTGGTTGGATCTATGTGCGGCGATAAGGACGGCGGCTCTTGGTCTCTGAGCATTAAGTGAGGAGCCTCAAGGCTGGGTGTTCTTAGGGGCCCGGCTTGTGGCTGGTAATGGTTGTACGTAGCCATGCCCGGCTCCTCCAGCCTGAGGTTAACTGCCGAAGTTGACAAAGCCGGAGGAGGGTTTGTTTCTGGTGACGGGGAGAGGTAGGGGACTGCAGGTGAGGCCTCTGCTTTCTGCAAAGTGTTTAAAACAGAGGCGTTGGGTGGTCCTTTTTCGGGGTGTGTGTGTCACATTCTGGGTCATAAAACATATTAAGCCACTACTACCCCATGTCTAAATCAGAGTTTGGAAACATGCTTAAATTAGAGCTTTTTGGAGGGTAGGGACTATAACTCCCCCTTCCCCACCAAAGTAATGTTTCTAATCTTTGCTCTTAGCTAGGTCAGTGATTCCCAAATTCTAGTCCTCCGGGTGTTTTGGATTTCAGCTCCCAGAAGCCTCAGTCATCTTGGCCAATGGTTTGGGATTCTGGGAGCCGAAGTCTAAAACTTGACAATTAGCAAGCATAGCCAGCTTGGTAAATACAGTGTTAGCACAGTAGAAATAAACACACATAACTATATTTTCCTCCCAATGGGTAGCTCTTAAATGCAACATTGACATCATAGTACTTGGAAGCACCTGATACAGGAAGTAGGGGAGAAGAGTGGCGCTCATGTGATGAAATTAAAACCAGAAACCCACAATGTTGTTAAAACTAACTAGGATCATATTTTAAAAACTGGATGAGGGAAGAAAACAGACAGCCTGAAAATAATTAAAAAAAAAACACAAAACTGGCCTCTGCAGTAGACCAATCTTGTCTTGCTATACTGGAGTTGTGTAATCTGAAAAGATGTTTTAAATTCTGTTTTAACCTGGTTTTTTACCTTCTTTTATTCTGAATCTCCTTTTTATCTGTGCTGGTCTATGGCTGTAATAAATATTCGTCTTCTATGATTTTTTTAAAACCAGAAATAGTAATTAAGCTAACTTGGACCACATTTTATAAAAAAGGAGCTGGGATGGGTGAAAAAGATCTTTCAATCTGATTTTTCAAAACCTTACCGGTTGAGCAGCATTTGTTTTGAACCCAGGAGACTCTATCCTGTGATTTGGCTGAGTCTGAGCTTGAGCTGCATAGGGAGGATATGTTGGGTTCTCATGATGCACGCCTGATGAATCTTCTCTTACAGGTTCAGAGGATCGTGTAATGGCTGATTCGGGAGGTGTCCCAACTTCATCGTTGAGGGTCTCGTCCAGCTCTTGGTCAGTGTAGGCCCCACCTTCTGTGTCCGTGTCCTCGTAGTCAGAGGTGTGCCGGCTATCTGTACTGTACATGGAGTACTCGCTACCCGGAGCTGACAGGTAGGACAGGCGGTCATCATGTAAGTCGAGGTCATCACTGGTAGCACCATCTGCCTGTGTCAAACACATTGGGTTCAGGTGTTTATACGAAAAAGGCCCTGCGATAAATTCTAAAAAGTATATCCCTCTGCCCAGAACTAAGGATAAACTTCACCCACATTTAAAGAAACCGATTTTGTGTTCTGCACCTCACTGTAGCTCAGTGGCATAGGTTTCATGTTCAAATGCTAGCTTGCTAGCTTGTTACTGTAGGCTTTACTAAGTTAGATGTACCAATGGGATAAAACAATTTTCTTAACTCAAATCCTATTGCTAACTGGAGCAGACCCACTGAATCAATGGGATTTACACAACTGTTCCCTCACCTTTCAGCAACTTATCTGATTACTCTACTTTGGCTGGGGCTAATGAACTAGATTCAGGCCTATGTTCCTCAAATTATTCTTTGTTCTTCACCAACAAAGAGCTCGTGGACTATGCACACAATTAACACAGTTCTGACATTTTGTGTTTACAAAATGGAGAAATGAAACTTTACTAACTCGCCTCACCACTATTAAACCCAGGTGCTTTTCCACATGCAACGAAACACCATCATAATCACTTGATGAGATCCATTTGAGACTCTATAGCTCTTTCTTCCTCCATTATCAGGCAGGAGTGACATTTAGACTACAGTCATCCCTCCTGATTCATGGGGGATCCGTTCTGGGACACACACACACACAAATCAGAAAAAACACAAATATCCAAGCCCAATGGATATAATGGCCATGGGCACACACACCATTTTGTCCCTCTTGGCTTCCCGTTCATGGACGTTCAAGACCACGAACGGAAAGTCCGCAAACTATGCTTCCAGATATCTCCAAAGCCTACAGGGCTTTGAGAGGCACCAGCTAAGGCCTTGTTGATACTCTGGCCCAGTGATTCCCAAACTTGGGTCTTCTAGGTATTTTGGACTTCAACTTCCAGAAGCCTCCACCAGCTTGGCCAACAGTCAGGAAAACTGGGAGCTGAAGTCCAAAGCATCTGGAGGACCAAAGTTTGGGAATCGCTGCTCTGGCCAATCAACTTTCCATGGTCATCTTCTTACTTCCATTCACCAGGATACTGATCACAGCCAGCAATGTTCCTAATTATTCCTCCTTGCTTGCTGCGGCAAGACAATGAGCATCCTCTGGTGTGCAAGAGCAGGAACTTCAGATAGTAATTAATGATCCATTGTTCTGGGCATGGCTTATGCATTTGTAATCTAATTAAAATGCATTCTTCTCTATTCTTCCCCTTCTCTGCTGAGCAGCAGAAGATGCAAGAATCATCCATCACCTTGGACGCAGCATAAAAAAACCTGCAGCTTGTTATTTCTCCTGAGAGTACCTCCGCTTGTAAAGCTCACCATTCAAAGAATATAAAATGTCAAGATTTTGGAAGTTGGTTAGGTTTATTTGCTTTATGTTTCGTACCTTGGAAGATCAAGACTGCCTGAACACTCAAGTTTTTCAAAGCCACAAAGAACATTTAACAGAAGGGGAGAATAAACAAAAACAGGCATGCATGCACACAGTAATGAAGACTGGGGGGAAAAAGCCATTCTAACCAACTTCTTACCAACTGGGTTATACATCAGCTATTACTTCTCAAGATTGATCTTTGAATCTCAATGAACTGGTGCCCAGAAAATGCCAGTTCAATATATAACCTTTACTAAAAACAAAAGGAAAAAGGGGGAGGAAGAGGAGGAGAAGGAGAAGAAGGAGAGAGAGGAGAAGGAGAGGGAGAAGTAGAATGATAAGAGGGACAAGAAGAAGAGGGAGAAGGAAATGAGGGAAAAGAAAGAAAAGCAGCAGGAGGCGGAGGAGAATGAGAAGAAAAGGGAAAACAGGGAGAAGAAGAGGAAGAAGAAGAGGGAGAAAGAGAACAAGGAAGAGGAGGAGAAAAGGAAAAGGAGAAGGAGAAGAAGACGAGGAGGTGAATCTGTCAAGAGGCAGAATCCTATCACTGCTCACATTCAAAAGCAGTACTCTGCCTGCATTGCATCACTATTACTCAGAGCCTTTTTAAAAATGCTACAACTCCCAGGATTCACCGCTGAGAGTTGCAATAAAAAAAAAACCTTTTCAAATTCTAGGTAGACTTGCTCTCTTTCTCCAGTCTGAAATTATTCCGACATAAACCTTTCCCATTATTTCTTTGATCTAACCCAGTTGCAATGAAAAGGAAGACCTATTCCTTTATATGTTATCACTAAACCATAATGTGGTAAACAATGCCATAAAGTAAAGTGAAAAATTAAGACTCCATACCTTTCCTTCCGAAACCCACACTAACTGGTTCTGCTGTTGCTGAATCGCTTCTTTAAGAGCTCCATACCAGCCATCATTCATGGAATTCAAGTTAATAGTGGCTAAGAACAAAAATAAACAGCACTGACACCATGCTTTTGATGAAATAAAGTCCACCAGGTGAACCTCTCACTTCTCCAGACTGCAAACAGGTTATGATTTAAAGGCTACTCTTACTCTTTGAATGGCTGCTGCATTTTACAAATGCTGCTGTAATTTTTATCTTCTGTTGTTATCAATATGGCTATAATCCTTATCAAAAACCAGCCAGGTAATTTTTAGGATAAAAGCAGGACACCAAGTCTTCTAATTTCCTTTACATATCATAAATATTTTTCCCAGAGTCCTAGACCAACACTCAAAAGAGTTACACCACTATGGCTTAGTCTTCCTTTATTTCCTTGCCTTCACACTCACCTGTGAAGAGGTGGTGATTGTTTTTTCGTAGCTTGTGGGCCCTTTCATACAATTTCCTTGCGCTTTTCCGAGACTCCGGACATAGCCTCATCCTCATCGTCTTTACGCCCTGCTTCGAATCAGGGTTCAAGAATACCACTATGGGATACCACTGTGCGTAGTTGAGTCGGTCAACGGCATTGGGAGTAACATCCAATAGTGCATGTTTGTCCTGAGAAATAGAAATAATATGCAGAGAAATGAATGAAACCACACATCTGGCTTTTTGGAAAGGCAAGGAGGCACTCTGCAGTGCTATGTACACATGACAGAAGATGTAGATGGTGTGGAACTTTAAAACTGATTTAAAATGTGAAATTTTTAAAAGTGCTGTCTTCTAACCAATTTGTAATGTCTTTACATCTGCAGCTGTTTTGAACAGATGAAAAACATAGCCAGGTAGAAGACATGCAAGGGGGAAGAGTGAGACTTGGAACCCTGAGCATTAATTCTGCAGTTAGTGAATTAAAAAGGCAGGTATATGAGGTCTGAAAAGATAAGGATTCTTAAAAGGTTAAACACTACAATGGAAGGGATAAAAATCGAGATGGTTTCAAACTGTGCACTTGCAACCCTGTTTGACAGTAGCCACCATCAGACTTTTAAGATTTACTTTAACGAGACATTTCTGAACTCCAAGACAATACAGGGAGTCAAGGAGTATCCTGTTTTTTAAAAATTGCTAGGTGAAATTCAGTTCTCCCTGAAGTGTAACTTGCTGAGATAGAGGGTTTTCATTTGCAGGTCCTTACATGCCAAGCCACACTCATTTTGCAGGCTTAGCAAGTGGCCCGGGAGAGGGTAAGAAAGCTATATTTTAAATCAGCAGAGATGTATTAACTTCATGAGCACATTTTTGATGGAGTAAATTTATGTAGAGATCACTTCATTAAATTTTAACAGTGTTTATGAGAAAGAGAGAGCACACACATGTATGCAGTCATTTACAAAATGGTAGCCTTAGATTAGAAGATTCAACAGAACCTTTCAATCAAAGTTTATTTGTTGGTTTCTCACCCCAGTATATCTCTGTTTCTTTCCCCAAAACCAAACACATTTAGCATCAGTTACAAACTTACACTGAAGTTCTATCTCCAATGGTTTAAACTGAGATAAATATTTAATACTGTACTTCATGTTCATTTGTCTGCCAAATGCCACAATGTTTGTGTTATCAGCAATACCTGTTCTGTGAATGACCACCAGTTTCTACATTTCATTTTCTTCTGACCTTATAGTTTGCTTTTCTTTCCCAAACTGTGTGTGTCTGCATGTATGCAAACACATGAACATATCCTCCCCCCGCCTTGCACATGTATGTAGTATGTCTATTTTCAGTGTGTGTATATTTGCACCTCACATATCAAACAAAGTGAATTCTGATCCATAAAGGTTTGCACAGGTTGGGTCTCCCTTATCCGAAATGCTTGGGATCAGAAGTGTTTCACATCTTTTTCAGGTTTTGAAATATTTGCATATAGTTATCTTGGGATGGGATCCAAGTCTAAACATGGAATTAATTAGTTTCATATACACTTTATACACATTGCCTGAAAGTAATTTTATACGCAACATATTTAATAAATAGGACAACAACCTGTTTTGCATTTGCCATGTATTTATATATCATTTGTGGCTACTGTGCTCATAATCCTACAAAAGATACATAAATTAGGTTTTCAACACTTACTCGGTCAATTATCTGTTTTATTGTGTGAAGCCGAATAATGCCCGAACTACGCTGGTCTGTACCAGCATCTCTTGGTTCACTTTCTGTTAAAAGAAAAAGCAGATAAGCATCATTCATGGGTAAATTACACACAACACTGCTACCCCCTGGAACAAGGCCTATTATTGCTTTTTTAAATATATGCCTTGAAAATGTGTAAGGTTTTGAATTCCAACTTGCAGAATAGCTTCTTTCAAGGTAAAGACTTTTAGGTCGTGCAAATACTCTTCATGCCTGTGCAGTTACAGCCAAACAGTGTAAAGTCAAATAGGTGCCAAAGGACGACAATCTGCACCATATTTTGGGGACAGTAGGATGTGGAAGACTTCAGGTTCAGTTCCAAGTCTCTTGAGTTAAAAGTTTAGCTATCTACCAATGGGAAAGGCCTTCATCTCTTTGAGAGCTTGGTCTCTCATCACAGTGGATAGTAGTAGGAAAGCTAGACTCAGGTATGGCCGCACTAGATTTGCTGTTGTTTGTCTTCATAAAATCATAGAGTTGGAAGAGACTTCAAGAGCCATAAAGTCCAACCCCATTCTGCCATGCAGGAATGCACAATCCTAGCACTCCAGACAGATGGCTATCAAGCCTCTGTTTAAAAAGCTTCAAAGAAGGAGACTCCAAGTTGCTTCTGACTTATGGTAACTCTAAGGCTAACCTATCAAGAAGTTTTCCCCCCAAATTTGTTCAGAAGAGGTTTGCCATTGGATTCCTTCAAGTCTGAGAGTGTGAATTGTCCAAGGTCACCCAGTGGGCTTCCATGGCCCACCAAGGATGCCAACCCTGGTCTTCCAGAATCCTAGTCCACCACTCAGACCACTATGCAATGCTGGCTCTCACGCTGCTAGATTATCACCTAGATTTTCTTTAAAGAAATATCTTTGAAAATTTGGTGACTGTTAGCTTATCAGAGACTTTTTTTAAAAATTGTATTCCCCCACCCCCCTGCACATACGAGATACCTACTGTGTACCCGGGCACCTCAATCATCTCTGTTTCCAGGTCCTTTCTTGTTTTGTCCACCTGTGTAAGGCTGAGTGGGGGAGTGGGGACAGTAAAATGTGAAAGTAGTCAACATGCTTACTTGCAATCTGGTAAATATCTGGTTCTTCTCGTGCCAGCTTTTCCCGTGCAACATCTGCAATCGGTCCAAAGATCGTCACAGGCCTGAGAAATCCAGCTGGAATTTAACGGATCATCAAAGTTAAGTCTTCCTTTAAAGAACAGCTATCAATCCTTGATGACTGAGAAATAATGGCAATCCTTGATGACTCAGAAGCAATGTCACAGTCTTATTGTGCTAATTGTACTATGTACGTGACAGTATGGGAGTAGGTGGGTTTCTATGAAAGTTAACAGTGAGCCTATTTGAAATAAGAAAGCTAATTCATAGCAAATGGAAAACTGAGATGCATGCAATTATAACCAAGAACTCTCTAAACCAAAAGCAAGGAAGCTTTTTCAGCCCAAAGGGCAAATTTAATTTCATCTGTAGAAACCCAACAGTACACTAGAAGGTGGGATTTAGCTCAAGACTCCCAAGTTTTCCATCCCTGACCTAGTCCTCTTCTCCTCCAGTTAACCCTTAGTACCTTCTTACCTAGTCTAGCTGGCAAATGTCTTAGTTCCCACCCCATTATTCATACAATATCTTTACATGCGAAAACCCAAGTGATCTCTCACCTCACCTCACTCCAAACGCAAGCCACAAACATGGTTCATTGCAGTATCATGGCCATTCTTGTACAGAGACATCTTATTCAGATGGGCCTTTTGAAACTAAGTTAAGGGGCTGTAAGCAGCACTTTTAAATAAGGCGATGCTTATTTCACCTCTTTTATTAGTGTGTTTTTAATCGTGTCTCACCTTCTCGAAGAACAACTCTTTCATACGCAGGGAATTTGGTCTGAACTGGCTGGGCAGAAAGATCTTCTCTGCTTTTCCTCAAGTTCCTCTTTGAGCTGCGCAGGCCTCGAAACCTCCAGAAATCAGCACGATCCCCACCTGCCGTCTTTGGAAGTGTGTACTGCACACTCGCCAGCTGCTCAGCTCTGCGTGAATGGTACAATAAATAAATAAATAAATAAATAAATAAATGAAAATGAACCCTGGTGGTAAGGAAGACTACAGGCTGGTTTGACAGTTGGATCTCAGCCTCAGACCACTCTGGTACCAGTTCCTCCACTTCCACTTCCACTTCCAGGCAAATAACAGTGAGAAGCAGACTTTGGAGACCATCTTGCTATTCTCCCTGTGACCCAAATACCTGCATTTCTTTCCAGTGCTATGTTTTCACACTTCCAAAGACTGAAGCACAATCAAAACAAGAACAAATCCTTACATTTTAAAAAAATGCTCTGGAAGTTCAAGGTTTGTCAACAGGCATGCTTTAAATGGCAATCATGCAACCATCTACATGTTGTTGGACTGCAAGTTCCAGCATTCCTCACCATTACTCTGCTCACTCCTGCTGGGAATTGTAATTGAACAATCTCTGGATGGCCACACAATCTCACGCTGTAAAGTAGCCCACGTTTCATTGCCTCTCATCCAAGTATTAAAATACAAGGCAGGTTGATAAAAGTTTGGCGTTCTAGCCAAAATATATATTGCTTGAACTGCTATTCTGAAATACCTGTTTTTGTTGGGTATAATACCCCTTTCAACTTCTTTGTGGTTCTTGCCAATCCGAATAGCCAGCCAGGACCCAAGCTTGCCATTGTACAATGTGTCCACCACCCGAAAGACTTCTCCTTTATTGAAGCTAAGTCCGTAGGGAGATTCCTTCTCATATTCAAAGTGAGTTCTGATATAGAAAGAGTCGCCTACATCTGACTCAACGATGCGCCGATAAACTGCAAGAAAGAAATACAAAGACTGATTGAAGGCTTCCAGAAACAATAACTGAATATAAACGAAGGCTTTGAGAGTAAGCTGGATTTTTCTATCCATAGATTATGTTATACCTGAAAATGCCTCAAGACACAATTAATAATTTTTGGGTGTAAGCACCAACACAGAATGGCTGTCTTGTATTTGAGCCAGCATATTTCCCTACTTTCCTAAGGTCTCAAGTACACTTCCTGGGGAGAATCACGTCTTCAATGTTAAAAAAGTATTTCATTAGTAGCTTAAGGACCTAATATCTTAGAGGCCTCATAGGTTCTTCCGCACATATGGAAAGGAGATTAAAAATCAGCTAACTCTAATTAAAAATTAATTCCTCATTAAATATGAAAACATTGAAATTCCCTACCAATTATTAACAAATAAAATTTCTCTACTGTAGGGATTAAATATACACTCACATACAAACACACAAGTTTTAAACGTATATACATTGACTTTCATGTATGCATTGACTTTCATTAATTTTTCATTAATCTTGTGCTGCCTCTGTGAATGTGGACGAAGAACACATTCAGATGACATTACATGGCTATTAATATTGAACTGCGGCTTGGATAAAGATGACCTCCGATCTCTCCAGGACTCAAAGGACAGCTCCCTTGTTCCGATTACTATCCAATTTATTTGATCAGAACTGTTCTTGTCCTTGCATTGAAGGAATTTTACTTACCGTCCTTTTTCTTCTGTGCCAAAATGGTTACCTCTTCCCCCTTAGGGAGGTCAAGCAGAAACAAGACTGCTTCCTCTCGGATGATATTTGTGAAGTCTACATTATTTACCTGGTGTGACAAAAGAAAAAGAAAAAAAAAAAAAAAAAGAGGGGGGGACACCAAGGTTAAAAAGTTACAAACCAGTTCAAAAAATTCAAGAACATATCCAGGCATCTTCTAGCTCAGCAATTCCCAAACTTTGGTCCTCCATCTATCTTGGACTTCAATTCCCAGAAGCCCCAGTCAGCTTGGCCAGCAATCAGGAATTTTGGGAGCTGAAGTCCAAAACACCTGGAGGACCAAACTTTGGGAAACACTGTTTTATCTGCATGACTATTTGCATTATACAGTATGCATGTCAAGTGTTTTACCCTGTTGTTCTTCTTCTTGTTTGCCTTCAAGTCATTTCTCACTTATGGTGACCCTAAGGTACATCTATCATGGGTTTTTTTCGGGGCAAGATTTGTTCAGAGGTATGCCATTGCCTTCCCCTAAGGCTGAGAGAGTGTGACTTGCCCAAAGTAATCCAGTTACCTGTTAAGTCATCTATATTGTTGGTTACTGCCATTTCTTCCCAGTTTATCTCCAAATCTAAAAGTTGCTGCTGCATTAGAGAGACTATCCTCTTTTATGGCATTTGTCTGTTGCTGATGTTGTGTGCCTTCAAGTCGTTCCCAACTTATGGTGACCCTAAGGCAAACCTATCATGGGGTGTTCTTGGCAAGGTTTATTCAGAAGAGGTTGCCATTGCCTTCCGCTGAGGCTCAGAGAATGTGACTTACCCGAGGTCACCAAGTGGGTTTCATGGCCGAGTGAGGAACTGAACCCTGGTCTCTAGAGTCTAACACCCAAACCACCATGCCACACTCACTTCTTGTCAAAATATGAACATCACTTTTTGAAAAAGAAATCTTACCCTGAGAATCTGATCCCCTTCTTCTAAGCCTTCTTTGGCAGCAGGGCTGTCCTCCAAGACACCGGCCACAAATATCCCAACATCATTGCCACCAGCCAGCCGCAAGCCCACGCTGTCTCCTTTTTTGAATTTTACAAGCTTCATGCTTGGCCTGCAAGATAATGAATATTTTTTTAAAAAACTACCCATAAGCGCCGCTGATGAATACATATCTCAGTTTTCCCTAAGGTTTGATGTGAAAACCTTAGCACCTATTGCTTTTTCCTACCTCATCTCAGAACCCTCTACAAATGACGATTCAGCTTTAACATAAAGCTGAATAACATTGAATAACATAACATTGCCTTGTTCTGCCCCCAAGGTTTCCCTCAAAAGGGGTTTCAAAGATGATTTCTGGCTACTCTTCTATTTCACTTGGGAGTGTGTGAGTAGCCTGTAGCAAGTCCTGGGGAAAGGAATTGGATTTCTGGATGCTCAAAGCTTGTCCACACCAGCATTAGGTAGATCTCTCAGTGGAGGAAACAGAAGTTTATTAACACTCTGTGCAAATCTGTCTTTTAAAGATATGAAGGCCTTGGACTGGCAAAAGTAAAAGAACCATTACCGGAGCATTCCATCTTCATGCGTTGAATTTGGCAAAGGGCCATCAGATGGACTGACAGGTAAATCCACATCTGGCTGTCCAGCTTGAGCATACACTGGCTTTGGTTCTGTTCAGTAAATACAGAAGAGAATTATGTGCAATACACTGTACATTTTAAAACACAACATAAATGTAGGTATGGTTCAGCTCATTCAGATGCTTTCAATCATCTATATAATACTTTTTAAAACGTTCAGCCATAAGAATAATATCCAGCACACTGTCACAACCCAAGTAACAGTAATTACAGGTTCAGTTTCCCTTATCCAAAATGCCTGGGGCCAGCAGCATTTTAGATTTTGGAATAGCTGTATTTGCATATATGTACATAATCTTGGAGATGGGGCCCAGGTCTAAACACAAAATTCATCTTATGCACATAGCTTGAAGATAATTTTATATACAATTTTTTAAATGATTTTTGCATGAAACAATTTTGTATACACTGAGCCATCAGAAAGCAAAAGTGTCACTGTCACAGCCAACCATGATAAAGGTTTTGGATTTTGGAGCATTTCAGATTTCAAAAGTCCAGATAAGGGAGATTCAACCTGTGTTGCAAGTGAGGCTATGTGGAAACCAGAGACCAGGTGTAAGATCTGGTAATAAAACTTTTTTGTTACTGTAAATCCATTTAGTTTACAAGTAGATTTGGAAACATGAATAACAGCAGTACAATAAATGATAAGCGATAAATGCAAAAATTTGTGGATCTTCCATCCCTACCTGAATAGACTTCAGGATGAAGTATGTATGAAATGGTCAAATACAGTTAAGAGTTTGGGAAGGCAGAGAATAAGATAAACTCAATTTCTAAATAAATATATATCACATAATGATGAAGTGCAGGACAATGTACAGCACTGTGACTTATCAGGAAAAATTTAATGTGAATACAGGAATGTCTATGACAGTACGTATTTTAGAGAAAGAACAATCAAGTATCATAGTTTTTCATGTTTAATTTACTCTGCAAAAACCATCTGCTTTAAGTACTGAAAAAAAGAAAAGGAAACACAATAATGTGGGTACAATTTCAAAGACTTCACATCTTTTTTTTTTTCATGAACTCCCATCTTTTTCATGAAGGATGTTTACCTTGAAATCACGGAGACACTTATTTTATTGTGATTCAGTGTAAAGCTTGCCTTCCAAGTGTTGCTTGCTTGTTTAATCCATTATGCTGTTGCAACAACTTGAATGGGAGCTGCAGAGAACAATTACTCAAGCTAACCTTTATAATTTCATGCCTAAATGGAATTACGTCACAATCATAGTGTCAATTTTTGGAGATGTTTTTAACCAAAGCTGATATTGAGCCATGCAGTTACACAGACAGAGCTATTTAGCAGGATGAAACAACCTACTTTAAGAGGCACGGGGTGGGGGGTGTGGGGGTGGGGACATGGTGGGATATACAAGGAGAGTAAATGATAATTCACTAGTACAGTAAGATTTTTATTTATTTATTTGATTTATAGATCACCTTCCTCCTTATGCAGGATCCAAAGTGGTTCTCCCTTGGGATGAGGTACAGTTATCCCTCCACGTTTGCAACTTTGACTTTAGAGGATTTGATTATTCACAGATTTGATTAATATGTTCTCTCCAGGAATCTCTAGAACCTCCAGCATGACATTAGGGTCAATATCTGACAGATGTTGACCACAGAGTTCTGCTGAAGGACCTAGATACTCGTAGAGAGGTTTCTTGCAAGTAAAAAAAAGTAGTGGGGTTTTTATTTGCAATTTCCCCACTTTTATAGGTGTTTTGTGCCCCTAACCCCAGGAAATCATAGGATTTCTTAAAATCAGATGATGCTTGCAAGATTTACCTGGAAGGGGTGGTGTCTGTTTATCGTTTCTCTCTGTAACAGATTCTTCCACTGATTTGGCTAGTGGGGTTTCCTCTGCATTCTTCACAGGTGTAGACGCGGATCCTGGCTTTGCTATTCTTTCATCATCTCTGCTCCGGAGACTAAATCGAGAAAAGCAAAAGTCTTGTTTTAAAAGCTGTCAGAATGACTCTATCAAGTTGATATAACCATTTCAGAATCAAGAAGTCGGCCCTCCATGTTCATGGATTTTGCATCCAGGGATTCAAATAACTACAGTTTGAAAATATTTATGCAAATCAAAATTCCGAAACAACAAACCTTGATTTTGCCGTTTTATATAAGGGATGCCACTGTATATAATAAGGACCTGAGCATCCATGGGTTTTGGTATTTGTGATCCTTGCGATGGCACTGTGCCTGTGCACTGTTTCCGCCACTGAGAGATCTACCTGTCGACCCTATGAATTTTGGAGGGTTTTCTGATATTGTTGGTGGTCTCCCATCCAAGTACTAACCAGGATCGAACCTACTAAGCTTTCAAGATCAGCCAGCATCAGGTGCTGTTATGGTACTGAGACTCTGACAACTGACTTTAAAAAACCCAACTTTATTTACACATGCTACATCAGTTTCCTATGGCTAGATGGCACCATTGCCTCAATAACTGTGAAGTTATTGTGTACTTGAATGAGGACTTTGTGTGTTGCCTGGTAAACGCAATAGCCTTTTTTGCACACTCAAAACCAACACAAAAAAAAAAAACACATACACAGAGGTTACCATATGGATTGCAAGACAAACTCCCATACTGTGGCTATATATTTGGTCAGCCAACCGAAAAGCCACATAGGATAATACCTAGAAATCGTAGGCTTTCAAGACCCGCATCCATAGTTTTTTGTGGGTTTTTCAGGCTGTGTGGCCATGTTCTAGAAGAGTTTCTTTCTGACGTTTCGCCAGTATCTGTGGCTGGCATCTTCAGAGAAATGCCAGACACAGATGCTGGCGAAAAGTCAGAAAGAAACTCTTCTAGAACATGGCCACACAGCCTGAAAAACCCACAAAAAACCATACCTAGAAAGCTTGTACAGTGATTTTTGTGTCTTTCTTGTTGGCGTAACAAAGATACTATCATTGTATGGTCTGCAAAGAGATGTTATGCTGAAGACCTGGTAAATTCTAAAACAAATGCTCATGCTTAGCTGCTTGGAGAAGTATGTTTTCAAAGGCAATACAGCATGGTATCCACTTCTCATCCCCCTTTGCTGGTAATTTAAATACATACAGCAGTCCTGATAGGATTTCTTTGCTTGTTTAATTAAAACACTGTTATATCACCCTTTATCACATGAGATTCCAGACCAGTGTACAAAATAACAACAACAACAACTAAAGCAGAACCATAATATTTAATATCTCTGGTTTTCTCCACTTCCATATTGCTACTGCTAGTGACGCAGGAACACACACCATTACAATATCAATATCATAATGAAAAGAGATATTCTTTGCTACACTGGTTATCTGGGGGGAAATGTTGGAAGCTGCCTCATTCTGAGTCAGACCCGTTGCTCCATTTAACCCAGTATGTCATGGGCAGGATTCTTTCCCAGTCTTATTGGAAGATCCTTGGTAGTCTCCCATCCAAGTACCAACCAGGTCTAACTCTGCTTAGTTTCCAAAATCAGACCAGATCGGACATATTGAGTTGTACGGTGGCACCTACACAAGGTTGCAGATTTCGACAATATGGTTTTGCTAGAGAAACTAACATACACAGCTGCTACTGCTGCAACAAAAATCTGAAGGGACTTGACCTTCAGACAGCATCTTCTGCTTCCAATTCCCTCCTCAAGCCAGCCTTATAGCTATTTGATGTCAATAACACAGAAAGTGCCTTCTCAGTTACACCACTGGGATATCTCTGTGTTGTTTATTTTGATGGGTGACATGGTTCTCAAAGGACTGAGGACACAGGTCTTTCCATCCCACCTTTCTTGCCTTCTGAAATAGAAAAGTAGGGAATCAAACCTGTGACCCATCTCCATGCAAAGCATCTTACTCTACAACTGAGCTACCACCCTGTTTATAAAAATGATGGTATCTATTCTCCAGATCTGGAAGCCTTTGACATATGGGATGGGATCCAAACTCATTTTGGGTTGTGCACAAATTCAAGTTGCCAATGAGTTACTGTGCATAAATGAGAGCAAGGAGAAGGAGAGTAGACATGAAAGAAAGCTAAATTTGCAGTAGTGGAGGATGGGATTCTTTTACATTTAATAAAGACTGCAGGAGAAGGAATTTCATTACTCTTTCCCTCCCTCTTCCAAGCTCCATCTGTAGGAATTCTCTCTTTTATATAATAAAGTAATGGAGACCAAGTCCTTCCCTTCCACTTTCCTACCCTTCAGAACCACCAACAACAGAAGCAGGAAATGGTCTATAAAGATAGAAGGCTACTAATATAAAGGAACAAAAAACATCCCTCAGATGGCTGGTTAACTGTTAAACCTGTTGTTGTTGTTGTCACCATTATGTGCCTTGAAATCAACTCCAACCTACCGTGATCTTTTTTGTTCAGAGGATTTTGTCACTGCCTTCCTCTGAGGCTGAGAGAGTGTGACACACCCAAGGACACCAATTGGACTTCCATGGCTGAGCAGGGATGTTAAACCCTGGTCTTCCAGAGTTGTACACCAACACCCTGAGCAGGGACATTAAATCAGGCTGGGCCCTCTACTTGCATCAACTGCCCCAATGTAACTGCTAGTTCCAACTAGAGTAGACCCACTGAATCAACATTTACACAAAGGTTGACTTATTCTTTTGCAATGGAACCAATGGTTCTCATTTAGCCGGGATGAGCAACTGGACTGAGGCCAAGAAAGCCTTTTGCACTTGATTGGGTTTGCTTGTGTCTCATGCACATGTTGTCCTTAGGTTACTCAAGTGTTTCAAGCAGTTTCTTAAAATATTGAAGCACAAAGCACTGTCTTCTGAAATGGTACTTCATCATCCCACAGTCTCTTCTGCTCTCCCCACCCACCCACAGCCTCATAATTATTTGATGTTATTTATGTGGAGAGGATGACATTTGGACATCATAACTTCACAGTCCACTTGCTTTCATCCTTCAATCTATCAATGTGAGAGAATTCCCCTGGAAAGCAAGTGCATCACCAGACTCTACCAAGCAGACACCTGGACAGCAACAGTAATAACCCTCCACAAAGGAATGGATGGGGAAAAGCTGACTGGGCACATATACCACTGGAATTACAAATGTGTAGGAATGAAACTAACCTACACCGGGGCAGACTGTATGTCTACATAGCTCAATACTGATCTTATTAAACAGGTTGTGGCTTTTCAGGTTTTGCAGGACTTTGAGTGTCCATCACCCCATCACTTATTACCTGACATATGAACTAGAGACGCCAAGCATTAAACTATGGGCATGCTACAGACAGTAAGTGACTAGTACCCATCAGGATTGATAGGGCAAGGTAGCCAATAGTATATGAAGCCAAAAACAACTGCAGGCAGAGCCAACAAATTTTGGTTGTGTCCCCTTCCTTCTTCCTTGCAATGACACCATGATGTATCTAAAAGAACTGAGGAATGGCCTTGGTTCCATTAATTCAGTGGCTTCCACATTATCATACACAATTCTCTCTTGCAGAAAGTGTGTAACTCCGTGGACTGGTTGAAAGGAGACAGAAATACTGGTAAGAGGGGAGTTGATTTGGGTTGAGGGAACAGTACTTGCTCTAATGGACCTTCTCTGCTGCAGACAAAGTGCATCTTTATCAATAAATGATGGCCTCTTCCCAAACACCAGGTTGCTTGCTTGGCAGGGTGCCCACGGCTCCTCTGTCTACCCCCATGGACTATCAATAAGGGCTAATCATTATTGCTTACAAAAGTGGGCCTTGGGACTTTTGTTAAGCCTCAGAATTGTTAATTAAGCCAACTATGCCAAGGCAGTTGGGAAACAGCAAAAGCAGCTTCGCCAGTTTGAAGGTTCAGCATTATCTGTTTTCTGAGGACTGATGGAAACACTGAGCCAGTTTAGATGTTAACAGCGAGCCATAGTTTGCATGTTCCCTTCTCCCTTTGGACACTTAGGATCATAGAAACATAGAGTTGGAAGAGACCCCGAGGGCTATCCAGTCCAACTCCCTTCTGCCATGCCGAAAGACACAATCCAAGCTCTCCTTGGGACAGATGGCCTTCCAGCCTCTGTTTGAAAACCTCCAAAAGATGAGATTCCACCACCCTCTGAGGCAGCACATTCCACTATCAAACAGCTCTTACCCTCAAGAAGTTCTTCCCTATGTTTAGACGGAATCTCTTTTCCTGTAGCTTCCATCCATTGTTCCAGGTCCTACTCTCTGGAGCAGCAGAAAACAACCTTGCTCCATCCTCAATATGACCTCCCTTCAAATATTTAAACAAGGCTCGCATATTACCTCTCTTCCCCAGGCTAAACATACCCAGTTCCCAGTGACCCATAGTTTTGCCACAAAGTCCAAGCCAATAAACTGTCCCCTGGTTCCTACGCTAATAATGACCTTGTGGATTGTGCCAACGAACCTGGAGTGTAGCAGTCTGAGCCTTAGACACACGTAAACCATGGTTTGCTGTTGTGTCTGTGGCCACAGCACCATGCCTTGGATGTTTTCTTCTAGCCAAAGCAGTTAATTTTATTCCAATGCTTACATTACGTATGCTTTGCAGGTAATTTTATATGTGCACATCAGTGTGTTATGTGGTGTTCTTTATTGGCCTCAGTCAAACTGCGAGCACTGAAATCAACTGCTAAAGCTGAAGTCAACACATGGATAAATTCCACTGATTCAATGAGTCTACATTGACTGGGAGAAGGATCTGGATTTAGGTGTAGGCTATTATGGCCTTTGCTTAAAACAACAGATTGAAATAAGGTACATATACACTTGTTTTTGCAAATTATGCAAGAAAATGTGACTTAATTACAGTTGGTCTTCCGCATTTGCAGCATTGACTTCTGCTGATTTGATTATTCATGGATTCGATTTATATGTTCTCTCTTGGAATCTGTAGGTCCTTCAACATGATGGAAATTGACCATAGAGTCACAGTGGAGGATTTAGAGATTCCTAGAGAAAACACTTCTCTAGGCATTTGTAGGTCCTCCAGTGCAATTCTATGGTCAACTTCTGTCAAATGTTACCAGAAAGTTGTATTGGAGGACCTAGAGCAGGGGTAGGCAACCTTTCCCCTTTAAGGGCCGAGGGACTTCAGCTCCCAGAAGCCTCAGCCATGTTGGCCAATAGCTCCTGGGATTCTGGGAGCTGAAGTCCCTCGGCCCTTAAAGGGGAAAGGTTGCCTACCCCTGACCTAGAGATTCCTAGATAGGTGTTCAGTTTAAAAAAATTAGTGTGTTTTTTTTTAAATTTTCTTTCTCCCCCCCCCCTTTCATGGGGGCCTTGTGCCCCTAGCCCTACAAATTTGGAGGACCCCCGTCTTCCTAAAGCACACAGCCAAAGAATTAAGATTGTCCCGAAGCTCAAGAGAAAGAGTAATATTAAAACTTTCTAGATCACTTGAATGAAGGAAACCAAGCTATCATCAAAGTTTGGAGAAAACTATAAAAACTCCCTGCACCCGTCCCAAAGTTTTGAACTTTCTAGTAAGCCATCAGTTTTCAGTGTTGCTTTTCTCCCCTCCTCCCAAAAGGAGATACAGGAAGCGTCTTGACACTGTCATTGTTCCTAGGTGACAGCATGTTGTTAAAAATTACAGCTGCATTCCCCATCCAAGGTGTTATTTCACTGTGTATGTGTTCTGGCAGTATTGCTTTTACTTCTAACATCTGTGCTGTGTCAGGAAGGGACTTTTTTTTTTTTTAAAAGGATGCTTAACACCGCAACATTTTAAAATAACCTTCAGTCACAAAAGAAAGAGATGAAGTCAGCTTCATGTTTGTTTCATCAGAGGCAGCTCATCTCTTCCCAAATGTCTGTTCTAATCCTATACACTTCCGACACACAACACATCAATTTTATCTGTGTGCACTTTCAGGGTCCTTAAAAAAGAAATGAGGGTGACACCCGGGCCCTGTCCGCAAGAGCACTTTCTTCTCCTTTCGCAAAGCATTAAAATCTGTGAGATGCTTCACTTGTCACCTTCGAAGACTAGCAAGTCAACTGCTATGTCTGCAGTTTGACAAGATGGCAAAGCCTTCTCATGAAAATATGGGGTTGCCTTTGAAGATGGTTTGGGAGCTTCTGCTAGGGTAGGATGCTGACACCTGAATCTTTATTGGGGCTGGACGGACGGTCAAGACGCACCAGTTCATGTCCCAGCTGAAATGGCTGTCTGTGCATGTTTGAGCCCGACTGAATTTGCTCCTCTTACCTTTAAAAACTGATGGTTTGAGTCAAGTCTATATGATGGAACATTTACAAGCTCATGAACCTGTTTGTGAAGATTACTGTCTACCCACTAACCCTTTAATAAGATCTGTAGGGTTGGTGGGAGAGCCAGTGATCATTTAATTCTACTCACATTAAACACTCCACTAGACTATTTATTGTTGGTTTTGTATGCCTTCCAAGTCATTTCTGACAAGGTGATCTTAAGGCTCATGGGGTTTTCTTGGCAAGTTTCTTCAGAGAGGGTTTGCCATTACCATCATCTGGGGCTGAGAGTGTGTGACTTGTTCAAGGTTGCTCAGTGGGTTTCCATGGCCAAACCAAGATTTGAACCTGGTCTCCCAATGTCCTAGACCAACACTCAAATCATTACACTGGCCCTTCTCTAGACTATACTGCTTCTTTAAAAAATCAACAATGTTTATTCAAGAAAAAAAAATGTTATCAGCATCTTTGACTACTTAATAACTTGGGTGTGGATTTTTGAAACCATAGGAGCCAGTGTGGTGTAGTGGTTTGAGTGTTGGGACTATGACTCTGGAAACCAGGGTTCAAATCCCCACTCAACCATGGAAACCCATGGGTGAGTCACAGACTCTCAGCCCCAGAAAACCTTGTGATAGGTTCACCTTAGGGTTGCCCTAAGTCGGAAACAACTTGAAGGCACACAGCAACAAAAGATTGGTGGGCACTTCAGCAGGAGCCTCGTCAATGGTGGTCAATGCTCTGGAGAACTTCCTCCCAAAAGGAAAGTTTATCTGTATTGTTTTTAATAGAGGTTGAAAACTTGAGGTTTAAAATTAATTTTCTTGTATGAAGTTGGAAGCTGCCTTTGAGAGGGCTATAGGGTTTGAAAGACTAGGAAATCCAAGAAATGAAGAAATGAAAATGTTTCACTCGAGAAAAGATTATCTTTCCAAAATAACAGTACTATGAGATCTGCCTGGCTCAGCAAAACCAAGACTAGCCCAATATTCTGTCTCCAATAGCAAACTGCTTTATTATTCCTGATAAAGCACCTAACTTGGAAGCTCACAAGTGAAGCACAAAAGAGAAGCACTGGAGAAATCAGACCGTTGAAAGTTTGCTTTTTAAAAGAATGACCAATGGTTTAATTTTATCTCCTGCTTTTCTTCCAAAGCAGCTAGCAATTTACAATCGATAAAAACCATCATACAATCTGAATAAGAGTTGTAAGGTATAAAAAAAATCAAAATTAAAAAAAAAATCCAGGAGCATAAAAATACAATTCCGTAATAGCAGCAATTAGCAAGCAACTGCTAAAATCGATGATCTTTGCAAATGAATATCAGATTGCTTGCTATATTAGTATGAAACTTAAAAACCTAAGCCAAGTCAACCAAAAGAATTCTGAAAGAGCCATGCTTAAGCAAAGTGCCCAACAAAGAAAGATATCAAGGATAGATAAAGCACTTTAGGCAGTCTACACAGTTGGTGCCATTTCCAAAAAGGCTCAGCTTATAGTGAGCATCATTCACCAATGGCATCCTAAACACAATGGCTAAATGCTTTAATTCAGTGGGAAGCCCATTGTTTGAATAATCTGAGAATTATCCAGATTATCCAGCCCACTCATCAATTTGATCTGTCTCCAAGAGGTGTGCTGTTATTCTTGCTATGGCTCTGAAGTTGACACCTTGTTGTTCTTGGGGTGCCTTCAAGTCATTTCCAACTTACAGCCACCCTAAGGCTCAGGGAGTTTTCTTGGCAAGATTTGCTCAGAGGAGGTTTGCTACTGTTGTCCTCTGAGGCTGAGAGCATGTGACTTGTCCTACTTATGATGATTCTATACTAGGTTTTTCTTGGCCAGATTTGCCACTGTCTTCTTCTGGAGCCGAGAGACTGTGACATGCCCAGGATCACCCATCAGATAGCTATGGCTGAGCAGGGATTCGAAGCTTGGTCTTCTAGGGTCCTAGTTCAAAACTGAAATCACTACCCCATGCTGGCCCTTGGTGTTAAGTTTAAAAATGTTTTTAAAAAAACACAGCCACAGTTTATCTTAGAAAGAAAAGTATCAATAGACAGTCCCCCACATTTGCGGCTTTGACTTTTGCGGCTTTGATCATTTGCGATTTTGATTCATATGTTCTTTTTAGGGATCTCTAGGTCCTCCAGTGCATCTCTGCCAGAAGTTGACCAAAGAGCTGTGCTGAAATCATTCATTCTTGTATGCAATATCTGAAATATTCCTGCATGAAAAAAGCTAAAATGTACACCCCTTGCAAACACAGTGGGCCCTTGGTGTTGGCTCAGGTTTGGTTCCAGGATCCCCCACGGAATACCAAAATCCGTGGATGCTCAAGTCCCATTAAATACAATGGTGTAGTAAAATGGTGTTCCTTATATAAAATGGTAAAATCAGGGTTTGCTTTTTGGAATTTATATATATATTTAAAACATGTTCAAGCCATGGATGCCTGAATCTGTAGAAAAGGAATCTGTACATCTGGCTGCAAACATAGCACAGAGACAGTGAACGTAGAAGTTTGAACCTTGCTCCCAGTATAGAGAGTTACTCATAGAAATGCAGTCTACATCTCACTGAGTGCACCTGCATTGCATAAATAATCCAATTTGACACCACTGTAACTGCCATGGCTCCAATACTATGGAGGCTTGGGAATTGTAGTTTGTTGTGGCACCAGAGCTCTATGACAGAGAAGGCTAAATGTCTCACAAAACCACAAATCTTAGAATTCCATTGCATTGAGCACTGGCAGTTAAAGTGGTGTCAAACTGGATTATTTCTTCAGTGTGGATACAGCCACTGAGTGATACCATACACACACAAACACACACAACACAAGGCAGCCATTCAACATTTCTTAGACTGATCGCCATGCACCTCAATGCGTCCAATAACTGCATCATGCAACTAATGAGCTATGGTCGGCACCTCTTGCTATTGCATACAAACCCAAATGGCCAACTCTACCAATGCTTTTTATACAAGTCCATTTTAAGAAAAACAATAGTACAATGCTACCATCACCTGCCATTGCTGGGCTGCTGTGGAGAATGTCTGGAATGGTCTGAAGGCTCTGACCTCTGGTCAGGAGATCGTGAACGACTGCGGCGGGGCCTGTCATGGGATCGGTTGGAATGATCAGATGCCAGCGACTGAATTTCTGAAATGTCTGTTAAATAAAAGTTCGGGTTTTTTTTCAATGAGATGACTTAGAATTCAAATTATAATTAAAAGGATGGCATGAGCCTGCCCAAAAATGGAAATAAGCTTCTGTGGACGTTACTATATGAAGTGTAATTGGGGGTCTCTACATTCCCCCTCCCCAAATAAGATCATCATGCAGTACTCCAACACACAGCTTGGCATTACTGGGGGAAACCGCTGACCATATTAAAATGACCAAATATTTCCATCAATTAAAATACAGAAACCCACCCATCCCTCCTTACTTTCTGTTACAGCCCACAACTCAACCCTTCTTCGTGGGAAAAGAAACCTATACTCACCATCTCTTTCTGAAGCATTGGCTGAGTGAATGCTATCAGAAAGATCTGGGACATTCAGCAGAGTTGCTCTTTCATCCCTTTGAACCACCATCTTCAACTTGCCCTTTGACCTTTCTATTAGGGTCTTGGCATCTGTCAATGACATATTTTCCGTGACTGTTCCGTTTATCTGCAACAGAGCAAAAGGACTACTGATAGGCACCGAATGGGAAGTGAATGGCATCTCTAAAGTGGCAGGCAGGGAGGAGAGCCTTCTAACTTTGTACAGCTAACTCCGTTAACCAAATTGCAGTCTTGTCCTACCCTTCCCAAGTTGCTCCTGTTTAAAAATGAGGAAAGCACAACAGAAGATGACAGATCCTCCAAGTGAAGCAGATACTGCAAAACAGTCACCAAATTAAAAGAAAAACTTAGGATAGAGAAATCTAGGAATTTATTTCCCAGAATCAATGGGCTCCATTAGATGAACTACCTGTTTTGCTTATTCCTCTATTCTGGAGCCAACATCCAACCCACTTGACAAATGTATTAACAAATTAAAAACAAAGCTGTCTTTGCACGCAGAAATTTAAGTTTTTGATTTATAATTGTCCTAAATCATGGAAATTGGGGCTATTTAGGGCACAAGTGGAGAGGCGACTAGGCCAACTCTAGAGCTCATCCTCTCTCTACTGCATTGCAACTTCTATGTGCCGGTACCCACTTATTTCAAGGGCAAGACAGCATCACGGGAATTCTTTAAAATCAGGATAATGATCCAGAGAGTGCACGAAACGGAGCCTCAACAGTAGCAAGAGGCTACTTGGATCGGAAAACCAAAATAAAATTTGGGGCAATGTATCCTTATAGAAAAGACGATCTCTAAACCAAGTGGCGCAAAAGCCTAACAAGGAAAGTCTGCTACTAATTATTACTCATATAACTTAAGGTAAAGAATGAAAATATTTGCTGCTCTTATAAAATGCATTTATTTACTACTAACTGAGTTAACTCAATATATATCAAAAATAGCAATACCCGTTATACAGTTTTACACAGTTGAACAACAATGCTGTTTAGACAATATATTCTATTATTCTATCTATCATCTAAATAATGAGAGCCAGTGTGGTGCAGACTCTAGAGACCAGGGTTTGATTCCCGGCCTGTTCATAAAACCCACAGGGTGGCCTTGGGCAAGTCACATGCTCTCAGCCTCAGGGGAAGGTAAAGGCAAATCCCCTCTGAATAAATCTTGTCAAGAAAACACCATGATAGGTTTGTCTTAGGGTTGCCATAAACTGGAAACGACTTAAAGGCCTGCAACATCATCTAGAAAATAACTGTACAGAAATAATAATCCCAAAGCAACAACATTATACATTTGCAATAATGCTAGATGAATCATCATTAGGAACAGACTTTCCTTGTTAGGCTTTTGCGCTACCTGAACTGTTTGTGTTGGTTTCACAAACCCAAGAAAAGGGCTGAGGATTTTGGGAGAGGAATCTGGGGGGCTTTTCCATTTTCTGAGTAGCAGTTTGAGTATCCAACCCATGGTGAAAGCAGCTAAGCGGTGAAAATTACACAGCTGGCGTAGGGAAGCAAAGATGGAACAGCTCCTTTCTATTCTTTTTGCACCATCGTTCTTGTTTGGATACCTTTAAATACCCATAAAAAGGAGTGCCGTAATTTGCACGCATCATCTATGGAAGAGTGGGAGAAACCACCTCAGAGCCTTAATTATATCGATGGGATTAAGAGTTCTGCTCCGAACTGCTAGCAAGGGACTAATATCTGCCAGCCAAAATGATTTAGCTCCCCGACTTCTCTTCTCAAATGAGGCTGACCCGAGTTCCAGGCATCCCTTTTCCGCTCTCTCAGTGGTCTTGAGCGTATGTTGCACAGACAAGACTATGCCCAAGGAAGAGCTGCAGCCTTACTAGCGTGACTTTGCAAATTCTGGTGCTTCACTATATATTATAAAAGAGCTTGCATTTATCCTTTTAAAAAAATCTCCTATTCCAGAGAACCAGAGGAGGGAGGGAGGAAGGATGCACATCAAACTAATCACATTTCTGGGAAACAAGTTATTTAAAGTTCAGGAGGCTTCTCTCCTTCACCAAGCCTCCCCCCCCCCAAAAAAAAAAAACAGAGGGAGGGAAAGGGAGGGGGCCTTTTACTGTACCTTTAGTACAACGTCACCTTCCTGAATATTGCCGTCTCTCGCTGCCAGGCTATCTTGGGATATTTCTTTCACAAATATGTGGCTGGCAAGGCGCAATCCGTACTCTGTTTCAAACAAACAAACAAACAAACAAACAAAATTAACAGAGAAATGGTTAACAAAGAGCAAGCCTTTAGGGATGGTTTTCAAAACTTCCTAATGATAAGAACTGTTCAATAGTGGAAGGTGCTGCCTCCGAGTGTGGCAGAGTCTCCTTCTTTGGAGGTTTTAAGCAGAGGCTGGATGGCCATCTGTTGAGAGTGCTTGGATTGTGTCTTTCTGCATGGCAGAATGCGGTTCAACTGGATGACCCTTGGGATCTCTTCCAACTCTAGGATTCTATAACTCCACTGCACCACTGGTCAATTGACAGGTAGAAGCTACCTGGAGAACACCGTCCCAAACTCTGACAAGGTTAGCAAAGGATAGCATGGAATTCTGGAAGATATTACTATACTCACCACCTGAAAAGATAAACACAGGCAGAAAACACTGGTCCATTTAACCAAATATTTGTCCATTTTGATTGGCCGCAGCTCTCTGGGATCTCATGTAGGCTTCCCATCACCCACTACTTGATTCTTAGAACCATAGAGTTGGAAGAGACCCCAAGAGCCATCCAACCCGCTTCTGCCTCGCAGGAGGACACCATCAAAGCACTCCTGACAGATGGCCACCCAGCCAGATGCTGCAGAATGAATGATAGTAGACAATCATACAACCATGCTAAAGTTTTATTATACACTTTATAATTTGGTGTAATCGTTTCATTTTTATTTTTATGCTGGCCTTGTGCTGTAATAAAGATATCTAGAATAAAGGCAGGGATCTGCTGTGGTACATAAACAGGTACACAACTACTGATCACTGGCCCACCATCAATCCAGCAGGGATGTAAATTGTCATTTATTTTATGGCTGGGTGCAAGACTGGTTTTTGCACGTTTTCCAATTATTATTATTTATTTATTTTTGCACTTTAGGCATTCTCTGTGAAAAGTAGTGTTTGTGCAAAATGCACTGTGTAAAGGCTGCAGCCTTCTCAGTCACTGTCCTTATTCACACTATATAGCTCTATTCTGTTGTATAGACACAGTTATCAAAGGAGCGTAAGTAGCCACAGTATGCTTTCAGCAGTATTGGAATCGCACTCGCTATAAAAAATGCATGTTTAAAAAGATTTCAAAGTGATTCAGTTTGACCCCCCCGCCCCCCCCCAGAACCACAGGGGCAAAATATTTCATGATATGGAACCACCCATGAACCTGCTTTCCATTACTGCAGAGGGATTTATAAATTTAAAATGAAGTTAGAGCAAGAAAGGACAAGACTAGCATCTTGATAAAGATGTAGCAACAGCAAGTAGAAGAGTGTTCTCCAAATATATATTACAGGATTAATACTGCAATTTTTCTCATCCTATACGAGATAAGAGTGCCTCAACACATTGCGAAACCCTGCTGATCAACAACCATAAGATATTTATTTATTTATCTATTTATGTAATTTAGATTTTCTTTGAGGGATAAAATTGTTTGTGCATATATGTGTGTGTGTGTGTGTGTGTGTGGTTTTACAATTCTATATTGCTTTAACTTCTTGTATCATTTTTATTGTTTCTTACTGTGTAGCCTGGTTGCTTTTGTTTACTATTTTAGACCCGGAAGCTTCCGTTTTAAAGTTTATGACTAAATTAAATGTATTATAGGTTGAGTTTCCTTTACCTGGAATTCCAAAATATTCCGAAATTGTCCATGTGGGTAGGTGAGAGAGTGACACCTTTGCTTTCTGATAGTTCAGCGTACACAGACATTGTTTCATGCACAAAATTATTAAAAATGTTAGGTATAACATTACTTTCAAACTACGTGTATACGGTATATATGAAACAAAAATGAATTCCCTGCTTAGACTTGGGTCTCACCTCCAAGATACCTCACTCTGTACATGCAAATATTCCAAAATCCAGAATCCAAAACACTTCTAGTCCCAAGCATTTCGGAAAAGGGTACTCTATTTAGAAACATGGGTCTTCTGGGCAGCCTAAACACCAAATCCCATCTGAGCTTGGAGGTTAAGCAGGGTGAACCCAGGTTAGTATTTGGATGGGAGACCACCAACAAATTTGTTGTTGTGTACCTTCAAGTCACTTCTGATTTATATGCTGACCCTAAGGCGAACCTGTCATGGGGTTTTGTTCAGAGGGGGTTTACCACTGCCTTCCTCTGAGGCTGAGAGAGTGTGACTTGTCCAAGGCCACTCAGTCAGTTTAATGGCTAAGCAAGGATTTGAACCCTGGTCTCCAGAGTCGTAGCTGAACACTCAAACCACAAACAAAGACCAGGTGCTACTGGCTATAATTCAGAGGAATTCTCAGATTATTCTGTGTCTAAGAAAACGCTATGAAATTCATGGAGTAGCCATAAGTCAACCGGCGACATGAAGGCATTATGCACATATCCTTTTGGCAAGGGTTTTTATCCTTTGCTTTCTGCGCTCTGTACGGAATGATATTACATGCATACAAATGACTCATTTTAGATTTACGTTTTTGAAATGACAAGGAAGTTTCAGGAATAACACGAAGGTGCCAAGACAGAGCTGTGCTGAAGATTTTACTCCTCTGGTAACATCCAGACAGAAGGCAGGGATATCACACTGTTACCTAACAATGAAATACTCCGTTCTGAACAGTTCTGGATCTTCAATTTGCATAATTAGTTTAGTACGCTCTGAAACTGGTATGCAAAAACGCGGCTGCAAGATTGACTCCCAGGTCATTAACCAACAATCTGCAGCCATCTGTATAATTGAGGAATGGTTATACGGCGAGATTGCTCTGCAAATTCATTCTCAGAGGAACAGCAATCAGAATAACCAAACTGTTTGCCAGCCATATTGCAAGCTAAATTACCATCACACTTCGTTCAGGTAAGCAAAAAATCTCCAAACTTGCATAAAAAACATGAAGGTGGAAGAAGGGGGGAAAATGTGAATTAGAGGACAAAGATGTTTCTTCTTCTTGTTTTGTTTTTCTTTCCTAGCAGCTTCCACCCAGAACTTATACATGAGTTGTTGTGTTTGCAAATAAGTTTTGACTCACCACATTCCTGTTCTGTGGATTGCAATAAATTTTACTACGGCAAGCGGTGGCTGCATCAATCCTCACCACCAAGCAGTGTCAAAATTTGGGTTGATACTTTTTACTGAGTCAGCTTAAACAAACTTCTGGTTTACATGCAGCTCTTTCTGCTTAAAGGGTCTGTGTAACTAGAAAAAAAACTCCTGTTTTAAGTCTAATCAAATTCTAAGTCTAATTTTTTTTTTTTTTTTTTTTTTTTACAGCAAAGAACCCAGGTGACTTGATTTGGTCTGCAAACAAACAAATGCTAATTATCCTGCATGGGCTTTGGTTATTGAAACTGGTTTAAAATTGCCATTTAAAATAGTATTTAATCTACGTCAAAGCTACTGTTTTAATGTATGTTGCTTTGAGAGCCATGCTGGACAGGAAAAAGAGTAACCAAAATTTTAATGAATGTATTAATTTAAACATCACTATCTAGCCTTCTGTGTTCACACTGCAGAATTACTCCAGGTTGAAACCATTTTAACTGCCATGGCTCAGTGTTATGGCATTCTGGGATTTGTAGTTTGTTGTGGCCCCAGAGCTCTCTGACAGAGAAGGTAAGTATCTCACAAAACTAAAATTCTCAGAATTCCACAGCATTTAGCCGTGGCAGTTAAAGCGGTGTCAACCGGGATTATTTCTGCAATGCAGATGCAGCCAAAGGAAAGCATATGAAATGAAGGGAGAGAGTCCCATCAATTAGGTTCTCCAACACAAGCTAGCTTTCTGAAATGGCAGCATACCTTCATTCTTCCTGGATTTCACCAATGTGACCTTAGTGGGCTTTGCTGGTTGACTGGATCCAACCGATCTCCGATCTGATCTCGGTGACAAACTCCTCTCTCTGCTGGCGCTTCGGTCCCTCACCCAGCTTTTCTCGTGCCTTCTGTTCGCACTCGCAGCACCGCGGGAACCTCTCGGATCATGCATATCCTCTTCATAGCTGTCTTCGTCGTTTTCGGACACCGGGTCTGGATCTGTCCGGGTTACTGGGATCTGAACTTTTTTCATCCTTCGGATGGTCTGGAACATGGCAATATTGATCCTTTAGTTTCTGATAAAATGTAAAACTATTGCCTACTGTAAATCTTTAATGCATAACATTTGGCACATACTGATATGCCTGTCCTCTTTGGATTCCATATGGGAGAAAAGCAGGGCATAAATTAATTAAATAAATATAAATAAATAAATATGCTTTGGAATTCACAGTTGGGCAGCTTTTTCCTGGTTTACCACACAGAAAAGATTCCAGCTTCTCCAGTGATAGTTAACTGTTAAAATCATTTTGCTTTTAGTCTAGTATTCAAGAAAGAAAGAAAGATATTTGACTTATTCTATTTTTAACTTCATCTTTCTTCCCCAGAAGTGCTTTCAAGATATATCAGAATACACTAAAAATCAAATAGTAAATAAAGCCAGTGAAAAGTAGGTTTAAAAACAGCCAAGGTCAGCAATATCAGAAAAGGATGGGTCTGTTACAAGAGACTAGTAGGAAAAAGGGCTAACTTGCTTCCCAAAATTCAGCAAGACATGTTGGAAAGCAGCAGAAAGAGAAAGTAGATGGTTCCTGGGGTCTGGGTAATACATCTGTCCTCCCACACAGAAATGCTTAAAGATAGATTGATTCCTTAAAACAAAAAAGCTGATTCCTCTATAAGCCCTTACTTAATTCAAAGTGAGTGAGTAAAATAGGCTAACTTGTTTTATTCAGTACCCAGATGCCTAATGGGGCGAGAAGGTAATTCTCACTATACCTGTGTAAGAGGCCATTACAGAAGAAATGACAAACATAACCTTGTTAGTCTGAAAAATCAGTATGCAAAAAGATCTTGTCGCACTTTTCAGACTAATTGTGCGAAAGAACTTGTAGCACGAACTTTTGTAGACTAGGTCTACTTCCTCAGATGAAGACCATATCTATGACAGCTCATGCTACAACTTCATTTACAAACAAAGGGATCTTGTAGCTCCTTTAGGACTAACTATGCAAAAGAAGTTGTAGCATGAGCTTCCATAGATTGGGTCTACCTCCGCACATGAAGACCACATCTATGAAAGCTTATGCTATAATTTCCTTTGCACACAAAGGGATCTTGTAGCACAATTAAGACTAACAGAAGTTGGTACCATGAGCTTTCACAAACTTGAGTCTACTTCCTGAGGTCCCAATGCATCTGAGGAAGCTCATACTAGCAACTTCTTCCTTTAACTTAGTCTCAACGGTGCTACAAGATCCCTCTGCTTACATATCTTCCACACTAACACAACTAGGTCTTTGAATTCCTTCACATAGTTAGCCTCAAAGGTGCTACAAGATTCCTTTGCATACAGAAGAAACTGCTGTTGAACTTAATTGTGAGTAAAAGAGGTAATCCCCGATGGGAAGCTTGTGACTATGAAAGTCTATTACTATGAAGGATTTTTTTAAAAATAATAATAATAATAATTCTATTATTTGGATACTACAATCCTATCAAGGAGGAGATAGCAGCGTTCATCAAAGAGGAAAGGAGGAAGAGTAAGTCAACTTCCAAAGGCATATGCTATAGGAAGTAGTGGGTGTTTCATCAATGAATTTATGAAACCCATAGCTGAAGATTCTTTGCCACCCATTCATCCATTTATCCCACAAGGCATCATGTCAATGAACAGTGGGACTGGACCCACAAGCCGTTCTTTGATGGGAACCAAGTGACCAGTGGGTAAAAGTTTTAAGTAATGATCACATAAATCAATTCTGTGGTATCTGTGGTCAGGAGGAGCAGTTAATTGAAAAAAGACAGCTGCTAATGACTACAGATAAGATCTCAAGAGCTTACTGGTGCGTATGCAAAAGCTTCAAGGCTGAAATCCTGCTTCTTTCCAGATAACTCAGATAACTGTTCAGAGGACTACAATGCAAGTTTTCTTTATTTGGGTGACAGCGCCTCCAATCAAGAAAAAAAACCTCTCACTTGCACAACCACCTTATATTTGAAGAGGCAGCTGATAAACAGGTTTCAAAAGTACAAAGTTACTCAAGAGCTAGGATCTCATTCCTGGAACAGCTTTGTCTATTAAATGATGGTGTGTTTTATATGTAGGCACACTTCCCGAAACATGGTCATTAATGGAGAGGTCTCCCCGCTTGGAAAAAAGAATAATGAGAAAGTGCAACGCGTATAAAAGAGACTCATATCTATGGACATTGCTGCTACTTCAGTATTTCAGTGCCTGACAAGACTACTGGTGTGGAAAATGACTTCACCTCTCCCAGGAAACTCTGTCAATAGGCATGAAATACAGGCTCTTGGGGTACCCTTGGCAGGCCATCAAAACAAAAACAAAAACATTGCTGAGCTACAAATCTGTCACAGAACTGTGCAACTCAACTTTCTTTCACACTCACCGAAGAGATACACAAAAGCTGCTTTTGTGTTCAATGATTCTGAGGTGCACTGCATTATTTTTGTACTGCAAATAATGGATATACAAGAATGGGTAGAATGCTTTCCAAGCAAAAACAGAGGCGATACACCTAATGTTTTGTCTGTATCGCTCTGAAAGACAGATGGGACTGAAAGGAATGAATGTTCCCCTATTTATTTTTGGGGAGGAAATCAATACATTAAAAACTAGAGTGTCAGAGAGGAGAGTGAGCCAGTATGGTGTAGTGCAGTGATTCCCAAACTTTGATCCTCCAGATGTTTTGGACTTCAGCTACCAGAATTCAAGACTACTACAGACCTTGGAAAAGAGAAAATAATTAATGTAGAAGATGCTGTACAAACCTTCAGATAATAATGCTTTTCCTCTCTACAAATGTGTATCTGCTGTCTGTCTCTTAACACCTTTCTCTGGCAATTAAACTGTTTTGATTTTGAAGCCTGGGGATTCTTTTGGGATTATATCTTGTTGGAACTAGAAAAGAGAAAACCAGACCAAGCAGTACAGAAACTACTAACTAGCTGACACCTACCAGCTTGATTCAGCAGCTCGATCTTCAATCACAATCCAAAATCTGGTTTGTGAGCCAATTGGTTTGCACACATATTGCAAAATGAAGTTCCCAATCACAATCCAAAAATACTGAAAGTACCCACCATAATTTGCTAGCTTTGAACCAGACAGGGGAACAGAAGAAAAGAATAATTTTGGGTTATAGGAAGAGGGAGCATGTTTGCCCATAGCATGTTCCTGACTCTCCAGATTATTATTCGGAAAATCAATATTATAGTGCCTGAATTGGGCTTAAGTAACATGCCTTCCACCTTTATTATGGCAAAACACACTTCAACATTTTGGGAAGTCTTTTCGTTTTAAGAAACTGAAGCTTCTCTCATGAACCATTTTAACACGCTCTGTGGCAATATAAATTGCCAAGTTTCCACACTACAGGGAACTTGCTAGGCAACCCAGCAGGTAAGGTATTAAGCAGACCTTATTTCATCCTTTAGTATTTGGAGGAAAAACTCTCTTGAAATAGACATATATCAAGTCTGCCATCTCTGCCAATGCAGACACACTCTGGGATGGCTGGGCAATCCCTTGGATCAGGTTTAAGGATTTCATTTTATTTTGGGGGAAGGGAGGAGTAAAATCTGCCTGTTTCTAAGGGAAATACATCCTAGGAAATGGGATCAAGTACTAACCAGGAGAAGGACACATTTTTAAAAAGAAAGAATACATTCTTGAAACAGAACAACCGGTGAGCATGTTTAAAAACCTACATGTAATAAACTGTTATTGTTAACCACAAGGTAGGCTGTGTATTGCTGATGACACGTTGTTTTGCAGATTTGGGAAGGAGGTTATTTATAAAACTGTGCATGAAAAAGGATAGCAGGAATCAATATAAATGCACTGTCCAATGGCAAATGGCATATGCCGAACATGAAGAAAACACAGTTTGTTGATGCATGAGGGGAAAAGGAACACCATTCAATACTCTGAGTGCTTGACATACTTGGTTTAACTCTACCTTGACATGATGAGAAACAAAGGAGGGAAATATAAGATACTGGTAAGGCTAGGCTTTAGATCTGAGGAGGCTGAGCTGGCTGGTCACTCTTCAGTCATCTCTGGGGTGGAAAAAATAGGAAATCCAGCAGGATATTGGAATAGGAACAGGAAATCCAGCAGGATATTGGAGAGGCAGTCAGAGGCAACCCCAAGAATTTATATGCCGAAGGATGTAGAACACCAAGAATTGGAGCCTGACCAGGAATATGTCTGTCTTGTTGGATTACACTGTTGGGAGTAAACCACATTGCCTTCCCAGAAAACCTTGGAGGACCATATCCCTGCCACACCCTTCCCCAAAATCCTTTTGATTTTTGGGACGGGGTGCAGTATCTAAATGCTCCTCAAGGAACCATTTCCGCACTTTTTCCAGCCCTACTCATCATTTTTGGTCCAGAAGAGACCTTTTTCCTTGCAAGAAGTGACCCTGAAGTTTCTTGGCTGCTCCTGCTAGAGACATATTAGGGTTTCAAGTAAAGTGTCTAGTCTGAAATATGGCATTCACTGACCCACAAATAAAAATGGCCACTGCACGTTCTCATGCCCTGTACTACTCCAGAAGCTAAGTGCAGAGCCCAACTTTGGCTCAATGAAACAACTAAAGAGGACAGATATTTCCAAGGCCCACCAAGGAAAGAAAAGTCTACTTCTGCTGCGATCTGGAATGCCCTATCAGGCTACCATGATGTTCACCATAGATGGACGAACATCTTTCTTCCATCTGTTATCATCCAATCAACCTTAAATAAGAGTTATACAAACACAATTTGTACTTAGAAGTCCCCTCTGTGTTCAGTGGAGTTTACTTCCAAGAGAGCATAGGATAGACTGCATTCAACATTTTTTTATTCCTCAGAGAACTCAATATTCAACAGCTTTCTGGAGAGATATATAGATATATATAGTGCACTTTTGATTTATAATTCCTAAAGGAGCTCAACTACATAGATGTCTTGACAATTCAGTTTTATTTTGAAGGGGGAGGGCTTGAGCAGTGGCATACCTACCTTTGGTGTCACCTGATGTGTGGTGGGGCCCCAAAAGCGGACACATGTGCGCGTGCACCCCAGTACCCCTTGTTTTGGCCTGGCTTTCCTCAGGGGAAAGCCAGGCCAAAGCTAGGAGACGGCTAGAGTGTCCACCCCCAATCCTCTTTGCTTCAGCCAGGAAAGCCAGGCCGAAGCAAGGAGCTGGATGGAAATGGCCGCACAGCCACGAAAATGGCCACCTGGGCCGGGGAAACAGTTGCCCACCACCCACCCAGACCGGAGGCCCCTGCAGGGAGCCAACTAGGTGTCACTCCCATTTCTGTGGTGTCACCCAGTGTGATCCACACACACACACACACACACACACACACACCAGTGACACTACTGGGCTTGAGTTGGTTTCAGGAAGGGTCTCAAGCCCCTCTTGTTCTGGAGTTTATGCTACTAACTAAAAATCAAGCCTTGTTTTAGAATCTCTGTTTTCCTCTCCAAAGATGCTGAGACACAGTGACCATCTTTTAGCAAGAAGTTATGTAAAGAATTCCGAGCTGTCATACGATAAATGTCATCAGATCCACTCTCGAGGCTTGTTTTCATTTTGTTTGAGCAAATCCAGCATATAAATAGTTTTCTGAAAGGAGCTGACCCTTGGACACAAATCCAGAGGTAGAGAAACGCATTCACTTACGATTTTGGCATTTTTCCCACTTTTTCTCAGCTGCTGCACAGCAAAAGCATGTTCCACGTTATCCATCGAAACGCCATTAACCATTGCAACACGGTCATTCTCCCTAGAGGTGAGGGGTGAAGAAGGAATGCAAAATGTGAACAAGTATTTTGTTGATGTCACACAGGGAAAAAAGCCTTTTCAAAAAAATCTGTACTCAGGTAATTTAGTATTGCTAAATTACTGCATATCTGTCACAGTCTAGAGACCTTTTATAAGGTTATCTGAATACTTTGGCAGGTTCACTGTGTATCTCTGTGTACTTTAAATGCCTTTATTACACATTGTTAAAAAACAGCATCAGCCCCCAAAGCAGGGGCTGGTGCAGACATGCCCCCCCCCCTGTTAAGGGCTGGAAGTAAGGAAGCTGCAAGATTGTGTGCTTGCTTCCCATGGCCCCCTAACTTCCATCACATTTCATCAAAAGGCTCTGGCTCTTTGTATGTGCTTCCATCATGAACCATGGTTGTTCAGTGGTGATCAGGGTTGCACTAGTCCTCGAAGCAAAATCATTGGGGTGGGGGGGGGGGAGAATCAGGACTAGAAGCATTACTATTACACAACTGCAGACACTGACAAACCATGATTAAGGGTAGCACAAGACAAGAAGGAAAGGGAGGACTGTGCATAAGCAACAATGGGAACAGGAGAAGGACCCTGAATCCTGTTCTCTCAATAATGTAAATTTCTTTATTACGACCATTCGGTCAGCACAACTCAATAATGGTTAAGGGAAGAGAAAAAATAATGTCCACAGCAAGGGAAACACATAGCCACATGGGCCAGATGAATCCCCCTCCCGCCCCTGCAAAAAGTAAAAAAGTGGTCAGAACCTGGACTGCCTTCCTGTCAAAATCATAAAGAAAAAGAAAAAGGGAGAACTGATGTTCCTCAACGCCTCCAGGAATAGTGATCTCCTTTAAAAGAAGATACAACACAATCCCAACAGGGTAGAATTCAGAGACCTAGCCATGTTAGTTTGGAATTATGTTGGAAGCTGCCCCGATTGCTATGCAGAGGGGCAGGGTATAAATAAAAATTATTATTATTATTATTATTATTATTAGTAGTAGTAGTAGTATGCAAAGGAATCTTGTAGCACCTTTGAGACAAACTGAGCGTTGTAGTGTGAGCTTTCATATACTGGGTCTCCTCCATGCACCTGAGGAAGTAACCAAATTTACGAAAGCTGATGCTACAACTTCTTTCGCGCAGTCATTTTCAAAGGTGCTACACAGATCCTTTTGTATGCTCACAATCCCAAGTTTCTTTGGCTCCAGAAAAGCATTTTGATAAAATTGGATGTGAGTAAAACAATGGATTCAAACTACAGGAAAAGAGATTCCACCTAAACATTAGGAAGAACTTCTTGATGGTAAGAACTGTTTGAGAGTGGCAGATGCTGCTGCCTTGAAGGGTGGTGGAGTCTCTTTCTTTGGATGGTTTTAAGCAAAGGATGGATGGCCATCTCTTGGGAGTGCTTGGAATAGTGCCTTCTTGCATGGCAGAAATGGGTTGGATGGGATGGGATGGGATGGCCCTTGAGATCTCTTCCAACCCGAAGATTCTAGGATTCTGTTACTTCTGGTTGTTTAGGGGGCAGGGAGTGGGTTGTGGCATGACGTGCGGTGAGACCAAGGGAAGGAAACTGGTTCCTGGACCCAGACAATTTGCCCATGCCTGTCCTACAGAAACCTCAACAGGAAAGGTGGAAAGGAAATTGTAATAGTAGTTGAATTATCTGTGCAGAGCTACCTCTCCTGCTAAACTGAAGTTTAACTCGACACTTACTGCAGCAGCCCTTCTGCTGGGCCTCCTTTGAGCACATCTGATATGACTATGGATGTTTCGCCGCTCTGGAAATGAGGGTTATCTCTTCCGCCGGATATTGCAATGCCAAACCCAAATCCAGGAGCCTAGGACAGACCAAGAAAGAAGTTCAAATCACATTAGTTGCAAGGAGTTCCAAAAAACGGGCAGCATCATATGCAATTTCTAAAACATACATGTATCAGCATTTTTCCAAAGGAAAACTATATACTGAGCAACTACCTCAAGAGGTTCGCGGGCTTTTTCAACACAGCAAATATCATAGTGCTCTGGAGCTAGATAAACATGGGGAAAGAAGAGGGTCTGTGTTTCAAGCAGCACATACCAGTTCAGACGAGAGTACACAACTAAAAAGGCCCCATATTTCAAGTGATAGAGAATCTGTTTTACCTGCAGAAGGTCCTAGGTTCAATCCCTAACCTCATAAAGTTTTGGGGAAGACATAAAGTTTTAGGGAACACACACAACTCTGCATAAGAATCTGGAAAGCAGCTGCCAATCAGAGCACTATAAATGCATTCCTTTTTTCACATGTCAAAACCAAGGAATGCAAGCTGTTCTTAAAAATCTATATAGCATCCCCTTTCCTTATACTTCGGCTCCCTACCGACTAAATTAAAGGCCTTTCTCTCCCTTGCTTCCATCGCTCCCTTTTATTACTGATTTAAAATGCTGATCTAGCCTCACAATCAAAAGAAGAAGAAGGATTCTACTCCAATTGGGGCATCAGCAACTTTATTCTTCCATTAATCCCAATGGGAAAAGTGCAAAACAACACATGCCTCCATATATATACACCAAGTACTGGTAGTTTGCTCACATGGGAAAATTCAAGCAACTTTTCCAGGGTTCAACAAGGTTGCCCAGTGCATGTCAAGTTAGCAACTACTTGGTTAAGGACCTAGGTTTAATTTTTTTTCTGGTTCCCTACCCACCCACCTGCTTCCATACAGAAAGAGCAAAAGATCTGTCTCTCAAGCCCCACATGTTGGTTTACCTGGAACCCTGAAAGAAATATGCATGATTTTGCTAAGATTCAATATAACAGGAACACTGGAGGTGGGAAGCACAGCAAGCAATACTTGTTTCTGTATTAGATGTCTACCAAGGAATCTATGTTTGGCAGAGCTATGTGTGTTTAAGTGCGTGCAAGCCACACACTGCCAGGTTTTTAATCACTGAGTGCCAGGGTCATTCATTTTTAAAAGCACATTATTCATTACTGCTGTTAATTTGCCTCACCAAACTACAAATCCCAGGAGTCTGTAGGATGGAGCCATGGTTGTTAAAGTGGTGTCAAACTGCATTATTTCTACAGTGTATATGCAGCCTTACAAAACTTTTCTCATGACAGCAAACAGAGGGTTTTGGATGAATCTTTACCAAACTCCCCCTGATATGGACAGCCAACTGCCTTTGTCTTTTTCAAATGCGTCCCACTGCAATCACGTCTTGAGCAAGAAAAGTCTTGGCTGAAAACACGCGGCTGCTAAATTTTGGTTTCCTTAAAACAGGAAGAGTTTAAACAGGAAATTTAAAAGAGGATGTGAACGTTTCCAATCCCCTTCTATGGCATGTGAAAGAAGAGGAGACTGAAGTGAAGGAATGCAGGAGCCGAAGATTTTCTGCAACTTCTTTAGCAATTCAGGAAAACACATCTCCCTTAATATGTCTGGCACTGGAAAAATGGGGGGCTATGACATGAATAATCTAAAAACCAAATAAAACTGTATTATTATTTTTTTTGGACTTCAAAATTATTCCTATTCAAAACAACTCATATCCCCATGTAACTGATGCATTGACTGATCAATCAAGTGAAACTCCTAATTTCTTTAATTAGCTGACAGCCTTGAAGGATCAGAGGAACTAGGATTAAAATTCTACCATGCTGGGCAACTATTAGGAATTTGTTTTAACCCCAACAGAACAGTCACTCATCCTCTACACTGAGACCAGGAGCTGCTTCTCCAGGTGTTTCTTTCCTGGAAGCGTTTAGGAAGACGACTCGTGTGCTTTATTCCACAGTAATTCAGAACGAAGTCTAAGCCCAGAGGAGCATGAAGACACAGCATTCCATCTTGCATGAATGCTTCTCTGTATGTTTCATAGTACTTGCTTTCATGTTTCATAACTGTAAAACTGCACTCGAAGAAAACAATACTCAGAACAAAAAGGCTGGCCCATCAAGTAGAGGCTCGGCGAGGAACGTCATAATGTAAACCTGGTAATGATCCTTTGATTAGGATCCTCGAGGCGCAACCAGAAAGAAACTTGTTTTTTAATCAGGACACTATCATCCAGAGGCAGATGAAAGGCCATCTCAACTGCCACCACCCTGGCCTTGGAGGGAGAAGAAAAGGGAGGCAGTTCCACCATGCCTAACTCCAGAGGAAGATGAAAGGCCCTCCTTCCATCTTAACTGCCACCACCCTGGCCTTGGAGGGAGAGAAGAAGAGGAAGGCACGGCTCCACCATGCCAAGCCCCAGAGGCAGATGAAAGGCCCTCCATCCATCTTAACTGCTACTACCCTGGCCTTGGAGGGAGAGAAGAAGGCACAGCTCCACCATGCTTAGTCCCAGAAGATGATGAATGTCCCTTCCCCAATCCAACTCTCACCACCCTGGCCTTGGAGGGAGAGAAGAATCAGCAGTATCTGCTGGACTTGATCCCGTTCCCCACTGCCAATCCCTTCTCCTTTTGTGTCCTGACCTTTTAGACTGGAAACCTGAGGGCAGGGAACTGTAAAATTAGCAATCTGTAAGCCACTCTGAGAGCCTTTGTGGCTCTTTTATATAAGGGACACCATTTCACTATATGCTGTTGCACATAATAGGACCAGCGTCCATGGATTTTGGTATCTATGGGGGGTGGGTGTCCTGGAACCAAACCCCAGCAGATACCAAGGGCCCACTATATTTTAGGGACTCCCCCCCCCCCGCCCAGCCAGTTATTTCCAGTTCTGGGGACCAAGGCACCACCTAAAATAGGTAGAGGGGAAATGGGGCAAAATTGCCCTATTAGAACCCCAGGGTCACAAGCAGACTTTTAGTTAAAAGAAAGGATGACTATGCCAAGGCTGCAATGGGACCCCTCGAAAGCCACATGGAGTTGGGGCTACAGGCTACACTTTGCCCACCTCTGTTCTAGAGCCTTACTGCTGCCCTGAATCATTCACTTGAGGCAGCCACCTCTGATGGACAGTAGGGCAAGCCCTGAATATCCTCTTTGCTCCTGTATTAAGAATGCAAGCCAGTGTTCAATGGTAGGGAAAGTACAGCTCTGAATTCCATGTGCTGGGGATATAACGGAGGGTGAGGGGCTCTTGCCCTTGAGGCATCTGGCTTTGCACTGCTAGAAACTAGAATGCCAGGCAAAATGAACCCTCGCAGGGGACTTCTGACTTTCAGTATGCCGCACAGTGTGCATCCTATTGCCAAGTCTTCAGTTATTTCCAATTTAAAGGAGGATTTTGTGAAAACTTGTCACTGTTCCAATCCAAGTCACAACTGGGGAGGCAAAGAAAAATATCACCACTCTACAAACACAGAGAGAGAGAGAGAGAGAGAGAGAGAGAGAGAGAACCCGCCCCACATTCCTAGTAAAAGCTTTTTTAAATTATGTCTGCTGCAGCCTCTCTCTTCATTTCTCTAATCCAATTAGCAAAACAGATGCTTGTTCACACAGAATCGGAGAGGTAATCTTGCTTCGGCAAAATCCAGTCTTTAAGGAGGTCTGGCCAACTTGCAAGGAGAAGTCAACCAAGCGATCCTTCTTACTGGTCCACTTTTCCGTGGGTGAAAAAGAGAGAGAAAAGAAGCCTGGTTTTCAAGCTTCAGAGAGCTCTTTTCCAGGCAGGAATTCAGAGCATATGGTGCAGTAGAGCTCTCTCTGTGCGACTTTGGAAAGCCTCCCATTCAGGCTTCGTTCCCCAGACTGCAGTATACATCTCATTGCACCAGGGCACAGGAATCACAAATCTACCTGGGTTTGTCAGGCATTCAAAGGACAATGGCTGGTTCAATAAGGTTCACTGCCTGTTCACACACAGCCTCCCATTTTTATTCCAAGGCACAAAAACAAGGCAGCTGGCCCTAACCTCTATTATCCTTTGTCATAGAAATTAACCTTGAGATTCCCAAAAGCTAAGCCTAGGCTTGCCTACTTGAAACAAGCTCTTGCTACCTACAGCAAATGGTGGGCAAACTGCAGCCCTTCAGGCACTGTTGGACAGCAGCTTCCATCTGCCCTATGCCAAGAGTGAAACATGCTGGGAATTGCAGTCCAAGAGCCCTTTCCCCATTCTTGCAGTACAGGAAAGCAAATTCCATGATGAAAGAAGTGGCATTAGTCAATAAAGAGGACAAGACCACCATCTCTCCAACTTCTGGTGATCTAATTTGGCTACTTCACACGTACTCACCTTCACAAACAAGACAAAACAGAAATATTGTGTCTTATTCAAAGTCATTTGGAACATTATACATGGGAAGGCACAGTATACATCCAATAAATGTCATCATCATTATAACACAACTCTTTGATGGAAGCTGAGGTCTTCATGAAGTTACTATGCAAAGGGATCTTTGAGACTGACTGAAAGAAAGAAGTCGGTAGAATGAGTTTTCGTAGACTTGAGGCTACTTCCTCAGATGCATGTTTGGAGTGGAGAATATAGCTATGCCTTTGAATTCAATTTCCTTTAAAACAGCATTTCCCAAACTTTGGTCCTCCAGATGTTTTGGATTTCAAACCCCAAAATTCTTGATTGCTGGCCAAATTGGCTACGGCTTTTGGGAGATGAAGTCCAAAACACCTGGAGGATCAAAGTTTGGTAAACACTGCTTTAAAAGTTTGACTCTCAAGTGGATCAGTGACTCGGTTGACATGGAAGTCACCAGTCACCCTTAGTAGATGATCAGATGGAGGAAGGAGAAGATCCTACATCAGCGCTGCATAGGACAGCTCTCTACAAGAAGAGTTATGCTATAGCATGCATCCTGTTAGTGGCATACACAGGTGCTAAGTCAACCTTATGCCCCACGTATGTCCATACTACTAGCAGAACACAACACGCATACTAGGAAGCAGGCTCAAGTCTATGGAAGTTCACGCTACCAACTTATTTTTTGCAGTTAGTCTCAAAGGTGCTGCAAGATCCCTTTGCATACTGATTTTCCAGACTACTGCTGCATCCGCACTGCATAAATCATCCAGTCTGACACCACTTTAACTGCCATGGGTCAATGCTATGGAATCCTGGAATTTGTAGTTTGTAGTGGCACCAGAGCTCTCTGACAGAGAAGGCTAAATGTCTCCCCAAACTGCAGTTCCCAAAATTCTCTAACACTGAGCCATGGCAGTAAAAGTGGTGTCAAACTGCATAATTTCTGCAGTGCAGATGCAGCCTAACACGGCTATTCTACCTTCATGAAGTTGCATGTTGTGGCCAACAAAGCATCCTACCAATTTCTAGTATAGAAACAAAGAGTGTCACTGGTCCATCCAGCTCAGCACGGTCTCTTCAAAAAACAGGGAGACTTCTCCAGGGTTTCAGAGTCAAGGCATTTCCCAGCCCTATCTACAAATGCCAAGGATTGAACTTGAGACCTTTTGTATGCAAAGCAAATCGGTCTTATCAGTGAACTCCAGCACTTCCCTGGTGGAAACACAGCTTGGGATATATACGCATTGAGAGTTTTTATCATTGTTAAGCATTCACAAAGGGTTTCTTTTTCGTTAGCATATTCTTTGTTGCACTGCACAAACACCTCTGGATAGCTGAAACCAAAGGGACACAAATCAAGTCTGCATCCATGTGATCCCAAGTTTGATTATCATTTTAAAATGAGGTATTTTAAATGTGGATTGCTTTAGAATCTGCATGTCTTATTTGTCTTTTTAAGTGGTTCCATGTTTTAATTAATGTGTTTTTAATTTATGTTGTTGTGCATTGTTTATTTGTTGTTGTTCCATGCCTCGATCCATGGGGAGAGCCAAGTAAGAAATAATAATAATAATAATTATTATTATTATTATTATTATTCATTTGAAACATTATAAATGGAAAAGCACAATACAGTTGTCCCTCCTAGTTCGTGGACTTTCCGTTCGCAGTCTTGAATTTCCACGGACGGGAAGCCGGGAGGGACAAAATGGAGCAGGAGTGCGTGGCCATTATATCCAATGGGTCTTGGATATTTGCGTTTTTTCTGATTTGCGGGAGGGTGCAGAACGGATCCCCACGAATCGGGAGGGATGACTGTATACATTTAATTAACATCACTATCGTCATAATATAACTCTTTGATGCAAGCTGAAATCTTCATGAAGTATATAATTACATATAATTTCAAGTATATAATAATAATAATAACCAGCTAACAGTCAGCTAGCACTAAGCACCCCTGCAGAAAGCTTGTCAAAACATGTACACAAACTATTGTAAGCAATTTACAAACACACACATTTCAAACAAGGAATACTTTAGTTTCCTTTCTTTTCTTCTTCCGGACATCTGGGTCTCCGCTATTGTTTTTAAGAGCTGACAGCATCCTGAGTTATGGACACAGAACTGTAATTGTAGAAACTTACTCTGTGAAGCGTCACTGTGTGTTGTTCCCATATAGCCGTTTCTTCCATTGTTGTGCTCTGATTAAAGAGGAAAGAGAACAAAAAAGAAAAGAAAATCAGAATTACTTTCTTGCTGCTGCTAATTAACTTTTATCAAAGCATAACCAAAAGCACAGAGTTATTTTTTCTTTCTTTCTTTCCTTCTTTCTTTCTTTCCCAAAATGGTTTCACAGTCCTTGCTAACAACAATCACCAAAAGCGCATGTTGTTTTGTTTTTAAATTAAGGTCACAAAAGCTGCTCAGTGTAACTTCCTGTTTTTAACTGAACAAGATGGAAAGATGCCCAATTATAATCACCTCTTCGTATCTACTCCAGATTGTAACATGAATAAAAATAATTGTTGGATGGGGTCTCTTGCTTAGACACTTTTAATTTATATATTTAAATGGATGGATAGATAGATAGATGAATGGATGAATAGATAGATAGATAGATAGATAGATAGATGGATGGATGGACGGATGGACGGATGGACAGATAGACAGATAGACAGATAGACAGATAGATAGACAGACAGAGGCTTGCAGTACACCAAGCCTAGATACTATGATCTTTGAAGAAAAAGATATAAAACTGAAATTTGTCAGCTATGCCTGCTTAAGCAAGAAGTGAATTCTAATGTGAACTGATATCAGCCAATATTTTTATAAGGATCAAACAAAATCTGCACATCTGTGGAACGTGGGGGGGTGTGTGTCCCGATACAAATACTCTGACACCCAAAACGATGATGTTGCAGTTTGAAAATTGGATTGCGACTTGGGAGAGCATGGTTCGATTCCCAGCTCAGTCATAAAGCCTTGGGAAAGCACACTCTCTCAGCCTTGGGGGAAAGCAATGGCAAACCTCCTCTGAATAAATCATGCCAAGAAAACCCCAGGATAGCTTCGCCTTAGGGTTGCCATAAGTCAGAAATAACTTGAAGGCGCAGAACAACAACATCAATACTACCCAACCACGGATTTGGTTCAGCCTCTCTCCCTGCAAAAAACCAGCAAGGCTACCTTAAAATAAAAGCTATCCATCCACCTGTATCCAAAAGCAAAAAAGCAGACAAATCCCTTGTAGCCTAGCCTCTCTGATCTTCTGTCACTTTTTAAGTATGTTTCCAAATTACACTTATGTAACAAGTAAGTGTGTTTCCCATAGTGCAGGATCACAAGCGATGCTGCCAAGGCTTTAATTACATTAAATCACACTAACTGAAATGTGACTGTTGCAACCCATGCCAAATGGGAAACAAACAAACAAAGAAACAAACAAACAAAAAATACGAAACACAAATGTGTCAGGCAACTGTTCCTAATGAAAACTTGGCATCCGACACCAACCAAAGAGATAAACATGCAACATCCACATTCTCCTGGATTATTTCCGTAAGAATTTAAGCACTGATGGTATTAGGGCTAGTGTTTTAAGAAGGCCCCTTGAGCTCCCTCCCCGCCCCTAAACTTCACTGATAAGACAAAGAAAAGGGAACGGGAAAGGGAAATAAACTAAATTAAATCATTTATTTACAGTGGGCCTTTTGTATCCGCTGGGATTTGGTTTCCGTGACAAACACACACTCCGTGGATAACAAAATCCAGAGATGTTCAGGTCCCATGAAATACAATGGCATGCATAGTGAAATGGTGCCCCTTATAGAAAATGGCAAAATCAAGGTTTGATTTTTGGAATGTTTATATTTTTTTGAATATTTTCAAGCTGTGGATACTTGAATCCGTGGATGATGAATCCGTGGATACAGACTGTACTTGCAATCTAGTCTCCCACCGTGCAATGTGACAACAAGTAAAAAATGTGCCAAGGGTAAAGATTTGCAAAACACTGAAGCAGGGGTAGGCAAGCTTTCCCCTTTAAGGGCCGAGGGACTTCAGGTCCCAGAATCCCAGGAGCTATTGGCCAACATGGGACTATTATAGGCCAACATGGCTGAGGCTTCTGGGAGCTGAAGTCCCTCGGCCCTTAAAGGGGAAAGGTTGCCTACCCCTGCACTGAAGGGTAGTTCAAACTATTATCATTATCATTATTATTATATCCCACTCTCTTCCCAAAACTGGGACTCAGAGCAGCTTACAATACTTTAAAAAAACAGTACAATTAAAAGCATACAAAACTACTCCAAGGTAAGCTGCAGGGTGCATGCAATAGTATAATTAAAAACATACAAAACTATTTCAACGTAAGCTGCAGGATGCATGCAATAGTGTAATTAAAAACATAAAAAACCTATTACAATATAAGCTGCAGGGTGCATGCGATAGTATAATTAAAAACATACAAAACTACTACAATGTAAGCTGCAGGGTGCATGCAACAGTATAACTGAAAATATAGAAAACTACTCCAATGTAAGCTGAAGGGTACATGCAATAGTATAATTAAAAACATTAAAAAAACTGTTGCAATATAAGCTGCAGGGTGCGCGCAACAGGATAATTGAAAATATACAAAACTATTGCAACGTAGGCTGCAGGGTGCATGCAATAGTATAATTGAAAAGAGACAAAACTAGTCCAATGTAGGCTGCAGGGTGCATGCAACGTCTGAATGCAATAAAAATAAGTGCATAAAAGATATTGTAAAAGGATCAACTCTCTCCATTTCAATGACCATCACAAATAAGCAACCTGGTTGGACACCCGACACCCAGATATACAATTACTTGTAATTTAAGCATCTTGGTTGTTGTTTTTTCCCCTCTTCCCACTGACCCACACATCTCCAACAAAACCACCTTGGTGCTTTGTAGATGGGATGTTATTTGTCGCACATTTTACGCTGGCGATGGATTATGGCATGCAAGCCACTGTACTATAAGGGAAGGTCACGTTTTCACTGACTCTGCAGTTCGACGTACGCTAATCCTCTCTCACGTGAATGCCAGCACTGCAGACCGAAAGGGGTTTCTATGTCAGACAGCGAGATTAAAATGTTATCGATAGGAACTTTAAAACCAGAATTTTTAAAAAGACAGGAGCGATCAGTGGGGTGAAACGAAAACTCGTCACCTTGCACTTGCTTAAGACGCACTGCTTTTAGAAAGGATGAGCTCTGAGGAGGAACAGGTACTGAACTAAATCGGATTTTTTTAAAAGAAGAAAAGAAAAAAAAGGAGAAATATTTGGAAGCAACTCATAGCCTCAAGCAGTGTTGCTGCAAGATTATATGAAAATTCATGTCCTGGGTTTTGTTTGGGTTTTGTTTGTTTGTTTGTTTGTTTTTTGCCTTTTGATATTGCTGTGTGCCTTTGTTTCCAACTTATGGTACCCTAAGGTGAAATTATCATGGGATTTTTCTTGGCAAGATTTGTTAAGAGGAGATTTGCCATTGTCTTCCCCTGAGAAGGCTGAGAGAGTGTGACTTGCCCAAGGTCAACCAATGGGTTTCATGACCAAGCTGGGAATCGAACCCTGGTGTCCTGAGTCTTAGTCCAAGCCCAAGTCCAAACCACTATGCCACATTGTTTTTCGCTTAGGACCTTGTAAAAGAGACCTGATGTGGGGTAATGGTTTGGGCTTTGGACAGTGATACTGAAGACCAGGGTTCGAATCCCCACTCAGCCATAGAAGCCCACTAGACAACCTTGGGCAATTTACACTCTCTCAACCGCAGAGGAAGGCAAAGGCAAACCCCTTTTGAACAAAACTTGCCAAGAAAACCCTATGACAGGTTCACCTTAGGGTTGATGAAATAAGTTGGAAACTATTTGAATGAAGGCACACAACAACAAAAACAGCTTTGCACAAGAGTAAAAAAAAAACCCAAGGGCCATGTTGTGAGTAAGAATAAAGAAATGTTTGAAAAGGTCAACTACAAAACTTTGTTAAGGCCAAGGAGTGGGAGCAAATTCTTAAACTGAAAGACTAGGGTTGCAGCTGCACTGCAGAAATGATCCAGTTTGACACCACTTTTAACTACCATGGCTCAATGCTATGTAATCCTTGGAACTGTAGCTAGCCATGGCAGTTAAAGTGGTGTCAATCTGGATTATTTCCGCAGTGCGGATGTAGCCTAGGTAGAATAATTTTTTAATACTGATTCAACACTCGACTTCCATTCTATGCAAACCCTGCAATAAAAGTGGGAAAAAGTCAAAAGAAATTTCTTCAGCTAAAACGAAAAGCATTTTGCTGTTTGGCCCAAGAGTCTGTATTTTGTGGTCTGCATCTAAACTAAAAAGTGTTTCCTCTGAAAATGGAAGAGTTCACATAGCAGGATGTATAAAACTGACCGAATAAATCCTCCCCCCTTCAAAAAAATCAGATTTTTAATTTCCTAACCAGCACCCCATGTAAACCAACAGCCAAGGTGAGTTCATAGCAATACATTCCTATGATGAAAAGCATATTATTTAGGGGGAGAAATGGTTGTTTCTGGCCTGTCCTCTAGAATGACTGGTATTAGGTATTGCCTGGCTTTATCTCCACCTCCAAATGCCCTCATTCTGCCAGTTTAAAAACTTAAGCCTTGGCAAAAACAAGTTGCAACCTAAATACTAACCAACTTCAGCATTTAAGAGCAACAATAAAGGCACTAGTTCAACTCATCCCAATTCTGTCTGTCCGGACACAGTCCCTAATTGATGCTGCTTGTTTTTCCAACAAGTTTCTCTTATAACTTCAAGTTTTCAGCTTTGCTGTCTTGGAAGTAGTGAGAATGGAGGAAACCGTTTTAAATGCCTTGTAAAATAGCTCAAAAATCTCTGTAAACAAACCGCATTCTGTTCTTATCAGACTCTGGAAACGCAAGCCAATAACTTACATAATGATTTTAAAATGAAGTATAGCATTTTTGGAGCTCTTGTTTAAATATTTACTGGGAAGAGTTGGGGAGAAAAGCCAGCAAAAGTCCAAGTTGACTCAGGATGAAAAGAAGAATGCATCAATTTTAAAAGTCGGAATTCATTCACTGTCTATTATATGACTAAAATTACTGCTGCAAATGGCATGCAACATTTTTAGGTTCTGTCACGGTGCTATAAGGTTCATTTGGAAAATACTTCACACAGGGTCAAATGCATCTGAGGAAGTAGACTTTAGGAAAGCTCCTGCTGCCAACTTCTTTCTTTAGTTAATCTCAAAGCTGCTACAAGATCTTTCTACAAACTGATTCTACGGACTAACAACACATCTATATCTTTGTATTCTACCACAAAGGCAAACCTGTCACAGATTTTCCTTGCCAAGATTTGTTCAGAGGAGGTTTACCATCGCCTTCCCCTGAGGCTGAGAGCATGTGACTTGCCAGGGTCACTCAGTGGGTTTCATGACCAAGCTGGGATTCGAACCCTGGTCTCCAGTCCTAGTCCAATGCTCAAACGACTGCTCCACGCTGGCTCTACTATTTGGACTATCAATGCCATTTTCACTGAGTAAGTCTTTCCCCTTCTTGTCCTCTTTATTGTTCTAATTCTCTACCTACTCTGGCCCAAGCTTTATCTCCCTTAGCTTGTACTCTTTTCAGATTCCAAACTCACCTATCCTATGCCTTCCTTGCTAAATCCTAGCGTGAAAAGTAGACATGAATTGGGATCAGATGAAGCCCCTCATGTCCCAGAATGCAAACCGTGGGGATGCCACATCCCTATTACAAACCACCAGCATCCAAGACAAAAGACAGAAGAACGAGTGAATATCAGTTCTTGGTACTGGTTGAATAACCCTTATCCAGAATTTCAAAATACTCCATAATCCAAAATTGTCCATATGGGTGGCTGAGAAAGTGACACCTTTGCTTTCTGACAGTTCAGCATCCACAACCTGGTTTCATGCACAAAATTACTGAAAATACAAGGTGATTCAAAAAGAATGGTGCAAAAGTAAAGCTGTTCTTACTCAGTTTTGCACCATTCTTTTTCAGTCACCCTGTATTATGTATAACATTACCTTCAGGGTATGTGTATAAGGTGTATATGGAACATAAATGAATTTCATGTTTAGACTTGGGTCCCATCTCCAAGATTATCTCATTCAGTATATGTCAATATTTCAAACTCCAAACTCCAAAACACTTCTGGTCCCAAGGATTTTGGATAAGGGAGACTCGGCCTGTAAATCCTCTTTTCCCAGTATTGCTCTCAAGAACTTCAAAACATGTAATATCTCTCTTTAAGACTGCAAAGCAATGTGCCAAAACAGATAGCAGGGCTTTTACCTGCATAGTGATTACATGACTCTTTGTTTTTGGAAAGACATAACGTGGAAACTTTACTTATTGCACATTATGCAATGCCCAATTTGTATCCTGATTAATATGCATGGCCTCAACACACTTCTTTCTTTGACCTTATTGAGTATATTTCCAGATCCGAACAGCACAGTGGCTTCTTGCCAGAGTCAAGCAACTTCAATAATTCTGCCATGCTTTAGAAAAAAGGGAATGCAAGTCCCAGCAGCCCTTCTGCAGCATAGCCAATGGTGTGGAAAGCTGGGAGTTGCAATCCAATATCATCCAAAGGGCTGCATGATTTTCCAGCTCTTGCTTTGGAAAAAGAGGAAACAAGAACTTCCTTTTCAAGGCTGTGTACTTTCAAATCCCTAGAAATGACTATATTTTCCCTCTACTCCTAATGTCAGTGCTTTTTAACCATTTAGGAATTGCAGATCCTGTGCTCAGATCCAGTAGAGAAGAAAAGAAAAAAGGGATACACAGAACAGGTATTCTTTAGAATAGATGCTTGCCTGTTGGATGTTTTTGCTCTTTCAAATTAGGTAGAAACTCTTTCAAATTTGACATTTATTTACAAATAATTCTGAGCCACTCTTTGCCCAGTTGGATACAGAGAGAGCGTTTGTGACTGAAAAACAAGGTATAAATAGTACTCTAAACAAATAAATAACACAGAGGCATGAACAAAGTTAATTGTAGCAATACAAATACAACAGAAACATTAACAAGAATCAGAATGAGCATGAAGCAAACAAACTGCAGGCATGCACACATAAACATATATACCGCAAAACAGGCAGAAGGCAACTTTGCCATTTAAAAAGGTTGGGGAAAGTCTGCATCTGTTGCTAAGAAGACTGTAAAGCCGGCATCAGATGTTATTTCTTTGGAGAAGATGTTCCAGAGTCAAGGCAACATAGCAGAAAGCGCTCTGTCCTTTTGCAAATATATAACATACCTGTCCAAAGAAAAGCCATTCACAGAGAAGAAGAAGATCTGCAGGAGGTTGGAAGGTACAGATCAGTTGAGTAAAGCTGCACCTTCAGATATTTGTACCTAGGATGCAAATATTTAACGGCCTGAAAAACCTAGGATGCAAATATCTGCAAACAGAAGATGCACCTAAGTATTTCCAGGACTTTAAAGAAAGTGGTGGGAAGCCAATGGCAATCAATATACTTCTTCAAAAATTGGAGTCAACACACACACACACCCCATGGAAATACTGTAAACTGCTTTGATATTTAAGGGATGAAGAGTGGTATAGAAATCTCGTCTAAATTCACAGAGTTCGGAGGACCTGCAAAGGCTATCTGGTCTCATCCGATGTCACACAAGAATCCACTGTTAAGGTACTCCAGAGAAATGTTTATTTAATCTCTGTTTAAAAACTTACAATAAAGGATAACCCTCCACCTTTTAAAGGTGTTTAACGGCTCTTACATCTTTGAAGGTCTTCCTAAAAGTTTAGCCAGAATTACTTTTCTTATAATTTGAATTCTCTGCTTTGGGTCTCACCCTTTGGAGCATCAGAAAACCATCTTGTTTCATCATCTATCCATCAGTCCTTCGGATATTTAAGGATAGCTACCATATCACCTCTCTGTTGTCTCTTCTCCATGCTAAACATACCCAATTTCCTTATGAGATTTGGTTTCCAGACCTTTTATCATCTTGGTCACCTTTCTCTGGACCATGTTCCACTTTGTCAATATCCTTTTAAAACTATGGTGCCCAGAACTGGACACAGGATTTTAGGTGAGGTTTTTCCAAAGGAGAACAGACTAGTATTATAACTTTTCCCTATCTGGACACTGCACTCTTGTTGATGCGGCCGAAAACTGTGCTGACCTTTATTGCTGCCACATCACACTGTTGGCTCATGTTAACCGTATCTTAAGAAATACATTTGCTCCCAATTGGCTGCCAAAGCCAATTCAAAGTATTGCTATTGATCTTTAAATCCTGAATAGAGATAAAAAAGTGAATCCCCATGTACAGAGATGGCATATCAACGACATAAACAACCAATTGTTTGCTCCTATGACCTGCTTCCAGAGCCCAAATTAGCAAGTTTCTTCTTACATCATTAAATTTCTAAGTATCATGCAGAAGGTATTTATAAAAATATTTATGACTTTCAAATGAATGCATAATAGGGTCTTAAATTTCTATACCGTACCTTGTTTGGAAGGTATTTAAAGTAACTAATGCTTATATCAATAGGAATTTAAATATCTGGGTAATCCAGTAATTCCTTATTAATATTCTTTCCGAAGAGAGACAATATATCTTGTCTGCTTAAAAGTTTTATCAGTAGCATGCGTCGTCATGAATAGCAGTGTTGTTAGTAAGCTAATATGTCACCGAAATTTTACAAAAAGCCTCTTTATGCTGCCCACGGAAGACAATATCGGTACTTTCTTAACACGGCACGTAGTTCAGCCACCTGCCAATAAATCCAGGCCAAGATTCAGAGAAGCTCTTTTAAAGGAAATAAGCACCAGCCAATTTTTGAAAAAGGAGGAGAAAAAGACTCTGACAACCACACACTAACACACCTCTGGATCAGAACCAACAATCCCCGGTGTCTAAAATTGCAATTTTTATACACAGAAATTATCTTCCCAATTATTCCACATTACACATATCAAGGCACTGAAAGACCTCATGCTTATTTCTTCCAAACTCACACCCCAAAAAGCTACGTCCAAACACCCACCAACAGCAACGAAACTACCCTCTACAGCCTGGACTATGTGATAATTTAAATTTACTCAACTAAACACTCCACTAAACTATACTGCTTCTTTTAAAATAAAAAATATCAGTGTTTACTTTTTAAAAAGTTACCAATATCTTGGACTACTTAGTAACTTGGGTGTGGATTTTTGAAACCATAGGAGCAAACGTGGTGTAGTGGTTTGAGTGTTGGACTATGACTCTGGAAACCAGGGTTTGAATCCCCACTCAGCCATGGAAACCCATTAAGTCACACTCTCTCGGCCTCAGAGGGAGGCAAAGATAAACCTGCTCCGAACAAATCTTGCCAAAAAAAACAAAAAACAAAAACAAAACAAAAACCCCAGGATAAGGTCACCTTAGTCAGCATAAGTCAGAAATAACTCAAAGGCATGCAATAACAAATCCTACAATCCACCCTTTGAAACAGCATCAAACAATCCCACAAGATATTTAGAAAACTTTGGGGAGATAAAATGAGAGATAAAGACAAAGACATGGCTGGTGTTGGACAGTCTTCCACATTTTCTTAATAGCATCACTTTGAAGTACCTACTGAAATACTGTTATCCATCTTTTGCAAATCCACACAGCAAATTTAGAGAAGCACTTTGGATTCAAACCCTGGTCTGGTGGGAGGATTCAGAGAGCTGCAGTCCCAAAATTAAAAAAAAAAAAAAAGTTGGATTCCCAAAATCTGTTTTTAGGGGGCACAGAATTCAGAGATTGCCTAGTATTTTTTAGTGGAAAAACACCTGCTTTGACTCCAAGAGATTGCAGGGTCCATGTCCGCACCTCCAGTGGAAAAACTCCAGATGCGATGAAGAAAACTCTTGCTAATCAACTATACTGGGGTAAGGAAAGCACTGACCCTCAAAGTGTTTTAGACTTCAATTCCCATGATGCTTTACTACATGCTGATGGGCGGGATGATGAGAGTTGGCAGTCCAAAACATCTTGTCAAAGGTTCCCTACATCTGAAGCAGATAATACTGGGCTAGACTGGAAAGTAATCCATGCTGGAATTGGGAAGTATTCTGTATTTGACAGAGACCCTGGAGAGGAAACACACAAACACAAATACACCTGTATTTCTGCACTAAAAAATCACTGGTGCAATATGGCATATTTCTTGAAAGATGGTCCACCATCCCACATCTTCCCACTTGGAACTGACCATCCAAATAATATTCAAAGAGAGAAAGAATTCCACAATCTACTTATGAGCATTTACTTATTTATGGGCAGCTGCCTACAAAATGTACTTAACTTAAAGGAACTATTTTCCTGCATACTTTTGGTCGTGCAGTTCACTTTCTTTTGTCAAACGCACAAAGCCTCCCTCGACAGATGTCCTTTAAAGCTTCCAACCCTGAGCCTGTAAGCCAGCCTCCCATAACCTTGTGCCTTCCAGATGTACGACTATCTAGTTCCCATGAACCACAGCTCCCGTGACCCACGCTGGCTGGGATGATGGGAGCTATAATGCAAACGCATCTGGGCTGTAACCTGACATCCGGTCAGCGTAGCGTAAGGATCTTCGTGCAGACCTAGACTCAGCTGAGCAATATATCTACTTCCCAACTTACCGAAAAAGCCCTGGAAAAGGCCCTGGTGCAGATGTTCCCTGCTCTATGGGGAGTAAAACGATTGCAAAAGCATCTGGTGACATCTCCAAAGCCAACTATGTCCTCATAGCCAGATGCAAAATGATGACATGAGCACTGAGACCTTTCAAAGAACCCCAGAAGATCTCACCACTCATGTCATCATTTTCTACTTCACTACAGGACAAAATAGGCTGACCATATTTCCTTGAGACAAAAATGGGACGTCGGTGTGGCAAAAATGGGACGGGGATATGCAATATTTCGTCTTCTTTTGTCACTGAAGAGGAATTGTTTTCTCAATATGTTCATATAATAAAACATTTTGTTATGATCTTCCTTTTTCATGAAGACAAAATATCGCATATCCCCGTCACATTTTTGCCACACCAACATCCCATTTTTGTCTCAAGGAAATATGGTCAAAAGTCATACAAAAATTTAGGTAGATGTAGAAGGGGGGGACCATATTTCGCCACGGTCGTACCACGAATATTTCTCCAATGAGCTCATCTTATGTATCAAATTTTGGTCTTTCAACACCTTGTCATAAAACGTCTCACACTCCATGACAAAGTTTGTTTTTTTAATAACCACAATTTCAAACAGGGATCTTCAAACTATTTATGCAACGTAAAAGGGCATTTTTCTTGAAAACGGGACAAAATTGACATTTACTGTGTATACTCATGTATAAGTCTAGGAATTCAGGTTGAAAAATTGTCCCAAAAAACTGAGTCGACTTATCCACGGGTCAATGTAAGTACTGTACATTAACACAGTCGCACACACATATATATCCATCCCCTGGTGAAAGACAAGCTGAATCTGCCCTGGAAACATTGGCCCCCTTCTACTCTCTCATCCATCCAACATTTAATATAAGAACAGATAGTTATGCCTGCTGGAATTTTGTAATTCTTAGGCATTGTTTTCCTTTACTTCAATCTTTACATCCTTCATTACATGGCCTTAAGTTTTACCCTCGACGTATCCACGGGTTGTATCAAAATCCATAATTTTGGTCCCAAAACCTGCTCTCGTCTTATACATGAGGTTAACTTATAGTCAAGTATATACGGTATATTAGAATGACAGGATGCTCAGGACATATGAAAAAAAGAACAGTATTGTCCCATTTAGAACGATACTAGGTTCAGCCTAGCCTTCAAGTAATTCCTGACTTATTGTGACCCTAAGGTAAACCTATCATAGGGTTTTCTTGGCACATTTCTTCAGAAGGGGCTTGCCACTGCCATCCTCTGAAAGCTGAGAGTGTGTGATTTGCCCACGGTCAACCAGTGGGTTTCCACGGCCAGAATTCGAACCCTGGTCTGTAGAATTCTAGTCCAGTGCTCAAACCACTACACCACCTTATGCATATGGAGAACCCTAAAAGGATGCCAGCCTTGGAAATGCCTCAATTTGAAGAAGGCTGCTGTAGACTATTGTGCACCCCTAATCCTTCTTCTCTTTTCCATCTTTCCAAGAGCTTGCTTTTGTGTCACCATATGATTTCTAGATCCACCAACCCTCCACAAACGTTTCAAGATGTTCCCGACATGTTAACCAGCCAGTTGAGATTTTAAATCTTTTTTTTATTTCTTAAAACCCCAGAATATGGGAGAAAGATGGGTATCCTCTGGGATATACTGAAGCAGTCATCCAAAAGGGGTACAGCATTTGTTGCCAGATGACTTATGTAATTAGGGTATGAAGCCAAGCATTAAAGCAGCAGGCAATTTGCGTGACATCACACAGAATGAAAAAGCAAAATTTATACAGAAAGTAGTGCATTTAACTTTCAGCCCTACAAACACAATTGTTTTGACAAGAGAAACTAAGCAGATGATCCTGATCTACCCTCCGTAGTACACACACTTTTTTTTTTGTCTTGGAGGAGGAACAGGAATCGCTATTGAGGCATTTGTATATCCAAAAACATATTGAAATGCACAGTGTTATCCAAAATCCACAAAACAGGGATACCTTTATGGGGCCAACCAAAATGTACATTATAAGTGTTGCAAGTTTTCAAAGCTCCATTGCCTTCTCCATAAGGCAAAAGAGAAAGAAAGAAAGAGTCAGCTTTGCATTTGGTTCAGATGTTGTGGTTGTTGTCCTCAGTTCAGATGGTATGGAAGGGTATTCATGCAGGTGGGCCTCTCTTCCTTCTGGCCATGGGGGTGTTGTTGTTGTTGTGTGCCTTCAAGTCGTTTCCAACTTACGGCGACCCTAAGGCAAACCTATAATGGGTTTTTCTTGGAAAGATTTGTTCAAAGGTTTGTCATTGCCTTCTCCTGAGGCTGAGAGTGTGTGCTTTGCCTAGGGTCACCCAGTGGGTTTCCAGCCATGGGGGGTACTGGAAGATTTAGTCCAGGAAATAAATTTTAGGTTGCATTAGCAAGACAAAAAGCTACTGCTTTGACATACAGTTTGTCTTGAGGCTACAAGCCCCTTTGTTAGGAAGAAAACAATGAATTTCTCAAGAAGCCTCCATGCTTTTGCATCAGAAAAACTCTGAGGTGTGCTCAAGGTAAAATGTGCCAATGCTCTCCAACTGAAAAGAAAAGAAATATTGTTTTACCTTTGTTTATTCAAGTAGTAAAGTCCCAGTCCATTGGTTCTCTCTTTAGGATTTAGCCAGTGGAAACCTCGAAAGCTTGCAACATGTATAATGTGCATTTTTGGTTGGTCTAATAAAGGTATCCCTGTTTTGTGGATTTTTTTTTTGGATGATACCTTGCTATACAGCTATAGGGCCACACTGGCTACTCTTGGATGTGTTCTACTGAACTATGTTTATCACCAGCACCAGCTTTTCCCTAACCCAGCCTTCAATAATCATCAACCACAGCTAATGGTCAGGAATGCTGGGAGTGGTGGTTCAAAATCTGTGGTTGATACCTAGTTGGGGAAGGTGGATCTCTCTGAATCCACACACAGGTAGCAACACATGATTTGTCAGCATGGGTTCTCAGCTTCCTTCCCTAACCTTGTGAGGTTAGGTTGGTAGTCACTTCCAACACAGGGTGACCAGAGGTCCTCACTGGAAAAGAAGCCAAGGCACCCCAACGAAGGACCCACTCAAGAAAATTGAGCCCAAATAAAAGCTAAAGTCTTGCCCAAAAATGGAAGTCATTATGGAATTCCTCCTGGGCAGAAGGTTGAAATGTAGGGAATGTCCTGGAAAAGGACCATGTCTGGTCACCCTAATCTAACAAACAGGACTTTCTTGGTAGCATCTCATACATACATACAAATATGTTTATTCGGTCAATGACCAAAGCATAATACATAAGAGCAATAATGAACTTCAATTGACACACAATAAAATAAAATAAGGTAAGATAATATGAAAACACACTCTCCTGTAATTTTATAAATGTCATGATTCCAAGAAAGTAAAATATGCTAACATCCTTCGTACAAATAGCAAAGAAGTAACGGCAGTATTTTAGGAATGGCAGCAACTCAACTATGGATCTCCCTACCCAAGGAAGTTAGGTTGGCCCCAAAAGCTTAAAAAAAATGCTGTTCCATATGACATTCAATGGTTGAAGTTGCTCTGACTTCACTGTTTTCAGAACTGGATTCTAGGGTTGCTTTGACACAAACATTTCAACCTCAATATGGTAGCATACCCATTCTCTATGTCCATAAAGCAAACATGGTTGGTGCTCTTCTCTCCTGTCCCTCTACACAGGATGGACAATTGTGTGGCAATGGGGGTCCCAATTTCGTACCCCAACACCCCCTGCACTCCTACACAAGAGCACCAAAATACTTCGTTTTCCCGTTTTTTCCTTCAAAATGGAGGCTGGAAGTGGCGTGATGTCACTTCCTGTTGCCGTTTTGAGAAGGAAAACAAGGTTTTTATGAAGAGGTGATGATGGTGACGTGAGATTTTTTTCCCCCATATTTGCAGGCATGGTGAGCTTCACCTGATAATCATGTCAATTTTGCTTCAAAATGGGGGTTCAGGGGGCTTTGGTGGTCTGGGTTGGGGAGCCTATCATTGGGTTTTCTTGGCAAGATTTGTTCAGAGGTTTGTCACTGCCTTCCAATGAGGCTGAGAAAGTGTGACTTGCCTATGGTCACTCATTGGGTTTCCATGGTCAAGCCAGGATTTGAACCCTGGTCTCTAGAGTCTTAGTCCAATGCTCAACCCACTACACCATGCTGGCTCTCAGGAGATAATGCTAACTAGTAAATTGAACAGAAGGCCCCAACATTTCTTCAGAAACTGTACATCAGGGGTAGGCAACCTTTTTGAGCCGGGGGCCGGGTTGCTGTCCCTCAGACAATTAGGGGGCTGAAGCACCAAAAATAAATAAATAAATGAATGAATAAATAAATAAATTTTTAAAAGTTTAAAAAATATGCATGCACACTCTCTCAGCCCCAGAAAAGTCATGGCAAAACCCCTATGGAGATTTTGCCAAGAAAAGCCCAAGAACAAGTAATAACAACAATAATCAATATTATCATGATGGGCGGCGGCGGCGGCAGGACCAGCCTGGGGGCAGTCCAAAGGCCTTGGGGGGCCGTATCCGGCCCCCGGGCCTTAGGTTGCCTACCCCTGCTGTACATCATGAAGACCAAAAGTGAGACAATTCAAAGCTGGTCAATCTTTTCCTGCTCTTCTATTTCTCTGTCATAGTGGTAATATATGACTAACCATTCTTTTTATAGTAACACCACCCCATCATTAAGGTTGGCACATGACAACATCAACCACAAGGGTTTTATACACATACCGGTTGGAATAAAAACAAGAGTTTATCTGTTTGAAAAATGGACAAGTATTGCCTTAGGAATCCAGGGGGGTACATTCTTGATTAAGACTTCAACATATCATTCATCATCACCACTTTGGAATGCACAAACCACTCAACTAGAAGCTCACCGGACCATAAATAATATAGGCGATAAAACTCCTCTGGATTATGGCACCGGCATCACTTTTCGAAAGTGTGCATTTTTAAGGAGTTAGACAAGCACCGTTCCCTAATAAAGGGTTTGAACAGTTCCCAAAACAGCATAGGTTGGAACTTGGTAATGTTAAGTTTTCAGTACGCAGAAGGAAATGTATACCAAAAACCCACCACTTGCGGCTTAATGATACCTTGGGCTGCTCAGACTCTTCAAACCACAATAGACTAAATTACAGCTTGAAATATTTCGTTTGCAAACATGGGAGAAAGGTTCACATGCAGGCAACTGCTAGCTCAACACCTCTAACTCCGTGGCAAAAGTCCTATTCATTTTTACCAGTTCATATACCTGACCTAGTCTTTGGAAATTTGCTTCTCCTCCATGTGCCATGAAGGCTTCCCTATGACTCATTTAAAAGCTATCGAGAAAGAGCAGAGCCTTTCAAAATAGGAGAAATTTAAAACAAACAAAATGCACCAAAGTGAACGTTTTGCACAAATCAAGTATTTACAAGAGCAGTAAACTCATGCTTTATGTAAGTCATTATCTAGAAACATCAATATCAATGTTTTTGCTCTTGCAACCAACAGCCTAAAATTAGATCCTTCATTTTATTGGGACTGGCAGCAATGAACAGCACCATAAACACTTTTCAGATTTAAAAAGTGTTCAGAATTTGAAGAAATATACCACTACAAGCATTAGCATCCAATCCATTAGATGCAAATAATGTCATCATAAAACCCCGCTTCATTTTTACAGGCCCATTCCCATCATCTGCACAATGACACACAAATCTAGTTTTATCCTGGCAATTTTTACTAAAGTTCTATTTTTTAAGTTAGTCCATCCCTTCAATATATGCATAGAATCAAGATATTATCAGGAAATGGAGCCCTACAACAATCATGTACATCAGGGAAGACAAATGTATATATATTCTTTATCAGTATGGGGTCAGAAACACCATTTATTTATTTCCCACCCTGTATCTAGAAAATCCAAGAGTACAGCACAGATTATTACAAACTTAAAACAATTCAACAAGATGATACTATGGAGAGAAATCCACAAGTCAGTTGGTCAGAATCAACTCATGGCCAGTGAACTCTCAAAGCTTGGGAGAATTTGATGCCAAAATATCTCCTACGTTTTAAAGAGACCAAACTGCATGCCACAATACCCTATTTAAACGTCCACATACTGAGTCTATCTGGTGCGGTAACATGATTTAAGAGCTTCTGGTTACTAAACCAATATTGCTTCTTTAAGTTAAAAAGCCAGAAAACTGGTTGACCTCAGATATGTCAACTAAGGTCAGCCTTGAAAAGATCTGTACCTGTTACATCAAGAGTGGTCATCTGAAACAGGGGCCTGGACCCAGTTTTCATTCCTAGGTTCCAACACCACTTCATTTTCAGCCAACAATCACAAACAGAAATAACCTCTGGTTGCAATTTCTGAGATCGCCAAAACACTTTTTGTCTTTTTGAGTGTTGGGGAGTTTTGAACAAATCCATCGCCGCTAAAAGCAATGATGTAGATGTGAGTCGATTTGATTTGGACTCACATTGCTTCAATGAGTCAACTTGGACTCACCAATAAACGGTGCACTGACTCAACTCAACACTTGTGTATTTTTAGTGACTGACTTGTTGGCCTAACTTTATCCATAAACATTATGGAATGGAAAACTTTGAATAATAATAATATCTCCATCTCACTGCTTTTTACCTACTGGCCACATGGCAGAAGCGGCAATTTATGTTTGCCAAACAGGAAGCCCACACTTCCTATAGATCCCCAAATCAAGTCCATTGCCTAATGTGTTTGCTGTTCCCCTCCGAGAAATGCACCCTGCGCTATGGGGCCAAGTCTTGCCTGCTGCTCCTAGGAAAACCTTCAGAAGGCTTCCCAGATGTGTAGTGAGGACAGGCTGCTGAATAGACCCATTTTTTTACAATGCAATCTCAATTTTATACATTTTTAACCTAACTTTGCACATGTCTTCATGGCCTTCTATTTACTAAAACTCCATTCACACAGCCCACACACCCCACTACAACATCTTTTTCCCCCGTATGCATCTGAGGAAGTGGGCTCAAGTCTACGAAAGCTCATGCTACCAACTTCTTTGAGTTATAGGAACAGCAAGTACATTTCTATACCGCTTATCAGTGAACTAACACTTCCTAAGCAGTTTACAATGTGTTAGTCTCAAAGATGCTGCAAGATCACTTTACATACTGATATTCTAGACTAACATGGCTATATTGTTGGATTCTACCTTTTTCTCTATTAGTTAGCTCCGACTCAACTTGAGACTTGGAGTAAAAGCCTTGAATACTAACCGACTGGAAGCCTCCAAGGGCTTTTTAGACATCCCTCCAAAGTAGAGAGGCAATGGGGCTGCTTGTAGGCCACAGTACTTAACTTTCTCTACTCTTATGTAATGTTAGTATGTAGAGAGATCTTGTAGCACCTTTGGTGCAACTTCTTTATTTCAGTTAGTCTCAAAGGTGCTACAAAATCTCTTTACATACTGATTCTACTGACTATATTGTGTGTCATGTTGTGTTCAGATGAATCCCATAAAGTAGGTTTCCCAGCTTGGAGACCATTATGAATAGAATCCAGAGACAAGACAGGAAACAGAGCCACTGAGAACCTCAAAACGTACCCAAGATTATGTGCCATCCATCTAAAAAGGAAATAGCTCAATTATGATTTTGTGTTTATAGACACAAGCATGAAGTTGGCAAGCAGGGTCCTGGTTAAGCTTATAATACTGAAAATTTTAGTTGTGGGTGCTGCTTATTTGGATGACAGAGGCAGGGGAATAGTGGTATTTTAGCCAGTACTAAAATTTCTTTGCAAGAAAAGCAAAGTTTGGAAGTCTCAGGTAATTCATTTTTAGCAGCTTCAGTAGAGTGCAATAAAAAATGAATTTCATCTGTATCTGGAGTGCCAATGCACGCTTGGATACTCACTATTACATCTACAAAAAAGCACTGGATAAGGATCCTAGCTTTTACAAAGATAGGCCAATTTAAATACCTTGGGAAAATGATCTTCTGATTTTCTAAATTGGCTTGTGCAGTGCTGATGAGGAACTGCAACACAACCTTTCAACTTGGGAGGGGGGGGGGGGATCAAAGTATTTGTTTTCCTGCCTGGAAGCCAAGAAAGGTAGAACTAGTAGAGTCTCTGACTTATGTATCTGACTGGGATTTCACAGACAAGGTCAACAAATGCTCTGAGACAGTTCTTATTCTAAATTGACTCATCAGAGGAAGGGAAAGTTAGCTGCAGCAAGGAAGGTGATCTATGGTTTCTTGCCCATGGAAAGATTTTAATGTAATGATCATATTATACATCTTTTCTTAGACGGATGCAAATGCACAACATCACGTTTGTATGATGTTCCTGGCAAACAATATTGTCTCCAAGGAGGCAATCAAAGTACTTAACATTTAAAGAATTTGTATATGTTTGTATATATTTGAGCTAGGTGCAATAGGCAACCAAACAATGAATACAACCCCTAAAAAAAGTAGTTCCAAGGAGGTAAGTAATTTGGACATTGCAGTTACTTAAATCTGACCCCAAGAGAGAGCCAGAACTATGTTTTCTTTTGGGCATATTTCTCTGAATCTTTATAATCTAGAAACATTGCTTCTCAAACTATCTGATGTAGTTGACCAGCAATTATTTTTCCAAACGTGGCAGGGACTGGTACCATATTTGTGCCGTATTATTATTGGATTTGCCCTAATTTCCCAGAAACTTGTCATGGGCCAGCAGGTACTGAATCATGGACCAGCAATGGTTAATGGACCACCACTCTGAGTAGCATTTACCTATTGTGCAATTTCTAGGTTCCAAAACCATGGGGTTTTTTTGCCGTGATCTGGGCTGTATCCGCACTGCCGAAATAATCTGGTTTGACACCACTTTAACTGCTGTGGTGCAATGCCATGGGATTCTGGGAATTGTAGTTGTAATTGTAGCTCTGCTTTGGTGCCATAACAAACTACAATTCCCAGAATTGCATAGCATTGAGCCAAGGCTGCTAAAGTGGTGTCAAAATGGATTATTTCAGCAGGGCAAATGCAGCCATAATTGTACTGTTTACATAATTTGCAAATCCATCTCTAGTCTATGCTAATGAATAAGACCTTTCCTATCTTGAAAATTTAATGTAAAATCCATCTGAAAGTAAGGATTTAACTATTTAAAAAATAAAATAAAATAGCTCCTTCCCACAGGAAAACACATGAATTTCCCGTCAAAGAGACCCGTCTCCCGTGAAAATAGCTTACACTTTGTAAACTACTTAGTACCTTGGAAAAGCGGTATAGAAATGTATTTGATCCTTGCTAAAATACACTGCTGGAATTTTATGGTCTGTTTTATTTATATAGGAACTTGACTATTGGTTTTATGTCCCTTCACCATACCATTGGCCACAAAAGCTTTAGATACTACACAAGACAGAGTCCCAAAACACCATTTCACAAACTCCTGGACTTGAGTTTCCAAAGATCTTGAGACCAACAGGTGTTTGGCAAGATGCAATCCTGTACATCTCGTCCCAACACAATTTATGCACTCACATTTGGTTGTTAGTGCCATTAATTCACTGAAAAATTGACTTGCCTAATTTTTATACCTTATAATTCTTATACCTCTTGACGTTTGGACTAGAAAAATTCCTTGTGAATGGTGCTTCTCAATCTTTCATTATGATTTCACAATAAAATAAGATTCTCTTCTCTTTTTTTTTGGGACGTACTCCAGAATTTGTGTTTTGGAAAACCTGCTTAATCAATTAGCTAGGAGGCTGGAATGGGTTCATTTTAACTTTCTGAAGCCATCTTAATCAAGTAAAGTAAAAGTGTAATTCATTCTATTAGCTTTAAGGAAGCATCCAAGTTATCAAAGATTTTGAATCATCAGCCTCTTCTCCTTTATTTTGATGGACTGGCAGAGACTGTAAAATCTTATATTGTGAACAGGTTTTAATACATTTTAGCTCAGTACAAAAGAATGTTTAAAAGGTCCATGTTCAATGAGAATTCAGACAGAATTCTTGTCATGCATCATTTTTAAATACTTCCAAGTTACTTTGTGTGTGTGTGGAGGGGGGGGACCTACCCCAAAGCTGCTTCCAAAACATTGAAAATTAAACACACAAGACAATATTAAAAATCCACTACTCTCAGCCTATAAGCAACAAAATGTACATTCCAAGACAGCCAAATAAACCAAATACAAAGAAGAAAAACAAACACAGAAACACTTGATACAAATCAGAATGATTCTGCTAAAAAGAGACTTTGAAAAGCTGAAAACTTAGTGTAAATCAAGCAATGCTGAATAGTTAATTTTGTTTTTAAAAAAGAAAAGGGACAGGAGATTAGCTCTTATTTCTTTCATTCCATCCACACTGTCAATTCTCAATAATTTTCATTCATGATTTTAAAGTGCAGCAGGCATGGTTGGTATAAATCTTTGTTCCAAGAAGCATCTGTGCATTAATTTTAATAGAGAAAGGGGATATCCAGAGCCAATCTCCAGGGATGCCCCACCACTGCAGAATTTCACTGCAGTGATATAGAGCAAAGACTTTGAAGGCTCAGTTTCCAGGCTCAGTCCTCAACCATCTCCAGCTTGGATGGGAAAAGATCCTTGATGGAAAAGCTAAAAAGAACCACTGGCACACAATGCAGACAAAACCATGATCCGTATGGCCCTTCAGGTTTTGCTGAATTGCAACTCCCAGCATTTCCCACCACTGACTGTATGCTGGCTAGGGTTGATGGGAACTGCAGTCTATCAAAATATGGAGGGCTATACAGTGGGCCCTCCACATTTGCTGGGGTTAGGGATGCTGGGAAAAAAAAAACCCTTAAAGTGGGGAAGTGCAAATTGAAAAGACAACATTGCGCTGGAGGACCTAGAGATTCCTAGAGAGAACATATGAATCAAATCCATGAATAATCAAATCTGTAAAAGTCAAAACTGCAAATATGGAGGGCTGACTGTATTTAGCCCTCCTCTCAGCTTGAGACGCAATCATCTAATTCAATAAAATCAATAATCAATAAAAGACTGCTTCCTAGATCAACTTGCATAAATTTCAGAATACTAAAGCTGTTCCATTGGGTTGAGGGTCAAATTCAATGCTCAGAATAAAAGGGATTTGAGACAGCTAATAAGATGTTGGTGTTCCCTACTGGTTGATCTTAACAGAGAAAGTTCTACAGAATCAGTGGGATCTTGGTAATTCAGCATTTATTAAATTCACTTGATTCAATGGGTCAATTCTAGTTGGGATTAACAAACTGATTTAGACCTGTGAATACTGAATTTCATTTTTAACTACAGCGGTCCCTTGGTATCCACTGGGATTTGGTTCCAGGAACCCTTGTGAATACCAAAATCCATGGATGCTCAAGTCCCATCATATACTATGGTGTAGTTGTAGTAAAATGGTGGGAGCCAGCGTAATCTAGTGGTTTGAGCATTGGACTCTGTAGGTTCAAATCCTGGCTCGGTCATGGAAACTCACTGGGTGATCTTAGGCAAATCACACTTTCTGAGCCTCAGGGGAAGGCAATGGCAAGCCTCCTCAGAACAAATCTTGCCAAGAAAACCCTATGATAGGTTTGATTTAGGGTTGCCATAAATTAGAAACAACCTGAAGGCACACCACATGTACACACAGTCATTTGTAGGTCCTCCATCAGGATACTATGGTCAATCTCTGGTAGATGTTGACCACAGAGTTGCACTGAAGAACATCTAGAGATTCCTAGATAGATATTCTCTCAGGTAAAAATGTAATGGGCTTTTATTTGCAGCTTTTCCACTCCTCTGAACAAATCTCGACAAGAAAACCCCAAGATAGGGTTGCCTTAGGGTCGCCATCAGTCAGAAATGACTTGAAAGCAAACAACAACAACAACAGCAGCAACAAGTAAAATGGTACCCCCTTTATGCCAAAATCAAAATCAAAATCAAAGTTTGCTTTTGGGATTTTTTTTCTTTAAAATATATTTTCAATCCATGATGGTTGAATCCATGGATGCAAAATCCAAGGATACAGAGAGCCAACTGTATAGGGAATAAACTGGAAGGGCTAAAAAGGAATTCACTGGATGCTTGCTTCTCATGCCAAGCTTTGGTAGGCGACAGGGTTATCTAACGGCATTAACGGGGATCCCATAAAATTGAGTGATGCAAGTATTTTAGCGCCTCTACCTCTGCATCCAGCAAGGAACAGCAGTTCATCTTGCCTTGCAAGTTCTTTTTTTTTCCCCCTCCTTGCTCTAAATTTTAATCCTCTAAACCCTGGCCTCAGAAAAGCAATTTGTGTTCAATGCTACAGTACCAGGTCCCCCTCCCTCCAGGATACAGTACAGCAGAATTTTAAAAATAGCCTCAAGGAATCTCAGCACAGAAGATTATATTTCACTATTAAATTGATCCTGAAGGTCTATGGAGCTCAGACCGTGCGACACATTCAACGCTCTTGAGCACGGGAAGAATCTCACTGTCTATTTCCACAACATGTTGCTATACACAAAAGGTTCGCCCTCCTTGTTGTCATAGAAGCAGCATCGGCCATTAATCCCGTCTTCCAAAATTAACTCAAGATTCTTCTAAATTGAGATGCAAACTCCACCGTGGACGGTCTCTGGATGCACCGATTTGACTGCATTCTCTTGGCCTTTTCATGCACCTGCTGCAGCAAGATTTGGCCCCACATTCCTTCCGCCGACGGATTAAATCTGCATGCCAGCACACTGTCACTGCATGGGGCTGAGCCAAGCAGCAAAAAAACCCTTTTAAATACATCAGCCTCTTAGTCCAGGAAGCTCATTATCAGTTGCAGCCACAAGTACAACACACACACAACAACAACAACAACACATCACTTGAAAAATGGGGGAGATTCCAGTATTTCGTCTATTACAAGTTGAATCTTCCCTTATCCAAAATGCTTGGGACCAGAGGTGATTTGGATTTCGGAATACAATCAGCTGTCCACGCATTTGCAGCTTTGTCTTTTGCATTTGCGGCTTTGACTTTTGCAGATTTGATTGTTCGCGGATTCAGGTCATATGTCATCTCTAGGAATTTCTAGGTCCTCCAAGGTGACTCTACGGTCAACTTCCAACAGAGTTGTGCTGGAGGACCAAGAACATTGACTCCCAGACTTTGGTCCTTTGGGGTTTTTTGGACTTCAGCTCCCAGATTTCCTGACTGTTGGCCAAGGTAGCTGGGGCTTCTGAGAGTCAAAGTCCAAAACACCTGGAGGACCAAAGTTTGGGAATCACTGACCTAGAGATTCCTAGCGAAAGCACTTCTCTAGGCATTTTTAGAGAGCCAGAGAGGCTGAGTGTTGAACTAGGAGACCAGGGTTCGATTCCCAGCTCAGTCATGAAACCCACTGGGTGACTTTGGGCATGTCACACTCTCTCAGCCTCAGGTGAAGGCAATGGCAAAGCTCCTCTGAACAAATCTGGACAAGAAAGCCCCATGATAGGGTTGCCTTAGGGTCACCATAAGTTGGAAATGACTTGAAGGCAAACAATACATACACACAGTCATTTGTTGGTCATTTGGTAGATGTTGACTACAGAGTTGCACTGAAAAACATCTAGAGATTCCTAGATCGATATTCTCTCAGGTAAAAAGATAGTGGTCTTTGATTTATGAAGTTTTCCACTTCCATGAGGGTCCTGCGCCCTTAACCCCAGCAAACATGGAGAGCCCACAGTAACCATATTTTTAAACACATACATGCTGAGATATCTTGGAGATGAGACACAAGTCTAAACACAAAAATCCACTTATGTTTCATATGCACCTTATACACATAGCCGGAAAGTCATTTTATATATTTCAAATAACTGTGTGCATGAAATAAAGTCAGTGTATACCAAGCCATCAGAAAACAAAGGTGTCACTATCTCAGCCACCCATGGAAAAGGTTTGGGTTTTTGGAATATTTCAGATTTTGGAATTCCAGATAAGGAAGACTCAACCTATAACGACTCTGTTTCTTCCACTGAAGACTGGAAATAAAAACTAACTTTACCATGTAAAAATTAAAATGAATCTATATATCTATATATAGATACAAAGATCTGCTATTCCTGAAAACATGAATGCCAAAGCTTATGCTAATCACATATTTTGCCAGACTGGTTCCAGCGCATGAAGTCTGCTGTATCACAGACATAACTCTAGCTCTACACAAAGCACTGTTTACAAATCCAGAGCCAACTCCAAGAACACACACTCCTCCTCTTTCTTCCCACATCAACAACCCAGATGTTCCTCTCCCCTTCCCACCTCGCTTGCATGCCTTTAATGTATTTTAGAGTACAATCCTCCATGCCCAACTCAGGAGAAAGTTCAACAGGACTTCGTACTAAATTAAGTGGGTGCAGGATTGCAACCTCAGACATGCACAACCAGCCTAGCATTTAATATGGATTATTCTGACTACCCTGATACCTATGACTACCTGGAGTAAGCCCAAGTTTCTTCTAAAGAGCTACCAGCCCCACCTCATACGGTGTGGAGCAATTCTACTTGCCATCGCTTTCAACACAACAGACAAGAGGACTACACAACCACATGCAATAGCCAGCAGTTCTCAAACAGAACCAGATATACTTCCATTAGCTCTGCCAAAATCCACAGGACTTAAAGTCTGTCCTGATTAAGAGCAGGAATAATGCAGTTTGACGCCATTTTAAGAGTTGTAGCTCCAACCTACAAAATTCTGGAATTTGTAGTTTTACAAGTTTGTAGCTTTCTCTGCCAAAGAGTATAGGTGCCTCACCATACTACCAATCTCAAGATTCTGGAAGTTGGAGCCACGGCAGTTAAAGTGGTCTCAGACTGCATTATTTCTACAATATGGACACAACCTAAACTAAGTCCCATTTGTTTAAGTGTGTTTGCTCTAAGTTGGTGAAATCTAGATCCAGCCCAGGTAGGTGTTTGGTTCTGAAACAGAGCACTTCCCCCTTGCTCCATCTCTAGATCTGGGATGCATGCAGAAAATGCTTCCAGTAGATCCATTTGCTAGCTTCTGGTGTTACTGGGAGAAACTCACAGTTCCACTTCTTAGTATGGTTCACTTAGGCAAGTTCTGAGATCTTGCCAAGGAAGGCAATTAATTTTGCCTGTAGCGATCAAAGATCACAGAAATACCTTATGAATAAGAACTGCAGGTTCTAATCAGAGTCAATTTGTTATTCCAAAGCAAACAAGTTAGTTTAATACTCCGTGAAAAACTTGAGTCAAGTCTTCAACTACATCATCTCTCGTCATCTGATCACACTGGATTCTTATGGGAAGAAACAGGTCATCTAGGGCACTGTGTTACTCATTTTAATTGCATTTAATTATATTTATATGTTAAATTATATTTATATTTATAGGGGGGAAACCTACTTTGTATCTATTAAAATGTGGTATAGTAGTTTGAGTGCTGGACTATGCTCAAGTCCCATTATATACAATATAAAATGTTGGAAGCCAATGTGGTTATGGCTTGAGCATTGGACTATGATTCTGGAGACTAGGGTTTAAATCCTTGGTAATCTATTGGGTTACCCTAGGCAAGTAACACTATCTCAGCCTCAGAAGAAAGCAATGGCAAACCACTTCTGAATAAATTTTGCAGCGAAACCTCCATGAGTCACCATAAGTCAGAAAAGACTCAAAGGCACACAACATCGACTATAAAAAATAAATAAGAATATTTTTCTTAACTCCATGAAAGTTGTACACACACACAAAGGAATTATCCCTGCTGCTTCAAGAATTCATTTTATGAAACTAATTTATGAACTCACATGTCATCTTTGCAGAGGGGATGTGCTAGTCTTCCCTGTATTGTTCCAACCGGGGCAAATCCGGTGCCAAAGAAAGCACAACTTAAAAGTCACACAAAGGATGGAAAATAAGTCATCAGAATTATTCTCAGATGACAACTCTTATTTCCAGATCTCTCTTCAGCTAAAAGATCTAGTATCCATTTGACCTTCAATTTTACTTTTCAACTTGCTCACTTGTTCAGAATTTCATCAATGTTTTCCAGATATTTTTATTATCTGTACACTCAGTGGCATCACTAATTTATCCCAGTTTACGACATACTTTACTTCAACACTTGCACATACACATGCACAAGAATTTTTAACAAAAAGTACAAAAAGTATCCCAAAAATACAACTTTTCCCCCAAGTACAGGTGTGGCTTCTCAATACACAACTTCCTATAAGTTTTTAAGAACAAACAAGATCTGATTGAAGTGTGAGATGCCAATATGTTGTCATACAGGAGTAGAATTTTGTGGCCCTCCCGATGTTATACAACTGCAACTCCCAGCATCCCTAGCCACTATAGTGAGAAATGCTGAGAAATGAAGCCTAACAATAGGCAGAGGGCCATACAACTCCCAATTCACCAATGGTGATAACTGTGTGGCCTTCCAGATCTGACTGGACTGCAGTTCCCAACAGTCTTCACAACTGGATAATAGACTGTGACTTTCGAGATCTGGGTTCAAGTTCACACTGAACACTGGGTGACTCTGAGCCAATCAATATGGAAAAAACCCAGCATCACTCTTAGATAAAAACTGCAGACTTTCCTCTCTCAAACATCTGGACAAATCACAGGAAAAACTATAGATTGGAAAATTGAGTTTGGATTACAGTGTTCCTTTGGGATCCATTGGAGTTTGGTTCCAGGCCATAGATACCAAAATCCGTGGATGCTCAAGTCCCATTATAAACAATGGCAGAGTAAAATGGAGCAGCAAAATGAGACAGTGTGGTATAGTGGTTTGACCACTGGACTAGGATTCTGGAAACCAGGTTCAAATCCTTGCTTGGAAACTCACTGAGTGACTTTGGTCAAGTCACATTCTCTCAACCTCAGAGGAAAGCAAACCCCCTCTGAACATATATTGCCAAGAAAACCCCATAAAAAGCTGACATGAGGTTACCTTAATTTGCAGATGACTTTTCCCCCAAAGAATTTGTATTGATATTTGCAAATGACTTGAATGCACATCACAACAACAAAACTATGAGCTGATTGAAGCTACAGCAGTCCTATAAATGGGGGAGCAAACTTTTGAACAAAACTCATACAGCCAGCCCACTGTATTCACAGATTTATCCACGAATTCAAGCATCCACGGTTTGAAAATAATCAAAGTATAAATTCCAAATAGGAAACCTTGATTTTGCCATTTTATATAAGGGACACCATTTTATCATGCCATTTTATACAAAGGAACTTCAGCATCCATGGATTTTGGTATCCAAAATCCCAAACCAAACCCTGGGGGATAACAAGGACGCAGTGTATATATATGTCTAGATATACCTTTGAAGAAACCTGCCAAGAAAACCCCATGACAGGTTTGCCTTAGGGTCGTCGCCATAAGTCAGAAATTACTTGAAGTCACAAAACAAAACACATACATACAGATTTTATGTTAAAGACGCAAACATGTTTTGAAAGCTCCTTGTACACAAACGGTCTTTCCAAAGAACAGTGATCACTGTAATCAACCTGGAGCGATGTGCCTGTGGGTGGAAAAATTAAGTGGGAGAGGAGAGAATTATAAAACCCCAGCCAAGTGTGTTTACCATCTCTTGCTGAACGTCAGCATCTACCCCACCACCAGCATTTTTCAAAGACAGCTGCATAAAAGCTTTCAGTGAGTTAATCAGCCAGTGATGGGCCAGCACTCTGCAATAAAGTAATAGCTTTCTCTGCACGCTGGGAGCTCTTGCACTGCTCTCAAGGGCCCAATGATTCCAGCATTTCAATAATTGCCTAGGTTTACCTTAGTTTATCACTTCTGCAGAGTGTAATTAAACTTGTTTAAGATCTAAGTTTAAGATCTAAAGCAAGTTGGTACCAAACACAACAGGGCCCCGGTCAGCAACTGGACGCATGAAGATGGGCAGTACTGTGCTAAATCCAGCCTCCCCTCTCTCCAACATTTGGCTAGTATGCTAAAGTTTTAACCATTTATTTATTTGTGTGTGTGTGTGTGTGTGTGTGTGTGTGTGTGTATAAGTGTATGTATGTGTGGGTATATATAAATATATGTGTTTGTATGGTTAAAACTTTAGCACACTAGCTAAATGTTGGAGAGAGGGGAGGCTGGATTTAGCACAATACTGCGCACACGCATGCACACGCACGCACACACACACAATTTTGTCTTCCAACCTAACAGGCAATTCAGAATAAATTCTATAAACAATGATTCTGGTCCAAAGGCCTTCTTAGCACAATGGGATGCCATGCACTTTGCATGCAGAAAGCACCAGGTTCAATCTCTAGCATCTCCACTTAGGGCTAAGAAGAAACCCTGGCAATGAAGAGGACAGCCACCATGTGATATACTGCATTTATTTTGTTCCTATAATTCTTAATTTTATAGTACACAGCATCCACAGCCCAAGGGACCCAAATTCAGCAATTGCTGCAATTCTTAAATAGCAGATGATTTCCAGAGGGTTTAATTACACAAACTTCCTAAAGACATATATTCTCCACTCCCATATGAGCCTAGCAAGTTTTGCCTGAAACACAAGACTGCGGCGCCAAGGCAGATTGAGAGCATCCAGCAGCTTTTTGCTTTGTATTTACCGTACACAAGTTATATGTTCTTTTGTAAAAATTTACAAAATCTCAGCGCTTGGAACAGTGACTGTTCAGCGATTCCCAACCCCAGTATGATCAGTGACATTTGCTTTCCAATGGTTCAGTGTACACAAACTTTGCTTCATGCACAAATTCATTAAAAACACTGTGTATAAAATTACCTTCAGACTATGTGTAGAAGGTGTATATGAAACATGTATCCATTTGGGGTTTAGACTTGAGTCCCATCTCCAAGATGTCTCATTAAGTATATGCAAATATAGTGGGCCCTCCACATTCACTGGGGTTTAGGGACTCAGGACCTCCATCAAAGTGGGAAAACCGCATATAAAAATCCCATTATTTTTTTAACCTGAGAGAACAACGCTCTAAAAATCTTTAGGTCCTCCAGTGCAACTCTATGGTCAGCATCTGCTAGAAGCTGGCCATAGAATTATGCTGGAGGACCTACAAATTCCTAGAGAAATGTTTTCTCTAGGAGCTTGTAGATTCTTCCGCACAATTCTATGGTCAACTTCTAGCAGAGTTGTGCTGGAGGACCTAGAAATTCCTAGAGAGAACATATTAATCATTTCTGTTAATGATCAAATCCACAAAAGTCAAAGCTACAAAGGGCCAACTGTATTACAAAATGCAACAAAATCCAAAATACTTCTAGTCCCAAGCATTTCGGGTAAGAGAGATTCAACCTGTACCTCTAGCTGAAGCCATACAAAAAGTTAAGATAGTTCATCTATAAAATTACAACTGTATAAAACATGCATTTACAGACACAAATTACATACAGTACAGCACCGTAGTCCCTTCAATGCTTTTATTCCCTCAGCCCAGGGAGATAACACAGCCCAGTTGGGAGCAGGTGGTGGTTTCTGCTGGAACTGGAAGCTCAGAGCTTGCAAAGAGATAGCAACTACTCACAGCAGATGGTTCCAGGAATCTCGCAACTGGTGAAGCAGAAAAGCTGACCCAGCAGACAGGCAGTTCCCTTCCTCTCACCTCTGCATGGTTCTTCAACTCTTTCCGCAGGAGTGATTTATAGTCCTAAACTCCTCCAGAGTCCACTGTGTATATTTTCCCATCCCTAAACTCTTCACTTGACTTCCAAGATCGAGTCCTGTTAGTCGGGAAAACCAGGATGTAAAGGAATCTTGTTGCACCTTTGAGAATGACTGAAATAAAGAAGTTGGCAGCATGAGCTTTTGTACTCAGATCTGTAGGAGGATATATTTGGGACTACCTGAAAGGAGATTTGATGTATAGTCAGAGTAGTCCAGGGGAAAAAATACTTCAGATCCTGATGCATTGTGTTTTCAACTAGTTTGCAGGAGTGCTGTCATTTCTACTAACAATGTGAGTAGTTGTTGTGTGGCTTCCAAGACGTTTCTGACTTATGGTGACCCTATTGTGGGTTTCTCTTGGCAAGATTTGTTCAGAGGAGGTTTGCCATTGCCTTCTCCTGAGGCTGAGAGAGTGTGATTTGCTCATGGCCATCCTGTAGGCTTCCAGGATTCAAACCCTGTCTCCAAGGTCACTATTTTCCAAGGGCTTTTTCTTTTCTTTTCTTTTCTTTTAGCACCAGTCGCATATGCTTTAATCAGGACTGATTTACTCAACCAGCCACCAGTAAATCCTGCTAAAGTCAGTTGGTCCTCCAGATGAATAAAGTCTATTACTGCAGTCCCAAATATCTATTACTGCCTGAAAACAAAATCTGTCTGTATTCTGTAAATATCAACAGATGGAGTTGGATTATGTTTCAAAAGATCACCACAAATACAAGAAAGGATTTCTCCAAGATGCAATTGGGAAGATTTTATTATAATAATTTACACTTGAAGTGTTCAATTTCAGCCCAGCATCTATCTCTCACTCACAAATGCACACACATGCATGTGTACACACAAACACACAATACCACTGCTCTTCCAGTATCACAACAAAGCCTATTGACTAGCATTGCCACAAAGGGAAGGGGGGGGGGGGAATTGCTATTCAGACATGCCTTGCACTACAAGACAAGCACAAGTCTTTTTAACCAAAACCAACGTTGTGGTTTGTTGTGGCACCAGAGTTCTCTGACAGAGAAGGCTAAATGTCTCACAAAACTATAATTCACAAATTCCAAAGCATTGAGCCATGGCAGCTAAAGCGGTGTCAAACTGGATTATTTCTGCAGTGCAAATGCAGCCTAAAAATGATCCTGCCTAAATCCATGGCTGCCAGTCAGTCACCTTAGGATCCCCTTAAGTTGGAAACGACTTGAAGGCACACAACAACAACAACAAATAATTTACTAAATAAATAAATAAATAAAACTTACTCAGGTTTTACACTGGTGCAACTACCGTTACTGAATCCTTTTATTTCAAGGCCAGGGAAGGACTGGGAAGAGTGGTGAGGATCCATCAACAGAGCGATGGTTAAGAGTTGGCATGTGTATCATGAGCACATCTTCTCTAACTCAGTCAGTTTTTCCTCATGTATAGTTTAGCTTTCTTTTGTAATACATCAAAAGCAAAATGGCCAGGGGCTTGGCATAATACAGGAACCCGAGATGCAACTGACAGCTGTCAGAAGAAAATCAGAACATAAGTCAAGCCAGTAACAAAACAGCGTTCTTGGAGGCATCAGATAATCTTAACTCACCTCCATCCCCAGGCTATTTCAAGCGAGACAAGCCTGAAATCTTCCCCGAATTGCAGAGAAGAGAGGACACATCATGCCTCTTTCCCAGCCCTCATATTTGCTTAAAAGTCTTGGGCATATTTGGGCTTTTGGGGCACAACTGCAGAACCATAACAAACCCAAACATACCCCAGTTGCAAATTTTAAACTGCAAGGAATTGGAGGCAGCTTTATTCTGTACCCCACAGATGCTCCATGATCACAGATCATTTCTCCAGAGAAGATGCACACGAGGGGGCAATGGCTTGTTTTCTGGCCACCCACCGATGCCAAGATCCAAATTTAAAGTTGGAGAGAGGAGCAGATCTCCCCTTGACCTGGTACTATAGTTCAATATGATAGCATGTTGAACAGTCAGCACCCCACACACACACACACACTTTTTGACTTCTGCAGATTTGATTATTCACAAATGTGATTAATATGTTCCTCTTTAGGTCTTCAAATGTGACTCTACTGGAAGCTGACCATAGAGTCATGCTGGAAGACCTAGAAATTCATAGAGAAAACAGCTCTTATAGGCATTTGTAGGTCCTCCAATGTAATACTATGGTCAAATATCACCTGATGTTGACCACAGAGTTATGCTGGAAGACCCAGAGATTCCTAGAGGAAACAGCTCTCTAGGCATTTGTAGGTCCTCCAAGGTGAGTCTATGGTCAACCACCTGATATTGTCTATGGAGTTGTGCTGGAGGGCCTAGAGATTCCTAGATAAAACAGCTACCTGACTCTCACGCATAACCTTACAGTGGATATTAAATGCTAGAGGGCAGGGCCAGCATGGTGTAATGGTTTGGGCATTGGACTAGGACACTGGAGGACAAAGGTTTGAATCCAGGCTTGACCATGGAAACCCACTTGTGCGAGCCATGCTCTCTCAGCCTCAGAGGTTAATACCAAGCCCCCTCTGAAGAAACTTAACAAGAAAACCCTATGATAGGTTTGCACTAGGGTCACCATAAGTTGGAAATGACTTGAAAGCACGCAGCAACAACAGGGCTCCCAAAGTTGAGCATTATATGAAGTCCATTCCTTAAAGAAAAAATATATCTTGTCTCTAGATCAGCTGCCAGTTTTTGATCAGCGTTGGCATTCCTACAGCCGGTACAGAAAATGTAAATGGCAGTTAAAGAGAAAAAACACAAGCGAAATACTCCCGAACCATTCAAAACCAGTACTTATTCAGAGAAACAACTCTTTGATCTAATGTTACGTTCAACCTCATGTGAGACCGAGCAAACAAGAAGCAATTGTTTCCCAGTTAAAATGAGCTTGTTATTGGAAAGATGAAACACAGGAGGATATGGAAAGGGGGGGGGGGGTAGTTGAAGAGCACTCTGGGACAGAAAGGCCAGTCTCCAAAAATGGTTGAAACCTGCCCTGCTGGAAAATCAGGAAAAGATGGAAAGGTTTTCCAAGTGTGTGTATGTGTGTGTGTGAGAGAGAGAGAGAACAAAGATCTGCTAAATTTAAGAAAGTCACAGCATCTTACCTAGACCTCATAAGTCAAAATGGATACCTTTACACCAATTTTACACTAGGTATTAGCATGCCCCCTCTGTAATTTCTTTCATGCTTGCAGCCTGGTTGCATTTCTTTTTAAATAGTGATTTATAATCCAGTATTCCGTCAAATCATCACTGAGAGAGTTAATGCTTTAAACCTCTCAAATCCTACAACTTCAATCAGCAATTACATCAGAACTTTCTAACAAAAGGAATCCCACTTGCCCTTGACAATTAATCACATTTTGTTAATTAAGCCCAAGTTCCCAACAATTTTGAGTTGCCCGAAGACAGTCCTCCAGCCCCATACTGAGGTTTACCCATTGGATTTCAATAGCCAACAAAAATATCTTCAGTGTAATATATTCCCTCGCCACCAGTTTCCTTGGATACATACAAATGGGCCTTCCAGACCAATGAACCAGTCCTAAAATAAAAATAAAATAAAATTGCTTTCCACTTCTTGCCTTAGACGGGAGAAAGAAAGAGAAAGGTAGCTTCTTTACGCCTGTTATATTTCACAAATCTCTTGCATTATGGCAGGTTAAGCTTGGAAAAAAGACAGCTCTGCACATCTCAGTCCAATGGACGGCTACATTATTCGAGTCACCCATTCAATTATTTTGGAGTATTTTTAACCTGCTCTTCTCAAGTTGTCGAACTTCTCAAAGCAAGGAATCAATTAAAAGTCACAGTATCAAGGAGATCAGAAAAATAAAGTTGAAAATGGGGGTCCTGGAGGTGGCTCATTCATGGGTCACTGTATAAAGATCACAAAAATAAACTTTTAAAATACAAGATGAGCTAGAAAATAGAGAGGCGGCAGTGATGCAGTGGTTTGAGTGTTGGACTAGGATACTGGAAGACCAGGATTTGAATCCCTGCATGGCCATGGAAAAGTACTGGGTAACCTTGGGCATGCTGCACTCTCTCAGCCTCAGAGGAAGGCGAGGGCAAACCCACTCTGAACAAATCCTGCCAAGAAAAACCAGTGATAAGATTGCCTAAGACACACAATAATAAGAAAACATGGGCCACTCTGTAACAGAGAAATCAAGAGGACACTAATGAGAGAAGAGTGATAGTGAATTCTTCTTTTCATTTTACAAACAGCACACTGGTAATGAAAGTTATGTATCTAGGTCTCAAAGCAGTTAAGAAACATATATCTTACAAAAACACTACAAAGGTCCTATAAAATGGCCATCTCCAAAGCCACCATTTGGAAAATCTCACAGGAGCTGGATTTCCAAGAAACACAAAATGCAATCAGGAGGAGCTTTGGAAAGCAGTCACAGGAGAAGACTAGCATTGAATAATACTAAGAGAGGAGTACCTCTGTTCCCAAAAGCATTAGAGGCAGCAAATTCCCTGTATGTAATAAACTCCTCAATAACTTATTGAAACTGTTGGCACCATTTTGGGTTCTGATCATTTGTCTACCAAGTATATACAGTGGTCCCTCCACGTTTGTTAGGGGTAGAGGACCCCCATGAATGTGGAAAATACACAAATTAAAAAAAACAACACTATTTGTTTTACCCAAGAGAAGACCTCTCTAGAAATCTCCAGGTCCTCCAGTGCAACTCTGGGGTCAACATCTTCCAGAAAGAGATCACAGAATCCTGCTGGAGGACCTACAAATGCCTAGAGAAGTGTTTTCTCTGGGAACTTCTAGATTCTCCAGCACAACTCTATGGTCAACCTCCAGCAAAATTGTGCTGGAGGACCTAGAAATTCCTAGAGAGAACATATTAATCAAAACTGCAAATACCAGTTAATATACTCGACTATAAGTTGAGGGCAGGTTTTGGGGCCAAAATCATGGATTTTGATATAACCCATGGATAAGTCGAGGATAAAATTTGGGGGCATGAAATGAAGGATGTAAAGGACAAAGTAAAGGAAAACAATGCCAAAGAAATTAGAAAATTCCAGCAGGCATAACTAAGTGAAAGTAGAAAGGGGTCAGTGCTTCCAGGGCAGAGTAAACTCTTGCCTTTCACCAGGACATGGTTATATATATTTATATAACCATATATATATATATATATATATATATATATATATATATATATATAAATTTGGGTTAAAAATTTGACCCTAAAAACCTGAATTTTTAACTCAAATGTCTAGACTTATACATGAGTATATACCGCAATCAAATCTGCAAAAGTCACAGCTGCAAATGTGGAGGGCTGACTGTATATATATTTTTTGATCTCTAAAGCTCAGACGCTGTGCACAAAAGAAAATGTCTGAAAGCAGGGTCCCTCGCCTGCCTTTATGCACTGTCACTCCATCAGAACAAAGCTAACATAAGCCATTGTGTTATGAAACCAGCCCCTTTTAAAAAAAAAAATAAAAAAAAAATCCTAGGTCAACATTTTCCCTCAATGCAGACAGACAGATTGGCTACAACAATCCAGTTCTCACCATGCTTGCAGCAGTGCAAAACACACACACACACACACACACACACTCACAGCTCCATGTGAAGAATCTGCAAGCTATCAGGTCAGCAGAGATTGGCATTTCTTTTGTGCCGTGAAAGAAAAAGTGAATGAAATGGCCTCCCTCTCTCAGGAGTGTTAGTTACTTTTCTTAGCCAGAGCAGCAACAAAGGCTCAGATCATACTTGCTTAAAATCAGGTTGCAAATCAGGCTGCTTTTGAGTATTTCTGCACAGCCCAATACTAACTGTATTATCAACTGTTTCCCAAAGTCTCCTACAGAAAACTAATTTAGGCCCTCTTAAGTGTTGCTAAAATAAAAGTTTAAATGTCAAGCAGATAAGCAAAGCTTTTTAAAAAGCACCATTTTTAAATTTTTCTTTAGAGTTTTTCTTTCCAGCTCCATGGCGCTGTTTCTTCCACACCAGAATCAATGGACCCTTCGTTGTTGTTAATAGTTCTGTGCCACTTTTTGTTCCAAAAAAACAAAAAACAAAACCCAGTCTATAATGTTTATAGTACAAAATCACAGAACACAATCCATATCAAGCAATAAAAACCATAAATAGTGATAAAAGATAATGCAATGATAAAGTAAATCATAAGGACTGACTAGACTGGTGACCAGGGAAAAGATTAAGTGAAAAAAGCAAGTCTTGGAGCAAATGGATTTAATTTTAGAAAAGGCTACCAGCCAAGCAGATAGTACAATAGGAGATGGTAACACGGGGTTCACAGATCAAAAACAAATGTGTTGACTAAAACTCCTATCAAGAGCCAGTGCTGTATAGTGGTTTGAGTGTTGGAATAGGACTTTGGAGAGCAGGGTTCGAATCCCTGCTCAGCCATGGAAACCCACTGGGTGATCTTGGGCAAGACACACTCCCTAAAGAAACCTGCCAAGAAAACCCCATGATAGGGTTGCCTTAGGACTGCCATAAATCGAAATGACTTGAAAGCGCACACAACCACCAACTCCTATCACCCCCACCCAGTATGGTCCTGGGCAATGAGAATTTTAGTCTAAAGTGGCTCCCAAACTTTCATCCTCCAGATGTTTTCGACTTCAGATCCCAGAATTCCAGACTGTTGGTCACATTGGCTGGGGCTTCTGAGAACTGAAGTCCAAAACACCTGAAAGGCTAAAGTTTGGGAATCGATGGTCTAAACCAGGGATTCCCAAACTTTGGTCCTCCGAGTGTTTTGGACTTCAGATTCCAGAAGCCCTAGAAAGTTTGGTTCATAGTCAGAAATTCTGGGAGCTGAAGTCCAAAATATCTGGAGGATGAAAGTTTGGGAATCACAGGTCTAAACTATCCAGGATGGGAAAGGAGACCACAAATGGCATCCACATGGTCATAGCCTTTAAGTTCCTTCCAAAACGCTTATCTTTATTAACCTGGCAACAATTTGCAAACACGCAACCATCCAGAGGAAATCAGAGAACCACATTTATCTAAGGCTAGATGAAGCCTGCTTGGCTACATAAACATATAAGCATGCAGTTTGCTAAGCAAAATGGTGCTTGTTCTGTCCTATCTGTGTACAATTCCCCAAGCATTGTATCCAAATAGTTTTCTTTGCTTGCTTAGAGACAAGATGTGGCTGGGATGTTCTCAGGAAAGGCAACATCCTGCACTTTATCTTTTCCCTGACCCAATTTCCTCAATTTCAAACCAACAGAAAAAGGGATATATAACCTTCACACATGGCTTTTGCAACTGTTTCCCATTGTCTTTTCAACCCTGGGAAAAATAAGCATACTTCGAAACAATTTAGCTCTGTTCAAGGTTTTGTTTGCCAGATTTTTTACACTGTTTCAGCTCCCTGATAACAGTGGCCAGAGATCAAGGAGAGAAGGAAATGATTTTTTAACAAATATAACCCCCCAGTGTTTAGTAGTAAGCATGGCCTGAAGCAGCGATGGTCTCTGCAGGACAAAATTTGGAAACTGGCATCTCCTCCCAGGGATGCTACTAGCTGCAATTCTGCAGTCCTGCTTAGCTGGAAGCAATATTGCTTCCAGATCTGTAATTGCACCACTGCAGGCTCTGGAAAAGGTTATGAGAGGGGAAAAGGCTTGCAAAAGAAGGAAAGCAGCCCAAAGAATTAACTAAATTAAGTTGAACCAGATGGGAGGACCCCAAGGAACAGACAAAAGGGGATTTTATGTACCCACACACACACATATACACACAACCCTGAACTCACCAGTCTTTGCTATCAAGGTTTCTTTAGGCTGGAGGAAACTCATGCAAAGCCACTATAATGTGTAGGTATGAATGTAATTGATAATAGTATGTAAGGATATTTTCTCTGTTTTACGATCATGATATAGACAGAATATGATAATATCAGTTAGAAGTGTTTACTGTTGTAATGTGGTGTATATAACTCGAATAAAGGTATTATTTTAAAACCATGGATGCTTGAATCCGTGGATTAAAAAAAAAAATCTGTGGAAGGCTGACTGTACAGCAGATTAGTAAACAACACAATTTCTCTGAAAGTATACAGGAGAGTTATGCTATTAGAAACTGAAATATGTTATTAACTCCTCTCCAAAACCTGCCACCCAATCTGCCTTTGGAAAGGAGGGGCAGGAAGGATCCAATGAAGCCTGGCAAGGGCTCTCCTGAAGTTCAATGCAATCTAGTTTCTGCAAACTCCACCAGTGACTCACAAATTTGTTTTGCCAGTCATATGACTGGCTGGACAGGCATCCCATGAATCACATGGGCGGCTGAAGCCAGCCTGAAACAATGGGTGGCAATCCCACGCCAACCTCCCCCTCCTTGGACTTCTGAGCCATCAAACAAACCTGGATAGGCTTGAATTCCTTTCTGGTTATCAGCTGCACAGGAGCTGGAACAAGTCTCCAAAGCTGCGAGGCTACAGAGCCTGACCTGGAAGAAAGCCCCATTGGACTGAGTGGGGCTTATTTCTAAGAAAATACCTGCAGCCTTTTGTGTAGCAAAATTTATGTGCAGCACAACTGTGCCGTCAAGCTCTTTTGTTTGTAGCAGGGTTGCAAAGTCAGAAACAAAGGCAAACGTTTCACTGTATGCCGCCAGCCTTCTGTATCCACGCATTCAAGCATCCACAGCTTTGAAATGTTTTAAAATCATATCAGTTCCAAAAAGCAAACCTTGATTTTGCCATTTTATATAAGGGATATAATTGGTCCAAAACACCCTGCAGAAATAATCCAGTTTGAGACTGCTTTAACTGCTCTGGTTCAATGCTAGGAAATTTCAGGGAACTCAAGTTTTGTAAGACATTGAGCCTTCTTGGTCAGAGAACTCTGGTGCCATGATAAACTACAAATCCCAGCATTTCCTAGCACTGAGCCAGGATAGTTAAAGCAGTCTCAAACTGGATTATTTCTGCAGTGTGTTTTGGACCATTTTTGTTATTTCTGGGTATGAAGCCCCCCAAAAGTGTTCAGGGACAAAACCATACACACCCATGAAGCTTTCAGCCAAATTTTAAAAAAAGAAGTATTTCATGGTTTGGAGGACAACTCTCATCTCTGCTCTAAGTAAGATGGTAATCTGATTCACCATACTTAATATATTGGCTAAACAAAACTTTTTAATATCCTTTCTAATTATTTTCCCCCTAAACACGCTTCCTGTTGTCTACTATTATATGCAAATGAAGTCAATATGGAAATTTTTATCAGAATGCTTGCACACAACTTGTACATCCCTTGCATTGTTTTGTTTAAATGTAGGAAGATATGGCAAGGAGAACTGTTGATATACTAATTTTAGAAGGCCTAACAATCTGTATATGATCTGCTGTGACCTTCAAATGATCTACTTCCAACAGTTTAATTCTCTTTCAACTAAAATCACCAAAGAAAGACATGTACTTCTATAGAATTACTTGCCCAAGATTGGATTCATTGCTGATAATGAATGTTTATTAATTTTCTGAAACTGTGTGGAGTTTTAAAATGGATTTTTCCTCCCTGTGGAAATATTAACTATTTGGAAAATTTTGTGCCCCACACTCCCGAACAAACAAAGGATTATTTCCATGAAACAAAACAAAAAAAGAATATTGATGGCATATCAGACTAGTCCAAAACAGGCCTAACCAATTTACCAAGAACAATATAAAACTACTGTACATATGCAACAATATTATGAACAGTACTAGGAAACCAGACTGGAGAAAAAAAAATCTTTCTGAAGACAATATATACATTTTACAATTTAAAAACTGTAAACTCACAGAGCAAGCAATTAAGTCTTTCAAAATATATAAGTATTTTAATCTCCGTCCAAAATTTTAAAGCCTTATACTATCTACAACAATGCAAAAAGTAAATTTTAATTGTACACACTGCTAATTAAAATACTTTTTGTCACAAGGAAAACCTACTTCTGTGTATTAAATAAAGGAAGGTGAAGTAATGGAAATCAGTAATGTGGTTAAATGCTCCCTTAATAGCAATCCTCTTCTACACTAATCCACTGCAAACACAAGAATGATTACAGCTATTAGTCACTGCACTATAAAGAAACACAGACTCTTTAAAACCTTAGTCCAGGGGTCTAAGGTCCGCCGCCGCCGCCGCCCGCCATGATGATATTGATTATTGTTGTTATTACTTGTTCTTGGGGTTTTCTTGGCAAAATCTCCACAGGGGTTTTGCCATGGCTTTTCTGGGGCTGAGAGAGTGTGCATGCATATTTTTTTAAATTTTTTCATTTTTGTAAAAAAAAAATATTTTTATTATTTATTTATTTAGTTTTTATTTTTGGTGCTTCAGCCCCCCAATTGTCTGAGGGACAGCAACCCGGCCCCCGACTCAAAAAGGTTGCCTACCCCTGCCTTAGTCAGTCTACTTTGGTGGTTCCCAAAACCTTTGGTTCCCCAGGTAATTTGGACTTCAGCTCCCAGAAAGCTCCAGCGATCGTAGCCAATGGACAGGAATTGTGAGAGCTGAAGTCCAAAATATCTGGAGGATCCAACACTGGGAACCACTGGTTTACTTCAAAATACAGTGGGCCCTTGGTATCCGCTGGCGTTTGGTTCCAGGATCCCCAGTAGACACCAAAGTCAGTGGATGCTCAATGAAATAACAAAATCAAGGTTTAGGGTTTGCAATTTATATAGATTTTTTAATATTTTCAAACTGTGGCTGGTTGAATCTGTAGATAAAGAATCCGTGGATAAGGTGGGCTGACTGTACAAATGTATAGCCTGATAAGCCATGAGACAATATAAAGATCACTAAGATCACTAGTAAAAAGAGTCACAAGGTGTTAAGATCACAATGACATTGTTTTACTGTCAACTGCAACTCCATCTAAGCCTTTTGCTAGCAATACACTGCAGCTGTTGAAGTCAAACCATATCCCACTCTTTGAAGGCACCCAGGCTACAGTGCTATACCAGTTCAACAAGGACCTAAGGGGACCCAGTTCTCCATAGACATGTTTATGGATCCATTGTGAAAGATGTGATTGACACCACACCTAATGTTGTGTCCTCCAGATACACTGCAGCTCCCACCATAGAGAGTGCATAATCCAAAAAGGCCAATGTTCTCTTCCAGGCCCAAAGCGAAACAGGTATTTCATCATTGCCCCCATTTGACATATCAGAAAGATGTCATTTCCTCCACTTGCAGAATTGTGTGCCAGATTAGAGGAGGAAGTGTGTGGGAGTTCTCAAATAAGCTTTTGGGAGGATATGTCAACCCATACTTAATAAACTTGCATTGTCTTTCCACTCACTCTGCCCAAGAAACTGGTTGAGCATATATGTCTGGAGATTTGTGCAACCGTTTTCTTAAGCAACGCCACACACACACAAACACACACACAAGCAAACTAATACAATGCTCTGTTTTAAGGAAGCCATTCTATTTGTTTTGGGAAATCTTTCAATATATGTCACCCAAAGGTATTTTCGCAGGAATTCAGGGCTGAACATTTAAAAAACAGGAATGGCAAGAAAAGGGCAGAGCAGGTTTCCCCATGACAACAGCAGCAACCACAATGCATACAGTTAAAGAGGATAAAAAGCAATAAAAAAAACATCAAATACAACTAAAACAATAAAAGCAGTATAGCACCCTTTTAAAAGCCTTTTTTTAAATCCTGTTTTCAACAGCCTGTCAGAATAAAAGTCTTTGCCTGTTGATGGAAGGAATGCAAACAGGAAAGATGGTGTGTGTCAACCTATTGTTCCATCTGACCAAATGTGGGAGATCTGTAATTTGGTGCGGTATCTGGAACTCTTTAGCAGAAAATTCAAAGTCCCTCATCAAACCACAGATCTGATGATTCTGTATGATGAAGCCATGATAAGGAAGGGGATATCATGCCGATATTTTTATCATGCGGATATTATACAGGATGAGTCTCCACCTTATCTGAAATACTTGGAACCAAAAGTGTTTTGGATTTCGGAGTTTTTCGGATTTTGGAATATCTACATATATGTGTAATGAGAGATCTTGGAGATGGGACCCCAAGTCTAAACATGAAATTCATTTATGTTTCATGTGCCCCTTACACACATAGTCTGAAGGTAATTTTAGAAAATATTTTTACTAATTTTGTTCATGAAACAAAGGCTGTGTACATTGAACCATCACAAAGCAAAGGCGGCACTATCTCAGCCACCCATGTGAACAATTTTGGATTCTGGAATATTTTAGATTTTGGCATCATGGATAAAGGAGACACAACCTGCACTGTAAGATTCCTACTAGATTCCTCTTGACCTGTGTAGAAGCTGGCACTGATGGGATCCACTCAAGATTTACTGAAGGTTGCATTAGACAACAGTTGCAACCAATTCAAATCATTATTGCCTCCAGTGATCCACAGTGGTCTCCGCTCCATTTCCACATCATCCCAGTAGTTTCTTCCCAACTCCATGATGCCAAAATCTAAAATATTCCAGAATCTGTCAACACAAATTACTTTCATGGATGAACCAGAGAAAATGTCACCTTGAGACCTAAAAGGCACCACATCCCATAAGAGGTAAGACAAACAGGTATCACAAAGCAGGCAGTTCTCTTTGCTTCTGTTAACCCAAACTTAAAAAATTATTAAGGCCAGGCCTCTCTATTGCACTCATGGGTTCAGCCTATTGTACATTGGCCACATCACAAGAAGGTGGCATGACTCACTAGAAAAGACAATAATGCTTGAAAAGGCAGAAGGCCGTAGGAGAAGAGGAAGACCACATACCAGATGGATAGACTAAATTGATGATTCCCAAGCTTTGGTTCTCCAGGTATATTGGACTTCAGTTCCCATAATTCCTGACTGTTGGCCAAGCTGGGTGAGGCTTCTGGGAGTTGAAGTCCAAAACTCCTGGAAGACCAAAATGTGGGAATCACTAGACTAAACTGAGGAGGACAGGGCTTGAGTCTATAGGACCTGAGCAGAACAGCTGAGGATAGGATGCCTTGGAGGTATCTTTCACAGGGTCAACATGAGTTGAGGTCAACTGCAAGTCAGTTAACAACAACAACAAAAATGGGAGTAAGCATTTACTAGACTGTGATGATCTAGAGATGGTCTAACAGTATGGTTGAATGGGTTTTGAGCACACCTGGGCTGTATTTCAGACACTTTGCCTTCAAGGCAAAGATAATGAGTACACACATCACTTCCACTACATTGTAAAATGCCTATCTTCACTCTAAGATAGCTCAGAGGTTTACCTTGTAATGGCACAGGATAAAAAAGTTCATGTAACCCAGAGGCAGATACCAATCTGGCAAACAAAGCCTTATTACAGGAAAGGGGAAAAGATTCCCGCAGGAAAAGACTTTCGTTTTATTTAGCATGTTTCACATGTACTTCTTGGAATACAGGTAGACTGGAAAGCCTCTTTGGTGGGGCAGATGGAGTTTACAGGTTCTTGTTCTAGTTCCCTACATTTCAAGAAATGCACAGTTAACAGGGCCTACAGAATGAACAAAGTTAGCAAACTGAAGAAGTCTTCAATGTATTATGTGCATATAAAAAAATCCTTGAACTACATCTTGCATAATATTAAAAACACAAAACTTCTATATCAAGACAGAGGTAACATCATTTATTCCTAGGTGCCACAACACACACTTGTAATTCCCCAGTTGCTTAGATTTCTAACTGAAGGATGGAGGGGAAAGCAAGCAGTCTTCCATTCCTATCAAGTAAGCAGAATGAAGTATTAATTACTAGGTTTCCACTCCTCTTGCAATGCATACATCATCCTTTTCACATTCTAAAATATTCAAGCAGTATCATCAATATGTTCTCCTCATACTAAAAGCATTAGGCCAAAGCATGGTAATCACTGCTTGCAGGAAGGAAATTTTAATCAGAAAATAAGCCCAAGTTAATAGTTTTCTCTGCACAAGTAAGCAACCTGACCTAGGTATAGTGCACTATGTTCTAATCTAATACATCTGTGGAGACATTGTTTTCTGAAAGAAGAAAACAGGAGGATCCAATTTCTTAAGATTTCTTGAGACTGATACCTTGGCAATTTATGAAGTGATTCTATTCAGATGTTTGCTTAATCCTGAGTTGTTGTCATTCAAATAAGTCCAAACAACTTTCTTCCTAATTTTGTCTTCTGGAGTTGCTTCTTCACCAAAAATGGAGAATCCAACTTTCCCAGCTAAATCAGTGCATTTGGATAGTGGATTTCAACAGCACCCAAAGTGTAAAAACATAGTTTTACTATTGTAATTTGGAGGAGAAACATAGTTTTATCACTAGCTAGTTCTTTTATTAATATTTACCACCTCAAAAGCATCTGCAAGACTGTCACTGGCATAATCCAATCGAACTACTCAAACGTGGAAGGGCAATAACCTGATGAACAATAATAAGGACTATCTTATCGCCTTTCCTAAAAGCATGATCTAACCATGAAAACATCTAGACTTTTTAATAAAGTTGTTAGTTAACTGCTATAAAGCTACACCGTTCCACATTTGTGGGAACAAAGAAAGCCTGGCCACAGCTAACCTGAATAAATTGAAACCCACTTTCCCCAAAAACTAGCTCTGCCAGATTTGCAAAATAGCAGTAAGAAACAAGCCTTCAACATTCAGGACTGAAAATCAGGGGAAAGAATCAATACTAATAGCATTGAACAATTAGAAGTGGAAGTGAGATTAGAAAGATAATAGGCATTAAGAACTGTTAGGTAGGAAGTCAAGGTATCTGCTATGCTGCTACTTGTTATATTTGTTATATTTTAGGTATTGCTATGTATCAGTTTCTATTGTTTGGTCAATGTCTATTTATGTTATGTTAACTAAATGGGTTTTGCTTGTGTGTCTGCTTTTTTAAACAATGTATATAATTGCTCTTCACTGTATCATATATGTAATTACAAAAAAAAGAAAACCTATTCATAAGATTGTACTACTCAAATACCAAATGAAAGTATTGATTTCAGTTAACTCAGTCACACGTTTCTTTAGAAAATTAGCACATTGTCCACATTGGTAATTACATGATGCACACATTTCTGCTTTTATGAAGGGTTTCCACCCAAAAATACAGGGAATTTTGGGCAGCCAATTCAGTTTGTATAAAATAAAAAGGCTACTCAAAACTGCCTGGATGGAACACCTTTTAAAATTTTAGTATCATCAATGCTCGATGTTTACCTCTGGCATTATGCCCATCATATTTATCTTCAGCATCATGTATAGTCATCACCGCTCTGTACAGTACAGCAATTGAAATTATTTGAAATAATAATAATAATAATTTATTAGGACCAGTAACAATGCTTTGAAACCAAGTTTATATCCACAATTCTGCTTTGCGTATAAGTTTTGAAAAAAACCTTATCAGAAGCCAGTGTGGTTTGAGGGTTGGATTATGACCCTGAAGACCAGGATTCGAATCCCCACTTGACTATGGAAACTCACTAGGTGACTTTGGACAAGTCACATTATCTCAGCCTCAGGGGAAAGCAATGGCAAACCCCCTCTGAACAAACTCTGCAAAGGAAACCCTGTGATACATTCACTTTAGCGTCACCATAAGTAAAAAAATGAATTGAAGGCACATGACAACAACCCATTTCTCTCATCACTGGATAAAAAACAGGAAGAACGCCAGAACATTCCTTATTTCAGAACAAAAGGTTACACCAAGTCCCAAGGAGACCACTGTCCTCGTACCCTACTTACAGGGCAACACTGCAGTTGCAAAAGCTGTTACGTGAACTTCTCTTGCAAAGCAAAAAAGGGGGAAAATCTGATTGAAATACCCATTTTTATTTATATGTAATTAATATTCCAAAGCACGCCATCTCTTGTCCTTGGAGACTTGCTGAGTTATTTCAAGTTTCTAGGCATCACTATTTTTAAGTGCTTGTTATGGGATTCCCTCCCACCATCCACACACACCTGCTCTTATTAGCACAGCAGGGTTGCAAACATGCTGATTTCCAATGGAAATCTTGTTTATCGATTTCATATACTACAAATCATGAAAGGGAGCATGAAATGAACACATTTGGCAGAAGGAGTAGGATGCCATTTCAATGCTTGTTGGAGTGGAGAACATTTTTTAAAAAACTGACAACGCAAACAAACCAGAAGAGTTGTGTGGACATTTTTTAGGGCTTTATGCGTGAGCATGAGCATCACACTCTTTGCAAGCCCAATAAAGTTTTTAAAATAAGCTTGAGAAACTCTGTATTTATTGGGGAATGAATAGTCTTCAGGAAAGCCACCTGACTCCTTCTCTGTAGCACCAAGGATCTGTGCCAAGCAACAATGCTATTGCATTACTGCGGTAACACATAGCTCAGGTGTAAGCACATACGGAAAGATGACATCAGACCGAAACTACAGTTTCACCGGAGAGTGACCATTTTACTCGAGCTCTTGAGCAAGATATTCCCCTGACGCACCAGCAAACATGAAACAATCCACACAATGACAATCCAGGAAGAACGAGGATGAGCATTTTACAATTCAAGGCCAAAAAGAAAGAGAATCCTCTCTGCTCATGCCTTCTGAAAAAGTGTTTCCAGCTGTACGGAGGAAGGATTTCATGCACAAGGAGAGACTTGTTGAACATCAGGACTCTTCGCCTTTCCCTCCCAGCCCCAGGCGAAAACACACACAGAGTACGCAGTTGAGGAAGGTCAGAGTACACACCCCTGCGTAACATGCACCTGTACCATACCATACGCCTACGGAGCAGGTGGAGTCTCTCTCCTTCTTCGGCTTGAGCACCACCCAAAACATGAAGCCAGCAGCAGCTGATTCAGAGGGAGTTGCTGAGAAATCCTGTCTGTCAGGGAGTTCAAAACCTGCTCTTTCAGTTTCAGGAATTCCGAATGTCAAATTCCTGAGAAAGGACACGTCCCTTTGGAGTAAACCAAAATACACCCCACTTTCCAAACACATGTACACACACACACACAGCCCACGTGCCTGAAAACTATTTCCATTCACACCTTGGATAAAAACACAGAAACAACACACACATTATCTGGGAATTAATTCTCTCTCAAAACATACTCTGTTGCAACTTTCGTCAGACAGAACTGCCATATATATAGAATTGTCGAACTCCTCCAGCAAAGTATCAGAGAGTGTCTATTTTAAAACCACACTGGGAAGGAGGTTTCCTCCCCAAGAAATCCACAATTTCAAGGCAGGATGGTTGGCAAATTACTGGGCCGAATCCTAATCATCTATTGCCACCACGTTTCGTTTTACAATTGTGTAACAAGCCGGAAAGCTAAGGGCTGCAAAATCCTACATACAGACTTGGCTGGGAGTAAGTTCCACTAAAAGTAACGCAAACCAGTCTTATCCAAAATGCTTGGGCCCAGAGATCTTTTGGATTTTAGAATATTTGCATATATATAATATAATGGACATGGAATCCAAGTCAAAACACAAAATTCATTTGTTTCCTATACACCATATACACATAGCGTGAAGGCTGAATTTTATACAATATTTTTTAATAATTTGGGGCATGAAACAAAGCATGTCTACATTGAAACTTCAGAAAACAAAGCCACCCATGTGAACAATTTTGGAATTGCTGATAAGGGAGACTCAACCAGTTCTAAATAAACAGGGTCACTGCCTGCCTGGCTGTAAACTTCCAGGGAATGAGCTTCCCCACACAAACATAGCCGGGCTTACTTCAGAGAAAATATGCCCTGGATTTAGCTACTAAAGTGCCATCCTAAACATATTTATTTTCAGGAAATAAACCCCACGAGAGTTGGCTTGGATTGAACAAGCTTAAAATCAGGTTGCCTTGGCTCTCTCTTTGAAAACATGCAAAAATAAAGCCTGAAATGCCCTCCACAAAGGAAAGAACCCTCCCCATCAAAAACCAAACTATATTCTCTGTTTTCCCCACCTTCCACCACTTTCAACAAAGACATACGCACATGATTGTTCTATGATTGGTCCAACAGGTTTGTTGTAAGCAAAGGGTCTTTGTGTGAGTTTTAAACATCTATCTATCTCTCAGACCTGAACAGAGGGACTCATTCAAACTTCACCACCAACAAACACCCCCAAATTGCCCCATAATTGTGCCATAAAGTTTGGACTGTTTAATCCTTTTAAAAAAAATGCATCTTGTGGCTGTTAGACAAAGTTTCCCAGGATCTACACAGAACAGCAGGACTTTTTCCACAATAAAAGTAAAAAGAGACAATAGGGGGGGAAAGGGGGGGATAGCCGGGAAGGGGGAAAGTGGTTCAGGCGCAACACCAACATGGAAGAAACTGGGGTGGAGAGATTGAAGGGGAGATATCCCATGCCTTAATGCCACCAGTCCCCCCAAAAAAGACAAAAAGACTCTACTGTATCAATATGCAGTGGGATCTTGTACCACCTTTGAGAGTAACTGAAAGGAAGAAACTACCAGTTTCTTTCTTTCAATGATGCTCAAAAGGTGCTACAAGATTCCTTTTTGCATCCTGGTTTTCCAAACAGAACATACCAGAATTTTTCTTGCGGTTAGACTCCAAAGGTGCTGCAAGATCCCTTTGCAATACTGATTTTCCGCGAAGAAGTTACCACCTCCTTTCCAGCAGTTAGTCTCCAAAGGTGCTACACGATCCCTTTCCAAACTGACTTCTCAAAAAGAAGATACCGGATTCTTTCTTGCAGTTAAACTCAAAAAGTACTCCAAGAGTCTTTTGCATACTGATTTCCCAAAACAAAACCACCACCTTTTTTCTTTCAGTGAAGACTCAAAAGATGCTCCAAGAACCCTTTCCATATTGATTTTCCAGTTAGTCTCCAAAGGTGGTCCAAGATCCCTTTCAATACTGGTTTCCCCAAAAGAAAATACCAGCTTTTTTCAGTTAAGTCTCCAAAGGTTTTCCAAGATCCCTTTGCATCCTGATTTCGCAAAAAGTCACCCGCTTCTTCCTTACAGTCGGTCTCCAAAGATGCCCCAAGATCCCTTTCCATCCTGATCTCCCAGAAACTCCCAGCTTCTCTCTAACAGTTCAGCCTCAAAATGTGCCCCAGGATCTCTTTGCATACTGGTTTCCCAGTTAGTCTCAAAGATCCTCCAAGATCCCTTTGCGTAATGGTTTCCCAAAAAGAAACTCCCAGCTTCTTTCTTGCAGTTGGATCTCCAAAGATCCTCCAAGATCCTTTTGTATCCTGATTTCCCAGAAAGAAACTGCCACCTTCTTTCAGATAATCTCAAAGCTGCTCCAAGATCATTTGCAAACTGGTTCCCCAGAAAGAAAGTCCCAGCTTCTTCCAGTGAAGTCTGCAAAGGCGTTCCAGGATCCCTTTGCGTACTGATTTCCCAAAAAGCCACCAGCTTCTTCCTTACAGTCGGTCTCCAAAGGTGCCCCAAGGTCCCTTTCCATCCTGATCTCCCAGAAAGAAACTCCCAGCTTCTTTCTTCCAATCCAGTTGGGTCTCCAAAGGTCCCCCAAGATCCCTTTTGCCTCCTGACTTCCCAGGCTCAGTCCTATCTCTCAAGTCCTCCTTACCAACACCTAACGAAGGACCTGTGTGTGCCTTGGACCCCTACTCCTGGGGCCAAGGTGTGTGTGGCAGACAACACAACCACAACCACAACCACAACCCCCAGGTCCCTCGCAACCAAAGGCACCAAACCCAAGCCAAGCTCCCCGCTCTCTTCCCAATGGGGCTCCTTTTTCCCAACCCCCGCAAAGCCCCGGGGCCTTGGGGACCCCTTCCCCTAGAAGAAAGCCCCTTCTCCCCGTGGCCCCAACCCCCTTCCCCTCCAATCCCTCCCCAAAAGCCTTCCTCACGTGCAACAACCCCAACCCCAACCCAAGCCCAGGGCGCACAGGAGAGAGACTCTGGCCAAGTTGGAGAGGGGGAAGGGGGCGCCTGGGAAAAGGGGCTCTCCTGTAAAAGCGGGGCTCCCTTTGGGGCCCAGCCTCGGCCCCAGCCTCCTTGGGGGTCCCGGGGGTCCAGTTTCGGGGCCCTCTCCCCCCCAGGGGCCCTTTCCCTTCTCTTTCCGGCTTACCTTGCTAGAAACAGCGGCGGCGGCGGCGGCGGCAGCTCGGGCGGACATTTTGTTTCCTTTCCAAGAGGAGGAGGAGGAGGAGGAGGAGGAGGGGAAAAAGAAAGAGGGGAAGGGGGAAGAGAAAAAAAGGAGGAGAGGAAAGGAAAGGAAAGGAAAGGAAGGAGGGAGGGAGGGAGGGAGAGAGGCCTTTCTTCTCCTCCTCCTCCTTTTCCTCTTCTTTCCTGCTCCAAAGAGGATGGAGAGCTGGGTGCCCCCCTTCCTCCTCCTCTCCAAACTTTGCGCCTCTTAGGGCGCCTCTGCCTCCTCTTCTTCCTGGAGATGATGCCCAGAGAGCATTGCCCTGGGTCCCCCCCCCCAAAAAAAAAAAACAAAAGGGAAGAGCAAGGCAAAAGTCCAACTCTGGGCTTCAAGTCAGGAGGAAAGAGGGCCAAGCCCCAAGGCCAAGATTGGCCCCTCCTTGGCTGGCCTCGCCTGCCTTCGTTTGGGGGCTCAGCCTCACAAGGGAGCCTGGAGAGTGGTCCTCCTCTTTCTCCTCCTTCTCCTGGTGCCTTTGCCCGGCTCTCTCCTCTCCAGCTCTCCCTCCCTCCTTCTTCCCTTCCTTCCTTCCTTCTGGCTTGGGAGCTCCCATTGCCTCGCCTTCCCACAGGGGAGGAAGGAAGGGAGGCAAGCCAGGCCAAGCCAAGCCCACAGAGAGAGGAGGCTGAGACGCTCCCCAAAAGGATGGGGAGGGTTGTTTGGCGGTGGTTGTTGTGGTGGTTGTTGTTGTGTGGCCTTTTTCTTTGGCACGGATTTGGCCTTGCAAAAAAGCAAGCTGCATACTAGAGAGGAAGCCTCAACCAGAAGGGTGCTTGCAGGAAAGTCCCCTTTTGCAAGGCAAAGAGTTTGGGATCTACATGTATGGCCAAGAGAAAGGGGATTGGGAAGGAGAATGTCCCCTTGCATTAAAGTCCCCTTTGCAAGAAAAGAGTTTGGGATATGTATGTATGCACAAGAGAAAGGGAACTGATAACGAACATGCCCCCTTGCATTAAAGGCCTTTTTGCAAGGAAAGGGTTTGGGATGTATGTACTGTATGTATGGCCAAGAGAAGGGGAATTGGGAAGGAGAATGTCCCTTTGCATTAAAGTCCCCTTTGGAAGGAAAGGAGTTGGAGAAACTCCTTTTCTCTTGGGTATGTATGCATACACACACACACACACACACACACATATATATATATATATATATATATACACATACACACACACATATATACAATACCCAAGAGAAAGGGAATCGGTAAGGGTAATGTCCCCTTGCATTACATATGCCCAAGAGAAAGGGAATGGATAAGAAGGTTCACTTTTTTGCAATACAGCCCACTTTGTAAGGAAAGGGTCTGGGAAAGAGAAAGTCTTGCAAGGCTAAGGAAAAGTGGTTTTCTTCTTTTGCAACACAAGTTGCTGTTCAGTCACCAGCTATATATATATATATATATATATATACATGCCCAAGCGAATTACCACGAAGCATAATGATAATACCAAGGATAATGGCCCCTTGCAGTAAAACCCACTTTGCAAGGAGAGAGTTTGGGAAAGAGGGAGTCTTGCCAGGCACAGAGAAGGTGGCTTTTCCTCTTTTTTTGCAACACACATTTCTGTTAAATCACTGCTATACATGCCCAAGAGAAAGGAAATTGGCACGAACCATGATGATGATGATGATGATGATGATGATGATGATATTACAATATCCCCTTGCAGCAAAATCTACATTGCAAAGGAAGAGTTTTGAAAAGAGGCAGGGTCTCTTGCCAGGCTTAGGGAAGGTTGCTTTCCTGTCTTTCTCATCCCCTTTGCAGTAAAGGCCACTTTGCAAAGAAAGAGTTTGGCAAAGAGGAAGGGTTTCTTGCAATGCTCAGGAAATGTTCCTTTCTTCCCCTCTTTTTGCACGGATTGCATTATTCCCCAGCCATTCTCCTGCTAATTATTATATACTTAAAAATGTAAAACCACCACACACACACACACACACACACACACACACACACACAAAACAAGAAAAGGCGTTTTGCAAAGGATCTGCTCTCCCAAGGTCTTTGCTCCTGGGCTGGCGTCATTTGGAGCCCTCTTGGTCCAAGCGCCGGGTGCCCCCCTCTCCTGGGGAGCGCGTTGGTTCGGTCCGCGGGCCCTGGCGGTGACTGGGGCGGCCGAGTTTCCTGGAGCGGGAGAGCCTATCAGCGGCGGAGGGGGGGCAGGCTGCCCGAGACCGGCATTGCTGCTATTGCTGCTGCTGCTGGAGATGGAGGCAAAGAGGCGCCGCTGCACTCCTGGGATTTGCAGTTTTGCAAGGTCCTTGGCCTTTGCTGGGTGCATCTGCACTGGAGGAATTAATGCAGTTTGGTACCGCTTTATAAGTGCTGTGGCTCCATGGGGTGCACTCCTGGGATTTGCAGTTTTGCAAGGTCCTTGGCCTTTGCTGGGTGCATCTGCACTGGAGGAATTAATGCAGTTTGGTACTGCTTTATAGGTGCTCTGGCTCCATGGGGTGCACTCCTGGGATTTGCAGTTTTGCAGGCTCTTTGGCCTTTGCTGATGCATCTGCACTGTAGGAATTAATGCAGTTTGGTACTGCTTTATAGGTGCTCTGGCTCCATGGGGTGCACTCCTGGGATTTGCAGTTTTGCAAGGTCCTTGATCTGAGCTGGGTGCATCTGCACTGAGGTTTGGCACCACTTAAGTACATAGTGTAGCTCCATGGGATGCACTCCTGGGATTTGCAGTTTTGCAAGGTCCTTGGCCTTTGCTGGGTGCATCTGCACTGGAGGAATTAATGCAGTTTGGTACCGCTTTATAGGTGCTGTGGCTCCATGGGGTGCACTCCTGGGATTTGCAGTTTTGCAAGGTCTTTGGCCTTTGCTGGGTGCATCTGCACTGGAGGAATTAGTGCAGTTTGGTACCGCTTTATACGTGCTGTAGCTCCATGGGATGCACTCCTGGGATTGTAGTTTTGCAGGCTCTTTGGCCTTTGCTTGATGCGTCTGCACTGTAGGAATTAATGCATTTTGGCACCCCTTTAAGTGTTGTAGCTCCATAGGATGCACTCCTGGGATTTGTAGGTTTTGGGTTTTGTTTTGTTTTTACAAATCCTTAAGGCACCACTTTAAGGGCCCTGTCTCCATTCTAGGGTAAAGTGGGATCTGTAGTTTTGAAAGGTCTTTGACTTGAGTTGGGTGCATCTGCACTGAACAAATTAGTGCAGTTTGGCACCACTTTAAGGGCCCTGGCACCATCCTAGAGAACCCTGGGATCTGTAGTTTCCCTAGACCTCAAATAACCTTGTAAAACTACAAATGCCAGGATTCCCTAAGGGTGGAGCAGTTTAAGTGGTGCCAAATTGCATTATTTCTACAGTGTAGATGCACCATAGGATGACCAGATGTCCTAAGCACAAAGGAGGACGTGACATTGTAAAATGTAGGGCGTTCAAGGAAAAAATGTAGGACATGACCAAAGAAAAGCTTTTAAAATAAATAAATAAAAATGAACCATATTCATATATATTCATACTCTTTAGTCCTGCTCAAAATGGAGGATGTTTTGGAATTCCCCCTGGAAAAGAAGGTTGAAATGTAGGACACGTCCTGGAAAAGGAGGGCATCTGGTCACCCCAGGAGGTGCACCCAATTAAAATTAAATTTCTTTATTTAAAAACGAACAAACACATTTTACCAAATTTCCACTTTAAAATATATTTAGCCTGTGTGTATGGCATTGTAATTTAAAGGTACACATTTTAATTTTTGATAGCAGTTTCAGGTCAAAACATAGCAATGTATGGGAATTACAAGGTATCAGTAACATTTGTACAATGTCTCCAAAAAAATAACTAAATAAATAGTAATAATTGGCTCATTCCACCTAAAAATTAGGAACAATTTCTTTACTGCAAAAACTGAGAATGGAATGAACTTCACGCGATTATAAACATTAGTTTCTAAACTTCATTCGTTTATAAGACTTCCTTTGGAGGTCTTTAAACAGAGACTATAAGAGCCAGCATGGCAGAGCGGTTTGAGCATTGCACTATGACTCTGGAGACCGGGTTCGAATCCCGGCTTAGCCATGGAAACGCATTGAGTGACTTTGGGTGAGTCACACTCTCTCAGCCTCAGAGGATAGCTGCAGCAAACCCTTTCTGAAGAAAGATGCTAAGAAACAACCCTGATATGTTCACCTTAGGGTCCCTATAAGTCGGAAACAACTTGAAGATACACAACAACAAACATATATTGGATGGGCATTTTTCAGATGTGGTTTAGCTGTTGTGAGTTCCTGCATGGCAGGGGGTGAGACTAGGTAGCCTTCGGAGATCCCCTCTTCTGATTCACAAAGGTATCTTTCACTCTATGTTCTAAAACCCACGGCAGAAATAATCCAGTTTGAGACAGCATTAACTGCCCAGGCTCAATGCTAGGGAATCCTGGGAATTGTAGTTTTGTGAGACATTCAGCCTTGTCAGAGAATGCTAAATGTCTCACAAAACTACAGTCCCCAGAGCAACCTCCTTCCTAGTTTTGTCTTCTGGAGTTGGTCCTTCACCAAGGATGGAGAAGCCAACTTTCAGTGCATTTGGAGATTGCATTTCAACAGCACCCAAACTGTAATTTGGAGGGGGAAACATAGTTTTGCCACTAGTCAATTCTCAGAGGGGTGGGGTAAAAATAATAATAATAATTATTATTTTATTATCCTACTGCCATTTACTATCTCAAAAGCATCTGTTAAGACTGGCACTGGCCCCTATTTCTTAGGTCCAAAACCCACTGCAGAAACAACCCAGTTTGAGACTCTGGCTCAGTGCTAGGGCATCCTGGGAATTGTAGTTTATTGTGGCATCAGAGCTCTCTATCAGAGAAGGCTAAATGTCTTACTAAACGACAGTTTGCAGAATTCCCTTGCATTGAGCCAGGGCACTTCAAGCGGTCTCAAACTGGATTATTTCTGCAGTGGGTTTAGGACCATAGTCAGCTGTTTGTTTGTTTGTTTTAAAATAGTAAATGTATTTTATTTGGCGCTGGATTATACGTCCCCCGCTTTTCTAACATAATAAGGTTGGGGCTTGCAAAACCAACAACTCTCCAAATACGTGCCGCTGTTTTCATCTTTCTTAGCCGGAGCAAAGAAAATGCAAGAAGGGCATAATTTGATCGCTTACAGAGGCCTAGAGCAATACAAGGCTGCAGTGCTCTAGTCTGAGTAAGCCACAAGCGACTCACAAACCCGGATAGGAAGGGTTTGCACAAACTGAGTCTGCGTCCGCACTGCAGAAATAATCCGGTTCGACACTGCTTTAACTTCCATGGTTCAATGCTCTGCTCTGGTGCTGCAACAAACTGCAGTTCCCAGAATCTCATAGTATGTAGTTTGTTGCAGCACCAGAGCAGAGCATTGAACATGCATTGAGCTGTGGCAGTTAAAGCGGTGTCAAAGTGGATTATTTCTGCAGTATGGATGCAGCCTAAAGTCCAAAATACACTGCAGAAATAATCCAGTTTGAGACCGCTTTAACTGCTCTGGCTCAGTGCTAGGGAATCCTGGAAACTGTAGTTTTGTGAGATATTTAGCCTTCTCTGGTGCCACAACAAACTACAATCCCCAGGATTCCCTAGCACTGAGCCAGGAGAGTTAAAGCGGTCTCAAACTGAATTACTTCTGCAGTGCGTTTTGGACCTGGTTCTTTGGGTCTCTTGGATCGCTGAGCCAAGGTCAATGATGGGAAGAGCTTGGACAGCACACTCTTGTCCTGAATGCAAACTAGAGAGAAGACATTTTTCTTTGGATTCCTGGAATGGTTAATTTCAGGAAAGCAGTGATGAATACATCACCATTTTTATTCATCACTCTATAATGATTACACAGTCAAATATATTTGGGGGAAAACAATGCAGCTGAGTTTAAAGACATTTAAATCCCATTCTTTAAGTCCCAGGAAATAGCTTCTGCAGGCCAGTATGATGTATTGGTTTGAGGGTTGAACTATGACTCTGGAGACCAGGGTTCAAGTCCCAGCTAGGCCATAGAAATGCACTGGGCCACCTTGGACAAGTCACATTTTCTCAGCCTCAAGAGAAGGCAATGGCAAACCTCCTCTGAACAAATCTTGCCAAGAAAACCTCATGATAGGGCCTCAGAAATAACTTGAAGGCATACAATACATTGCTTTTATATGAGACAACAAGGTGTGAATGTTGGACTACAACTCTGAAGACCAGGGTTCGATTCCCAGCTTGGCCATGAAACCCACAGGGAAACCTTGGGCAAGTCACACTTTCTCAGCTCCAGAAAACCCTGTGATAGGTTCACCATAAGTTGAACAGGACTTGAAGGTACACAACAACAAACTGGTGTCACCACATTTGGAATACAGTGCACAGTTCTGATTGGAAACATGGATCTTCAGGACCATAGAATTGTGCTTGAGGACCTACAAATGCCTAGAGAAGTGTTCTCCCTAGGAATCTTGGTCCTCGAACACAAGTCTATGGTCAAAATCTGGAAACTGACCATAGATTTGTGCTTGAGGACCTACAAATGCCTAGAGAAGCATTCTTCCTAGGAATCTCTAAGTCCTCCTGCACAACTCTATGGTCAACATCTGCAGGACATTGACCATAGAATTGTACTTTAGGACCTACAAATGCCCAGAGAAGTGTTCTCTCTAGGAATCTTTAGGTCTTCCAGTACAACCTCTTGTTAAAGTTGCTCATAGAGTCACACTGGAGGACCTAGAGATTCCTAGAAAGAACATATTAATCAAATTCGTGAATAACCAAATCCGCAAATGTGGTGGACTGACTGCAGTTGTGTAGTCCGGATACACCTTGAGGGCCACAACTTTTCCATCTGCAGGGTGTTAGAATAAGATAGAGTCCCTTTTCAGCCACGACACTCTCTCGGTGATCTCCGACCGTTCACAATCTCTCAGCCTAACTAACCTTAGGAGATGGTTGTTGCAAGCCAAACAAGGGCAACGGAGGGAGAGGAAGGAATCATAATGAACTGAATGTACAAATAAGATCCATAGACTGTTAACACCAAAGCCTTTTCTATCCCCCAGAAAACGACAATATTCCAAAATCTCTGCAATGTTCTCTGTTTCTAACGTTTTCACTCTCTAGCCATGCTGGGCAGGAAGGAAAAGGCTGGGACCACAACAGGAAATCTGCTTTAGAACAGAGAAAAGGCATGAGGTCGTGCGCTAAAAACAGTTTCCAGAAATCACTTGTTTTCCAGGACTGTTTTCTACCTCAAAAGGACACACACACATACACACACTTTTAAAAAACACAACATGCGTATATGTATTTATACAAATATTAGATATCAAAACTCACTCGAACTGTCCTCAATTACTTTGGAGCTATTCCTATTTTTCTGGTAAATCACAATTCTCCACCCCTTTAAAAAGCAAAAGAGGGTGTAGGTATGTTTCTTTTGTTGTTCGCCAACCCCTTCTCAACCAGTTGCACCGCATTTGTTTCAACCAAGCTGTGAAATTATTGGCTTTGTAAAAATTACAAACGAAGAGACAGGGTACAGTTTTTCAGGGAGACGTAGAGATCCCACGGCTCGCCTTATGTGCCGCTCTTGTTCCGTAACGATCCTTTATTGACCTTTCTTCACAAATGGGAACTGTAGTGCATATTTCATGAGCTACTCAATCCATTACCCTGGGCTGGCTCCGTCCCACTTCCCCCTTTCTTTAACCACCACAATGACACGAGGGCCGATACCCACGCTAAGCTCCTGTATTAATAAACAGCTCCCATCGCTCCGGAGAGTGCAACCTCATCGTATTGAATTGCTCTAGGATCAGGTTCCCATTCGGGAGCTTTGATATGGCAGCTTGATAAAAAGCAAAAGGAAGGTTGCATTCCGCAGAGAATTAACATTGAAGATAAGTGACCGTAGAAAAAGGAAAGAAAGCTCCATTACACATTTCTGTTGCTTTGGATTTGCAAATATCCTTGCTCAGCATAAACACAAGATTCACATTGACAATTTTTGCAGCCACAAAAGAAGCTGGGTTGGTTTGGGTGCAGAGTTGCACTGGAGGATCTAGACTGAGATTCCTATATTGAATAATCAAATTCGAAAAAAGTCAAAGCCACAAATGTGGATGACCAACATTTGTCTTAATTTGTTTTAACATGCATTGTAAGCCGTTTTGAGTCCTGTATTGGGAGAAAGGTGGGATTCCAATCCAATAAAACAAACAAACTTCCTCTGAACCAGAGCCCAGAACATATTTTTGTTTTAGACTACAACATCCAGAACCCCAAATCAGCATGCTGTATAGGGAGTTATGGGAGTTGTAGTCCAAAAAAGATCACTTTTTGCCAGTTCTACGAGGAACCTCTTAAGACTTTCCTGTACATGAAGGAGTTGGCATGTGCCTCAGGTTCCCTCTCTCACATGTGAAGAAAAACTGCAAGATTGCATTCCTTTTTGGCCACCAACTCAACAAAATGGTGGTTTGTTCAAACCAGTTTGCCAACTAACCAGGATATTAAAACTGAATATTTGAATTTTCTGGCTTTTAAACAAACTGTGGTTTTGAGATGGTGGGGACCAAACAGAAGAGCTCAACTTCTCTTCCCCTTTAGAGAGGACAAGAGAGAATGCAAAGCCAATGCTCCACTTGGGCTGCTCATGAAACAATAAACCATGGTTTGGTGTTATGTCAGAACCAGTCCAGGAAGACTGAAGCCACCCAAAGCCTACACTTGCATGCACACGCTCTCCTTTCCAAATTGTGTGCCAAACCCTTTGCTTAAGAGGGATGCATCAGGAGAACAACTGAACCACTGCACCGAAAGAAAACACAGTCATTTGGAAGAGAGCCGGCATTTTTGCTGATTGTTTCAGCTGCTCTGGGAAGAAGGAAATCCCATTATAGCTTCATTGTTGGCGTCCTTGCTTATATATATATATATATATATATATATATATATAGCTTGCAAACACAGCAAAATACAATTTAAAATTCAAACCATTGTGAATATTAATAGTGCCTATAATTGTTGCAACCAATTGTGAGGGTGGAGTTTGTTTATCTGGGCAAAGAGCTGGGCTTTGCAGCCAAAACTGCATTGGGGGGTGGAAAGATTTCAGTGCCCCAAATATCTACCGGTAAGTCAAATGGATCTGAGCAAGAAAGAGGTAAAGTATGTGAGTATGTGTGTGACAGTTATAATGTGCATCCGTACGCATTATCATTCTCGTTCAGCCAGAGAAAGGAGTGCACTTTGTGAAAAATAATCCTACGACTGAATTGCTTTGGTAGCCCTAACTCAAGGAGATCCACTTTATTAATGGGTTTTATGTATGTATGATTTATGTATGATTCACCTTTGATTTGATAGGATTCAGTCCTAAATACAATGAGCCCTTAGTATCTGCTAGGGTTTGGTTCCAGGACCTCCCGTGCATAACAAAAAGTAATGAAAAGTTCTGAAACTCCCCCCCCCCCAAAAAAATGAGAAATGATATTGCTCAGTGATCATGGATATGGCAGATAGTGATTGCCAAACGTTGGTCTTCCAGGTGTTTTGGACTTCAGCTCCCAGAATCCTCAGCCAGCTTGACCAACTGCCAGGAATTCTGGGAGCTGAAGTCCAAAACATCTAGAGAAGCAAAGTTTGGGAATCACTGAGATGAGGAAGAGTCGGAATAGGATGGAGTTTTACAGAAGAAGGTGAACATGGAAAAGTGATTTATTTGGACTACAATTTCCAAGACCTCCAAGTTTATGCAAAAATTCTGAGGCTTGCAGTCCCAAAATGAACTTTTCTGAACTTTGGGAGAAAAAAGCACAGGTTGGCTGACTGGAACTGTCAAACTGGAGCAAGTCAATGCTGCAAAATTCTGTTGCAGGTCTGGTTTGTTGTCTCTGGAATCCAGTTTGATACCACTTTAACTGCCATGGCTCAGTGCTATGGGGTCCCATCAAACAATTCCATAGTATTGAGCCATGGCAGTTAAAGTGGTGTCAAACCGGATTATTTCTGCAGTGTGGCTGCAGCCTCTGTATAGTAGGAAGAGAGAATGGTTTGCCTTATAACCCTGAAAGAGTTTGTGGACATTATATAAGATTTGAAGCAGCCGCGACACTTGTGTGTTCCACCGATCACATCTCATTTTTTCTATTTTACTCTCTGCTTTGTTAAAATATTTATAAACCACTTTTCTGCCATGAAGACACCTCTCATGCAGCTCTAAAATGACAATTCCCCTTTAAAATCAGCAAGGCCATTAAAATACAGCTCAAGCAAAAATCGGCACGAAATACAGCTCAGCAGAAAAGCCCTTATAAGCCAGCCAAGATAACAAGCCTAGCATGGATTCTGTCTCAAGCAAACCATCCAATAGACATTCTATGGAGAAAAGGGGGAAGGATGCCTTTATTGGAAGGCCAGTAACAATAATTTAAGAAAAAATCCTGCTTGGAAGATATTCCAGAATTTTATTTCCAGGACAACAGAGAATTGTGCAAGATACAGTATCTTACACTATAAGATACTATATACAGTATCTTATACAGGTTGGGGCTTTTTTATCTGGAATTCCGGAATACTCCAAAATCCAAAATGATCCACATGGGTGGCTGAGATTTTAGTGACACCTTTGCTTTCTGATGGTTCAGTGTGCACAGACTTTGTTTCATACACAAAATTATCAAAAATATTGTGTACAAAATTACCTTCAGGCTACATGTATAACATGTATATTGCATGCCTTCAAGTCATTTCCAGCTTATGGTGACCCTCAATGCTGTGCTCGATGCTATGAGATGTTTAGCCTTCACTCTCAGAGAGCTCTGGTGTTCCACCCAACTACAAATCACAGGATTCCATAGCATTGAGCCATGGCAGTTTGGTGTCAAACTGCATTAATTTTGCCATGCAGATGCACTTAGGTTTTCAGTTCCTGGCTCAACCAGCTGTTTCTTCTGGTAAAAGAAGTTAATGGGATGCATGTACAAGTACACATGACTCTTGAGACCAGGGTTCGAATCCCGGCTCAGCCACGGAAACCCACTGGGTGACTTTGGGCAAGTCACATGCTCTCAGCCTCAAGGGAAAGCAATGGCAAACCTCTTCTGAACAAATCTTGCCAAGAAAACTCCACGACAGGTTTGCCTCCTTGGAAAGGACAACAACAAAGTTTAGACCAGAGGAGATTCGCCTACCAATTGACAAAGACAATGAAGATTTGCAAACTTCTCCACTTAAACATTCAAGCCCAGACCTTGCAGTGTTCAACCCAAGGCCAAAAAAACAAACCAGGACGTTCCTTTTGTAGCGTGCAAGGATTTGACTTCTTTTTGATCATTAAAACCGGAGGGGGGAGTGGAGGAAACTGAACAACCACAATGACCAAATAGACAATTTCCTGTGGTTTCTCAGGCTCTGTGGACTAGAAAGCCACACCGGCTCTCAAGATCTTTCCACGGCACAAAGAAATAATAATAATAAAGTTATTTTTACTCCCCTTTGTGCTTCTAATACCCACAACAGATTAAGGATGAAGGGGACAGAAATCTGAACGTGAAGTTAGGCAGCAGAAAGGTAGAATAAATCTATCACTATTCCAAATTCATATCTTTTCCCCTAGTTTGTTTGCTGTTGTTTTTCCCCTCTTGCTTTCCAGCTTCTCTTTTCCTCCAAGTTCCTCTGTGGCCTTCCATCAAAAGTCTTCTGAGAGTTCAATAAAGGAACTTTTTCTAGATCTGCCAGAGGCCAGTGTATTTTCCACTTTCACCAGTACAGTGGGCTCCTGTTGGGGTTTGCTTCCAGGACCCCCCTTGGATACCGAAATCCATGGTTGCTCAATTCCCATTAAATACAATGGGGTAGTAAAAAGGTGTTCCTTGACAAAATCAAGCTTTGCTTTTTGGAATATGTGTGTGTGTGTGAGAGAGAGAGAGAGAATATTTTCAAGCCATGGATGTTTAAATCCATGAATAAAGAATCCGTGGATATGGAGAGCTGACTGTATGATGGAGATAAACCCTGTTCAGAGTTGTTGGGAGCGGTACCAAGTCAATTCACTGGACTACGGTTGGTCATTGAGCTGTACCCTTTGGGGCAATAAAACTGATAGCTGGACCTTGGAAAGAAGGAAGAAAAGAAAGAAGGAAGGAAGGATGGATGGAAGGGAGGGAGGGAGGGAGGGAGGGAGGGAGAGAGAAAGGGAGAGAAGCAAGGAAGGAAGATCTCCTAGATCCATGCACTCTGCTCTCTGAATAAATCCCATCTTTATGATAAAGATTCAGTGCTGATCATCTCTTCCTTCACCCCACCACCCTCTTTCAGATGTGCCCCATGGGGCAATACAACTGATAGCTGGGCCTTTGAGAAAGAAAGAAAGAAAGAAAGAAAGAAAGAAAGAAAGAAAGAAAGAAAGAAAGAAAGGGGAGGGGGGGAGGAAGGAAGGAAGGAAGGAAGGAAGGAAGGAAGGAAGGAAGGAAGGAAGGAAGATCTGCTAGATCAATGCACTCTGCTTTCTAGACAGACCCCCATCCTTATGATAAAGACTCAGAGCTGATCGTCTCCTCGTTCACCCCACAACCCTCTTCCCCTTCTCTGTAGGCAATGCAGAAAGAGGGACAATATGCTGAATGGGCAAAACGTGTGTACTCTTCCAAGAACCTCCTCTGTCTCCCTCCCTCTTCCCTCCCTCTCTCTTGTTCATTGGAAAGAATGGCTGGCCAGGGCAGAGTTATCAGCCAAACATTTGACGTTGCTCTCTTAATATCGCAAGCATCCATCTGCATCAAAGCCAATACGTCTATCTATCTGTCTATCTATATATACACACACGCACAGGCACACACCAGAGGATGATAGCACGTATCAAGGAGGGTAACTGATAGAGAAAGAAGACTGGCTCAGCTGCACAATCCCTTTCCTGCCGCAGAGCAGTTTGGGGATATTTTTTATCTCAGATTTACACACCATCCTTCTGGTGGGTCTTGAGGGTGGCTCAGGGAAGGCTAAGTGTTTGTGCAGGGTGCAAGCTGTCTTTGTTAATATTGCTGTGTGCCTTCAAGTTGTTTCCAGCTTATGGCAACCCTAAGGCCAACCTATCATGGGGTTTTCTTGGCAAGACTGGTTCAGAGGAGGTTTGCCCATTGCCTTCCCCTGAGGCCGAGAGAGTGTGACTTGCCCTGGGTCACCAGTGGGTTTCATGGCAAAGCTGGGAATCAAATCCTGGTCTCCAGAGTTGTCCAACACGCAAACCACTATGCAACACTGGCTCTCTTGGAGTATACACTATCACTCTAATCCTTGCAACATAAGCTTCACATGGAAGGATAATACAACCTGGTGCCACTGAGGCTACATATGATTTCTTTCTCACCTTCTTCTCCTTCTTAGTTTGCACAAATAAAGGCAAGGGAGTGGAAACTACAGCTCTCCTGATATTCTGCACAACTCCCCCATTGGCCATGCTGAGTGGGGCTGATGGGAGCTGCAGACCAAGACATCTGGAGAATTAAAGTTTTCCCAACCCTGGTCTCTAAACACTAGGGCTGCTGCAGGTGAGGGAATGGGGTTGATAAATGCTGGAAAAGTGTGCATCGTCTCCATTGTCAGACCCTTTGGTGTAAGGGCAAATTTCACACCCTCAAAGGGATCTACATACACACTGGAATCCTGTGGTCATTTCTTAGCTGGAAATATGTCAAGAATGTATTATGTTAAGTCAGAAGCTTAAAGAGTGCGGAGGGGATGGAGCACACGAAGGAATCCAAACATCCCTCTTGCATTTGTGTTTGGCTTTGGCTTGCACAAAGAGCAGTTCTTATCTCTAGGCCGCATATCTTCCCTGGCAATGTCTCTGGTCTCTTGGACCAAGAAAAGGCTGATTCTAAAAAAATACCTTCCTCAAAGCATTTCAGTCCTGAATCTCCCCGGATCAGGACAAGCTGTTTGAGCAGTGCTGCATGTTATCTCTTGAACCCTGAATGTTTAATTTGGGATCTACCCCTCAGATACCCAAGCAATGTTTTTAACAGGAATTTCTACAGCTTCCTGCAAGCATTCCTAAACTAATACAGGTCTGCAGAAGAGGTTTCCTAAAGGTGCAACTTAGGTTGCATTGCACAAATGTGATTCCCCAAAACTGTTTTTTCTTTCTTCTTGACAAAGCATCCCCAAAAGAAAGGGGCAATAGGGTTGGGTTGTGGCACAAACAGACGGAAAATCCAATCGCTACCTCCTACATCAATGGTTCCCAAACTTTGGGGTGATTTGGACTCCAATTCCCAGAAGCCCCAGCCAGCTTGGCCCACTGTCAAAAATTCTGGGAGGTAAAGTCCAAACATATAGCCATGTTACTCTGCTCAACTTCCTCAGATGCATTTGGACTTAATTCTATGAAAGCTCATGCTGCCAACTTATTTCTTTCAGTTAGTCTCAAAGGTGCTACAAGATCTCTCTACAGCAGTGTTTCCCAAACTTTGGTCCTCCAGATGCTTTGGACTTCAGCTCCCAGAATTTCTGAGAATGAGCCAAGCTGGCTGGGGCTTCTGGGAACTGGAGTCCAAAACACCCAGAGGACCAGTGATTGAGAACCATTGCTCTACACTAAAGAAAACCCAAGACATCGAAAAGTCCAAGACACCAAGAGGCACCATTTTCGGAAAGGCTGGTCTAGAAAAAAAGGAACTGTCTTTTGTACACGAAGATGGTGAAAGCCACATGTTCAGACAACAACTTAGCAAAATCTCTCTAACACACCTCAAGTTTTGCTAGTGGACTTTCTGACTCAAAAGGCGACCAGGTCCTCTGAGCTAAAAGCCATTTGCTGGAGTTCTGTAAACTTTAGGACAGACTCTGGAGGAGGAGGAAGAACAGAGAAAGGGGAAATCTATTAAACTAGTCCTGATATTAACATCCCGGGGTGCAGCAGAAAGCTTCTGGATCACTATCAAAGGGCTGGAGACTGCAGGATATGAATCATTCGACCAATTATTTATCACCTGCAGAGTTATGGAGAAATAAATAGAAATGGCTTTAAAAAAAAAAAACCATCCAAAGTATGCCTAGAATAAGATTTCTCCTCCCAACAATCCAGCCATGTACTACAAAAACAACTGTGTCAAGAAGAAGCAGAAACCCTGTTCTGTTTTGTTTTTGTTTTTAATCCAGGCAGAGAAAAACGGTGGTGGTCTGCTTTCCCAGGGCCTGGTGTTCCTGATGCCAGGTTGTTTTGGACATTCTTGCAAATTCTTTACAGCACCACAACACCCTCAACTCAAATTCAAATTCCTATATTCTACTCTGCCTCAAGACTTGGGGAGAGGTGGGTAAGAAAGACAAATGTATTGTTATATTATTATAAGGTGGACACAGTGAAAGGGCATAGTACAGTAGGTTCTTGGTATCCACAGGAGTTTGGTTCCAGAATGACCACCACCCCGTGATATCAAAATCTGTGGATGCTCAAGTCCCATTAAATTCAATGGCCTAGTAAAATGGTGGGTGACCTTGGGCAGGTCACATGCTCTCAGCCTCAGAGGAAGCCAATGGCAAACCTCCTCTGAACAAACCTTGCCAAGAAAACCCCATGTAATGTTTGCCTTTGGGTCACCAGAAGTCAGAAATGACTTGAAGGCACACAAGAACAGCAACATAAAATGGTGTCCTTTATATTAAATGGCAAAATCAAGGTTTGCTTTTTGGATTTTTGTTTATTTATTTATTGCATATTATCAACCTCTGGATACCTGAATCTGTGCATAAAAAATCCATGGGTATGGAGGGTCAACAGTACTACTTTGAGAAAGAAGAATGATTCTAAATGTCAGCAAGGCAGTGAACCTACTCCAAGTTTCTGGCTGAACCCCACTTCCAAAATAGCTTCAGCACTTTGGCTAACTCCTTTAAACTTTAGACTGAAACCCAAAACAGGCTCAACACTCCTCTGACATGGCAGCCATCACCTGCCATGGATGGACAATCCAGTCACTGGCTGCCTTCCTGGAACCAAAGGAACCAACCATTGTACCTGCACAAGCATAACACTGAGTTTCTCATCCCCTATTTTCACCTGAATTATTAAAAAGAGAATTGGAAACCAGAACACAAACAGCTGGTGGTTATTCTAACCTTCTTTTTCTCATTTGACCCAGTAGTTTTCAGAGCAGGCATAGCCAGCAAAATGAGAACACCATGCTTTATTTTTCTGCAAAACAACATTGTGGGATGGTAGGGGAGTGGACATGTGTTTTATTTAAGGCTAGGGGGATTCTGGGAGGTTGTCGTTGTTGTGTTTTCAACTTATGGAGATCATATCAGGTGTGTTTTTTTGTGTCAAAATTTCAGATGTGGTTTGCCATTGCCTTCCCCTGAGGCTGAGAGGGTGTGACCTCCCCAAGGTCACCAGCCAAGCTGGGAGTTGAATCCTGGTCTCCAGAGTTGTAGTCCAGCACTCAAACCACTGCACCACACTGGCATAGACAAAAGGTAGAAAGACTCAATCAAAGAAGCCACAACTGCCCTATCTTTGCAAGACCGGAATAGTGCTGTTCCTAATAGGATGCCTTAGAAGTCTTTCCTGCATAGAGTCACCATAAATTGAAGCTGGCTTGGTAGCAGTTAACAACCAAGTCTAAGAGTTTAATTTCCACCATTTTTAATGAGGAAGGAAAGAAGTCCTATAAAAAGCATCACCCATTTTTGGAGGGGGATGTTTCCCAGAACTGCAAAAAGGACCATGTTGATGCTAAACTGAATACGAACTAGCAGTGTGATGCTGCAGCAAAGAAGGCAAAAGCTATTTTATCCTGCATTAATAGAAGCCTGCTTCCAAAAATCATCTTCCAAGCCACTCTGCTGTCTTCCCACAGAGATTCTCGCTTCTCCAATTGTTAAATATCTCCCTGCCCTGGAAGTCTGCATGCCGAGAAGAACCAGCATGATTTTTTTTTCTCTCCTAGTCAGCTAAACTGTTATTTCATGTGTGAAATTGTTTATGAAGAGCAAGTGCTATGCAAGACAGTGAGATGTTCTTTGATATGCAGAAGACTTCCCCCCCTTTCCACTTTCTTTTCTTTCTTTTAAAACTTATGGAAGGTGCAAACATACAGCTGGTATTTGTTTAAATTCCTGACAAGGGCAGGCTTTCCCCCTTTTTTTTCTTTTCGGAGACAACTGCTCCACAGCACCACAAACAATGACACCCTGAGGTGGATGCATGAGATGAATATCCAAGTGGACACCATTTTCTTCCCACTAAAAAAGAGAGTGCCATGCTTTGAAAAGGTTGTTCTGAGTAACTTTCACTGTATTGATCTGGAGCAGTGCTTAGAAAAGCTTTGTTGCTGTTGTCCGTGTGCCTTCAAGTAATTTCCAACCTATGGCGATCATGGGGTTTTCTTGGCAAGATTTGTTCAGAGGAGGTTTGCTATTGCCTTCTCCTGAGGCTGAGAGAGTATGACTTGCCCAAGGTTACCCAGTGCATTTCAGGACCAAATTTGGGATCGAACCCTGGTCTCCAGAGTCCTAGTCCAACACTCAAACTACTACATCACACTGGAAAAGCTACTTTTGGGGTAACTCTTTTTGGGTCACAACCTGGAAGACAATTTGGAGACAAGTTACTATTTGGATGACAAGTTACACTTTTTACAAAATAAATTTTTTTTGGATGACAGTTTCAAGAATCCCCAGCCAGCTACTGCGAGTTGTCATCTTAAAAAGTATTTTTCCAAGTTTTGATAATTTATTCAATGCAATAAATAAGTTATCTGTTACATCAGTGGTTCCCAGACTTTGGTCCTCCAGATGTTTTGGACTTCAACTCCCAGAATTCCTGACTGTTGGCCATGTTGGCTGGGGCTTCTGAGAGTTGATGTCCAGAGCACCTGGGGGACCAACGTTTGGGAATCCCTGTTTTACATGAAACTGAATTTGGGGTAGGGTTTGACTCTTTGGCCACCTCCTTTAAAGTGGATGAAAACCTGGAGCGGATTCACTGCCCCACTGACATGGGCATGGCCGCTGGAGGTCCAATTCACTTCCATCCAAGTAGCTCCATCCATAAAAATGCAAATTCAACCCTCTGCATCCTCCTCCTCCTTCTCTTCAGACAGCTCTTGGTGCCTCATATTCAGCATCCAGATCAAGTTGCATAATGAAAAACAAATTGCTAAAGCATGGGCTGAGATTTCAATTCACTGAACTGTTCATTATGCTTGAGCAAGAGTGAGAGATCTGCCCCTGAGCAGGGAGGAGGACATGAAAGGAGAAAAGGCAAATTGTCGTTAGCTTCGTGGACAAGAGAGTCCAAATGTTACTGCAGTTTCTCTTGGCACCCCTCTTCCCAATGCACTCATTAGAGAAGATCTGGTGAGACTTTTCCAACAACGAAAGGATATCTGTCTCCACTAGATCAAGGCAAAATGGCAGCTCCTAAAGCTTTCCAATAACTCAGCCCAATATACCATATATTCGCAACTATAAGTCGACTTCATATATAAGTCGAAGGCAGGTTTTGAGCCCCCTAAAATGGCAGCTCATTCACCCTTCCATGAGTATGCTGTGTATACTCAACTATAAGTTGATTTCATGTATAAGTCAAGAGTAGGTTTGGGCCCCAATTAATGCCAGCTCATTAACCTTTCCAATAACTCAATATAGTGTATATACTTGACTATAAGCCGACTTCATGTATAAGTCAAGGGCAGGTTTGGGGCCCCAAATTACAGATTTTGATATGATCCATGGATAAGATGAGGGTAAAACTTAGGGTCCTGAATCAAAGGATGTAAAAGATAAAGCCAAAGAAGACAATGCCAAAAAACGTACAAAATGCCAGCAATCGTAACTGTTTGTGCTCACCCTAAAGGCTGGATGGATGAGAGAGTAGAATGCTTCCAGGACAAGATCTTGACTTTCACCTGGGATGGATCCCTTTTTAATAAGAGTTAAAGTAAGGTACTTACATTGACCCATGGATAAGTAGACTCAGTTTTTTGGGATCCATTTTTTGACTAAAATGTCTTGATTTATACATCAACCTGGACAAAAGGGCATGCACACCAACAATCATGCGTATGAACAAGCAAGTGTGCAATATGTCATCTGGAGTCCTGTGTCCAGTTCTGGACAGTGCATTTTAGGAAGGATATAGACAAGTCAGAGAAGGTTCAGAGAAGGACAAAGAGGATGTATGGAGAACAAAACATAGGAGAAAAGGTTGAAGGAGCTGGGCATGTTCAGCTTGGCAAAAAGAAGACTGAAAGGTGGCATGATTGCCCTCCTGGAATATCTCAAAGGTTGCCACATGGAGGAGAGGGCAGATTTGTTCCCTGTTGCCTGAGAGAGAAGGTCTAAGTCTAATGGTTTTATGTTGTGTGTGTTGTGTGCCTTAAAAGTCATATTCCGTGGAATATGTTTTGGTTTTATCAAGCACGAAAATTTAGCAGGCCTCTTATCTTGCTATCGAAGCACCATCGTATCTTGTATCTTGTCCTATCACAATGGACATCCCCCGTTGCCAAAGGAAAAGCAAAACACGCAGAGTGCTTTAGACAAAACGGACTCCAAGGTGGAGTTGGCAGCAGATCAGATAAACTCCTGGGGGAAACAGGACAAGCAAAGCAGTCTGGTTGCCTTTGCAGAGCTGCCTGGCAGGGTCTGATTGGGACCATAAATCCACATCAGCACAAGGAACTCTTATTTCCCATCTTCTGATAGCTATTTATAGGTCTGAGCAGGGAAGAAGCAACACACACATATTTATTTCATAACTGTTTTTTTTAAAGCATTCTGCTAAAGTCTTCTTCATTTTCTATTTCTAGGAACTTCTTTAAACAATGACTCTTGACCCGGACCCTGAGTATAGGAATGGCATGAACATATAACACAGCTTAAGGGTTGGGAAAACTCAACATGGACTTTCAATATGACTTTTTGGACTTCCTTGGTTGGCTATGCTCCTTTCTCGTAATTTCGTGCTTTCCCAGGTTTTATATGGCTTCTCTTAAGTTAAGACTAAAGGTCAGTAAGGAGATGAGGGTTCGAATCAGCACTTAGCCATAGAAACCGAATGGGTGAAGTCTAACTCTCTCTTCTGCATGACAGAAATAAATCAGGTTGATGCCCTGGTTCAATGCTATGGAATTCTGGGATTTGTAGGTTTGTGAGATATTTAGCCTTCTTTGTCAGAAAGCTATGGGGCCACAGCAAACTACAATCCCCAGGATTCCAAAGGAAGGAGCCAGGACAGGTAAAGTGGTATTAACCTGGATTATTTCTGGCGTGCAGATTAGATTTTAGTTTCAAGAAAGTGTTATAGGATTGCAGTTTAAGAGAACATTTCTTACAAGCATCAGAAAGCCAAATCACCAAATTAAAACATTTAAAACTTTCAAAGCCTTTAAAAGGTCTGCGAAAAACAGCAAATATGACTCTATATGGCAGCATAAGGATGAAACAAGCCACCTTTATGAATATGATTGTGATTACATCCCAAATAATTAGAAGCCTTTTTTGAAAAATGAAAGGCATAGTGGTCAGTATGCTGACTTCAGTGCCAGTAGTTTTATTAATCATTCATACATTGTATTTCTGTCTCACTTTTCCATCAATGGCTGTCTTCCTCCTCACAACAGCCTTGTAAGGCAGGCAGGCAGGCAGCTCTAAAGTCACTCAGAAAATTTCATGGCCCAGTGGAGACTTGAACCTGGATCTTGCAAGGCTCAATCTCACACTCTAACCCAGGGGTACCTTTTAGGGCCACAGACGTTTTGGGGAATCTGATGGAAGCTATAGACCCCATTCTCATGACATGGAGACAATGGTCCTAACCATGTACAGTAGCTTCTCATATTACCTTACCCTTGTTTGCAATGAAGCCAAGATTTTAATAATACAATTTCATATTCGCGGGGGTGGGGGGATCCCAAAAATACTGTTTTCAAAGTACAGTTGGCCCTCTGTATCCACAGACTCAACTATCCATGGCTTGAATTTTTTTTTTAAAAGTAATTCCAAAAAGCAAACCTTGATTTTGCCTTGTATGTCAGGGAAACTATTCTACTATGTCATTGTACATAACAGGACTTCAGCATCCATGGATTTTGATATCTACTGAAGGTCCTAAAACCAAACCCCAGTGGATACCAAGGGAGCACTGTAAGAGGAAGGTAATCTAAGAAGAAAACCAATTTTTGTCCTGCTTCGTGGATTCCTTAGGGGTCCTTGGACCACAGGCTAAGACCCCTTGCTCTAACCACTATCCCACATCGCATCCATGCTCCTACACATATGTGTCAGACCTATGAAGAACTCTGCAATGGTAGCAACAATTCCACTCTTTTCTCTGTGCACATCCAAGCAGCCACTGGTAGCTTTACTGAGTAATTTCTCCTTCAGGGCAGCTGCACAAATTTGACATATTTTCTGACTATCCATATTATTGAAGGTTGTTTACAGCTCTGAGCCAAAGAAGAGTAAAAGTGCTGCCACCCACAAGATCAAGCAATCTGAGAAGGCAATTGTTTTGATGGCTGCAGAAAAAGAAAAAAAAGGAACAGAAAGAACCAAGTGTCAGGCACACAACCCTATCTTCAGCCGTAAAACAACAGATATGCACACTGCTCTGCAGGAGGCAGATGTTGATGTTGAGAGAAGAGAAAGATGGAAATTGTTGACTTAGGGGGGCTCTCTCAAAATGTCAATCACTGACACTGGATCAATGCTTTTAAGTTGCCTGGGCAAGGACTTATCAAGTCGAGTGATTCCCTTGGTTCAGAAATCAGTAGTCAAACTCAGAAAACCTTTATTCAGTAACTAGAGATCTCCATCAGAGATGTCTGTTATCAGAACTAAACAGCAGCATTAGCAAAGCATAATTAAAACACAAACCATTTCAAATCCCAGGTGGACTGTCTTCTCATTTGTTACAAAAGCAAAAACATTATTTTTCTCAGTGCACCTTATATGCGTGTTGTGTGCCTTCAAGTCGTTTCTGATTTATGGTGACCCTAAGCCTAAGGCAATCCTATCATGGGGATTTCTTGGCAAGATCTATTCAGAGGAGGTTTGCCATTGCCTTCCTCTGAGGCTGAGAGAGCATGCTTGCCCAAGGTCACCCAGTGGGTTTCCATGTCCAAGCTGGGAATCGAACCCTGGCCTCCAGAGTCATAGTCCAACACTCAAACCACTACGCCATGCAAAAGTCCCTTGACACAGCAATTCACACAAACACACAGATATGGCTGTATCCTCAGATGAACAGATTTTACCATTCAGAAGAGCTAGGGAAAACAATGATTTAGCCCAATGGCTTTGCTGTTGCACGAGTTCCGAGTTCTGCTGAGAAAAGGAACTTGCTGGAAGCACATGTTCCTCTCCAGCAGCGCTTGCTTCGCTCGCCATGAGAAGACAGGATCTCTTCTCTATTGACATGCCACTTGTAATGTGCTGTCACACACAGACAAAATGTAAGGAGAGATTACAAGTTGTCTCAACAATTAACATCAGCTCCCCAGCGCACGCAAATGTTGATGTGAGCCTGTGCCTTATATAATGTGGAATATATAACGTGGCTCCTACATCGATGAAGGATATTTCCATTGCTGTGCTTTATGATCCCACAATCTCTCAGGACCCTACGGTGGAATGAAGCCTCTTGGGGCTGTGGATCCTTAATCTCTCAGGAGAGATCACATACATTCTCTCTGGCTTCTCAGCAAGCCAAACAAAAATAGCATTTTGACTTATAGCGGCAACTTCAAGAGAAAGGGAGTCAAGATTAATACAGGCTGAGTCTGCCTTATCCAAAATGCTTGGGACCAGAAGTATTTTGGATTATTTTTGGATTCTGGAATATTTTTTCCAAATATTTGCATATACAACATTCGAAATATTTTTGGAATATTTACATATACACAATGTGATATCTTGGAATGGGAACTAGTGTAAATCTATGTACATATGTGCCTTCAAGTCACCAGGATAAGCTTTGGCAGAAATCAATTAAAATCGCACTCAGCAGGTGGAACAGAGCTTTTTGCAATGATAAAAAATATATATTATATAAATGTGTAGCAAACAAAGGGTCTCGGGTGCTAATCCTGGAAAACAAGGTTATTAAAAGCCCAGTCTCTGTTTTCATTTGCAGAAAGACCGGAGGCAGCGAGGCGCATGTGTGTGCGCAGACATTCAAGTTTCAAAAGCGTTCCTTTGAGGGGAGGGAACACTATGTGCTTGCAATTGTACCAAAGGCCTGATGTTTTCTTTTTAAAAAAGGAAAGGAAGGAAGGAAAAGAAAAAAGAAACACAGCGAGTGGTATTTTTATTAAGACTTCAGCTGAGGAATTTCGGTGCTAAGTTTTCAGGTGCAGTTAGTGCTTTTGGCAGGGAAGCGAAGCCCACCTGGAGTCTCCTTCCCAAAACACATTCCTATCAGATGGGCACTATTGTTCAGTCCAAGTCTTGAGACAAAGAGAGAGGGAGAAATAAAACCTGCTTGCAGTTTTTACCAAGAGGCAGCAAGCTAGAGCTTCATGACCGAACTGAAAGTGGCCACGCATGGTGCCATCTTGGGAATCCCTTGGTTTGCTGCTAAGGACCTTATCACATGGGGTCTAGAGCAGAGCTAATCCAAAGGGTACCTGCAGCTAATACATATTATTTCCCCGTGTTTACACATGACGCTGCCCTAGAACACGGAGCTAATCTGTATTGTTTCCCCGCGTGTACACACGACGCTGCCCCGAAACTCCACAGAACCTGAAGCTAATCCGTAGCGAGTAGGGAGATTTTGACATTTGGTTTGTTGGGGAAGTACAAGCGGAGCCTTCGTATTCATTGCGCAATGGTGGGCGGGGCGGGGAAGCAAGGAGAGCTCTCCCAAGCAGAAAATCCCAGCGAGGGGAAGGGATTGGCGAAAGGCAAACCGGATTGAGAAAGAGGAGGAGAAGGAGAGGAGGAGGGAAGAGGGAGGCGATCTCTCTCTCTCCATCTCTCTCGCATTTTCCCCCACCAACACCCCTTCCCTCCTCCCGTCCTCCAGCCCTCCTCCTCCTCCTCGGTCCCCTTGGCTGCCTTTCCTCCCGACTCCTTCATCCCATCCTTGCCATCCACAGAAGCGCCTTCTGCGACGCTGGCTTTTTGGGTGGCGGGAAGGGAGAGAGAGAGAGAGAGAGAGAGAAGAAAATGTGTGTGTGTGTGTGTTTTCCTTCTTCCCACGTGAACCGCATCCCGCGGCGCCTGATCGCTAAATCCCCTTTGGAGCCTTCGTATTCATTGCGCTATGGCCGCCAGGGCGAAATTCAGTTCGTTTCGGTATAGAACTGAATTTATTCTCACTTCAGTTACTTTTCTGTTACTTTTCGCTTCGTGGCCAGCGTTTGATAAGGTCCTAAAACAGAAGCAGTAGCATCACATATCAGCAGCTCAGAATTAATCCTGCTTGAAAGCCTGCAAATTTTGCTTTTTGAACTATATCTCCCAGGACTCCCCCAGCAAGTAGTCCAAAAAATAACATCGGCCCTGTCTGTACTGGCCAAATAAAACGGGATTGCCAATCTGCTCAATGGGAGTCTGGGCTACACATGATCCAATCCCTGAGTCTGGTGCAAACAGATTAGATTATGTCCAGACTGTTCAGTGTCAAACCTGGGGTGTACCCCTCATAATATGGGGCACAAAAAAGTCACTAGTTGCTCCAGATCTTGCCAGAAGATCTGGAGCCCTCCATTCTGATGCTGGGCAGCTCTTTAACATGCATCCTGCATGGAGGGAACCCAGTAAAAAGGGACAAATGAAGATAGAGAGGACAGAAAAAGTACAAGAAAAGAATACTATTGAAGCATGGTAAAAAATGGAAAACCAAAGGAAATTAAAGATCCCAATAAATAATAATAAGTAGAATTTAAGTTAATGATGGATATGCAAACAAATGTTATCAGAGTGGTAGAATTCAAGAATCATTGTGTAGAGAGATCTTGTAGTACCTTTGAGACTAACCTAAAGGAAGACGTTGGCAGCACAAGATTTCGTAGACTTGGTCCAAATACATCTGATGAAGTAGACTGAAGTCTACAAAAGCTCCCGCTGCCAACTTCTTTTTTTAGTCAGTCTCAAAGGCGCTGGAAGATCTCTCTACATACTGATGCCATGATGGGAGTGGTAGACCAATACGTCTGGATGAAGCTAGGTTGGTCAAAACTACACCATAGGGATCTTGAAGCAGCTTGGAAACTAAATGTTCGAAAGATGTTGTAGCATAACCTTTTTAGACTTGGTCAACTTCTTCAGATGCATGGAGCAAGTCTGGACTGCGAAAGCCAAAGGTGTCCTAAACACTTCCTCAGCAGTTTTACAGATAAGTTCTCCGTCTTTATGTCGGCATCACTGAGCTCAGAAAGGAACATTCTTCTATGGTTATGTGAACTTCTCACACGCCCCCATTTTGAGGAATTTGTGTGGGAAACCTATTTACTAAACTGCCACCCTGGCACAATATTGAATGAATGTAAGAGAAAAGGGAGGAGAGATAAATAATCATCTCACAGGCTGGAAGTCAAATGTCACAGCAGAACTTAATACACTGGCATTCTTGGAAAGTGCTTGATGCTTTCAAGCAGCACAGCAGAGACTCCCTGTCTCAGCGGAGAAGTCCTTCCTTTTTTGCCTCCATATCACAGCCACCATTAGGACTTTCTAGTTGTGCCCCCCAAATCCAAAATTTGCAATCTACTTGCAAAGAAATTGTAAAAAAAAAAAAAGTTCTGGATTGCAGCTTCATTTCGAAAAAGAAATGGAAAGAAGGGGGATAAAGGGAAAGGGACAGAAGGTTCAACCCAGCCTAGAAAGTCAACAAACAGCTATTAAACCTGGAACATGTTTGTTCAAAGGAGGTGTAAGTCTGAGTATTCGGTTTTGGGGCAAATGACAGCGAAAAAGTGAAATCTCCAAAGCAGATGCTTTGCGGTAATAACTGGTTGGAACAGTGACAGGACAATGCATTTTTAACCAACCTGATGTGGTGGATCAGGAACTTTTTCCTCCAGTATGCCAAAGACTATGCCTTATTTGTGCCACAGTATTTATCATACTCACATAATTTCCTGCAAACACATTGCAGATTTGCAGCCACTAGCTCGCAGATAGGCACTAATCCACATACAGGTTCTGAAATACTTGGGACCACAAATGGGTTTTGTTTTGTTTTTTCAGATTTTGGCATATTTGTATGTACATAATGAGCTATGTTGGAGATGGGACCGAAGTCTAAATGTGAAATTCATTTCTGTTTCATATGCACCTTATACACAGCCTGAAGGGAATTTTATGCACAATATTTTAAATAGTTTTGTGCATGAAACAAATTTTGTGCAGATCGAGCCATCAGAAAGCAAAGGGGTCACTATCTCAGCCACCCATGAGGACAATTTCAGATTTTGGAATGTTTTGGATTTCGGAATTCTGGATTAAGGGATACTCAACCTGTACCACCACTTTGAGAAACGCTGAGAGAGAAGATACATAACACACAGTTTCCTCTTAAAAACTCAGGCTTTTTGCAGAGGTTATCTTTCTCCTTTCTTCTCAACAACATGAATTGGGTGAATAAAATATATACCTTGAGCACTTTGTCTCATTTACACTGCAGGACAAACACAAGGTGAAACAAGTGGTTTCAAAATGGACTACCTGGAAGAAGAATATACAAACCAAATAGGTATAAATAAATAAATGGTTGCTAGTTGCTGCTAGTTGCTGCTTGGAGACCTATGTGCCCCTCCACAATTCAGAAATCTTAGAAATCCTTACTAAGAAGCTTGGGCTGCATCCGCACTGACACCACTTTAACTGCCATGGCTCACTGTGATGGGATTTTGGGAATTGTAGTTTGTTGTGGCACCAGTGCTCTCTGACAGAGTAAGGTAAATGTCTAACAAAACTACCATTCTCAGAATTCCATTGCATTGAGCCATGACAGCTAAAGTAGAGTCAAACTGGATCATTTCTGCAGTGCAGATGGAGCCACAGTGAGAAAGCAAGGGAGGCTGTTGAGCAACTGGGAGTCTAGAAGTGGGAACCCCACCCTGCCATCATAAGTAGTAGCCTCCTCTTTGCATTCATCTAGTCCCCATTAATACCTTCCTAGGCATCCCTAAGCAGAGGGGCAGTGTGGTGTAGTCGTTTGAGCATTGGACTACGACTCTGGAGACCAGGGTTCGAATCCTAGCTCAGGCATGGAAACCCAGTGAGTGACCTTAGGCAAGTCACATTCTCTCAACCTCAGAGGATGGCAGTGCCAACCCCCCTGTGAAGAAACTTGCCAAGAAAACCCAGTGAAGCATGTTAGGGTCGCCATAAGGTGGAAAAGACTTGAAGACACACACACCAACACCACCAACACCAAGCATCCCTCAGCCTTCAGCCATGAGTTAGGACTTTCCATGGAAGACAACATCCTCTTGGATGATGTCCTTAGACACACAACGTTTAGCAACAATTACCTCCCTCTCTCATTCCTAATATCCTTTCTCTGCTTTGCACAGAACTTTCTTATCCAAGTTTGTTTGGCTAAATACCTTCAGATTTTCTTTCTTTTAAAAAAATACTGTTTGTACAACCAGGCAGAGAGAACAAAGGTAGTCCTTCCCCTCTAGCCAACTTTATTTATCTTAATGATAATCTAACAGTCCAGTGACTTTCCAATCCAGGCACCCGCCCTACCCTTGAATAGAATGGAAACGTACTCCAGACAAGGTGGAAAACTTCCCTTGCAATATTTATCCCATGAAGCAAAACAACAGCATTTAATTTTCTTCAAGGAAAATGCTGATAAAGTATAATATTTCAGGTCAAGAAATAACTTGATAAATCTACTAAGAAGACATTAAATGCTGGAAGAAATAATCATCCCCCCCTCCTCTTTTTCTTTCTGTATTTCTTTGGACTTTTCTTGGACAGAGCAGATGGCACAAACTTAAAGGGCAAAGAATACGTGGTGGTATGTTTTGAACTCGACTGGGCTTGGTTTGAGGCTAGCTGGGGCTGGCGAAATCTTGCTAAATCTGCAATTTTTCTGCATTCCCAGCGGGTAGAAAGAGAGCTTTAGAAAAGGCTACCATTATCCATGCAAATGTATGAGAGAGGCTGACAGAAAGAGAAGAAGACATATTCTGGCAGATATGAAGACAGTGTTCCTGGCCTCACAATTACACTGGGGCTTTGGAACGCAGCATACTCATTTCGTATATAAGAGTTTTGAACCCAGGTCTGTTGAAGAAGATGAGGGCTTGGCCCAGAGAATAGTGGAGCAGAAACAATGATTCCCAGCATCTTTGTTTAGCCAAGATAACCTTTCCACAGGCATCAGGAAAGACCTCCTTAAAGTCAACGTGGAGCTTAACAAGGGCAGCCTCATAAAGGCAGTGACTGGCACCCAGTGGAAAATGAAAATACTGACTTGCTGGGATTAAGCCTTAGGAGAGGAATATAACAAGGGGAGTAGCAAGATCTCCAGGAATCCATATCAAGGGCAGCAGAGGTAGCTCCTGTTGGAAGATTTCTTGCATTCTCTCTTCCCCTCCTTAGATTTTCCTGCTTGCAAATCCTTCTGTCTCCCTTCTTGCAAACATTTCATTTACTCCTACTGAATCACAGGGCAATAACGGGTGGCATTGGCTTCACTGTGTGTGTTGTATGCCTTCAAGTTGCTTCTGACTTATGGTGGCCCTAAGGTGAATCTATCATGGAGTTTTCTTGGCAAGGTCTGTCCAGAGGAGGTTTGCCCTTACCTTCCTCTGATGGTGAGAGAGTGTGACTTGCCCAAACAGTGGGTTTCATGGCCAAACTGGAATTGAACCTTGGTCTCCAGAGTCATAGTCCTATGCTCAAACCACCATGCCACACTGCCTCTCCTCCCTTATTTCTCTAAACTCAAATCCCCCCAAATGCTTGCGTGCTTCATAGAACAAATCTTCCCAACCTTATGAGGAGTAAACACCTACTTCCTACATGATGCGAACCAGCTAGTTTGGGTGCCGTCCCTTTGCCCCTAGCAATTAGAGGCATCTGAAATGGTGGACACGTCCGACGCATCCTCCTGCAGCCCTGCTAACCTGTCCTCTGCCTGACAAAAAGCAACAACCCTTGGATCCAGGCTCCGTATGACCGGCCCCCCTTGAATATAGATCCTGTCAACTTGCATTATGCACGGGTAACACAAATATTAAAGACGTACCCTCTGGTAAAGAAAAGCTTACACAGCTTTTTCAACGTGAGGCGAATACATAAGGGATCACTTGGAAAAGCAAGGAAAAACTTTGTGTCAACAGAAAAGCGAGCTGGAGGAACAAAATGGTCGTGCGCTTTTGGACAAACAAGGATGGCCGGCCCTTTCATTGGGTAGCAAAATAGGCAACTATCTTTGGAAAGAAAAGGCTGAGGTACAGCAGTGGCAGTTTCTCCATGTTCCTCTTAAGTATCCTGACCATTCACCTCCCTTGGAGGCACCACAACTTCAAGGTATGCCAGTTCCCCAAAGCTTGGGAAAGAAAGTTACATTGTTGGACTGCAACTCCCAGAATCCCCCAGCCACCATGATGTTGCCTATTTCTGGGAGTTGTCTTCCAGAAGGGTAATTTTTTCAAGACAGCCTGGTGCAGTAGTTTGAGCATTGGACTAGGACTCTGGAGACCAGGGTTTGAATCCCTGCTGAGCCATGAAACCCACTGGGTGACCTTGGGTAAATCACACTCTCTCAGCCTCAGAGGATGGCAATGGCAACCCCCCTCTGAAGAAACTTGCCAAGAAAGCCCTGTGATAGAGTCATCTTAGCATCACCTTAAGTCAGAAACAACTTGAAGGCACATAACAACATTTTTTTCAAGCTCTGAACAGGAGTCATGTAAGAAATTGCTACACAAACATTGGAAAAATGACTTTATTCCAATTACTGGCCATGCTGTCTGGTGGATTCTGGTTGTTGTAGCACAAAAAAGTAACTTTCCAGGCTGCTGCCACACTCCAGAATTAATGCAATTTGATGCCGTTTTAACTGTCATAGCTTCATCCTATGGAATTCTGGGGTTTGTAGTTTGTTGTGACACCAGGGCTCTCTGGCAGAGAAGGAAAAATAGTTCACAAAATAACAAATTCCACATTTCCGTAGCAATGATTCATGGCAGTTAAAGTGGTATCAAACCGCATTAATTCTGCAGTGCAGATGCAGCCAATGACTCAACTCCTCATTGTTTTCACACATGATCCCAGTCTGGGTTTGACAGTGCATGCCTCTAGACCTACTAAATCTGCATCTGCTTTCCCAGAACTTGACCCCCTCCTGGTTTTGGACCTCTAACTGACAGACAGACGCCTTTTCTGGCTCCTAGAAGCAGAAATCCTCCAGGCCAAGCCTTGGCTGAGACTTGACAAGACCATGGCAATAGGCAGGGCAACAGCTGAGCCAGAGATAGCTGATTCCCAACTAAACCAACCTCACCGCCCCCCCAAAGCACTGCTGCTTTGCTTTCCAACAGGATTTGTAGCATGAAGTGTTTTTTGCAGACGTAAATTCAACCTAGACAATGAAGAAATAGAAATAGTAAAAGAGTTTCTATATCTTGGATTAAATATAGCTCAAAAAGGGGACTGCAGCCAAGAAATCAAAAGAAGACTATGAATGGAGAGGGCAGCTATGAAATAACTAGAACAGGTCCTAAAGAGCAAAGATATACAACTAAGCATGAAAGTTAGAATCGTACAAGCCATTGTATTTTCCATTACCATGTATGGATGCAAGAGCTGGACAGTAAAGAAAGTGGACAGAAAGAAAATCAACTAATTTGAGATGCGGTGCTGGAGAAGAGTGCTGAGGATACCATGGATGGCCAAAAAACCAAATAAATGGGTCCTAGAACAGAGATATCCCTAGAAGCCAAGATGATAAGGCTAGACTGTTGCACTTTGGCCAGATCATGGGAAGGCAAGACTCATTGGAAAAGACAATAATGCTAGTAATGATGGAGATAAGTTGAAAGACAAGAAAACCACATCCCCAAAATCACCACAAGTCAAGATCGACTTGAAGGTAGTTAACAACAACAACAGACCGCGATAAAAGTGCTCCAAAGAGTGTACAATGGCTTCAAGAAGTTCCTACAACAAAGTCCAGAATACCTTGCAAAGGACAGGGATGCACATGGAAGTACCCAGAGGAATGGCATTTCCTGTGGTTAAAAACCACAGCGAATCCCACAGCAGTGACTGGTGCATAGACAGTCAAAGTTTTAAAAAGAGCAAACAGCAATACTTTAGATTGTTTTGTGTCAGGGAGGGGAAGGGAACCATGTAAATTGGAACAACCGCAGAGACCTCTCTTGGGCATTTTCTATTTTCTGCTTTCTCCCAGGCTCTGGAGAGACTTGCAGTGTCTTGCATTAATACACCAAGTCACCAAATAAAATAAAATAAAATAAAAATATTGCACAAGAACCCACGTTTCTCACCGAATGCCCATAGCTCTGCTAACAGCTATGTGGAGTTGGCTAAAAATAGCTGCTTTGGTTTTAAACACAACAAGAGGCAGACTTTGAAAGATACAGAAATAAATGTAACACTTGCATTTGGACTGAAGGAGGAGAGAGAGATGGGTGCAGGGAAGGGGTGGGAAGACACAAAACACCACCACAAAAGAAGAATATAAAATACATCATGAAAAGGCTAGCCTTAAGCATCAGGGAATCTGATGACTCTCTGGGGAAAAAGAGAGGGGGGGGGGGAAGGAAGGAAGGAACAAAACCTTACCAGGAAGATTAATCATTCTTAAAACAACTGAAGGCAAGGATAACGTGGAACTTATCTGTCAGCAACCCAAAGAGGCAAACAGTCATTGTTCCCAAGAGATTTATGGAACCTCTCTTCAGGTTTTTCATTCTTCAGTTCAATAGGCGGATGGCCACTAAAAAGGTTTTCCTGGTAGTCCGTTGGCTCTGATACTTTGCAAATCAGCCAGCATTGTTGTTCACCTGTAAGGCGGCCCTTGCTCCTCACAGAAAGTCAATGAGTCTGCCGTCATTAATTACTCGAGCCGCAAGGGATTGGGTGACATCTTACCGCTGTTTATACCAGGAACACAATGGGACCTTCCAGACCGAGGGATAATTCCATTGAGGGTAATAGGACTTATCAGCACTGAGGCCATTTACGGCTTGGCCTTAATCCGAAATGTCTACAACGCTGAGGCAAGTGACAGTTAAACAATTAAGGAATCAATCAGCTAACCTAGTTTGCCTTGGGCTGAGAGAGAGAGGTCCCAATGAGAATACGCTTGAGCCCAACAACCCACCATCTCAGTGCCCAGACAGTCACCCACATTTCTGTGGGACAGCTGTCCTTCTGCATGAGTTACTATTCTCAGCAGGCCTCCCTTTGGAAGAAGGACAGCCCAGACATGCAACTGACAACCAATTGGGTACAGGCCAATCCCAGTGACTGAGTGGAGCTATGCTCAAGCTCAAGAGGTCATGCTAGGGAATGAACCATGTTGGAATATGCTGAGCAGCTTTCTCCCAAACTGGTGCCACACTACAGATGTGCTGGAATCCATCATCCATTGGCTGGTCAAAACTGGTGGGCAGTTGGGAACCAAAACATTTGGAGATCTCCAGATTGGGAAAAGCTGCCCAAGAAGAACCATGAAATATGATCACTCACCACACAAACTTTCAGGACTTTATCAATGAGGCTAAAAAGCAGAATTTTAACAGGGTGAAAGCATTTTTGGGTCAGTACTTGTAACATGGTGTCGTGCTGCTTTGCATTCCAATCATTACTGTTGTGCACTTTTTATTGATGGGCAAAACCCATCAATAGGCTCCCAATCTCCATTACTGCCTTTGTGTGATAGGTCCCTTCTGCTGCAATTCTGCTTCTCAGGCAGTTACTTGGTGTGGTGTGAGTGGCCATGATTCTGCTCCTCTTCTCATCTCCCTTGCAGCAATTGCAGCTGCCAGTACATTCCTGAAGCTGGCTGCTGGTGTTTTATGCTTTCAACACATTGGCAGCCACAAGGCAGCATTTGGCAGTGCAGAAAACAGATCACACAAACATGGATTGCCAAAGCATTATCGTGGGGGAAAGTGCAATATGAAATGATGCCAAACTGATATGTTTGCATTCTTAACCTAACAAGATTGTGATGGGACAGCCAGCTGGTGTGATAAAAGTTCTCAATCTCACTGGGAAGCTTTTTGCGAGCCCTACCAGCTGAAGAAGGCCATCTTCAGTGCTAGATCCACTGCAATACCTTGGAACTCTAGCTGGAAGAGAAGCTCCTTAGCAATAATGGCTTGGTTTATGGGTGATCACACATTTACCTCTGACCCCAGAGCCTGGAAAATTTATCTTTTTTGGACATCATCTCCCAGAATCCCCCCATCAGCCATGAAATGCTGGCTGGGTAATTCTGGAAAGTGAAGTCCAGAAGAAGTACCTTTTCCCAAACTCTATCCCCCCAGAATCTTCTTTTGATGCTCTGGATTTTGCATTTGGTTTCTTCTGAGCCACTTGTCGGGGCAGTCTGCCTTTATGGCCTAAAATGAGATCCCACTGAGTCCTGGTATCATCTTACTGTGGACCAATACATAGCCAAGAGGGAAGCTTTATCGCTAAATTCTAAGGGCTCTATAGATTGAAGGCTGAACATCTCTTTATGAGGAAAGTCACAATCTAACCACTGGAGAGGGCATCAACCCAAATGCCACACTGGCTGCTCAACCTGGATATCTGTTGGCTTGATTCTAGGGAAGCACTGAATCTATGTACCAAAAGGCAAAGGGACCCTTTATCTAGAGAAACCAGATTAAGATTAATGGAGTGTCAATGCCAAGGAAGGTGCTGCTACCTATTAGCAAACCACTGTGCAGCTTCAGCAAATCCATGATTTATTGCATTAGGGATCTGCAAGCAAGAATGCTTCCTGAAAGTGTCTGAGTTTTCACTGCATTTCAGTTTTGGTGTTTATTTGGGTTTTCAAAGAAACAAAATTAAATTAATTAATTTCAAAGAGAGAGAAAGAGAAGAATCTCTACATGTTTTTGACTATGTCTGAGATATTATTTTTTTTGCCTTTGCCCATGGGAAAATAATCCTATCAGGCAATGAAACAGGCAGATTTCAAGTCTTAATATCCAGCAAAGAGGATTTGGCCCAATGAGCAGAATAGCAGAACTGGAGAGGACTGAGTCAGTGAAAAAGAAAAGGGTTCTTGACCAGGAGCTGTGCTTAGAGACATTCCTAATTAAATTTCTCATTTGTCTTTAGAATCACAGGCCTAATTATTTCTGTTTTTCAGATAACAACAAAAGCAGCAACAACAACAGAGAGAAATATGGTATGCGAGTGTAGTCATTTGTCTTCATGTAAGTAACTTATCTTTTAACGAGTGATCTTTATTGTGTTTCACTAATTAAGATTCAATGGCAAGGAAATTAGTGGCTTTCACAAGTTGTTAGTGTAGGATGCTAGAAACCAGTTGCCCTGTTCAAAAAAGAAAGGCTTGCATATTTCTTCAAAATGCTTTAGAATTCTGGCTTATCTAGAATGAGCAAATCTGTTAGTGCACACAAACAAATTGGAAACAGTCTTCCCTCATCTCAAGGACCTAAGTTCAGATTATGACACAGACAGGGAAACAGAGGGACAAAGGGATGGGCCAGTGCTTGAGATGGACCGTGACATTCCCCAGCAACCACATCACATAGACATGGACTCGACAGTACCTACCACAGCCCCACACTGACAAGAAAGGGGGGAACTGCAATGCACAGAGTGTTTATACAGGAAACACTCATTAATCAGACAACAGCTGCAGGAGGCAGCCGGACTATAAATATTCCAGAAATTCCCTCAGGAGGTTGTTGCTGACAACCAACCATCCTCGAAGAAGCAACACTTTTGTTTCTTGATTTCTGGCTCATGTTTGTGAAGAACCTTGGACTCTGCATCATAAGCTGACCATACTACTGGACACTCTCTTGGACTAATACTTTGGATTTACTGCTGTACCCTACTGCCTGGACTGCCTGGACTCTTAGAACTGTATATACCAAGCTGGTAAGTTCCTATACATGACTGGGACTGCTTCTATCTTGTCTCTGACTGACTTTGCTTGGTAATTTGCCCCTGGTTGGCCTCCAAGACAGGACAGAAAGCTCTTATCCTGAATTGTCTAAAGTCACATCTGAACTGATATTCCTGGCTTATTTCTCTCCTGACAAGCCAGAATCATACACTAAGAACAAACCTTGTTTTTCTTTATATGCAAAGCATGTTCATGACCACTTGCCATCCCCTCCCATCAACCCTGACTGTATTTATGCAACACTTTGTTGTTACTGTGTGCCTTCAAGTTGTCTCTGACTTATGGTGACCCTAAGGTTTGTTCAGAGGTGGTTTGCCATTGCCATCCCCTGAGGCTGAGAGCATGTGACTTGCCCAAGGTCACCCAGTGGGTTTCGTGCCCAAGCAGGCAATCAAACCCTGACCTCCAGAGTCGCAGCCCAATGCTCAAACCACTATGCTACACTACAAATCAAGAATTCTGTCACTTGGGATCTCCAAGCCCTCAATAACAGGTGGCCCTACCAAAAAGGGAGGGGAAGAGAGGGAGGACACAGGAATTATGAAAGAAGAGATTGGGGGGGGGGGGACAGCAGAAGGAGAGATACAGAAAGAGGAAGTGAAGAGGAAGAGAAATTATGGAGGAAGAGATGGAAAAAAGAGGACAAGTAGAGGAGGAGGAGGAAATGAAAAAATAGAGAAAAGAAAGAGTGAAAGCATGACAAGCAGCAAAAAATGCTCATATGCAGAAAAAATTAAAAGAGCACCAAGTTCCCCACAAGCTCCTGATAACTTCTTACTTTTAAACCAAGCCCTGTTACCAAAGAACAAATCCCAGTGAGACAAGCCTTGTTCCAAAGAATAGCCAGCCCTGGGGTAGCTGCTTTCTGTTGCTATTGTTTTTGCTGATGTTGACAGAAGCAAAACGGAAGGAAGTCCAAGCCGAAAGAGTGGAGAGCTTTACAAACACAAAAATCTCCAGCTGTGGCCAACTGCAGCCCCTCTCCCTTCGATAAGCATTTTATAAGCCAAGTGGGCGGAAAAGGGTGCAGCAGGAAAAGGCAGTAACCTCCATGGTTTGGGTGTGTGATGGAATGAAAGCCTATTTAATGATGTGTTTCATCCACCACCTCCCAAACTACGAAGGGCAAATGCAATCCTTGCACATGACATTTCCACTTGTCTTTAGCTCTAAAGGTATGCTGAGCTTCTACAGAGGAAAGGCTAAATTTCTTGCTGCTTTTAGGTTTCCAGTCGACAAATATTTTTTGCTGAACGTTTTAGGCCCCTGTTGCCTTTGATTATCCTGCAACATCCCCACACTTTACTTCAGGGATGGAAACCAAGCACACATACCCACACACACCAAGATATTGCTGAACCCAGCATTCCCCACTACTGGCCATGCCGGGTTGGGCTGCTGGGATTTACAGTCCAACAACATTTAGTTACATAATTTTCACTCCTGCTCTAATTACTGAAAAGACAACAGTATCCCTACATTCATCTATTGTCGTTGTTGTTGTGTGTCTTCAAGTCGTTTCTGACTTATGGTGATCCTAAGGCAAAACTATCATGGGTTTTTCTTGGCAAGTAGTTCAGAGGGGCTTTGTCATTGCCTCCCCCTGAGGCTGAGAGAGTGTGACTTGCCCAAGGTCACCCACTGGGCTTCATAGCCAAGTGAGGAACCAAACCCTGATCTCCAGAGTTGTAGTCCAACACTCAAAGTAATAGTTGAAAAATGTCATTGTGACAGCAATACACAATCAGAATTTCCAAACAGACCTGCACAGGTGGGAACTGTGTGGTCCTTCAGATGTTGCCTCAACTTGTCATAAGCTATGCTGTCTAAAGCAACTGGTCCAGCAACATCAGGAAGGCTGCACAATTCCCAGCCTTATAGAGCATACAGGTGCATCCTTCCATATGGCTGTGCTTCCTTTGTTCATGGGTCATGGTGGGAGGCAACAGGAAAAGTCCTCTGACATTATTATTGTAGTTATTTCAGTGTAATAACAGCTTTAATGGAAGTACAGCAGTGCGATACCATAAAACACTGAGCACAGAAGATTCGGCAATGGCATCCCACTGAGATGAATGGCACCTCGCCGTGTTAAGAGAGGGGTTGGTACTGCTTTTTCCCCATGATGGTGGTGGAACAAGGGTAGTTTTAAGCAGCTGGACTATGTGCAGAATTATAGTCTTGGCAGGTGAAGGATAGCAAAGGATGCAGGGGAAAGAGAATGGAAAGTTAAGGTAGCCAAGAATTGTCAGTTCTTGTCAGCTGTTTCCCTGCAGTTTATGACCACCTAACCAAGCCAACATTGGACAGATTCAGTCAGTAAAACTCTGTTTTCCAAAGGTAATCAGTACTGACCTCTTCTCTATCCATCCTCTTTCCTTCTGACCTGGTTGATACAGTCTAAACCAGTCCAGAACTGGAAGAACAGCCTGTGTCACTTTGGTCTGTTGGTGGAGCAAAAGTCTGTCATGTTACTTTCTGTGGAAACTGAAAGGTGAACAATGTATGCTACCCAGAATTTAGAAAAGCTACTTTGGGGGATTGCAATTCTCAGAGGGCATTCTGGAAGATGCAGTCCCCTAAAGTAACTTTTCCACACTCTGGATTTCCTAATACAGCTTGAGTGTCCCTTATCTGTAATTCCAAAATCCAAAACACTCCAAAAAACAAACAAACAAACAAACACGTTTTTTATGGGTAGCTGAGATAGTGACACCATTGCTTTCTGATAGTTCAGAATACACAAACATTGCTCTATGATGAACATTATTTTAAAATATTGTATAAAATGACCTACAGGCTGTGTGTAGAAGATCTATAGGAAACATAAATGAATGTTGTGTTTAAACTTGATCTCATAATGTATTTGCAAATATTCCAAAATCGAAAACACTTCTGGTCCCAAACATTTTGGATAAGGGAGATTCAACCTGTATCTTTATCCCTGATGTTCTAGGCTTTTCCTTGCAAGGAATGTCTACTTTGTCTTATTTTAAACAAGCAGGGCTTGCTAGCAGCCAGAAGTGGCACACCTCATTCTGCCAGAAAGAAAGATGAAGGGTTAGCAGCCTGTAGCCCTCAAGATACTGTTGGACTGCTGCTCCCATCCTCCTTTACTATTACTTGTGCTGGCAAAGGATGATGAGGATTGCTGTCCAGCCACATCCTCCTCACCACATATCAGGGGTGACATTGAAATGCTCCTGATTCCTGTTTTAGCTTTTTCTCTCTGGCCTCCTCCCTGCTTTCCTTGGTCAGTTCAGGTTTCCATGCCAGGCTCCTCTCCTGGATCATGCCCTGCTTCCTTTGGCCCACTGCCTTCCCAACAATTTGCCTCTTTCATCACTCATCCCTTTCTTCCCCTACCTCTCTTAAGTCACCTAGGGCATGGGCCAACATAGTTTATTTGCAAATAACTCAGCCCTGCCTTCACCTTCCTCCCTTGTCACTGGGCCAGATATTTTTTTTAAAGCAATTAAAAGCTTATCACATACGGAGATACTCTCATGCTACTATTATACCTGACAGCAAGGTTCCATCTCTAGCCTTATGGCACTTACTTTCACTCCGACACATGAGCCTCTGGTGATCCAGCATTGGCCAACATGATCTCTTGCCCTCTTGTTTATTGCTAGCCAATTTCCTGGGCTTCTTGGTTTGCTGGAGTGGCCCTCACTTCCAGTCCGTTTGGGATTAGCTGTTGCCTTGCAAAACCCTCCTTGCAAGCTTCTGTGCGGCTCCTTTTTTCCTATCCAACCAGCTGACACTTTTACTCAGGCTGATTGCCCTCAAATGAGCCATCCTCCAAAGCTGTTCCTGCCATTATTTACAGTCCTCCCTGGACTCATATTCTAGAAACACTTATCCTATTAGCGACGGCAGCAATAAGTGAGCGGGATTTGATTTCGCTCTCAGGTTGGAACTATTACCACATCATGGAGCTGAATGAGAAAGGCACCCTAGGCAAAGAGATGCTCTGTGGGAATGTATGCAAGTGGATCTGCCATAATGCTGTTACAATGAAAACCCAGACTTAGTGCCAGGCTCTCTATACCCAGGGTTTACCAAATTGCACCGTTGCAGTTGTTTGATGCCACTTTAAGTGCCACTTTTAAAATGTGGGGAGGGGGAATACAAAAGCTGTAGTCTAGTGGTTTGAGTGTCGGACTATGACTGTGGAGACCAGGGTTCAAATCTGGGCTCAGCCATGGAAACCGACTGGGTGACCTTGGGCAAGTCAAACACTATCTCAACTTCAGAGGTTGGCAATGGCAAAACACCCTCTGAAGAAACTTGCCAAGAAAACTCCATGATAGAGTTGTCATAAATAAAAAACGACTTGGAGGCACACAGCAACAGCAACATATAAAAACTGAAAAGCTCAGGGAACGAGATTCCAGAAGGGCCTGATTCAGCCATAGAGCCTGAGACAGATGATGATGATTATGATAATAATAATAACAGCCTAAGGAAGAGATTATTTTTATTTTCACTCATAGGTATGCAGGCAAACCCATATATGCCTACACCCTGAGTCTGTGTGGAACAAATGCACCTGAGCAACAATTTTATCTGTTGCTTCTAAAGCTGCTGATTGGCAAAACCTGTCAAATCCATGTAAACGGGGGAGGACAGCTCCTATAACAAATAGTCCAATGCATGCTGCAAAGGTTTTGGCTGTATTTCTTTATTGATCACTGTTCACCATTGCTCTGCCAGGCAGATGCCATGCTAAGGAAAGGCTTGGTAAAGGAATATTTGGGGTACTCTTTGAGAGAGGGCATCCATGGTGGAAGCCAAGGTTAAAAAACCTGCTCTTTGATATGGTGACACTTGAACAGCAAAAGGGAAAGCCATAAATACTTAAGAACATTTGCTGAATTTCACATTTTTACACTTTATCACCAGAGATATAAGCCTATGACCAAAGGGTCTGGGAGATGCTGGGAGTTGCAGTCCAAAAAAGTAACACTTCCAGTCTCTCTTATTCAGAGCATGCATCTGTGCTGAAGAGGACTGAGACAACTCTTGTGTGCCGGATGCTTTGGACTACAACTCCCACCATCATTGAGATGGACACAGGAGGAAATGACTCTGTATCAGTTGCAAAAAGGTGGCATTTGTTGGCTTTACCCGCTCAAAAAGCAAAACAGCGGCTTGACCAGCCTTGCTTCTTCCATTAGGCCTGTGCAAATACCAAGCCTTCTGCTCTGGGCGGGTGAAACAGAGCTGCGGTCTTGCAAATCTCCCCCACCTGAGTCCAAACCGCAGTTCTTGAACCTTTTCCAAGCGGCCTGGCATGATGCTAAAACACACAATGGCCGTACCTTCCTCCACTGATCTGCCACTCCTCGATACTTCTCAGCTTTCCAAATATTGGTCCACTTCTTTTGTTTGTTTGTTTTAAATCTTTTTACAGGGTTTTCCTCCCTCCACATTTTTTTTCCTCCTGAAAGAAGGCCCATACAAACAAATGACCCTTCTGATATTTTCATAACACAGCCTGGAAATAACAGGATCAGCTCAAATACTTTTAAAAGCTGTTGCAGGTGGGCTTGGGCTTAGCTTTTAAATGTAACCCTCCTCACTCATCCCCTAACCTGAGTTTCTTTCCTCTTCAACCTCTTCTAATAGCAGGGCCCTCATCTTTTTCCATGCTCCTTCCCTACCCAAATCTCTCTTTCCCATCATTCAAGGTGCATCTAAACTGAAGAAATAATGCAGTGTGATGCCACTTTAAGTGCTGTAGCTCCATAGTATGCAATCCTGGTGATTTGTAATTTTGCAAGGTCTTTGACATAAGCTGAGTCCATCTGCACTGTAGAAATTAATGCAGTTTAGCACCACTTCAAATGCTGTGCCTCTGTCTTATGGATATATGGAAATAGTTTTACAAGGCCTTTAGCCTTCTCTGCCAAAGCATGCTGGTGCCTCACAAAACTACACACAAAACTCACAAAACATAGAAGCCAGCATAGCGTAGTGGTATGACTCTGGAGAGCAGGGTTTGAATTCTGGTTCTGCTGTGGAAACTCACTGGGTGACCTTGGGAAGGTCACATTCTCTCAGCCTCAGAGAAGGGCAAGGGCAACCCGCCTCTGAACAAATCTTGCCAAGAAAACCCTGTGATATGTTCACCTTATGTTTGCCATAAGTTGAGAATTACTTGAAGGCACACAACAACAACATTGTAGTCCAAAGAGCATGTGAAACCACCAAATTGCATACCCTTGAACTACATGTTTTGCAGCATGTTTGCCATAGGACTGTAACACACTTAATGCAATTCCAATCAATACCTCATTTTTTGCATCTGTGTCTAAAATATTTAATCGCACAGGGATACTGTTAAAGTTATTGTTGTTATTGTTGTTGTTGTTGTTATCATCATTTATTTATATAGCACCATCCATGCACATAGTGCTTCACAAACAATGAAAAGTGGAATTTTTTTTATACCTGGGGTATCGAATTCACTGTTGAAACATGCTCTTGACAGTATTTCCATCAAAATGCTGATTTCAGGGTTCATTTATATGTCAGCCATTAAAACTAGTGCCGTCCAAAATTTCTAACATCGGGTCGTATGTCACCTTGGGCCAAAATGTGTTTTCTCTCACATGTTGCAAGGAGACCATTTCTCCAAAGCATATTAGATTGATTAAACTCCTGCAAACCATTCCTTACCTTGTTTGTGTCTTTCTGTATTTTTAGCTCATTGGGATTTCACAGGCTCTGTGGAAAAGAAGCCTGGAAACTGCTGGCTAAAAACACAGAAAATGATCATTATCATCACCATTATTATGGAAAAAGGCATCAATAATTCTGTAAAGATGTTGGGGGGCGGGGGGGAACTGCTGTATTTTCCTGCATGCTGACCCGAGTAGACCACAATGGCTTTATTATTGGTTCAATGAAGCATGAAGTGAAAACTCTCTAAATAGGTCTTGATGAACATTTAGCTATAAATGCAGAAGGCAAGCTGATGGAATAGATACAGAAGGAATACTGTCATAGAATTTTAGTCTTGGAAATGGTCCTAAAATACCAGCTAGTTCAACCACTTTGCAAGGTGCACGATCTTCCAACTGCAGAATCCTTTTTAGCTAAAAAAAAAAAAATTAGGGGACTCAGGATTAGGATTTCTTTCCACTGCAAAGCAATAGCAAGGAGGTCCTTGTGTTTAACCCTTCCTTCCACCTCCACTCTTCCTTCTGCAAACCCAACCTCCAGCCATTTTTACACTACAGGGATGGCAGTGAGCTTACTTGTAGATGCTGGACATTTTAATTCATTGTTTCTGTATGCCTTCAAGTAATTTCCAACTTACGGAGACCCTATCATGGGGTTTTCTGGGGCTGAGCGTGTGTGACAATGTGGATTTGAATCCTCTTGGTGACTCATGTTAGTGTAACTGGGACTTTGTTATTGTTGTTATGTGCCTTCAAGTCATTTCTGACTTATGGCAACCCTAAGGCATTTTTTATTATATTATATTAATCATTCTAATACATATTAGAGTGACACAGCAATGTGTGTGTGTGTGTGTGCCTTCAAGTTGTTTCCAGCTTATGGAGACCCTAAAGCAAACCTGTCCTGGAGTTTCCTTGGCAAGATTTGTTCAAAGGAGGTTTGCCATTGCCTTTCCCTGAGGCTGAGTGAGTGTGACTTGCCCAAGGTCACCCAGTGGGTTTTGTGGCCAAGAATCAAACCCTGGTCTCCAGAGTCATAATCCAACACTCAAAACACTACACCTTGCCATTACATTACACATACATTACCAAGATCATGGTCTAATTTATACATCTGTAAGGCTAACTGTGCTGAACACACATGGTTTGTTGTATGAATTGTTGTTGTTGTGTGCTTTCAAGTTATTTCAGTCTTATAGCAACCCTAGCATTGGGTTTTCTTGGCATGTTTCTTCAGAGGGGGACTATGGCCTCCCAGAATCATAGTCCAATGCTCAAACCACTACACCACATTGGGCTCCCCAACATAAGTCCATTTTCTGACATTGTGAAAGGAGGTACCTAGTACTTCCTTATGTAATGGTTTTGGCAACAGCTTCCAGATGGCAGCTGGGTGCAGCTTCACCTCCTATGTGCCACTGCCCAGCTATCTGAGCTGTGGGTGTTGTGTTCCTCCAAGTTGTTTCCAATACATTTCTATACCGCTTATCCATGCACATATGCACTCCCTATGTGGTTTACAATGTGTAAACTAATTGTCCCCAACATGTTGGGTACTCATTTTAGCAACCTACGGAAGGATGCTAGGCTGAGTCAACCATGGAGCCCTGGCTGGAATTGAACTCACAACCTTGTGGCAGGCATTTAACCACTGCACCACCAGAGCTCCACACTGGAGGACCTAGAGATTCCTAGAGAGGTGTTCTCTCAGATTTTAAAAAATAGTGGGTTTTTATTTGTAGTTTCTCCACTTTCATGGGGGTCCTGCGCCCCTAACCTCAGCAAATGTGGACGGCTTACTGTAAATCATTTCCAGAAAATGACTTGGGCTCAACAGGAGGCTTACCTGCCTTGCCTCTGACCAAAGAAGCAGAGCAGGGAAATATTCAGAGGAGCAGCAAAATGCAAGAACCACAGCTTTCATTAGTCATGCCTGCATGCCCTGGTGCAAAATCCTAACCACATTGATAGCGAGGCTTAAGCTGATTTCAATGGTTCAGTGCTGCAGAGACAAAACCCTACAGTTTGGGTGGTCTGACTTAAGGAGACAGATGAACAGTGGCTCCCAGCCAGATGGCAGGCTCAGTCGCCTCTGCCTTCCCAAACAATTAATATAGGTGAAGAGCAGGGAATTTCTTGGATCAGCAGAAACAAGCAGGAAGGAAAGAGGAGGAAACCCCACAGCAGAAAGGAGAAGCTGAACCTAAAGCAGCGTATGCATCTTGAAAGGTTAGGTACCAAGAAAGGTCCTGCAGTGCTAGGTGTTCCTTACTGAGATCCACCAGGGCTACTTTGGAGAAAGGGAGACTTTCTGCTGTGTTGTAACCCAGTCCTTCAGGATACATCCAGTTGTCTACAATGTCTGGTTTAGCACCAATCTGGGGCTGGAGGTGCCATTTATTTTAAAGCTCAGGGACAGGCCTATATAGTAGTCTGGCTTTAGGCAACATCTTTGCTTTGTCCTCCAATGACCATCATCACCTCATCTCCATACCCAGGGGCACCACCAAGGGGGTGCGGAGAGTATGGACCTCACCTGGTGACACCCTAAGACAGGGGTAGGCAACCTTTCCCCTTTAAGGGCCGAGGGACTTCAGCTCCCAGAATCCCAGGAGCTATTGGCTAACATGGGACTATTGACCAACATGGCTGAGGCTTCTGGGAGCTGAAGTCCCTCGGCCCTTAAAGGGGAAAGGTTGCCTACCCCTGCCCTAAGAGGAGGTGACCCCACTGCTCCTCAAACTTCTTCTGCATTTTGGCAGAAACAGACTGTGGCGATCACCTGTGTCTTTTTAAAAGTGCTGAATATATCATATGAGTGGGGTGACACTCAGTTGGAGGACAAATTATTTTAATAAATAACATCACATTTTATCAAATTTTCACTTGAACCACATGAAACTATGTATATGTAAACACATTTATTCTGTGCATATGATATTGTAATTTTAAAGGCATCGTTTTAATTTTGCTCGTTGTTCATGTCACAACTGTTACCGTTACATTTGGCGATATATGGGAATTACGATTTATGAGTAATATTAGTACAAAAAATATTGCTAAAGATTCTGTATGGTGTGGGATGGAAAGAGGGCAGTGGAAGGGTAACACCATGAGTTCTGCACTGGGTGACATCAACCCTAGTGACGCCACTGTCCACACCTACAAAGTTTTGCATTTCTATTGCTATTCTCACACACAGCCTGCTTGCATAGATCTGTCCCTGGACCATCCAGTTCCTGCATCTGAGGGAGTAGGCTCAAGTTTACGAAAGCTCATGCTACCAACGTCTTCTTTATAGTTAGTCTCAAAGATGTTGCAAGATCACTTTGCATCCTTAGCTATGCTTGCCAGCTTGTCCTTTCCTGAGCCTCCTTCTGCCCTCTCTGCTCATCAGGAGTCCAGGAAAGGGACGTGTGAAGGGTATGGAGGATCAACCCATTGCAGAGGGGTCATCGATGCCTCCTCTGTGCCTCTTCCTCCATTTGCATGCCTGACTTCCTATCTCCTTGTTCACCTGATTTGTCATGTCACACAGTCGATGCAGCAACCACCTGGGAGTGGCGCTTGCAATGCAGAGTCAGCAATCTCGGTGCCAATCTCTGGGGTGCTGAGACAGCATGGCCCTACTCTGCCTCGCTGCTGCAGTGTTTGTTTGCCTACAGCTCCGGTGGTGGTTTAGCTGGGGTCCCTCTTTGTCGAGATGTGTGAGACTCACACACACACACAGAGTACGCCAGGGCACTCTGAGCAAGGCAGGACTTTGAACCCTCACGTTCCCATCAAGTCTATCTCTCCTGTATTGATTTTATTTTAAGAATTCTTTTCAAGAGGGAAATGGACACTGCATGAAATGGGCATCCCCTCCCACAAAGAGCTGTCTGGAAAACTGGCTGGCCAACATGGGGAGATTTCAATATACAGTTAGCCCTCCATATTTTTTTAACCACAGATTCAAGCATCCGTGTCTTGAAAATATTTTAAAGACATACAGATTCCAAAAATCATATCTCCCATAATCCCAGAGCACCGCCTATGACGAATGGGGCTCATGGGAGGTGTTGCATAAAATATTTGTAGAGGGCCACATTTGGCCCAAATACCCTAAAGGCACCAGATCTTGTCTTCTGATCTTGGAAGCTAAGCAGGGTCAGCTCTGGTTGGTCCTTGGATGGGAGACTGCCAATGAATACCTGGTGCTAGAGGCGATATTTCAAAGGAACTCGCAAAACCACCTCTGAGTATCTCTTGCCTAAGAAAACCCTATGAAATCCAAGAGGTCATCAGAAATAGTCATAAATAGACTTGATGCTACTCTTTCTCTTTCACTAAGGCCAAGTACATGTAAAACTGAAATAAATGCACATTAACCCATTGCCTATCTATGACTCATCTCCTTTCTGCCCCCTCTGTCTCCTTGTTTCAGATATTAAGCTGCAAGCCCCTTGAAGATGTGCCTTCCTTTACTTTATCAAATAATGTTTCATGAGAACTATGCATGCTAGAGGATCTGTCTTTCTACATAAAAACAAAAACAACCCACTCACCCACCCCCAGAAAGTCACATTTCTCCAATTCCCCTCTGCTGGGGAATTATTTTATCATCCTAAGCTGTAAAAGAATGTTTGCAAAAATGTGCAGAAGTTTTTTAATGAATTCTAATGGTGGCAACCTAGGGTTGTAAAATATTGCAAAATACTTCCACTCCTCTCCTTCTTAACCCCTTTGAATAGGGCATTTCAGTAAGAAAGAAAAGCCAAGTTTGCAAGACTTTGCTGAGATCTCGTGATGATCTCTGACTATTCTAGGCATTAACTGGGCTAAAACTCTTCCCCGGGGTCTCTGTGTCAACAATCCGGGTGGAGAAAGAAAGACTTCAAAGCACTTCAACCACCACAGCCCTGATAATCCAGGGTGTGGGAATGAGGGGAAAGGGCGCTCTCTCACGGCCTGTACATTTAAGCAACTATTCTGCCATCTGGAGGAATTAAACGTCCTTTTCAGAAACTGTGCAACCTGTCTGTTTCCTCCACCACTATATTTTTAAAAAAATGAAGGCCACTCTGCAATTCGAGAGCCAGACACCAGATAATTTCTTCTGACAGGACTCTTTCTCCTTCGTGTTACGTTTGTAAAGAGGATGAGGAGATCTCTCTCTCTCTCAGTGTAGCAAATCCCAATTTATCATTCTTTGCAAATTGCAATATATTATAATTGCTATAAGTTTTGAGTGGTTTAAACTCTCCCGGGTTTTATGAGCTGGGAGGACAGCGGTGTTCAGGGATTTATACATTTTAGCAGAGATTATATGAAACATGACCTAGCCATGCAAAGGGATCTTGTAACACCTTTGAGACTAACTGAAAGAAAGAGCTTGGTAGCATGAACTTTTGTAGACTTGAGCCTACTTCTTCAGATGGCTATATCTTGAAAACTCCTACCCATGGTTTCTTTTTTGGACGGTGAAGTTTATACCGGCTATTAGGCCAAAGAGCTCAGACACTTGACATTATCAGCTTTCCGTCTTTCCATATTGTGATCCTTCACTACTTCTTGAAAAGGTGGAGACATGTTTTTCATCATGCCAATTTCACATTCTGTCTATCAGGAGTCCCTTGCATATAAATCAACAATCTCCATAAAACAACGCTGCAGATAACAGCAGCCCAGTGGTTATTCTCTTCATTTTGAAATGGTTTTATTATCGTGTTTATATCCCCACAGTCTTAGTGATTGTTTCAATAAGTTGTGCATGGCCTTGCAGGCTTTTAATAAAAAAGGGAAGTACAGAAATAATGAATACATAACGTATCGGGTAAGGGGAGGCACCTTTTAACTCTGTCATTCGCAGGGATGATGGCAACGATGGGGCTGGATAGGTGCCACATGCCTTTTAAACATGAAGCCGGGAGGCTCAGGTTGCAGATGCTGAGAGGCAAAAGCAAGGGGATGCAAGAGATAAGCAGCCTAGTGTGCAAGAATCAATGTGTGCAAGAATCAATCACCTGGCCAGTTGAATTTTGTACAGAAGGAAGGGAGCATAACCTTATTCTTCATCTCAGACACCACCACCTCCTAAAATATCCTGGACTAGTCCTGCTCATTGATACACAGTGAATCAGTTCAGCTATTTCATTTATACAAGCTGGAATCCAGTTGATGCACTTTCCACATGGAACAGCCTGTGGTCCAACTGGTTGTACTTTTTCCATTGTTGTAGGCTCTCCACATTCCCTAGGGTTAGGGGCACAGCAACCCCATGAAAGTGGGAAAAACGCAAATAAAAAATCCCCCACTATTATTTTAACCTGAGAGAACACCTCTCTTGGAATCTCTAGGTCTGCTGGACCATAGAATCATGCTGGAGGACCTACAAATGCCTAGAACAGTGTTTCCTTTAGTAATCTCTAGGTCTTCCACCACGACTCTATAGTCAACTTTTGGCAGAGTTGTGCTGGAGGACCTAGAGATTCCTAGAGAGAACGTAATAATCAAATCCACAAAAGTCAAAGCTGCAAATGTGGAGGGGCGATTGTAATTTTTATTTGTATCTCACCAGGATATGACATCTGGTCACCCTGGTACAGCATAGATGTGATCTGACAGACGTTACCTGTTCACTCTCTTACTTTCCTCTCCAGAATAAGAAAAAGCATGCAACCAAATGATTCCATGCTCCTTCTCTCCACTGTCTTGGGCAGAGAGACGTCCTTTACATCATTCATACCTTGGCCTAGAGATGCAAGAGAATGAACCTGGGGCCTCCTGCTCTCCCAGAATGCTTATAGCCCTCTCCAGATGCATCTCCGCATTTTTACAGGGACAAATTCAGAATGCCAAAGACTATTATGTGAAGTTAGTTTCCTCCTGCCCCATGTGCCAGCCTCTGAATGCTTTACATGCAGAATAGGGAAGCAAAGAAATGCCCTAGGATGATTTCAGCAGCTCCGTTGCTCCTTTTCAAACAAAACAGAATGTGTCATCTTGTGAAGACTCTCCATCAGATGGAGGATTGCAGCTAGAAGTTGAGCTGCTTGTTCACCCAGAAGAGAATCAAGTTGACTATCAGCCATCAGAGACAGACGCCCATGAAAGAGAAGAAAGCATAGAGCATTTTGGGGTTTTGCTGAGAGAGGAGTTTTTCCCTGCTTTCCTTCCCCTTAACAGAGTATGTCATTTTACTACTGGAACTATAGCTTGAGTTGCCCTTATCCAGAATTCCAAAATCCGAAATACTCCAAAATTGTCCACATAGGTTACTGAGATAGTGACATCTTTGCTTTCTGGTGGTTCAATGTAACTTTTCCATACTCTAGATTTCCTAATACAGGTTGAGTCTCCCTTATCTGGAATTCCAAAAACCAAAATACTCCAAAATCCAAAATTGTCCACATGGGTGACTGAGATAATGGCATCTTTGCTTTGTGATGGTTCAATGTAACTTTTTCACATTCTCGGTTTCCTAATACAGCTTGAGTCTCTCTTATCTGGAACTCATAAATGCAAAATACTCCAAAATTGTGACTGGGTGACTGAGATAGTGACATCTTTGCTTTCTGATGGTTTAGTGTACTTTATTAAAAGTATTGTGTATAAAATTACCTTCAGGCTATGTGTATAAAGTGTATACTTAAAATGAATGAATTTAATGTTTAAACCTGGGTCCCATCTCTAAGATATGTACTGTATATGCAAATATTCCAAAATCCAAAAAACTCTGAAATCCAAAACACTTCTGGTCCCAAACATTTTGGATAAGGGAGACCCAACCTTTAGATATGATTTGTATGTGTTTCACTTGTTATTTCTTTTAATTTTTGTAACCTTCCTTGTATCTCAATTTGGGAGGGGAAAGTGTGATATAACTTTTTTAAAAAAAATGTTCTTCAAGGCAAATTTTTGACAACTGACCAGCCACTGAAGGAAGGACAAGGTAACAGTTGGGCATTGTAGGGGGGCTGAAAATTGCTTTGTTTTAAACTAATCTTCTAATTTAATTCTTTTTAGTAGCTGCCCTTGTTTCATATTTCAACTATGATCTTCTTTTTCAACATTAATATGAGCTTCATTGAGTCCCATCTTTGAGGAAAGGAGCCATCTTCTGAAATATGAATATGGATGGTTGCGAGGCTCTTCCCATCACAGCATTTAAGCTTATTCTGTATACAATAATATCATTTAAAAATTTAAAAAAGGAAACGCAGGAGAGAATCCTACCCCAGCAAAACCAGAGCCAGCAGCCCAGGGTGGCAATGGACCAAAGACCTCCTTTGTGTCATCCCTCCCTTTCTGAGCAATCAATGTAGGTAAAGAAATGGAAGCACCTTCTGGAATCAGCTAAAAAACATAAACCCTGGAAGAAGACCAGATGATACATAAATCTGTTGGCAGGCCCAGAAAAAGAGGGAGCTAGTTCCACCATTTTGTTTCAGTTTAGGAGGGCAGCCAAGGCAGGGCAGCCTCTCCATACTACCAAAGCATGGAAATGTTATTTTTGACATCTACATGACCCAGAATCAGGAAGGATTCTGGAACTTGACATCCAAAACAGGCAACTTTCCCAAGCTCTGCTCATTATACCTTTCCCCCGACCTTTATCAGGCTCTTGTTTGATATAGTTAAAAGATGTTTTCTGCAGTTTGAATCCATTGCTCCATGTTCTAGTCTCTGGAACAGCAGAAAACAAGCTTGTTCCAGCCTCAAGATGACATCCCTGCAAATATTTAAACACCCCCTTAACCTTTTCTTCTCCAGGTTAAACATACCCAGCTCCCTAAGTCACTCTTCATAGGACTTTATGGCTTCCAGACCTTTCACCATTTTGGTTGCCCTCCTTTGGACACATTCCTGCTTCTCAGCATCCTTCTTGAGTTTTAGTACCCAAACCTGGACACCAATATTCCAGGTGAGGTCTGACCAAAGCAGAACAAGAGTGCTACTATGACTTCTCTTGATCTAGACACTTCACTCCTATTGATGCAGCCTAGAATCGCATTGGCTTTTTTAGCAGCTGCATCACACAGTTGACTCGTGTTCAGCTTGTAGTCTACTAGGACTCCTAGATCCCTTTCAAAAGAAACTTAATAACACTTCCCAGTTTCTTCTTTGCTTATGCAACTGAGGGTGCATCTACACTGTAGAAATAATGTCATTACTTTAAATGTCCTGCCTCCATCCTACAGGATCCTGGAATTTGTAGTTTGATGGGGGGGGGTCGCCCTCCTCTGGACACACTCCAACTTCTCAACATCCTTCTTGGATTGTGGTGCCCAGAACTGGACACAAATGTTCCAGGTGAGGCCTGACCAAAGCAGAAGAGAGTGGCACTATTACTTCCCTCGATCTGGATGCTATACTGCTATTGTTGCAGCCTAGAATAGGAATATTTGTCAAAAGGTTTTGATTTTGATTTTTTAAAATCAAGCTGTACATGGCTGGCAGCTTTGAGTTATACTTGGCAGGTTGCATGTTTTGCAGGTTTTGAGACACACGGTTTCCTGCTTACCCCCACAAAAGTCCCAGCCAAGATCTGGGCATTTATGTTGAGCTGAGTTAAATCGATGAACCCATCTAGCAAGATCAAGACAGCCATATTCCCCTATTGATCAAATGCGCTTAACTACTTACATAGGCTTTTTGCCATCTAAAAAAAGTAGTCAAGCACAAAGAGTGGTTTAAAAATTATTGCTGTGCTGGCTGCTGAGAGAGGCCTTTAATTTAATCCATGAAGATAAAACCTGAAACATGGCTGGACAGAGTGTTTGGGTGTTTGAGGGCTTTTTAAAATCAAAACGTTATTACATTTCTGGTAACCTTAGTTCTGACTCTGGAGACCAGGGACATTAAATTGAGGCACTGCCCTGGCTCAGTGCTAGGGAGTCATGGGAATTGTATTTTTTTTCTGGGACATTGAGCCTTCTCTGTCAGAGAGCTCTGGTGCCACAATAAATTACAGTTCCCATGATTCCCTAGCACTGAGCCAGGGCAGTGCCTCAATTTAATGTGCACTATTTCTGGCAGTCTGCTTAGGCCCTATCTCATCAAATGGCACATCCCAGGATTTCACAAGATGGAAGCAGGACAGTTAAAGTGGTGTCACACTGCTTTATTTCTGCAGTGTGGAAACCCAGAGGATGAGCGCAAACCCTCACCAGGCTTGGAAGGGAAGATTTATGCATTAGTCAGAGACGACTATAATTCTGGAGACCAGGATTCAATTGCCCGCTCAGCCATGAAACCCGCTGAGTGACCTTGGACAAGTCACACTCTCTCAACCTCACAGGATGGCAATGGCAAACCTCCTCTGAACAAATCTTGCCAAGAAAACCCCATGATCGGTTTGCCTTACAGTCACCATAAGTTGGGAACCTGAAGGCACATAGCAACAACAATAATTAAGTCCATTGACAGGTGGAATGAACCCCTGGCCACTTGAAAGTCTTCCGGTTTTTGGACTACAATTCCCACACTCTATGCTGGGAGTTGTAGCCCCAAAAGATGGAACTATCCCTTGCTCTGGCAGTAAGTGTCAACACAGATAGAGTCAAACCAAGCTCAATGAGAAACGAAAGGGAGGGCTCAGCTCTCCAAATGTGTAGAAAACTCATTAAAACAAATCAGATTAAATCAATGCAATAAGGACTCTGCATATCCCAGGGTCTTGACTGTCACTTGGGTAGGAGGATTGGGAAACTGCAGGGAGAGGTCTTTGAATGCTCGACTATCATTTTGCAAAAGGTTTGGCCTTCCTAAGATTGTATTATCTCTTCCTTCTCTCCTCCAGTTTCCCAACCTCCACCCTAAGAAAGGTTTACTGGTTAAACGTTAACCCTGGCTATGAGAACAAGAGGAAAAGGTTTAACCCTTAAATTAAAAACAGGAATCCTGGAGTGCATGTCCATCTAGCGGCCGAATGCTAAAATTTCCCTGCCAAGCTATAAATGAGAAAAATGGGGAAACATCCACAGATTCATGATCCAAGTACTTTGATGTCACACATCCAGTCCTCCAAATGGCAGGTTGCAGGATCCGACAATTCCTCCTTCCATCACTTCTGCAACTTAACATATTGTTTTCCAGAGTTTGAATGTAACACACTAAGGCTGCATCTGCACTGCAGAATTAATGCAGTTTGACACCACTTTAACTGGCAGGGCTCAGTGCTATGGAATTCTGAGATTGATAGTTTTATGAGATGTTTCGCCTTCTCTGTCAAAGAATTCCTGAGCCACAACAAACAACAAATCCCAGGATTCCATAGAATGGAGCCATGACAGTTAAAGCAGTGTCAAACTGCATTAATTCTGCAGTGTAGAAGCATCTAAAAAGTAATACCGGTATCAACACGCACTGCTCACTATTTTTTTTAATAATGGTGAGCAGTAATAATCACTGTTATAATGTTATAATTAATGATATAATGAGAACAAGATAGATATTTGAGTTAAGATACACACACACACACATTGCATAATCAACTTTGAAACAAAATTTTTGAAGTGCTATTTTGGGAAAAAAGATCCCCTTTTGTATTTTAAAAGTTTTTTTAAGCAACTAGAAAGTAGGGCATAAGTAACATGTCATTAGCTAATAATGGGGGGTTGCAGACTGCCAGAAATAGTGCAAATTGAGTCCACTTTAACTGCCCTGGCTCAGTGCTAGGGAATCATGGGAATTGTTTGTTTTTTTCTGAGACATTGAGCCTTCTCTGTCAGAGAGCTCTGGTGCCACAATAAAATACAGTTCCCATGATTCCCTAGCCCTAACCCTAACCCTAAAAGTGGACTCAATTTGCACTATTTCTGGCAGTCTGCAACACCCTAATGTAATATATCTCCCTTTTCAGCCAACCAGTGGCTAACAATAACAAATTACTTTTTCAGAAAGATATTTTAATATATTATTTATCCCAGGTATTTTTCCAGGTGCTGTCATTTAGTGGTTTGAATGCACTGTGGTTTGCCACACAAACTAGGATTTACAATCCTGGTTTAAAGAACTCACTCAACCCCGGATTGGGTTCAGATGTAACACTATGATCAAACAAGGAAGCAATGTATTATCCTATGTGTCAAAACAGGCAACAGGGGAAGGAGAGCGATACAGGGCTCATTTCTGATTTTCCAAAACCAGTGATTCCCAAACTTTGGTCCTTCCAGGTTTTTTGTACTTCACCTCCCAGAATCCCCCAGTCACCTTGGTCAACAGTCAGGAAATCTGGGAGCTTAAGTCCAAAATACCTGGAGGACCAAAGTTTGGGAACCACTGCTCCAAACCATGGTTTGGTGGTCTGAAGAATGTGGTATCTCAAATGCAGGAAAAGCTAAACATTTTAATGTTCTACCAGTTTTACCGAGCACATTAAACTCCATTTGTTTGGACTGTGCCCAAGATCATTTTCCAAGTTCTTGGAAGGAATGGCCCAAACTGATCTTCATTACATTTTTGTGGTGCTCCTTTTTTCGGGGAATGCCAAGAACTTCCATTCTTTTGAAAAGCAGCCTCTCTGTGTCTGTCAACACACTTGTTCAATCAATATGCCTGCTGGTCATCAAAGTGCTCTTCCAAATAACTTCAATAATTAGCTGTTGGCCAAGCACCAAAACTGTGTGAAACTATAGTGTGAAACCAAAGGACGGTGGAGTTGGGGGACATGCACAACCACAGCCAATCAGATAATTGTGATATCTTGTTTTGTGGCTGTGTTCAGCTATGTAAACAAGGGCACAAAACTGTATCCTTGAAGTGTCCTTGAAGTGTCACATAGTTTCATTTACATCTTTTCATGTATTTTCCTATCTCAATTGGAGTGAGGGCAACAGAGGAGCCACACTAACTCTGAACCTGAAAACTTGTATCAAGAATTCTTGAAAATCCAGAGTCCTGGTTAGATCCAAATAAAGGTCCCTGTACCTTGGATCAAACACTGATTGGAATGGAGACTGCAGCCAAGAAATCAGAAGTCTAGGGATAAAAAGGGCAGCTATGAAAGAATCGTAGAATCATAGAGTTGGAAGAGACCCCAAGGGTCATATAGTCCAACCCCTTGCCATGCGGGAACTCACAATAAAGCACTCCCGACAGATGGTCGGTCATCCAGCCTCTGTTTAAAAACCTCCAAAGAAGGAGACTCCACCACTCTCTGAGGGAGTTTGTTCCACCACTGAACAGACCTTACTGTTCGGAAGTTCTTCCTAATGTTGAGGTGGAACCGCTTTTCCTGTTGTGAGCTAGACAAGATCCTAAAGAGTAAAAATATACAACTGAGCACTAAAGTTAGACATGTCCAAGCTATTGTATTCCCCATCACCATGTATGGATGCAAGAGCTGGACAGTGGAGAATGCAGACAAGAAGAAAATCAATTATTTCAAGTTGTGGTGCTGCGGAGAAGTGCTGAGGATCCCGTGGAAAGCAAAGAAAACAAAGAATTCAAGCCTAAACTCTCCCTGGAAGCCAAGATGATTCGATTGAGGCTGTTGTACTTTGGACACATCATGAAAAGACATGACTCATTAGAAAAGACAATAATGCTAGGAAAGGTGGAAGGAAGCAGAAAGACTGAAAGACTGAATGCTAGATGGATGGACTCTGTTAAGGAGTTCATAGGTATGAACTTATAGGTCCTAAGCAGAGCAGTAGAGGATAGGAGTCTTGGAGGTGCTTCATCGGCAGGGGTGCCATGAGTCAAAGGCAAGTATGACTCAAAGGCAAGTAACAACAACAACAAGCAGTGATGTGTGCAGTCTAAACTCTTCTTATACTTTCATGGGTTGTATGACAGCATATATTGAATGCAAGTTCAAAAAAATGCAAATGCATCTGAGAAGTAGACTGACATCTATGACAGCTCATGCTGCCAACCTCTTTCTTTCAGTTAGTCTCAAAGGTGCTACAAGATCTCTCTACATCCAGGTTCCAAAAAGTTATTCCTCACCCACACACTCCACTCCAAGGAAAAGACAGTGTGATTTTAGTTGTTGGTCTCACTTCTTCCGTGATCACAGCAGCCTGGCAACACGGCATGATTTTCTTTGGGTCATTTAAGTGCAAGGAGCCAAGAAGCTGCTGATGCAATAGAGATGAGGCCAGTTGTCCTACGACATTTCCTCCTGCAAAAACAAAATGTTTCCTGTACGGTTCTGATGAAGGTCAACCATGATGGACCAGGGAAAGCATTGACACACTCGCTTCCTCTTTATGTTAAAAGAAGGCAGAATGCATTGTTGAGAAAGAGATCCTGGAGAAGGTCTCCTCAATGTCCCTAAAGTTAAGGTGAGGCTAAAATGCAGAGTGCAAGAGAATTGGAATCAAGAGTGAAGAGGACAGATTTGTCTCTCTGTCTAACATCTCCCTGCGTTGCACAAATACTCTCTCAGTGGCTTCCGCTCTCATTAAAGCTTTAATCCGATGTGACAGGGCCAGTGGGACTGGTGCATGGAAGGAGCCAAGCAGCCTCTGGCCAGTCATAGCAGAGAGTGGAAGGAGCCACAGGAACTCACCTGCTGGGGCTGAGCAGCTGGCAAACTAATGAAGGGTGGCACCCCCCAAGTCCTGGCACCTGGAAGGGATCGGGAGGAGAACAGAGAACAGAAGGAGAAGAAAAGTGGAAAGGGGGGGGTCACAAGATCGCCAAATGTTGGAGCAATGCTGGGGAAGGAATGGCGACATCCATGGAAGGCCAGAAAGGCTTAACAAGGGACAGCTTAGCAGTGGACACGATCCATGCATTCCACGTTAGAAGTTTAATAACACTTCCCAGTTTCTGATTGGCTTGCTTGTATTTAAAAAAATGTAAACTTCATTTCTTTTCTTTCCACAGAATTTGATAAATTAGTAAAATGAACCAAAATAAGATCATCACCTAGGTCCAAAACACACTGCAAAAGCAATCCAGTTCAAGACCACTTTAACCGCCCTGGCTCAATTCTTGGGAATCCTGGGAATTATAGTTTATTGTGGCGTCATTGCTCTCTGATAGAGAAGGTGAAATGTCTCACAAAACTAAACTCCCCAGCATTGAGCCAGGGCAGTTAAAGCAGTCTCAAACTGGATTATTTTTGCAGTATGTTTTGGACCTTGTTTGAACCATCAAGCTCAATAAGTGCATTTAATCTCAACATGAAGAGGACTATCATATACCTGTCTGCCATGAAGATGTTAAAATCAAGAAACCACCCAGAAAAAAAAGAGATAGCAACATAAAATCAGAACCGCTGAATACTAATGTTCAAAGATAGTTTTTTAAGAGCTACTACAACAACAAAAAGTATCAGTGTCAGCGGGGTGGTGAATATCACCTTCTCCCCCACCCATCAAAATTAATATTTAGCTTTGTAATGATTTGGGTGTTGGGACTGGGACTGGGACACTGGGAGACCAGGGTTCAAGTCCCAGCTTGGCCATGGAAACCTACTGGGTGAGCCTGGTCAAGTCACATTCTCTCAGCCTCAGAGGATGGCAATGACACCCCCCCCTTTGAAGAAACATGCCAAGAAAACCCTATGATAGGTTTGCCTTAGGGTCGACATAAGTCGGAAACAACGTGAAGGCACACAAGAAGAAATACTCTCTTGCCATGATCCATGGCAACAATCTATGGCTCTGTTTGGTGTGCGTGTATGTGTGTGTGTGTTTAAATTTAACACTTTTTAAACCCTAGTGATTATTTCACAGCTTGAAGAAAGGATGTTACAGTTTAGGATTTAACACACACCTTTTAATTAACAAGCAACAGCTCAAACCAAAACGGCTGCATCAAAGACACCCCAAGAGGTCTTCCAACAAGGCCACAAAAGACCCAAAAAATGACTATATTTAGAGTCAATGTGAACTTGCTTCCTCTGAATAAGCCTTTGAAGGATTCTTTCCAAGCAGCATCAATGGATTAGCATTTTTTTTAAATTTAAAAAAACCCTCCTCTGGAAGTCCCCTTTGAACAATGAACTCTGTTATGCTTAAACAAGTTAAATGATTCGCAGATGCTAGGTACTCATTAAGTTAATATTAGGGTTAGTGCTTTTAAAGTTTTCAAAACACAGGAAAGAATTGTGGGGTATTATATGGATTATGAATAGATAATTCTCCCAAGTCTGTCCACCCCCTTAAATGCCACATGTCCAATGCGTATGAAAACTTCTTCCGCCTCATCATGACTCCTATTAAAGATGCTGTCACTACAGGTCTGAATGAACAATGCAAGAAGAGCAAAAGCAATTATTTCTCCTTTTCCCTCGTGTTGTTACAGTTGGCCCTCCAGATTTGCAGCTTTGACTTTTGCAGATTTGATTATTTGATGAATACGTTCTCTCTAGAAATCTCTAAGTCCTCCAGCGCAACTCTGCCAGACATTGACCATAGAGTTGGTGCTGGAGAACCTAGAAGTTCCTAGAGAAAACACTTCTATAAGCATTTGTAGGTCCTCCAGCATGAGTCTATGATCAACCTCTGGCAGATGCTGGCCACAGAGTTGTACTTAAAGACCTGGGGAGTTATAAAGAGGTGTTCTCTTAGGTAAAAATAGTGTTATTTTATTTGTGTTTTTTCCACATTCATGGGGTTCCTTCTATTTTAACCCCAGTGAATGTGGGAGGACGACTGTACAGTAGTTCCATTTAGGATACTCAGAGATTTTGTTGGGTCCACACTTGGAAGCAAACCAACCAGATATGTACATCTCAGAGTAATATGCAGGTCACAACACTGTTTGTTGTTCTTGTGTGCCTTCAAGTCATTTTGGAGATGGCAACCCTAAGGGTTTCCTTTGCAAGATTTGTTCAGATTTGCAAGATTTGTTCAGAGGAGTTTCCATGGGGTTTCCTTTGCAAGATTTGTTCAGAGGAGGTTTGCCACTGCCTCCCTCTTAAGTTGAGAGAGCGTGACACTCAAGGTCACCCAGTGGGTTTCGATGGCTGAGTTGGGATTTGAACCCTGGTCTGATGTCCACATTGTACTTAGAACAAAATTATTGCATGATTTATGGTAGTTAATGCAAGGTAAATACTTCTGATATTCCTTAAATTTTAATCCATCTATATTTCATAGGCTTTCATGTAATCTATCACCCTTTGAGAAATTGCTTGTCTTGCATAACAGATTGGCAGCTTTCCATCTTTGCCTGGCTAAATAAAAAGAACAGCCCATTTGAGGATAGAAGTTTGCATTTTGGATAAGGGAGATGCAACCTTTATCATCAAGAACATGAACAGCTAGCGGGTTTCATTTACATCACACTAGATATCAATGTCAATAATCATGTTTGACCACATTTTTAAAAAATTATTTTCACTTCTGTAACATTGTTTCTGCTACATAACAAGCCACAAGTAAAATATGCAACAAACTACATTTACAATAAGGCAACCAACAGTTTAGTTTTTAATTGTTTATTTTATTTATTTATTCTATTAAAAACATCCAGTATAACATATAAAACAGCATATAAGGTGTCTACATGCATGCAACTAATAAATTTTTAATAAGATCTATCAGCACAAAAAAAAAAAAAAAGATATCATCCATAACAGTAAACCAAAACAGACTTTGACTTCCTACTTCCTATAACTATACAGTACTTTTTCTATTTCATCCTTACATCATATCTCTGCAACAGACAACCAACAGTTTTAAATCAACACAACAAAGCAGAGTACAAAAGCCTAAATAAGGCATAAATTTAGTATAGTAAAAGTCACTGATGTTAGGGAGGAAAAGCTCACCCGAACCAGGCAAATGGTTGGATTACACCTTAACTACGGTAGTTTCCAAAATGCTGCATTAGTTATGTAAAAATCTGGAATCTGATTCAGAGGTCACTAGGGTCACACCAGGTCTGAAAGAGGATTAGCCCCTTTGCACTTATTAACAGAGACTGGTCTGCAACTTGTCAGACTGAAATCCAAGCACCAGCCATCCATGGTCAGGCCAGGGAGGGGCAATTCATCCATAGGCTGCTATGCATACAAGGGCATTGAGCTTGCTGTTGACATCACAGGAACATGTGTGTATTGTGTGCCTTCAAGTCATTTCTGACTTATGGCAACCCTACGTCAACCCAATCATGGGATTTTCTTGGCAAGATTTGTTCAGAGGAGGTCTGCTATTGTCTTCCCCTGAGGCTGAAAGCATGTGACTTGCCCAAGGTCACCAAGCGGGTTTCCATGGCTGAACAGAGATTCAAACCCTGGTCTCCAGAGTCATAGTCCAACACTAAGCCACTATATCATACTGGCTCTCCACAGGAAGATAGGAAACATATATTCTGAGTCAAACCATTGGTCCATGTAGTGCAATATTGCCAACTCTGACTGTAAAGGCTCTCCAGGGTTTCCAGGCAGCACTCATAGAATCATAGCATCATAGAATCCTAGAGTTGGAAGGGGTCCCATGGGCCATCTAGCGCTGCTCCTGCTGAGTGCATGATCTCCAGCTAAAGCATCCCAAGCAGAGACCACTCCAGCTTTTCTTTGAAGACATCCAGAGAAGTAGACCCCATCACTTCTCTAGACCAGTGATTCCCAAATTCTCATCCTCCAGGTGTTTCAGACTTCAGTTCCCAGAAGCTTCAGCCATCATGGTCAATGGTCTGGGATTCTGGGAGACAAGGTCCAAAACACCTGGAAGGCCAGAGTTTGGGAATCACTACTCTATAGACAGTTGGCTCCATTGCCAAACTGCTCTTACCATCAAGAAGTTCCTTCAAATGTTCAATCAAAATCTACTCTCCTATAACTTCAAACCATTAGACTTGGTCCTATATTCTGGGGCAGCAGAGAATAGATCTTCTCTTCACCAGGTTGAACATGCCCAGCTCTCTCAACTTTTCCTCAAGTTTTGTCCTCCATGCCTCTTATCATCCTTGTTGCTTTTCTCGGAACCCGCTCCAACTTGTCTATCTCTTTTTTAACATGAGGTACCCAAAACTTTCTCAGCCCTACATGGAAATGCCAAAGATTGAACCTGTGCACTTCCGCATGTGAAGTGTCTGCTCTACCCACTCAGTTTCTTGCCAGAAATCCAGACATTAGTTTTTCCAACAATAGCTGGAGAGTAAGGCTGCAATGGTATGCAAACATATGACCAATCAAGCACCACTAACTCAGGAAGACTTATTTCTGATAATTTCTGCATAGGATCAAACACACCGCACACACACTGGCTGCAACAGAGACATGCAACAAGAGAGCCTATTCCTTTGGTGCCCAGTACATATTCTCTCTGTATTTTACTCCCCAAACCCGAAACATTAATCTTCAACCCTGGCCAATGTTTTCATCAGCAGATTGACATTTTAACAAAACAAATTGCATGTTAAGTAACTCGAGCAAAATATCCAGCTCTGCTAACTCAATTTCTCTTCCCACCCCCAAAAGTATTATTAACTGTAAAAGACAATTGTGGTTACATTGAACTAATAGATTTAGTCATTGATGTTCAGCTCCTTGGCAAGGATTGCCCGCCAGTCCAGAAATAGCAAGATAAGTCTGTTCAGTCATCCTGCCCTTCTGGATATCGCTGGTGGATATTTCTCCTTGTTTTGCTAGCATTCATTCATGCCTTTTGGAGATGAGATACCAAGGCCATCCTCATTGCCCACATCAACGATTAGTCATGATTTTGACTGTTCCTGGGTCAAAGTTGGGAATGAATATGGCAACCCCTTAGGCGGCATGACAGCAACTGGGCTTATGATGGGAAGGGGTGCCATCGGCCAATCCTGACATGGCAAAGCTCTGTAGGAAATATGCTAGCGGAGAGGAACAGAGGATGAGGCGAATGACCTAATCGGTTTCCCTGTCAATGACATGCTCAAGTCTGTGAATTTCATGATGGTTGACAGTATCACAAAGTTTGATAGGCATTTCTCTTGAGAGGGGCAAAGATCAGGAAGAATCAACATCAACTACAAAAAAGAGCACAGGAGTTGTGACACTGGGAGAGAACTGGGATGTGGGGGATGGATGGATGAATCGATGGATGGAGGGAGGGAGGAAAATGTGACATATTTCTTACAAAAACACTGAGCACCATAAGAGAAATGAAGTTGTTGGCTTTATTTATAATGGTTATTCTGTTGACCTATCATGCCTTGAGAGCCAGCGTGGCATAGTGGTTTGAGTGTTGGATTATGACTCTGGAAATCAGGGTTCGATTCCCAGCTCAGCTATGAAACCCACTGGGTGACTGGCTTGACTTATTTTATATACATTATTATTATTATTATTATTATTATTATTATTATTAAGTTTGGCATTGAATCCTGGTGAACCAGAGTCATTTGGAGAGATGTTGGGTGACCATATTTCAGCTTGGACCACTATTGGCCATGCTTATGGAGGTCTCTCTCTTCAGGGAGGGCAAGATAAGGCACTGAATAAGTAGAGGGGAAAACTGTCAGCTGCTCAAGAAGGCCAACCTCAGCAGATTTCCTGTAAATGCTTGGGACACCCTAAATAAATAAATAAAGACTAAACTAATCCCATTTGCAGTATTAAAGGATTTAAGCAAAAGCCATTTTAAAAGCATCAAGATAGCATTAATAATGATTTCTGAACATGGCGTGGCAATGCTGGCGACACTATAATCTTCATTTTTTTTAAAAAAAAAAACATTATTAATTGCAAGGTTATTTTTGTTTTTGGAAGCCTCGTAGAGTTGAGGGTGGAGCGGCTGGAATTTTTCCCCCCTAGCCTGCATACTTTTAAGACAGCAATCCTCAAAACTTGCATTTTGGAGTTGCCCTTGTGGCACCAGTTGGATCCTTCTAAAAACCCAGTTGCTCAAGGCTCTGTACCCAGAAGATGAGGAGCATTTTTGTTGTTGTTTTAATGGCTCTAATACAGGTTGTGTCTTCCTTGTCTGGAATTCCAAAATCTGAAATACTCCAAAATCCAAAATTGTCCCCATGGATGGCTGGCTTTCAGTGTACACAAACTTTGGCTGCATCCACAGTAGTTGTGTGGGTTTGTACAAATTGTAGTTTGTTGTGTCACCAGAGCTCTCTGACAGAGAAGGCTAAATGTCTCACAAAACTAAAATTCCCAGAATTCCGTAGCATTGAGTCATGGCAGTTAAAATGATGTCAAACTGGATTATTTCTGCTGTGCAGATGCAGCTTTTGCATCATGCACAAAATTATTTAAAATTCAGTGTATAAAATTACTTTTGGGCTATTTGTAAAAAGTGTAAATAAAACGTACATGGATTTCATGTTTAGACTTGGGTCTCATCTCCAAGGTATCTCAGGATGTACATGCAAATATTTCAGATTTTTTTAAAAAAATATCTAAAACACCTCTGGTGCCATTCATTTCAGGTAAAGGAGACTCCACCTGTGTGTGTTCGTGTGCACACGTACCGGTATATTTCTTTTGTCAGGTAGAAAATTACGCATAAGTAAAATTACACTGGTGTTTCATATTACACTATGAAACCCAAGGTATTAAAAAAAAAGACTAGATAAAGTACAATTCCTATCAACCTAGCCAGCATTCCCATTTGGGGAGATTTCCAATGTTTCCCAAACTCTGGTCCTCCAGGTGTTTTGAACTTCAGCTCCCAGAAGCCACAGCCATTTTGGCCAATAGTCTGGGATTTTGGGAACTGAAGTCCAGAATACCTAGAAGACCAGAGTTTGGGAATCACTGGCCTAGATTTTAAACTTGAGGTAGCCAGTGGTAGAAAGCAAAGGAGATATGGTCCCAAAGAGATGATATATGTCAGATGTATCTCCAAACCACATACAGCATTATTTGCATCATTCTGGTGAGAGGCTCAACTGTTCCCTCATTGTCTATTCTCAAATATGGTGATTCCTTCCATCCTTTCCTGGTTCAAGGCCATAGTCTATCATATCTCATGAAGCAAACTATAGTTTATGTTCTCCTGCAAACCATACCCAGAAACCACAGTGGAGGAAATTGCTAAGAAGGAAGGGAAAGGTGAGACAGACTTCCTCAGAATAGTGCCTTCTTGGGGTTTTAGACCAGCTTCCATGAGCCTTCATCATTGGCCATGTTATGTGGGGATGATAGGACCTGCATTCTCCAACATCTGAAGGACATCAGATGTCGTTCCCTATGAGTCAAAGCATAGGGAAGGAAATTTGCAAACTAGACAACTAGGTGTGTTATTCAGTTAAAAGGGCTGAAGTGAGAGGAAGATGATGGGATTTTTTTCTCATATAGATACAAAAAACTCATCTTGGGACAAAAAGAAATCAACATTTTTTAAAAGTGATACATTACCATATATGTGAGTTATTCCATGATCTTGAAATTAAGTGCTCTGTAAAAGCATTTTTGTTTTATTTTGTTTCTTATTTTGCTAAAGCTGGACTGCTAATATTCCAGCCACCATTTGTTTCGGTGACAGCTTCGCTCTCTCTCCTGCTTTTTCTCACACTCTCTCGAGCTCATGTATAAAGATCAATAAATCAAATTACAGTTTTCATGACCAGGCTGCTAAAAATACAACTTAATCTCTTTTATGTGGAGCTAGAATGCTGATTCATACATTACTCGGGATAATACAGCAAATGTTATCTAAGAGAATAGGTTGTTATCGGACTTGCCTGGCATTGCAGAGAAAGTGCTTATCTGTAATTTACGTGTTTAAATCCCCTTGAATGTTTTCTAGGTTTCCTTATATTTAGTGAATTCCTTCCAAAATTTGCCCACTTTGCATTAAGTACTCTGTTTCACAGATAAACAGCATGGCTTTGCAGAACATGTTATGCATGCCCTTTCCTTCAGAAGTATGAAACTAAGGGATGGGAAAAGACGATGCAAAAATGTTGTTTTCTGGAAGGCTGTATTGGCCATCTTGAACCTATTTTTCACATTTCTTAGCAAAGAAACTGTTCCTCTGAAATATTTCTGGTAGTGCTTTGGCTTTTAGGCTAGAAGGTTTTGCATAGTTGTTGCTGTGAGCCTTCAAGTCCTTTCCAACTTGAAGGTGACTCTATTACTGGGCTTTCTGAGACTGAGAGAGTGTGACTTCCTCTAAAACACCCAGTAGGTTTCCATGGGATTTGAACCCTGGTCTCCAGAATCACAATCCAATTCTCAAACCACTACCATGGGCCTTTTCATCTGTTATTGGACTACCAATAGCAGCAGATGATTCCCATGACAACGCAGTGATGAATCTACTCTAGGTTTTCATGGCAAGATTTGTTCAGAGGGGATCTGCCTTGGCTTTCCTCTAAGGTTGAGAGAATGTGACTTGCCCAAGGTCATCCAGTGAATTTCATGGCCAAGCCAGGAATCGAAGCAAAGCACTACACCAAGAATAAAAAATCACAGAAGGAAGCATAGTCTAAAGACATCATCCACTTAGTTCAGTAACCATTTAGTCTTCTTCAGAGGCGCTCTTGACAAAATTCCACCATCAACATGAGCATCATATCTTCCTATAGCGCATATTTTTTATAAGCTTTACCACTAATGCTTCTCAGTATAAACCGATTAGGAGTTGTTAATTCTCAGCACACAATTTTTTTCTTTAATTTTCTTTTTCTTTTTCCCCCCAAATCACACAAAATCGTCTGCAACGCAGTGGGCTCTTGTTATCCATTGGGGTTTGGTTCCAGAACCCCAATAGATACCAAAATCTGTGGATGCTCACATCCTATTTATACAATGGCATAGTACAATGGTGTCCCTTAGGTTAAATGGCAAGATCAAAGTTTGCTTTTTGGAATTTTTAATAAATATTTTCAAGCAGTGAATGGTGGAATCTATGGATGCAGAATCCATGGTTATGGAGGGCTTACTGTACATCAAACATCACACATGAAAATTGTTGTACTAACTATTTGGAAGGACTACGAAGAGACAATATGCAATGAATATTAGTTTTCTCCAAACAACACAAATGATGGATGAGATTGGAAGATTGCTAAATTGTAAAAAAGCACAACTTTGCTAGCAATATTTTAAGAAAACCCGATAGTGGCTTGAAGCACCTTCAAGACTAGTCTAGGAGGGTTCCAGTTGTACTAACTAACCTCTTTCTTAATTCATTTTTTGCTCCAAAAGCAAACTGAGATAAAAGGCAAAGCACTGAATATGCAGCTGTGAAACTGTAGTTTTGATTCCTCTGTACCAAGAAAGCAATGAAGAAACCCAGAGAATTTAGTGGGAGATCTCATGCGACCATTAATCCCAGATAATAAGGATTTTGCAAGTAATACTGATGCTGTACTCAGCATCATTCTCTATAAGACTAGATCCTTTCCTCATGAGAGAAGAGGCGATACTCTTCTGAGATGGAGAGGTGCTTCACACTTTATAACTCAAATGTTTTATCAGAAAAGCATGTGAAAAACTGATTATCTGCAAAGAATGTTTTATGCACAGATGAAACAGAGAATTAAAATGTGTTTGGAGTCAGTCTTTGTAAGATTGTAAAGCTGTTCTCAAGCTCACAATACAGTGAGCTTGAGGTATTTCTAAGGGTTGAATGCAATGTTCTACTCCCAAATTTTTAACAGAACTAATTCGAAATGCCCACTTCCCTTCAACCCAAGGAAGCACAATGTTCACATCATCAGACTTTTTGCACATTTTTCACTCCTAGCATGAACCCAGAATTCCAAAATGCAGCATAGACAGTTTGGCTGTCTATTTCTCAAGACAAAGAGAATGTCTTTTAGATATTCCCATTCCTATTTCCCAAGACAAAGAGAATGTCTTTTTGCAAAGCAAGGAGGTAGCATAGGAAGGAATGCTCCAAAAATCACATACATACATAGTCAACACACATCCCTCATCCCACCTTCAGTGACAAAATGACGCAACCAACACAACACAAACCTAACATTAGGCTGCTGATATTGAGCTAATAATGGAGGCTGATCTATAGATGGTAGCCATGGATGGTTGAAGAGGAGGCTCTGATCCAAAGCAGAGATGGAGTGGATTGCTTACTGCTGTCTGTAATCAATGGAGATTAATTGGAACCAGGCACTCTCTTAGGGTCTTTGCAAACTGCCAGAAATAGTGCAAATTGAGTCCACTTTAAGGGTTAGGGTTAGTGCTAGGGAATCATGGGAATTGCTTTTTTTCTGAGACATTGAGCCTTCTCTGTCAGAGAGCTCTGGTGCCACAATAAAATACAGTTCCCATGATTCCCTAACCCTAACCCTAACCCTTAAAGTGGACTCAATTTGCACTATTTCTAGCAGTCTGCAAAGGCCCTTAGTTTCTCCTCTTGTATCCATCTGTTTTGTGATTTGGGCCACAAGTTCTCCAAGAATGGAGAAATCAGAGGGAAGGTCATCTGTTCCTATCCTCTTCCTTCCTCACAATGCGTTACTAGATCCATACCTGAGTTTATGCATACAGATACTCTGGATAAATGTCAGTGTGGACTTTTATGTGATATGTATCAAACTGTCAGCACCCATACGTGAATCCTCCTGGAATACGTGATGCTAGCCACATACAGCCCTCTGCCTGTAGCAAGTTGTCTGCTTTCTTGGTGCATGAGCATATAAGTTCTGTCCTTCCCCTCCTTTCCCCTCCATATGTTCAAATCACTGGATCATCATTTCATTTTAAAGCACGTGCAAGCCCTAGGATTCAATATCCCATCCCTTATGTCACAAGAGATAGGTGTTTTTTTTATGCCAGAGATTCAATTCACCTGGGACCAAAGGAGTCTGAATCACATCTGAAACTCTCTTTACATTGTACACAAATAACACAGCTCCATCTCCAAAGAGCAAAAAAGGGACATAAGCTTTATCTTTGACTCTATCTTTTTTTTTAAAAGTGCCTTTTACATTTTCAGGAAGGAGTAAAAATGGACTCCGCAAAAAATTAAAATCAAATCAGTGCCTTCACATTTATTCATATTCAAGTCTTTCCACACTGTCTTTATATTTTACAGCCTTCTGCAAGATATTTTTCAGCCTTTTGTTACTTATGATTCCAGTACAGTATTAAACTTGACTTCCATCCCATTGAGAATGAGGATCAAACTATACATTACTTTAATTGTGTTTCTTAATTAACATGCACAGGACCCAGTATCCCTCTTTCTTATCAAAAAGCAGACACAGAGGTCTCTGGTCCAGATTAGAAAAGAGGTTAACACTTTTACCCCAAAACCAAATCCTGAAACAGCTGTTATCCACAAACAGAACTCTGGTTGGCTCTCAACTACTGCTATTTTCTGCAAGGTTAGCCTTTGGGATATCATAGATAAAAATATGGAGATTAGCAGTGATAGGATCTCCCCCCTCCTTAACATTTGGCAAAAAGCAGCCATCGCAGGCATGGTGGTTGCTTTGAATTGGGACCATGGTGCTGGGACAAGGAATCTCCTTTGCTCAAGGCTGTGCCCGGTTGTTTCATCCTTTTCTCCCCTTAGGGAAAATGCCCATGAATGATTTTCCTCTCCCATTCCTAAGGCCAGTACACTTAAATCCACATCCAAAAGGATGCTGGAGAATTGCAAGGTTCCTGAGCCAGCGGCTGGCACCAGAGCGTGAACTGCAGCAAGCTCCCTTCAAGAGCAGAAGCCCAGTTTCTGAGTATTTATACCATGCGTAACCAAGTGAGAAACTTCATACCATCTGTCAACCACGAGGATTGATATTGCTAACCTTCCCACACAAGTTGCTTTCCCTCAAATTTTAAAGAAACCAAAGATCCAGCCACTGCTCTCTGCCATCTCATCTAGTTTGGCCCTCAGTGGTTTCTTGGTGCTAAGGGGAGGGAGAGTTGACTCCATCCTATATCTTCTTGCAGAAGGAAATGGGGACCACTGTGCTTGGAAATGGACAGCTGTTCTATTTGCACAGTTGGTTACTCTGCATTTTGGAACCATCTATTATATTCTTTGAATGCCAGTTTCTCTCTGAAGTCCAAGAAACTACTGCTGGATCTTTTGTTTATAGCTGGACCTTAATCACAGAGACACTTTTCTGTACATACAAGCAGCCCTAAGTGTAACTTCATGTCTCTCTCTCTCTCTCTCTCTCTCTCTCTCTCTATATATATATATATATGACATGTGAACACATATATGCGATCTGAGCCAAGTCATCAGGAATATGAGCCTGTAGCAATTCTCATTATTGTGACATCTGGTAAAAGAGCTACTACAATCACAAGCCATGCAAGCCATGTAGTTAATACCAGGGTCCACATTCGCAAGTGATCCTAAAACATTAATGAGGAATTTTATGTTCTCTATTTGTAACCTAGAGTAATGAAGCTTCCCCAGCCTATGTGAGCTTACCGTCCTCTTCTGGCAGAAAAAAAGGAATTACAACATTGCAACTTCAGATGCTTTCAGTCCCTGCAATTGGAAGGCATGATAATGCATCTGGATCAGCCACATGCAATATAAATGTTAGGTTCTATCCCAAAACATAAGCACTCAGACAAAACCATATCAAGTCATTTATCTAGACCAGCATCCTGGTTTAAACAAGCAGGAGGTAAAAGCAGTATCTCCACTCCCACTGCACTCTGTTATATTCTGCCACTTTACTGGTAGAATCAGAACAAAATCAAAACTGGAAAGCACATATTCACAGTAGAAGAATGGAAGGAGAAAAAATCCCATACTATAAAAGTTTTTAGACCATCACAGAGCACATGGGACTTTGCCTCCTTCCATTCTTCTCTTTTACTGGTAGGACCATCCTCAAACAGCAGAAGACTTTGGATGAAGACTGTATCACTGGTCCTCATAATTATGAAGGTCAGATGGAAGTGGACAATGGTAGTAGTCCTTATGAGAGCACCATCAGAATGACACTTCACTCACAAGGGCATGGCATTGGAAGAACCAGATCAACTGAAGTGGTTCCACTTGCTTGTTCCAAGCCCACCAAGGTCATCCCCAAGAGCAGAAGCACAGAGCCAAGGTAGATAACTGTGAGCCCTACTTAAAGGAATATCTGGACTTGGGTCTTAATAATGAGCCAGGAAAGGATGGGGCAACAGTGTTACCTATAAGCTGAGCCATTGGAAACTAGCCCTTACTGATACAACATTCCTGAGCTCTTTGCTGGACAGCTCCCTTCGAAACTTAACATTCCTTGTCTTCAGCCCACACACATTGACACTCATGGCAGAAATGGGACATGCTCCCTTGAAAATGGAAATCTGGTATATACTGTATCTCAACTTGGAGGCTCCATATAGCCCTTCAGCACTAGTAGCCTTTGAAATATTGTATTTTCCCAAGATTTCGCTAATCATATTTCAAAGCCACCTAGGGTAATGGCCATCACCACATCTTAACAGCAATGCCTTCCACAGGTTTCTTATCTGTTGTGTGAAAAAGTACAATTTTGTGGGTTCAGGTTTTATTAGGGACAGGTAATCTCACTCTGGGCCCTGTCATACCATACTGTTGTAACATTATCATTCCACTTTAAATGACATGGCAACGTTCCTGGGATTTCCAGTTTAGAGAGGGATATGAAGTCGTAGGCTTTCATGGCCGGCATCCATAGTTTTTTGTGGGTTTTTCGGGCTGTGTGGCCATGTTCTAGAAGAGTTTCTTTCTGACGTTTCACCAGCATCTGTGGCTGGCATCTTGAAGATGCCAGCCACAGATGCTGGCGAAACATCAGAAAGAAACTCTTCTAGAACATGGCCACACAGCCCGAAAAACCCACAAAAAACTATTAGAGAGGGATATTTGGATTTTTCAACCAGGGACCCTTGGACTTCACTAAACTACAAACCCCAGAATTCCACAGGATGTTGCCATGGCAGTTAAAGTGGAATATGGCACTATAACAGTGTAGTGTGACACAGATCTCTGTGGGCGCATCTGCCCCTGTAGAAATAGTGCAACCTGACACTATTTTAGCTGCCACGGTTCCATCCTACAGAATCCTGGGATTTGCAGTTTTGTGAGGTACTGGCATGCTTTGGCAGAGAAGGCTAAAGTTCTTGTAAAACTACAAATTCCTGGAGTCCATAGGCTGGAGCTATAGCACTGAAAGTGGTGTCAAAGTGCATTATTTCTACAGTGTAGATGCACCCTATGTCTCCCCACAAACAACTCAAAATGTAATGCATTTCTACTATAGCTTTCCACTTTTGTTTGACAACACAAAGGGAATTACTCCAGCCTTCTAATCATTTTGCTTGTCTTTTCCAGCACCTTGTCTAAGTCTACAGTAAACTTCGGGATGAACTAAATAGAATGATGCAGTGAATTTCAAAGCTCTAGGGTCCTTTTGCCCAATAAAAGCAGGAGCACCTTCTGTCTTCTCTGCTTTCGTCCCAGATCTCATGCTTCCCTTGCCTCCTGCTCTGGTTTGGGAATGGCCCTGAAAAATATTAACAGCTGTGCTCATGAGAGTATGCATAAGGGCAGCCAAACTAAAAATGCATGTGAATGATCAAAAGCAATTCTCCAAACCTGACTTAATACCAAATTACAGGCAATAAAGTGCTCTAGACTAGGAGAAACAAGCAGAAATAATTGACAAAGACCTACCCAAGAAAATGAGAAACAAAAGAAAATTCAACAACAAAGTCATGCACACATAAGAGGCCACTCTCTAAGCCCAAAAATGGTGGCTTGGAATCTCAAAATTTGCACCATTTGTTGTTTACTCTTCCTTATACTTTCTGCTAGCCAGATTTCAGATTTTATAGCCAGATCAAAAACAAAAAAGGGGGCATTTCTACAATTACCAGATAATATTAACAAACATATATTTACCAATGTCAACTTTAGTCAATCAGTCTTAAAACACATACCTAAAAGGGGTTTTCTTGGTAAAACGTATAGCAATGATGGAGAAATATAATTAAAATAGCGGTGGCACAAGTGAGCATTTCTAAGCACAATTTCTAAATTCTCAACCACAGAGCAGTAACCAGGAGTGTTCTTAATTCTTCCTTATTTATGAAAAAGAAAGTTACAGGGAAAGTCCTTGAAACAGCATTCTCAGTGCAAAAGTTACTCCATACAACATGAGTATTGCATATATATATATATATATATATATATATATATATATATTAAAAAAACAACCTGAGTATATGGTACTGTCAGTCCAAAGACTCCTAAGTAAAATAAGAAACTCCAAAACACAGAAAATTCCAGATAAATGGAAGGATCCCTCTTCCCTGCTTCAAGATTTCAGTGCTTTTCTTGTGTAGTAAAAGGAAATATCAGCTTGCACAGACTTCTTTCCACACAGGCAGAAGAAGAGATGGTACTTGCACCATTTTCAGTTTATACTACATTAGGCTGTGACAAAGGAGTCTCCAAGGACTGAATGTGCCTCCCTTTTAAAGTCAAAAGCTCCTTGCAAATAGCTAATTGGAAGTCTTTTCCCCTATCATTTGTGACTTATTTTGTCTCCCACGAGGGAGAGTTCAGTTGTGTGATTCCCCACCACCAAGGTTTCAGGGAGTAACATTAGCATCAACAGTTTGGGATAACCTCTACTTTGGTGAATATATATCACAGACCCATATTTATGCTCCAGTAAGCTTTGTATCACAACAAGGATTTGCCTTCACATCTCAGTAGATATAGAGATATATATGGTGCAAACAAATCAAGAAAGCCAAATAAAGCAGGTACTTACATTGAATTCACAGAAATCAAGGCTATCCAGGCTCTTGCTTCTATGTATTCTCCCTTTTATTCTTCTTAAAGAAGGCTTTCCTTGGCTTATGCTACAATTAGAACCACTGGGATTTTCAGAAGATGGCGTTACCCTGTCAAAGAGAAATGACTGCATGTTAGGGCTATTGGGGTTGTTGTTGTTTTGTTGTAAAACAGAAAAATCACAAAGACCCTTTTATGAATATTACTCAACATCTTCACCCTGCCACCACTGTCATCTTTTTTAATATCCAAGCCTAAATACATGGAACTAAAATAAATGTGGATACCAGCATGTCTCTGCACCTAACCCTAACCCTAACCCTGCTGCCACATTGGAAAATTAATGCAGTTTGACACCGCTTTAACTGCCATGGCTCCCTCCTATGGAATCCTGGGATTTATTGCTTGTTGTGGCACCAGAGCTCTCTGAGAGAGAAGGCTAAATATCTCACAAAACTACAATAGGGGAAAAGAATTCCACAGCATTGAGCCATGACAGTTAAAGCAGTGACAAACTGCATTAAAGCAGTGTCAAACTGCATTCATTCTGCTGTGTACATGTAGCCTTTAGTCTCTTTCCCCTTTCTTGGTTGTTTTGCCTATGTCAAATTTCAGATTGGAAGCTCTTTGGGGCAGGAACCTGTCCTCTTGTGTAGCATTTTGTGCACAAATGGTACCATTTCAGTGCTCAGGACAAGAGGCATATGCTGTAATAAATATATAAGCAAGCAAGCAAGCAAGCAAGCAAGCGGTACTACTACTGTATCACACAACCCTAAATCGAGTCCAACATTTCCAAATCACTGCTGGCTCAAGCTGGCTAGAGTGAGTGGGAGGGGAGGAATGGAATTTATTTGTTCATTTGTTCAAAAAAATAGGTTTGCTGACAGTTGGGAAACTCTATCAGGAAGAGTAAAAGATCAGTGAGATTTCAGTACAGTTTTCTCCTGGTATTTGAACAATGTGGTGTAGTGGTTTGAGTGTTGGATTAGTTCTCTGGAAAGCAGGGTTCAACTCCTTGCTTGGCCATGGAAACCCACTCCCAGCCTCACAGGGAGGCAAATCTTGCCAAGAAGACCCCGTGATAGATTCACCTTAGGGTCACCATAAGTTGGAAATAACTGGAAGGCATACAACAACAACTGTAATAACAACATTTGAAGATCCCGTGTTATTTCTCCTGTTGTCTTCACTAGATAGTCATTTACAAATTTATGCTGATTTATGCTAAATGTATTTATGAATGCATGCAAATTTATCTGCAGGAAGACAAATAGAAAAGAATCCAAATATACCAAGCAACAACACAATCAGACTAATGTTCTAATTTTTGAAGGCTACTACTAGGCAAATGTCCCATGCAAATGTCCAGTCTGTGTCTGCGTCTGTGTCTGTGTGTTTGTGCACATGGATAACCGCATGGTCAGGAGCCTGCAAAAGGACTCCAAGTTTCCTTAGAGTCTTATGTTGTCAGGTTCTTATGGCCAAGCTGTCTATGGACCTTTGACAGCAAGAGAGAGTGTGTGATTTAATCGGATGGACTCACACACTGTAATCACCCTTTGACTTCTTGTACACTTCCTCTCCAGCAACTATTATTAGCCATTTATTGGGGGATAGAAAGCTGCTCTATTATGTCTCCCATTGGTCTGACCTACGTATGGAAGTTATCTTCTTAACATCCAATATGAGATTCTAGCTAGAGACCAGATTAAAAGGCATTGAAGCTCTCTGCTACAAACCACACATAAGGGGGAGTTAGTTAAAATGTCCACAATGACAATGATGGTGAAGATGACGATGAAAAAGAAGTTACAGTGCATTTATATCCTGCCTATATACATGGTGTCATACATTGCTCACCTTCTCCACTCTGTCCTTCTAAGACCCTGAAAGCAATGGTTCTCACTCAAGGAGGCTTCAGATACTGTCAGGTTTCAGTTCCCAAAATTCCTGCCTGTCTGGGACTTCTGCAAGTTGAAGTCTGAATCCCAGTTGCAAATGCCTGATACAAAACCAATGGAAGGTCTTGCCAGGTCATTCCATAGAATAGTACTTCTATCATTGCAAAGTCAGCTATATCAGGGCTGGAGAACATGTGATTCTCCAGTTGTTGCTGGACTACAACTCCCATCAGCCATTGCTAACATAAAACAATGCTGGGGAATGCTGGGGATTTAATCCAAAAAGTCAAGAGGGGGGCCATCTTCTTCATCCCTGATCTAAAGTTCTCCAGATGCCTCCTTGCAACAGCGATGGATCATAACAGAAGCCAAGCTGGACCAATTCCAGTTCTGAATTTATGGACAAGATAAATGAGCCTAAAGCTCATGGCCTTAAGATTATGAGTAGCTCCTACACACAAAACCAAACATTTACATCAAAGAATGCTATGGAGCCTTGTAACCTGACATAGTTAGTGGCCTCACCTGGTCTTAATTTGGCTCTGATTAGTCCCAAGAACTATTGAGTCTGGCCTCCTATTGCCTACGGTGGCAAACAACTAAGGCTGCTGCCACACTGTAGAATTAATGCAGTTTGACACTGTTTTAACTGTTATGGCTCCATGCTATGGAATCCTGGGATTTGTAGTTTGTTGTGGCACCAGAACTCTCTGACCCACAGAAGGCTAAATATCTCACAAAACTACAAATCCCAGAATTCTACAGCATCAAGCAGTGGCAGTTAAAATGGTGTCAACCTGGATTACTTCTGTAGTGCAGATGCAGCCTAGGTTTTACAAATGCAATTCCCAACAATCAAAAATTTCTTCTTCCACAACGCAACTTCTGTTCTTAAGTCGCTGCACAGAATGTAAAGCCACTACCCTCTTATTAAAGTGAAACTTATTCAATACATTTAAGAGCCTTCCTCCAAATCAGCTATTGACAAATCCGTTAACCTAACAGCAAGATGATGATGTAAGGCATAACATTAATTACACAAATCAGATGTTCTCCCCCCCCCCCCAAAAAAAGCAGATACAAAACCAGGTTACATTGACTACTTGCAGTGAATTACTCAGTAACATCCTTTTTTCAAAACAGGCAATTAACTTTTGCAATGAGAAAAAAAAACTGCATCTTGCAAATGCCTTGTTTAAAAATATATTGGAAAATAGAAACTTTTCTGCAAGAGTCACTGTGCTATTTTATAACACCATTACATTGTAAGAAATTACATTCCCCAAGTTTCACTCAACTATCACAACTAATGACCAAAATGGTCACAACGAACAACAACTATTTTATATATATAGGCCCCAACAAATCTATCACATTTGTGCTGGTTATTTTGTGTGTGTGAGAAAGGGTGGAAGAACTGAAAGCTACTCAGAACCAATATTCCAACACAAATAAAGAGTTTTTTCTTGAGTCTTGTGGAATACCCTTGGGACTATATTCAGAAACACTCCTGTGGGCATGTGGAATTTTATATCCTGAAATTCTCATTGAGGTAAAAAAAAACCCCTCCAGATTAAGCCACTCAATGGAAGTGCTTTTATCTTCCTGGATGAGAACCATTTTGGCTTCTCCCAAACAAAGATATAAATGTCAGTATAGTGTAGTTGTTAGTGTGCTGGATTAGCACTCCAGGAGACTAGGGTTTGAATCTCCATTTAACCATGGAAACCTCTAAAGCGATTTTGGGCAAGCCACCTTCTCTCAGCCTCAGAGAAAGGCCATGGCAAACCTCCTCTAAATAAATCCTGCCAAGAGAACCGTAGGTCAGGATCATTTGCACAGATATATCTCCAAGGGGGAAAAAAAAGCTGAGAAAATGCAAGCCAGTGACTAACATTATCATTTTCTCACCCCCCCACCCCCCCCCCCCCCGTGATAACACCTTTATCCAATGCAGAAGCCAGTGGAGCTTCAAAAGCTTGCAACATGTATATTGTGCATTTTGGTTGGCCGCATAAAAGCATCCCTGTTTTGTGGATTTTGGATGTTATTGTTAAGTTATGTGTCATACCTTATTGTACTTTGCTATATGGCTGACATGGTTACCCCTTGAATATGTTTCATGCAACCTCCATAAGACTTGGGGAGAACCCTCACATGGAGCACAAAGTCTTCCATAAAGCAGCAAATCCTAGACATTAGCATTGGCATATGCTTTTGTTGATGTTAACTGCTGTTGAGTCAGAATGAATGCACTGGGTTTAGTACTTGCAGAATGGTAGCTGTTAATAGTTTTTTGTGGGTTTTTTGGGCTGTGTGGCCATGTTCTAGAAGAGTTCCTTTCTGACGTTTCACCAGCATTTGTGGCTGGCATCTTCAGAGCATTGTACTGAGATAAGGACTTGGTTGAATTCTCAGTATTTCTCTCCAAAAACCTAATCTCAGGGTGTATCTATGCTGTAGAAATAATGCAGTTTGACACCACTTTAAGTGCTGTAGCTCCATCCTATGGAATTCTGGGATTTCTCAGGGATGAAGAAGATTCACCCCTCTTGACTTTTTGGATTAAATCCCCAGCATTCCCCATCATTGTTTTATGTTAGCAATGGCTGATGGGAGTTGTAGTCCATCTTCAGATGCTGGCAAAATGTCAGAAAGGAACTCTTCTAGAACATGACCACACAGCCCGAAAAACCCACAAAAAACTATGGATGCCGGCCAAGAAAGTCTACAACTTCACGTAGCTGTTAATGTTTCTCAAAAACTGCCTCTGATTTTGTTACTTACGTTGACCCTAAGAACTTTTTCAAACTCCTCGGCTGTCTCGAATTCTTGTCCTCCCCAGTTGTCTCCCTGCCTTTCTTCCACCTATTCTCAAATCATTTCCCATCAAATGCCAGGTCTTTTCGCTGCCGAAGCAAAAAATGATGAGGTCAGTAGGACGCAGCTGAACATGATCGGTACACCTCACCAACACCCACCAGAAGGAGAAAGCACTGACGCCCTGAGAACAATTTCCATATTTGTATTTATTCATTTTTCATGTCCATAATGAGAACACTGTGATGTTCATTAAAATAATGGCTAGCAATCCCAGCCGGAGAGAAAGCACGGCACTGCAGATATGCCCAAGTGTAGATTGGGTTTTGAGCCAGCGTGGCGTAGTGGTTTGAGTGTTGGACTACGACTCTGGAGAGGTGCTACAAGATCTCTCTGGAGACCAGGGTTCAATTCCCTGCTGAGCCATGGAAACCCACTGGGTGACCTTGGGCAAGTCACACTCAGCCTCAGGGGAAGGCAATAGGAAACCGCCTCTGAACGAATCTTGCCAAGAAAACCCCATGATACCTGACCTTAGGGGCACCATAAGTTGGAAATGACTTGAAGGCATACAACACACAGACTGGGTTTACAAAAGCACACCTCCATACCTTCTCGGGATAGGGCTCATTCTGCTATGAGATGGGGGAAGCTTGTGGTGGCCCTTCCTTTGAATCCATTGCCCAACCATGTATAAAGAAATATGCTTCCTATTTATGGGCCAATAGAGACAGGGTCTTTTTAGAATGGGGGTAGCATGATCAGGTCTCTGGGTGATTTGCATTAGATCAGCAAGGATCTCGGTGTTGCACTTGTTTTAACATTAGGCAAAAGGGATTCTCCCAACACCCACAACACCAAAATATACTAAAATGAAGCAAGCTTGGGGTAACAGAGGATGCATCTAAGCTGTAGAAATAATGCCATTTGACAATGCCCCCATCCTACAGAATCTTATGATCTGTAGTTTTGGGAGGCACCTGCACTTTTTGGCAGAGAAGGCTAAAGACCTTGTAAAATGAGAAATCCCAGGATTCCATAGGATGGAGCTACAGCACTTAAAGTGGTGTCAAACTGCATTATTTCTACAGCATAGATACACCCTGAGATTAGGTTTTTGGAGAGAAAGACTGAGAATTCAACCAAGTCCTTATCTCAGAACAAAACCATGGGCAGAAGTATTTAATGGTATGTGTCTGTCTTTTGCTCCAGGCTCTGGTTGGTGGATTGCTGGATTTTAGGTGGGGGGACGGGGCCCTAAAGCACATCCCAGAAGTCTAAAGTGTTCCCATCCCTGTGCTATAATTCCTTCTTTTGCACTTTCCTTATGGCTAGCAGAGTTTCAGAACAGGGAAAAAACTATATTAATGGGGGTGAAGCCCAGCATGTTATCCAAATAAAAGAAGATCATGTATGGGTTATTTCTCCGAGTTTGCTTGTCCAGGAAGCATCTCTTATTTCCTGCTTCTCAGATTTGTGGTGTGTAGAAAGGGGGTGGGCAGACATGGCTCTAGAAGGAGAGGGACAATAACTCAGGGTGTAGCCACACTGTAGAAATAATGCAGTTTGACACCACTTTGGGGGGTTGCAGACTGCCAGAAATAGTGTGAATTCAGTCCACTTTTAGGGTTAGGGTTAGAGTTAGGGAACCATGGGAACTGTATTTTATTGTGGCATCAGAGTTGTCTGATAGAGAAGGCTCAATGTCTCAGAAAAATAACAGTTCCCATGATTCCCTAGCACTAACCCTAACCCTAAAAGTGGACTGAATTCACACTATTTCTGGCAGTCTGCAACCCCCCTTTATGTGCTGCAGCTCAATCCTGTGGAATCCTGAAATTTTTAATTTTACAAGATCTTTAACGGCTTCTGCCAAGGAGTGTTGGTGGTGCCTCACAAAACTACAATCCCAGGAGTCTGCAGGATGGAGCCATGGCAGCCAAAGTGGTGTCAAACTGCATTACTTCTGCAGTGTAGAGGCACCCTCAAACATGAGTCAAAGTCACAAGGTCCTAGGTTAAATCAAGCTGAAAAGGTGCTAAAAAAGATCTTTGCTTTCTGAAGACACACGCAACAGAGATGGTCCAACAATAAAATTTAGGTTAAGGCAGCTTCACATTTCATAGATTCCACTCTCTGGCATTTGGGAGAAACTCAACCCTGGAACCCTTCCTGGAAGAGATGGAAGACCCTGGAAATAAGCCATAATGCAGCAAGTACCTGGTTCATCTTTGCCTGCCACATGGCAATTGTATATAGCAGCATTTTAGGGCTGTAGGTCACAGCTAATCTGGAAAGGCTGGATAGGAGACAAAAGAGTCTCACAACAAAGACCATGGAAATAAATGCTACTTTCTTTAACAACACCAACACCGTTGGTTCAGTCCACTGACTGATCAAGTCAGGTAGCATCAACTTTAGCAGAACAAGAAAAAAGGCAGTTCTATTATTGTAAAACAAAGTAATAAAAACTTTATAAGCTGTAAACATTTTTACAGTTAAGGCAATGGCAAACTAGGAGTACTCCTTGCCAAAGAAAACCCTGCGAAATTCATGGGGTCACCCTAAATTGACAGGTGACTTGATGGCACACATACAGATAAAGTTGCCATAGATGAGACTGTTTCATTTAATAATTTCTTTCTTTGGATTTTAACCCAGCATATCAAGGTTAGCCTACATTTACAAAAATAAATTCATAAATAACAGAAATTGAAACCAAAATGAAGCAAAGAAAGAACAACCTTTTTTAAAAAACAAAAATATCGTTTTCAAAGGCACCTATTGTGTCATACTAACATTCTTTGTTTCATAGAATAGCCGAACATTTGAAGACATATGAATAATATACGGTCCAGCATCAGCATTTGACTGTCTAATTGACCAATGTACCAACCTTTACCAAAATAATACCAATTAAGCCGTTTGTTGTTGTTGTTGTGCGTTTTCAAGTTGTTTCTAACTTATGGAGACCCTAAGAGAGCCAGCATGGTGTAGTGGTTTGAGCACTGGAGTATGACTCTGGAGAACAGGGTCCAAATCCTGCTGGGTGACCTTGGGCAAGCCACACTCTCTCAGCCTCAAATGATGTCAAACCTATCACAGGGGTTTTTTTTGGCAAGATTTGGTTAAGAGGGGTTTTTGCATTTGTCTTCCACTGAGGCTGAGAGAGTTTGACTTGCTAAATTGAGTTTCCACGGCTGAGTGGGGATTTGAAGCCTGGTCTCCAGAATCATAATCCAATGCTCAAACCACTACACTATGCCATTTAACACTAACAAAACCAGCAGCAAGGAGTAATGGCTCCTTAAGATGATGTACTTAGTCCACCACAAAATGGTTTGGCTACAATAGAGAGGTAGTTGCTACCAATCCAAAGCAAATATTCTCCCATTCAGGGGAAGCATTAATATGTGGCAGAGCAGCCATGAAACCTCATGCATTCAACATCATTCACACACAACAACACTGAAAGTCCGTAAGTAAACACACATGTCATGCGGATATTTTGGCTCAGGATGCCAATTATCAGTCGGCAACGAAAAACATACTGTACATCTTGCCTCAATGAGGCAATATATTCTGAAAGCACACTTCCCGCTGATGACGCCTCCTTTATGGCACATTTCGCTTGCTTGTATTGGGTTTTCAGTAAATACCAGTGGCGAGATACAGTTTTAGGATTCCCCAGGTTAATCATTTATTTTCCAAGTAATTAGTGTACCATTTTATTCTTCCCTCTCTATCCTGGGCTTGGATTATTTGTTCTAGGCAAGAACAACTGGCAAGATTTATTTTTAGCATGTGGATAAAAATATGATAATTACAATATAATATAATACTTCTGAATGAAAGACAGTAGTGGTAGTGGTTTGAGCATGAGCCTCTGGAGACCAGAGTTTAGATCTGTGCTTAGCTATGAAAACACATTGGGTAACTTCGGGCAAGTCACATTCTCTCAGCCTCAGAGGGAGGCTCTGCAATACTCAAACCACCATGCTAACTCTTAGATCTGAATAGGTAGTTTGTTATGTGTCTCCAAGATATTTTTGGCTTATGGTGACCCTAAGGTGAACCTATTTCTTGGCAAGTTTCTTCGGAGGGAGTTAGCCATTGCCATCCTCTGAGGCTGAGAGAGTATGGCTTGCCCAAGGTCATCCAGTGGGTCTGTATGCCCAAGCAGGGATTTGAACCCTGGTCTCCAGAGTCATAGTCCAATGCTCCAACCATGGACCTGAGTTCAAATCCCCACTTAGCTAGAATGTATGTTGAATTAGATACATTGCACATTGACCTTCTTGGAGAAAGCATGGGATAAAAAATGCAATTTGATGCAGAGGGGGAAATGGCTCGCAATTGGAAAGCAAGAAGCATCCTTTTTAAATCCTCTTGAACTGGAAAGTTAGCACATTAAAAAGCTAGTTTGGGATACAGAAAATACAAACTTCACATGGTCAGATTTGAATTCCACTGGATGGTCTTGGGCAAATAACTCTGTTCCCTTAGAAATTCAAAGCAGCACAGGATATCTTAAGTGTTGCCTGCTCTCACATGAACATACCCAGATATGGAAATCTTCCTCACAGGCTAATTCCAGCTTTTCTGCACCCTTCCTCCAAATTTCCACCTGAAGTGTATAAACCTGTGTCAGGTTTGGCTCCAGTGGCACACTGTGGCATCAGGATTACCACAGTGTGTTCTGCATTGGACTAAATTAGGAAACTATTTTAAACTTTCATTGTGTGGTGGCCAGATTGCTATTGATATAGCTAAACCAGTCTCTGATTCATTTCCAGTTGCCATTCAACGTGATAGTGATTTAAGAGATTTCTATGCCACCACATAACCCAAGTTCTCTGAGCAGCATTCATCCACACACACACTAAGAAGAAAATCACAACTGGAAACACACAAATAACAAAAGCAAATCTTTAGAAGCTCAAACTACACAGTTCAGCTAAGCCAACTGATTCCCCTGTGTTTTGCAATCATGTTTGGAGGCCCTCTTATGTCTCACTGTCCACTGAAGGACAACCAAAATGATTTTACCCAAATGTGGGAAGCTTGACTGCCCATCAGTGATAGAAGGAGATCAATATCTTGGTAGAAGGAGTCCCAGGACAGGGCATGACCACAAACAAGGCCTTGTCTTTTGCATCTATTAGCAACACCACAGCTAGGGGTAGTACACCTATGAAGGTCTCTCCAAAGGACTCCAAAGAGTCCTGCAAATACCAAATATCTACACAAGCAGAGAGTTAATTGATGGAATTTCCATAATATACATTTAGGAATCAGACAATTTGCCTCTCTTGATTGCCTATTTTGACTTTCAGTAGTTCTTCAGTATTTCAGACAGAGGTTTTTCAGCCTGCTTTGAGACATAAGGGACCAAATCCAGTACCCTTGGTTCTACCGATAAGCTCTGCTGAGCTCCCCATGAAGCTGAAGTTGCTGAATATAAATATCAAAAGACTTTGGCTGATGTTCTTGGGTTCTTTGTGGTTTTTGCATGGCTGAAGGGGATGGAAACTTCTATGGGGTTGTGTAAGTGGAACATGTGAGTAGTTCTGGGGCAGGTCTGGGAACCATGCCCTCTGAGGAGCGACTTAGGCTGAGTATATTTAGCCTGGAGCAGAGAAGGTTAAGAGTTGATATGATAGCCCTGTTTAAAGATCTGAAGGGATGTCATATTGAGGATGCAGCAAGCTTGTTTTCTGCTGCTCTAGAGACATGGAGCACTGGAGTCAAGCTACAGGGAAAGAGATTCCGTCTAAACATTAGGAAGAACTTCCTGAAGGTAAGAGGTATTTGAAAGTGGAAGATAATGCTTCAGAGGGTGGTGAAGTCTTCTTCTTTGGAGAATTTTAAGTAGAGGCTGGATGGCCATCTGTTAGAAGTGTTTTGAATGCATCTTCCTGCATGGCAGAATGCAGTTGGACTGGATGCCCTTGGGGATTCTTTTCCAGCTCTATGATTCTATGATTCTATGAAGGGATGTCCTGTTGAGGATGGAGCAAACTTGTTTTCTGCCACTCTAGAGACTAGGAAACAGAGCAATGGATTCAAACTACAGGAAAAGAGACTCCACCTCAACATTTGGAAGAGGTTCCTGATGGTAAGAGTGGTTTGACAGTGGAAGACATTCCCTCGGAGTGTGGCGGAGTCTCCTTCTTTGGAGACTTTTTAAACAGAGCCTGGATGGCCATCTGTTGGGAGTGCTTAGATGGTCTCTTCTTACTTGGCAGAAGGAGGGTGGATTGGATGGCCCTTGAAATCCCTCCCAACTCTATAATTTTATGATTCTAGAAACTCTATCTTTTCAAGTCCGTTTCACAGGACCAGGCAGGTAGGCACCACATAGTAACTACTATGGGCTGAAAAAGCTTATTAGGAGAGAACTGAGTCACTCAGAGGCCTCTCTGCTAAACTAGTGCCAAGTGGAAGAGTGATTTGATGATCTGGACAAGAGTCCCCAGGAATCAATCTCAGAGACCACCCCATTCATTTTCTTAATGACTCTAAATGGCTTCTGTGCAAGTCACTCTTTTGACACTTGCTGCCCTCAGAATTGAATTAGCTCCCCAGAAATTAGATTTCCCCGATATTGTGTGATGATGAAACACAAGATAAAAACAAACCCCACAGTAATGACGCTGTGCTTTTAGCGTTCCACAGGACAATGCCTTTATATTACAGAAGAAATTAAAGTGGCAGATGTTCGATAAAGGAACCAAACAAATGCTACTACCTTTCCAGTTTTTCATTCACTGGGATTCAGGTGGATTATCTTCCTTAACAAAAACAAAGTATTTTAAACCTTTCTTATTAAATGATCTATTTTGTTTGCACTAACAGTGTATACTAATGTATCAGACAACATATGGACTTTGGAGCAAACTACAACACTGATATACTAATGTATATTTTTTTACAATGTTACTTTGATATTTTTTTTTAAATTCAGACATTTACAATTGCATTTGAGGTAGCATTGTCATCAGTTTTTAAAACAGTGTGAACAAGGCAACACTGTAATCATTATTAAAACATTGTGAACATTGACAATTTACTTCTCCTGGCAGTTCCTGTTAATTGTATAAAGGGCAGAGAGAAAGCATGATTATAACTATTTTTAATCTAAGGACTGGAATTTTGACACTGATGAAGTCTTATTGCATCTCCCCCAAAATGCCATGATTAAAATAGCAATTACAAAATCAATCAATCGATCAATCAATCTTGCCACTTGTTCAGTCAGTTTATACACTATTGCTCTGGAAGTTAAGGGAGCATTTAGAAAATAACATGATGCATAGAAAAAAATGGTTTTAAAACCATAGGGCAGTATTAAGAGAGCCAGCTTGGTGTAGTGGTTTGAGTGTTGGACCATGGGTTCGAATCCCAGCTCAGTCATGGAAACCCACTGGGTGACCTTGGGCAAGACCTTGCCTCAGAGGATGGCAATGGTAAAACCTCTCTGAAGAAACTAGCCATGAAAATCCCATGATAGGTTTGCCTTAGGGTCACCATAAGTCATAAATGACTTGAAGGCACACAACAACAACCACAAAGTCTTAAGGATATAGTGATCCTCTAACCATGCAATCCTATAAACAGTCTAGCCAGACTCAAGTCTCATTGAGTTCACTGGGCCTTTTTTGCAAACACATGAATGGAGATCACACCTAATCTGCCTGTCAAAGTGCCAATACTGGTTCATCCATAGGTATTAATTAGACATCCTAATACCAGCTTTCTTGTATTCTTATAAGAACCACCAATAACTGAAGCACAATACACTGATGCATGAGCACCTGATAGGCTTTGTTATCAATGCATTTTAAAATCTGAACACCAAGAGGTTCCAATGCACAAACATTACTTGGCCCCATTACCAAGAGAACACACGAAAGGATATAAAAACACAAGCCATTTAATGCCCAGTTTTACCCTTGATGTTTAAATTTCGGTCACTAAAATCTGTATACACACCTCACTGGACCACGTGTACTATCAAGAGAGAAAGAGAGAACCATGTGGCTCACATAACAGAAACCTCAACCATAGCAGTCCTTGCAAGAAAACACTGATTTAAAAAAGAAGGTCCCCAACTCTTTATTACTGCAACACAAAGATGTTTTGCAATTACTTTTCAAGATGCTATCATTTTACACTGTCACTTTGTATATTATTGTAAATTATCTTGTATTTCTCAGCCTCATAGGATAGCAATGGCAAACCCCCTCTGAAGAAACTTGCCAAGAAAACTCCATCATAGGTTGGCCTTAGGGTCAGCATAAGTTGGAAACGACTTGAAGGCGCACAACAACAAACAAAAAATAAAGCTTATTTAGCAAGTACCTAGCAAGTGCATTATTTGTATATCCTCTATGCAGCGATAATATTCACACCTAAGACAGTGCTTGAAACCAGTTCAAATTTATTCTAATAAGATACAAACAACCCTTTAAAATACTGAGGGGGTTGGGGAAACAAACTATGGGAAAAGTGTGACATGTATTTCCAAATACAGTCACAGCAGGATTCCTTGACAAGGCTTCAAATGAGCAAAATGGTAACCACAACATATAATACTTTAATTCTCTTTTTTATGTCAGATCTGTATTGATATACAGAAGGTGGGAGGGAAGGAGTCGGATATATTGAGATATGGAAGGTGGGAGGGAAGGAATCGAACATATCAAGTGCGGGAAATAGGAACAGATCAGCTCCAGCTATGTTCTGTATGATCAGCACCTTTCTCCCTCTGACATTTTACACTCTCTCTGCTGCAACCTCAGGTCATAGCAAGAACAAATCCGGTGGGGTTCTTCAGCTGATGTACATCTGACTCAACTTCTTCATGTGCCGATGCAATTTAACACCCATAATGGAGGCTGTTCTTTTATTGGCCTTTTAAACTGCCGTTGCACATTAAAGTTCCAATCAAACGTACAAAACGATGAAGAGTCGCATCTCAGGTGCACTCTTCAGAACTTGTATTTGGTACTGTCATTATTTTTATAAAGTAAAAAGTTATTTGTGTATTGCATTGTTATGAGATCATAATCTTCTGCTGTGTTTGTCCTCTTTAGCTCCTACTCTGCCAAGACCATATTTAACTCAGGCTGCATGCTCACTGCAGAAATAATCAGGCTTGACACCACTTTAACTGCCCTGGTTTAATGCTCTGGAATCCTGGGAATTGTAGTTTGCTGTGGGCCCAGTCAAAGGCCACATGAAATACCACATCTAATTGCTTCAAGTCAAATACAAGGGACTGGTTAACGAAATTCATAAGCATCCTTCTGCCCTACTCACCCTTACTGTATCATTATAGCATGATAATATGACACACAACCCATACACACACACACACACACACTCACAATGGAGCTCACTGCTCTAGTAAACTGCATGAGCAAAGGCCATAAAGAACAGCAACTCTTTAAAACCCGAAAGGTCAAGTTCTCCCAATACATCTGAAAGCAAATACCTTTAAAACTCTCTATCTGATCACCATCCAGAAGGCCAATTTCCTGCCACTGCAAAGATGTGCTTTGTTCACACAAGGGTTTTGTGTTTTTTAAAGCAAGCAGATCAATACACACCACACACACACATCTATACCAAATTGAATTTTAAATTCTTTATATGCAGTTTTTTTACACTATTTATTTTATGTAGTACTTTTATAATGATGCTCTTACATGTTGTATTCTTATTATTGTATTGTATTTGTTGTATTGTATTTTAACACTTTGTATGCGAGTGGCCTTTGGTCTAAGCATTACTAAATGAGTATATCTAGATAGATGATAGATAGATAGAGTCAAGGAAGGCCCTTTAATCTAAGCATTACTAAATGACTATATATGCACTATAAGTCAAGGAATACACACAGAGAGAGAGTCAAGGAATATATAGTCAAAGGCGGCCCAATGTGGCTGCTAGAATGTGGCCCATATAATGTATTCTAGCAGCCACATAGGGCCTTTCTTCCAGAATGGCCGGCAAAGGCATCCAGCAATCCATCCCCAAATTTAACCAACCTTTCCGATTCTAAAAGCACTAGGTAAATCCAAGGATATGGCACTTAGAAGCTCAAGAGCAGCTTCCAGTTGGTGCTTGAGTTGCAACAATGCAAGAAGCCTTTCCCTGCCTCTCCAACAAACCCCCTCCTCAGCAGTGACAGCCAGTCGGTTGCAACAAAGGACTTCCAAAAATCCCCACAAAAAGCCGGCCTCAAGGTCTGGCTGCTGAGTGCACAAAAAAGCAGAAACACCTCCCTTAAAAATTAATAAGCTAAAATAAAACAAACCATTCGGACTGCAAAGACAATTCTGCTGCTGCTATTCAAAGACAATTATACTACTGCTGCTGCTGCTGCTGCTGCTGCTTCCCAGCCTCAAGGATGTTAGGAAGCACAAGACAAAGAAATGGGATTATTATTGTTATTATTATTTTATAAAACGAATGCAGCCCGTCTGGCAGGAGGAAGAGGAGGAGGTCAAGAGACTGGGTTGGCTCTGCATCTCTCTCTCTCTCTCTGTGTATGTATGTATGTGCTGTGTGTTGTGTGTGTTGTGTGTCCCCCTGCCCCAAAGCCCCAAGCCTTGCAAGCCAAGCCCCAAAGCCCCAAAGCCCCAAAGAAGCCCCGCACCAGGCGCAATGCTGGGCATAGCAGCCCCCCGCAAGGCAGAGCGAGCCTCCTCCTTCTCCGGAGCATCCTTCCTTCCTTCCTTCCTACTCACCAGAGCTTCCTCTTTAAGGGCATGAGGCTGGGCCGGTTGGAGGCGGTCACCCCGATGGCCATCTGCAAGACAGTCAGGTATTTCTGATACTTCATTTTGCCTCGGCCTTTGCCTCCGTGGCCCCCCCGGTCCCCGCTTCGTCCTCCCCGCCGCCGCCGCCTCCTCCGCCGCCACCGACAGAGTCGCTCCAGCCGCTGCATGCAATCATCAAATTTTTATTTCCAGGCATCTGCCGCCCTGCGTCGCCGCGCTCCTTCCCCTCCTCCTCCTCCTCCTCTCCTCCTCCTCCTCCTCCTCCTCCTCCTGCCGCGCTCCCTCTTTCCTCTCTCTCGCTTTCCCTCTACAAACCCCCCTTTCCCCCCCCCCCATCACATGCTCCTCCTGCCGCCGCACTCTCTCAGCTGATGACAGGCACTCCTCCTCCTCCTCCTCCTCTCACCCTCCCTCCTTCCTTCCTTCCTTCCTTCCTTCTTTCTTTCTCTCTCTCTCTTGCCCACCTTGGATGCTCCTCTTCCAGCCTTCCTCCTCCTCCTCCTCCTCCTCCTCTCACCCTCCCTCCTTCCTTCCTTCCTTCCTTCCTTCTTTCTTTCTCTCTCTCTCTTGCCCACCTTGGATGCTCCTCTTCCAGCCTTCCTCCTCCTCCTCCTCCTCCTCCTCTCACCCTCCCTCCCTCCTTCCTTCCTTCCTTCCTTCCTTCCTTCCTTCCTTCCTTCTCTCTCTCTCTTGCCCACCTTGGATGCTCCTCTTCCAGCCTTCTTCCTCCTCCTCCTCCTCCTCTCACCCTCCCTCCCTCCTTCCTTCCTTCTTTCTTTCTCTCTCTCTCTTGCCCACCTTGGATGCTCCTCTTCCAGCCTTCCTCCTCCTCCTCCTCCTCCTCCTGCCACACTCTCTCAGCTGATGACAGGCACTCCTCCTCCTCCTCCTCCTCTCACCCTCCCTCCTTCCTTCCTTCCTTCTTTCTTTCTCTCTCTCTCTTGCCCACCTTGGATGCTCCTCTTCCAGCCTTCCTCCTCCTCCTCCTCCTCCTCTCACCCTCCCTCCCTCCTTCCTTCCTTCCTTCCTTCCTTCCTTCCTTCTCTCTCTCTCTTGCCCACCTTGGATGCTCCTCTTCCAGCCTTCCTCCTCCTCCTCCTCCTCCTCTCACCCTCCCTCCCTCCTTCCTTCCTTCCTTCCTTCCTTCTCTCTCTCTCTTGCCCACCTTGGATGCTCCTCTTCCAGCCTTCTTCCTCCTCCTCCTCCTCCTCCTCTCACCCTCCCTCCCTCCCTCCTTCCTTCCTTCTTTCTTTCTCTCTCTCTCTTGCCCACCTTGGATGCTCCTCTTCCAGCCTTCTTCCTCCTCCTCCTCCTCCTCTCACCCTCCCTCCCTCCTTCCTTCCTTCTTTCTTTCTCTCTCTCTCTTGCCCACCTTGGATGCTCCTCTTCCAGCCTTCCTCCTCCTCCTCCTCCTCCTCCTGCCACACTCTCTCAGCTGATGACAGGCACTCCTCCTCCTCTCCCTCTCCCTTCCTCTTTTCCCTGCCCCTCTCTCCTCCTCCTCCTCCTCCTTGAATGCTCCTTTTCCTAGCTTCTTCTTCTTCCTCTTCTTCCTGTCCTCTCTTCCTCCTTCCTCCTCTTCTTTCCTCTCCTCATCCTCCCTTTCCTAACCCCTCTTTCTTCCTCTTCCTCTTCTTCATTTCCCTGTTTTCTCCACCTCTTCCTCCTCCCTCCATTCTCTCCTTTCTCCTCTCCCTTTCCATTCCTCTTCCTCTTTTCCCCGTTCCTTCCTCCTCCTCCTCTTTTTCCTGTGCCTTCCTCCTTCTCTTCTTCTTCCTTCTTCCTCTCCCCTTCTCCTTCCTCTCCTCTTCCTCTTTTTCCTGAGCCCTCTTCCTCTTCTTCCTCCTTCCATTCTCCTCTTCTTTCTCTCCCTCTCCCTTCCTTCTCTTTTCCCTGTGCCTTCCTCCTTCTCTCCCTCCTTTCCCTCTCCCTTCTTCTTCCTCTTTTTCCTGTCCTCTCTTCCTCCTCCTCTTCCTCCTCTTCCACTTTTCCCTGTTTCCTCTCCTCCTCCAGCTATCACCCTTTCTCCTTCTCTTGGCCACCTTGGCTGCTCCTCTTCCTGGCTTTCTCCTCCTCCTCCTCCCCCTCTTCCTCTTTTCCTTGCTCAAGACCCATTCACACATGCCTGCAGGTCAGGCCAGCCCCAAGGGTGCTTTGCACATGCTTTGCAGACGCACACAAACCCAAAGCATCCTTCTCACTGACTTCAGAGCAATGGTGCTGGGAGCATTTTAGAGGCCACTCCCATGATGGGCACAATGGGCAAACAATGCCCGACATGTGGGAAAGGACCAACACCCACAGAGACAAGCACAGAGAATACTTCTCACTGCTTCCAACACAGCAGTTGGGAACATTTTAGCTTTCGCCCATTGAAGGGGTGATTGGCATTGTCAAACTGGCCAAGCAGTGTCTGACATGTGGCCCTTGTGGTCTCTTCCAACTCTATTATGATTCTATCTGGGAATGGGCCATCACAAACAAATCACAGAGACACACAGAGAATATTCCTCAGTGCTTCCAACAAAGCTGTTGGGAACATTTTAGCTTCCACTCATTGAAGAGATGGTTGGACACCTGGGAATGAGCCACCTCCAGCAGAAGACAGATGCAGAGACACACAGAAAATGTTTCTCACCACTTCCAACCTGGCTTTTGGAAGCACTTTTAGCTGCCCCACATTGACAGGATGGTTGATGTCTGCATGCTTACTATGCTCCTTAATACTACAGGTTGAGACTCCCTTCTCCGAAATGCTTGGGATGAGAAGATACACACACACACACACAGGTGCCCCCCCCCATTCATGGGGGATCACCCCCACAAAAATGGCGGCTCGCTAATATTGGAGCCCCATTGAAACGCAGCCATTTAAAACATAGGCACTTGTCCCTCCCCATGAAGAGTGAGACCAGAGACTCAAAGTCCGCAAACGGGGGACAGCTGTATATATATTTGGAATACCTATATTTGCATATACATACATAAGGAAGTATCTTGGAGATGGGACCCAAGTCTAAACACACAATGCATTTATGTTTCATATACACCTTATAGACATAGCCTGAAGGTAACTTTATACAATGTTGTTTAATCATTTTGTATATGAAACAAAATTTCTGTATGCTGAACCACCAGAAAGCCATATCTGCTAGAAGTATGGTGTCATCTGCATGTCTTAAACTGATGTTTCTTCCATCAATTTTCATTTTTAATTTTTTGTGGTAGGGCTTACTTATTTCTAAATGCCCTCAAGCCACTAGATCCTATCTGATCTTGGAAGCTAAGCAGGGTCAAGCTTGGTTGGTACATGAATGGTGGACCATCAAGGAATGTCAGGTGCTGTAGGCTATATTTCGTAGGAAGGAACTGGCAAACCACCTCTGAATATTCCTTGCCTAAGAAAACCCTGCAAAATCCACAAACTCACCATAAGTTGGCAAGGTGACTGGAAGGTGCATACGCATGGGAGATTTTCACATGGGGAAAAGTGACAGGAGCATACTGGGATGCTCCCGTCAATATCGTGCAAGTGCATGAAAATTTTCAGACGATGTTGCATGATGTCGCAATAATCATGTCATTATCCCGTGAATAAAAAGGAATTTTAGCACCACTTTTCATTCACAGGAAAGTCCCGTAAATGAAAAGCAACACTAGAATTCCTCTTTATTCGCGGGATAAAGATGCAATTATTGTGATTATCGCGACATCATCTGAAAATCTTTGTGTAATTATGAGATAGTGACAGGAGCATCCTGCTATGGTCCCATCACTTTTCCCCATGTGAAAATCTCCAAACACACATACTCAAGTAATTATTTTAGGATTGCAGCCTGAGTGTTTGCTTACCTGGGAAAATGAGCTATCACAAATATGCCACCATCACCACACATGTAGAACATTTTTCTTTGTTCCCATAATTTCCTCCAATGTAGTTCTTTTCAGTCAGAACCAGATGACATATTTTAGCTGCAATTTACTGACGCATGCCGATTGCACAAAAATTGCATCACCTACAGATGAGATGCATGTACTACCTGCCCATCATAGATAACAGATTCACAACCTGCGAGAACTTTTTATTATCTCCAGTGCCATATCAGGACATTCAACTGAGCCAGCTCACACAACCAGCAAATGACATTCCCCCTAAAATGCTGCTTTTAGAAGGCTATACTTTATTTAAAAGTGGGTGACAGTACTAGGGCTTATGAATTTTACTGTGCTCCCTCCAGTCTACGACGACTGTGGGGACCAGAGTTTCATTCCTCAGGGGAAGTTTGCCATTGCCTCCCCTGAGGATGAGAGAGTGTGACTTGCCCAAGGTCACCCAGTGGGTTTCATGGCCAAGCAGGAAATCAAACCCTGGTCTCCAGAGTCATAGCCCAACACCCAAACCACTATGTCATGCTGGCTCATGTAGAGCCATACTGTCCAACATTTGACAAATGAAAAAGTTTTGACTCCAGAGCTCTCTGACGGAGAAGGCTAAATATCTCACAAAACTACAAATCACGGAATTCTGTAGCACTGAGTCATGGCAGTTAAAGCAATGTCAAACTGCATTATTTCTGCAGTGTGGATGCAACCTCTGAACATTGGGAGACTAGATAGACCGATGATGTTAAGAAGGGGTTGGATAGAAATATTTACCTTTTACGATCACCAGGTTTGGAGCTCCACAAGAACACAGAGGAAGCAAGCAGAGCAGCCTCTACAAAGTGGTTGCTTGGGCTAGCAAGATCTTTCAGCATATAACAATCAGTCAGGTGAGGTCTGGGCTGACGTGTGGCCTGCCATCTATGCTTTTGAACAGCTTCCCAAAACACAGAGCCCCCATCCTCACTGGCAGACAGGCAGGAAGGGTAATTTTATTTAGGCAGCCTTTGATAGATTTGTTATTAATTGCTACTTTTAACTCCCCTTTGCTTTAACGCTTCCTTTTTTGTAGCATTTGTTTGCTTTTAGTTTTATGCAGAATGTCATCATATTCTGCCATTATTTTGATGCTCTGGAAGGCACCTTATGTGGGCCGGACAACTAATTTGTATTGATATTGCAAGAGTCCTATTTTGCATATCTGCTCCCATTTAAACTCAGCTACTGAGACCTCCCTGTCACACACACTTGCCTTGAAATATCCAAGTAGGACCCAGAAGGACTTCATCCTAAAAACTTCAAAAGCTATTACCTATCACCACAGGCCAAGATTTGTGAACCTGTGGCCCTCTGGATGTCACCAGACTCCCAAATCCACCAGGCCCAGTCAGCATGGCCAGTGCTTAAGGATAGTTGTTGTTCAACATCTGGAGAACTGCAGCTAATTGACCATTTCCTACATTCTCTCTTTACACTTGTCAATACACACAGACAGACCTACAAGATACAGCTAAAATCATGCCTACATGATGTTCCTTCTCCCTTTAATACTATTAGTGGGGTTACACAGGAAAATAATAAATTCAATGCATACCTATGCATACACACACGAAAGTGCAGGTTGAGTCTCCCTTATCTGGTTTTCCAAAGTCTGAAATATTCCAAATACCAAAACTTTTTTTCATGGGTGGCTGATACAGTGACACCTTTGCTTTCTGATGAGTCAATGTACACAAACTTTATTTTACAATTATTGAAAATATGGTATAAAATTACCTCCAGACTCTGTGTATAAGGTGTATATAAAACATGGATGAATTTTGTATTTAGACTTGGGTCCCATCTCTAAATTTAGACATACTTGTAAATACAGGTATTCCAAAAATCCAAATAATAATAATAATGATAATTAAATAAATCCAACATCCAAAACACCTCTAGTCCCAAGCATTTCATATAAGAGAGGCTCAACCTGCAACAAATTCTCACATAACCAGGAGACAATCCACACTGGAACCAATACATAGAAGAAAGGAATTTTTCTGTCCAGTTCAGACTGCATACTGCCATTCAGTCATATGCACACATGGTATAAGACAAAATCTCCCTTTTCTCCCACTGCTTCTTGATCACTAGAGATTGGCTATCCACAAACTAGTTGTTCCCCACAAAACCCCTTTCATCCACACACACACACGCATGCGTAATTCCATGAAAGTCCCATACCTAACAGAAACAGGTATACCTGATACACCTGTTTGTTTCTGGTGTACTATTACTTCTCTCTCTCCTTTGCTATCACGTTCATAACCACATTCATCTCTGTCCAACGGTTTCCGTAAAACCATCTTCCACATCACCAGTGTCTCAGATTCACACACCCTCAGGGTGACCAGATGTCCTAACCACAAAGGAGGACAACGCACTGGAAAAATGTATTATTATTATTATTATTATTATTTAGAGCATTCAAGAAAAATGTAGGGCCTTGCAAAATAAAGCTTGACATACTAATATACATGCAAATTCATACTTCTTAGCCTTGCTCAAAATGGAGGGCATTTTGGAATTCTTCCTGGACAAAAGGTAGGAATGGAGGACATGTCCTGGAAAAGGAGTACATAGGTTCAGGCTGCACACCTGCCTCTATAACATCCTCCTACAACTACCTGAAACTGCTTCCTCCATCCCTCTCTTCCTGCCCCCTATTTTTTGGGGGATGCTAGTCCTCCCATACACCTTACGAGCATTGAGCATCGCTCCATCCAGGTCCATGGCTTTCACACCCTTCCTTCACAACGGCCACCTACTTGCGGTTACCTGGGGCCTGTCCTGCTGTGCCCACTCTCAGTGTGGGGCTGCTGGGCTCCTCTCCCCTTGGCCCTGCCCCATGGGCAAGGGGCTCTCCTCTTCTTTCCACCACCACCAGTGGAGAGCCATGTTGTGGCTCTTGCCCAGCCCTGGCAGTGCCCCGTCCCACAGCAGTGCCAGGAGCCAGACGCTTTTGCCACTGCCATCCTTTGAGGCCCCCAGGTGTCCTCTGGGCCTCTGTCCTCAGCAGGCTAATCTCATTAGGGCCTAGAATAGACCCACATTGTTTTAATCCCACCTCCATTGCTTGTGCGTTGCAGGCTATAATCAGACTGCGGAGCCAAACAACATCAGAGTGTAACTATCTCATCCTATTTTGCAGGTTTACTCCTGTTGAAAGCAAAGTGGTGGGGAGGAAAATATTCTGGGCCAATGTGGGACCATCTTGAATCATATTTGGAGTGTGTGAGAGAAGGACTTTTCCTCTGTATCTCCCGTTATATTTTCAATTTGTGTTAATGGAAATCTGTATGCAGCTGTCAGAAATCTGCATGCAACCAAGGGAGGGGGAAGCCTACTTCTCTTAGCTTCTGCTGCTTTGTTGATCTAAAATATACAACCACCTTAGAATACTTTTTTAGTGAAAAAAGAGTGCAGAAATCTGCATGCAACACTCAGAAATCTGCAAGCAACCAAAGGAAGGGGAAGCCCATTTCTCTACACTTCTGCTTCTTTGTTGATCTGAAATAAACAGCCACCTGACCATAATTTTTCAGTGCAGACAATAGTCCAGAAATCTGCATGCAACTGTGAGAAGTCTGCACGCAACCAAGGGAGCGGGGGGAAGCCCACTTCTCTTCACATCTGCTGCTTTGTTTATTTGAAATAACCACCTGACAATTTTTTTTAGTGCAGACAAGAGTCCAGAATTTGCTTAAACCTCCAAAAGATCAGCCTTTAAAACAGAGGTGAGAATGCTGTGGCCTGTTGTCTGACTGCATTGCCCAGCAGCCAGCATAGTATATGGTGAAGAATGCTAGATGCACTTCAACAGAATCTGAATGACCACCTTACAATATGTTTTTAGTGCAGGCAAGAGTTCAGAATTGGCTCAAGCCTTGCTCTGAAAAGGTCAGCCTTTAAAACAAAGGTGCGAATGTTGTAGCCTATTGTCTGACTGCATTTCCCATCAGCCCTAGCCAGAATAGTAATATGGTGAGGAATGCTAGGAGTTGCAATTCAACAGCATCTGAATGACCACACAATTGCCATCCCTGCTTTAAGATCTAGACTGCACTATTCTGAAAACAGGGCCCAAGACATTTTGTGACATGGGATTAAAGATTTTATCACACCAGGCTGCAAAACTTGAATTGCAGCTGGATAATCTCTCACAAAACGCTGAGTCTGTCCTATACTGGCTTCATCTTCCATCGGTTCCTGGAGCACTCCTTTCCATTGACACCAAAGACCCAAGCCTTTCACAATCCTAGCTGAAGCTCATAAGATTTGAACATGGATCCTTCTGCATGCAAGGTGTTCTGCTGCCACTGAGCTACATCCCTTCTATGTATTTATATGCCTTTCAGATATACTAGTCACTATTGTGCATAGACTGGTACCTTATGCATAGGACTACAGTTTGGAGGGTTTGGCCCAAGATATTGATGAAGAACCTCAACAAAATGGCATTCTATCATGTACAAAAGCTGTTAGACCGACAAGTACAAAAACAGTATCATAAAAAGATCCAGCTGCTGGTGCAGTCACATTTGTAGCACCTAAAGGCACCAGATCCGGTCTAATCTTGGAAGCTAAGCAGGGTTAGCCCTGTTTAGTATGTGGATGGGAGACTGCCAATGAATACAAGGTGCTCAGGCTCTATTTCCCAAAGAAGAAACAGGCAAAACCACCTCTGAGGATTCCTTGCCTAAGAAAACCTCATGAAAAAGCCTTGGGATCACTGTAGGTTGACAGGCAACCTGAAGGTGCACTCCATCCCAAAGGTACCAGTTTTTGTCTGATCTTGGAAGCTAAGCAGGGTCAACCCTGGTTAATACTTGAATGGGAGACCATCAACAAATACCAGGTACTGTAGGTTCTATTTCAAAGGAAGGAGCTGGCATTACCACCTCTGAGGATTCCTTGCCAAAGAAAACCCTCAGAAATTCATGGGGTCACCATAAGTCAACGGGCAAATTGAAGGCACACACACACTGCACCTAAAGGTAGCTGAAAGGAAACATGGTACACAACTCTCTTTTCCAGCCCCTTGTTGCCACCTCCTACCACCTCATTTGGATCAGCCGTGACACCCATACATCTTCTTACAGAAGAATCAATTCCATAGTTTAACTACCCACTATGTGAAGAAGCTTTCTTTTATCTGTGCTGAACCTTACAACACTCCTTTCATTGTGTGACCTCAGGTTCTGATATTATGGGTAAACCTCTCTGCGTGAGCCAGCGTGACGTAATAGTTTGAGTGATGGGTTACAACTCTGTGAATTTTCTGTGAACATCAACATCAGAGGCTGAATTCTAACTGAAAGGAGATCTACACCCCAATTCTCTGTAAAGTCTTTTTACAAAATGACATTTGAACATATCGATGCAATGGCTTCCTGATCCTATTTTAGGCTGCTGAGAAGGCCCATCCTGTATTTGCACATAACAAAAACTCTGTTTTAAATTATACGGAGAAGCACTTCCATTAAAAACAGTACACTGTTCCCACTGTTAATCAGATTAAAATTACAATGAATGTTAATGTAATAGGATTTGCTATAATCAGTAGCAAGAGTAGAATCCCCTTAATATTAGCAAAAGACAGCTGAGGGTGTGATCTTCGGGAAACACCTCCTGGGCAGAAAAAGGAGCTAAGCAAGAGCCATGATGCTTTTACTATCAGAAAGGGAAAATCCATCTCCCATTTCTTCCCATGTTGAGGCAGTAAGAGGAGTACGTACAGACATTATGGTGTATCTCCAGGAGCAAGAAAACTGGTTGCTAATAGAACCAAAGATTCCTGCATACACAACTAAGAATATACAAGTAGGAATGTATACCTGAGTTACTAAAAATCAGGGATTTTAATGCAAAATTCTAAAACTGTCCAAAAGAGCTGTATAGATAACCTATTTTTGCAACCATTTTTGTCATCCTCCAAGTTGACTCTGACTTATGGTAACTCTACTCTGGTAAGATTTATTCACAAGGAAGATTTATTTATTTATAACTTGTGAATAAATCTTTAACTGCCCTGGCTCAATGATATGGAATTCTGGGAACTGTAGCTTTCTGAGACATTGAGCCTTCTCTGTCAGAGAGCTCTGGTGCCACAATAAACTACAGGATTCCCTAGCGCTGATCCAGGGCAGTTAAAGTGGTCTCAAACTGGATTATTTCTGCAGTGTGTTTTGGACCTAAGACCCATTGAAATCAAGGCAGAATCTTCCCCTTCCCAGTAGACTATGGCAAAAGCAAACTCTTGCAGGCTTTCCCAGCTTGTGTGATCTTTCCTTGTGAATAACTTTTGGCATCTTGGTCACACTTTGATTTTGCTTGGCTGCATGTGTCCCAGTTTTCATCTGTGAAAGCTTGGAAAGTATGGATTTGTTAATGCAATGGGCTACAATTCTTCTACAGCAGCAGATGTCTCTGTGCCAATTTATTAAAATTTTGCAGCACTTGCATTCCAACATTTTCAAAAGGCTTGCATGATGTAAAAAGGGTGCCTTGGGCTCTACATACTTTAGAAACCACCTTTATCCCTTGCTATTATCCTGCTATTGTGAGTTTAGTTAGCAGAGAGTAGAGCCTTTGATGGGATGATGCTAATACTCTTCGAGATGTTTCTAAAGTACTCTGAATTTCTGCCTGAATTTCAGAGTTCAAATATATAGCTGTGTTAGTCTGTAGAATCAGTATGTAGAGAGATCTTGTAGAACCTTTGAGACTCACTGAAATAAAGAAGTTCGCAGCATGAGCTTTCCTGGACTAAAGTCTACTTCTTCAGATGCATTTGTAGACTTAAGTCTACAAAAGCTCATGCTGCCAACTTCTTTCTTTCAGTTAATCTCAAAGGTGCTACAGGAGCTCTTTACATACTGAATTTCAGAGTGGGATATTTCTAGACAGATAATCACTTGTCACTGATTTTCCACTCTTTTCCTGCATGCATACTAATGGATCATTCACATATTGTTGCTTTTTAGTGCAACTATGTGAATAATCTCACTCATGCATTCTGGGTTTGTTATTCCCACTATGGAACCACATGTCTGCGAGTTTGGTTGTTCACATGTGTCAGTACTTGAATAAAGATGGATTCAATGACACAGGTGTATTCGAAGCACATTCATGGCATGCAGAGTTTTATCCTGGGTCTATTTGCATGGGTTATTCACACTGCTGAGAAGGCAAATCTTTTAGAAAAACTTGGAAAAAACTTGAGGGGAAACCCAACTGGGTTAAGTGGGATTTTTTGGCAGCCTTCCCTCCAAACGTAGGCCCCATTCACATTGCAAAAAACCCACTTAACTCGGGATATTCGGTACCCTTTTCCCCCCCAAACTTTTCCTGAAAGATCCGAAACATCGGCAGTGTGAATAAACTTCCAAATCAATTTGGATCACTCTATGTTGTTCTTTTGAAGGGAGGTGGTTTCATTTAAACCCGAAACAATGGCATGTGTGAATAACATTAGGGTTAAACATTAGGGCAAATCTCGAAGAGATTTGCAAACACAAAACAAAATGGGAACAATAAACCTGGTATGCATCAGTGCAGTGATCTGCATCTCCTTGGGACAAAAAAATGAGTGCAAATGCCTCCTTAATTGGGTGCATTCAAAATGCATATGTGCAAGAAAGAGTCAACCCACATTCTACTGGAATTATTTTCACCATCTGAATAACCCTAGAAATGCATTTTCCACAGAGGGCACTGTGCTTCCTTTGACTGCCCACACTATTATCCTGCCATCTATCATCCATATTGGTGCTCTTGGGACCAACTCAGTGGCTTTTGATTGAAGACTCTGCTTCAGATTTAAGCAGATGGCTTGCAAAGTGCCGAACTTCTCAGCTGCCAACCTCTTACCAGAAACTCCTCTTTAGGAAGGCTGCCAGCCTGACTTCTCTCTCTCTCTCACTGGAAGAGTAGTTAAGCAAAATAAATAAATAAATTTAAATATATATTTTTTTAAATTGGTTCAAGAAAGAAATGTTCTGGATGAAATTTAAATTTTCTGTTTCTTTGATGCTATTTTATGTAGCCTTTATCTGCTATAACAGCTTTGAAACTTTTCAAGACTACAATTTCAACCATCTTATCTATTCTGCCTTTATGCTTTATGGGAACTCTGTATTCTGTATTGTATAGAGTAGGACCTGAGCATCCACAGAAACCAAAATCTGTGGGTGCTCATATCCTACTCTACAATTGCATTGCAAAATGGTGTCCCTTATATAAACTGGAAAAATCAAGTTTTGCTTTTGGGATTTTGTGTTTGTGTATGTGTGTGGCATATTTTCAGTCCATGGATGGTTGAAATCTGTGGATGCAGAATCCGTTGTCACAAAGGACCAGCTGTATAAAGCACTTTCTATATTCTTAATACTGTCAAGATGAGAAGCCAAAATTAGACAATCTTTAGGAGAGAAATGTTCAAAATGAAAATCCTCTCAAACGGTTGCCAACAAAAGGAGATGCCACTTGCAAAGCACTTTGAAAACATGAAAATATACAATAATGTGGTTGTTCCTTTTATTTTCTCACTCTTGGGCTTGAAACAGAAAGAGTATGAGTTTGTGGCATCCAAGAGTGAGGAGACAGGATGTGCAATGGAAAGGTGAAAAGTACAGAATTTAGATCTGAAAGGGGACTGGATCCGCAAGGAGAAGGGTCTACTATAGGGAGAGGAGAGAAAATGTCCTCCCAGAAGACAAACAAAGCAGTGATGATGACGCAGAAGCACAGGAGCCAAAAATGAAACCGGCAATTGGCCACAGGAGAGAGCATGTTGGAGCACCTTTGTTGAGAGGCGTAATAAATCCTAGCTTATTGTTAATGGCAGACAAGGAGGATGACCTGCAGAATTAGCAGCCAAGGGCAAAGGCACAGGAGAGGAGCAAGGATAAATCAAGAGAGAAGGCGTCCTACTTGGCAAGGCTACCTGAATGCAATTCCACCTGCTGGCCAGCCTACAAGGAAAGATCCTAACACACAAACACATACCAGGTCAAGATCTTAGTCCAGGCAGGCAGCTCTGTAAGCAAAAACTGTGTGTACAGTAGGCCTTTGGTATCTGCTGAGGTTTGGCTCCAGGACCCCCTAAGATACCAAAATCCATGGATGCTCAAATCCTATTAAATATAATTGTATCTCTTATATAAGATTGCAAAATCAAGGTTTGCTTTTTGGAATTTATATACAGTCAGCCCTCTACATCTGCAGCTTTCACTTTTGTAGATTTTATTATTTACAGATTGGATTGATACGTTGTCTCTAGGAATCTCTAGGTCCTCCAGCGTGACTCTGCTCAAAGTTGACAATAGAGTTACACTTGAGGACCTAGAGATTCCTAGAGAAAACATTTCTCTAGACATTTGTAGGTCCTCCAGTGTGAATCTATGGTCAGCTTCCAACTGAAGTTGACCATACAGTTGTACTGGAGGACCTAGAAATTCCTAGAGAAATGTTCTCTCAGGTAAAAACGAACACAAAAAACCCAGTGGTTTTATATTTGCTGTTTTTTCCATTTTCATAGGGTTCCTGTGCTCTTAACCCCAGCAAATATGGAGGGCCCACTGTATATACCAGTATATTAAATATTTTCAAGGCATAGATGCTTGAGTCTGTGGATAAATAATCTGTCGGAGGGATGACTGCATATGTGTTGAGAGAAAACTAAAGGTGTATAAAGGAGCAAGGAAATGGAATGTAACCATGCCTGTATGAAGAGCTACACTGGCTAACAAGTCCAGGATATCTAAAGGATTTATTCTCCCATACAATCCTGCCCATGTTTTGAGATCTTTTGAGGATACCCTTCTTTCTGACCCACCAACTTCACAGGCACATCTGGCAGGAATGTAGGAATGATTGCACGCCTTCAAGTTGTTTCCATCTTATGGCTACCCAAAGGTGAACCTATCATGGGATTTTCTGGAGCTGAGAGTGTGTGACTCACCCAAATACTCAACCCATGGGTTTCCATGGTCAAGTGGGGAATCAAACCCTGATCTTCCTTGACTAGAGACTAATATACCCTGGTGACTTTACCCCTTCCTCCTCTCCATCCTCCTCACCTTCCTCTCTCAAGAAATCCCAACTGCTTCCTCTCATAAAACATCTTTCCCTTTTATTTAAAATGGCCTTTACCACTTATTCCATGCACTAGCTTCTATGCCTATCTGAAAGAAACCAGTTTAAACAGCAAGAGACTTAAAATAATTAATCTACAGTACAGGCTATTTAACTAAAGTAACGTTAATGTATCAACTGCATTAATTTTAAAAACCCACCATAGTTCTCATCAATTATTTCAGTGCCTTTGTGTTGACTGGTCTAGAATGCTGGAAGAGAGCAGCAAGGTTGTTTTTTGGTGAGCAACAGTGCAAAATCTCACCTCCGTATCCCTTTCTTAATGGAGTAGGGCCTTTTATTTTATCTTTTAAAAAGAGAAGTGAACATTTTGAAAACCACTAGATGGGCACCAGTTGTGCTCTGTACCATATATGAAAATACCACACACAAATGCAAAACACACAGAAGAGTGCTTCATGAGCCATTACAAATGCACACTCAAAAGCAACCGAGGTCCTACTTTCATCTAATATCTTCTCTTGCTGGAACCTAATCTAGCAACTTCCATTTTCTTTTAGGAAACCGGCTTCGCCAGGAAAGCTCCATCTACCCCCAACAAACGTGTAGATTTTCATTATATCAGAAAACCAAAGATGCTTGTCACAACCTTGGTGTTTTGATGCTCTAAATCAATTTACTCCATCCTAGCACCTTCATCATCAGTCATCCCCAGGTGTTGCCACCATGATCGTGCTACTTGAAGATGACAGGCATCGTAGTCCATTAAATGTGGAAGGCACAGGTTGGAGGTGGATGACACAAGTTGTCAAAAGATAAGAAAAGTTATAGGTTAAATCTAACTGTTGGACCCAACTAGAGTAGATTGATTGGTGGGGCTTGATAAGTCTTATTGATTTAGTGGATTATTCAAGCTGGAACTAACAATTGGATTCAGCCGTATGTTCCCAGTGGACACATCTATAATATAATGCATGCACAACACACACCTGAAGACAAAATGTTAAATAGTACTGCTGTATCTCTTCTTCATAATTACATTTATATCCTACCTGTCCCTCAGTGAGCTCAAGGAAGTGTACATGGTTCTCCTCTTCCTTACTTTATCTTCAGAGCAAAACTGAAAGAGTCAGCCTGACGTTACTCCTGTCGCATTTACTGCAGAATTAATGTACTTTGATACTACTTTAACAGTCATGGCTCAATGCTATGGAATTCTGGGATTTGTAGTTTGGTGAGATATTTAGCCTTCTCTCTCAGAGATCTTTGGTGCCCCACTAAACTACAGATCCCAGGATTCCATAGGCTGGATCCATGACATTTAAAGCAGTATCAAACTGCATTAATTCTGCAGTATAGAGGCAGCCTCAGTGGGTCTTACGGCTCAGTAGGGATCAGAGCTTGGCTCTATCAAGTCTCCGCTCAAAAATATTCACTCACAACTATATTCTCAAACATACCCAGATTCTATCCCTCCTCTGAAAGATCAACCATGTAATGATATCCAACGGCCAAGACACATCATTTTGATTTTATGATGAATAGAATGTTCAGGTTATATAATTTTAAGATATAAGGAAAGTCAACTGTCTTAACTATTAATCTAAATACAATTTACACTGCAAATCTATATCAGTTTTATGCTAGTTTACTTATCATAGAGGGGAAAGCAATGACAAACCTCCTCTGAACAAATCTTGCCAAGAAAAAACAATGATAGGATTGCCTTAGGGTTGCCATAAGTCGGAATTGACTTCAAGAGTGGTGTAGTGGTTTGAGCATTGGACTCTGGCTTAGCCATGGAAACCCACTGGATGACCTTGGGCAAGTCACACTCTCTCTGCCTCAGAAGATGGCAATGGCAATCCCCCTCTGAAGAAATTGCCCAAGTAAATCCCATGATATGTTTGCCTCATGGTTGCCATAGGTTGGAAACAACTTGAAAGCACACAAGAATAACAACTTATCATGGATTTCCCAAGCCATTAAGGGACATGTAGTTGAGTGAGGATGCTAAGCAGAGTTCCCAGGCAAGTTCACAAAACAATAGTTCCCAAGGTTCCATGCTGGGAAGATAGTACTATTTAACCCATTTTGGTACACTGCATGGATATGCCATTCATGATTTTGTATACATTTCATTTTATCTGTTCAACAACAACAAAAAATGGTGGACAGAATCACACAGCAAAAGTTTGCTGGCCATAAAGACTGAAGCAATTGCATCATGCATTAATAACAGCTGCAGGGTCGGCAGGGGGAGGCTCGGTACTATTTCTGACAGCTAACCAAAGGAGATGGCCCTTCTTGGAACAAGTCACAAACTGCCTCCAGATTACAGTTTTGAAGACCTCCCAGCTCTTCAGTGGAACTCTAGGGTAGCTTACTAATGCCAAAGATATCATAGGATCAACAAAAAACAACAGGAATGAAACATTGGGCCTTAAGAAGACAAGACTGATCTCTAGAAGAGTTTCAGTGATTGAAAGGACTTGTGCTTGGAGATACAAAATTCAAAATGAGCTCTGTGCATTGGACCTCTCCACCTGATTAAAATGTCTCTCTTCATGCAGCTTCACTCTTGTTATGATTTTTCATTTCTTCTGTGAACTTTCATTTCTTCACTCATGTTTGCAGACATGTCCCACCATTTCACATTTCAAATACCGAGTAGAACTCACACCACTTTCCAAAAGGGAGAGCTGTCCCCAGTACAGAGAGTCTTCTTGAAAATTTGGGTCTCCTTTGCATGTCCATCCTTGCTCAATACATGCCCAAAGCCAAATGTTTTGAAAAAGAAGGCTTTCTCCTTTTGGCAAAGCCAAAGAACCAAGAGCACAAGGCAGTATCGCATGGCTTGAAGGCCTGGTGAGCATCCCTCTGACAAGTCTTATATTGTTGTCCCCAAGGGAACCACATTACATAAAGAATTCCCCTGGAGATCAGAGATGAGATGTGCAGAAGGGAGAGATCAGCAGTTTTACTTACAAAAATAATTCGGAGGAGGCAGAGGCACACTTTTGGAACATTTGTTTGATAAATGACTTAAGGGGAAGCTAATTTGGTTCACAAATTTTGCATTTACTTTCTGTGTCTGGGTGGGTTTTTTTTCTTCACTGATTCTTGTTAAACTTGAGAGTCACATTGGGACATTGACCAACACTTCTTCTAAAGCTGTAGGAATGGCTTGACCCCATGTGACCTATTGAGGCAATGCCAGACCAATTTTACTACTGGTAAGACTGGGATTAGGAGCCAGGGTGGCATAGTGGTTTTGAGTGTTGGATTAGGATTCTGGAGACCAGGGTTCACTTTACCATGGAACCCCATTGGATGATCCTAAGCAAGTCACACTATCTCAGCTTCAGTGGAAGTCAATGGCAAACAAGCCCCATGATAGGTTCACCATAAATGACTTGAAGACACACAGCAACAACAGACACATTGCAAGCAACAAGCCCCCTTCAAACCACTTGCAAACGCTCCACCTCCATTAACTTTCTCCAAAACTTCCTACAGTGGGACAAACCAACAAGACACACATCTCACAACAGTTGTGGCTGGTCATGACAGCTTGAGTTCATAATCTTCCTGTGTTTGCTCACCACTCACTCTGTTTTTCAATAACTGGGCTGCAGGCTGGGTGGTCCCTTAAAATGGATTATTTGCAGAATGTGTTTTGACTGCCAGCTAGGAGACTTCAATCTGGAAACACCCTTGGTCTCAAGTCCTGATACCTGGGCTATGTATTAGAATTCTCCAATATATCTCCTGGAACAATAGAATCCCCCAATATTCCTTCTGGAAAGTCTGTTTCCAGACTTGTCTTTGAAATAATAATAATAATAATAATAATAATAATAATAATAATAATAATAATTTTTATTTATATCCCGCCCCTCTGCCAAGCAATCGGGGCGGCGTACAATACTGCTTGCAGCTCAGGCCAGACAGTAATCATGGATGCAATTGTACTGATATGCTCTCTCAAATAGTGTTTCTTAACTGCATCAGCATCTGTATTCTGCACTCCCCAGTGCAGAAGGGAGAATAAACCACTCCATTTGGAGTATGTGGAGCACATGTGCATGTGCGAAAGGAAGAAATTGCTCTTGAGTGGGTGGGTATGAAGAATTATTAGAGGTTTGGACACACTTCCAATTACACTGGTTTTCAAGGAGAGGGTAAATGAAGCACTATGACTGTGGTCACTCTGCAGAATTAATGCTATTTGACATTGCATTAACTGCCATGTCTCCATCCTATGGAGTCCTGGGATTTGCATTTTGTTATTGCATCAGATATCTCACAAAACTACAATAAGGGGCAGACGAGGCTGCTGCCACATTGCAGAATTAATGCAGTTTGGCACCACCTTAACTGTCACGATGCCATCCTATGGAAATTCAAGGATTTGTAGTTTGTTGTGGCACCAGAGCTCTATGACAGAGAAGGCTAAATATCTCACAAAATTATGAATCTTGGAATTCTATCGCATTGAGCCATGGCAGTTAAAGCTGTGTCAAACTGCATCAATTCTGCATTGTAGATGCAGCCTGCAAAAGAGAATGGCTTTGAGAGACAAAGAGAAAATTCTTGTTAGTAGATTTTAGGGCTCTAGCAAAAAATGTAGATTCCACATAACTGAAATCTGTCCAGCCCAGGTAGAACTGTGTGGGATCCTTCATGGCAGCCATTTATGTTTGCATTTAGAAAACCCAGTGGTTTCTAAAAGCTTACCTACCTCACTGTTTGTTTGTTTTCAACTCCCTGCTCTGGTTCCAGCTTTTTATTTGGGGCTTTATAGCTGTCCAAAGCAGGGAAATTTGAGTAGCTGCTATCTGACATGTTACCTCCGCACTGTATGAACATATTGTGATTTCCGCGGCACTGAGTCAGCATTCTGATGATTTAGCATTTATATTCCCGACAGCTGTTTATTCCTCTCAATGTAATTCTGGAGATAGATGTCCAGAAGGGATTTACTGCCCCAGATCTATCAGAAAACATATTTAAGATATTCAGTGGTATTTAAATCATAATACAAAATCTATTATTCAGTAATGTTTGGGTAATGGGGAGGGTAGATTTGGAACCCTAAATGACTATTATCATAAAGTTTTGGGAATTAATTGAAAAATAATCAAATGGCTTATCCAAAAATGGAGAGTTTTTACCCAGATCTTTGGCTCTGTGGCAGGCTCTGTGTTTTCCATACATAGTAAGGTAACACAAGTAAGTGGAAGCGTCCCGATATCTTTAAAAAAAATAATTTTGAAAAAAGAGTACAAAAGAGGAGAAGAGAAACAAAATGGATAATGGATACGCAACAGAGGCATGGAATGGTTTCTTTGTCAAGGAGACTGGAAACAACCATGGCTGCAGTCTTGCACACAGTTAGGGGGAAGAAGGTTGCTTCCATGATTTCATCTGCACTGCTGAGATAATCCAGTTTGATACCACTTTAACTGCCGTGGCTCAATGCTTAATAAATTTTAAATTTGTTTTGAGAACTGACACATAGTACCATTCATTTAAGGATGTTAACTTCCCTCCGCACCCAACCCTTCCTGCAATATATATCACTTTTCAAAACATGCACACACACATACTATATTATATTAATTTATCTGCTTCTCTCTGCAACCCATTATCAGCATCTGGAGACCTAAAGGAATCCCCACTGTTGCCCAAAGCAAGCAAGCTTCTTCGCATGAATCTCAGAGAGGAAAACCAATCTGACATGCCAGGTGTCAAAAGGAGCCAATATGTGGCCTAGTGTTTGCGTGTTGGACTCCGACTCTGGAGACCAGGGTTCGATTCCCCGCTTAGCCATGAAACCCACCAGCTGACCTTGGGCAAGTCATGCTCTCTTAGCCCCATGGGAAGGCAATGGCAAACCTCCTCTGTACAAATTTTGCCAAGAAAACCCCATGATAAGGTCACCTCAGGGTTGCCATAAGTTGGAAACGAATTGAAGGAACACAATAAGAACAAGCAGGAAACATTTTAGGTACACTCTAGAGTCCTGCTTTTTCCACTCAACCAAGCAAAGACAGGCAAATTCTGGTAACCTTCACATGGAGATGACAATTTCAATTAACTTGTGAACCTGCTGCTCCAAAGGTATAAGTTCATACAATTATGTCCATCAACTAGGACAGGGGAAGGGCAGATTGCAAGCCATTTTTTTTAAAAAAATGCAAGCCTGAAGCCCACCAGTCTAGCTCATCATCATCATCATCATGATCCTGCCTTCCTTAGGGACTCAAGGTGGCTAACAAAATACTCAGAATAAAGGACATGGGGTACCTTAGAGAACATGCTCAGCCCAGGTATGGGCAAGCTCATGTATACTTCGATGCAAAAATCTACACCTGATTTCTGCCCCTGTTGCTCATTCATACTCATTTTGAACATAAAACTCATAGAATCATAGAATTGGAAGAGACCACAGGAATTCACAAACAAAGCATCTCCAGTGACAGATGGCCATCCAGCCTCTTTTTACAAACAAAGAAGGAGACTCCACCACACTCCAAGATAGTCTATTCCAATGTTGAATGGCTCTTACTATCAGGAAGTTCTTCTTTTCCTATAGCTTGCATCCATTGTTCTGTTTTCTAGTCTCTGGAGCAGCAGAAAACAAGCTTGCTCCATCCTCAATGTGACACCTAGCTTGTGATTGGGAGGCAGAGGGAAAAGAAAGGAGCCTGCGTTGCATAGTGCTTTGAGTGTTGGACCACAACTCTGGATCAGGGTTCAATTCCTTGCTTGGCCATAACCTTGGGCAAGTCATACTCTCACAGCCTCAGAGGATGGCAATGGCAAACCTCCTCTGAACAACCCTTGCTAAGAAAGCCCCATGATAGGTTCACCTTAGAGTTGCCCTAAGTCGGAAATGACTTGAAGGCACACAACAACATGGCATGTAAAAGGGGTGTCGAACTGCTTTAATTCTGCAGTATGGATACACCTTTCATTACAAGCCTAAATGCATCGCAGCATAGAAATGAAGGCAATGGTGCCACAGATTTACAGACAAGGTGGGTTTTGAAAGAGATAAAGACAGGTGACATTTTATAGGTGTTCTGATGGGAGCAGTTCGGAGTGATGATTTGCATGTGTAAAACAAGAGCCATTACACATAACACACCAGAAGCCAGCCTTTCATTTCACTGTAGCCATTAGGCACCATGGCTTGTTCAGTAAATGATACAGCCTGCTCATAATAAGAGACAATCCTTTTCAAAGAAATGCTAGTCTTAGAGTGTAACCTCTTCTTCAGGACACAGTTGCCTACTCTGCAACTGCATTTAGATACAGATTGCAGCTCCCTCCTACTCACCCGCACCTCATGGTTATATTGAAATAAATTTTCCCTTGAACCTTGACATTCACCATCTGTGACAAACAGTAGACAAAGGGAGCATATGAGCTGGAGACAGTAACGTCTGAGGTCCGTTGATGAAAATTTATGTAGGGCGCTCATGAATATCATTGCATTTCTGATGTGGAACAACGTCAGGTCTGCTTAAGAAATTTTAAATTTGTCCTGAGAATTGATAGGTATTATCATTCATTTAAGGATGCTAACTTCCCTCCCCACCCACTGCCTCCCCCAATATCTCACTTTTGAAATAAACTAGGTATATATTCATTTATCTGCTTTTCTCTCCACCCGCATCTGAAAAAGCCCTGGAAGGTTAAAATAATGTAGAACATAAGCTTCTCTATTTCTCTTTTAAAATTAAATTTAGTGTCTAGCAAAAGCCTGGGGAGGGGGAAAGGGGTGGTTAATTTATCCTGTTTAAAAAGATTTAAAACATTATGTTTAAAAGGACTTTTTAGAATTTCAGACTCAATACCTTACATAACCTATTGGTGGACTGGTAAATAGTGGATATTTTTATTTATATTGTGCCCTAACTGTGCAGATTACTTCAGGGAGCACAAGAGACAAGTCCTTGCTGCTAAGAAGCTGCTGCTGGTGTTTATTCTTCTTATTCTTATTATTATTATTTTATTCATTTATTCAATATTGGGACTTGAGGTAGCTCACAGAATATCAAAACCAGAACAGGTTAAAACCAGGCAGAAACATCCATAAAAAGATGTAAAAGGCATTTTTAGAAAAGCAACTAAATAATCTATAGAATTAAAGCCATTTCAAAATTCATATAAAGGGACATAAAGCATTAAAGTTTCTAAACCATAAAAGGATGTAGCCTAAAATTCAACACAAAGGAAATAGTGAGGTACGGTGATGGTCACCAGCTTGCATAGTTTTGAAAATATAAGGTTGCATTTGTACTGCAGAAATAATGCAGTTTTGACACCCTTTTAACTGCCATGGCTCCATTCTATAAAATACTGGGATTTGTAGTTTGCTGCAGCACCAGAGTTCTCTGACAGAGAAGGCTAAATATCTCATAAAACTACAAATCCAAAAATTATATAGCATTGAGCCATGGCAGTTAAAGCAGTGTCAAACTGCATTAATTTTGCAGTGCAGATGCAGCCCTTGACACACTCATGGAGGATAATGTGGAGCAATGGGGCAATGTGCCTTTCTAGTTCAGTTTCTGGAAGACTTAAAGAAGAGGGTGTTCTTGCCATCATGTCTTACTTATGGGCTTTCCATAGGTATGAAGAGTGGGACTGCTGCGGGAAACAGATTGCAAGACTGCTAGTCTTTTGGTTTAATTGAGAAGGGCTTCCCTGTGCAATGCAAACTACAAATCCCTGACTTCCATAGCAATGAGCCACGGCAGTTGAAGTGGTGTTGAAATGGATCATTTTTGCAGTGCAAAAATGTAAGTCACTCGCTCTCTCCAGATCCTACTAAGATTATTTGGCCTTCTGACTTATATGGCAAATTGGAACAAAGCATTACTGATGAACATCATAGGTGAGCCTCTCAACAAATGAATAAAAAGCTTCCTTCAGAAAAAGACAATCAGAGATGTGCTTAAAGCTACTATTACTCCAATGGTTTAATTACATTAATAGAGTACCACCTAGTGGCTGGATCAAACAAAACCAATAAACCTATGGCTCAAGATCAGCTAATAAGCTTCTTAAGAAGAGAAACTGATGGCCATGTGGCTTTTCTGCTGGAACAGCATTAAAAAGACATGGCCTTTAAAACATTTGCTGTGACAGTCCCATAAAAAATACAATGGCAAAGGGGAGATCAACTCTGACCTGTCCACCAACCAAAGAGCAGTTGTGAGGAACACTGTTGTTGTTGTTTTCTGTTCCACAAAAGAAAAGACATTGGATCCCAATGGTTAGTTATCCTATGTTTGTAAAGCTGTAGAGATGCAAACTCTGGCCTCTGCTATCAGATGAGGGACCTGGACTCCATTCTGAACTTGCTCCTCTTGCAAAACAAGGAAGAACATGACAGCAAAAGAGAGACCAGCCAACCCACAACATTGTTTGCATGGTGTTTGCTAGATTAAAAGTGAGCTTTTTGGGGAAAAGAGACTACCTCCCTTTTTAATATCTGTGTGGCACTTAGATACTGTGATGTTGTGGTTTGAGTGTTGGATTATGACTCTGGAGACCAGGGTTCAAATCCTAGTTCAGCCATGTAAACCCAGTGGGTAACCCTGGGCAAGTCACATTCTGTCAAACCCCATGATAGGTCCCCCTTAGGGTTGCCATTAGTTGGAAACATGTTGAAGGTACACAACAACCACAAAACATGGCACTTAGAAGAATTTTGACACTTGATATAAAATAAATAAAAATAACACCTTAATGCAAAAAAGAAAACAAATGACTTGTGCAGGACAAAACTCTAATTTTTTCTGAAATTTGGGGGTTGGGGGAGAGAGATAGACTATTAATTCTGCTTGTTTTCAGACATGCACATGGATGGATGGATCCAAAGTTTGCTTCTACAGGGCACAGCATTCTCAAAGCAACATTTTACTCAGAATAACGTCACCAATGGAAAAAGGCAGGAGTCCATTTTTGCTGATTTCTTTAGAGAGGGTCTCCCAATCTTACATACTTTTGGCAGACTTAGGGTGATGTAGAACGAGGGTCAGTAAGCTAAAATGACCTCTTCCTCTTTTCTTCCAGTGAAATTCCTTCTGTTTGCAAGAGGAAATATCTTGATCCAATCCAGTTTTTGCCCACTTAATGTTCAAGAGGTACCAGAAAGCAACTTTCGGTTTAACAATCAAGAACACTAGCAATAAAATTTCACTGTAATGTCTGTTTACTTTGAAGCAAGGCCCTCCTATTAAAACAAAATACAGCTCCAGAGATATGGGACATCCCATCTGAAACCTGCTTGCATAAATCAATGAAGAGTGTTTGTTCCTGCAAGCCATACCCAGTCTATGTTTCTTGGAACATCCCAAATAGCAACAGTGTCCCAAATGGGAAAATAACCTGGAGGAGGAAAGTTACAGTGAAGTTTTCCATCCTTGCCTCCATTTGATGCAAGAATGAGTCATTCACCAACTCTCTCGGATCTAAAGCAAAAGGAATAACAGTACCATGGCTGACCCGTTGTTCTCAGCCAGAAAGATAATAACCAAATGGAGGTTATGTAAATTGCATGGGTTGCCATAGTGATGGGTTAATGCATAAATATATGTAATGCTAAAAAAAGAAAAGCGGGGGAAAGAAGATCTCTCCAGGTTCCTTCTCCTCTGTTCCCACTGAAGTTTCTAAGTTTCACCTTTGTGTTCCCAACTACCCAGTAAAGCACAGGAGTTGACTGAGTTATCTACACATTTTGTTTTGCAATGCAACTATGTGAATAATCTCATTCACACATTCCTAATTTGTTGTTTACACTAGTTTTTATCAGAACCACATCTCTGCACATCTCTGCAAGTTCTGTTGCCCACATATGTCAGCACCACAAATAAAGATGGAGTCAGTGATGCGGATGGATTTGAAACACATTCAAAGCATGCAGCGTTTTATCCTGGTTTATCCTGGGTCTATCTGCTTTGGTTCACAAAGCCAACAATACAAATCTTTCAGGAAAACTCAAAAACAAAACAAAATAAAACCACAAGACCGATTACCCTGGGTATTGCAGGTTTTGGGTTAGTCCCACCCCAAAACTTAATCAGATGCATTCGAAATTCATGTGAACAACACAGATTCAATCCACTTTCTACCAGGATTATTTACAATTTCTAAATAACCTCTAGTTTACCAGTGCCAGGAAGTCTGTGAAATGATCAAAGCTGCTTTGATATTGGTTGTTGTGATGACTTGCTATTTATATAAACCTCCAGTCTGTTGACACAGTCTAGCCTAAAAGATCCAGCAATCCTGTCCAAAAGTTGTTCCAGACAACAATCCCCATTCTGATGGCAGCACACCCCAATCCTTGATCTCTACCAGGCAAAATCAGGAGGGGGGGATTAAAAGTAAAGGAAGACTTCTGCATGGAGAGGTTCTAGGGTCTTGAAGCTCAGTGATGAACTTGACCTCTCTGATGGGGAAGGGGCAACATAGAAGGAGGAGGTGATGACCAAGGCATGAAACCTTAAAAGGGACTAAAGACTGCATGACACCCATCCTACCTCCCTACGATGGGAAAAGGTACAGGGAAAGCAACTGTGACTCAGCCAAGACCCCGATGAATGACTCTTCCATGTGCACAACTCAGTCAGAGCACTGCCTTCCTCACTTCAATGGCCATGCTGGATGGGGACAATGGAAGCCGTAGTTCAATGGATCTAGATCAGTGGTTCCCAACCTTTTCTGTGGCCCACACCCCTAGGAAATGTTTCATTAATGTTCACAACCCCACAAAAGTCATATCACATTTAAAGATGAAGAAGTCTTAATTTCTAATTTTTGAATCATAAATTGAACCACATACAAGTGAACAAGTTGAACTTAAAAAAAACTCACTTTGAACCCAGTGCATAACATGCAAATCTAAACTGAGCAATTAGATTCTAATTTATTTCATTCTTTGTTGCACCCTGTGAAATTCTACCTCATACCTCCCCAGGTTGGGTACTCCTGGTCTAGAGGAAACCAGGTTGTTATTATATAGACAAGATGTACCTTCCTCCAAATCACAAGTCCAATGTAGAGATTTAATTTCTAGATAACCTGTAGAGAAATCTGAATTTTGAAAAATGACACTCCTCTCAACTCACATTGACATTTTAACAAGGCATTTTGTAAAAAGGCAAAAAAATAATGACAGATGATTTGTCAGAGACAGACATACTCTCACTTAAACAGGGAGGGTTAGAAATGTATCATCCTTGGTATGTGTTTCCTTTGTACGTGAGTTATCTTTTGGAATGTCTTTGAGATTTGCAGCATAGTCTTTTTGATCTCATAGTCACTATATACTTTTATTTATAGACAAAACTGGTACCTTCTAGTTGGTTGCCTGGTTGATAGGAGAAACCGTTACCTTGGTTTTCAGCTGTGTGTGAATTTATGCAGGGCTGTGTGGTTGACAGATTTGCTTGGCTTTGAGTTATACTCTATTCTTTTGACATTTTTATAGACACAGGCTCCTGGAGATCTCACTCCATCTCAGGTTTCTCTATTATAAGCAGGCTACTTTTCCAGAATAGAGGGAATAATATTCTTATTAAACACCTATAGCATGCCTGTAATTAACTGAAGGAATTATTGCTCCTCTCACACACTTTAGCATAGCATTGCAAAATAATGTCTATAGACACTGCATTATTGATGACATTTCAGTGATCTGAATGAGAAGAACCAACCCATTTCTCCTCTAGAAAAGCAGGCCGGCAAGCAACCTCCAAGCCTGACTTTATAATCACCCCTCTCCCTCATCAATATTCTATAACCTGGAGGTCATAAAATTAAACTGAGAGGAGTGGATCTGGGCCAAATGAAAGAATACTTATTCAGATAACATATAATTGAATGTATCGACAGGAACAAGGCCTTCTCAATAGTGACCCCTAAATGATGGAATCTCAGTCCCTGAGGATATATACTAGACTCTCTCCTTGCTAATTTTCAGTTGTGATATTAAGATTGCAATCCTACTGCACAGTTCTTGTTCTAGATTGTACTATTGTCACTGTCTGGGCTTGTTACTGTCCAATGCTGTCATAGCCAGGAGGCATATCTCATTTCTGCAAGGTTGCAGAAGTCTGTGCTGCTAAGCTTTCCACAAAGGGCAGACTAGATAAGATTCACAGAGAACTAACCAAGACAGAAGAATCAGCACCATGGACAGCTCCAAGTGGAGCCAGAGGCCATATCCTTACATTGGTCCAGCAACAAACCAAATCTATGTATATGTGTGTGTGTAAACTGTGTGTGTATGTGCCTTCAAGTCGTCTGTTGGCTTATGGCAACCCCATGGATTTCATTGGGCTTTCTTTAGGCTAGGACTACTCAGAGGTGGTTTTGCCAGTTCCTTCCTCTGAAATATAGCCTAACACCTCCTGGTATTCATTGGTGGCTTCCAATCCAAGTACTAGCCAGGGCTGACCCTGCTTAGTTTCCAAGATCAGATGGGATCTGGTGTCTTTAGGATGTAAAAGTGCCTTCAAGTCACGGGTTGATTTATAGTGACCCCATGAATTTTATAGTCTTCTTTGGCAAGGACTACCTAGATGTGGTTTTGCCAGTTCTTTCCTTTGAAATACAGCCTAACACCACCAGGTATTCATTGGCAGTCTCCCATCCAAATGCTAATCAGGGCTGACCTTGCCTAGCTCCCAAGATCAGACATGTTCTGGTGCCTTTATGATATTTAGGCTTTTGTTGTTGTGTGACTCCAAGTCATTTTTGACTTATGGCGACCTTAAGGCAAACTTATCACAGGATTTTCTTGGCAAGCTTCTACAGAGGGAGTTTGCCTTTGCCATCCTCTGAGGCTGAGAGTGTGTCACTTGCCCAAAGTCATCCAATGGCCTACTTTGCCTTAAATAGGAAATTGGCCTCTTTGAGCTTCCTCTTCTCTATCTCTATACTTCCCAGTTTCTGTCTCCTGGTAAAACTGCAGTCTCTTCTTCTGAGGATGAAGATTTCAGATCTTGGATCCTGACACCCATAAAAACTTACCAGGGACTAACTTCTGAGAAGACATGAACACAGCTACACTGTAAGACTTTATTTATTTCAGCTCGCCTTTGGCTAAGGAGATTTTTTGAGGGTCTTTCATGCTGAGCTTATCTTTTTATTGTGCATCTGGCTGGCTTAAAAGTGTGTTTTAATATTTTAAATCATGGCAAGTAATTGTAGCAGATCCAGGGGCTAGTTTTCTGTCTCTGGGGCATTCCAGGGGCTGAATAATAAGTATTTTTTGAGGCTGAACTGCAAAAGGGGCCCCTGCAACCCATTTAAAAGTTGGGGGCTTCCAGAAATCCAAAGAGTGTGGAGAGACTGTAAGCCACAAAAACAGTTTGGGAGCCATAAATGCTGATGGTTAGTGTTGCTACTGCTTTTAAAATAGTCATTTGTCTTGCGTTTTCCTGTTTCATACACAGCTTTGAAAGGTGTTATTCTGAAAAGCATCCTAGAGATATGAGTAGCAAAATAAATAAATAAATAATGGAATTGACTACCATAAAATTTGGCAGCAGCTGAAGGTTTAGGCAGCTTCAAAACAAGATTGGAAAAGTTTATGGTGTAGCTTGGTTCTGTCTAGCTATTGTAAGGACTGAGGCTATACCCAGGAGTAAAACTACCATTATAACACTATGTATGTTCATGCCAAATATCACATCTTGCAAGTTAATTGCCTTTTAAGCACTCTCAATAGTTACTATGAGATTAAAAAAAGACATAGATGTCTTCATTTCATGCTTACAAGTGAAGTGGGAATTTTACTCTGCATTAGTTCTTGTCAGCGTTGAATAAATCTGTTACCTCACATAGAGAAACAAGTAAGAGAGTATGACTGAATTTCTTTATTTGAAGAAGGGTGATAAAAGAAGTGGTTCTTCCCTTCTCCAAAATGAAATGAAATTGAAAGGAGTAGCTAAATATGCCTTTCTCTGCATAATATTCCAAGCTGAAGCCCAAATGGAAACCATTTTTTAAATATTTGTGGCCTGAATATTTTTCTTCTAGATGAACAGATCAGTAAAATTCAACAACTTGCTCCATCTTCAATCTATTGTCCAATAAAGAAAACTGGAGATTAAATGCAGGGATTCTGTATCCCTTCCATTAAAGCCCCACGCAAGAGATACAAGCCTGGTTGAAATCAGCAAAGGTAGCTCAAGAACAGCGCTGGATCACAGCCTAATGTATCTTTGCCTCGGATTAATGTAATTTATTTATTTTAATATAATTAAGTGGCATTCCCCCTGTATGTTGGCTTGAAGGATGACTCTCTATTTATCCTCTCCTTTTCTGATGCAACCCTTAAGAAAAGACTGAGGCACATTTTTAATTAGTTTGTTTCTATATGCAACCTGCCCTGTAGTATAATAAGCATTGTACTGTAGCAAATTTATTTGCAGATCCACTGCCAGGAATCATGATATGAGGAACAATGAATTCCAAATTTCTGGAGAAAAGCTTCAGAAGCTCTATTCAGATCATTCATTTGTAGAAATGGTTTCAGTTACAGCTTGTACAATACATTCTTCCTAACACACTATCATTTCAAAATATTGCACTTTTAACCTGTACTTGTTGAATGAGAGACTTATCTGGTCCTCGGCCAAAGAGTTTCCTTCTAGGTCACTGGCTTCACTGTGGTCATGAAAGTCCATTTCTGATTCTTTTTTCAGTTTGGAAGCCTCAGAACTTATGTCTGCAAAGCTTCTGGTTAACACACCTGTGTAAAAACAAAAACATGCTTTTATTGGTTGATGTTGGGTATTCAAAATCACTTCAGTTCAATGGAAAACTTGACATTTACGACTGGACTTTTTGTTTTGCTTTTCAGTCTGCTCTTTTTAGCCCTGTTCATATTTCCATTACAGAATGTAATTAAAATATTTTAACAAGATTTTAACAATGTAAATAAAATTATAAGCACAAAGACACAAAGCAGCCAATGATGTGTAAAATAAAAATAATTTTAAAATAAACTTGCCTGGCAAGTTGAGTTTGTCATATATTGCTTGGAAGTTAATTCTAAAACTTAGACTTAGAGCTACCACCAGAAAGGTCTGTTAACAAGTGTCCCGACTCTAACACCCAATTTTCTAATTGCTCTATAATATTTTTTAAAAACCAGACATGTTTATCATATGTGGTACCAAGGAGGAAAGGGATTGGAGGAATTGGGTCAGAACAACAAACCCCAGACATGAAGCCGTACAATGGTAATAACACAATGGAGTGGATATTGATGGACACAATTCTGGAAGAAAGAAACAAATGGCCATTGCTTTCAGCTGGGCCTTAATATTTCATTTTTAGACACACAATTACTTCCCCCCCCCCCACTAAAATTGCTAGGTTGGCAATTTTGCTTTTTTACCTTGCTTTCAAACATGTAAAGTCTATCAAGTGAATGTGTACCATCTTCAAGTCCCAACTAAAGAGTAAGTGACAAGCGCAAAAACCCAAAATGGTGACTATGGTAAAACACTGCATGAAGGTTGAAAACTATTCTAAAGATGCTGTTAACTGTCTGATACTCTCTCAACCCCTGCCTGATACTTTAAGCTTTATTGTGATTTTCTATTTGATACCCACTTGCAAATAGAGTACATTGTATCAGTACATGACACAATCCATTTATTTGTTGAAATACCCTTCACACCACCCATATATACTCTTGCCAGGATCATAAACCTGTCCAGTAAATCATAAGGGAGAGGAAGACATGGTAATCTTTTGTAAGTAAATTATGGCAAATGGTCCATCACCTTACTGCATGGTAGGATTTGTAACTGTCAATTTTAAAGGTAATTAAGTTTACAAGTGTGGAATAATGGAGATGTAAGTGGCAGGTATTTCGGAGGTCAATTTACCTTTGGAGACTTATTTTGCAACAGACGCGCCTTTGTGTGCAAGCAGTGATTACATTTAAAAGAGGTTGTTGGAGAAACCCTGTAAGGTCCTTTCATTTTCTGTTTCTATTCGATGCGTAAAATTAAGATAGTAAACCCACAGGTGCCTATCACTATTAGATGAATTAGCCTTTCTCCTCCAATAATATGTGCACCTGTGGAGTTAACATCAACACAACAGTCCTCATCTTGCTTGAGCCTGGACAGCTGGCTTGAGGTTGCAATCCAAAATGCACTTACCTGTGCAAGTAAACCTATTGAATGCATCAAGACTTCCTTGTGAGTAATGGTGCATAGGATTGCAGTATTAAGATGACCTCGGAAACCAGCAGGATTAAGGTTATAGCCATACACACATCTAGGTTTAAATCCAGTTGGTTTATTTGTTGTCATCTGACCTGTGATTCCCCTCCACAGAGTATAATACCACTGAGTCCCTAAAGTATGGCAACCCACTTCTATCCATGTGTTTTTCAGCCATCCGCCAACCATTTCTTTCTTCAGTAGCAATTGTTATCAAATAATCCTACCATGATTACACAGAATAATGCACTTAGTGTGTATTGCCATTTGTGTGTCTGTCAACCATCTCTCTCCTTTACTCTGCTACTCTCGAAGGCAACATTTGTACATGCTAGCACTGAATAATCCACTGAATATTAAGAATAAAGTGGCCACTACATAATCAAAGCAACATTTTTTTTAAATATATCTATCTGAGAATACCTATTATTAACCACTTGGTTCCCCAGCATTATTGAGAATTGCAACACATGGTATTAACTCATTTCTATCTTATCAACATTACTTCTACGAAGAGATTTCAAACACTCTCTTCATCTGCCACTAGTTATTTCTGTTCTCTTGGGTTTCTCAACAAAAGAGCTACAACGAGTGCAAACGGATGAGCCAGAAGAGAGAAAGTAAGTTCTAATTATAGGCTATTAGTGTGGAAAGATTCGGAGGTGCTGCCGATGATAACACACTTGGAACATTTCAGACAGCAGGACCTATGTGACCTTACCTTGATAGTCAAGGAGAACGGAAATGAACAAGTGGGGACAGACCTCCTCCAGCACCGAGCAGAAAGCAGACCAGGCACTGGGGCCTTTGCAAGCCAGTTTCTCTAAAAAATAGGCGGCTCGCTTCTCGCAGCACTCCCGGGACAAAATGTCTTTGTACTCCTCCAAGGAAAAGACTCTCTCGTAAACCAGATATGACAGAGCTTTCTGCACATCCAGCTCTCTCACGATTCTCTCCCTCTGGTTGCTTAGGATATCAGCAAGCCAGTGGTCCCTAGCTCTGCTTCCCTTTTTGGTCGCTTTTGCACAGTTATAAAACCAAGACTGGGCAGAGCATCCAAACATGTTTGCATTGAAAGCTAAAAATAAATAAAGAAGAAGAAGAAGATATTCCAACTCTTGCGTCGGCTTATGTGACCTCTTCGGCAGGCTATGGGAAAGCAAGGGTATATCGCCTGCTTGTAGACAGTGCAATTTGGCTGGAAAAGAGAAGGCCGAGGTTCAAATTATGAAAAAGATTGAAAGAAACCGCCATGCACAGCGCTTCCAGATCCCTAAGAGGATTACCTTCCCCTAATTAGCCCTTTCCAAGCGTTAATAAGCGTTTCCACAACCATAGAAAGGGAGATCGGAGAATAGCTGGGCTGCTGTTAACTTTTTAATTCTATAAATTGCTTCTCCAAATAACATACAAACCTAAAACAAATCTTCTTTTTGTATAAAGTTACATTGAAAAAGGCTGAATATCAAAGCAGTTCTTCATGATGCCCGGCAAGTGTTAAAATAAGAAATAAAGATGTGAGTTTAGATGGATAGCAAGTTTGATTTTTTAGTGGGGTGAATTGCCAAATCATTCTAGAATTGGAGGATGATAATCTCTTTTTAGTAGTATTGCATTAAGTAGAATAAATGTTAGTTGTCATGCATTTGTCTAGAGAAAGCCCAGGACTTTGTTGTGTGTGTGAGTGTTTGTGTGTGTTGAGTGGCATGTAGTAAGGAGAGGGCAGTCTAGATTTTAAATCTTAAATCTAAATTGGCATTGATCATGTAGAACACTGATTGTGTCTTTCGCGGTTCCAGAATTATTGGATCATTTAAAAAAAACAACAGAGTCCGCTTAATGAATTAGGATTAAGAGGAGAGATTCTGGCAGCTTCAATGTAGGTGTGCTGCCAGTAGTAATTATTCACTGAGGATCACACTTGCATAACCTCCTCGCTTCACATATAAATGCCTGCAATCTACAGCAGGGTTGTTGTGGTTGTTGTTCTTGCTGCATTTGGTTTCTTTAAAATGAGGATGAGGAGGATAGGAAATTGTTTTTCCTAGTAATGCTGCTATTACAGTAGGCCCTCCACATTTGCGGCTTTGACTTTTGCAGCTCTGATTATTTGCAGTTTTGATTAATATGTCCTTTCTAGGAATCTCTAAGTCCTCCAGTGCAATTCTTCCACAAGTTGACCATAGAGTTGTGCTGGAGAACATAGAAATTCCTAGAGAAAACCCTTCTCTAGGCATTTGTAGGTCTTCCAGCAGAATTCTATGATCAGCTTCTGGCAGATGTTGACCATAGAGTTGCACTGGAGGACCTGGAGATTCCCAAGATTTTATCACACACTAGTGCTATGCTGCCATCAATATTGCACAATAACGGGATGATTTTCACACAAAGTCATGCAATTTTGCTGCTTTATTCATGGGATAATCACAGCAATAATGGTGATGTTGTGTGAAAATCATCCCATTATTGTGCAATATTGATGGGAGCATAGCGCTATGCTCCTGTCTTTTCCCCCCATGTGATAAAGTCCAGAGAGAGTTGTTCTCCAGGTAAAAATAACAGTATTTTTACTTTGCATTTCACAGGGGTCCTTCACCCCTAATCCCAGGGAATGTAGAGAGACCACTTTATTATCCAGAAGTTCATAATATTTGTTTGTGAGTGCATCTGCGCTGTAGAAATAATGCAGTTTTTCAACCTTTTCCAAGTTGCACCTCTCATTGTTGGTATTCTTGGAAGATCCTGGAGGAATCCTAGCACCCCACTGAAATTGCCCAAATTGCCTGTTTTACCAAAATCTGTACCCTGATTGACTGACCGGAGTTATGATTTAGTTTTTGTTCATTTGTTTACTTTGATCCTTTATTTTCCCCTATGTTAAGTGCATTTCTTTACATATTATCTATCTTTAATAAATTTAATAATGGACACCTTTTCAGAACACCCAGGTTTAGCTGTATTATTATAATCTTCTGTTTTCCAAGGAGGAAGAAAATATGTGGCTTTTCCTTCCTCTCTTTCATTTCATCTTTGCAAACAACTCTGTGAGGCAGGCTAGGCAGAAAGACAAGAAAGAAAAGGTTACCCAGGGTGCATCTGCACTGCAGAAATAATCCAGTTTGACTCCACTTTAACCGCCATGGCTGAATGGATATCTGGGAATTGGTAGTTTTGTAAGATATTTTTAGCCTTCTCTTTCTGGTGCCCCAACAAACTATAGTTCCCAGGATTCCATAGCATTGAGCCGTGGCAGTTAAAACGGTGTCAAACCAGATTACCGTATTTCTGCAGTGCGGGTGCAGCCTCAGTTAACTTTATGAATGAGTGGGGATTTAACCTTGGAACTCCCTGAAGTTAAAAACTTCACTACCATAAGCAACAAAAATATATTTATTTTTGAAACGTAGAAGTGGTAAACCCGCAATCTATTTTATGGTACAGTATAACCCTTTACATTTTAACATTGCAGGGTGCATTATAAATAAATACATACCCTGTATTTTTGGAGGAAAACATGCAATGCTTAAAGTCTTTTTCTTGAGCAAATAATTTGAGATGCTGCCATCTTGTGCTTTTTGGCATATACAGCAATCTTCTGCGTGGACCAAAGTTTGTTGTTGATTCGGTAGAAGAACTTCATTGGACCCTTGAAATAATATTGATATAAGTTAGGATACAACTTGAGAGTATAAAACTTCTGCCACAACATACCTTTGAGCATTTGCAGATTGCCTACAGTTAAAGGTTTGGGTAGATGCATTTCTATCTTTCTTTTTTCCCCCTGGTTAATATTTTATTGAACATTTAACAAATATAACATATAACAAATATCATTTCCAATACAAACCCACCCACAGATACAAAAACATCGTGACAAGACCTATACGTGTATATAAACATAAACAAATAAAGACAAAACATAAACATAAACATAAAAGTGACTTCCTCTTCCCATCTAACTGACATATTACTAAGAAATTTCCCTTTCTTTAAATTTGCAACATTTTCTCTATTTTTTAAAATGTAAGTTGCACAGTGTGATCAATTTGTTTTTATCTATCCTATTTTCCCCCCAAGTTGCTCAGTTTCCAAAAATTGTATAGCTGAGTTCCTCCATCTTGTTTTCCAAAAATGTATTATTTCAGTCCATTCTTCTTCTAGGTTAGAAAATTTACCATCTTTAAGCATCATTGTTAATTTGTCCAAACTCAACATATCATATAGTTTATATGTTTTGGTGTTTTGGTTTTTCCCAATACTTGGCATATACTGTACTACATGAGCAGATGCATTTATCCACACCGCAAGAAATAATCCAGTTTGCTTTAACTGCCCTGGCTCAATGCTAGGAAATTTTGGGAACTGTAGTTTTTGGAGACATTGAGCCTTCTCTATCAGAGAGCTCTGGTGCCACAATAAACTACAAATCCCAGGATTTGCATAGGATGGAGCCATGACAGTTAAATTGGCATCAAACTGCATTAAATTCTGCAGTGTGGCAGCAGCAAAACATATATTAGTAATAAATAGATTATACTAATTTGAATGGATTACGTAACGTAATATGTTTAATATGAAATATCTTTGTAATTTTATTTTTTAAAGTATTTTTATTAGTTTTCTCAATAACATTTCAAACATAGCTTATTATAAATGTCTGTTACATTATTATTATCTATTGCATTATTGTTTGCTACATTTTTTTTTACTGCTATAATCTTATCTCTTTTCCATCCTAAGGCTTCTTTAGTATATAATTATCAACATCCATTTATTAAACAGTATCTAGACAAATAATATTTTTCCTCTTAAATTATTGCAATGCATCTTATATACAACATGTTCTGTTAAATGTTATCTTTAAAAATATCTTTGTAATTTTAGAGTAAACATTTTGCTTATATGTTATACAGCCAAGTGTGACTGTAAAAAGTTTTAAAAGGTTTTAATCATATATATATATATATATATATTGCAATTTGATGGCTATAACCTGTATATGGTTGTCGTGAATAAACTGTACTGTATTATATTTGTAAATTTGGCCACGAAAAGAAGAGAAAAATGGAGAATCCCTGGTTACATTTTGGAGGAAACTGTATAAGTAAAAGCCTCCAAGGGGCCTCTAGTCTAGAAGTTTCAAAGTGTTGCAAATATTTGTAAATAAATAAACCAGCAATAGATGTATAAGGCAAATATTTTGAATGGCAGAGGTGCTGTTAAGTCCCATTGATTTCCACATGTTTGCTATAAGGATGATTAAATTTGGAACCAAAACAACAACAACAACAACAATAAATACTGTATGTCTCTGTGTTATGTGCCTTCAAGTCATTTCTGATTAATGGCAAACCTATCGTGGGGTTTTCTTGACCAGATTTGTTCAGAGGAGGTTTGCCATTGCCTTTCCTTGAGGCTGAGAGAGTGTGGCTTGTGCATACCTTTCCTTTCAGACCTAATCTCCTGGGCAATATCTGTATTTTTGTTTTGTTGTTGTTGGGTGCCTCCAAGTCATTTCTGACTTGTTTTCTTGGCAAAGATTTGTTCAGAGGAGGTTTGCCATTGCCTTCCCCCGAGGCTGAGAGAGTGTGACATGCCCTACTTACAAATAGTATTGGAAAGGCATGAAAACATTTTTCTTCACACTGGCCTTTTAAACTTGTTTACTGACCATGAAATGTGATGGCTTTAAAAGTTGCCCTGTTCAATATATTTTTCATTATGCCTCTTATCTCCTTCAGTGACATGTTTTTTTTCCATATGACAGAGTTGAAATAAAATGATAAAATTAAACTGAAATGAATAACCAAAACGGGCCAAAATAAATATAAAAAATACTTCATAAAAATAAAAAAAATATTCCCAGTTTTGGGGAAAGGGTGGGATATAAATAAATATAACAACAACAACAACAACGACAAAACAATAAAATAAAATGAAACAAGAGGGAATAGGAATTGCCGCCTTTTCCCTTTGTTTTATTCTTATTTTATAATATACACACTTATAAAATGTATGTATGTGTGTCTGTGGTGTACCTTATGACTTTTGGTGACCATAAATCATGAGGTTTTCTTGGCAAGGTTTCCTCAGAGAGGGTTTACAATTGCATGACAGCATATATAATAAATAATACTGTTTATTTTATTTTATTTTATTTTCTGAGGGAAATAAATGTTTATTTTCTCCCTATGCCAGAGGTGAAATAAAACGATACATGAAAATGAAATGAATAACCAAAACGGGACAGAATGAAATGGCAAAATAAAACAGAACAAGAGAAAATAGGAAATTCAGACTTTCCCCTTTGTTTTATATATATATATATATATATATATATATAAAACAGTTTCTGTTGACTTTTGGAGACCCGAAATCATGGGGTTCTCTTGGCAAAATTTCCTCAGAGAGGGTTTGCAATTACATAATAACATATAATTTGTTTTCCTGAGGGAAATAAATATTTACTTCCTCCCTATGCCAGAGGTAAAAGAAAATGATACATTAAAATGAAATGAATAAACAAAATAGAACAGAATTAAACGGTAAAATAAAATAAAACAAAACAAGAGGGAATAGGAAATGCCGACTTTTCCTTTTGTTTTATTCGTATTTATTTTTTTATTTTATGTGTGTGTGTGCATATATATATGTGTGTGTGTGTGCATATATATATATATGCGTGTATATAGTTTGTTTATATATGTATATATACTTGTGTGTATATACATATATAAAATATGTATATATGTATATAAAATATGTGTATATATGTGTATATATACCTATATAAAATGTGTGTGAGTGTTTTTCTTGGCAAGACTTCCTCAGAGAGGGTTTGCAATTGCACTATAACATACATATTTTATTTTTATTTTATTTTCTGAGGGAATAATAAGCCTTCCTTTCGCTCCCCCCTCCGCCTCAGGGAAGAGGGCCACACTCTGAGGGAGACAAAATGGCGGCGGCGGCGGCGTTTGGCTAGACGGGAAGGGGCAGGCGAAAGGCGGACGGTGGGCGGCCCCGGCCTTTCCTTTCCTTTCCTTTCCTTTCCTTTCCTCAGGGCCAGCCGGAGAGCGGAGATGGCGTTGGTGGCCGTTGCCCCGATCGCCTCCCGCTTGGCCCGGCAGGAGCAGGAGATCCGCCTCCTGGCCGCCGAGATCGGGCGCCTCAAGGAGCCCCCTCCTCCGCCGGGCTTCCTCGCCGAAACCGCCGCTGCTCTGCCGGAGCTCCAGGCGCTGAGGGCCGAGAACGAGAAGCTCCGCTACCGCCGCCTCCACCTCCGGAGAAGCCTCCAGGCCGAGATCGCCCGAGGGACCAGCCTCAAGGCCCCGCCGATCCCCGAGGAAGGGCGGCAGCAGCAGCAGGAGGAGGAGGAGGAGAAGGAGGTGCGGGAGCCCTGGTCTCTTCCCTGGAGGCCCAGGGAGGAGGAGGAGGAGGACCCCAGGCCGGAGCTCACCTGTCCACCTACCGACATACTTACCTCCTCCCTCTCTTTATCATCTGTCACTCTCTCTCTCTCTCATCTCTCTATCTAGCCATCTATCAACTCTCTCTCTCTCATTTCTGCCTCTCCATTTATCTCTCGTCTCTGTTTATCCATCTATCTATGACCTCTCTCTATCATCTCTCTCTCTCTCTATCCATCTATCCAAACTATTATCTCCTCTCTCTCATCTATCAACTCTCTCATTTCTGTCTGTTCATTTATCTCTCATCTCTCCATCCATCTATCTAGAACCTCTCTCTATAACCTCAATCTGTTTGTCTATTACCTCTGTCTCTCTTTATCATCTATCAGCTCTCTCATCCCTCTCTATCCATCTATCTATATATATCTCTATCATCTATTTCTCACATCTCTCTGTTATCTCTATCATCTCTCTCTAGCCATCTATAATCTCTATCATCTATTTCGCTCATCTCTCTAGCCATCTATTTATACATCTCTCTATCATCTTATCTATCTATCTATCATCTATTTCTCTCATCTCTCTGTCATCTCTGTTATCTCTATCATCTCTCTCTAGCCATCTATAATCTGTCATCTCTTATTTATCATATATTTCTCTCATCTCTCTCTATCCATCTATCTATAACCTCTCTATCATCTATTTCTCTCATCTCTCTGTTATCTCTATCATCTCTCTCTAGCCATCTATAATCTCTCTATCATCTATTTCGCTCATCTCTCTAGCCATCTATCTATACATCTCTCTATCATCTTATCTATCTATCATCTATTTCTCTCATCTCTCTGTTATCTCTATCATCTCTCTCTAGCCATCTATAATCTGTCATCTCTTATTTATCATATATTTCTCTCATCTCTCTCTATCCATCTATCTATAACCTCTCTATCATCTATTTCTCTCATCTCTCTATCATCTCTCAATCATCACTTTCATCTCTCTCATCTATTTCTCTCACCTATGTCTCTCATCTCTCTCTATTTATCCATGTATAATCTCTTATCATCTATCTATCTATCATTTATCATTATCTAACCATCTAGCTATCTGCACTGGGTTGCAATATTTACATTTTACATTCACCCATGATTCGGCCTTCAAAGTAAAGGAGGGCTGCAGTTCCTTTTAGGAACTGTTTCTCAGGGTTGGGATGTTGACCAGTTTCCAGCACAATGAAAACAGGTTCCAGCTTTGTTTTTGTTTTTAATCATTAATAAACTATGCATGTTAAAATGCCAACTAAATTATATTATTATAGACAGTAGGGGTGCTAATTGTGCAGCCCTGTAGCTCTTGTTGAACTGTACCTCCCAGCATTCCTCTCTATTGGCTATGCTAGCTTGGGCTAGCTGGGATTTGCAGTGCAACAAGACAGGGAAATAATTCCCACCTGCTGATACATGGGATGAAATCCTGGGAACCTTTCTCACTACACAGTTATAGTGCTATGATCCCCCTTTAAAATGTCACAGTTGCATCCTCTGCAACTGTGGGACTTGCAGTTGAGGAAGTGGTACTTAGAATTCTCTGCCAGAGATCTGTAGTGCCTCACCAAATTACAAACCCCAGGATTCCACAGGATGTAGCCATGATAGTTGAAGTGGAATTGTAGTGCTATAAATGTTTGGTACGAAATGGTTCGTTAAAAGATGAGTGGAGTTACTACTGAGCAATTTGGGGAAAGTGGTTATTTGGCTGGCAGGATTCTAGAAGCTGTTGTACAATTAATAATAATGATAATGATGATAATAATAATAATAATAATAATAATAATAATAATAATAATAATTCCAGACTCTGCTGCAGAATGAAGGGTTTGGGTGAAGGACTAAGTTGTTTTAATGCATATGGTATATATTCACTATTCTATTTTTTCCTGTTTAGGATTTTCCTAATGCAAACCTCACTGTTCACCAGGCTAAACATAAAAAGGAGAAGAAGAAAGAAACTCAAGCTGTGGATGGGTGTAAGAATGAAGTATGTGAAATTATTTGTGTGTACCCACAAAGCCACTCTTTGTTTTTGTTGTGGTTGTATGTATGGGCCAGACCAGATTGACACAGTGGAGTTACTTGATTTTTAACATTTTACTTAAATTTTTTAGAAAGAAGAGCTTTGTTAGAGGGGGAATATTTTCATTAGGGAAACAAGAAGGAAAGACTAACTCCCTTCTCCATTGCATTGGTTGCAAAGCAGTCAATTTATGGATGGTTAGGTATCTATTTCAGTAGTTTATTATTCTGGTCCACATGTATACAGTAATGGATGGGGCATAAAATGCAGTGTAAAAGAGACTGGTGGATGAAAAAATACTGAAGTGAATGGAAGCTACCATGTTTTTGTGCACATTCAGTTCATTGTAATAGGAAGAGCACATGAGAACCACATGGATTGTGGCCTGTGAGTTTTGATGGACTGGTGAGATATTCTGCTTTGCAATGTTTTGCAGCCACAGAAGGAGCCAAGCTTCATCAAAGATCGGTTGAAGCTGTATGAAGCCTTGAAGATGGAACATGATGCCCTCCTTGTGTCCAGAGCATCCGCCCAAAGTAGACCGATCAAAATCACCCTTCCTGATGGGAAGAAGGTAGAAGGGGAATCCTGGAAAACAACGCCACATCAGATAGCATTAGGAATCAGGTAATTTTAACTGTGCAGAAATGTTTTATTTAACAAAGTTTCCTGCATTCTTTTTCTTGGCAAGATTTGTTCAGAGGAGGTTTGCCATTGCCTTCCCCTAAGAGAGTGTGAGTTGCCCAAAGTTCCCCAGTGGATCTAATGGCCAAGCTGGGAAGCGAACCTTGGTCTCCTGAGTTGCAGTCCAGCATGTTAAAGACCACAAATTTATGACAGCATAAGCATTTGTGAATTGGAGTCACATTAGTCAGATGCATCAAGTGGCATCAGATGTTAGATACATATACACATATGTGGCACATTTGTGGCACAAAAAAACAAAATATAAGAACTAGGGTCAAAGGGAAATGAAATTTAAAATATACAGCCTGTGACACACCTTAAAACTTAAATGTATGCAAAACAAGTATTGTACTTTACATGCATTAAGTTTTCAGCACTTGCCCTGGTCCTATCCTGTCCACAATCCAACTCTTTGCAACTGTACATTACAGTTTTTATGGCTTTCAAAGGGAGGCACGTTTTGCGAAGGATTTGTTTATGTCTTTACACATGGTTGCAAGATTTTTAGCCTGTCTTTATTATCTTTAGCCGAGGACTTGCTGATAATGCTGTCATCGCCAAAGTCAATGGAGAATTATGGGATTTGGATCGACCGATGGAAGGAGACTCCACCCTGGAGCTGCTCTCATTTGATAGTGAAGAAGCTCAAGCAGTATGTATCACTCTCCCCTCGACACAACCACTTCGGAAAATAATTTAAAACAAAAAAGAACCAGTTCCTGAAGGGAAATACATGAGCAGGAACGAAGAGTTGATGGGAACACAGGTTTTCATCCACACTGCTGCATTCAGCCAGCTAGATCTGAACTGGCTGAATGTGTTTCTTAATGCAAGTGGATCATATGAAGAGTCTTCAGTTATCACAGACAGCTTTTTACATATGACAAGATTTAGATCAGTGTGATCAGATGAAGGCATTGTCAGTATACAGCAGGGATGGGCAACTGCCTTGGTCAGGGACCAATTTCCCCCCACAGGCCACCCCCTCTCCTGCAGCAAGTCCAAATAGCATTTCAAAATGGAAAGAGGAAGTTATGCTGCACCATTTCCTGTCACCATTTTGAGAGGGAGTATAGAGGAACAAGGACAGTGGTATTTTCATAGTTTCCATGCACTTGGGGTGTTCTGCATGGTTTTCAGGTAAAAAATTGCCTAAAAATTACATCAGTGGGTGGCTTTCTGGAACTAGTGAGGTCTTTTGGAGTCACAAAATTGGGGTCCAGGGGCCTTGTGGTGCAGTTTTTACTGTCTACTTTTGAGATAGAGTCTTGAGTGAACAATGCTTAAAGGTTTTGTGATTGCAGACACAACTTAAGTCTATGAATGGATCTGGTTTTTCATTTTTGTCAACAAATGGATTCAAATTGCAGAGAGCTTAGTTAGCATCAGGGCAGCATGGGAATAATTATACAGAGTGAATGGTCAAAATAAAAGATTATATATGATGGCCAGACAGAAATGGGGAACAGAAACAGAGGCAGGGGCTGTTGGGCTGGGATGTGAACTAGCCTTCTCTAAGGATACATTTGTAGTGTAGAAATAATGCAGTTTGACACTGCTTTATCTGCCATGGCTCAGTGCTGTGGAATCCTGGGATTTGTAGTTTGTTGTCGCACCAGAGCTCTCTTGACAGGAAGGCTAAATATTGCACAACACTACAAACCGCAGAATTCCATAGCATTGAGACATGGCAGTTAAAGCGGTGTCAAACTGCGTTATTTCTGTACTGCAGATGCAGCCTAATTTATACCTGACTTTTCATAACTTGGGGATACCTTTATGGGAGGCAACCAAACTGCCACAAGAGTTTAAGGTTCTGTTCATCAGGATAGAAAACATGGGATGGAGAAAGAAAAAGAAAAATCTACCTGTTAAACCAGATGCAACTATGAGTTCTGTAGTTTTGTGTTAAAGGACAGAAATATTTGAATTAACTTGGATCTAACTAGGTATGGAACAGTGAGTTAATGAACAATCGTACTGTAAGGACATCTTTCCCCCCCTTTAATGTAGGTTTATTGGCATTCTAGTGCTCACATCCTTGGAGAAGCCATGGAAAATTATTATGGTGGATGCTTGTGTTATGGACCTCCCATTGAGAATGGCTTTTATTATGACATGTACATGGACAACAGGTACTGTTCCTACATAACAATAAGATTAATACATTTTATTTCCCATCTCAGATGCTTTTATTTCCTAACTGGAAACAAAACGTCAAACTGTAACTGCTGTTAACCAATAAGTCTTTAGTTGTATAATTTCATATCCAAAAAGGTAACACAATCCAGTATGTTGTTGAACCTTAAAGTACTTTTTCCTAAATTACCATTTGATTTTTGGGAAAATAATCTGATTTCCCCCTTGGGCTAGAGGTTAACATCTTTATTTTGTTCTGTACGCTGCTTGATTTATGATTATGTTCCCTTCTTTTGTTTAGAGGTGTATCCAGTACAGAATTTCCAGCTCTGGAAAATATATGTAAAAATATCATAAAGGAGAAACAGCCTTTTGAAAGGCTAGAAATCCGCAAGGAGATACTGCTGGATATGTTTAAAGTGAGTTTCTGTTTTTGCTAAGCCTGGAAATTACATTGTTATGAATGTTGTCATCCACAATTTATATCCTTTATGTTTATATCCTTGTTGCTACATATCTACAGCTTCCAGATAAAATGAATTTCCAGAGAGACTGGAACTTAGGGGGAAACTTATGCAAGCCATGAATGAACGTGTAGCTTGAACCTGTAATTAGTTTCTTGTTGGGATGTCAGCTTGGGAATAGCAGTTTCTACTCGTGTGACTTGTGCTGAGAACAGGAGACTGGTTTAGCCTCCAGTAACATTGGCCCCCATGACCTTGCCACTTATGCATGATGAAGGTGTTTTGTGAAAGATGCTGTGGTGAATATAACTAATACACCAGCGACCCATCTCTGTTGAGCTTCCCCTGCATGTTTCATAACATATCCTTTTGCTGGTAGGAATGTCAGACTTCAGGGCTATGTCTGAATAAATTACTCAAGAAGTTATTTGTTGATGCATCTGAAAGTCTTGGAAGAACTAGCCAAGAATGCTGCTGCATCTGTTTTAAATAGCATGGGAGGGAGGGCCATAGCTCTGAAGTATAGCACGTTTCCATACAGAAGGTGCTAGGTGCAAGCCCAGCGTCTGCAGTTAGAAAGATCTCAAGTAATGTACAAGAAAAGACTCTTGCTAAAGACTCTGGTGTGGTGGTTTAAGCACTGGACTATGGCTCTGGAGAAGAGGGTCCCTGCTCAGCCATGGAAACCCACTGGGCAAGTCACACATGCTGGGCAAGTAATACTCTTTCAGCCTCAGAGGAAGGCAAAGAGAAATCCCTTATGAACAAATTTTGCCAAGAAAACCCCGTGATAGTGTTGTCTTGGAGTGACAATTTGTTGGAAACGATTTGAAGGCACATAGTATCAAGACAATCTGCTAGGGAACCTAGTAATAGAAGGACAGGTGGGCAATGGTCTGATTTGGTACAAGACTTTGTATTTTCATATATGTTAAGGATAAATCCAGTTCGCATTTTGTTTTCTTCCCCTTTCTTACCCCCCCCCCCCCCCGCATAGTACAACAAGTTTAAATGTCGAATCCTGAATGAGAAGGTTGACACACCAACAACAACAGTGTATAGGTAAAATATGTGTAATTTATCTCGCACAGTGAAATTACTGCTACTTTTTTGTCCCAGTTCCATTTCAAGCATGGATAATAAAGAGTGATGCAGGGATAATAAGGATCAGTATATGATGACTTCTTGTGTAGCATACACAATTACCAGTTCACTTCAAGTTAAATCATGATTACGGAAGCATAACCTTGATTTGGAATGGGTTTGAATTGAGAATACTGTGGTTTGCACTTAGGCTATCATATCAGAAGGAGAAACCATGGCCAGAAGTCAGTTTGCAATCTATAACTTATAGTATACATATAAACAGGGACGATGTCTAACCAGAGAAGCTTTGCTTAGATGTATTGCTCCCTTAGGTGTTATTGAACTTGTGGAGATCCATGTCAACTTACAGAGTTGAAAGCTATGAGGATGGGAAGTAAAAGCAAACATACACAACTCTTACCTGTGGTTTACTTGCTGTCCATTTGAAAATACAAACCTTGGTTTTGTATGATGCCTGAGATTTCATTTTCACTAAGAACAGTAATGTTGGGATGTTGGGAATAAAACATTTGCATTCTGAGTGTATTATTTTTTGATTGGCTGTTAATCTGAACATAATGGACATCATGTTTCTGTCCTAATATTAAATTCTATCTGAACTATGTTTTCCAACAGATGTGGTCCATTGATTGACTTATGCAGAGGCCCTCATGTGAGGCATACTGGAAAAATTAAGGTCTTAAAGATTTTTAAGGTAAGGGAACTTTTTTAAATGAGTAGTTTATTAATCAGTAAACTATAAATATATCCTTAAATGGCTTCAATGTGGAATAAGACCCATTTCAGCGCAGTGGCATGGTTCAAATATAATGCTAACCTTGAATTTAATGGTACATGGATGAGCATCTTTGAGTCCAAGCAGACCATGGAGTTCACATGCTCACTCTTGCTTGATTTTCTTCCTGCATCTACAGGTTCAGGGAGAAGACCTACCTGGGATCTATTTTCTGTGTTTGTTGTTATTTATCAAAGAAGAATTGTAGTTTGAACCAAACCTCATCAGTTCCTAAAGAAGTAACCTACAGTCCCTGATTGTTGTGCTAGTGTATTTAAAAAATAAGTAAACAAACAATGTAAAAGGATGAGGCGCTAACAGGTTTTTTTGGCTTTTATGTTAAAACATGGAAATGAATAGCTTTTAAAAATTGAAAGTGACTTTTCAGTTTTACTCAAAGAGCCTGAGGGCGGCCCACAGCAGGTTTGGGGTGCTGTAAAACGGCCCCCATATGCTCTGCAGACCTTAAAGTAAGAGAGGCTGTTATTGAGAGTTTCTTCTAGCACACCGGAGTCAGTTTCTTTTAAAAAGTTACCCAGGAAGTACCAAAGGAATTAACATCTGTAAGGGGAAGATCTGTCCTCTAAACAGGGAAGCCACTAATCTGTTTGGGCAGGCAGGATTTCTGGCCTCTTTGTAGCTCCTAGCACTTTTTTGAGATCCTTGCATGAGGAGAACGACATGGCTGCTTGATTTACATTTTATTTTTGAGTTCTGGAATTTGAACAGCCAAGCCGATAGCAGTGTTTGGCTATAGGAAAATACTGCACATTCTCCCTCTGTAATCCTCCTGTCTTACTGGATCAGCTTCCAAATGTTTTCCTTGTTATTTTACATCTCTGATTCATAATTTAAGGTGACAAAAGGCAAATCTTAAAAAGAAGTGGGGTTGAAAGGTGGTACCGATGAAAAGAGGGATGGCCACATGCTTTTCCAGAGCAAGGTTTCTTGTAAAGTCAGGCTGGCTTTAAATATCCCTTGGCAGGTCAGACCAAGAGTTCTTTTGACAGCAGTCAGCCAGGTGCCTCTGGGAGCTGGTAAGATGGGCACAGTGATCCTAGCTCTTGTTTGTCCCTAGAGCACCCCATATTTAGAGTAGGCTGTCTCTACACATTTTGATACACTTCCACTGAAATGCAGTCCTTAATTTAGTAAGTTTTGGCAGCTGAGTTGTGTGAATGTTTACTGGGAAACTGAGATCCCTGAATCATAGTTATCTGGATAGCATTACTAGTATTCATTTCAAGGGGGGAAGGCTCAGAGAAATTCTTCTGATTTGAGAACAAGCAACAGTGGAGATATGTGAGGTATAGGATAGAAGTAGAGAATAGAACGTGGAATGATTATGTGACTGTTCTTGCTACATTTGATTCGAGCCTTAGGGTTAGTTTCATGGTTAATTAACACAGGGCATAGGAATGGGACTCAGGCAGGTGTGAAATAAAGGTTTCACAGGAGAGCTGGACTTTGAGAAAGTGAGAGATGGCATTACGTAGGTATGGAGCAGCAAGGGAGAAAGATGGGTGTCATTTAAGGAGCAGAAGACCTTCAGATGATGGAAGATCATGAAGTTTAAAAGATAAAGACCATCTGCAGGCATTATCCCCAGTTAAGTGCATGTAGGATTGCAGGCTTTCCCAAACACACTGCAGAAATCATCCAGTTTGAGACCGCTTTACCTGCCCTAGCTCAGTGCTAGGGAATCCTGGGAACTGTAGTTTATTGTGGCACCAGAGCTCTCTGACAGAAGGCTAAATGTCTCACAAAACTACAGTTCCCAGAATTCCCTAGCATTGAGCCAGGGCAGTTAAAGCAGTCTCAGATCGGATTATTTCTGCAGTGTGTCTTGGACCTTAGTTTTGTAAAGTAACCTCGGATAGTTAATGATGCCAAATAGGCTCAGCTGATTAGATGGCAAGATCAAGCCTTTTCTTGAACTCGACTTACTTTTAACCCATTTTGGGGATCATGTTTTGTACATCAGAACTCATCGACCTATTGGGAAGGAAAGGCTGACATGGAAACACTACAGAGAATTTATGGAATATCTTTCCCAGACAACAAAATGTTGAAAGAGTGGGAGAAGTTTCAGGAGGAAGCAAAAAACCGGGACCACAGAAAAATTGGAAAGGTAGAATTTTGACTTTTAAGTAACATTGTTAGCATATAAGCAGAAATGAGTCTGTCATGGTTCCTGATCATAAAACGGTTGGAAGGTGCCCCATAGGCCATTGAGTTCTACTTCTGCAGGAACTCTAGCTAGAGTATCCATGGCAGACAGTTGTCCACCCTCTTTCTGAAGACCTACTTGATTTCATTGTAAAGAAATGAAAGATTAAGTACATCCATGTTTGTTTCCTTTCAATTTCTTATGGTGGTTTGTTTGGCTATAGGAACAAGAACTCTTCTTCTTTCATGAATTGAGTCCTGGAAGCTGTTTCTTTCTCCCCAGAGGTGCTTTTCTTTATAATTCACTCATGGAATTTATCAAAGTAAGTAAATAAATTATGTATTAATAATTCAATTCTGTTACAGCACACTTCTTCATGCAGAGAAAAACATATTATTTAAATTTGAATTAATTCAAATTGTTTGTTTATTCTAATGATTATGGCCTTCAAATATTGCATAAACAAATGGCATAGTATTTTGTTGGCTGGGGGAACTTATCCATCATTTACTAAAGAGTTAGATATACATCTTTTCTTTTACTTGCAGGAAGAATATCATCGCCGTAACTTCACAGAAGTTGTATCTCCAAACGTCTATAATATTAAACTCTGGGAAGCATCTGGTCACTGGCAACACTACAGTGAAAATATGTTTTCTTTTGAGGCGGAGAAAGAAATGTTCGCCCTTAAGCCAATGAACTGTCCTGGACACTGGTTTGTGATGCTTCTCATTATTCTAGTTATTTTGATTAATTTTAGGGAGAAAAGCAAGAGTCAGATGGGACATGTACCATAAAGAGGAGGTGAGTATGGTTGCTTGACCTAACAAACTGTTTGACATCTCTTTTAGCTTGATGTTTGCCCACCGCCCGCGTTCCTGGAGGGAGCTGCCTTTAAGGCTTGCTGACTTTGGAGTTCTTCACCGTAATGAACTTTCAGGAACGCTAAGTGGTTTGACTCGAGTTCGCCGCTTCCAACAGGATGATGCCCATATTTTTTGCACAATGGAACAGGTGAGAATCTGTGTTGGGACTTACTGCCATGGATGGATGTTTTAATTATTTTTTTAAAAAATTGGAAGATCATGATCAGCTAAGTAGTATAGTAATACTTTACCCTCATCAGAGTACTAAGTAGATGACAGCTGTTATGAAAGGCCTTCCTTTAATTTTGGGGATTCCGTTGTAATATTACTGTATCTTTGTTTACATTGTAAATTTCAGATTGAAGAGGAGATGAAAGGCTGCCTGGACTTCTTACAGTCTGTATATTCTGTTTTTGGTTTTACTTTTCAACTACACCTTTCCACGAGACCAGATAACTTCTTAGGGGAGAAGGAAGTTTGGGACCAAGCAGAGAAGGTGAGAAAGAAAAAGGATTTAATACTTCCTTGCTACGAGGCTGTTCTGTTCTGGAACTTGATGTAGTTTCAGGCCTCTCCAAGACTTTGAACCCTGACACATGTTACTGCTATAAGATAAGCTTTGTTAATAGTAAATGATGCAACAGATGGTTGAGAGCAGAGAAATATTTTAGCCCTTTTGCTGGTTGGGTCCAGCCACCCCTTACAGTCAGTGGTAAAATTAATAAAAATCAACCCTTTCTGTGTCATTGGACAGCTGTTAACATTTGGCAGTGATACAGGCAAGGACTCTAAAACACATCTGCCTTGTGGCAAAGGCCCAACTGACTACAGAGGCATAGCACTGGAGGCAAAGCCTTCATAACAATGGCACGTATAATACTGATATTTCAACTTTTTTCTCCTTGTAACATCTTAGCAACTTCAAAACAGTCTGGATGACTTTGGGGAGCCTTGGAGGCTAAATCCAGGAGATGGAGCATTTTATGGTCCCAAGGTTAGTAAAACTGTTTTGAAATGATGTTCTTGTTGAAGCTATAAATGGTGAGAACTATTCTAATTGTGATCAACATGGTCCTTTGCAGATTGATATTAAAATCAGAGACGCTATTGGACGCTACCATCAGTGTGCTACAATCCAGCTTGACTTCCAGCTACCAATCAGGTTTAATCTTACTTATGTAGGGTAAGTTTGCAAAGTCGGAGGTTAAAGATGGACTTGGAGGTACTGGGAGACTGGGATTTCCCTCCCCTTTCCCCTCCTGGTGTAATACTGAGTGTTGGAAGAAGAGAAAACTTTAAGGCAGTGTTACCCTCCCTGGAGAACTATATGGCTAGGCAGCTAATTATTACTAAATAGGTAAAATGGCACTATCCTGGGACAAGAGGGAAGTCTTAGTGAAGCCATAAGGTTTTCAGAAGCAGCCCTCACATCTGGTGTGGGGAAAATCCTAAGGGGTTCTCATGAGAGACATACTCAAGCTCATCAAGATAGCAGCAGTATTTCATGTATAAATCATCCCCACCCCCTTTTGTCTTCCTTTTGCAGGAAAGACAGAGATGACAAGAAAAGGCCAGTTATCATCCATAGAGCTATTTTGGGTTCGGTGGAGCGAATGATTGCCATTCTGGCAGAAAACTATGGTGGAAAATGGTGCGTAGTAGTGATGTATAATAATTGGGAAGGGTTTTGAGAGTTGTAGAGAGTAGAAGGCTCCCTGTGATCTTGAGCACAAATAGAGTAACAAGTGTTCAATAGGAAAAAGTTTCTTAGATAAACAACGGGCCAGCTCTGTGTGAAGGCAAAGATGCCCTTGCCCCCCAAGTGGTAGAATTGCTTTAACATCAGTCTCACTACATTCAGTTGAAACATCCTTGGCAGTCTAGTTCTGTTGGGGGAAATAGTTCTGCACATTTGAAGCAGACAAGAAACCTCTCCTCACTTGCACAACATAGTGGGAAGGGAGGGGGATCCTTTTATGTTGGTAAAGCAAATACATGGCAGCTGGTGTTTTTGAAAATACAGAGAGACAATAAAGGTATGTTTACTCACTGTGGTTCCTATTTTGGCCAGGCCTTTCTGGCTCTCTCCACGACAGATCATGATAGTTCCTGTTGGCACAACCTGTGAAGAATACGCCCAGCAGGTAAGACCAAAATGTCCACAGAAAGCGGAAGGGGTTTGTTGAGCATAGAAAGCCTGAAAGGCAATGGCTTTGAAAGATGTACTGTATGGTTTTTTTTATTTTATTTTTGCACAGAGATAATAGCTTGAAGTTATAATACCAGCCATTTTTGCTCTTTCAGGTCTGCAGTGAGTTTTTTGATGCTGGATTCATGGCCGATGTTGATCTTGACCAGAGCTGCACTTTAAACAAGAAGATAAGAAATGCTCAGTTGGCTCAGTATAATTTTATTTTTGGTATCTGTGACTTAGTTTTATTCATCTTATTTATCTCTCACCATTTCTAGCATTGTATGTAAGGAGAAGATAGCATCAGTCGTTCCTGCTTGCATGAATTTATTCTTTGTTAACACACTGCAGAAATAATCCAGTTTGAGACTGCTTTAACTGCCCTGGCTCAGTCCTAGGTAATTCAGGGAACTGTGGTTTTGTGAAACATTTAGCCTTCTCTGTCAGAGAGCTCTGGTGTTACAATAAACTACAATTCCCAGGATTGAGCCAGGGCAGTTAAAGTGGTCTCAAACTGGATTATTTCTGTAGTGTGTTTTTGACCTTGGTCAGATATGGATAATAATTTAAGTACTTACTGTGGCCATAGCGTAATAATTAAAGCATAAAGACATTTAGATTGACAGGGAAATAGTGAGTTTGCTAGTTTGCCCCCATATAAGTTATAGGCCATATAGGCTTCAGTGTTTATTTCCCTGTAGCTGTGAGCTGTAAGAACTCTTGTGTATAGTTGTATTAATATGAGAACTCCCTAGTTATTTGCTGAACTATGAAATTGTTGTGGAATGTTCTTTAAAATATTCCAGTTGCTCAGAGGTTGTGGAGGCAACCTGCCATTATGTAGAGCCTAATGAAAAATCTGTGAGAGTAGAGTAATGCATGAATGGTGGTGCATAGGGAGTGAATAAAGAAAGGGGAAAGCATGTATTATGAACTAGTATATTGCAGTTACACAGGTCTCTTCACATTATTCTTATCACACTATCCTATGTGCTATGCAGATATAAACTTACTGAATGCAATGAGACCTAAGTTCAGCATTTGTAGAATTACAGATGTCGACTGCATTGTACTTGTGTCTAAAATAATGTATGAAATAAAACAAAATCTACATTCTCTTGCAGTGGTTGGAGAAAAGGAAAAAGCCAACAATGCTGTGAATGTGCGTACAAGGGACAACAAGATCCACGGAGAAGTTTCAGTCCCATCTGCCATTGCAAAACTAAAGAAGTTGAAAGCTGTGCATACTTTACGTGCAGAGGAAGAATTCTAGTCCTTGTCAGCATACAGTCCCCTGGTTGAGGAATATGATTTCTGTCTTAAAATATTTTTTTTTTAACTTGGAAATGAATCCCACTGAATTCATTAGGCCAGATTTCTTCTCATGTAGGATTGCTGTTGTGGGTAAGAGCAACAGCCTGATGCTGTAGTACTTCTTCACATTCAGAAAACTAAACATGTACCTGATGGAGGTTCTTTTGAAATACTGTAAAGAAGGGTCACCATCAGCACATGCATCTGTTTTTCAAGAAACAAAGCAATACCTTAGAAAATTGGCTGGTGTACTACAAAATTCCATCTTTTATGTAACAAGGAGGCCTCAGAAACTTTGTTGACACATGCTGTTGCTGCTACTGACTGCTCAGAAGAGGAAGATACACTTGAAACAGAATATTTGTGATCATGGATACAAAGTATTTTGAGCCTGTCTTAATTAAGGCAGACTTCTCTAGTTCATATTGTTACACTCAGTTCATTCAGATGTTGCAGAGACTTTGTTACATTTAAATGTCTTGGCACCAGGTTTTAATCCAAAGGCTAAGAAAGTCACTTGCCCTTTCATCAGAGTCAAATTCTATTCTGTGCTGAAGCTAGCACCCAAAAAACCCATGAACCAGTGCCAGACCTAGAGCTTTTTAACTGAGTTTGAAGTGTAACGTGTATGTTTCCCCTCTCCTTTTGGCTGAATAAAATTTCTATAATCACTATAGTGTTGCTGTCTGGATCAATCTTTTTCTTATTTGAAGAAATGCAGTAGAGAAAGGGTCATTGTTTATTTATTTATTTACTCATTGGTTGAATTTATACCTCGCCTTCCTCTCGGGATGTTATCCCTCTGTATCTAGAATCAAGATCATTTGTGAGCAGAAACTCAGTAAAGTGATGTTGATCTGGGTGTAGATCTAAACCCACTGGGTGACCTTGGACAAGTCACACTCTCTCAGCCTCAGAGGATGGCCATGGCAAACCTCCTCTAAACAAACCTTGCCAAGAAAACCCCATTGTTTTCTTACCTCCGAACTGAGAGACCTTTCCTTTCTGGACTATAGTTCCTACAATGTCCCAGCTGCAAATTTTAGGAGCTGCAAGTCACACTCTCTCAGCCTCAGGATGACCATGGCAAAACCCCTCTGAACTAACCTTGTCAAGAAAACCCCATTGTTTTCTTACCTCCGAATGTAGAGACCTTATCTTTTGGGACTATAGTTCCCAGCTGCAAGTCACACTCTCTCAGCCTCAGAGGACAGCAGCAAACCTTGCCAAGAAAACCTCAGGATAGGGTATCCATAGCTCAAAAACGACTTGGAAAGCACACAACAACAGCAACAAAATCCCAAAGGCATTTGGAACCGCATTATGAGGTTAATAAAAACCTGGCTCCAAATAACTCGATTATTGATAAGCTTCAGTGGTGTTATACCGCTCCTGTCCTGACGGTTGCGCCAGAGAAAAAAAACATGGTCGCTCTGGGCCTGCGCGCGCATGCGCCAACAGCGGCAGAGGCGGAGCGGCGGAGCGGGATGATAGCAAAAAGGGGGCGGAGCCAAGGGGAAGTCCCCGGATGAGGGCAAGATGGCGGCGCTGGCGGTGGCGGTTCTGAGGGCGCTGAAGAGACTCTGCCGCGTCGCCCTTTTCCTCTCGCAGCTCTACATCCTTTCCGGCCGAGGTGAGCCAGCGAAAGAGGGAGAGGAGGCAGAAAATGAGCGGGAAAGGAGGCTGGGGGAGACTTCTTAAAAATAATAGCATTCATTAGTTATTATTATAGGCTGATATAATATAATCCATATAAGGGGCCACTTACAGGGCCCCAAATTGGGGGTAATGTGGCTAATCTAATATAACCCACATAATGGACAACTTATAGGGCCCTAAATTGGGGGTGATTGGCATGAATATTATTATTATATTGCTGACTAATGTGGCTAAAATAATATAACCCACATAATGGACCACTTATAGGGCCCCAAGTTGGGAGTGATTGGTATGATGATGATGATGATGATGATTGGCTGACTAATGTGGCTAATATAATATAACCCACTTGTAGGGCTCCAAATTGGGAGTGATTGGCATTTATTATTATTATTATTATTATTACTTTATTGGCTGACTAATGTGGTTAATAAAATATAACCCACATAATGGACCACTATAAGGCCCCATATTCTAATTTGGGGATGATGCTTATGTGAAGGAGCAGGTTGAGGGGAAACTGCCACCCCCATGAGCAAGCTGTTGTTAGTATTGTAGTATTTTATTATCGTAGAAGCATAGAATCCTAGAGTTGGAAGAGACCACAAGGGCCATCCAGTCCAACCCCTTGCCATGCAGGAACTCCCAATTAAAGCATCCCCATCAGTATATAGAATTCTGGGATCTGTAGTTTGTGGTGGCACCACAGCTCTCTGACAAAGAAGGCTAAATGTCTCACAAAACTACAGTTCCCAGAATTCCATAGCATGGAGCCATAGCAGTTAAACTAGTGTCAAACTGGGTTATTTCTGCAGTGTGGATGCAGCCTCAGTAATACTAGTCTCCTAACTAACACAACAGTGTTACTAACAAACAGTGTTAGCTACTAACCCTATTTCCGAATTCTATAGTTTTATTTTTGTGTTTTGTTTTCCCCCTTCTTCCCCAGGATCATTGAGCTTGGAGCATCATCCTCCAGCCCAGCTGGCCAAGGTGTCCATAGTACCTGCAAGCACACAGATTCCAGCATCTAAAGTACCAGGTAAATATTTCACCATTTAATTGTTCTCGTCCATAGTTTAAATGTGTGTCTTGGTAAAGCTTCTTATGCTTTCTAGGAAAGCCTTTTGGGCATCATATCCAGAGTTAGCCATGTTGTCCATATAGCAAAGTACAATAACATCCAAAATCCACAAAACAATGATATCTTTACTGGGCCAACCAAAATGTGTGTTGCAAGCTTTCGAAGCTCCACCGGCTTCTTCGAAGGTGTTAAAAATCATATGGGAGAAAGAAAAATACGATGATGTTAGAGTCACAGGCCTACATTTTATCAAGATGTTGTTGTTGTTGTCCTCAGTTAAGATGGTATGGAGAAATATCCATGTAGGCAGAGGCCACTTCTCCTTCTGGCCATGTGGGATCTGGGAGATAAAGAGTGGTAAAGTCCAGGAAATAAAATTTAAATTCCATTAGCAGCACACAAAGGTACTTTTTGGATAAGTTCTTTGTTGTTATTGTTCTACTAAGTGGAAAAATGATGGCACATTTGATACCAGCACCCCAGAACTTCAGGCATTGCTTTTTCTGTAGGAGTACTGAAGGCTTTGTTTTTATTAAATTTTCATTCTTCAGAGACTACGTCAATTCCCTCCTATGTGACCCGATGCCCTAGCAATGGACTGTGCAGCCGGCTGCCTCCAGAATGCGTGTCCTGCAAAACCAACTACTCCTGCATCTATGGAAAATCAGCTATGTTTGAATGTGAAGCAAAATCCCAAGTTCACTGTGTTGTGAGTGATTCATCGTCTATCAGCTGTGTCCCCCCCCCCCCCCTTCATTTATTATCTTACTGCTGGAAGAGTTCTGGGAAACTCAAAAACCTGTATATTATTTTGAGATCTTTGGATTTAGCTATTGAATTTTAGCTTTTGAAATTGCTCTTTTGCCTAGCATGGCTGTCCTCACTTTTCAAACCTGAATAGAATCCAGTTGTTAGTTCCAACTCAAGTAAGCTTATGGTGGAAACTTCGTAAATCCACTGATTTACCAAGTGGATCTATTTTAATTGGAACTAACAATTGGATTTAGGCCTTTAATTTCTACTGCGAATATCATATTATCCATGGGTTAGAAAGCAAAGTAATTAATTGTCAACAGCTTCATAACAACAACGCCTCTCCCCATGGATCGAGGCAGGAGACAACAACAAATAATATAGATGCTCCATTAATCTATCATATAAATTATTCCCATACAGGATGAGGATAATAATCGTCAGAAAATCTTCATGATCAACATGACCTGCCAGTTTTGTTGGCAGCTTCCTCCAATCGATTATGTTTGTTCCAATCCTACAAACTGTAAGACAGTCTCTTGTCCACGGGAGCGATACAGTGCCAACTGCACAGTGCGGGATCATATCCACTGTTTAGGTAAACTGCATCATACATATATTATATGGGGTGAAGCATCAAACTCTAATTCTGACTCTGTTTAGTAGTGAATCCTGGAAGTGTTGTGGCTGCTTCCTCACCTTTCTGGTCATGTTTAAGAAAATATAATCTGTTTTTGTTTGAAGGCAATCGTACCTTTCCCAAGATGCTTTACTGCAACTGGACTGGGGGCTATAAATGGTCAACAGCCTTGGCTTTAAGGTAGGCAGAGGATTATCTTACCTTAGTTTCTTTAGGTAGCCACTATATGTGATGATGACAGTGATTACTATAGTTGTCTGCTGACCTTAAAAAGTGGCTTGATTGCTTTTTTTGCTGATGAATATTTCAAGGCCTGTGTTCCACCAGTACTTTGATGTTCTTCACAACCTCCTGTACCCTTCTGGGGCTGGTGATTGCTATGAAATCCTAAATATCTTATACCTTCCCTACCTTAGAGACCATTTCTTCCTGTGCAATATCTGTCAACATTTAAGATGGACTCAAGAATATCCTCTTAATATTTTTCTACAGGTGGCATTAGTGGCTACCTCCTAAGTCCCTTGTGTTGGCAGCTTGCTAGTAGGTAAATCTTTCTAGAGAGCATAGATTGCATTGAATCAAGTTTAAAGTAGCTGCACTCACTCTAGTCCATTTCTGGGATCAATCCAAAGTATACTGTCAACAGCAGAAAGAGCTTAGGAATGTCTCTTTCCACCTGAACATTCTTGCATATTATCTTTTATGGGGACCTTCAGGACTCATGGAAAGACATGAATAGTGGCCATAAAAGAGACAGGGGTAGGTATCATTTCAGTGAGTTATGAAGTCCAACTTACATCTCTGAAACTTGTATTTTTGGTTGAACATCTCCACCCACTCACCTTTCAATTTTTCTACAGTCCCTTCAACGTGGCCATTTACTGACCGGTGGAGCAGACTGGCTGGATTTGGACAGGAATGGTAGAAAAGCGTCAAGCTGTGTTCCTATAGCTGGATGCACAGCAGTGACATGATCCTCCAGGACCTCTGTGGGACCCCTGGGAGATCCCAGAGAATGCCTGTCAGTATTGTGCGCCTAGCTGTAGAGATAGAGCTGAACCCTTCACCACCACCACCCTGCTCTCTGCTGGCTGGTGAATGGCTGGGTTGGAGGACTGCAGTAGCTTTAAAAGTGGGTTGGGAGAATGAGGGGGAGATGTATCCTAAATTACAATACATTTCCTGATCCTGGTTTTCAGCCAGGGCCTTCCCTGTGGTGCTACCCAGGCATTGGAATTTACTTCCCAGAGAGGCTGATCTGGCATCAATTTGATTGTCCCTTCAGTACCAATTGCATATTGATGCTATTTGTTATTGTGATTGTTGTACGCCGCCCCGATTGCTTGGCAGAGGGGCGGGATATGAATAAAAACTATTATTATTATTATATATATTCTTTATTTTTCTAGGCTGCTTAGATCTTTGCTCTTAATTTGGTTTCAATATATTGTTGTTGTTGCTGTTTTCATATTCAAAGAGTAAGATATAACCATCTAAACACATTCTTTTTTGTTTTGCACTAGACAGCTTGGTTTGAGGGTTTCATTACCATGTTATTCTTCCCTGTAACATTTTTATTTGGTTCTTAAGCATGTTACCTTTGGGAATAGGGTGGGATTCTTCTTAAATATTTTGTTGTTGTTTTAATGTGAAAACAAGTGCAGCGTCCTGGATACTTTTTTTTCAGATAATTGATAGATCTTCTAAAAATATGTTTTGCGGCTGGTTTTTGACATTTTCCACTTACAGATTCATTTGACTGTTTTTCACCAAAAGCTAGTGCCCAGTCTTAGACTGATACTTGACCTAAGCTTGTGGTTTTCTCTCCGCCCCCCCCCCCCCCCCAGCATCACACTCGGTGGCTTTGGAGCTGATCGTTTCTACTTGGGGCAGTGGCGGGAGGGACTGGGCAAGCTTTTCAGCTTTGGTGGTCTGGGAATCTGGACTCTCATCGACGTGCTGCTGATAGGAGTCGGCTACGTGGGACCAGCAGATGGATCACTCTATATCTAGCCATCGATGCAAAAACCATCTGAGGAGGATCACATTGGGAGATAAACACAAGCTGGACTTCTAAAACAGACCTTAGGAGCACTTCTTGCATATGTGCACATATATTTAATGTACAGTATCTGTACTTGGCCTGCCTTTAATTTAAGGTAAAATAAAGAAGCGGATCATTGAACGATGCTGCCCTGGAATTTGTTCTTTTGGGTTTATCAAATACACTCTCTATTTTTTCTGTGAAAAAGTTCTTCAGTTGCACAACGAAAGCGCACCACTGTTTCTTGGGCAGATGTAAACTCATTCATGTTAGCAGATGTCTCTGACAAGCTTCCTAACCACACTTGTGAACATTGGCCAGAATTGAATTCCTTAGCACCTCTGCAACATAGCTAAGTTTGCAAAAAGTTATACAGTGTAGGTTGTGGTAGAGAATTCTTGCCATTTTTTTTTCATATTCAAGGTGATAATCTGCCCATATCCTGGCTGCTCAAGAGACATCTACTTGGAGCATTTATTGGATCATCTCAACTGTATCTCGTGTTCAATAGTTTGTAACTCAGTAACTTTATTTTGGGCACGCTTGTGCAAAATGCAAAAATCTGAATGGCGAAAGTATTCACTAAGCTGCTTAAAATCCTAATATTGTTCTAGTAGAAAAAATCTTCATCCTAGATTTGATATGTGGCAAGTGTTTTTCTTTTAAAAGAAACAGTTAAAATCTTCTCTTCATACACATGTGCAGTCATGAGTCTAAAGCCTTTTGCAAATAAATTCTGTGACAAGAACCTTGTAATGCATTGTGCAGCCTATTCTTAGCAAGTGCTTATTACCTTTTCCATACAGATTAACTTGATGTGTGTCCCTTCTTTAGTTTAAAACACTGTAGTTGTTTCCCTGCAGATATGTGAATGATGTAGCCCTCAAGAGGTTATTGGACTGCAAGACCCAGCAGTCCTACCCAGAATAGTCAGTGGTGAGGAATTCTGGGTGATGCAATCCAACCAGTTCTGGAGGGCTGCACAATTCTTGTTCTTCTGCATCTTCATGCTAGAAGCACAGAATCAGTACATGTTATGATTATGATTCATGGTTGTTGGGGGGCTTAAGGCAGTTCTAAATACACTGTTATTCCTACATGAATGTAATTTCTGTGTAGGAAGTGTCGCCATCACAAAGTGCTTGTCAACACTGAGTTGGGTAGGATTCAGCATTAAGTTCAATGCATGTAGGGTTGCTGTGTGGCGTCCAGACATATATTTCTGCTGCATTCTCATCTATTCAAGAGAATAGGAAAATGGCAATCACAGATGTTTGAAGTGATCTCATTTGTATGTGTTACTGCTTACAATGAAAATGGATGTTTCTTGCATTATATATTGTGTTAACCATTCCCACCAGCTCAAAATGTAACACAGTTAAAAGGCGGCAGGGGTCACACACATTTTGAAGCTCATTTTGTAAGGCAATCACATATGCGACACTGTAACAGCCCTATTTTCTCTTACTCCAATGGCCCCCAAACTTTTGTCCTCTAAATCTTTTGGACTTCAGCTCCCATAATTCCTAACTGTTGACCAAACTGGTTGGGGTTTCTGGGAGTTGAAATCAAAAAACATCTGGAAGACCGAAGTTTGGGAAATCTTACTCTGTTAACTCAGAGTAAGACCCAAGTCATACTCTTTCAACTCAAAAGCATCAGTGTGTAGAAACCAATGCAAATTTGTTTAGGTAATATTTCTTAACAGATCTTTCCATGAATAATTCCACGGATTAGACACTTTCAACTTTTATTTTAGGCTTGTGTCTTCTGCATTCTTTAATTACTTGCTTTTAACTTCTCAGAGTGGTGTTGGTATGTATGTTTGTATGTAGAAAAGTGGGTGTTTATTATTTAGCAAGATACTTTGTCTCTTGCAGGACTCAATTTTGTGGATTGTTGGATAACTTTGGAAGCAGAGTCTTCTGATGCAATGGACTTGAATAAATGCCATTTTGTTTCACTACGCTTGTCTTCTTCCATGTCAAAAACAATTAATTACTTTATATTTAAACAGATGAAGCTTCCTTTATCTGACATCAGTGGCATTGTTCAGATGTACACTAGAATTTTCTAATGTAGAAAACTGGCAATTTCCCCCAGTTTGCTAGGGACCAGTATTTGTGTCCATGAGCTACAATACAGTCAGCCCTCCATATCCACAGAATTTTTTACCCACAGATTCAAGCATCAACAGCTTGGAAATATATATATTCCAAAAAGCAAACCTTGATGTTGCCATTGTATATAAGGGACACCATTTTATTATGCCATTGTATTTAATGGGACTTGAACATCTATGGATTTTGGTATCAATAGTGGTCCTGGAACCAAACCCCAGCAGATATACCAAGGGCCCACTGTATTAGGGAGAGTTTTTCTCAAGGTCTACACCAGTAGTTTCCCCAAATGTATATCTAGGAATGGCTAGATTCCTCAGAAGGTTGTCAAAGGTCCTTGAGATGCTTCCTTGAGTTGTAATCCAAATGATCCCAAAGGCCAAACCATAAACCATTGCAAAGTTCACAGAGTTCCTCAAAAGATGAACCAAAGCCTGAAAACCATCAGGTCTACGAATTCTGTAAAGAGAGCCTAACTCATGGCTCATGGACCATCACTGGTTCATGGACCACCATTCTTGAATAGAAATACCTTAGATCCTTTCTAAAATGAGGTTGCAATCTGGGCCATTGCTCACATCAAGTGTTTTCCCTTATCATGGGAATGGGAAGATGTGGCTCTTCCAGCCTGAAATATCAATTGGCTAAAGCTGCAACCAAGTTCTGTGGAACACAATACAAGTTCAGTAAGTGGATCTCCAATGTTGCAACAGGGGTCCATTGGGTTGTGTAGGTGGAGTCAAAAACACAGTCAAAACCAGCATCCACAGTTAAGCAGTACCTTTATCATAGTTGCCAATTCAGGGAGATTTGATTCAGAAGCAACATCACTTTCCTTCCCCTGCATGTATGCTGCCTTCTCTTCATCTGATGAAGAGACCAGTGAGCTTCAAAAATTAGTGCAATTATTATACTCCCCCCCCCCTAATATCTTCTAATTGGACATCATTATTTATTTGTTTATTTTCTTATATCCCACCTTTCTTCCAATATAGGGAGTCAAGGCAAATAATAATGGTACCATTAGTTGGGCATTTGGATCAATGGAACCTCCTTTTGGATAAATATTTATCAACTTCCGCAGGAGCTGGGCTGCGATTCTGGGGCTCAGAAAATCCAAATTCTGATTTCTAGGCCACCTGGAAGATTATCACAGCTCTGTACTTATTACACAGCATGGCACAGAAGTCTGAGTGTTGGACTATGACTCTGGAGACCAGGGTTTGAATCCCGGCTCAGCCCTGGAAACCCACCATAGGTAATTTGGGGCAAGTCACAGACTCTCAGCCTCAGAGGAAGGGAATAATAGCACACCCCCTCTGAAGAAATCTTGCCAAGAAAACCCCATGATAGGTTCTCCTTAAGGTTGCCATAATCTGGAAACAGCTTGAAGACACAAACCAACAACAGCGTTTGCACTTCGGTGCCCAGAATCCCCCCACCAACATGGTCACTGGGAGTCATAGTTCCTCTTGTTGCTGTTGTGAATTGCCTTCAAGACCCTATCATGGGCTTGAATTCAAAGTCATGGCAGTGTTAGTTTGGAAAACCAGTCTGCTAGCTTTCAAAGATGCTCCAAGATCCCTTTGCATATCCTCATGGGGTGTGTGTGTGTTCTTGGGCAGATTTGCCTTTGCAAATCCCTGAGGCTGAGAGAGTGTGACTTGCCCAAGGTCACCCAGTGGGTTTCAGGGCTGAGCAAAGATATCAACCCTGGTCTCCCCCAAAAAAACAAGAAGAAGAAAGAACTTGGGAAATGCCTGCTTTCTCTGCGCGCTTCCAAAGAGGCTGCAGATGCGCAATAAGTGGAGCTTTGCAGTGCGGACGCTGGGTCTGGGCGGAGAGATCCAGGAGGAGGAGGAGGAGGAGGAGGAGGAGAGGATGGCCAAGCCTTCTGGGCGGCCCTGGCCGGCCCCTGGTCCCCTCCCTTCGGCTTTGAGAGCTACAAAGAGCCGGCCATGGAAGAAGAGAAGGAAGAAGAGGAGGAGGAGATGCACCCAGGCTTTTTCCAGCAGCTGCCCAAAGTGGTGAGATTCGCACCGGGGTCTTAGGGGCCAGGAGGATCGGGGAGGGGGGATGGCTGGCTGGCATCCCTGGACAGGGATTAGGGGTACCCTGTCATTTAAAAAAAATATGATGTTTCCAAGGTTAAAATATTATCAATAATTCACATTCCCCCCCCTCCACTACACATAGCCACATACTGCACATATTTATATACATTTGTTGTTCATATATATGTATACATTTTGTTGTCATATATATACATATATATTGTCATATATATACATATATATACAAAATATATACATTTTGTTGTCATGTATATACATATATGTATATATGTATATATATATATTGTCATATATATACATATATATATACAAAATATATACCTTTTATTGTCATATATATACATATATGTATATATGTATATATATAGTCATATCTATACATATATATACAAAATATATACATTTTGTTGTCATATATATATATATTGTCATATAGATACATATATATATATATACAAAATATATACATTTTGTTGTCATATATATATATATATATATATATATATACATTTGTGGTTTGTTGCTCACTGCCCTCGAGTCGATCTGGACCCATAGTGGCCCTATCTATCTCTTTTTGAATCCATTGCTCCATGTCTCAGTCTCTGAAGCAGCAAAGAACAAGCCTTGCTCCATCCTCAATGGGAAACCCCTTCAAAGATTTAAACATGGTCATCATCATGTCACCTCTTAACCTTCTCTTCTCCAGCTAAACATCCCCAGCGCCCTAAACTGCTCCTCATAGGACAGGGGTAGGCAACCTTTTTGAGCCGGGGGCCGGGTTGCTGTCCCTTAGACAATTGGGGGGCCGAAGCACCAAAAATAAAAAATAAAAAATATGCATGCACACTCTCTCAGCCCCAGAAAAGCCATGGCAAAACCCCTGTGGAGATTTTGCCAAGAAAATCCCAAGAACAAGTAATAACAACAATAATCAATATCATCATGGCGGGGGGCAGCGTCGGTGGCAGGACCAGCCTGGGGCCGGTCCAAAGGCCTCGGGGGGCCGCATCTGGCCCCCGGGCCTTAGGTTGCCTACCCTTGTCATAGGACACAGGGGTTTCCAGAGCATCCACAATTTTGGTCACCCTCCTCTAGACACCCCCCAGACCCATGTATCACAATGTGAATTTCCTTCTGGTTTAGGAGCTCCATGCCCACTTAAATGGCTCCATCAGTTCAGACACCATGAAAAAACTGTTGGCTCAGAAACCAGGCCTTCGTATGAATAATGGGATGACAATGATCGACAAGGGGAAGAAACGGAGTTTGGAAGAGTAAGTGTGGCCAATTGCTGATGCTAAAGTTTATGATGTAAACAAAGGATCCATGCTGGAATTTATTGGGAGTTTGTTTAAAGAGGACTTAATTCAAAAGAGAATATTTTTGGAACACATTGCTGTGTATTGTAAGCCGCTTGGATTGTCTGGCAATAAGCGGGATACAAATCAACTTTATTATTATTATTATTATTATTATTATTATAATAAATGAACTTTGCCTGGCTTTATTGCACATGAGCAAAAAAGGCTTGTTTGATCCATATGCTATGTAACTTAAAATGGTCTCTGTGATAATAACTCTTAAAATATTTATAAAATTAATCATGGTTCCAATCAAGATCAGACAATCATACCCCAAAATTTCTATCAAACATAACATAGTTACATTGTGTATCTGTTCAGTTCAATCAATAACGTAATTGGTTATCTTTTTAAGGGCATTTCTTAGTACTTTCAAGTGATTCCTTTTTTTAAATCCATTTATTGATGCAGATGTTTTCAGATGTTCCAGATCATCCATCAGATTACCAACAGGACTGAAGACGTATTAATGGTGAGTTAATTCAAAGTCTTTCCAATGAGTTCACTTTGGCCATGTTGCTAAAAGCATTAGTATTTTGCTAGGAAGTTGTAAGGGGAGCAATTACTTTTTGCAATGCTGGGGGTCTTGTTTACTCCTAATCCCTCAGCTTTCCCTTCCTTTTAAAGACCTCAGATGGTATAAAACAGTGATGGGGAAGGTCAGGCTCCAAGGGCCAAATCACACTCTTTTGGAGGTCCAACTTCATCCTGTTGGGCTCACAGATGGTCCCACCTCTTCTCCCTTTGGTTGTTACCAAGCATTTGTATGGGTTTCCCCCCCTTCTGAAAGGTTGAAGAGACTTCCCTGAAGTCCTGTTACTGACAGTGAGAATGCAAAGGGACCTCGTAGCACCTTTGAGACTAGCGGAGCAAAAGAAGTTGCAGCAGAAACTTTCGTAGACTTTTGGTCTGCTTCCTCAGATGCACGGATCTCCAGGTCTCCATGCATCTGAGGAAGTAGACTCAAAGCTTCTGCCACAACATCTTTTGCTCAGTTAGTCTCAAAGGTGTTACAAGGTCCCTTTGTATCCTGATATTCCAGACTGACATGGCCATCTCTGAATTCAATCTCCATGGCAATAAGAATGGTAAACTGAAATGGCATGGCATTTTTGGCTGCACCCTTTTGGCTTTTGGTCACTCTCCACCCCCCCCCCCCCCCCCCGTTGTGACCACCAAACAAATTTGGCTTTTGGCTTAAAAGAAATTTGCCGCTTTTGGGGTAAATAGTCACCTCTTTTTTCCTCCTCTTTACCACTCAGATTTTATTCTTGCTATAGCACCGATTTAGGGTCGATGGCTCCAATGTGAATGGGTTAGCAAATCCACTCTGGGTTTTAGTTTGAACTTTAAAGGTCACTATCCGAGGTGCTGAAACCTATACCCAGATTGGTTTGCCCACTTTAGAGTTCAGACTAAAACCCAAAGAGGACTGACTGCTCCACTGACATCAGAACAACCAGCGGCCATTGGGTTAGGCTGAACGATAGCCACTGTTGACCCAGCGGCTGAGCAGGATTTGAACTCCAGTCTTCCCAGTCCTTGGAAGCTTTGAAAGAATCAGTCACTGTAGGCTACAACAACTATAATTTCCTGTTCTCTGTGACTGGTATCCTTTTGGTACCAATTGCCATGATCATTTCAGGTAACCAAAGAGGTTGTCCAGGATTTTGCTGCTGATGGAGTGAAGTATCTGGAGCTACGGAGCACACCCAGAGACGAACCTGCCACCGGTGACTATGTGTTCTGGATTTTATTTTACCGTTTCCTGCTACCTCCCTTGGAAAGGACCAGTCTCAGGCCTTAGTTTGTGTCCTGCGAAGAGGAAAAAGCAAGCCGCCTCATGATCCCAGTAGTAGTGTTTGCTTTTTGATGATATTTGCTTTAAAAAATTGGGGATTGTCTCACTCCAGCTGGGCTCTGATCTGTACTGGAAACCCAGACACTGGAATAATGTTATTCTTGAAATGACCTTCTCTTATCTCTCTGTTTCCCGTAGGAATGACTAAAAGAACGTACATAGATGCTATCCTCGAGGGCATAAGGCAATGCAAAGAAGATGAATTGGATATAGATGTTAGGTAGGTGATACACCAGAGTCTAACAAGTCCAACAATTCCAGTAACTCAGTGGAAGAACATCCATTTTGCTAGCAGAGAGGCTCACCTCTGTCCTTAGCATTTTTGCCTTTGCTGACTGCAGTTGTTCCTTATATTCTAGATTTCTAGTATCTGTGGACAGAAGAGCAGGACCAACCATTGCTAAAGAAACAGTGAAACTGGCCGAAGAATTTCTTCTTTCCACCGACGGAGTGGTTTTGGGTCTTGACCTCAGTGGAAATCCCATGGTAAGTTTTCTTGGAAACAAAACACACACAACCATCAGGTCTCTTTGGTGCATTTTAGGCATCCTTTCTAAACCTGCATTTCATTACTAGCCTCTGTTTTTATTTGAATATTTGTTTTTATTACCTGCAAGGCAGGACACGGCCGGGACTTTTTGGAGCCTCTCTTAGAAGCGAGAAAAGCTGGTCTGATGCTGGCGTTGCACCTTTCGGAGGTAATGTTTTGGAAACATCTTTTGTGTGTGTGTGTTTTGATACAGGCTGGATGCTGATTAGGGTTAGTGTTTGCTAAATTTAAGACCTGGAAATGTAAATAAAGTTGGCTGTCCGTATCCACGGATTCTGCATCCATGGATTCAGCCATCGGCGACTTGGAAATATAATGTTTTTGTCTTGCTTTTAGATCCCAAACCAGGAAGACGAGACCAGGCTTCTCCTGGGTCTGCCGCCCGACAGAATTGGGCATGGTACATTTCTTCATTCCTCAGCGCCGTCCTCCCCGGATCTTGTGCAACTTGTCAGGCAAAACCTCACACCTCTTGGTAAGGAAAGGCATTGAACGCAAAGCTTGGAGGCCTTCGAATGCACCTCCCAGTCAATTTCTTTTGTGCCTTGTGACACTTTGTTTGACAACCTCACATTTTGGAAGCATTTCTGAGCTGCCACACTTTACCCCAAACTGGCCACTGCCCTTGGGCAATTCTCTCTCGTCGTCTCTGTTGCTCTTATGCAATGCTGCTGTTGCTGCTGCTGTTGTTGTGTGCCTTCAAGTCATTTCTGACTTATGGCGAACCTAAGAGGACCCTATCATAGGGTTTTCTTGGCAAGTTTCTTCAAAAGGAGTTTGCCATTGCCATGCTCTGAGGCTGAGAGAGTGTGATTTGCAGCTGCCAAACTTTGCAACTGGGGCATTCTGGAAACTATAGTCCAGAAAGGTAAGATCTCTAAATTTGGAAGTTAAGAAAACAATGGGGTTTTCTTGGCAAGGTTTCTTCAGAGGAGGTTTGTTGTTGCCATCCTCTGAGGGTGTGAGAGAGTGTGACTTGCCCAAGGCCAGCCAGTGGGTTTCATGGCTGAGCCCGGATTTAAATCTTTGTCTCAAGCTGTATCAAACTGGATTATCTCTGCTGTGTGGTTTTGGATCAGGGTTCAGCTCTGCCTTGCATCCCAGAGAAGTAGCTGAGGGGCTCACAGCTGACTGGCAAAGTAGGCTGCCCATTATTGCCTCTCAACATTTGGGATAGTTTGTCTCTTTCTGCCAATGGCAATGACTGCTGTCTGGGGTGTTACGATCTTACACAGCATCTGCACTGCAGAAATAATCCAGTCTGACACCACTTTAACTGCCCTGGCTCAATGCTAGGGAATTCTGGCAATTCTAGAGTTAAAGCAGTGTCTAACTGGATTATTTCTGCAGTGTGGATGGAGCCTTAGGTCCAAAATACACTGCAGAAATAATCCAGTTTTAGACCACTTCAACTGCCCTGGCTCAGTGTTAGGGAATCCTGGGAAGGCTAATTCATACAGGGTACAGGAGCCATCTCCAGTTTTCAGTTTGGCCACCGTAGCATGGTTTGAGTGCTGGACTATGACTCTGGAGTTCAGGGTTCGATTCCCAGCTTAGCCATGAAACCCACTGGGTGACCTTGGGCAGGTGACACTCTCTCAGCCTCAGGGGAAGGCAATGGTAAACCTCCTCTGAAGAAATATTGTCAAGAAAGCCCCAGGATAGCTTTACCTTAGGGTCGCCCTAAGTCAGAAATGACTTGGAGACACACAACAACAAAAACTGGGTACCACGAAGCCCTCAAGGACCTTTGGGGAAATGAATTTGGCCCTCAGTCTGAAAGTGGTTCCTCCAATATTGGACCCAAAAGCAACATCTGATTTGTGATAAAGGAGTCAGCCATTATACACAACACTCCCTTCTCTTTAATTTGGTTTTCTCTTTCTTTTCTCAGAGCTGTGCCTGACGTCAAACCTCAAAGGACAGACAGTGCCTTCGAGCGACCAACATCATTTTGGCTTCTGGTACAAGATGGGCCATCCTGTTGTGCTTTGCGTAAGGCATTTCTTTTTCTTTTCACCCACTTTTCTTTCCCATGACAGAGTCATTGAGAGGTAGAAGAGCATCTTATTTGAAGTTGCTGATCAGATTTGCCCCTGCTTCTTTCCACACTGCAGAAACAATCCAGTTTGACACCACTTTAACTGCCATGGCTCAATGCTATGGAATCCTAAGATTTGTAGTTTGGTGAGGTCTTCAGCCAGCTCTGCCTCCTCAAACTACAAATCCCAGAATCCTATAACATTCAGCCATGGCAGTTATAGTGGTGTCAAACTGGATTATTTCTGCAGCCTCAGTCTGGGTAGTATGCCCCAGAATCCTTCGCTGACATTACCATTTGCTAGAAGACAGGTCTTTGCAATGTTCTTTGATGGGAGGATGTTTGAAAACCCCCAAAACAGTGGGACTGGTATTAGCAGGGGCTCATAGCAGCCGGAAAAGTGGATTAATATCCAGAAAGGCTCCTGCAGAAATAAAACCTGTTAGTTTCAAAGGTGCTCCTAGTTTCCATCTTCCCCAGCTTGACCAGATGTCATAACCGCTGAGGACGAGGCACAGCAAAATTGTAGGCCATTCCAGAAAAAATGTAGGACATTCCCAAATAAAAACTAAAAAGGATCATATAACGATAAATCTGTGCTTCTTAGTCATGCTCAAAGTAGAGGCATTTGGTAATGCCTCCTCGATTTAAGGTTAAAATGCAGGACATGTTCTGGAAAAAGAGAATGTCCAGTCACCCTGATCTTCCCACCAGACATAATTTTCCATTTTATTGGCTGGGGAAGTATTACAGGATCCCCCCCTTTTCCAGATATATATATAAAAAGAATTTATGTTTTATTTTTTCGTTTCCTTTGCCTTGTTGCTAGACCGACGACAAAGGTGTCTTTGCGACTGACCTCTCTCAGGAGTACCAGCTAGTAGCAGAGACGTTTCAGCTTTCTGAAGAACAGATCTGGGACCTCTCCTACGATGCCATCAACCATATTTTTGCTTCTGGCCACACAAAAGCAAAGCTAAAAGAACGGTGGTGTGAACTCAAACCATCTCTGCTTAAATAGTAGTAGCTGAATATCAACACTTGGCTGGCATGGTGTGTGACTTACGGAGAGCAAGAGTGGCGAAGGGACTGCACTCTCCTCTATAGTCCTCCACTCATATATATATATCCTTTCACCCGATCTGTTCAACTTGTATGAGAACATATTATAAGAAAAGCAGGCTTGGAGACAGAAGAAGGAGGAGTGAAAATAGGAAGAAGGAATATCAACAATGTGAGATATGCGGATGACACCAGAATACTAGCAGAAAACCTCACAAACGTGGAACACCTGCTAAGGAAGGTCCAAGAAGAAAATGCAAAGGCAGGTTTACTGTTGAACAAATAAAGAAAACAAAAATAAGGACCACCGAGGACCTTCACAAGTTCAACCTAGACAATGAAGAAGTAAAAGAGTTCCCATACCTAGGATCCAACATGGATGGAAATGGGGACTGCAGTCAGGAAATCAGAAGAAGACTAAGAATGGGGAGGACGGCTATGAAAGAACTAGAAAAGATCCTAAAATGCAAAGACAGACAACTCGGCACAAAAGCCAGAATCCTACAAGCCATTGTGTTCCCTATTCCCATGGATGGATGTGAGAGCTGGACAGTCAGGATATATATATATATATATATATATATATATATGTGTGTGTGTGTGTGTGTGTGTGTGTGTGTGTGTGTGTATATATATATATATATATATATATATATATATATATATATAATACCAGGGCTCCTAAAATTTCCTTAAAAATTAAATTTTGAAATTTTATATTAATTTTTTTAAAGGGAGGAGGCTCCCTTTTCTCCTCGCACTGGGCCTCTCCCTACTCACACCATCTCTTTATCATTTTAAAGCAATACAGGTGAATGCCAGAGCCCCTTTTTGCCCAAAAGGATGTGTTTGAGGGGGTCACCTGGTGTGGACCATACCCCCCGCACCTCCTTATTGATGCCATTGAGCTCAACTCCTCTCTGCATGGCATAACTATCTGCATGCAGAGATGTGTAGTGCAGTACAGTACAATAACACATCTCAATGACTGGGTACCATTGTGCAGCGCACAACCGCAATGTGCAAGATTGCTGTATGCAAGACTTAATGCAACAAGGCATTCTTTTTTTGTCAACTCAGTGCAGCAAGGCATTCTCTCTTGGGTGCTGGCGAGTTTAATAAAAGCACAAGGTCTTACAGGTTTAGCCACGTTTTCCTTTTCTTCCTTCCTTCGCCTTTAGCTGCTCCACAGCCAGAGTCGGTCGCACACTGCGGAGGACCAAAGAGAGTTGCAACCTTTACAAAGCAAGGTCCGACAAAGACAAAAGATCTTTCCATTCCTATACAGAGCTCTGAAGGTGATCAGGACAGGGAGATCATTCATACCTAGATCCTACAAGTGGAAGTTGCAACACTTGGGGCTCTCCAATTTTATTTTATTTGTTTGGCTTCCAGCCACTTGTTAATTGCCATGCAACACTTCAGGTTTAATACTATTTTAATACTATTTTAAGGGGTGGGAGGGTTTTGGGATGTATATTGTGGTATTTTATTGTTGTAAGCCGCCCCAATTGCTTCTGCAGAGGGGCGGGATAGAAATAATAATAATAATAATAATAATAATAATAATAATAATAATGTTGACCTCAGGTGCATTTACCCAGTAGTTCCCAAACTCTGGTCCTCCAGATGTTTTGGACTTCGGCTCCCAGAGTTCCTGACTGTTGGCCAAGCTGACTGGGGCATCTGGATGCTGAAGTCTAAAACACCCAGAGGACCAAAGTTTGGGAAACACTCACTGTAGAAATAATGCAGATTGATGCCATTTTTAAGTGCTGACGCGCCATCCTATGGAATCCTGGGACTTGTACTTTTTAACAAAGTTTTTTAGCCAAATAAATAAACCCATTGAATCAATGGAAACTAGGAAAGTCAACATTGATTCCATGGGCCTGTCCTAGGCTGCATCTGCATTGCTGAAATAATCCAGTTTGACCCTGCTTTAACGGCCATGGCTCAGTGCTATGGAATTCTGGGATTTGTAGCTTGTTGTGTCATCACCAGAGCTCTTTGGCATAGAAGGCTAAATAGCTCACAAACTACAGTTCTTAGAATCCCATAACATTGAGCCATGGCAGTTAACGTGGTGTCAAACCACTTTATTTCTGCAGTGTGGATGTAGCCCAAGAGGCCAGTGAGGTTGGGATGGAGGAAGACTGCACTCACCAAAGGGCTTGCCAGCTGTTCTCCAGGGCTTGATGGAGTTGACCACATTGACATAATTGATCCACTTTTGCTCCCATGTAGGATGAGGTCCTGGGGAAAAAGGAAGGGAAATCTACAGATACATATGGGAGAGCCTGCATGGTGTAGTGGTTTGAGTGTTGGACCACAACTCTGGAGTCCAGGGTTCAATTCCCATCTTGGCCATGAAATCCACTGGGTGACTTTTGGCAAGTCACACTCTCTCAGCCTCAGGGGAAGGCAATGGCAAACCTCCTCTGAACAAATCCTGCCAAGTAAAACCTACGATAGGTTCGCCTACCAAGTCAGAAACAACTTGAAGGTGCACAACAACAACAATTGTAAATGGGGAAATAATATTCCATTTATGAGCAAGCTGAGGGCACTGCCCTCCGTTCTTCACAAGCCATTTGTTTTTGAAGAAGAGAAGGTGAAAGAAAAGAAGGAAAAATCACTCAACTGGAAAGTGTCCCTATTTATTTTGAGATAGGTATCTACAGGTTGAGTTTCCCCTTATCTGAAAAGTTTGGGAGCTGAAGGCCAAACACCTGCAAGGGCCAAAGACTGAGAACTAGGCATCAGTTTGCACACCTATACAGCAGAAGACATTTATTTTACACACACATAAACACACTCCCCAATGCCATTTTACCTGTCGCTTGGGTGAGATCAAGAATCATGGCTCCTCGGTGTTTTATGCACTCTCTCATGAAGCCATGGTTGTCCACAATCTTCAGAGACAAAGAGTAAGATCAACAAAAAGTTTAGTTTCTCTAATAAACCACAACCACCTTTGCTACTAAAGTCAACGGCTGAGATTCTGTATATTATAGCTCTACATTTCATAACTTTATGACTCCGTAGCTATGCTGCAGAACGTCAATGAAATCTATCCAGGGGTGGCCATGTAACAAAGTACAATGACACCCCAAATCCACAGAACAGTGATACCTTCGTTGGCCAAACAAAATGCACAAAATACATGTTGCAAGCTTTTGGAGGTCCACTGATTTCTTCATCATGCACAGATGTTAAAAATCATACAAAAAAGAAAGAAAAAACTTGATAACGTTAGTTGCGAGCCAACATTTTGAAGATGTTTCTGTTCTCAGTTCAGATGTTTTTGGAAGAGAACTCATGCAGACTGGCCCTTCCTCCTTATGGTTATATGAGTACTTCAGGACAAATATTGGCTGCCCTTCCGAAAAAACATCTGAACTGGGATCATAAACATCTTCAAAATGTAGGCTTGTGATTAACACCGTCATTTCCCCTCTTCTCCTGTGTGATTTTTAACATCTTTGCCTGATGAAGAAGCCAATGGAGCTTCGAAAGCATGCATCAAGTATTTTGCACATTTTGGTTGGCCAATACTTTATTGGTTGGCCAATAAAGGTATCACAGTTTTGTGGATTTTGGATGTTATTGTACTTTAATGAAACTCTGTTAGTGAATGGCAAAGATGTGCATCCAGGCATTGGCACAATAGTTCCAATGTGCATTGGTTACTTCTGATGCACATCAAGCCATCTTTGATGAGCATCAGACATTTCTCATGGGCATCTTATGGGCACTTCTGATGCACATTGGTCACTCCTATAATGTTCTGGCACTTTCCAGCTGGTGTCTGGATGTCCATCAGGAGTGCCCCATGTGTTTTGGCACCCACGACCATGGCACATCAGTCACTCCATTGTCTACCATTGCACAACAGATGCCAACACACCGTAATATTTCAGCAGCCCCTAGGTCAGTGATTCCCAAACTTTGGTCCTCCAGGTGTTTTGGACTTTAACTCCCAGAAGCCCTGGCCAGCATGGCCAGCAGGCAGGACCTCTGGAAGCTGAAATCCCAAATATATGGAGGACCAAAGTTTGGGAACCACTGCCCTAGGTGAATACTGATGTTGGGAAATTACTCAGTCCTATTTCCCGCACATGTGGGGATGTAAGGCCCATGCTGAATCCCAAGCTATGTCTTCACATTGCAGTCCAAAAAAGGAGCTTTGCCAGCCTCTGGTTTCAAGCTTGTCTGGACACGAGCCGCAAGCTGAAGCCTGTGAACCGTTGTCAAGGGCAGCCCCGCATGGATGGAACCCTAGTAATCTAGTCTTGGAGCTTCACGGAAGCTTACTTACATCAAGAAATAATATGAGAAGGAGCCATACTCACAGGGCTGGGGATGTAGAGGTTGACCGGCCGGTTAAGGCTGTAGTCTGGGGCGATGGCATAGGGAGGCATGCATGGTCTAGGAAGAACAAAGCAACATGCTTAGATAATGCAGAGAGCCATCATAGTCTGGCAGTTTGAGCGTTGGACTATGATTCTGGAGCAGGGTTCGAAACTACTTCAGTGCTACCCTGGAGAAAACCAAGGGCCCACTGCAGTCTCAACGCTTAGCAGGCTTACTCCAAAGTAAGCCAAGCATAGTGTAGTGCTTTGAGTGCTGGACTATGGCCATGGTTTGAGTCAACGCTCAGCCATGGAAACCCACCAGGTGACATTGGGCAAGACACAGTCTCTCAGGCTCAGAGGAGGGCAAGAAATTGGAAGAAATCGTGCCCCAAATTAAATAAATCCTGTGATGCCTTAGGATTGCCACAAGTCTTAATTTTCGCAGCCAGTATGGAACTTGATCTCTCCTAGAAGGAGGTTGATGTTTCTATACTACAGATTATTTCTGCACAGTGGAACGGAGAGGGACGAAAAGGGAGTCAGCTTTCTATTCAAGGCTGGCTGGAGGCTTGTATAATTTACACGGAATTGCTTTTCTTCCCATGCAAAGTACTAAATACAAAGTACTTTTTATTGAGAAAGTCTCCAGACCATTTCAAAGTAAGGTTACCTTAAGTCAGAAACAACTTGAAGGCACATAACAACAACCACAAAGACCGTGCCGTGTTAAGGTTTCCATTTTAAATCTCTCTCTCTTTTGAAAACCAATGACCCTAACAATGAATATGTAAATCAAATTTATTATTATTATTAACTTCTCCATTTTAAATCTCTCTCTCTTTTGAAAAGAAATAAATTACCCTAATGAATATTCAGATGATATTATGATTATGATCATTATTCCCTCCTTTCCCCCAGTAATGGGATTCAAGGTGGCTTACAACATGTAAAGAGCAATACAGATGAAACTACACAACAACAAAACATTTACAGGTAGTGGCCAACTTCTTTCTGAAAAATACACGCAAAGACCTGAATCCTTTTGTTAGTTCCAGTTAAAGCAGAGTCATCAAATCAATGGGTTGGAGAAGCTGTGGAGCCTCCAGAAGTTGCTGGACCGTGGCTATCTTCTCCCTGACCATTGGCCATGATGTCTGGGGTTGATGGGCATTAGAGTCAAGCAACATGTGAAGGACCAGACAGTCTCCACACTTACCTGTAACAGAAAGCCATGTTGGATTTAGTCTGGCTCTCAGCCCACCCTTCCCCAGATTTGAGTTGGGGATTGGGCTCTCTCTGGTTTATGTTGCTCCATAGATACTGGCAATGATCTCACAATGGCTTCTGCCTGGAGCCAACTGACTCTTGTGAATGGGGGCATCACCAACACAGACTGATGTCCTGTGACCAACAGGTTCCTTAGCAGCTGTAAGTGGTGGGGGAAAAAGTTGTATCCAGCATTAAAGAAACAATATGGGAGACAAAGGGTTCTGCAACAATAAGGGAGGAATGGCAGCCATCCAGCCAAACTGTATCACATCTACTTGTGTACAAATAAAATTGCACTCACTTGTCTTGAATGAGGGTATGGATTTCTTCTCTGCACATTGGTGGTCCGTACATACACACTGGGCCAGAATGGTGTAGTGGTTTGTATGCTGGACTCTGGGACCAGGGTTCGAATCCCTACTTGGCCATGGAAAGCCAGTAGGTGACCGTGAGCAAGTCACTCTCTGTCAGCCTTACAGGAAAGCATTGGCAAACTTCCTCTGAAGAAATCTGGGCACGAAAACCCTGTGATAGGAATGCTTCAGCATTGTCACAAGTCAGAAACGAAGGCATACATCAACAAATGCAACCACTACATCATTATCTAGATGCTGCAGTCCCAAATCATGTAGGACATGCTCCCTAAGACCATTTCAACGGGAATCGCCCGAAGCATCACACTCGGTATCAGCAGCATATTGATAGGCTATGTGTCCCAAAATAATTGTAAATCTCCATAGTATTTGAGCAGATTGAAAACTTGGTTACAGATGGTAGAATTCAAAGACATAGCCATGATATGTCTAGAACGGTATGCAAAGGGTTTTTGTTGCACCTTTGAGACCTACTGAGAGGCATTGGTAGTAACAGATTTTGTAGACTTCAGCCTGCATCATGAGATGCATGGAGGTTTTTTTTTTTAATGTCTGTTAAAGCTGCTATAAGATCCCTTTGCTGGAGGTGATTGAATTCAAAGATATAGCCGTGTTAGTCTGTAGAATCAGTATGTGGAAATATCTTGTAGCACCTTTGGGACTAAATGAAAGAAAGAAGTTGGTAGCATGAGTTTCGTAGACTTCAGTCTACTTCCTCAGATGCATTTAGTGGAGTGGAAACCAGAAATATATATATATATATAAATATGCCATTCAAATGATGATTGAGTTAGAGCTTCAGGAAGGTATGAGTAGACTGCTGAAGGTATTTTATCTTCAATATGCTGCTCCACTTGTGAATTCGGTCATCCCTTCATATTCATGGATACCTTGTCCACGAATTCAACCATCCACAGCTTGAAAATATTTTAAAACATCTAGACCTTGCTTTTGCCATTTTTACATAAGGGACGCCATTTTACTACATCATTGTATTTAATGGTACCTGAGCATCCATGGATTTTGGTATCCATGGAGGACCTGGAACCACATTCCAGTGGATACCAGGGACCTATTGTATAAGGGAGAGTTTTTCTCCATCAAACACATTTCACTCCTTATGGTCTACACCAGTAGTTTCCTCAAATGTATATCTAGGAATGGTTAGGTTCCTCAGAAGATTGTCAAAGGTCCTTGAGATGCTTCCTTGATCGAGTTGTAATCCAAATGATCTCAAGAGCCAAACCATAAACCACTGGAAAATTCACAGATTTCCTTAGCAGATGGACCAAAGTTTGAAAACCATCAGGTCTATGAATTCTGTAAAGAGGGCCAAATCTTAACATATTAGACCTTTCATGGTCTTAATTGTCACCAGCCCAACCTTCCACCCGATCAGCCTTAGAGACAATTTTAAATGTTGATATTATTTATTCATACCAGCAAAAATACACCTTTTGGTCATACTGCAGACTAGGAAGTGTCTTTTTGACATGAGACAAGATGCTAGCAAAAGCAAAAACTGTTTGTTTGAAAGCTCTATCCCTTCTCCAAATAAAAGAAACAAAGAGACACTTCAACATACCATTTGATGAACTGGTACAACTCAGACAATTGTCTCTACTAAATACATTTGCACTTAGCAGTTTCTGAATGGAACTTTGCTAATAATAATAACAATAAAACAGTTTCCTCCATAAAATGTTTGATTATCCCTGGCATTAAAAAACATAAAATGAATCCATGTTGAAGTTTCAAAAAAACAAATAGTAAAATATATATAAAGACAACAGCTAGATTAAGTGTAAAGACAAGCATACAAAGCCACAAAAGTACAAATAAGTACAAATGCTTAAAAAATAAAAAAATAAAAATAAAAATGAAAATACTGCCTTGATCCAAGTCCTTGGAAATAACTCAACATTGGAGTACAGTTGGCCCTCCACATTTGCGAATTTGATTATTTGTGGGCTTTGATTAATATATTATCTCTAGGAATCTCTAGGTCCTCCAGCCCAACTCTGCCAGATGTTGACCATAGAGTTGTGCTGGAGAAGATAGAAGTTCCTAGAAAAAACACTTCTCTAGGCATTTGTAGGTCCTCCAGCATGAGTCTATGATCAACGTCTGGCAGATGTTGATCATAGAGTTGCATTGGAGGACCTGGAGAGTCCTACAGAGGGGTTCTCTTAGGTGAAAAGAATAGTGTTTTTTAATTTGCAGTTGTTCCACATGTACAGGAGTCCTTCACCCCTAACCCAGTGAATGCGGAGGGACCACTGTAATTCACTGACTGAATGAACACAAGGATTATTCATTCTGGATGGGCGTATTCCTTTCGCGTCCATTATGAAATCCTTTTGTCCCATCAGGACCCTTAGGTAAACGCAACACTCCAACAGGTAATCCAACTAAATTCTGCATTTTGGGACTCTGCATGGGGCTACCCACTGGACTTTTCTCTTGTGTGATAGTTTGTGCTTGCCGACGTCTCTGAACCCATGGGCTGCCGGAAGGGGTGAGGCTACTGTCCGACGAATAATCTGCACACCTCCTTGACGTCTCGGGGCTAGTGCTCAAGCTGAGTCGTCCATCTTCCACAAGAGGAGACATCCTGGAGACTTTACGTAAGGAGCAAGGGCTGGTCCGAGGGCTTGATCTTGGAGATAAGTTTGGGCTAAGGTGATTGTTTGGATAGGTGGCCGGGCTCAGTTTGTTGGAAGCATTACTTCTCCGTCCAGACATGGGAGAGGTTGGGTTACTCTCTGGCTCAGAGGAACTGTTGGCTGAAGATTCATCACCAATGTACTGAAGTTCTTCCACCCTCTTATTCATCGATCGCGTTTTGTGATGACCCTTGCTGAAGTCTCCATCACGGTTCTTGTCTTTGAGGACCTTCTTCTTGGGAGGCTTCATTCCGATGAGGATGACCTTCATGGCCGTCTCGTTGTCCAGTAGACACATGGACTCATGAGCTTTGATGGCAGCGCCCACCTCTTCAAACTCTACGATGGCGCATTCTTTGGTCCCAACTTGGCTGTATCGGCTACTGAACCTCTTGATATCCGGTGGGAGATCCCTACCGGGTTTGAGGATGCGGACTGATGCAATGACACCAAACTTGACAAAGGCTTTAAGGAGGTGTTCCATAACTTTCTCTTGAACACCTCCATTTTCTTGTTCTTCCTCCAGAGAATGGAGGTTGGGTGTCAGGTGGATGTCGTAGACAAGCAACATCTTGCTAGGCAGATTCTCGCTAGGGAACACTGGGACAGGGGTATTGCGCCGAACCTTTCTGTTGTCTTCATTCAGTTCCAGAATATCAGAATATTTCAGGGCATAAGCTGTGGTTCTCCAGTCACGGGTCAAGTGTTTTACCTGTGAGAAAAAAAGGAGCCCATTTAGAAAAATCCAGAACAGCTTGAAGATGCTATGTCTTCTTAACAATGGGTTGAAAATGCCATGCGTTCATTTGCACACATAACTTGCCTGAAGCCCCAACTGCAATCAGATTTTTTTCTTTGCAAAATTCTTTTTCAGAATTATTTTCTTTGAATTTGGGGTCCTTTTTGCCATGTTTTTAATCCCCCTCCCAGAGCCATTTTAGATGCAAGACAGAACTTTCTTTTATAACAGAAAAATGACTCTGTGTGTGTGTCATTTCCTATTCTCTTTCTGTTTAAATTTTAAATTTGCATTTTTTAAAATTTACAATTAAAATTAGGAGAGGGGGAGCTTTTGCTATGTACACCCAGACTGCACATTAAAATCTGTACCTTCATTTAGAAGAGCATTCCTAAAGCATGGTAAAATCATTTGGAAAACTCAAGAGATATACAGATAATTACTAAAAAAAACTAAACGCCCACTTTTCCAATTGTCTACAATATTTGGAAGCCATTTATTTAAAAAAAAAAATTACCTTTTTGAAAGAAGTCAGCAACTTCACACTGACGTATCCCATCTTGTTTCTCCGGACGTGCTTCAGAAGAAAGGCATCTTTTTCAAGATTTTCATCCGAGAAGTAATACTCAATCTGGGCCACCAGTTTCAGGATCAGTTCATGCTCCGGAGGTTTCCATTTATGTACAAAATCATCTCCATCATTCTCACCACTGCTGGCGAAAAAGGTAGAAGAACCTGGTCAGTCCACAGCTTCATTCTCGTGATGAGTTTACACCCTCATTCCTTCTTATGAAAGAAAGATTAGTACAACATGAGAAAAAAAACAAAACCTTACAAAATATGAGTTCAATGCTATATTCCATTAGGGCTATTGGGAATTTCTTTTATGAGAGTTTCCCCCTAATATTGTCACTGTTGTTGCTTTGTGCCTTCAAGTTGTTTCCAATGTATGGCAAAACTATCATGGGGTTTTCTTGACAAGATTTGTTCAGAGGTATGCCATTGCCTTCTCCTGAGGCTGAGAAAGTGTGACTTGCCCAAGGTTGTAAACCCCCCCCCCCATATTTGACAGATTTTTGAAAAACTGGGACACATGTGACCAAGTAACATCAGAGTGGGGTCAAGATGGCAAAAGTTATATTAATGAAGAAGGACACACAAATTAGGGGAGGCTGCAGCAGCTTGCTTTTATCTGAGCCTTCTGGGAAGGACAAGATCCCACTCTCTCCTCTCCTTTCTGCTGAGTTTATTGAATACTTTTCACATTTTGGACTCAGTTTGCAGAAACTGAAATAAGCTGATGACAAAGGGGTAAAGTGCAGGGAGGAGAGAGAAACTGGGACTTATGAAAAGTTGCTGGGTAAATGGGAAAGCAGAGGATTAATCAGGACTGTCCCTGCCAAACTGGTACAGTTGGGGGATATGTATTGTAGAAATGGGGATCCTTAGGCCATGGGGCCAATTCAGGTCCTTTGGCAGAGCAAATCAGGCCTTTTTTGGGGGGCACATCTGGGCATCTCCAGATAACAACACCTCTTTCCCATAGCTGAGAGCCAGTGTGGCTTAGAGGTTTGAGTGTTGGACTATGACTCGAGACCAGGGTTCGATTCCCCGCTTGGTCATGGAAACTGACGGGTGACCGTGTGAAAGTCACACTCTCTCGGTCTCTGAGGAAGGCCATGGCAAACCTCCTCTGAACAAATCTTGCCAAGAAAACCCCATGATGAGGTTCGCTTTAGGGTGGCTATAAATCCAAAATGACTTGAAAGCACACAACAATAGCCAAATCGCAAAGTAGACAGAGGAATAGGGCTCTGTTGCAAGAGGGAATGAATGCATGCATACTGGATCTGGGGGGACGGGGGACAGAAAGCATTGCTGTATGTGTATATTTCTGAGTGTGGTTGTGTGGGGGACCCACCAATGACATCACAAGTAAACAGGTGGCATTCAAAGTGCCCAGAGAAATGGTGCTGGTGGGCGGAGGTTGCCTCTTGCTAGAGAATGGGAAGGAGAAAAGAAAAGAGTATTGGATGCCAGGGCAGTGAGCAAAACAACCCTATTAGGCTGTGACTCATCGGCTTCTGAGTCACGGAAGAAGGAGGAGAAGAAGCAGAAGAAACCCAACAGAGGCACGCATCTCAATGGCAAGGGTTTGTCCTTTGCCTCTCCAAAGCCCCTGACGCATTTGGCTAAAGTCCTGCTGAATATCTTATCCACACTGCCAGCCTTTTGAGGGGTGGAGTGGATGGAGCATAACCAAGCCAGATTACCCTTTTCTTTTCTTTTTCAAGCCATGCCACACAAAGCCATGATTTCTTTCTCCGTTGGGCTGTTTGTTTAGCAGCAGGTGCTGGCGTAATTCAATGCCGCGCTCAGAAAACCTTCCTGCTTTTTTTATGCCATTTAACAAAACCTAGAGGAAGGTAGCTCTTTGGAGGCATACCCTCCCACACTGTCCACCAGGAAAGCAGCTATTAACAAATTTGTTCATTTCTACCTAAACATCAAATATTTCTGTTTGCATAGCCATGGGTTTCTTTACAAAGTCAACATATTGTTTGCATTCATAAATTACACGGTAGACACATATCCAGGAGTAGCCGTGTTGGCCATATGGTAAAGTACAGCATCATCCAAAATCCACAAGACAGCGGTGCTTTTATGGGGCAACCAAAATGCACATGATACCTGTTGCAAGCTTTCGAAGCTCCACTGGCTTCTTCGTCAGGCAAAGGTATTCTTCTGTATCTTGCAACATCAGTCAGAAATAACAGTTTTATAAGGTCTTTGGCCTTGTCTGACCAAGAGTGCTGGTGCCTCACCAAACTACAAATCCCAGGGGTCTGTTGGATGGAGCCATGGCAACTGAAGCAGTATCAAAATGTATTTTTTCTGCAGTGTAAATGCACCCTGAGCAAATGATGGAGTCAAGAAGAATGCCTCGGCACTTATAGCCCTTCGGGGAATGCCTGCAGCCAGCTCATTAATCCTGTGGCAATCCACGCTCACGCTTTGGGTCTTCCGATTCGTTTATTTCTCGGTAACTCCCTGCAGATTGCCGCTCATAGTGTGTCACAGCCTGGAAGGGAGACTTCGCCAAGCCTGTCACGCTAATTGAAGCCGACGGGCAAAACAACCGGCTGTCCTGCTCTCTTTGCAAAGCTGGACATGGCTCCCCAGTCGCCCTAATCTGCTTTGCTCCTGGCGCATGTAAACAGCACCCTGCTGATGGGATTTGATCCATCAAGCGACCCTGGCATGGCTCTGAGACAAAGCAGCATTGGCCTAGCAGTTCACACATGGCAGGAAAGAAGTGAAGACCTTATTGTGTGCATCCTTGCTCCACCGAGAGGTAATGCTCTCCGAGTGCCAGGTGTGGTTTGGAGATTGGATGCATGCTACAAGCTCTCATGGTCCCTAACCAAGTTTAGCGTGACTGCAACACACCAATAATGCTGGTTATGTCATTGGCAGAGTTTCCCCAGTCAGCAAATGATGTTTCTAAGGTTGGCTGCACTACATATGTGCCTTCAAGATGCCTGTCCCCCTATGGTGCCCCCCCCCCCTGGATTTCGCAGGGCTTTCATAGGCAAGGGATAGTCAGAGCCAGTTCCTTCCTCTCAAATAGAGCCTACAGCACCTGGGATTCCTTAGTGGTCTCCCATTCATGTATGAACAAGAGCTGACTGCTTAGCTTCCAAGATCAGATCAGATCTGGTGCCTTCAAGATGTGTGTATGTGCCTTCAAGTCACCGTCAACTTATGGCGACCCAATCATTGAAGAGTTTACTTAGGCAAGAGGTGGTTTTGCCAGTTCCTTCCTCTGAAATAGAGCCTAAAAACAGTTGGTATTGATTGGGATCTCCCCTCCAAGTATTAACCAGAGCTGACCCTGGTTAGCTTCCAGGATCAGATAGGATTTGGTGCCTTTAGGCTACTGTAGAATAAATCCAGCTTGCATTTGTTGTTGTGAAATGCCTTCAGATTGACTGCAGTTTATGGCTACTCTTTCACAAAAGCCCAGAAAAAGGGGTAGGCAAGGAGTGAACAATTTTCAGTGTCTCATTCTCTCTCTCTCTGTGGGCCTAAGCAGACTGCCAGAAATAGTGCACATTAAATTGAGGCACTGCCCTGGCTCAGTGCTAGGGAATCATGGGAACTGTAATTTATTGTGGCACCAGAGCTCTCTGACAGAGAAGGCTCAATGTCCCAGAAAAAAATACAATTCCCATGATTCCCTAGCACTGAGCCAGGGCAGTGCCTCAATTTAATGTGCACTATTTCTGGCAGTCTGCTTAGGCCTTGTATGTGCTTTCAAAACACCCATAGACTTATGGCGATCCCATTAATTTTATTGAGTTTTCTTAGGCAAGGAATAGCCAGAGGTGTATTTAGGTTTTCATTAAGGGGGCAAACAAATTGATGGATAAATCTGCCAGTGATAAACCTGCTGGTGAGTGCCTTTAAGGTGCTTAGGCTACTGTGGAATAAATCCAGCTTGCAGGGTTTTGTCGAACCCTCGAAAAGGTCCTTTTTTGGACTACAATGCCCAGAAGCTTCAGCCCCAAAGGAAGGCAATGGCAAACCTCCTCTGGACCAATCTTGTCATGAAAACCCCGTGATATAGCCAAGACACTGGGGACTTGAAGGCCCACAACAACAACAACACAATTGATGAGTGTAAATAAGAGCCAGTGTGGCATAGTGGTTTGAGTGCTGGACTACAACTCTGGAGACCAGGGTTCGATTCCCATCTTGGCCATGAAACCCACTGGGAGATCCTGGCCAAGTCACACTCTTTCAGCCTCCAGGGAAGGCAATGGCAAACCTCCTCTGAACAAATCTTGCCAAGAAAACCCCAGGATAGCTTCACCTTAGGGTTGCCGTAAGTCGGAAATGACTTGAAGGCACACAACAAGAACAAATAAAGGCAGCATCTGACTCTAAGGTGGTCCAATGTTACTGCTAGCAGACTTCTGGAACAAGGGAGGCTCCTCTGAGTTCAACCAGAAGGGATTTTTGGAAGGACGGGAAAAGCAAGCAGCATTCATCTCCACTGGTTCATCCGCCGGCCCCCACTTCTTTGCCCATTGCTCCTCCCCAGCATCAGATTTCCAATGCTTTGCTGGTCCAGCACACTCCTTCCTTCCCTCCACCCTTTAACAAAGTGCCAGATCAGCAAGAGAGCCACTCCACCCTCCACTTTCCAAACCCAGAAGAAGCCTGCCTCCCAGGCTTTGTGCCAAAAGGGGCTTTCGGAGCATCTCAGACTGGAGGGGAGGGAGAAACCAGCCATGCTGCTTGATGCAACCTCCAGCTCCAGTTGCACCAAGTTTCCTGTCGGATTCAGGAAAGCTGTAGCCAAAACGTCCCTTGCATCAGAGCCTCAGGGTGAAAGCCATGTGCAGGGAACGTCCCAGCATTTTTCCATCCTTGGATGCTTCCCCATTATGTACTCTCCTGACATTCAGGTTGTGCTGAAAGTTGTGTTTATTTGTTGAAAAAGGGAGGAAACTGCAAATATATTTGTTGTTGTGTGCCTTCAAGTCGTTTCCAACTTAGGGCAACCCTATCATGGGGTTTCCTTAGCAAGGTTTGTTCAGAGGGGGGTTTCCATGGACTTCCCCTGAGGCTGAGAAAGTGTGACTTGTCCAAACCCACCCAGTGGGTTTCCATGACTGAGTGGGGATTTGAACCCTGGTTTCCACAGTCGTAGTCCAACACTCAAACCACTATGCCACACTGGCTCTTACTTACACACACCAATTTTGTTGCTGTTGTGGGCCTTCAAGTTGTTTTTCAGCTTAAGGCGACCTAAAGTGATCACATCGTGGGGTTTTCTTGGCAAGGTATGTTCAGAGAAGGTTTGCCATGGCCTTCCTCTGAGGCTGAGAGAGTGTGACGTGCCCAAGGTCACCCAGTGGGTTTCCACGGCCAAGCAGGGATTCAAATCTTGGCCTCCAGAGTCATAGTCCAACGCTTAAACCATTACACCACACTGGCTCTTATTTACCCACATCAATTTATACACCAGCAAATATAGATTTACACATATCCATTTTGCTGTGCGCCTTCAAGTCGCTCCCAACTTATGGAGACGCTAAGGTGGGCTTTTCTCTGCAAGATTTGTTCAGAGGGGCTTTGCTTTCACCTTCCTCTGAGGCTGAGAGAGTGTGACTTGGCCATGGTAACACAAAAGTGGGTTTCCGCAGCTGAGCAGGTATTCGAATTCTGGTCTCCAGAGTTATAGTCCAGTACTCAAACCATGCTGGATCTTTGCCACAGACAGAAACAAAATGGAAGAAGAGACCGCTGCAGTGTGGCGCTTTCTCTCCATTTCCATTATTATTTTAAAGTAATCATTGTGTGTCCAAATGGTCAGTCAGTATGATCTCTTGGCACCCAATGGAAATGAACTTGTAACTTGTAACAATACAAGTTAATGAGTGAATGGCATGATGCCCACCCATGTTTCGATACATTATGCAAGTTATTGGAAATGAAAAGTCAAAATAATTCTCCAATATACATATATCATCATTTACCATCCCTGATCATTTTGTGGTTTTTAAAATATTTTTTCTAAGCTTTGATATGAGCTCAAGGGCATTTTCTTCTTTTTAATCCAGCTGTTTTGTGATGATTGGTATCCGCTGGGGTTACAAAAGGATACCAAAATCCGTGGATGCTCAAGCCCCATTAAATGCGGGCTCTTATTTATAGTAAAATGGCATCCCTTATATAATATACCAAAACCAAGCTTTGCTTTTTGGAATCTATATTTTCGGGGGAATATTTCCAATCTGTGGATGCTCGGATCTGTGGATAGAAAAAACCTGTGGATATGGAGGGCTGGCTGTATTAAAAATTGCGAGGCTATGGATGTGGGTGTGATGGATTAGGAATCTGGAGTACCTCCCCAAACTACAGATCCCAGGATTTCCCCAAGATAGAAACAGAATAGTTAAAATGGCATTGAACAACTGTCATATACTGTAGATTCTTTCTGAGTCCGTGGATCTTTCATGTCCTAAACCTCCGGCTGAAATAAATCTTAGTCTAACCCAAGACCCCCTTGGTTTGTGTTATTAAAACCCAGTAACCCAGTTATTATTATTCCTTGGGAAAATGTCACACATCAGAGCCAAGGATGTCAGTCCAGAGATGGTGGCAGTGTTTTCAGTTTCCAATATGCGCTGGGTTGAAGCCAAGTTTTCTGCCTGGTGCAGGGCAAAGAACAGATAAAAGTAGCTTTTAGTAGCACCAGGAACAATACTAAGAGTTTGCTATGATTCTGCAGTTTGAAAAAGATAATGGGATTTGAGAGTAAGGAAGGATAGGGATTGGAAGAATGCAGAGTTTGGGGGAAAAATATGTGTTTTTTGGACTAAAACATCCATAATCCTCCCAGACAGCATGGATGCTGTAGTAGAAAAAAGTCATTTTTTGAAGCTTGGGAAGGAATGAAGGGAAGGAGTGGAAATATTGTGCCAGTGAAGTGGTCTGAATATTGGACTACAACTCTGGAGACCATGGTTCGAATCCCCACTCAGCCATAAAACCCACTGGGAGACCTTGGGCAAGTCACACTCTCTCAGCCTCAGAGGAAGGCAGTGGCAAACCTCCTCTGAACAGAAAACCCCATTAGGGTCACCATAGGTCAGAAACCCCTTGAAGGCACACAACAACAATATAAGAGACAGTGTGGTGTAGTGGTTTAAGTGTTGGACTACAACAGTGGAGACCAGAGTTTGAATCCCCAGATCTCCCAGAATCCTTGTTGACCAAACTGGCATGAACTGATGGGAGATGGAGTCCAAAACATCTGGAGGGCCCCTGGTTGGGGAAAGGTGAGTTAGTTGAACGTTTAGTTACAGGTATGCTTGGTAACTTGCAGCACCATCCTTCATATGCTTGTCTAGGGCTGCATCTGGACTGCAGAAACAATAATCCAGTTTGACACCACTTTAACTGCCATAGGTCAATGCTATGCAATTCTGGGGACTGTAGTTTGTAGTGGCACCAGAGCTCTCTCATAGGGAAGGCTAAATGTCTCAGAAAACTACAATTGCCAGAATTACATAGCATTGAGCCGTGGCAGTTAAAGAGGTGTTAAAGTGGATTATTTCTGCAGTGCGGATGCAGTTTAATAGGGGGTGGCGGTGGCCGAAACCACCCACCCAAGAACTATTTTGGACCTACCCTGGAGAAAACCAAGTGCCCACTGTTGGCAAAAAGCTTAGCAGGCTTACTCCAAAGTAAGCTACCCTGGTGTAGTGGTTTGAGTGCTGGACGATGACTCTGGAGACCAGAGTTCGAGTCCCCTGCTCAGCCACAGAAACCCATTGGGCATGCCACACTCTCTCAGCCTCAGAGGAAGGCAGTGACAAACTCCCTCTGAACAAATCTTACCAAGGAAACCCTATTATAGGTTCGCCTTAGGGTTGCAATAAGTTGGAAAGGACCTGAAGGCTTTTACAACAACAACAGCAACAACCCAGGCTACATCCATCCAGTCGATTTTTCTCAGATGTAAAAAGAAAAGAGGGGATTTATTGATCTCCTAAGTAGCCTCAACACCCTAAAGGCACCAGATCATGTCTGATCTTGGAAGCTAAGCAGGGTTAGCCCTGGTTAGTCCTTGGATAGGAGACCGCCAAGGAATCCCAGGTGCTGTAGGCTCTATTTCAGAGGAAGGAACTGGCAAGACCACCTCTAAGCATCCCTTGCCTAAGAAAGCCCTATGAAGTTCAAGACAAACCATAGGGTTGACAGTGAAATGAAGGCACATAACACAGGCATTGGCGCAGAAGAGAGCCCTAAATATCCCAAAGGCACCAGATCCCATCTAATCTTAGAAGCTAAGCAGGGCCAACCATGCTTAGTACTTGGAGGGGAGGCCATCAATGAATATACCAAGTGCTGTAGGCTCTATTTCAGAGGAAGGAACTGGCAAGACCACCTCTGAGTCCCCCTTGCTGAAGAAAACCGTATGAAATCCATAGGGTCACCGTAAACTGACCATGACTTGAAGACACATACACACACCCTAAAGGCACCAGATCCTGTCTGATCTTGGAAGTTAAGAAGGGTTATCCCTGGTTAGTATTTAGACGGAAGTCCACCAAGAAACCCCAAGTGCTGGAGGAGGCTCTATTTCAGAGGAAGGAACTGGCCAAACCTTTGTCTAAGAAAACCAGTGAAATCCATAGGGTTGCCATATGTCAAGCCATGAAGGCACCAGATCCTGTCTGATCTTGAAAGCTAAGAAGGGCCACCCTTGGTTAGACCTTGCATGGGAGACCACCAATGAATATCTGGTGCTATAGGCTCTATTCCAGAGGAAGGAACTGGCCAAACCCTTGTCTAATAGAAAACCCTGTTTTCTATGTCAACAGGAGGCTTGAAGGCATGACAATGGGGAGAGATGCCTCCATTGCTGACCCCAACTTGGGCACATCTGGGGGGATTATCTCCCCTCTTGGGCGCCATTATATCTTAGCCCCCCATAAAGACACATCTGGGGGGGTTCTCTCTCCTCTTTGGGCACCATTAAATCTTAACCCCCCCCCAAAAAAAGGCACATCTGGGGGGGTTATCTCCCCTCTGTGGCCACCATTAAACCTTTCCTTTCTTCCTCCCCAGGTACCTGGATTTCCCTCCTCCTCCTCTGCTTTGGTCTCCTCGGGAGGCATCGTCTTCGCTGCAGCTGCCGCTCCCCAACGGAGTCAGGCAGAGGCACCTCCGATCTCCTTCTTCATCTTCTTCTTCCTCCTCCTCCTCTTCCTCGTCTCCTTCCTCTCTTTTCTCAGCCTCTGGGGCTTCGGCCACCCGGATCTCCACTTGGCCAGGGACACCCCCGATGACCAGGTCACCTCTAATTCCCTCCAGTGCCGCCCCCTCTTCCATGCCGCCCGAGGACCAGGAGGGAGGAAGGAGGGATGGATGCCCAGAGAGCCAGGAGAGCTTTCCTCCTCCTCTTTCTTCGCAGCTCTGAGCCAGATGGAGCCAAGGCGGTGCTTCCTTGCGCCATCTCCGCCTCCGCAGCTTCCCAGCCAGACCTCTCCTCCTCCTCCTTGGAATCCCAGATTTGGAAGGGACCCCAAGGGGCCATCCAGTCCAACCCCATTATTATTCTGCCATGCTAAGCCAGTAAGTGCAATACTTTTTTTTCTCATTAGTGCAGAAGCTTTACAAATCTATTCTTCAAGCAGAATTAAGCAACGGGTTAAACAATATATATATAATATATATAATCTTGCCTCCAAATGGAGGGATCTATTCATGCTATCCCATACAGCATCTTCCCCATTTTGTTGTGTGTTGCTCACTGCCCTGGAGTCCATCCCGACCCATGGGGACCCAATGGATGGAGGAGACCTCTCCAAGGAGACCCCCTGTCCTCCATTGCTCTGCTCCAATCCTGCCAATGACCTCCCGGACCTCCTTCCTAAGAGAGCCCCTCCATCTGGCCGCATGGGGCCTTCCTCTCTTCCTCTGTTAAAATTAGGGGAGCCTTTGCTCTGCAGAAGGAATGGCTGGACCTCCATTGCCTGCCTTGGCCATTTGCACCCTGGTCCGTTCTGGGTGCAGGGCTAGCTCTTTGGGCCAGACAGCCAAATAGTTCTTGTTCACTGCCCTCGAGTCCATCTGGACCCAATGGATGGAGGAGAGATCCCCAAGAAGACTCTCTGTCCTCCCCTGCTCTGCTTAAATCCTGCAAACCCTTAATAAATCCCCATAGGGACCTCCTTCATAAGAGAGTCCATCCATCTGTCCTGGGGCCTTCCTCTTTTCCTCCTTCCCTCCACCTTCCCCAGCATTATTGTCTTTTCCAAAGAGTCCTCTCTTCTCATGATGTCTCCAAAGAAGTATGGCAGTCTCAGTTTGGTCATCTTGGCTTCTTCCAGGAAGGTTTCTGGCTTGATCTGCTCTAGGACCCCTTTGTTGGTCCTTTTGGCTGTCCATGGGATCCTCAGCACTCTTCTCCAGAAACACATTCTCTCAAATGCATTGGTTTTCTTCCTGTCTTCTTTCCTGACTATCCAGCTCTCACATCCATCCATGGGAATAATAGGGAATACAATGGCTTGTATGAGTCTGACTTTTGTGCTGAGTTGTGTATCTTTGCATTTTAGGATCTTTTCTAGTTCTTTCATAGCCACCCTCTCCATTCTTAGTCTTCTTCTGATTTCCTGACTGCAGTCCCCATGTCTATCAATGTTTGGTATGGGAATTCTTTTCCTATTTCTATATCCTCATTGAATGTATGTAAATTCTCTGTAGTCATTATTTTTGTTTTCTTTCTGTTCAGCATTAAGCCTGTCTTTGCGCTTTCTTCTTGGATCTTCCATAGAAGGTGTTCCAGGTCTGTGAGGTTTTCTGCTAGTATTATGGTGTCATCTGTATATCTCAGATTGTTGATATTCCTTCCTCCTATTTTCACTCCTCCTTCTTCTGTGTCCAAACCTGCTTTTCTTACAATATGTTTTGTATACAAGTTTAATAGGCAGGGTATATGGATGCAGCCTTGTTTGACTCTTTTGCTAATTGGGAACCGTACATATACATACACAATCATTCTAGGGTTTCTTCTCTCTTGGGGAGGAAAAGGCGTTTCTGATAGGTCGCTAACGACAGAGGCGGAGACTCACTCCTGGCCACGCCCACTGATGATGAAAGTAGGCCGGAGAGAGGAACATGGCCGCTGCCGCAACCGGAAGTGAAAGGGTTGCCATGGTGCCTGGCTGAGCGGCTTCCGGTTTGGAGGCGGAAGAAGGGCCGCGGAAGCGGTCCGTGGCGGCGGCGGCGGCTGGATCCCGTTGCCATGGTGCCCAGCAAATGCAGGCCTTCCCTGGGGAGTAGGCCCGGGCACGGCGTCCCGGTAAGGAGAGAAGGAAAGAAAGAAAGAAAGAAGGAAAGACAGGAAGGGAGAGAGAAAGAGAGAGGAAGGGAGGGGCGTGGGGGGTTTGATTCCCTTTGTTCCCAGGCTCCTTCCCTTTCTCTAAATTCATATATTGTATAATAATTCTTTTATTTTATTTTCTCGTCTTTCCATTAAAAGAACAACAGCATGTCAAAACATGAGGCGTCTTGACAACTCTTTAAATAACCCTTTAAAATAATCACGACCAAAAACAAATGACCCCCAAAAAACAAAGGGCATGAATCATTGGAAAAGACAATAATATTAGGAGAGGTGGAGGGAAGTAGAAAGAGAGGAAGGCCACATGCTGCCAGATGGAGGGACTTTATTAAAGAGACCACAAATATGAGTTTGCAGGAGCTGGGTGGAGCAGGAGAAGACAGGGGGGCCTGGAGATCTCTCATCCAGAGGGTCGCCATAGGTTCAGACCAACGCAAAGGCAATTAACAACAATATACCCCCCTCCCCGAACAATTGGGTGTATCTCTCTGTGCATATGTATGTGTATACACACACACACACACACATATGTATGTGAGTGTATATATCTGTGTATATATCTGTGTGTGCATCAAGATTATATAAGTGTGTGTGTGTGCATATATATATATATATACACACACATACCCACACAGATATATACATCCACACATACATGCACACACACATATATAGACACATATATGCACACACATATATGTACCCACCCACACATATGCACAATACACACATAGACATACGCACACATACACACACACATGCATATACACACACATATCTATATACATATGCACGCGCACACACACACACACACACACACATATATATTAAAAATAGGATCTGAGATAAGGTAGGCATCATTAATATTATACCTGTTTCAGCCAGTTTATCTCTGGTCGGCCATAGAAAAACCCACTTGGGTAACCTTGGGCAAGTCACAGTCTCTCAGCCTCAAAGGATAGCCATGGCAAACCCCTCTGAACAAATTTTGCTAAGAAAATGCCATGATAGGGTTGCCTCAGGGTCACCATAAGTCAGAAATGACTTGAAGGCACACAACAATCACAACAACAAGAACACATTGAGGTATATTTTCTCTGCCAACCTACTGGTGTTTCCTTTTCTTGCGTACAGGTGAGAAAGTGTTTTGCTGGCATCATGCCAGTATTCTTGTACTGTCAGGATTGTTATTATTATAAACTGGCTATTACCTTCATCTTATCTTTGTTTAGACTTAGGCTGTGTTCCTCCCCAGAGCAAGCAGGCATTTATTTTCATAACATGCTACTCTGCAATACATCTCTTTCTACTGTGCGCCTTCAAGTTGTTTCCAACTTAAGGCAACCCTGAGGTGACACTATCCTGGGCTTTTCTTGGCAACTTGCTTCAGAGAGGGTTTGCCATTGCCATTTTCTGAGGTGGAGAGAGTGTGACTTGCCCAAGGCTCACCCATTGGGTTTCTGTGGCTGAGTGCAGATTAAAACCCTGGTTCCCAAAGTCGTAATCCAATACTCACACCACTACACCATGCTGGCTCTACATTTCTGTAACTCCAAAAGCTTCAACGGGGGAAACAGAAATCTAAAACCCCAGCTTATTACACACAAGGTCACCTGGTGGTTTTCCATGGCTGAGTGGGGATTTGAACCCAGGTCTCCAGTGGTCTTAGTACAACACTTTAACCATTACCCCATACGTGAGTCTTCCTCGTGCAAAATGCACTGAAACACATGGGCATTAAGTAGGCATGGGAAAATAGTTATTAACTATGACAAGCTTTATATCAATATAGCTTCAGTGTGGCTCTTGACTCAGTTTCTGCTGCATAATTTGTGATTTGTATTTTGTCCAATTACAGTGTTTTGTTTGTGTTTGGCATTTTTCTGAAATGGAAACTACTCAGTTCTCAGAATTCTATCAACTGGGTGTCTTTACTTCTTTGTAACATTGATTTTATTGACCTCAACCCATCTACATAGTATTTATTTTTGTCAAACATTCTTCACCTTTTGTTTGGAAATGTTGCATTCTTGAAAGTTACTAATAAGAGTATTCAATTTGCAGGCTAGCAACTTTGGGCTGCAGCTAGTTCTCCAGAGCTCATCAGCAGACAGAACAAAACCTGTGAGACATGATTTTTTTATTATCAAAACATATAAAGAATCGAAGCATGGCAAGCTATGTGGTTTTGATACTGTTGTGTTATATATTGAGGGTTTTTGTGTGTGCATGAAGCCATATGTTTGTACATTACTGTCTATGAAACATTTGATTCTTTTTATGTTTATTGTTCATCTTGTCACTGATTCTGTGTTTTTGCTGTCATGTATTTATTTTAATCTGTAAGCCCCATTGAATCTGACTTTGGAAAAAGGTGAGGTATAAATAATAATGAGTAATAATAATGATACAAGTAATTGCACAGCCTTGAATACAGACAATATGGTTTTGTATCTTATCAAGCAGATCTACTTTTTGTTAAAATAATAAAGTTTTTTTTCCATTTGAAAACCAATACAAGTGTTTTATCTTTTCTGTATATACTTGGGTAGAGACCTTTGTTGAATTTTATGATCTTTCTATTACTATCACCTTCCATTTACCCATTACAATGGGGAAATGTACTCTGTATCAGGATTATTGGGGTATATACATGGATATGTGCGTGTATAACTCTGACCCTAAGGCCAGTGTTGCATGTGGTCCTGGAAATTCTTGGTATATTTGCACAAACATCTTTAGTAAAGAGCTACCTTTAATAGAGTAGCAGATTTTTAAAAATAAACAGGACCCTACAATCAATATACGCTTGTCCCTCCCCATTCGCAGACTTGGAGTCTGCAGTCTCGCTCCTTTGCTGATGACAAGCGGTGAGGAAGAAAATGGTGTGCGCCCCCATTTTAACCAATGGGCTTTGAATATTTGCGGTTTTTCTGATTCACGAGGGGATCCAGAATGGATCCCCTACAAATTAGGAGGAACAACTGTATTTCATATCTACTGTACAAATCAGTAGGCTTGCCATTTATTTCTGTGCTGTGTACATCATAGTGTATTCTTCAACTATATGGGGACCCCATTTGCACAGTGGATCATTGACTACCCCACTCTATACATTTGTTATGAGTTACATCACATTATAATAAAATATGATGATAGGGATATATATTTTACTTATTCTCTCTTTCTCTGTGGACACACACACAAATGTACACTCCATATACCTGTAGGAAAAGGGACAGTAGACCTTCATCTACCTGCTCCCTGCCTTAGCAGTCACCTCTTCAAAGATTTTACTGTCAGTATTCAGTTTTGTTTAAAAAACTGCATGTCTAAATGTATTTTTCCATGTTTTCTAATAACGTCCTATGTTCAAGGACTTCTTACTTTCAGTTACTACTTCATTAGGAGATTTATAGGTGAGAAATGTTATTTGAGGTACTGTACTTTATAGTTTCTTCTTAAAGCCAGTGTGGCATAGTGCCAGCGTGGTACAGTAGTTTGAGCATTGGACTACAACTCTGGAGAGCAGGGTTCGAATCCCCACTTGACCATGAAACCCTTTGGGGAAGTCATATGCTCTCAGCCTTGGGAAGGCAATGGCAAACCTCCTCTGAAGAAACTTGCCAAGAAAACTCTCACCATAAGTTGGAAATTACTTGGAAGGCACACAGTAACAATGCCTAAGAGAGAGAAAGTATAATTATAGAGTAAATATATATGTAAACTCTGTCTCAACCTTAGCGGTGGAATTGAAGTAGCCAAGGATCCCTATAGGCATTTTGGGATAGTGAGCACATGCTTCTGCTATTAGTGGAATATGAATCAGTGTGATATATCTATTAGAAATTTGACTAGGACCTTGAAGGCTTGGTTTAAATCAGGGGTAGGCAACCTTTCCCCTTTAAGGGCCGAGGGACTTCAGCTCCCAGAATCCCAGGAGCTATTGGCCAACATGGCTGAGGCTTCTGGGAGCTGAAGTCCCTCAGCCCTTAAAGGGGAAAGGTTACCTACCCCTGGTTTAAATCTTCACTTGGTGGTGAAGTTTATTGAGTGACTTTGGTTCAGCCATTATTTCATCCTAAAGTACGTTGTAAACATAAATAAGAATGCAGAGGAAATATATGAACTCTTTGAAGGAAAAGTTGCATATTAATGCAACAACCCTGATATAGAATGAGCAAGTTACATATATGAATATACATCATGCATCACACACAAGTTCTGTTTATTCATTTATTAGTTACATTTGTTTCTTGCCTTTCTTCTGCTGAGCTCAAAGCAACATTGGCTCTCCCAGTTTATCCTCACAACAACCCTGTGAGGAAGAAGAGAGAGGCTTACTGGGCCAAAGTCACCCTGTGAGTGTTATGGCTCGGTGGAGACTTAAACCTCCTAAGTCCCAGTATAGCAGTGACTACATAATGGTTCTCAAGCTTACAAGATTGTACACTTGTTAGCAAAATAATGACTAAAGGTTCTAAGAAGCATGAATGACAGAAGCCTATAGACATTTCCCCAGATCAGGCCTGTTTTGAGATTCCCCCATTGTGTGAACAGGATTTCTGGAAAGCCATTTACCAGATGCTCTGCTGAGAAAAAATATGCTGTTATTTCTCTAAATAACAAGGAAACTTTAGTTTGCTAACTCAGAATTTTAAATTGGTAGAATTATATGAGAAAGTATTGTGTCATGAATTGAAGCTGGTCTATACCTTAAAGGCACCAGAACCCATCTCATCTTGGAAGCTAAGTGGAGTCAGCCCTACTTAGTACTTGGAGGGGAGACCGCCAATGAATACCAGGTGCTGTAGGCTATATTTCACAGGAAAGAACTGGCAAAACCACTTCTGAGTATTCCTTGCCCAAGAAAACCCTGAAAATTCATAGGGTTGCCATAAGTCGGAAATGACTAGAGTGCACACAACAACAACAGCAGCAACAACAACAATGGATAATGAAAAACTACATATTTCTGACCCTTTCCAACCTGTTCCTCATCTCTTCCTCTTCCTCCTCTCACACAAGATATTAAAAGAGATAGTGTGAAAAATGTTCTTCAACAATGCAAGAACAGAAAGGAGGAATAGCAAAACAGGAATTAGGCGTTGTGATCCCTGGCACCTATGACATTATGTCTACTGTAGTGCTTATAACACACTTCCTAATCTTATCGATTAATCTCTAGGAACACCAATAAGTCCTCATTACCAGTCTCATGTTTCCACTTTGCTTGACAGTTTGTATATATTCTCTTCTCACATGAATCTTTGATGTTTACCCAGATGTCTGAGGAGATACTCCATGTAAAATTGCCCATGACTGTCATTCTCACCTTACACCCAGACTGCAACAATTTATCTTTGGACTGTTGTGCGTAATTCTAGCATACATCTAGAACAAATTTTATAATGCAGTTTTACTTGGAATTGAGTTCTATGGAGTTCAGTGAGTCCAGGAAAGTGTGTCTGGGATACATGTGCAGCCTCATTCACCTGTTCATTTCCTCCCCAAATCCATTGCAATCCCAGCCACTGCTGTATAAACTCTTTTAATCACCTCTTTGACCTGCTTGCACTGAAAATGTAATAGTTTTTGTTGTGATGTTTTTGATTTGCAGATTGAGTTTAGATTACACAAAGATCAGCCATATCTTCACAACAGGTTCTTGCAGCATGATATTGAGAAGAACTATTCTGGAAAACTAGGTAATGTTGGAAGACAGACTCCTCTTTTTTGAAAATTATGCATGCTAACTATGGAAGGAGCAAGACCTAAAGAGCAGTACTAGCATACTTTCTTGTGATGCAGTTGTGCAGTTTCAGAATTAGATACCTGGAGATAGATCAGGGAAAAATAAAGTTGTTGGGCAGCTCCTCAAAGCACACAACACCTTTGGATGTCCTGGCTCTGCATCAGTGTTCCCTGCAGCAAACAAACACAATAATGGCTGATAGATCTGTAGAATTGTGTAGTCATGTTCCTAAGGATATATGCAGGGCTGTTTCAAAAAATGAATTGTTTTAGATCACAGCACCAATAATTCCAGCCACTATGCCATGACCAACAGGACCAGGAAATTATTGGAGTTGTAGTCCAAAAGGTTAACATTTCCAAGATCTGGTTGAGATATTCATCCCCCCTTGACCTGTTTGGTTGTTGGAAATATTTGTACATCTGCAGTGATTGTGTTTGTGAAAGCTGTTGCTAAATTGTTCATACAGTGAGTTCTCATGAGGAAAAACAGGGTGGGAGAGGGTGTGTAGAACTGATTGCCTTGTAAGAGGAAAGAGATAAATAGTAAAAAAAGGTATCAGTAACAACAACCTGAGGCCTTCCAGATGTTTTAGACCAGCTCCCAGAGTCTTGGCCTGTTAGCCAGACTGGCATGGACTGATGGGAGATGCAGTCCAAAACATCTGGAGGGCCTCTGGTTGGGGAAAGGTGAGTTAGTTGAACACTTAGTTACAGGTGTGTTTGCTGCACCATCCTGCATCTTTCATTTGCATTTCAGTAATCAGTTTGATACCACTTTAACTGCCATGACAGTACTATGAAATTCTGAGAATTGTAGTTTGTTGTGGCACCTGATCTCTGAGATAGAGAAGACTAAGTATCTCACAAACTTACAAATCCTAGAATTCCATAGCATTGAGACACAGCAGTTAAAGCAGTGTCAGACTGGATTATTTCTGCATTGCAGATGCACCCTGAATCTTTCAAAAGGACTTATTTCCAAGGAAGTGCATATAAAATTCTAGTTGCAATTTAATCTGTGGTGATATGCAGCGTGACCACCATTCTTATTTTTCTGTCTTCTTGCAGGAGATGGAAGATTAAGTCCACTATCACGCAATAAAAAACTGTATGTTCCTGTATCAACAAATTTTTCCGATATCCCTGCTCTTGAGATGAAATACGGTGCAGGCTCTCTGACAGCTTTTGGTGACTGCTCTTTCCCTACCCCTTCGAAGTACAAAATACAGCAGGGCTGTCATACTGCAAGTGCAAATATCCCAGGTAACTGACATGAATTGGTTTGGCAGATAAAATTTGTATATACATAGGGTGGGTATAAATACTCAAAATAAATAAATACACTTACTTTAAATGGTATATTGACTATCACCTCGCTGCAGTGGAGTGAGATGTAAGACAGTGAGCTCCACATCATTGGCCTGGCTAAGACTCCTTGGATGAGATTATTTATATTTTATTTATATTTAAAATGTTCAGACCACCTTTAAGGGAAGAGCTCAAATCAGTAGGTGAGATAACAATGCAAAATAAATTACAAGATAAATAACAATGCAAAATAAATTACAAGATAAATAACAATGCAAAATAAAACCAGTAAAAATAAATACATTTACAGCTTGGGTGCAGGCCATCTGAAAGACTGTATCTGCGAATAAGAACTTGCTTGAGTTTTAAGGAATGCTTGGTGAGGACAAGGGAGAAGGCCTTCTTGGTGACATCTCCCAGGCCATGAAAATGAACCTGGATCTTCCCTAATCCTAATCAGATGCTCTAACTGCTACACAGTGTTGTCCTCCATCCTGTTCCTGTCATGGTCATTCTGCTTTTTGGCAAGCAAGCATGTGATGCTTTTATTTATTTAGACATATAGCTTGCCTCTGAGATAGTGTGGAATACTGGCTTGAGTGTTGGGCTACAACTCTGGAGACCAAGGTTCGACTCTCCACTGGGCCATGAAACCATTGGGTGACCTTGGGCAAGTCACATGCACTCAGGCTCAAGGGAAGGCAATGGCAATACCTCCTCTGAACAAATCTTGCCCTGAAAACCCCATTATAAATTCTCATTAGGGTTGCTGTAAGTGGGAAATGACTTGAAGACACACAACAACAATCGTTTCCCCTATCCCAAGGTCTTAGGGCAAATCTAAAAGCCATTCCCTCTCTGTCCTTGCAAAAGGAGAAGTAAGTCTTCCAACCATAATTGTGATCTTTTTATTGAGAGGCCACAGTTATATCCCATCTTTTCAGCATCCATGTGCTCTTAGGCATATGCATTGCCCTTGTGTGTTGCTTGCAAGTGTTTCCCAGCAAACATGCTCAGGAAGGACACCTGTCGAGTAACTCTCATACTGCGCTCTTAGCACCATGTAACCCCTGTTGATATTCCATCTACGCATTTGAAGAGGTAGACTCAAATCTATGAAGCTCATCCTAAAATAAACCAGTTAGTCTTAAATCTATGAAGCTCATCCTAAAATAAACCAGTTAGTCTTAAAGGTGAGGCCAAATTCCTTTCCCCATCTTTCCTTTCAATGTTAGAGCCAGTTTGACATATGTATTTACTTAAATTAAAATGACTAATGTGTAAAATATTTTCTGCTGTTTTTGCAATTCAATTGTTTAAGAGTTATGCTTTCTTTTCCTGTTAGATAATATCAGTTATGGCAACACTGCTTTTCCTCTGGTGAATCGTACTGCAGAGGAGAAAACTCACCACTCTGATAGGTTAACCCTTGAAAGGTAAGGGCAGAATAGACATGTTGTGTTTTTTGTAGCCCTGTGTATGTTTAATTGAAACAATTTGTAAAAGGTACTTTTCTTCTATTGTGTCTACTAGTTAATACAGTTGCTGCCTCTGTCCAGGAAAGGTAGTATTTAGGAACTTTTAAAATGCATTTATTCATTCACTGTTGAGTAGCATTATTTAATAACAAAAATGAAAGAGAAAAAATGTAACTAAAATTAGAACAAAGGATGGGTTGGTGATTGTTTTTGTTCTTGCCCAAGGTCAATGTTAATGGGAATGGGCCCCTGTATTTGCTATCACCTGTGCTATTTATTTTCCCGCAAATACTTTCTGTATTTCAGACAAAAGCTGACAGTTTGCCCAGTCATTGATGGAGAAGAGCACCTCCGTCTGTTGAGCTTCCAGCATAACTGCATCACTCGGATCCAGAATATTTCTAACCTTCAGCATCTTATTTTCTTAGATTTGTATGATAATCAGATAGAGGAAATCAGTGGCCTTTCCACGTTAAGGTCCCTCCGCGTCCTTTTGTTGGGAAATAACAGGTAAAGGGAAAAAAAAGAAAAAGGGGGGGGGCCTGATGTGTGATTTTAGAATTGGGTTCCTTGTGTAGTTTGAGTGAGCTGCGTTTTTAGAATAGGCATAACAAACAGTCCACTTCCTCTGCCTGGATCTCACATGAAAATCACAGCTTATCTAAAAATTTGTTTCAGTTTTTGATAGAATTATAAAGTTGGAAGAGACCCCAAAAGCCATCCAGTCCAGCCTGCCATGCTGGCATAACCAATCAAAGTACTTTTGACAGATGGCCATCTAGGCTTTTGATTGGGTGGGGAGGGGGATCAGCACATTTTATTTTGTATATATGGATCTGTTTTTGAAATATCAGCATATAAATCTGGGCCCAAGGGTTTAGGTGTGGACTGTTGATGGGAAGATGTACAACAGGGAAAGCAATATTCTGTGTTATATGAAGTATTATGCATTAGCTAGACAAAGACTTTGAGTGCTTGGCCAGTTTATGTGCTAAGGCCTCCATTCACTGTGGTATCAAAATTGTTAAGTGTTTTTGCAACCGATAGAAGTTTAAAATGGACAACAGGTGTATTTCAAGAAGCCTTGATTACTAGTAAACTCTTCCCATTTCACCAGTTAATCTCTGAAATATGGTACATGTTGTCTTCATCGTAGGAGTAGCCCATGATTCAACAAAGAACAAGCCAAGCTGCATGTAAGGCAGAATGAGGGGTGTATGTGTGCCACCATGGTTCAGAAATTAGGTTCTCTGTGACCTACATCAGATTTGAGGATTCAGGGGATAGAGGAGCAATCTTCAGAACTGTAACTCAGTTCTACTGTACCAGCGATTTTCATGGGAAAGGGCCCTGAAGGACCAATGCAGCATTCACTTGCATGGCCTGAGGCAGTAGCCTTTCCCTCCCCCAGTTAAAACTCCTCCTCATAATGCTTGGTAGTGTGAGACAGAGTCTGTGTGCTGTAGTGGTCTGAGCATTGGATTGGATTGGTTTCATGGTCCCCAATGAACCATGAAATGCACAGGGTGACCTTGGGCTAGCCACTCTATTAGCCTGACCTGCCTTCACAGGGTTGTGAAGAGAAAGTGGGGAGGAGGAGGAAACCATGTGCACCAGCTCTCAGTGAGGGAAAGGTGGGATAGAAATCAAATGCAAGCTTTATTGTACTGTTTACCGAAGACCTGCTGCTGCATCCCAGCATTAAATGTCTGAGTTTCTCAAGCCCACCTTTACTGTCCTCACAACATTGATGTTGCTAAAAATATTCCAGCAAGATAAGAGGACAAGGGAGGAAAAGAGGTACTAGGCAAGCATAAAAGACTTTGTAAAGAGGAGCTTCTTTGTCAGAGGCTTGGTTACCTGTACTTAAGCAAGACCTCTCCCCTTCATTGCTGGGGCCTTTTTGCATGTGGTTTGCTTTTGGCGTATTGCTTTTTCCATTCAGTTTGGCAGCAGGGATAACTTAGGACTCATATTTCCACCATCTCTGTGGATCTTCCCTTGTCTTTGAATTGTGTGTGCTGCAAGTTCTTTGGAGCGCTCTGACTTCTGTTGTGTTGGATCTAATTCTCTACTGGTTGTTCTTGATTGAAACTGACCATGGATCATGGATTCCTCCTTCCCGTCCTTGTACTGAAAGTACTTCATCTGTGTTTGCATATTTCAGAATAAGGAGAATAGCAAACCTGGATAATCTTGTCAGCCTTGATGTCTTGGATCTCCATGGAAATCAGGTAAATGTGATAAATACTTTTGCAGTTGTACTGTAGCCTACCTCTTTGATTGACCTTTTAGGTGGCTCTCATTCTGCAGTTCTGCTCTGAAGTGTCCCATTATCTGGCCAAAAGGAAGGCACCTTTAGTTTTCATATTTTTAAAAAGTTTGTGCAGAGTTTCAAAAGCAAAAATAGGGTTGGGGAATTGCATCTTGAGGGGAGGAGAGAGCACACAATTGCACAGCCAATTCCTCACCTTCAAACTCTTCTTCAGAGAACTGGGAAACTTTTGGCTGAACTAGAGGGAAATTGAAAGCCAGCATGGTGTAGTGGTTGGAGTATTGGACTATGACTCTGGAGACCAGGGTTTGAATCTCTGCTCAGTCATGGAAATCCACTGGGTGGATACTTTTAGCCTCAGAGGAAGGCAAAGCCAAAAAGAGGATGGGAAAGTGGTTGGAGCCAAAAAGAGGATGGGAAAGAGGAAAACAAGCAAACCCAGACATCTGTTTTTTATTATCATAATTGAATGGGAAGGGTTCAAGAAGGGGAGGAGTCAAATGGAGTGGGTTCTTTTGTCTCACTTCTGCTGTAGCAAAGTATAAGTTGCTTTTAATGATTATCTTAGATATGTACAGTAACTAGCATTAACAACTGTGTTTTTCATACGGCCTTTTTTGGCCCTACATGGAGATGCCTAGTTTTGCATGCAAAGCACACAATTCTCTCCCCTACTGCCTGCCCCTCAACTCTGTCCATTTTTGGAAGTGGAAACTAAGCTACATATATTGACAAATGATCCATTCAAGTTGGATCAGAAAAAAAATGGTGCAAGGTGAAGTACATCTGTCTAGGATGCAGCCATACCTTTTTTTAAGTTACTTCATTGCATTCCTCCTTCTCATTCTGGTTTTTCATCCAGTCCCCAATTCACTCAAGTTTTCTTTAGCCACTGAGCATGCTCTGTTCCTATTTTGTTGTTTTGAGGATTTTTCTCCCTTTATGCATTCTCCCTCGCCCCTAAGGGTTTTCTTTTTCAAACCTTGGGCTTTCTTTGTGTGTGCAGATATCCCATCTTAGTTTGCATTAATCTCCTTTTGGTTCTGTAGCTGTCACAAATCAAAGCAAAGCAAAGCAAAGCAGCTTATTTATATACCGCTTCATATCACGCTATGGGATGTCTAAGCGGTTTACAACTGTGAGCTGATTGCCCCCCAACAATCTGGGTACTCATTTTAGCGACCTCGGAAGGATGCAGGCCTGAGTCGAGCCTCAGCCCTGGCTGGTATTGAACTCGCAACCTTGTGGTCTATGAGTGAGTGGCTGCAGTACAGGCATTTAACCACTGCGCCACCAGGGCTCGAATTCACTATTAGTGTATGTCAACCTGGTGCCCAGCAGGTTTTTTGGGTTGCAACTCACACCATCCTTGCCTAACACAGTCATGGTAGATGGAAAGGATGGGAGTTGTGGCTTGATGCATCAAGAAGTGCCAGTGTGGTGGCATGCATTATATTTGTCATTGGTGAAAATTACAGCATGGACTAACATATTGTAATTCTTTAGTTTTGCTTTATGTCTAGCTTTGTTTTAATGGTTTCTTTAATCTTGAAATTCCATAAAACCTATTATTCATGTTAAAAAAGAAAGAGAACTCTTAGGAATGACAAAAGGAATTCCACTAGAACTCACAGAGGTTTATAAATAACCATCTCTATGAATTCTTCATGAACACCAGATTTCTGCAGTCGTGATGGAGGCAGTTGCTCTTTAGAAAGCAGGCACTGTAGAACTCATAGTTAAGAAGCCATCTTTGGAGAGATCCACAGTTTCCTGCTTAGCCATCTATTACTGTTCTCCATATCTCTGTAGCGCTCTGGGTATAAATAAGTGTTTATACACTTACTTGCCAAATTATTTCAGTGACTAATTCTTCCACTTATGGCTGAGTTATACATTCTGCTTTTGCTCCTCTACAGGTAACTTACCAGTGTGTTTATTTGGAAGTAAGTGTTCTGTGTTCAGTAAGGTTACTTTCAGGCATATGTTGATGTGGTGCAACTTTAAACATTTAATTACTTCACTTTTATACTATCCAGATATATAATTGAATCTTAGGAGACAAGCTGCTTGTTTCCTTCTTTGAGAGTGGGGAGAACAGATGGGTTTTAGTTGCTAAAATGTTCACTGTTATTTTTGACAGATTTCTGTTGCAGAAAATCTTAATCATTTGAGTGACCTTAGAGTGCTGAATCTTGCCCGGAATTGCTTAACATATATTGAAAACCTCAATGGACTGGATTCATTAACAGAACTTAATCTTCGATATAATCAGATCAAATATATGGTAAGAGAATTGAATCTATTTGTATGCTGTACTTCAAGTGAACAATATTGGAGGTTTAAAAGAATCTCCTTATTTCTTGTGTGGATTTCTACAGAATCACATCATTTTACATATTTTTTATCATGTATCACTTTTGGTTTAAAACACTGTTGTTAAACAGCATTTCACTTAAAACAAAAGCTGTCAGTATAAACAATAGCACAGATATATTTGATGGACTATTTATATAGGAAAGCACTGTCTTATTTGTGATGGCAAGGCCTTTGGTGATTGGTTGATTTTTTCCCTGATGTCACAAATTCAGGGCAGCCAGAAGGGTCTCTGGATACCATTGAGAGAGGTCTTCTGTCCCTTTGGAGATGTTCATTCAGAAGTGTCATCCCCCACATATTTGTGATATTATAGTGGCATTTTTTTGGTTTTGCTCCTACAAATTCTTATGGTCTCTCCCTATTTAGGAAAGCTTTTGGCTTGCAAGATAATGACTGATGATTATGTTCTTCTCTAGAGCATGGATTATTTATTGACTACCTGTGTTTTCTTGATAATTAGGATTTGGAATATCTGGAATTCCAAAATCTGAAGTACTCCAGAATGCCAAATTGTCCACATGGGTGGCTGAGATAATGACACCTTTGCTTTCTGATGGTTCAATATACACTCAATTTGTTTCATACACAAACTTATTAAAAATAATGTGTATAAAATTACCTTCTGGCTATCTGTATAAGGTGCATACGAAACATAAAAGAATTTCATGCTTAGACTGGGATCCCATCTTCAAGATATCTCATTATGTCTATGCAAATATTCCAAAATCCAAATCACTCCTGGTTCCAAGCATTTGGGATGAGGAAGACCTGTATTTTATTTTTAGGAGCTGTGATTTATTTCTTTTTATTGTTTATTGTTTGTAAGTCACCACTGGAACCTACAGGTTGTCTATTAGTAGATGTAAAAATGGTAAAATAAAGTCCTTCATTAATTAATAATGTATGTGCATATATTTTTGTTCCATTCTCTTAACAAATAGTGTACTCTGGCTGATAATATGGTTTTTCCAATTTTATACATGTTGATAGCAGAATTTGTAGAATCTGCCCTTCACCTGCATCCAAGCTGAAGTTTTTTGTCCTGCTTGGTTTGGTTAATTGTTGGATTTTTGTGGGTGTGGGTGTTTTCATTAAATGTGTTCTGCATTAAGGTGCTGTTGGCAGACCTGAAAATTCATTTTGTAGTGTCACTGTTCCTTTAGTAAATGCTGTCCACAGGATGAGTCCTGGGTTTGAAGAAACCCTCATCAGATTGTGATCCCACTCCAGTCGGCCCTGGTAGCTTTAGGTAGGGGTGGTGGAGGAAGTGATGATAAAGATGGTTGGAACAGGATAAATGCTCTGATTAGTTGTAGACATCTGAGTCTTGAGTGGTTGTTCACATTCCTCACTGTGAGCTGGAGTGATGTTGTATGAGGGACATTTTAGGAAACATAGATAGTGCCTTAGTTTCAGCTACACAGCAAAGAGACTGAAACTGGGCATCAGCACAATGGTGGACCCTGCTAAGTCCCTGACAAGTGCCTGAGGTGCCACTTGTTGATCCTAGGCCTGGCTGTACATCATTTTGACAACTTGGGAAAGGGTTTCTTTTTTTAATACAGCTTTCAGAATCCTCCACTATGATCCGGAGTGATGCTACACAAGGGATATTTTATAAAATGTAGATGGTGGCTTACTTCCAAGCTCTGCAGCAAGGAGGTCAAGACTAGGCATTCTGGCTGAGGGATTCTGGAAATCAGAATTTGAAAAGATAATCCTTCCCAAGTTCTTATCACTACATACTGCCCTTCCGTATGGCTCTTGATCAGGCAGAACTCCAACAGAATGACTCTGCGACTCATTGATCAAGGACTGGATTCTTGGATTCTTGGGTTGCTTCACATTTGTCAGTCTGAAGCAATAGTTGAAGAATCTATAGAATAGGTTTTGTTTCCTCTTTAGTTTTCTCCCAGAAAATGTAGTTGGTTCATAGATGAGGAAATAGTCAGGACACAAACAGTACACTGATGCAGACCTGGTTTCCCTGTGCAGTGGAATGAGAAGGTAGAATTCTTAGGCAATAGAATGGACTGTTCCATTTCTTCATTATATCTCCCAGCACTGACTAGAGGAAAGAGGAAAGTCCACTCTGGAGAGCTGAATGGGTTGAGCTATCTACCATATGTCAAGCCGGCAGCTGGCTAGCGAGGAGCCATTGCCTGGCCACAGCGAGGAGCCATTGCCTGGCCACAGCAATTGTGCTAGCCATCTTTCTCTCTTGTGCCAAGCATAGATGGAAGCCTCTGCCATGAAAAGAAACCTGGCCATGAAGCTGATTGAGATAGTAGACTCCTGAGGTGTCAGATTGTACCCTTTTAGAATGAAGATATGGATGCTGTTTCTGACTGCTCCCCATGTGAGAGATTGCTTGGAAGTATGTTTTGATTAGTTAACTGAGCTTGATTAAATTGGTTATTTCACCCATTAAGCCTGCTTTGAAAAGATAGAGAAAAATCTAGTCATGGTTAATTGTCTTGCCTCTGAACATAAGGTGGTAGTTACAGGGTGACTAATTGTGTTTTCTTGAAGATACACTCTCTGGTAGTCAGAATAAAGTAATTTTGTGGGCTGAAAGTATGTGGAAGGTTTGAATCCCTGTTTTGGCAAAAGTGTAAGGAATCCAAGTATAAACCAAAAGTCGGCATGGCAGATATGATCTTTTTTCTTATGGTGTAGAAAAATTGTCTTGCTTGTGATTGTGTAGGTGAGAAACACCATGGACAGGACATGTGTGGCACAAATCCCTTTTTCTAAGAGCTGAGAGAGAAAACCTTGAACTGCTGCGTCTTGGTTTTCGTAGGAAGCTTGCCTCATGCACCGAGCATCATCAGTTTGTGTGTGGGCAGAGGCAAAAATAAAATGAAATAAAAAAATAATGCTCTCTGTGACTCATCAAAAGACGTGATCTGCGTGGAGTTGAATTGCTAACCCTTCCCTTTGTTCCCCAAAGGTTTCTTGAAGTTAATCAGTGTCTCCTGCAAACTGATAATGGTCTTTCGGGATTGGGAGCACAGCTCTTGCCTTGCCCTTGGATGGGGGCTTTGTATTGTTATTATACAGGAGGGATACAGGGAAATGTTTCACGAGTACAGAACAGTTACTTAAAAACCCATCACTTGTCATGCCATTACTGCTGGTTGAATGATTATATGCATGAGTTAGCACTCTGATGTGTTACAGAGGCGACAGGGCTACAGAATGGGGATTTATTTTCCACGACGTTTGACTGCGGCACACTTTCCCCCCTGAAGCTGAAACGCTGAGGCAGCACCTTGGCTCCTTTCCGAGCAGCCTGCTCAAAAAGAGGCCAGCGTCTGCTGCCGCCGCCACCATCACCACTTCCTCCTCCTTTCTCCCATTCTTTCTTTTTTTGCTTAACACTCTTTCTGTTGCTAGCAGTACCAAAGAGATCTCGCTGCCCCTTCTAACTGCACCACAGAGCAATGGAGTTGCGTCTTCAGCAGCAGTCAGGACTGCAGCAAGGTTACAGTAAATAGAAGGAGGCATGTTCTGTCCCCTGCAGAAGTAGAGCATTTAAAGAATGGTTTTCTTCAGAGGCTGAATTGATGTTTTCCCCCCCTTTCTCTCATATATTCTAGAAAGATGTGGACACTTTGCCCAGCCTCCACCGTCTGTTTCTCAGCTTTAATGATATATCTCGGTAAGCAGAAACTGGGATGGGTGGGCAGGCAGAGAATGTCAGTTTGCCATTGCTCCTTACCCTTGATCTCTGTTTGAAATCTAAATGTTTTGGAAATGGTTGTTATTATTATTATTATTATTATTATTATTATTATTATGCCTGATAAGGAAAAAACTCAATTAAGTGAACTGGGCAGTGCAACCATGAAACTAAAATCTATCAAAAGACTTTCCCTTTATAAAAGCACAGAGGAGAAATTTTCCTCCCCTGTATTTTAAAACATGACCTTACTGTGTCTGTAGACTGTCAAGACTTTGATATTGCAGATTTAGTATTTTCTAGGGATATCTGCAAACTGGATAGCTAACTAAGATCTCTTTAATTGAAGTTACTGGCTTTCTTTTGTTCAGATCTTTGAACATCTTTTTAATTTCCTAAGAGTAACCTTGTCCTTGCCATGCTATTTTAGAACCAGGCCATAAATACAGAATTATCCCCCCCCCCCCCCGCCCCGCTCTCTCTGCAGAAGAGCTGCTAGAAAATATATGCATGGCATTAGCTTTTTTGTTGTTGTTGTTGTTGGTTTATTTTGCTTTTTTCCATCCTTAGATTGAATGTGACATGTAATAAAAGCTGTTTCTAAAGCTATGCCTATATTTCCCTGAAATGTGCTGAATCCCTTGATCATTATATATATAATATTGCCATAGTTCTGTGTGTTTAACATACTTCCCTGCAGAAGCAATTAAGTGTTGCAGCAATACCTCATTGCAGCCTATTTGGTTAGGATTTGTAGCAAGGAGCCACGTGTGACTGCCGGTTGCCACTGTGGGTGGCAAGACAGGGGTGGGGTCTTATTGATCTCAATGGACTTTATCTATGTCAAACTGTTCTGTGTATTATTTTACTTGTGTCTCAGCTTCATGCTGCAGTTTAAACTGTAGAAATTTACTTAATATGAGGTTTGCATCACTTCAATGTGTTAAAGCACCATTGAATATTTAAATCTTATGCTCAGTGCATATCTCTCTATAGTGTACATTTGGCAGGATTTCTCAGATGTGAATGCAGCTGCCTAAAATGTTAACCCAAAGTACTTAAACTTAGTTTACCCTTCCTTTTGTTGATGGTTTAGATTACTTAAGTTTGAAGGATGCTTAAATCCTAACTTGCCAAAATCGTAATTTTTTTTCCAAAAAAGAAACTTTCTTTCTGGTTGGGCATAGTCATTCAAAGACTGCAGTGGTTTGTTGTTTTGTCTTTAGGTTGTAAACCCTGCAGTCTTTGGAGAATCACATTTTGCTTCAGTGTAAATGACATTCTTCCAGTGCTCCTGCTTTCTTTCCCACAAAGTTCCTGTAGATTAGAGGTGGAAATTAATGCAGGCTTTGAGCCACATGTGCCCTCCATGATATTTTTCCAGGGCAAGGGATGGGACTCATGTAGCTTATGGACCATGTGTTGGCCCATCACCTGTTTTCAGGGCTCCTTCTAGACATCTTCCCTCTAAATCTGCCCCCCAGCTTAAAACGAAATTATTCTCCTTTCAAGCAAGGCACAGGAGCTTCCTTTAGTATGAGGCCCCTGTTTCTGTCCTGGCCCATTCAAAACAAGAAGGGCAATGTCTGGTCATGTCCAAAATGCCCCACTAATGGAGAGGAAAAATGTATTAGGTTGTGGCAAAATTGGGTGGCCAAATTGGCACCCAGAGTTTGCCCTTCCCAGCTTGAAACCAAAGAAAATGGACCTTTGGAGACCCATTTTTGGGGGCCCTTTGAAGACCCATCAGTCTTTGCACAGTGTGTGGAACATGGGAAGAGGGAGTTTGGCCTGTAGGGGGTAAAAGTCCTGGTTGAACTCCAGACTTCTTTGGAGCAAGTTGGACTGTTGGAGCTATCCAAGGTCCTGCAATTATAGCCTGCTGCATTAAGCCATCCCCAGGTGTGTGTTGTGTCCCATGGATTTCTGCAGGTCAGGACAACAGGCAGCAATGGATAAAAAAGACAAGCAAGGCAGAGAGCATCATGAAAACCTCCTATTCCTGCTGGAAATACTTCATTCTAGTACTTTATGGAAATGGAAATTATGACTCAGCACTGCCCTATATTCTTTGAAGCATCAGAAATTTAGTTTTCTCCTTCACTCAGGGAGATGTATCATCATACAGATACTGACAGATGCGGCTCCTGATCTCCACCCTCCTCATTCCACATTTGAAAGCCTTGGAATATACAGCCTTTCCCCAATATCTATTTCTGATAGCAGACAGTATGTTTTTAAGAAATGAGGGATATCCAGAGAAGTCCAGGATGTAAGATGGTGCTCCAAGTTCATGATTTAGCAACAGCTCCAGCTTGTTCAGGTCTCTTATTCCATAGCATGCTTAAAAATAATATATAAGCCTGCCTTGTCTGAATTGATCTGTTCTTTGTTGGGAAGGACCAATAGAAACATAATGTCACACATTCTCCAGGATGCCAGTCATGTGAAAATGGATTGTCAGATGTGTTACCTGTGCAGCTTGCTAACAAAAATGATCTTGTATGCTGTCTGTATGGGAGAGAGGACCCTTGGGCCTGTATTTGAACGTGTTAATTGGATGTCATTTCCATTGTTAACTTTTAATTGTGTTAGAACTAGGTGCGAATTACCTTTGTGAAAGCAATCTTTTCTATTATTGGCATTTGTAAATCTGTCACATTTAATTGGAACGCCTCTTTCTTCCATGTGATGCTGAATCTACAATTTTTTATTGTAAGGCTAATCTGAGAGGACAGGGCCTCCCTCTTTCTGTGGGAGAAACCATGTTTTAGGGATTTTCATATCGTCAGGTTTGGCTAGCTGAGTTATTTTGAGGTTTTTAGTAGTAGCCATGATATTGAAACACCCAAATGATGGGTGGCCAATATCAAGAAGTCCTAGGCACCATGGCTTGTGGTTGGGAATTGTTAGCAGTTCCAATCCAAAGCTTGGGTGGGAGGGCAAGTTTCTACATGCCAATCCAAAAGTAAATAGAAGATTTGTTGTGTGTCTTCAAGCCATTCCTGACTTATGGCAACCCTAAGGCCATCCAATCACAGGGTTTTCCTGGCAAGATTTGTTTACAGAGAGTTTGCCTTTGCCTTCCTCTAGGTTGAGAGCATGTGACTTGCCCAAAGTCACCCAGTGGGTTTCTAGGGTTGAGCAGGGATTCAAACTCTGGTCTCGAGCCTTAGTCCAAAGCTCAAGCCACTACAGTTCTGGATTTTTCAAACCTACATGAAACAATGTAGCCTTCCTCAACTTGCTGCCCTCCAAATCATGTTGGACTAGAACTCCCATCATGTTCCATCTAACATGGTTAAGTTGGGAAGGGGATTCACAGTGAGAACCAGAGATAAGTAGCATCCAGTGTATCTGTAACTTTTCTGTTCTTTTAATAATAATAATAATAATAAAATTTATTTATACCCCGCCCTCTGAAATATCAATCTGGGCGGCTTACAATTAAGAATGAGTACATCAATAAAACATATATATACAGTAACCCCCCACCCCCCCTTAAAACAATATTAAATCAAGTAAATTTTAAAACAACAAGAAACACAGCTATTTAAAATAGATAAAATGAGGACCCAGAGTATATGTCCAGCCAGTGAGATCCAACCATCGATGATGGGGCCACGTAAGGATCACTGGGGAGAATGTTTTTTTTATTTATACCCGAGGCTTAGATAATTAATCTGGAAAGGCCTGCCGGAAGAGATCCGTCTTGACAGCTTTTTTAAAGCTGTCAAGTGATGTTAATTGACGGATCTCGTCCGGCAGGCCGTTCCAGAGTCTAGGGGCAACAACTGAGAAAGCCCCCCGGGAGGTAGCCGCTAGCCTCGATTTTTGAAGTTGCAGCAATTTCCTCCCGGAGGACCGGAGAGCGCGGGGAGGATTGTATGGGAGAAGGCGGTCCCTGAGATAGCTTGGACCCAAGCCATTTAGGGCTTTAAAGGTGATAACCAACACCTTGTACCTGGCCCGGAAGCTGATAGGCAGCCAGTGGAGGGACCTCAGAACCGGAGTAATGTGATCCCTCCGAGATGTTCTCGAAACGAGTCTGGCTGCCATATTCTGTACCAGCTGTAATTTCCGAACCAGGCACAAGGGTAGCCCCATGTAGAGTGCATTACAGAAGTCAAGGCGTGAGGTTACCAACGCGTGCACAACAGTCTCAAGGTCCCCTACTTCCAGAAAAGGGCGCAGCTGGCGTATCAGCCGAAGCTGATAACAGGCGCTCCTGACCGTCGCATTTACCTGATTTGTCATCAGGAGCGACGAGTCAAGGAGCACCCCCAAGCTGCGAACACAGTCACTGGAGGAGAGCGTGACCCCATCCAGGACTGGAGGTTGCAACCCAATTCCTGGTTTTGGGGCCGCTACCGTGAGCACCTCCGTCTTGTCTGGATTCAGCTTCAATCTGTTTTTCCTCATCCAGCCCATTACCGCCCCAAGACATTCATTGAGAGAAGAGATGCCAGTGGAATTCGAGGCCGACGAACGAGATATGGAGAAATAGATTTGGGTGTCATCAGCATACTGATAACACCCAGCACCATAACTCCGTATTATCTCACCCAGCGGCTTCATATAGATGTTGAACAACATCGGGGACAAAATAGCTCCCTGAGGGACCCCACAAGTGAGGTCTCTCTTACTGGAGCTACAGTCCCCGAGCAGCACCCTCTGGGACCGACCCGAGAGGAAGGACCGGAACCACTGCAAAGCAGTGCCCCCGATGCCTAACCCCTTCAGGCGGTCCAAGAGGATGCCGTGATCTATCGTATCAAAAGCCGCTGAGAGGTCTAAGAGCACCAACAGGGTCACGCTACCCCTGTCGATGCTCAGACGCAGATCGTCGGTCAAGGCAACCATGGCAGTCTCAACCCCAAAGCCTGTCCTGAAGCCGGTTTGAAATGGGTCTAGATAATCGGTTTCATCCAAGACTGCCTGGAGCTGAAGAGCAACCGCCCTCTCGATCACCTTGCTCAAAAATGGCAGCAATGACACAGGCCTATAGTTTTTCATATCCAGGGGGTCCAGGGAAGGTTTTTTCAGAAGCGGCTTAACCGCCGCTTCCTTTAGACATGATGGAACATGTCCTTCCCTGAAGGATGCATTGACGATATCCGTAAGGAATCTCATCAATGCATCCCCCCCCTGGACGGCCAGCCAAGATGGGCAAGGGTCGAGAGGGCAAGTCGTCTTCCTCACCTTACCAAGCAGCTTGTCCACGTCCTCGGTACTCACAGATTGCCACTGATCCAGTAAAATTACATCGACGGAGTCAGTGGACGCCTCGCCTATAGACTCTGTCCCAATGGTCGCGTCAATGTCGGCTCTTATCTGAGAGATTTTATCTGCAAAGAAGTTATTAAATGCGTCGCAGCAGGCTGTTGTCGGGTTAAGTAAGGGATTTGGCGCAGGAGGCACCTGCGTCATCTCCCTCACCACCCTAAACAGCTCTGCCGGACGGGACTCTGCAGACGCAATACGTGCAGAGGAGAAGGCTCTCCTCGCTGCATATATTGCCTCCCGATAGGACTAAAGAAAATTCCTATGGCGAGTTCTGTCAGATAAGAGTCGAGTTTTCCGCCACCTGCACTCTAGCCGTTGTCCAGCCCGCTTCATCTTCCTAAGCTCAGGTGTGTACCATGGCTTACGATTAGAAGCGGTGCGGCAAGGGCGCTTGGGGGCGATCGTGTCGATGGCCCTGGCAAGATCGTTGTTCCAAGTATTAACCAGAGCCTCGACAGGATCACCGGCATTCCCAACCATTAAACCCTCTAAGGCTTTCTGGAATCCAATTGGCTCCATTAGCCTTCGAGGGCGGACCATTCGAATAGGTCCTCCACCCCCGGAGGAGCGGATATTGGCTCTCAGTTCCACTTTGACCAGGAAATGATCCGTCCATGACAATGCGGAGGAACTTACTACCTCCGCCCACGGATATTCCTGTTCCGTACTAAAGACCGCATCGAGTGTATGACCTGCACAATGCGTGGGCCCGTTGACTAACTGGGATAGGCCCATGTTTGTCATGGTATCCATGAACTCCCGAGCCGCACCTGTTAAGCTGGTCTCGAGCGGAATGTTGAAGTCCCCCAGAACCAAAAGCCTGGGAGACTCCAGCTTGCTTTCTTAAAAAAGGTGCCTTTTGAATCTGTAAATCATTTTGTTTTTTTAAAAAAAGACCAAAACAAACTATAGTACTAAGCTATAGAAGAAATAAAATGGAACTATGAAGCATTATGGCTTTCTTATATTTATTCTCTTACCTCCATTGTATTTCACTGTGGATACATGCTATCCCTCCTATGGGGACTTCATATATACAGGCCAAAACATGCATGAACTTGGTGGAGACTGAAACAGAGCAGGAGCACATTCCCATCCCCAAAACCATTTTGTGGAGGTCAACCTGCTTGTCAGGTGAGGAGGTCTTCCTCCTACCTCTGGTCAGGTGTGCAACAGGCAGTGGTGGCTCTTGGTTCCCTTGTCAGTGGGGTGGTGATTCCACTCCAGGGTTTTGCTAGCCTTAAAGAAGCTGTCCATGGTGTTGAACCAACTGAAGAATTGTTGTTGTGTGCCTTCAAGTTGTTTCCTACTTATGGTGACCCATCATGGGGTTTTCTTGGCAAGTTTCTTCAGAGGTGGTTTGCCATTGTCATCCACTAAGACTGAGAGAGTTTGGATTGCCCAAAGTCATCCAGTGGGATTTGAACCCTGCTCTCCAGAGTTGTAGTCCATCCTCAAACCACTATACCACAGTGGCTCTCAAGTCCAGAAATTTGGAGAGTTTCTGATAATATTTAGATTGGATTCACCTCCCCATTGGCATAGGAGACACCTGTAACAGATAGAGGGCTCTTCCACTTCTATGCATTTTCAATCTCGGAAAGCCTCTGCCTCTGTTAGCTTCCACCTCCATGGATGCAACTGCTGCCCCCTTTGCTGATGTTTTTAATATGTAAATAATGTTATAGAAGGGATTACTCACTGAATAATGGGCACATGGGTATATGTTGAAAAGTTCAAAACTTTCAAGCACTATTTACTCACTTCATGAGAGGGGCGGAAGGAAGATTGTCAAAATATTTTCTTGCTCCTTCTGACCGTATGTGCTGCTTATTTTGCAGAATTGCCTCTAGCGTTGCAAGGCCTAAAATCTCCCAGGAAGTGAGGCCTGCAAGCAGAGATGAAGCAGATATTTATTCAACTCTCGCTTTGAAGGGCAAAAGCATTTGTTTATTTAAGATCAATATTTTATGTCCTGGTGAGATTTAATCTAGCATGACAGAGGATCAAAAAGCATTCGTATTTCATGCAATTGATCCTGGCTGCAATGTTCTAAAGAGTTAAACTGTTTGAGTATCACTTGCTTCCTTGTTTAGAAATTATTGCCAGAATTACTGGAGAATTTTCCCTGCAATGTGAGCTGTTGGCTTCCTTGTTAGTGCAGTTGTGAATCTTTTCCACATTTTAGTTTGAATATGAAAGGAGCTATTTAAGGTGTTGATGCCTGTTCCTTAGAAAAGTTCAGAACATTATTCTGAACCTTTAAAGTTTGAACTAAAATTTGGAGTGGATTCATCACCCTGTAGATGCGGAAGTCCCTGTTTTCTCTAGTCCAGTTTGTAATAATCAGCAACCAAGGATTTTATTTTCTTTCCCCGAGTTAGCCATAGGGGAAAATAGATGTGGGAACTGCACATATGTGGGTTTCCTAGTGTATGGCTTGTGGAGAATAGGATGTAATTGACTTTGCCATTTGGCTACCATTTTGGTTTTGCATCCCTTGAGCCAGCTGTACTGTTTCTGACAAATATTTGGTATCTGATTTGGTTGGTGACTCACAGGATTCTAGTCAAAATCCAGGATCAATCCTGTGAGTATAAAGTCTCTCCCTTCCCACCACAAGGGGATTGCAGTGAGAGCCAGAAGATTCCTACTTTAGTCTTGGCTGATCCAGACTACTCTCATAAATTTCGTTTCCTTGTCATTGGCCCCTTCTTCCATTATCTGAGCCAATGCCTTTATTTATTCAAAGATTTGGTGCCATTGTTTCTGCACACTTATTCACTATTCACACTTGGCCTGGATGCTCATTTCTTTCAGTGGAATCTAGAGTTGGCCATTTCAGGGTCCCATCTTAAGAGGTTCCTTCCTCCAATGCTCTTTTTTCCACTCTAGATTTATCAAGTGTTGGAACATATGGCCATTGTTGGGCATATTGGACATTTCTTAAGGCAGGAGGAATTGGGAATACAAACCTGCATACCCAGAAGGAGAAGAAAGCTTAGGTCTTGAAGAAATATCATTACATTTCATTCTAGCAAAAAATCAGACGTTGATACAGAGGAAGGTAATCTTTGGCTGTATAGGATCACAAATCTTCATGATTCCTCAACATTGGGCATGCTAGGTGAGGCTGATGGAAGCTGTAGTAGTTCCAGTTTTCTGGAAGGCCAGATGTTCTCCATCCCTACTTTACCAGATATGTGAAAAAGTCTTAGTTGCCTGTCGCTAAAATGCAGCTTTATCTGCCACACAGAATACCATTGTAGAGTGTGTGTTTTTTATTGGTGATGTTATAATATGAGTGACCATTTTAAGGTAAGTAGATCAAGACAGCCACAGAAGTTGGTGCTTACATGTTTAAAATGAACAAATGTGCTTCTTTTCCTTCAGCTTCGACGACATTCTGTGCCTTGCCGATTCTACATCCCTTTCAGAAATCACCCTAGATGGCAACCCCATATCACAGGAGACATGGTACAAGCCTACTGTTCTCCATCATATGATGCAGCTCCGACAGCTAGATATGAAGAAAATCACGGTAAGGAAAAACAAAATCCTTTCGAGTGGGTTGAAACTTTTAACTTTTAATCTCCCTAGGTTGATGTGAAGTTGGTGTTCACGCTGATATAATTTAGTGTGCATTGCCCACTAGGAGGAGCCACTAGAATGCCAAAATGGAAAAAATTAGTGGCTGTATCAAAATATGCTTTTCGTTTCAAATCAAAGGCTTTAGGAGGAGGCACACACACAGCACCAAAGCGAGAAGGAGAAAGCTAGAGTTGTTTCTGACAGTCGAAGTTGCTGATTCTCCTGGTCTCTGTTAATAAAGAAGGAGGAGGAGCAGTGATAGTGAGAATAATGATGATGGAGGAAGGGACAAGTGGATGATATGATGATGGTGATGAATAATTAATGTAAGAATATCATGCACTACCATCAGAGCAAAATTATCATCCCCATCAGAGCAAAAAAGACACTGATTGGATCAAACGATACTCCGCTGATTCCTACATTCTTGCATAGAATCTGAAACATTGATGGTTAAAAACTTGAGTCACTTAACTCCTAGTTGTCTAAAATCAGTAATTTTAAGGATAATAATAATTATAAGTCCCTGTGACTTCAGTTTGTATTGTGGTTTACATTTATTATGAAAGAGAAAATCTCATCCAATTCCATTTTGTCCACACCTTGCACTTTCTCCAATTGTCCTCACTTTCTTGCCTTTTCCTCCCATAAACTAAAAGCCCACGTATTCTCCCTCTGAGATTTGACCTTGGTCTTGGCTGCCTGGTTTGAAATAAGAATGAATAAAGGTAGTGGACAGATGAAAATTGAGTAAAAACCTATTATTTTTTTTGTTTTGTTTACTTGGTCATTGTGGGAAACAGGATGTAGGACTAATAGGACCTTTGATCTGATTCAGCAGGGGTTTTCTTACATATGCTTATTTTTATTTATTCAAAATATTTTCCTTTAAAGGCAAACATTCTCAGCACAGATGATATCGTAAAATCTAAATACTGTAATAAATCAGCATGCATGAATAAAACCAACAAACATCCGCAGTAAAGCAAACATTCACAGTGTATTTATTTATACATGCTTAGGCTTTTTATATGGAAGGTCCCAAGTTCAAGTCCTGGCACCCAACTAAGTAAGTGATTGAGTAGGTAATGGAAAAGACTTTTCCCTCAGATTCTGGCGATGTGCTCTCAGACAGAGTAGATAAAATTCAGCTAGACTCTCACTCTGATTTATTTCAAGGCAGCTTCATGCACCCTTATATTCTACTTAACAAATCACACACAGAAGGGTTTTTCAGTAGATGCTGCGCATTAGAGTCATAGAGCTGATAGGGAACACTAGGACCATCTATTCCTTGCCATGCAGGAATCCATTCCAAAGTGCCCCAATAGGTGGCCATTTGATCCCTAAAAAGATTCCTATGATTGAGAGGCCACCATATTCCAAGGGAGTTTTTTTCCACTTTTGAGTAGCTCTTACCACCAGGATGTTCCTCCAAAGGTTTACTTAGGATTTCTTTTTTGGAATGGAAAGCAGTAGGAAATGAGAGAAACCATATTACAGGTGGATTGACTCTATCAAGGAAATCACAGTCCTTGATAGAGGGCTTCTATGGTGACTTGAGATCTGTGGAAGATAAATTCTGGACTAGGAAGGCCTTTGGGCTGATCTAGCATTTTTATTGTGTAACTACATGTAAAGCTGTCTGCTATTGAGTCAAACCATTTGTCTATCTAACTCAGTAATGTCTACACTAACTGGCAGCTGTTCTTCAGGGTGTCAAACTGGCTTTCCCAGCCCTAACTAGGGATGCTGGGGCTTGAATCTAGGACCTCCTGTACACCAAGCATATGCTCTACCACTGAGCTATATCCAGTTTTGCACTAACTATTTAACAGGGGTTTTAATAGCTTAAGCAAACAACGTTGGAAATTTCCTGTTCAATATTATTACCATTTCTCCATAGGCATTCATCCAGCTGCCATTAAAAAAATAATTACAGTGAAAACATCAAAACATTTATGTCCCAAGTAAGTTTAACCTGAAGGATTCTCTTTTTAAACCAACCTTCTGTCAAATACACTAATTGCATTTTAATATGCAGCTTGGATCAATACTAAAACTGGATTTTGTTCTTCCTGGAGCCTTTTATTAATAAAAAAAAATACATATTATGTTTGTAGAAGCTTTTTAATAAACATCTAAGAGGCATGTGAATAAATCAAAATGAATCTAAAAGTATGCCTTGCAAAATATTTGTTTTGGAGAACCTTTTAGCATTTTATTTCATTGTGAGCGTGGCTTTGTTACTTGGAAAAATACGTGCTCTAAAAGTACTGCAGTTTGGAAATGGTTGAAGTCTCTTAATGGGATTACATAATTAATCTAGTAGGGACTGGTCATATTCTTGGAAACAGTGTGAACTTCTATGTGTGTTTGTGTGTCTATGTAAGGGGTTTGAGGATCTTTAACCCTCCAGAGGTTGTTGGGCTTCAACTCCTTTCATTCTTAACCATTGGTTATACTAGTTGGGACCAATGAGAGCTGGAGGTCAACAACATTTGGAAGACCACTGGTTCCCCACACTTGATATCTATCTGTCTATCTAGCTCTTATTCTATCTCTTATACTGAGTTTCACTCATATTAATTGAACTGTTTTTAAAAATCAAAATAATTACAGGCAGCCCGTGTATTATGCAAGGGATCCATTCTGGGATCTTTCATATAATATGATTTTTACATAAAACCTTAAACCCTATTTATCTTACCTGAAATGAAAGACAAAAGTGTTCTCTCTATGCATTTTCTAGGACTTCCAGTATGATTCTATGGTTTGCTTTCACCAGGTGTTGATCTGGGAGTCATGCTGGAAGACCTACAAATGCCTAGAGAAGGAATCTGTAGGTTCTCCAGCACAACTCTATGGTCAATGTCTGGCAGACGCATACCATAGAATCAGGCTGGAGGACCTAGAAAATGCACAGAGAGAACTTATTTTTCCAGTGCATAAAAGTTAACCCATGTTATACAAACACACATGGCACATGGGCCGCCTGTATAATGTAATAAAGTAAAAAACTTAAAAGCATTATAGCACCCTAGTGGAACAGTCAGTCGGATTAACAGCCTTTTGCTTGCTGACAAGATTTGTTCATAAGAGGTTTGCCTTTGCCTTTCACTGATGCTGAGAGAATGTGATTTGCCCAAGGTCACCGAGGGGGTTTTCATGGCTGAGCAGGGATTTGAACCATGGTCTCCCAGAGCCCACCGCTCAAGCCACTACACTACACTTGCTCTCTGCTTGCATGTTTGTTGTTCTTAATTAAAATATGGCATTACCATTACTTTGGAATTCCCAATAGCTGAACATAACTTCCTGAAAATGTGTGCGTCCCATAGTAAAGTGTTTTTTTTTAAATTAAACTTAGGAAGAAGAAAGGCGTATGGCATCTGTTGCACTAAGGAAAGAGGAGGAAAAGAGGCGTGAGACACACAAGCAAACTTTATTGAAGGTACAAGATGGTGACCCTGTAATGACACAAACTAAACAGAACCAGCCCCTTAGTTTCCTTCCCAGCCGGTTCTCTATAGCTCCTCTTCTTGTTCTGGGAGCTCCTTCTGTCTTTGGAACAATCACTGTAGCATGTTCCCTCCTTTTGAACCACGCTCTGATTTGGAGATCTCGATGGTTTTAGTAAAATATAACATAGATCCTACAAGCCTAATGTCTACCCAACTCTGATAGGTAATGTCTCATTTTAGGAGAAGAAACGATTAACAATTAGCAATATCGCTCGTCTATGGGAGAACCAACAGAACCGTTTTGGTGTACTGTCTACAGATCAAGCGAAGGACAGTGACAATGACAATGACTCCTGTCAGAAAAACAGAAATGCAGCATATGGATTCCCTGAGGAAGCCAGGTATGAAGGCATGATTGATTGCAAGGTATGAGCTCTGTGAAACTTGCCATCTAAAGCCCACCAGCTTGTCTACCTATAGAGTTGCCCCAGGGAAGCTCATCTCATGGTGTTCCAGCATCCAGCTGGTTTAGTGGATTGTTCCATTTGCTTAGCAGGCTGTTGATCATGTTCTAGAACTGGCAAGGCGGGAGGTCTTTCCAGCACAGAGGTCAGAGATTTGTGGCCCTTCAGATCTTGTTGGACTGCCAGATCCATCATTCCTAGCCAGTGTAGCTAGATGGAGAGGGATGATGGGAGCAGTAATCAAACAAAATCTGGAAGATGACATGCTCCCCACTACCAGAGCAGACTAAAATAGAGCAACAAAAGAAGAAAAATCAGTAAAAGTATATAAAATAGAACTGTGAAGGACAGTCAGATAAAAGTTGCCTACTAGCATCAGCTGAAACCAGAATGTGGAAAAGGTTACATTTTTGGTCTACAGATTTCAAAATCTTTCAGCCATCTTAGCCATTGGCCATGCTTGACTGTTGGATTTTGGGAGTAGTCATCCGAAAAAGTAACCTTTTCCCATTCTCTGGGTGAAACCAGGCAAAAGGTCTTAAACACTACTAAACATTCTTGATTTCTGGAATTGAGGAATAGGATCAGGCCCCACACACCAGTCTTCTCTCCCCAAAATACAGATGAAGAAGCTGAAAGTTGCTGGAAAAAAATAAATGGATCCAGAAACCTCAAGAAAGCAATCCACGTTACATGCAGCATCACCACACAAGCAAACATGTGCATTTTGGTTTTGCTCAGCTTCTCTTTTCACTTATTTTACCCTCTTAAAATAAATATAAATGGTTTTAGTAGTTAGCTGGCTGAAAAGAGTGTGTTGAAACAGTGAAATGAATACATAATCTCCCATTGATTCAGCAGTCACCCCAAATACTGTCCCACCCACCAGTATCTAAATCTTGATTTTTTTCCTCCTTCCCTACTGGCGGTATTACTCAAAATATACAACCAGTTTAATAAGATCAAACAAACAGCCAGATAATGCAAAATCAGCTGAATGAAGCTGTTAATTCTTTGTGCATGAGTAGATCTCATAAACATCAGATTCCTCTGAACAGCTTCTTGCAAGCTGAACCTTCTCCTTCCCTGGTTGAAACCTGCACCTGTGTTGTTTTAACAGAAACTGTTCTTTAGTTGATCATTCAGAAGATAATTTCTGAAATTATTTTGGTCTTTTTCTTGTAACTTTCAGTCATCCTGCCAAAGCTAATAACTGTAATTTATTTAAGTTTCTGCTTTAAAAAAACTAGACCAAAAAAAAAAGGTATCTTTCAAATAATAGCACCTATGCTTGTTTCAAGAATCTCAAATGGAAGCTTAATGAGGCTGGAATTTTTGGTAAATGTAAAGATCAGACACATATGCCTGACATCTTTTATGTATATTTGATTTTTTTAACTTAAAGAATGCATTTATAAGTTGGGATGGTAAGTTACTCATTGTGGGATGGTACAGAATGGAATGCAGCCTCTTCCTTGGTAGCCTTCTTGGAAACTGGTAGCCAGGCTAGATAAATGGATGCTACCATATTGCTTTCTCTCTCACAAGAAGAGTTCTGCAGGCTTAGACCACAGGCACAACCTGTCCAGAATCTTGCTTCCCACAGTTACCAGTTATGCAGAGCCTCTGGAGATTCAAAGAATAAAAAATTGCCCATTGTGATACAAATTATAACAGAGGCTGGATGGCCATCTGTCAAGGATGGTTTGATTTTGAGTTCCTGCATGGCAGGGGGTTGGACTGGATGGCCCTTGGTGTCTCTTCCAACTCTATGATTCTGTGATTCCCCCCATCCTGCTTTTGTGTCAGAAAATTACAGACATATGGAGGAAATTGGTGGATGCTGTGGAAAAGGAAACGTTTTTAACTTCAGTATTTTTTATTCCTTTGAAGAAATTGAATGTTGTTGTTGTGTGCCTTCAAGTTGTTTCCAACCTATGGCAACCTTAAGGTGAACCTATCAGGCGGTTTACTTGGCAAGATTTGTTCAGAGGGATTTGTCTTTGCCTTCTGAGGCTGTGAGAGTATGACTTGCCCAAGGCCACCCAGTGGGTTTTAATGACTGAGTGGGATTTGAACCCTGGTCTCCAAAGTCATAGTCCAATCTCAGACCATAATACTGTGCTGGCTGTTCAAGAAATTAAGCAAATTATCCTTTTGGGGCTCTTTGGGTACCATCGGTCATTTGAAGAAAATTTGTTTTTTGATCATAGTGTAAAAATGGCATATCTTACACAGTAGCGTCTGTTAATGTTAATGATTTTGCCCCTTTCCTAGCCCTGAGAATGCAGCTTTAGAGAATATTAAGATATTTTCCCCTTCATCCAGTTAAAATAAAGTTCTTTGTGTAATGTTTTCTTTACTTAATTTGGGGCAGGCTGTGAAGCTGGCTTATTCTTAGTAATTTCCTGATCATGAACGCTACAATTCTTTGACCCAGCTCTTTCAAATAAAATGTAATGTGTAAAATAAGTTTCCACGTTCTTTCTGGAAGCTGTAATTTACTTTTATAGAATAAGATGCTGGAAGAGCCACTCTGCTTTTATCCCTCTAAAAATAAAGCGGCAAAATTTTACTTCTTAAAATGAAATAACCCGAGCAACATTACCATGTTACAGTTTTGCAGAGTTTATAATGATTCTGGGTACTTTCCAGGCACTTCACTTTGTAAATTTCACCTTTTTCTGATCAATGCTTCCCTGTATATATTGGATTTACTTTTGCCCCACCTACCCTTGGAAGGAGACAACCAAGATCTTCTCTGGAACTGAATTTGACCCTTGAGCTGAAAAATGTTTTCCCATGCTTGGTTTTTTAGTATAAAGGGTCTCAAGTAACTGGTGTTAGAAAGACCTGCCACTTCCCTCCAGTAGCTGTCCAAGTCTGGCAGGCAATTTTTTTAAAAAATGAAATAACATAAAATAAAAATTAGTTACTATATTGTTCACCTTTTTGCCCTCCTTGGCATTGTGCTATTGTAGTATATTAAGACCATTTGGGAGACACAGTGGTTAAAATAACAAGTTAGAGGAACTAAATTCATTTCCAATTTTATTGTTCCAGTTTTCACTGGGAACATTTTTATTTCTGTACGTGAGGAATCTGAAGGATTGAGCCTGTACAGCACAGTCCACTAAAAGTAAACTTTAATGCACATTGAACATTCCCTGGGTGGTGCCTAGACGCCTTTGAATTTTCAGAAATATGCCCAATTGATGCTGTTGCCAATTAAAAAAACATTTTGGCACAAAATATGGATTCTTTCATGTATAGGCTTGGCCTGTAAGTACTGGAAAGACAAATGAAATCAGGTGCTCTGCAATATTCTCCATCCCAAATATTTGACAAAGAAAATTAGATGGATTTTAAAAATGTTAAATGAGCAAGAAGATTAATAATAATGATAATGATAATAATAATAATAATAATAATAATAATAATTATTTATTTATTTATTTATTTATTTATTTATTTATATTTTCCCACCTCTCCCTACAGATCGGGTTGTTCAATGTAATAGGGTTGTGAGCAAGTGGAATAACATTATTAATAAGTTCTAAAGTATCCAGCTCCATACAGGTTGTACTAACCCATAGTTTTAATACACCTGATCTAGTTTAGCTAAGAGAAGACTTAGTTTTTATTGTTTTGGAGCTGTGGTTCTGACAGTCAGAAATCCTCTCTTGTTGTAAAGTATATCAGTTGTCTTCTGTATGAACTGCAAAGTCTCATAAATCAATTAGTAGTAATATTTTCACAATGGAAGGCATGGAACAAAAAGTTGCTATGTGTTCTCAGACCTTAACAGTGATGATGATCCCATTCACAGATCATTCTAGACTGAGGATAATATTTATTCCATAGCATGACACCCTCCAAGCTGAGGCAGATGTGCAAACTTGGCTTTTCAGCTCACAGTCTTATTTCCTATGTGGGCCTTCGTGGTAAAAGTGTTGCAGAGCTACACACCAGGTAGTGGCCAGCAAGCATCTGCTTTCAAGTAATGTTTTCCTTCTCTCCGCAGGTCTCTTGATTCGCTTTTGAGCAAAGCCACACAAGGCCTTTCTGTCCTAGACTCTCACTTGGTTGAAATAGATGGTGACATTCTCTACCTGTATGGCTCAGGAGCTCTGGAATCCCTGGATCGAAACTGGAGCATCCAGACAGCTGGAAGCGTCGCCATAGTCTCTTTTATTTTCATAGACTTTGACGAAATTGTTCCAGTGCTGCCGAAACTGAAGATCAAGTTTCCTAACTTTGTGGTAAAAACTTCTCATTCTTCTTTTGGGCAAGTCACAGACTGTCAAGAGATGTTCATATATATTTGGTTCATATAGAAGCATAAGACAAGTCTTGATGAGTTAGGCCATGGGAGTTCTAGTAATTAAATTATGCATTGTGTGAAAGAAGTGTTTTTCTTTAGCCTATCCTGAATCTGTTAGCTGAATCAGTTTTATTGACTTCTGCTTGATTGGCTTGTATTGTATGTGTTGTTAATATAATTCAGTACATTACGCAAGGACTGTTTCCCTTGAGCAGTCAGTCTTCAAAGGCTTGATGAAACAAAAATGTTTTCAGCAAGGAGGGTGCCAGTCTAACCTCTCTAGGAAGAGAATTCCAGAGCCGAAGAGCAGCCACCAAGAAGGCTTTCTCCAGTGTCCCACCAGATGTACCTGTGTGGATGGTGGGATGGAGAGAAGATCCTCTCCAGAAAATCTCAAAACACAGGCAGGTTCATATGGGATATATCCCTCTTCAGATAACCTGGACCTAAGCCATATAGGGCTTTATAGGTCATAACCAGCACTTTGAAGCATGACTGGAAACGAATCTGCACCCAGTGGAGCTGTTGCAATAAGGGAGTTGTGTGCTTCCTGTAGATATTATATATCTATAATTTATCTCACAGCCTTTGACTTACAGTTTTTCATACATAAATGGTAGGCACCCATATGGCAGCAGAAACTGCAGCCTTTCATGCATACTCTCCTTCAGCATTATACTTTTGAGTTTCTGTGCGTGCAAACTTGGACCTGCTCTTAAAAGTAAAACCTAGTGCATAGTACTGCCTTCTCCTGTGGAATTGGAGAACGACTTTTATCTTCCATGGAGAACAAGTGAGTGAAGGGCTGTTTCTGTTGCATAACATTGCAGATGTTCAAATGATAGAATAGCTCCATCTAGTGATACTGCTTAGCCATGGAGAGCAATCCAACACAGCTTGTATCATTCCTGACCCACAAGAGAAAGGTAGGGGAGAGGGAGAGCAAGAAGGAAAGGTCCGTATTTAAATTGACATTTCCATGGTGACTTGAGGAATGACAGTTTGCTCCATGTGATGAAGCAGCTCTCCTACCCTTCCTGCCCCCAAATTAAGGTCTGAAGGCCATGGTACCCACAGCTCTCTAAGGACACATCCAGATTGATTGAAAAGTCCAGATTTTCTTCCTGTTCTTTTTGCTTTTGTACTGGGTCAAAATAAATTTACTTGGGGAGCTGGTTTAAAAAGTCTCTAATTATATTGGGAGCTGACAAAACATATTCTGGAATAAACAAAACATGTTTGGAGCCCTAAAATAAAATTGGGGAAAAATACATTGAGTCACTTTTGTAAATACAGATTTCTATAATTTTCTGATTTTCACCAGATGTTTAACTCTTCCTGCTCTTTTCCCTCTGTTTCTTCAGCACTTGAAATTCAAGGAGACCAACCTCGTCATGTTGCAACAGTTCAATGCCTTAGCCCAAGTTCGCCGCCTCGAGCAGTTAACAGTTGATGCCCAGGGAAACCCAATTGTCACCTTCACCTTGTGGAAGTACTATGTTCTCTTTAGACTGAACCATTTCAACCTACAAAAAATAAATGGGATAGAGGTAAGAAAAGGTTAATATTTTCAAGGCCTGGCTTGCTGCATTCAGTATCACCTCAGTATGCAGAGTGGTTTAGATGATACTGCCATCGGCTGGAAAAGAGTCCTGTGAAAGAGGTATACTGATACACAATGCAGAGTTCGGGTGCATTTACACTGTAGAAATAATCCAGTTTGACTGCCGCAACTCCATCCTACAGAATCTGGGATTTGTAGTTTGGTGAGGCACCAGCACTCTTTGGCAGAGAAGCCTAAATACCATGGAGAAATAATAGGATGGAGCGGTGTCAAACTACATTATTTCTACAGTATAAATTCATCCTTAGACTCTCGCATAATACTTAAGGTTTCAGACACAAAGGCTCCTCAGGAATTCTCATTCTGTTTGGCATTGCTTACAAATTAGGTATTTTTGAGGGCCAGATAAATCAATGGATCTAAGCAGCTGAACCAGATTTCAGTTCCACTTTAAAAGATGTCAGAAGAAACATGTGAATTCAAGAAGCATAAATTAAAATAACATTTGGATTTGCAGTGCATTTTTTATTTTATTTTGGCTACTGTTACACTACAGAGTTAATGCAGTTTGACAGTGCTTTAACTGTCAAGGCTCCATCCTGTGGAATCCTGGGATTTGTAGTTTGTTGTGTCATCAGTGCTCTCAGAGAAGGCTAAATATCTCACAAAACTATAAATCCCAGAATTCCATAGCATTGAGCCATGGCAGTGAAAGCAGTTTCATACTGCATTAATTCTGCAGTGCAGATGCAGCCTTTATTTTGTTTATGTAAAACTGTTCTGGGTTAGATCCAATTTTAGTCCCATCTAGAGCAAACTCATTGAAATAAATTGTGGTTCCCTAAGTGGGGTAAATCCCATTTAATTTTAGTGGGTCCACTAAATTGGCCTAAAATTGAACTGAATTTTCTGTCTTTTGATAAACATGATATGTTTAAACTGGTGATATAGGCCATAAAGGAAGCCCTTAAATTAACTAAAAATTGGAAACTCTCATTTATAATTTGTTACAAACTGATAACAGTATCAGATAACAATGAAATATATCTAGAAGTACAGATTGCAAGGTTTACTCTTCAGTTCCTTTCTGGTATATATTAATTGTGGAGCAGAAGGCAGGGGGGCTCAAACACTAACCTCAACCGAAACCTCCCAGAGGGAGGAGGAAACAAGAGAGGGAATAATTCCCCTTAAGTAGTTCAGGATCTTATAAAGGAAAATACACCATTAAATTTCTAATATTATCTCAGCATGGACATTTTTTTCCTTAGCTAAACATAAATTATTTTTATGAGAACATTTTAGAACAATCTTACATGATCAAGTAAAATGAATGTTTTTTCAATTTATCTGTGGCCCACTAGGGATGCTGTGCGATTTGAAAGTTTGAAAAATCTAAAATAATTTACTGCTACCCTCCTTAATTTGTATCTTATGTATTTTCTCATAAAGACTTACGCATGTGCATGAGAGCTGTTGTCTCATTGTTGGTTGCAAGCAGTGGAGACTTTGGATGCAATGCTGAAAACTATTTAAAGTGTGGGGTAGTGATTTAGGCATTAGACCTGACTCTGGAAACCCAGGTTCAAATGCCTGCTCAGCCATGGAAACCCACTGGGTGACCTTGGACAATCCATACTCTCTCAGCCTCAGAGGAAGGCCAAAGCAAGCTCCCTCTGAACAAATCTTGCCAAAAAAACACAGGGATAAATTTGCCTTAAAGTCACCATAAATTGGAAACGACTTGAAGGTATGCACCCAACAACCAATATTTCTTAGGTGTCATTTTGATCTGTATCCCCTCATCATGTTTTAGGGTTGCCATAAGTCTTTGGGGCCTTGTAGAATAATGTTGCTGTCAAAATCTGCTTTAAGCTACAATCACTTTCTCCATCTTTCCTCTTCTGCAGGTCACGCAGAATGATATAGTAATGGCCGAACGATTATTTGGTGTCCTGGCGTATGTAGCCTCTTCAGACGTGCCCTATTGCCGCTTACTCTCATTATTTGGAGACAGCAGGTAAATAGATGTATAGGAGAGTAAGCTTGCTTTGTTGGGGATTTCTTGAATACAAAGGCTCCAATAAGAGAACTGCTGGTACTCTGCTGTGGTTGCATAGAGTTCCTAAGTGATCCTGCTTGTCCCATTTGGTGCATCAAAGGGTCAGCCTAAGGGTGGGCACAAAAAAGGTTGTCTAAGTATTAATGGGGAGGAGACTTAGGGCCTAAGCAGACTGCCAGAAATAGTGCACATTAAATTGAGTCACTGCCCTGGCTCAGGGCTAAGGAATCATGGGAACTGTAATTTATTGTGGCACCAGAGCTCTCTGACAGAGAAGGCTCAATGTCCCAGAAAAAAAATACAGTTCCCATGATTCCCTAGCACTGAGCCAGGGCAGTGCCTCAATTTAATGTGCACTATTTCTGGCAGTCTGCTTAGGCCTTTAGTTAAGTTCTGGTTAAAGGACTTTGGAAGACCCATGCCTGAACATTTGCTAGTCAGCCTGCTGCATCTAAAACCACACTGCCCTCCTTGTGTTTTAGGTTCTCCCCACTGTCACTTTCTCATTTTGGATAGTTATTTACAGTATCTGCCAAACATAAACACAAATGTGGTTACGGATCTGAGATAATAGATGAATGTGCTGCATGCATAAAGCAACAGAATGTGCCATAAACAGAGAACTCATACATTTACAGACAAGCAGAAGTGAAAGGCTGCATATGTGTTCACCAACAGGGATCTACAGGGTGCCCATGCCATATACGGGCTTGCCATACGCAGCTTTGAGCTTACGCATATGGGAAGCCCGGGCGGACAAAAGTGGTGCGTGCGGTGTAGGCACATATGCCACCAATCATTTCTATGGTACTTCAGCTTACACAGCTTTTTTCCATACACAGGGAAGGGGGAAACAATGGCTGAGTTTACTGACAGTGACCGTCTCAGTTAGTTCTAAGGGCTGAAACGGATCCCCGCGTATGCCAAGGGCCCACTGTATTTGCAGTAATTTAGGCCAGTAAATCTCTCTTTCTCCCTTCTCCTTGTCTGTCTTCAGGAAGAAACAATTGTGTTATCTTTTGGAAACAAAAGGAAGGAAATTGGGAACTGCAAGTGAAGATGTCAATGACCGTCGAAAACTTGGAGGAGAAACTATCAGTCGTTTGACACTGAATTACACCATGAGAGATTCCCAGATGGAGAAGTTGGAGGTAAGGAGGCCGAGTGGAACAGGTATCCTGGAAAAAAAACCCTCAAACTGAACTGTTTGTTTTTGTTGAGGTAGCTCATCTACTCTTTAATCAGTTTCTTATATATTTTCTTTTGCCTGAATCAGCACAGTTGACTCCCATCCAAAGGAACAGTTTATTTCTAGATTGTAACTGAAACATAACCAAATATGTCCTGCTCCACAACCAAGCGGAAGCGCTATTAAAAAATCCCCATAAGCTGACGCATACATATGTTGTAAATGGAGATATTCAGCATGCGCTAGACATTCATAAAAGCACACTCTTACTCTCCCTTCTTTCCCACACCCTGTTAGTTTATTCTACTCCGAAATGAGCATAAACAAGTCAGGGTTTCACTGGCCAAAAACCTTATATGTATAATGTTGAATGGATGTGTAAGTGAGAACGAATAAATTCGCATTGATTGAGTGATTGGTGGATGGACTGACTGGCTGATTTCGATTTCCTATCATGCATCACAGATCCCAGGATGATTTAACTATGGTAAAATAATTGGCTGGGAAGGGGGAGCAGATTTAGCAGCAGCTATAGAAGATGGCTCTAGAAAAAAAGTGTCTCTGGAAGTATTGAGAGTTTCCAGTTCTTTGGTTTTCATGGTGCCTGATGATTTATGAGTAGCACCCAGTCTCTTTGTTGAAATATTCCAGGTTTCCTTCCCTCCTCATTCCCTTGTGTTCTTCCTCTTCCCCTCCCACTGATCACATATCACATCCAGTCTCATACAACATTGCAGAAATTGACTGTCACCAATTTCCAAGTATTATTACTATTCGAGTGTTATAGTCAAAGTGCTAAAGCAATATTACACTAGTTAAATCTTAGGATCATTTTGTTTTACTGCCAACATTCCTCTTTCCTTTGTTTGATCTCCAATGAATCTGTGTCCTGGAAACAATGGCTGAGTTTACTGGCGGTGACCGTCTCAGTTAGTTCTAAGAGTGTAGAGATACACAAGGAAAGTACAGATGTATTTTATTTTGGAATATACTAGGTTAATTTAAACTGACCTGGGAAGTGGGGATAAAACATTCTCAGTAATGCTAACCTTGGCCTATTTTGAATGACTGAATAAAGGGCAGTTTTTTAAAATAAGATGTGAAGGTATGAAATCGCCAAATGTAGGAAAGACAAGTTCCACAAAGGTATTTGTGGATTTTTCTAACACCCATCCTAAGGAAAGTTAGGAAGACTTTCTACTAGTCTAACTTACCCTAAACAACAAATGATCATTGTAAACATGGCAGCTAATTTTCCATCCTGGGTGGCAAGCTTTGTTCAATAATGAGTAATTATATTTTAAAATCAAGGCCCCTCAAAGGGATTTTGTCTTCTTTCACTACCCATTAAAAACAGTTCTGTGTGGTTTTGGAGGAGCAACCCCGTGACCTCACGTTTTCAGCTGTGTTATAAATCAATTGGATTTTACACTGCGGCAACCTCCAAAGGGCAAATTGTTAATAGGGCTTTGTGGAAATCTTACATAAAAGGGGATTAGGATAATTGAACCAGAAAGCCTCAGTGCTGCAACAATAGGTTTCTCTCTCCCCTTGCCCCAACTTGTGAAGCTCACCATAAAGATAGGCTTTGGCAAAATTACATGGCTTTTTGTGAACTTGTTAGTTACAATAACTGCATACACAAAATGTTACTCTATATAGTGCATAAAGATGCATTTAATACAAAATGGCGATCCTTGACTCCATATTGAAACAGCTCCATACAATTAAAATATAGTTATCAAATATGTATGTATGCCTGTATCCGGCATAACCAAACTTGCAAGGGTATTGGCAACATAAACTGTTCTCTATTTCAACTTTTAAACAGCTTGTGACGAAAGCTTTTATCCAAGGACTCCTGAAAAGAGACTTTTTAAAAAAACAATCATGAGATATTTATATAATTATTAAATTGTTAATGTCTTACTCTGTGTCTAAATATCTCCAGCTGGCATACAATAAAATGTGTTCGAATGCTTTGAAACAATTTAAAACAATAGCAATTGTTTAAACAAACGGAAAGCATATGAAACAATTTCAGCATTTAAAACAAGACTTAAAACCAGTTCAAGAAGATTTAAAAACATAAACTTGTGCAGATAGAGGAGAGGACAGGTCTTGTGGATTAGCGATTCATTCAACATTAAGGGAATAAATGGACATTCATCATAGTGGAAGCCAAGGTTTGAATATGAAGCTAGTTTCTTACTCAAAGACATAGCTGTGTTAGTCTGGAATATCGATATGCAAAGGAATCTTGTAGCACCTTTGCGAAAGAAGTTGTAGCAGAAGTTTTTGAACTATGGTCATTGAACTGAACTTGTCACCTCATCACTATGCCCAGAAGTTTTGCATTTCTATGGCTATTCATATAGTCTGATAATAAAAGTGCTTCCTGGGCGCCAGTTCACTCTATACATCCGAGGAAGTAGACCAAATCTACGAAAGCTCATGCTACAATTTATTTTGCACATTTAATCTCAAAGGTGCTACAGGATCCTTTTGCATAGAGCTTCTTATCTTGTTCATAAATGATAAAATAATTAGGGAAGAGCAATGAGGGGGCTGAGTTGGAGGTGCCAGATTATTCAGGGTGAAAATACGAGGAGCTCATGAAGGCCTCCAAAAGACTCTCTCCAGACAATTGAATTGACATTAAAATGGCAAATGTGGTTCTGCACACGTAAATGTAAAGTGACACACACACCGAGGCAGCAATTCCTGACTTGACATATAGACACTAATGGGCTCTGAGCTGGCAATGACAGACAAGGAAAAAGCTAATGGCAAAACCTCAGTTTGACTTTGGTGTCTGAACCAAGCCAGTGTTTTGTGGTTGTATTTGAAGTGAGACATAATCTTGTCATCAGTTTACTATCTAAACTGGTTACAGTATTTTTTTGGCCGGGGGGGGGGTGGGATTTTGCTTTTCCCTTTCTCGATAGTTGAAGATTAGCCGATTTCCCCTTTGGCCCAAGGAACTTGGCAGTGCTCAAATGCTTCTGTTCTCTCCGGTAACCAAAGTGGCTCTGGCAAAAGCAAGAGAGAGAGATCTCCTTACCTCTCTTGGAATCTCTCTTTCTCTGGGGACTATGTGACAGATTATCCCTCTCTTCTCTCATATATGTCTCTGGTATTTTTTATAATTAAGCTTTGCTGTTTCCAATGGAATTTGTTTCCTGATTTTACCCTTGACAATGGCTTCCTTTGTACAGGAAAGGAAGGACAGGAAGAACTTCTGTCAGACCTACATCCAAGAGCTTGTGAAGGAAGCAACTGACATCAATGTGAAAAATGAGTCCTTCCAGAAACTCTGGCCTCAGATGTTCATTGAACTTGTCAGGGATGCAGTGATTGACATACGCAACAAGGATTCTTACATGAAGCTCTGTTTGCAGCGAATCATGGATCAGAAGTCATAAAAGACAAACGTTTCCTCTCCACCACAGTGGCACACTGGGTTGTTTTTCCACAAAGGCCTAAAATAGTGTTATGAAATTAGCATCACTCTTGGATACTTTTTAAACATTATTTGTAAAGACTGGCACAAAGAGATCCCATTCTCACTGTAAAAGGGGACACTTTTTTTTGAAATGAGATGTCTTTTCCCCCCTCCTAGCTCACACATTCACTTGTGTGTATGTACACAGTGACTAAAAACAGCACTGTGCTGATAATTTGACTCCTACCCTGCTTTACTGAATCCTCTGCTATTTTCAGTCCTCCTTTTCATGCTGGAATCCTAGTTTTAAGGAAGGAAGTCGCCTCTTTGGGATGCTTAGCCTTTCCACTGTTTTCATGTCTTGACACTCCTGCTGCTATGGTTGGGATGGGGGAATATCACAGTTGAAAACACTGGATTTTCAGGACTGGAAATGTAATAAATTATTCTGTTTATAACTTCCAAATTTGAGAACTTGAAAGTGTTATCATCATTTGATGTTAATAGAAATATGCAAGGCAGGATTGAAGCTCCAACTGTAGGAGGTTTGTTCTTCTGAAGTCTGAATGTGATCAGATTCAAAAGGCCTGGCTGAATAAAATGGTTCTCTGGTCCATGGTCTTGGTGACTCACCATATGGATCTGCACAAATGCAGACCACCACAGAAACTTTTACAGCTGAGCACAGCAATTTTGGTCCCTGCCCCCCCCCTTCGACCATGTGTGCATCATTATTCCTGCTTCCTACCCACCAGAATTAGTGACAGAAGAGAGCTTAGAAAGTGCAATATCACAACTGAAATGGCCATATTCACCTCCATTATATCATCTACAATTGGTATAGCCAAGAGAAGGGGTGAGATTTGGGGAAGAGAAGCTAAGGATGATCTTTTATGCTAAGGCAGTTTCATATGGGAGAACGTAGCCTTTAGATACAGCAATCCATAAATTGCACCAGTAACAGCTGACAAATGTGTTTTGGGTATGACTTGTTGATCAGTACTTTATTCCATTTTTGTTTAGAAATGTCTTTTCTTTTTACCAAGGGAGTGTATTCACCTGGTTATAAAGCACAGTGCTCCAAAGGAGAGGTTAATCTCTCCATATATATATATATATGCAACAAGGAGAAATTAAAGGCTCCTGTGTCTCAGTTACCTGCTTACTCAGGTCAGACTTCAATGGTTGACAGGATGCCCAGGCATAATCTGTCACCTGTGGCGGGTTTTCTTGCAGAATTCATTAAGAAGTGGGTACGGAGTCTTGAATTACAGATATGTGGCATGTTTGCATTAGCTGCATGGCCATTAAAACAGTAGGGTTGCCAGAACTATTGACCTCTTTGCTTTACCGTAAAATGGCTGTTTACAGACTGTTCTAGGGACCCACTGAGTTCCTCCAGAACTTACTGGTCAGAGAGAAGCTTGGTTGGTAGCAGCAAATCAGTTTTCCTGGAAGACAGCTTATTTACTACCATTGCCAGAGAATTGTGCTAGCATTCCACAGTGGAGTCTTGGTAGATGTGTATCCCTTCCTGTGTTCTATTGCTTCATTTAAACACAATAAGAGGTCTTCTGGGTCAGCAGAAGAAATCTGGCCCTGCTAGGACCCCAGTCTGGCACTTTGGGCTTGCTCAGATCAACACCACTCCTTCCCAGGCCAACATTATTGGGTGGCTTCTTGGCTCATTTAAAGTTCTTTCTTACATTCTATACTAGGGATTAAATGCCTTCCCTAAGACTTAGGCTGCTGCCACACTGCAGAAGTAATGCATCTTGACACCATTTTTAACTGCCATGGCTCCATCCTATGCAATCTTGGGGTGTGTAGTTTGTTGTGGCACCAGAGCTCTCTAATAGAGAAGGCTAAATATCTCAGAAAGCTACAAATGCCAGAATTCCATAGCACTGTGCCATGACAGTTAAAGCAGTGTCAAACTCCATTAATTCTGCAGTCTAGATGCAGCCCTAGTTATTGGTAGTAAGAGCTTTAAGGTGTAATTTATATATTTTTACAAAGTTTTTTTTTTAAACTTTAACTCTACTAAGCACTGGAATGTGTCTTCCCCAACCAAACTACAATTCCATAGCTGAAGTTGAGTCAGCTCCTTGGGCTGAAAGAGGCTCCCCAACCATGACTTAGGTCCAAAACACACTGCAGAAATAATCCAGTTTGAGACCACTTTAACTGCCCTGGCTCGGTGCTAGGGAATCCTAGGAACTGTAGTTTATTGTGGCATTGACAAAGTTCCCAGAATTTGCTAGCATTGAGCCAAGGCAGTTAAAGCGGTCTCAAACTGGATGATTTCTGCAATGTGTTTTGGACCTTAGAACATAAGGACCAAAAGAGATCTAATCCTGTCCATTCTGAAATAATCCATATAGAAACTTGTACAAGAGACTCCCAATTTCTACAATTCTTCTGTCTGAAAAAAAAGAAAGGAAAAGTGTGATTCTGTGTGGACCTTACATGTCTTCCTCACATTTGATGCAGAATGGAGAAAACATCATGCCTTCTTCGCCATGGGATATAAGATCTCCTGGTCCTGGTAAGTGTATGCACACACATTGAATAGGTATGTACTTAGGTCTTTTTATGGCTCGGATCTGTTTCCTCATTTGTTATGCATCCTTGTTCAATGCAAGAATAGAGATCTCGGGTGATTGGAGCATTATCTCTTTTCCTGCTTTTGAAAGAGGATCTAAAATAAAAGGCAGAGCGTGCACTTTTGTTTACATAGAGTGTCTCTGTAGCATGAAAGGAGCAGACGTTCAACATGAGATGCTCCTGCCAGAATTGGGAAGAAAAATACTGGGGTGGGCGGGGGAGGTTTTCTTTTCAAAATTATTTGTATGCAATTTGAGTTAGACAAGCTTGCCTCCTTTGCCAGTAAAGATCCGTATCTTCAAAGCTTGTACGCTGCATTCTCCATCCTGTGACCAGACTCTGAACCACCTTGGCACTGGTTTATAGAGGCCATCCCCCATTTTCATCATCTTAAATACAAGCCTTTTAGAATATAAAATTGAAAACTGTCCTGAAGCTTGGCCCATCTCAAATGCATACTTGCCCTAGGTATCTCATCCATTACAAACAAGCAGGGATACATTTCATTCCTCCACCCCCACCGCTTGCCTGTACATTCGTAAAAAGGAGTCAATGGATATGTATGTCTTGCTTTTTTCAGCCATAGTTTAGCTGCCCCACTGAACTTGTAATTCATGAGAGCAAACCAGTTTGGTGTCACAAGAGCATGGGGAGGTTCTTAGTGGCTCCTTCTAGTCTTCCTTGTGAAATTTGGTCTTTAAAAAATAAATAAATGGTGAGTATCTCCGTGATCTTTTTACTGTCTTTTTTGTATTGATTACTATCTCTTTCCCTGCATTCTTCAATTTCTTTTCGCTATGGCCTTGGTCAGGTATTTTGTAACCTAGATTAAGTAAACACACTAGGGAAGGAGTACAGATGCTTATGGAGGTTCTCCACACAATTGCAAATCCCGTTCATGCGCAGAGTGTGTATGTGTCTTTAGAGGATTGTTCTTCCTTTGCAAAGCATGGAGACGGAGGGATTGGGACAATCGTGCTTTCCTCTTTTCATTTTTTTAAGCACAAAGAAAAGTAAGTCGTAGAACATCTAAGCAAGACTTATGCCTTGTCTCAAGGCTTCCTCTGTTATGTCCTCTTGTTGGTAGAAGTCTCACCTTTCAAATGTCTTGCATGAGCTGCTGCCCTACTGCAGAATGGAAATGTGCTGTGTAACGTTGGCCCAGGGCCCAGGTAAGTGCACCTGCAGTCAATAGGAACAGACAGTGGAGAAAATAGGGTATTTCCAGGTAATGTAGAGGATGTCAATGGAAATAAAAGTGTGCTTCAGGCAATCTAGGGTCCAAATGTGAAAAGGAGTCATGAGCAGGGTCTAAGGCTGATAAGGGAGTTTCCAGCAGGAGTAATTTGAGGTACATGCTGAAGTTCAGAGATCCACAAAGCCAGATGCATCGGACAGATGCACAAAGAGAGTGTTGGAGCTGACTCTTTCCAGCAAGGGAATGTGTTGTCAACAACTTATGGTGAACCTATAAATCAGAGAGATCTCCAAAAATCATTGTCTTCAACTGCTGTGCTCAGTTCTTGTGAACTCAGGGCTGTGGCTTCCTTGTTTGAGTCTATCCAGTCTTCTTTTCCTACTGCCTTCTTCCTTACCAAGTATTATTGAGTCTGGGTTACCTATGGGATTGTCTCCTCTTGTATATGGTCCTCTGGGGGACCTTTACTTCAACCGTGCAGAACTAGCTATAACATGCTGTCTGAATTTAAAACCGGATTAAACACTTATCTCTTCCAGCAGGCCTACCCAGTCAATTTTAAATTGGGATATTTTAATTTTGTGCTGGACGATTTTAACATGTTCTGTGTTTATGCATTTTAACAATGTTTTTAAATGGTTTTATGTGTTTTAATCTATGCTGTGCCCCACCTCAAGCCTTGGGGAGAGGCGGGTGAGAAATAAAATAAATAATAGTTGTAGTAGTAATCTTGCCAAGCATTATAGCCAGCTCTAAATCAGCCCACCTACCGTAGCTTAAGTAGCTCAGCATTCTCCTTTTAAAGTGAACCAGGGCATTTCCTGTACCTTTGCAACAAGCATTTTAATCTATGGTGAGGTGTTGTCATGGGCCAGGAGCTGCAGGACTGGGACCCAGAGGAAGAGTGTGACAAGGAGGCTGAGGAAGGGACCCAGGTAAGTCTTCCCAGCAGGGAACAGCCTGCAGCTCTCCCCGTTGCAGAGCCACAGCCAGCTCAACCTGTGGAAGTGCAGCCTCAGCCAGCAGAACAAGGGCAAGGCTCACCTGCAGCTGATGAGGCAAAGGACACAGCTAGGGTCTTAAGTCCTCCATCAAGGAGGATCCAACCAAAGATAGAGTGAAGAGATTCAGCCAGGCTGCAGGCCAAGCAGCAAGCAAGCTCTGATTAGAACCAGCTGGTGTCAGGCTATTTAGTTTGCCTAAGGCAGTTGCTGTTTCCTGGCCAGCATTCCTGTTACCTGGTTCTAGACTCCTGCATTCCTACTTCACACCTCTTGGCTTCTTTGACCTTTGGACCATGTTGACCTTGGTTCCTGTGTTCCCTTGACTCTGGACTGCTTGACCAACACCTTTCTCTTAATGGACTCTCACAGGCAAGGACACTTTCTAGCTGCTTGTAATTCATTGCCTCTGCTTGCATTATCAGTTGGTAGTTCCAGCCAGTGTGGGTGTTTGGTGAACAGGTGTCTCCATAGCTTCCTCATGATCTTCAGGGATCATGGGATGGTAGGGGTTCTGCTTCTGCCAATTGCATGACAGGACATCTGGCTTAAACTGAAGCCTATTATCTTGAGCTTCCTCTTCCTCATCTGAGGAGTCCTCTTCCAACTAGGGCATGGCAAGAGGCATTTATAAAGCATGTCAGTGTTGGAAATGGTCCCTATTTGGTGTTGCGGTGGTGGTGGTTCTGCATCTTCAGCCTCAATACAAGTCATATGAAGTAGTGTTACAGTGACTTATCCATTTAAGCAAGCAAACAAAGCCCAAACTCTCCTGCCTTTCCCACTCTAAAGTTTGACTTTCCAAGCCTTCGCAAAGAGTGATGCACTCAGATTGGTCCTGTTGGGGGCTAGCTCTGCAACCGTGCCCACAGAAGTGATACTATGTGAGTTGGGGCCAAGAATTTCCTTTTCATTTAGTTTGATTGATGGCCTTGCTAGGTACATCAGCAAGACTTTGTATTCTGCCTTGTACGTTTGGGAGCTTCATGTGGATACTGAACAGATCTGAAGTGAAACCTCATTCCATTTCTGGAATGCTTGAAGCTGAGAACATTGGGGGGAGTAAGGGTGCTAGCCCTCCCTCGGCCCCTCAAGCTTTATGCATATACTATACCAATGGAAGGATCAGAATAAGGAGCACAAAATGTCTTCTTCTTATTTTGGTGGGGGTTGGGGTGAAGTATGTCTCAAGCCGTGTCTTTAACACTTAAGTGCAAAGGGAGGATCGCCCAGAATCACATCTGGTTTCCATCCACTTAAAATATACTGTGAGACAAATGATTGTAAAGTTAATTCAAAATACAGTGGTGAAGAAAGTGGGCCTATGAAATGTTGTGTTTGCATTACTTTTATATACACTCCCATCGTCTAGACATCTTATTTGGGTATGGGAGAGTTTAATGGCATTAACGTAATTTACATTTGGTGAAACAAGCCGTGGCGGAATTTAGAGGAACGCACGAATTTTCAACCATGAATCATCCTTGCTGCAAAGCGAGCGTTGTCCTGTGCCTCTGTGGCTCCATAACAGGCATCCAAGGCTATGAGACGCAGGCTGGGAAACCAGATCTTGGCATGCCACAATCAGATTGCTTTAAGGATTTTTCTCAGCGATTGCACCAGGGATATTGGAATACAGAAGCCACCTTGACTCTCAGCTTCGGGGAAAAGATGCCATGTAGATAAAGTAGTAGAATAGAAAAGAATGGAATAGAGCACTGTGTCTAGTGATGGGCAATGCTGAATTTTGCTTTCTCCTGATCTTTTGCAAATTGTGATCAATTCTGAGTGACAAAGAAACTGAATTGGAATTCTCACCCTTAGAAAGAATGGGAAAGTCCACCAGTTCCTTCCTCTCAGACCTTATTTGTTGTTGTGTACCTTCAAGTCTGACTTATGGCAACACTAAGGTGAACCTATCATGGGGTTTTCTTGATAAGATTCTGTTTGTTGTTGTTGTTATTGAGTGCCTTCAAGTCATTTCCAATTTAAAGTGACCCTAAGGCAGTAATTCCCAAGCTTTGGTCCTCCAGATGTTTTGGACTTCAGCCCCCAGAATTCCTCATTATTGGCCCAACTGGCTAGGGCTTCTGGGAGTTGAAGTCCAAAACACCCGGAGGACCAAAGGTTGGGAAACACTGCCCTATCATGAGGATTTCTTGGCAAGTTTCTTCAGAGACCCCCCTAAATTGCCTTTTTATTCTGACCAAGTAGGGGCAAACTGCCACTTCTGAAAATAGGTTGCAACCCCTTTGCTCAATTGAACATTAAATAAATAAATAAAAATAAAACAGCAACTTCTTGAAAACCAGAAGTGGAATTATAGCTACTTACAAACTGCCCTCCCAACTTTTGACACTGGGAGTCCAAATAGCTTTCAGAGTATCTCAGGGTGGAAAACTGGAAAATCTGGAGGTTTTTGTGTGAGCAATGGGTGAGAAAATACAAATTTTGCCTGTTAAGCCTGGCTCTGTAATTATTCCCCAACAAACAAGCATTAATATCTCTGCCATGTTGCATCATTTTCTCTGCGGTAGTTCTGCCTCCTTGCTCTTAGCCCATTTATTTACTCATGATAACCATGTGGCTAAAGTTAGAGCCGTCATTCTTTCAGAATTACGAGACCAGTCTCCCCACAGGCATCCTGGAAAGCCCCAGGATGAGTAGCTTTTTCTTACGATATTGGAAATTTGAGCAAAAGAGCCTGGATTTTATAGCTCTTCTGGTTCCACGCTGAATAAATGTACCAGCTAGATCCATTGGCACAATGTGTTTCTTGAAGCCACCTTTTTAATTAAAAAAGAAGTATATACTTCAGCTGGTGCTCTGCTCCTTCTGTGGAAAAAAGGGATGCCAATCTTCATTTATTAGATTTTTACACACAAGAATTAATCATTTCAAAAAATTTCTTCCTGCTGGGCAGCATGATGAGAATCTTTGTGCATTTTTTGAGGATTTTTCACATTTTTGGGACTTCCTTGCAAAAAAAAAAAAAAAAAAAGGAATTCATTGGCCCCAGAGAAACTTTTTTGTTTTTGTGCAGAAAAGTATATTTTGTGCGTAATACTGTTTTCTGCTCAAAATGACTTCTTTTTCCTGCAAAAATAAGTCTTCACTGAGAACAAAATCTCCCCTGCAAACATTTCACAAAACTGAGCAATCCCATAGAGAATAATCACCCAGAGACCATTTTCACAATGAACAAGTACATTTGTGAATGCAGAGAATGACGGGGCAGCCCTAATACCCCAAAACTTCAAACTATCGGTCCCAAAGAAGTGATTTAAATTCTCATGTGTGGCTCAACTCCTTCCCCCCATTTGTGTTGTTGTGAGCCAGATTGATTTCTACCATTAAATTCAAATTCTGCCCCATATTTTCTGCTGTGGGCTTTTGCTCTTTCCGCACTGTTAACTTCTAAACTCTTCCGAACCTGCTTTACACCTAGCATGGAAAGATCTTGGTATTTGGTTTCTTTCCATGTATTGCTCAAGTTTATACCAACTAATGTCAACAGAAAGATGAATTGGATGACTCCTATCCCGAACCGCTTGGAAATCTGGAGGACAGGCTGCCAAATACTGGGACTTGATTTGTTCTGATAGTGTGAAGTTTACTGCACTTTTTAGCACATTGCTCAGGTCTCTGAAATTGTTCAGGGGTTTAGTGGAAAATTGACTTCGACTCAATTAAAAATAATTTCCAACAGAAATCTGGAAGGCTTAAAAAAGACGAAGGAGAAGAAGAAGAAGAAGAGAAGAAGAAGCATCCTCATGGGGGAACAGAGCTCTGCCATGTCTTTCTTTCCATAACTTTTCCTGCATAATTCTGTGACAGTTTGAAGACTGTCAGGATTCCTTGCCATTTATTTGACCACAAGCAAAAAATAAAATAAAAAAAAAAAAAAATAAAAATAAAAAAAAAATCCCCCCTGCTGTCCTACTCTCCAGTTTTCTTACTAGTAGGCCAAACCGACATGGAACAACGTCAAGCTGCTTCGACTGTCTTTCTGCTCCTGGGATCCTTCGGTGGCAAGGGCTATAAATCAGGGAAAGGCAGAGCTCAGAAAGCTGGAACATCTGGCTTAACCTGACCGGAAAAAAGAGCAAGAAAGAAATAACTTTGCATCTGCCGGAAAGAAAATCCCCGGGCTGCAACTTGCATCTGCGAGCGCAGAAAGGGCAAGGAAAGTTTAACATACAGAAGAAACTACTTTTCACTAACCTGTGCAGGTTTGGTGATCCTATGCAAAATTCCTCCTTCCAAGTTTTTTTGGAAGTTTGGGCAGGGGGGCATTGACTGGAAAGGAGAGATCTTGATACTGGAACACCCTCCCCAGTTGTCAAATCCCAATGCATCCAAATATACTACTTCTTCAAAACCTGAAACGTTCATCCTAAATGATGGCTGGATCAGGGGGTTCACACAATAGCAATGCAGAAAGGAAGACCGAGGGTTGAATGATGGCAAGCCAGTTGGGAGCACATTTTTTTACCGACGAGGGGAAGTTTAGCCCATGCATTAAAGTTCAGGACAACTTTTTGGGAAAGTTGATCTTCTTGCAAAATTAAAAGAGGACTCAGGACTCTTGCAGTGCTTTTGGTGCAGTGGATTTATCTATAAACCCAGAGGCTGAGAAGTTAGCAAAATGCTGCTAACTTCCATTAACTTCCATTAGAGGACTAGTGTGGCTTGAGCGTTGGACTATGACTCTGGAGATCAGGGTTCGAATGCCAGCTCAGCCATGGAAATCCTGTGGGTGACCTTAGGTGAGTCACACTCTCTCAGCCTCAGAGGAAGGCTAGAGCAACCCCTCTGTGAATAAATCTTGCCAAGAAAACCCCATGATAGGTTTGCCTTAGGGTTACTGGAGGTCAGAAAGGACTTGAAGGCACAACAACAACAACAATGCTGATTTTATTGGAATTTGCTATTCTAAATCCAGAAATAACCTCGGATTTTCTCCATCACATAGTTTTCTTTTCATAACTGGTTTTGACATTTTTATGTTGTCATATGCGACTGAATGAAACGTTTCTGCAAAGACTAAGAAAGGAGTTAAAGTATCCTCATAGACTTTCAAAACACTTTAATTCACTGATATGAAAGACAATAAAATCCATTGAAAAGCAGTAAAAAGAAATCACATTGGAACCTCAGCATCCACGCTTAAAGCTGAGTAACAAACAAACTGATAAAAAATATTGCATTTGTGAAGAGTGGTGTGTATTGCAACATTTTTATTGCATTTTTCTAATTGAGCACCCCAAAATACATTAAAAAGCTATAATACTGTTTTTTTTTAATCATTGCAGATCTGTGTTATTTTCAAAAGCAATTTGCATTGCACAGGATTCTTGATGAGAAGAAAACTTGACATAGATATATGTTTCTGGAGATTAGCTACTGAACTGAGACTGTTTTTATCCTTTTCTATCTGCATAGAAAATATATAAAAATAGAAATTGGGGAAAAATTTAATTCCACTAAAGCTGCAATCTGGCGGAGGGAAGCCTACTACGCATCATGAGCCTTGCTTCCAAGTAAATGCGCAAAGACTTGTATTGTTAAGGCATCAACGCAATCCAGATGTCTAATAGGGCAATTTATGTTAGAAAAGCGTGGGGATTTGACTCAATTATCTTTCTCCCAGGCTTTGTACTTTTTTAAAAAATAAAATAAAATTGTAAATGTATTTTTGCTGGCGGGAAGAAAGCTTTAGCTTGTGGTTTGTCTAGGTTCAGACATTTTTCTTACCATGCAGCCATTACTTTGGGTTATAATTTTCTTTTTTCGAGGCCTTTCCACCAACAACCAGCACTGTGGTCTGGCCTGAGGCGCGGAAGCCCTCTCCAAAACGTTTTAGTTCTGGTTAACCGGAAGGTCGAGGAATGTGGATATCTTCCTCTTGAAGCAGGAGGGGGAGAGCTTGAGATATGTAGCGAGACTTTTCCACCTTTGCTCTGCAATTTTTGGGGTGCTTTTATTGCCAAGCAAAGATATTCCCAGTGTGGCATAGTGGTTTGAGCATTGGTCTATGACTCTCAAGACCAGGGTTCAAATCCTGGCCATGTAAACCCACTGAGTGACCTTGGACACTCTCTCAGCCTCAGAGGGTGGCAATGGCAAAGGCAAACTCCCTCTGAAGAAACTTGCCAAGAAAAACCCACGATAGGTTTGCTTTAGTGTATTCCCATCTCTACCTAGTTTCTGAGTCTACGTTTGCTTAGCTAACCGTTTCATTTCACAGAATCTTAGCATTGCTTTCCAATCTTCTTCCCACCTTTTGGTACAGTTTTCATTTAATAATACTGTCATCCTATCCATTTCCATCATATCTAGGCATCTTCTAAGCCAATCATCTACTGTATCTGTCATATACAGTCTATCTTTCATGGACAGTCACCCCTCGGTTTTCGCGGATTTTGGGACAAATGGAGGGGCGTACAATGGGGTGTGCTCCGTGGCATGCGCCTGGATGCCCCCGTGCCTCCATTCAAGCCTATGGGGCTTGAATATGTGCAGATTTCCATTTTCACGGAGGGATTCGGAACAGATCCACTGCAAAAACAGAGGGGCAACTGTACTGTATATTTCATATGCTCTCTCTATATGGATATACTGTAGGTATATCTTTTGGGAATTCATAAGACATTGTGAAAAATAGCTCAAAATCCAATCAAAATGACACCAGAATGTTTCTTACTAAATATAATAGATGGACGAGAAGAAAGAAAACATCTAAAATATATCCTATACTCAGTTACAGCTGCAAGACTAGTATATGCTAAAAATGGAAGGAGAAAGAGAGGGTTGCCATAGGTTGGAAACGTCCAGGTAGGGTTCCTTCCTAGCCTTACCACATGGTCCTTCCCAATTCTGGCAGTCTTCCATCCAAATATTTTTATTTTTATTTTAAAAGATTTTGTTAATTAAAATTCACACTTACATTCCCCATTCATTTTTCTCCATTCCATAATTCGATACATGCTTCAGATTGCAATCATAGATCTTATATCATATACATTACATACAATTCAATATCTATAAGTGCCTATTCAACTTATCTAACTTAAAATCTACCAATCCTATTCCTCCTTTGTCAAAACAGCTAACTGAAGAGAGAAGTATATAAACATAAAAGTATTGACTTGTTTTATCCTTTTATTTATCAGCTTGTCGTCTTTTGTACTTCTTGCTTTCTTTCCTTCTATAACCCTAATTCTCTCGACCTTTCCTTTATCCTCCATCTCAATTCACTTTCCTGTATCCTTCCCACCCTATTCCTCTCTCCTATCTCTTTCTTTCTCCTTCTTCCCTCTCTTTATGGATCATCCAGTTCCCTCCATCCAAACCTCTTGAAATTCTTTCGCATTCATTCCTCGCTTCCATCCAAATACTAAGACTTAGTTTGCTCTGCTTAGCTTACCAAATCAGCTGAGATTTTGTGGGAGCAGTACTATCCTTTGCCTATGAAATCCATGGGGGGTGTCACCATAAGTCAATAATAATAATAATAATAATAATAATAATAATAATAATTAATAATAAATTTTATTTGTAACCAGACTTGAATGCATATAGCCCCAAAACACACACACAGAACAAGCAGCAAGGTTCCTCCTTGAATGTGATTTGCAGAAATGAAATACTTTAAACAAGCAATTTCTCTGAAATCTTCCCCCCCAAATAGGAGACCACTTACGCTCTTATCTTTTCTCCCCTTCCCCTCCATTTCTCTTGGCATTTCTTTTCCCTTTCTCTCCCCAATTCCACTTGCAGATAAGTTCCTTTCACTTCTTCTATATTGTATATCTTTTCCAGCCACCTGCTTTGAAAAGAAGTGGAACTCCCGCTCCGTAAACCAATATTTCTTTTAGCACTCCAAATATTTCTCACCTGCTCTATCAGAGTGCAAAAAATGAAAGTTCACTCTTGCCTATACAGACATACTTTGGAGGGGCTGAAGTGAAAATACTTTGCTTATTTTTCTCTTTCCCCCCTTTAAAACCAATGCCTTAAGAGGGTTTTTTTTCCCTGTCCTTGCCAGGAGCAGCTGAAATGAGACAGTTGCCTATTGAAAAGGGCCTTAATATACCTCCATGTGTATTCAAGGGAGGCATAGTGATAGCTTTCTTTTAAAAGTGGAGAAGCCCACCACTTTCTGAACTAGGAAAAATGTGTTTGTAGAGTTTTAATGCAAGCCACAGGGCTGTCCATTTTCCACTCTTGCTCCGCACTATTGGCTGTAAGTCTGCTGGCTTCAATACAGAGAAAGGAACTACAGATTTCTTCGTGATTTTTGTTGTTGTGTGCCTTCAAGTTGTTTCTGACTTATGGCAACCCTAAGGCAAATCTCTCATGGGGTTTTCTTGGCAAGATTGGTTCAGAAGGGGTTTGCCACTGCCTTCCTCTGAGGCTGAGAGAGTGTGACTTCCCCAAGGTCACCCAGTGGGTTTCATGGCCAAGCAGGGGATTGAACCCCTTCAGTGCATTTAGTTTTATACCACTCCCTCCAATTCCCCCTCAGGATTTTTAATGTGGTTATCAGGAGTTTTTTGCCCCCAAAGCATGCCAAAAGCCCCCTAAATACATGAAAACATGGAAATACAGTGGGCCCTTGGTATCTGCTGGGGTTTGGTTCAAGGACCACCTGTGGATACCAAAAACCGTGGATGTTCAAGTCCCATTAAATACAGTGGATGATAAAATGGTCTCCCTTATGTAAAATGGCAAAATCAAGGTTTACTTTTTGGAATTTATCTATTTTGTGAATATTTTCATGCCATGGATGCTTGAATCCTTGGGTAAAGAATCTGTGGATACGGAGGCGTGACTGCATAACCCCATTCCCAGAATCATGCTTGAAGCTCATACTGCTTCCAAATATCCCCCTTTGCCAGCACAGCCCTTCTCAAAATGGTGCCAGGAAATGAATTCCTGCCTCCATTTTGAGAGGGACTGTAGAAGAAAACAGGGGCATTTGCTTGCTTGGTGGTGGACTGTGGCCTCTGGTGCGGTTCTTGGTGGACATTGGCCCCATGTTGTTGCCTACCCTCTGTGCTAAAATGAAGTATCCCTTGGTTTATCCAAGAATCACCTTTCCTGGAGACCTGGGGAGGTTTCAACCATCTCTGTCCCATTTCATGAGATGATTTGGCAGGGGCTTGGATTGGATGGCCCTTGTGGTCTCTTCCAACTCTATGATTCTATGATTTCTTAAGCAACCAAGCAGGCAACAGTTTCCCTGTGGATCTACTCTGGGTTCTTTATGCCTTGGTTTTATCTTTTTGAAAGAATCAACCTCAAATCCTTCCTTTCTGCATTTCCTTTTCCCAGATGAGGAAACTTTGCTATTGCTCCAGGCAGAGAATTTCTGTCAGCAACCAGATCAAGAGAGCCTTCATGCCAAAAGTGTGCCCTTCGGCAGTACATGCAGAAGATACATGGGATAGCATTTCTCTAGATGACAGATCCTTCTCTTGAGCAGCAAATCCCCCCCCCCCCATGTACATTGTTTCCTATGGTCTACCATTTGTGTCAGCGGATGTCAGGAGGAGTTGCAAAAGTTGCCTCTTCTCAGATGATACCAAAAGGCCGCCACACGTATGTTTTTTGCACGGAGAGATTCGCAACTGTGAATTGATTCAAAATTGATTCACCGTTCCCACTACGTTTTAAGGCAGCAAATCTCTCTGTGGCATTTAAATCCAGCCTTAAGTTCCCATTTGCCACTGTTCTGGATCAAAATGGAGGCATCTCCATTTCCTGAATGGTGGCTGTGTGATCCAATAGCTTACTCACACTATCGGAGATGCTGGTCATTTGTTGTTGTTGTTAACTGCTCTCGAGTCGATCTTGACTCACGGTGGCCCTATGGATGAGAGATCTCCAAGAAGACCCTCTGTCCTCCCTGCTCTGCTTAAATCCTGCAACCCCTTAAGACCCAAATTGGCCACCTTCATAATAGGTTCCCTCCATCTGGCCTGGGGCCTTCCTCTGATGATCAGCCTTCCAATGCTGATCATTGTGGTTCTTTAAAAAAGAACTGCTAAGGGATCTGGTACCAAATGCACCGGTTTAAATGGGCTTTTCAGTTACACCACCACCATCACCTCGCAAACTGCACCAAATACAATCGGTGCAAGTCTGAACGATGGGAAATAACCTGGTTTCCAAACTGGGTTATTTCGTAATGTGAATGGGGCCCAAGAAGAGCCAGTAAAGAAGGGTGGGTTGACTTGTTACCATGAATGTAACAACAGTTTGGGTGAGTTAGAGTCTGACTTGGTGGAGGGAGTACCCATGCTGTTGAAATAACGGAGGCCAGGAGTATAAATCTTCAACTATTTCCACCTCATCTACAAAGATGAATGACTTCTGTAGTTTTTCTCCCCACTACGGGAAGAAACAAATCTTTCCATTCCATTTTAGTCCAGCGTTGACACATCCTGGAGTATTCTATTATACAGTCAGACGTCTGTAGACACGATTTTTAAATCCATGGATTCAAGCACCCACGGCTTGAAAATATCTTTAAAATCTATAAATTCCAAAAAAAAGGAAGCCTTGTTTTTGCCATTTTATATAAGGAACTCCATCTTAACTTTCATTTTTTCTGATAGTTCACTGTACATAAACTTTGTTTCATGCACAAAATTATTTAAAACTTTATCTGTGCAATTACCTTCAGTCTACATTTATAAGGTGTAATGTTGTTGTGTGCCTTCAAATCATTTCCAACTTCTGGTGACCCTAAGGCAAACATACCATAGGTTTTTCTTGGCAAGATTTGTTTGCCATTGCCTTCCCCTGAGGCTGAGAGAGTGTGACTTGGCCAAGGTCACCCAGTGGGTTTCAGGGCCAAGTGGGAATTGAATCATAGTCTCCAGAGTCACAATCCAACACTCAAACCACTATACCATGCTGTCTGTCTGTAGATAAGAGTATCTTGTAGACCAGGGGTAGGCAACCTTTCCCCTTTAAGGGCCGAGGGACTTCAGCTCCCAGAATCCCAGGAGCTATTGGCCAACATAGGACTATTGGCCAACATGGCTGAGGCTTCTGGGAGTATTTCAGATTTCAGGTTTCTGGACAAGGGAGACTCAACCTGTACCTGTTCTCAATCTGAGGCTACCTTGTAGGATTGTTTCAATGACAAACTTGGAAGATGGCAATGTCCAAACCCCTTCAAGGAAAAATACCATTGACAATTAATAAATTACACTCTGCCCTTCCAGCATAGGCTCACAGCCTTTCCCATTCCCTGTATTGTAAATACAGTTGCCCCTCGTTTCTTGCAGACTTAAAGTCCATGGTTTTACATATTCATGGAGGGGCGACCTCCGTGAAAACCAATGGGGCACACCTCTGCATGCACCTGCAGGGACGCACCCCATTCACGCCTATGGGGCTTGAATATTGCTGAATCTCCGTTTTCACGGGGGGTCTGGAATGGATCCCCTGCAAAAATGGTGGCCTGACTGTACAATAAAATAAATACATCACAATTTTCTAATTTGCACAACTTTCTGTTGGCCAGGAATGTTGGCATTTTCTTTTTTTTCAGTCACCAGCTTTCTAAATGTAGACTCCTGCTCTCTCAATCTCTCTGTTGTTTTTGTAATTTACGAGCCCGCATTTCTGCATGCTCGGTCTTGCCAGAGCTGAAACAGAAGCCAAAGGGTTGACATGAGTAGGAGGCTTTAAGAACACACAGCATCTGGCTTAGCATGCCTCAACAGTGGGAGGTGACTGATTGATGATCCAAAATTCCCTTTCATGCATGCCTGGTGTAACCAGGTACAAGTAGGTTTTGGTGGGTCTCCTTTCCTTCTTTGCTGCTCCACAAAGGCTGTCTGATAGGGCTGGGATTGTAGAGGATTATCCTAAATTTGGGGTGAAAATTCTGGAGCCCTGCAGATGTTGTGGGATTACATTTCTGGATCTTTTGTAGGTATGTGGATAATACTGAACTGTATTGACTTCTGGCAGAAGCTGACCATAGAGTTGCACTGGAGGACCTAGAAATGCCTAGAGGGAACAACTGTCTTGGCATTTCTAGGTCCTCCTGAGCAACTTTATGGTCAACATTCATCTGAAGCATGCCATAGAATTGTGCAGGAGAACCTAGAAAAATTCCTAGAGAGCACACATTTTTCCAGATACAAGTAAGTGAAACTCCAGTTCCCAGTCCCACAGAGAATGGGGGTTGTAATGTGAAGTTGTAGACTTTCATGGCCGGCATCCATAGTTTTTTGTGGTTTTTTCGGGCTGTGTGGCCATGTTCTAGAAGAGTTTCTTTCTGTCATTTCGCCAGCATCTGTGGCTGGCATCTTCAGAGAATACTGGAATGGAAGAGAGTGGGTACCCACTCTCTTCCATTCCAGTATTCTCTGAAGATGCCAGCCACAGATGCTGGTGAAACGTCAGGAAGAAACTCTTCTAGAACATGGCCACACAGCCCGAAAAAACCACAAAAAACAATGGGGATTGTACTTTATAACTGGGATCCTGAGATTTGTAGTTAGAACTACTTGGAAAGTAGAAAGACTAAGGATGAAAACAGTTGAATTCTGCTCTGTAATCAGACACTCTGAATACCCTGAGAATTGTAGTTTGTGGAAACAGACTGGCATTCTCAAGGAGAATTAAAAATTCTTTCAAATCCCAATATTCTGTAGAATGGAGCCATAGCAGTTAAAGTGGTATCAAACTACTATAATTGTGCAGTGTGGGTGCATCCAAAATTGCAGAAGTAGAGTTACACAATCATTGCTGGTTTTCATGCAGACATCCATTTAGTTGACAATTGATTTGCACAATGCTGTAGCACAGGTTTGTGTACCACAATCAATGAATAGCAATGCATCTGGAGATCTACACTACATAACCCCAATGTAGGACCTTAATTGGCACCTGTGGTCACAAAAATCCTTGTTGCTTGCGTTTTATATAAGCAGGTAGATGAACCAACTTGCCTTTGCAAGTTTCTCTACTCCAGGCCAGTAGATTTCTACACTAAAAAAATAAAATAAAATTGCCCTTCAGGTTATCAGACTTTTATAAGAGTGGGAGCTCAAAGGCTTTGGAGCTTAGCTTTCCCTAGTACTGTCAGGAATTCTTAAATTCCTTGCTCTGTTTGCATTTTACCGCTTTGACGGATGGGATGTTAAGACCTTGGGTGGAGTCTCACTTTCAGCATCGCTTTGGAGGCTTAAACTGAGAGTTGCGGATACTTTCAATGACGACCAGTGGCTTTGGTGTTTGTGGGATGGTGAATTCACATTGGGGTTTAGTCAGAATTTTAAAAGAGTTACCCAAAATGCTGAAGCCTAGTCTGCAACTTGGTTCAGCACCTTGGATAGTTCCTTTAAAGTTTGGCTCTGCTGACATTCGAGCCATTGCTTAAGTGCAGCCATAAGTACCCAAAACTGTATGGAGTTTCACGATTGCTATAAATTAATCATTATTTGGGCAACATTGGGATTTTCTGTGATTGCATGTTATTTGGATGGCGCCATATCTACTAATCAGGACTACCAACTGATTAAATTTTATATACAATCGGACCTCTATATTTTTGGCTTTGACTTTTGAGGATTTGACTATTCACAGATTTGATTCATATGTTCTCTTTAGGGGCCTTTAGGATGTGTATATGTGTTTTCAAGTCATGGGTTGACTTAAAGTGATCCTATAAATTTTGAAGGGTTTTCTTAGGCAAGGAATCCTCAGAGGTGGTTTTGCCAGTTCCTTCCTCTAAAACAGAGTCTACAGTGCCTGGTATTTGTTAGCTGTCTCCCATCCAGGTACTAACCAGGGCTGACCTTGTTTAGTTTCTAAAATTAGATGGGATCTAGTGGCTTTAGAGTGTGAATATGTTCCTTCAAGTCATAGGTCAACTCATGGTGAATTTTGTAGGGTTTTCTGAGGCAAGGGATCATCAGAGGTGCTTTTACAGGATCTGGTACCTTCAGGATCTGTTTATGTGCCTTCAAGTCATGCTTTGACTTATGGTGACCCCATAAATTTTGTAGGGTTTTCTTAGATGAGGAATCCTGAAAGGTGGTTTTGCTAGTTCCTTCCTCTGAAATATACAGAGCACTTAGTATTTGTTGGCAGTTGCCCATCCAAGGAGTAACCAAGGCGGATCCTGTACTTACTGTGTTCTGAAACCTTTCCTTTCCTTGCCTTCCTCCAAAGCACTCTTGCTACACCTCAGTGTACATAAAGCTCCGTGCATGGCCAGGAAGCCATCATTAGTGCCGCTTGAATTTTAATAGGTAGCTTTTGGCGAAAGGAAACCTTCTCCCCCTTTCTTTCTCTCTCTGTCTCTCTTTGGGCATGCGCAAACATGCGTCCTTGGCCAAGGTTGCGTAATGAGGTCAATGCCTCCTGCTGTCAAAGGTTCCCTCCTGTTGCCCCCTTTGTGCCTGTTTGATTTTGAGATTTTTTAAAAAATTAACAAACCCTTCAGCTTTGGGAGCAGGAAACTTGGAACAAGGCAATGTTTCCTACTTCTCTCCTGCAAAGCTGGAGGTGATGGCTTCTCTGATCAAAGCTAGGAGCCACTTTCTTCATGAGCCCCACAGCTGTGAGCAGGGCAGAGAGAGGACAACTGTGCCCGCTCTCATCTGGGCAGGAAATCAAGCGGCTGAACTCATAAACTAGGTTTTCACCACTTGCTCCAACCAACATCTCCTCCACCCCTTTGAAACCTAGTTCACAACTTACCAAGATGTCATTAGCTCTTGGTGTCATCCTTTGGAAATTGGGAGGGAGAAGTACAAAGTGTCTGGGGTGTGTTAGGTGCCAAGGTGGTTGCAAGATTCCCTAGGAAGGAGACGTGGGAATGAAAGTGGAATCAAACTGCTACAATTGTGCAAAAATATAGCCATGTTCATCTGTAGAATCAGTAGGTAGAGAGATCTTCAAGTCAACGCATTACTTGAAGGCACATAAACACATCTCTTATGGAAAGAGTTTGGCATTTTTGTCCAGTGGGGAATGTCCAAAAAGTGTGGATAACTGTAGTAGAGAGAGATTATAGCACCTTTAAGACTAACAGAAAGAAAGAAGTTGGCAACATGAGCTTTCATAGACTCCAGTCTACTTCTTCATATGCATCTGGTGGAGTGGAAAACTAGGGACAGACCTCTATATGCCATTAGCGTGTGAGAATGTCAATTCAAATTCAAAATCCTTTGTGTATGGAAATGAACCATACACAATGAATTACACAGAATCCACTTCTTTCCAAGAAAACCCAATGGTAGGCTTGCCTTTGGGTCACCATACATTGGAAACAACTTGAAGGCACACAACAATGTGTAGCCAGATTCTCCCAGTTGGAAATGCACTCCCCTCCACTCTCACACTCACAGGCTTACACACCTCTTACACCTCTTTGATTTATAACACATCCTTCAGCTCAAAGGTTTCCCTGCTCCAGGTGTCTGAAACACATTAAAACCCTGGAATGGATGCCAAATGCTCACAAGCTCCTAAATCTGGGTAGCGTGGAACCAATTTTTTTTGTGGTGGGTGAGATTTTTTTTTGGGGGGGGGTGATCTGTAGGGGACCCCCATGCTGGCAATGAGCAGAGCCAATGTGTGTGTGTGTATATGAAATTAAACTGACAGCTGTTAGGGCCCTTCCTTCCTTCCTTCCTTCCTTCCTTCCTTCCTTCCTCTCTTTCACAGCCCCTTCTCTCTCTAATGCCCACTTTTCTTCTTCCTTGACACAGTTAAAGTGGTGTCAAGCTACATTATGAGGCTGAGAGAGAGTGACTCACCCAAGGTCACTCAGTGGATTTCATGCCTGAGCAGAGATTTGAACCCTGGTCTTCAGAGTCCTTGTCCAGTGCTCAAAAGAGGTTGGGAAATATATAGGTTAGTGGTAGAAATCACACACCTCTGCAGATATTGTTGAACTGCAAATTCCAGCAGCTGTTGCCAGCAAAGGTAATAATGAGGAATGTAGATGCACTCTTGGATATGTCTAAAAATACCAAAATTGTTGGGCTGTTTTTTCCTCTGAGATGCTGAACCTGTGCTCCTTCCTGCCCTACCTTGCCACCAGATATCACTTCTCTATCATACGGTAAAGTTTTCCAGGAGGTTTGTTGCTTTTTGTTGGTGCATTGACCCAGGTACATTCCTTGCACAGGCAGCTGTACATTGTTCGATGCAGGCAAATTTGGGGATCCCAAACTCTCCTGGCATTCATACCAGCATAAAATGTCTATTGGGGAGAATGGCAATTAAAATTAATTAGATGCCAACGGTGCCAAATGGCAGAGCGATGGGGCCTTTTATGACTGGGACTGTTTGCAGTACGAACAGTGCCAGGATCTAGAAACCTTATTGAGGTTAAGAAAAGAAAAAAGAAATGTCATCAGCATTATGGTAACACTCTGCTCATTTTTTCCTCCCCCTTGTTGGCTTTGCTGTATGTTGCTGGTGCTCCATTTTACGATGGAAAGAGAGGTGTCAGAAGCAAGCTGTTATTTGAAAAATTAAGGACTGCCCAGCCAACAGTTTTATTCCTTAAGGAACTGTCTGGTTGTGAGAAGATCCAAAAGGACTTTCCTCCATAGCGCCCCTTTCCATTTCATCTGGCAAAAAGATCAATCGTTCGGGCAAAAAGATCAATCAGTCCTAAAAACACCTGGAAGACCAAAGCTTGGGACATTAGGAGGGAGTCATAGTGCTTTATGATGACATGTGCTGGTATTTTGGGTCACTGCATGATGATATTGGAAGGGTCTCCAGAGGCTATATAGTCCAACCCCTGCCATGCAAGAAGGCCCCCCCTCATTGCCTTTGGTCTCATGCAAAACTGGAATGTGGTCCTTCAGAACATTTCTGAAGATGAATGCAACTCTGAAGCTCCTCTGTGTGTGTTGTGTGCCTTCAAGTCATTTCTGACTTATGGCAACCCTAAGGTGACCCTATTTCGTTTTCTTGGCATGTTTCTTTTCTAGCACTGTAACATACAATGATAATCAGAATGCAAAGGGATCTTGTAGTACCAAGGAAGTAGACCAAGTCAACAAAAACTTCTTCTACAACGTCTTTCACTCAGTTAGTCTCAAAGGTGCAACAAGATCCCTTTGCAGACTGGTATCCCAGACTAACATGGCTATGCTTCTGAATATTATGGTGATGAACGACAATTTAAGAGAAACATTTAGGCTCTGATTTTCACTTAGTTGTTATTTATGGTGAGGCTGTTGGACTTGGGGGAGACCCAGTTTCAAGTCCTCCCGGGCCAGACAATCTCTCTCAGTCTGATTTAGGGGGTTGCTTCCAATTCTATAACTTTGGGTCTTTGCATCTGAATATTCTTACTATTAATCTGCACTGCTCCACTTCTCTGCCACAATGAAAAGCTGATCTTCTTTTGGCTAAGTCACAAATCACATCTGTATTTTTTTGCCTGTCTTAATGTGGAGCAGAATTAGAGACCTACAGCAAGCAGTGGATGTCCCAAGGGTGCTGTTTTATATCTGCATTCTCTGTATCTTTTTTAAAAAATAATGTCATATAATTCAAACCTTTCTTCCTGTTTTATATTTGCAACAACAGGAACATGCACACTGCTTCCCCCTTCCCTCCTTAATGAGAAAAACAAGTTGGTTTGGAATAGGGGTGCAATTGCTTGACATTCGACAATCCAAGCCAACCATGATCAGGGAGGAGAAATAGGGAGCCTTTATTAAATACTGTTTCTCTCTCTCTCCTGCTCCTCTACCTTGGAAAATATTCCAGCATAGCTGTGGGTCTTAATTGGTAATACATGATATAAGGAGTCAGCGTGGTGTCATGGTTTGAACGTTGGACTATGACTCTGGAGATCATCCCTGCTCAGTCATGGAAACCCATTGGGTGATCTGGGGTGAGTCACATACTCTCAGCCCCAGAAAACCCCCAAAGGACAAACAAATGGGTCCTAGAGCAGATCAAGCCAGAAATCTCCCTGGAAACCAAGATGACCAAACTGAGGCTGTCGTGCTTTGGATACCCAAAGTGACCTCCTTCATAGATTCCCTCCATCTGTCCTGGCGCCTTCCTCTCTTCCTCCTTCCCGCCACCTTTCCCAGTATTATTGTATTTTCCAAAGAGTCCCCTCTTCTCATGATGTGTCCATGAGACAGAGAGAAACAATATTTAATAAAGACTCAGATACATTTGGTCCATGAGCTTTTGTAGACATAAGTCTACTTTCTTTCTTTTAAAAATAAATAAATTGCAATTTAACTTAATTTAATTTTAAAAATATAATGTGAAGAAAGCCAGGAAGAGCATCATAGTTAATCTTTTAAGACAGCATAAACGTCCAGTTGCACTTGTGGGTTGCCCAGATGTGCTGACTTTGCAAAACTGTGTGTCGGGAACACAGCAAATGAAGAACGTGAATTAGGCTCAAGACAAGAAAGAAGGAGCACCTGGATGAATCTCAGAACAAAGCTGCAACAGAATATGGAGCTAGGAAGGAAAAGATGTGTATACTAAGTCTACTTTCTCAGATACATTTGATCCCTGTGCTTTTGTAGATCTAAGTCTACATTCTCAGATACATTTGATCCATGAGCTTTTGTAGATCTACATTCTCAGGTGCATTTCGTCCATGAGCTTTTGTAGACGTAAGTCTACTTCCTCAGATGCATTTGGTCCATGAGCTTTTGTAGACCTAAGTCTACTTCCTGAGATGCATTTGGTGACTGAAGAAGTTGACTTTAGTCTATGGAAGCTCATGCTGCCAACGTCTTTCTTTCAGTTAGTCTCAAAGGTGCTACAAGATCTCTCTACATACTGACCAGTTCAGTTGTATGTTGTCCATGGAAGATCTTTCGAGGTGTTGTTCCTGAGACCAGCCGCAAGGAGGCAGCAGGAGTAGCCTTGAGCCTGGACTTTCCCTGCCTATTGACAGTGTGCTGCTTTCCTCATTAAATGCAAACTTGTTGCCAGCAGGCAGAGAGAAAGAGAGATTGCCCGGGAAGAAGAGCTTTCCACTGGGGAAGTGTGGAAGGAAAGCCCCTGTGTGATCCCACAGGCTTTCCTCCGTCCTTGGTTTTGGGATTAATACTCCAGGAGTGAGAACCTCTTTGCATCCCATGTGGCTCTCGGTGCAGCAGCCTGGAGATTTCCTAGAGAGCCCAGTGAAATTGACAAGGTAACCCAATGTTGATTTTGCCAACCTTTGCCCAAAGGGGGACTAGGAGGAAACAGATGGCTGGAGAGATGGTGAAATGTCCTTCTCCCTTTAACCAGGGATGCACAAGGCTGAACTGTGGGGAACTTTTGTAAAACAGTAAGAAAATTAGGGAGAAATTTCAATAAAACAGCAACTGCATTATTCGTAATTCTGGAAGGCGTGGAAGAGGGTGAAAAGGTTTGTTGGGTTTTAAGGAAGACATTGTTTAAAACTGGGGGATGTCTGCTAAGTATGTGTGTGCCTGTTTGTACCCGTCACAATCCCGCCACAGGTCGGTCCATCCAATTTCCATTGGTTTCAAATCTGTGTGTGAAACTGAGAGGATGTGCATCATACTTGTACGTATGTTTGTGCAGATATCCCATTGTATTTGGAGAGGTCCCCCCCCCAGGATCCATGTGTGGGATGCCAGTCTTTGCAGATGGCATCCTTTGGGCTCCATGGCACAGGGTTGCACAGTCTCACATTGCCAAAAGAAACTGTTCTTGTATCAGACACCTGTTGTGGACAGCCAGACCTTGGGAATAAAGCAATCCACAATTTTCATTCCCTTATTCTTCTCATGTTGTATTTGAAACTTAATTCTCTTGTGCTCTAAAATTCAGAGGAATAGCTGTATAAGTCTGGAAAATCAATATGCAAAGGGATCTTGCAGCACCTTTGAGACTAACTGTGCAAAGAAAGTTGTAGCATAAGCTTTTGAACTATGATCGTTGAACTGAACTTGTCACTTCATGACCATACCCACACGTTTTGCATTTCTATGGCTATTCATACAGTCAAAAGTCCTTCCTAGGCACCATTTCACTCCATGCATCTGAGGAAGTAGACCAAGTCTTCGAAAGCTGCCTCTACAACTTCTTTCACATAGTTAGTCTCCATAGTGCTACAAGATCCCTTGGCATAGAGTTTCTCAACTTGTTCATAAATGATAAAATAATTAGGGATGAGCATGGGCTTTTGTAGACTTGGGTCCAAAGCACACTGCAGAAATAAACCAGTTTGAAACTGCTTTAACTGCTTTGGTTTAATGCTAGGGAATCCAGGAAACTGTTGTGAGACATTTGGCCAGAGAGCTCTGGTACCACAAATAAATGACAGTTCCCAGGATTCCCTAGCATTGATCCAGGGCAGTTAAAGCAGTCTCAAACTGGATTATTTCTAGTGTGTTTGGACTTCTGTCTATCCAGGCATCTGAGGGAGTAGACCAAGTCTATGGTTTGACAGAGGGGTGGGGTACAAATAAAAATAATTATTATTATTATTATTATTATTATTATTATTATTTTATTATGGAAGCTCACGCTACAACTTCTTTTGCACAGTGAGCCTCAAGGGTGCTACATATCTCCCGGCAGATCTACCTGGCCTCCTGCATTATAGATCCTGCCTCATTCTTCTCCTGCAAGCGATCAGTCCAGAATCGCTTCCCTTTTGCCTGCAGCCAAAAGAACTGTCATGGCTGTAGCGAAAATATTTGTGTGTGTCTTAATCAGGGTCAGAGGAAACGTGTCTTCTCCTTGGCTTCGCTCCACTGTCAGCTTTGGAAGTCTCTCTCGTGAGAGTAGGAGATAATGGGGGAGTTGGCTCCAGACAGCCTTGCAAGCAAAATGTCTGCTTTTAAAGAACATGCAGAATTAATCACCCTGCTTTTTCACACTCTGGCAAAGATGCCTCTTTGGCCAAAGAAAGTGTTCCCTGTGTAAAATGTGCAATGTGGGTTTGAGAGTACATGGGAAACAGAGTTGGATTGGGGTGCTTTTAAAATGTCCACCAGAGGCTGTCCATGGAGAAAGAAATGCAAAAGATGCCAGGAGGGACAAGTCTCCATGTGGATTTTGCAATGCGTTTCCTTCTCCCTGCACTTAGCTGCACTTTTATCCCAATCTTCCTCCAAAAAGCTCCAGCCAGTGCAATGGAGAGATTTGGGCTAGGATTCTGGGAAATGAAGTTTGAGTTCTGACCAAGCCATGCATGGGTGACCTTGGGGAAACCATAATCTTTCAGTTCTAGAGAAAGATAATGGCAGACCTCCTCTGAAGAAACCTGGTCCAGAAAATGCTGTGAGAGGGTAACCATAATGGAGCTGGTGTGGTTTGAGTGTTGGCCTGGGACTCTGGGAGGATGCCCACTTGGCCATAGAAGTGACTTTGGGCAAGGCACACTCTCTCAGCCTCAAAGGAAAGCCATGGCAAACCTCCTCTGAACAAATCTTGCCAGAAAACCCCATGATGTGGTCCCCATAATCACAGAAGCATAAAGTTGGAAGAGAACCCAAGGTACATCCAGTCCAACCCCCTGCTGTGCAAGAATTCACAATCAAAGCACTCCCAACAGAGAGAAGGTGATGTGAAGGGACATCACAACAACCATTTGCTCCACAACAATCTGTGACAGTGTTCAGAGACTCACCTGTTACTCCTTACAACAACTCTATGAAGTAGAATTCAAAGATATAGCCATGTTTAGTCTGTAGCATCCGTATGTAGAGAGATCTTGTAGCACCTTTGAGACTCACTGAAAGAAAGAAGTTGGCAGCATGAGGTTTCATAGACTTCAGTTTGCTTCCTCAGATGCATTTGGTGGAGACCTATGGAGTAGGTTAGTCAACTCTAAGGAATAAATGTTGGCCCAAGCTCACCCTAGTAAGCAGTGGTGGCTGAATGGAGACTTGCAGGGGAATGAGGATTCAGGGGTGAGGATCCCAAAAGGCTATGTCTTTCTGACTTTGTCCAACACTCTCCTGAGGTTGTTTGGTGGATGGCCAGGAGAAAACCTTGCAAAGTTATAACAACCAAATCCTCACTTGATCTCTGTCCCAGCACCTTTCTAATGTTGAACCCAGGAAAGGATCTTGCAAGGCTCCTGATGTTGTCTATGGGTCAGGGGGGGTCTCCCTCTTGCCCTGCTGCTAGAGACCTTTTCCCTCCATGAGACCTCTTCAAAAATTGCACAGCTCTCAGAGATGTCTGGCAGCAGGTAGAAAATGTATTATTTTTTCTCCCCTGCGGGAATGAATCACTTAACACCGAGTATCCCTGTGTGACGCATCCAGCAACAGAGCTGGATACTTGTTTGCTACTACTTCTCCACTTTCAATAGTCAGCCCTCCATATCCGTGCATTTTTTTATCCATGGATTCAAGCATCTGCTTCTTGAAAATATTTTTAAAAATAACAAATTCCAAATAGCAAACCTTGATTTTCTATTTTTATAAGGGACACCATTTTGCTATGCTATTATATTTAATGGGACTCGAGCATCCACAGATTCTGTTTTCCATGGGGGGGGGGGGGGCTGGAACCAAACCCCAGTGGATAACAATATGCTAATATTCATATATATATATATATATATTATAATCCAAATCTCTTCTGGTCCCATACATTTCAGATAAGGACAATTTGGACAAAGAAAATTCTTGCTGATTTATATTGTCTGGGCAGCTGCCAAAGGCATACATGGTTCTATGTTTAGGCAACTGGAACAGTAAAATATTAGTCTGGATTCTTCAATGACAAATGTCAATTGGAGAAAAAATATTTCTATGGTTCTTTAATCTCATCTCTTTTTGGATTATTTTGAATTATGACATATGCAATTCTCACCCCCCCATGTGTTGCAACCAGAAGGCCCAATCTAGCAAAGGTGCAGAGAAATGTCAACCGACCCACATCTTGTCAGGAATCTGTATTAACTATTGCTTATAATTTGTCCCCGCCATGTTGATAGCCTTGCACTGGTGCATTGTTCCCAATCACTCAGGCTAAGGAGTTTATCACACAGGGGGAAATTGGAAGCATAAATAATGATTAACCCATAATTAACCTGCAATTGTGCAAATGGTTTTCACACACAAAGCGCTGTTATCCCGTGCAGAATCTGTGATTAACCCACCCTTGCGCGCAAATATGTAAATGGTTTTCCCACGACATTGAGATGAAATGTGATTAAAGTGCTATTATCCTGTGAAGAACCAGGCAAGAAAGAGCAGTAACCCATTCACAGAATTTTCCCGTGAATGACTTTTTGCTGTTTCTTGCCTGGTTATTCCCTGGTTCTTCATGGGATAATAGCACTTGCGTTAATGTCATTTTAAGCACGTTTTAATATCAATTGCACAATTTTCATGGGTTAATCATTGTTAAAACTCCCAATTTCCCCCCATGTGATAAACTCCTAGGAAATTCTCATCTTGGTGGCTTGGATCTCATTTCATGGGAGCCAACAGAGTACCACTTGAGAAGTGCCAGCTCAGTGCCAGGATTTGAACACTTACAACCCAGCAGGTTTGAATAAATGGGAGCGAGCAAAGTTCTCCAAGGCCTCTACAACATTGTTTATAGCGTTCCTCAGAGCCTGAGGAATTGTGTCTGCACTGGGAATCTAGCCTGACATTGTGTGGAGTTACAATGCTGAGTAGCTGTAGTTGTCATAATTGCTGTTTTCATCCTTCTCCTGTGTTGCCACCTCCTTTCCTTCCTTCCTTCCTTCCTTCCTTCTTTTTCTCTCCTCCTCCTCCTCCTCTTCCTCCTCCTCCATGTCCCCCTCTTTGTCCTTCCTTCCTTCCTTCCTTCTCTATTTCTTCCTCCTCCCCTCCTTCACCTTCCTTCTCTTACTTTTCTATTTATCCTCCTCCTCTTTTCTTTCTTCTTCTTCTTTCCTCTTCTCCATTCTCCACCTCTTCTATTCCTACCTTTCTCCTTTCATACTCCTCCTCTTTGTTCTTTCCTTCTCTTCCCTCCCTCCCTCCCTCCCTCCCTTCCTTTCCTTCTGCTCCTCTCTTTCCTCTTCTTCTTTTATCTCCTCCATCCTTCACCACTTTATCATCTTCTTTCTCCTTTCTTTCTCATCCTCTTCTTCCTCTTCTGTTTCCTCCTCTTTGTCCTTCCTTCCTTCCTTTTCTATTTCCTCCTCCTCTTCCCTTTCTTCTTTTTTCCTCTTCTCCATCCTTTGTCTCATCCTTTTCTTCCTTCACCTTCTCCATTCCCTCTTTTTGTCCTTTCCTCCTTCCTCCTCCTCCTCCTCCTCCTCCTCCTCTTCATCTCTCTTGATTAATCTTCTCCTCATTCTTCCTTTTCCTTCTTCATTCTCCTTCCTCCTCCTCCCCTGAATTTGGTGCATGTTTACAGGAACAGAATTGCACAGGTGAACAAATGCCTGTGTGCATTCATTTGCACACTTATTTGTGCATTCACTTGCGCAATGACACCATTCACCACAAGGGTTGTGTAGCACAATCAATGCATAACTCTACATGCAGAGACGGCTGCACCACAACACTGAAGTAGGATCTTGGCCACCATTAATGTTGCCAAATTTCTAAACATTGTAACTGACATAAGCCCTAAAATGGGCAATGATCATTAGTCCTTGGAGCTATTGGTCCTGTGATGATTACTTGGTTTTATTTTTATGGGTGATGGATCAAGAAATAGTTTTGCACGACAAAACTTTGTAGTTCAAAAGCATCAAAGTTAAACTAATCAATACATCATTCCTGGGAATAGCTGGATGATAGCTTGTTTGCCATCCTCATTCCACCGAAGAAGAACTTGGAAGAGCATCAAGAAGAACAAGGGATACCTTTTGTGCAATGCATCGTAGCAAAGTAACCGAAATGACTATCTGCTTAAAAATGGCACACCCAGCCATACAACCTTTGCCAATAAATGTGCTAGCAGTTAAGAACTGGCTTGGACTGTATGCATTACCAGATTTTCTTTTAAAAAAGGTCATATTAACTTTTTAAAAAGGAAAGCAGTTCTTACTGCAATGTAATTGTTTTCACTGGGGTGGCTGACCTGATGTGGTTTAATCTACATGGTAATCCATTTATCACGGGAGGTGAGCCATAATCCAGGCAGTTGTTATGAGCTGGACAGATAGAGAGAGAGAAAGAGAAAGAGAGAAAGATGAAGGAATGGAAGATGACTGGATATGGACTATTGATGAACTCCATGCTTACCAGGATCTATTTTGTTTGTTTATTTATTTAGTAAAAGTATGCCCCACCTTTCTGCAGGTATAGGCCCCAATTATATCTATAGACTTAATCTATAATCTATATTTATAATGTGTATATATATATATATATATATATATGCAACTGTATTGCAAGATTCTATGGCGGCACAGTGGTTAAATGCCAGTACTGCAACAACAAGGTTATGAGTTCAATTCCAGGGAGCTCCAAGGTTGACTCAGCCTTCCATCCTTTTTGTAGGTTGGCAAAATACGTACCCATAAGTACAGTGTTGAGGGCCATTGGCTTACAGACTGTAAACTGCTTAGAGAGTGCTGAGTTCACTATTAAGCAATATAGAAATGTAAATGCTGTAGCTATGGCTTTCCTATTTATAGAATAGCCCACCTCTCTCCTAGTACAGTGGTCTCTCCACATTCGCTGGGTTTAGGGTTGAAGGACCCCCGTGAATGTGGAAAAACTGCAAATAAAAAAAAAACACAACACTATTCTTTTTACCTAAGAGAACACCTCTCTAGGAGTCTCCAGGTCATCCAGTGCAATTCTATACTCAACATCTGCCAGAGGTTGATCATAGAATCATGGTGGAGGACCTACAGATGCCTAGAGAAGGGTTTTCTGTAGGAACTTCTAGACTTTCCGGCACAACTTTATATTCAACCTCTGGCAGAGTTGCGCTGGAGGACTTCGAAATTTCTAGAGAGAACTTATTACTCAAAACTGCAAACAATCAAATCCACAAAAGTCAAAGCCACAAATGTGAAGGGACAAATGTACAGTATTATAGATTCCATTTATAAAATTTTATGGGATCTATAGAATATATAGATAGATCCTATGTCATCTATAGAAACCATATATCCTTAAAACTGCTTAACAGTGCCTTAAAAGACAGACAATGGAAATCAACAAGAGAACGCATCATTAAAAGTCTATCTCAGAGTTCATTTGCACAGTAGAAACAATGTAGTTTGACACCACTTTGAACACCATGGCTCCATCCTATGGGATCTTGGGATTTGTAGTTTGTTGTGGCACCAGAGCTTTCTGACAGAGAAGGCTAAATATCATGCAAAATGACAAATCAAAGGATTCCATAGCATTGAGGCAACACAGTTAAAGTGGTGTCAAACTGCATTAATTCTGCAGTGTAGATGCAACCTTAGTTCACCCTGTTTATGCAGAAGGATGTAATGGTTGGAGTAGGGATGCAAATCCTAGACTATTTTGTCCTTCCATGTGGGGTTGATTAATTAAAGCAATTTTCTCCCCACCGTAAAAGAAAATGGTTTTCTTCCCAGTATTCTCATAATCTTCCCTGCATTTGAATATCCGGAAGTGCTGTGCAGGGATTGTTCTGTGGGAAAGGACACATTTTCTTGTGAAAAAAAATTGGACAGAGAAGGAAACCTATTTTCTGCACAGAAAACAGGTTTTTGTGTTTTTAAAAAAGCATTTTTTTATCAGCAAAATAACTCCTTTACAACACATTGGGGTATTTAATACAATGAGAAAATTGTGCAGTTTTCCCACTGCCATATGAAAGGAATCCCAAATGTTGGGAAAGCCATTTTTTGACTTGAAAATGAATAATTGCAAATATTCTTTCCATCTCTAGCTTGGATAGATGGTATCTCAAGAGCTCTTAAGAGTAGCAGAGATCCTGGAGTTTGTTAGACTGAATAACACATCTGCAGCTGAACCTCCTTTATTTTGCATTTGTTTTTATGATACTTGCATCTGAAGAGTGCTACTTAATTTAGTTTAAGTGGGGCTTGATTAGGAGGGATTTGGCAAGAGGACGAAACAAGTCAACATGCCAAAATAAAGCAATTGATTTTATGGACTGGGGGGGGGAGTGGTGCTCCAAATTGCCAACGTCCATTCCTCCATTTTGTAATGCCTACCATCTGGGTCTGCTGTAGATATATATAGTTTCTTAAACACTGGCTAGGAGATGCAAGGACCCTAAAAGTATTCTTTCCCAGTCAATCCATTGCAAAATGCAATTTGATGGGTTTTTGCAGGATCTTTGCTAATTTTGATTTCCATTAGATTGCATAGGGGATGCGGGTAACCAACAGAAATTGTAGGCATCTGATCATCAGTTGGTATATAAGCCAGGAGTGGCTCTTGAACCCCAGTTGGTTTTAATTTAAAATTTTATATTTTTGTGAAAAGTTAAAAACCTGAGGTCTCTCCTTTGTCCTCGTACTGAGCCTTGCCCCACTTACACCATCTCTTCCAATGAGCTCCAGGGTTATTCAAAAGCCACAGTCTGATTCTGACAAAAGGCTGAGGTTTAAGGAGCAGTGTGATCACCCCATTGGAGTGTCACCTGGTGTGGTCCACACTTCCCACCCACTCCCTAGTGATACCCCTGGGACCTGGGATAGTCTTGCCCTGGAGACCCTCTAAGGAACCAGTAAAAGACCACATTGGGAGTCACTAGGGGGTACAAGAGGTTCAGACCACATCACATGGCACTCTAATGTTTCCCAAACATCTGCCTTAGGCTAATGACATAGCCTGCTTCTGCCCAAGGTAGATATTTGGTAAGCAGTGGTGTCACCCCACCTTAGGGTGTCACCTGGTGTGGTCCACACCTCCTGCACCCCCTTAGTGATGCCCCTGGTTCCTGGGATAGTCTTGCCCTGGATACCTTCTAAGGAACCAGTGAAAGACCACCATGGGGGTCACTGGGGGGGGGAGGTGCGGGAGATGCGGATCACACCAAGTGACGCCCTAAGGATTGTGTGATATCACTGCTTCCCAAACATCTGCCATGGGTTAATGCCACAGCCTGTTTCTGCACATGGCAGATATTTGGGAATCAGTAGTGTTACCCCACTTTAAGGTGTCACCTGGTGTGATCCGCACCTCCCACACCCCTCCTGGAGATTCTCTAAGGAACCAGTAAAAGACCATCTTGGGAGTCAGATGCACCCTTTGACATCACCTGAGAGCACTTCTAGTCATGAGCCAAACTGGAATATATCCAAAAGGGTGTAACGCAGAATGCTTTCACCCTGTTCAACTTCCCCTGCCAGTTCTCTGACCAAGGTTGCCATGAAAAACAGGGCTTGCTATCCTGTTGTGATGAATTTGGAACCTTCTTAGAGCCCAAATACTGCAAACTCTTTGCTTTTGGACAACACCAGTAATTAAAAAAGGGTCACTCCCTGTTGCATCCCAGACGGTAGTCTTCATTAACTGGGAGAGGCTGGAGAATAATGATGTTTCCTGCTGCCCCTTTTATTTTCCTGCTGTACTGTACGGATGTAGCCTCTGACCCCAACAACGTCTTTTTATCACTGGATTTTGGACCGGCAGTATTTCATCCCGACATGTGCTGGGCTTTAATCTCTGTGTACACATGCTCACAATTAACTGTGTGGAAGTATTTATTGTTTCCTAAGGTCTTGCTAATAAGATGGATCATAAACTTTTAAAGGCAGGGCAAGCAAGCTGGGTCTTGGTCCCATCTCGAGTATAAATGCTGGGGCTGAACCACAAATCCTTTGAGAATGGCAATTTGCTATGGGATATCACCATATTGCTGTTGGCAAAACCCCGCTCCTGAATGGGCCAGGCTGATAATGCTTGGAAAGACACAACTTTGGATGGATTAAATAAACATCACATGTCAAGAATGTTCTGGACTCTTCCCATCTAGATGGCCTCCTTTCAGATGTCATTATGGTCCCAGATCAGGGGAGTTCCTTTTTTTGGACTCCATCTCCCAGCATCCATCTCCCAGAAACAGAGCTTGGAAAAGTTCCTTTTGGATTACAACTCCCAAGATCTCTAAACAGTGCAAATAGGAAAAGTTCTTTTTTGGTAACTCCCAAAATTCCTGACCCAGCAAAGCTCCCAGAACACCCCTGGCCAGCAGGGCTCAAGAAGGTTCCTTTTTTATTTTTTGGTGGCATGGACTCCTAGGATCAGTTTGTCTTTGGACTACAACTCCTACAATCCTCTCCTCAGCAGAGCTTGAGAAAGTATCATTTTTGGACTGCAACATATAGGTTTCCCGTAGCCAGCATGGTCAGTTGGTGGACTTTTCTGAGCTCTGATTATGTGTTTTGTCAGAATGTCTGACTCTGTCCACCTGCAGCATCTTAGATAGGAAACTTCACGGCAAACCAGAGATCAAATTGACCTGTATGCATAGGAGTTTGAGCATTGGACTATGGCTCTGGAAACTAGAGTTTGATTCCTTGCTCAGCCATGGAAACCCACTGGGTGACCTTGTGCAAGTCACATGCTCTCAGCCTAAGGGGAAGGCAATGGCAAACGTCCTCTGAAGAAATCTTGCCAGGAAGACTTCATGATAGGCCAGCCTTCCTGTTGTTGCATGTCTTCAAGTTGTTTCAGACATATGGCAACCCTAAGTGGCACTAAAGCAAACAATCATTAGTACAGTGCAGAAGGAGGCACAAATAAACCACTTTTGCTTGTTTTTTTTTTTTTAGCATGCAAACCCCATGAAACAATCCAAAATGAAGCATTTTAGATAGATCCCTTTAAAGTTTACACTAAAATCCAGAGTGGGTACCTTGCCTCCTTGACCAGCTGCTGCCAGAGGGCTCTAACCATCATGTAGTTACAGAGACTGCCTTTCTGCCTTCATTCAGTGCACGACCTGAGAGGGGAAAAAAATACTTTCTTCCCCCCAAAGCACAAGAAGATGGATTAGTTTTGTTTTTTTCCTTCTCAACATACATTCAGAAAAATCCACCTTTTTTGGATTCTGTTGACATGCTGGGTGTCTGGAGAATTCAAACCAGCTTGGAGAGGAGAAGAAGAATGATGCTGGGTTTCTATAAAACCTTTGTGTGCAGGGTCTCAGTTGGTGCGCCTGGGTTTTCAAACGATACGTGATGTTCCCCTTCCCTTTGGCTTTTCTTTCCCAGCACATTCTGATGTTTCTGTTTCTCAGCAAGAATGCACTTTTGTTTATAAAAAAATATGCTTCTTTTTTTCCTGCTGAAATCCCCCGAGTGGCATATAGTTAAAGATGAAAAAAGCCATTTGGTTTGAAACCACCATTAAAATGAGTGAGAGCACAATTTCCACAGATGAATTTTTTTTCCAAGTATACGTAGTTAGTAATAACAATTGTCCAGGCTGGAATGGGGGGATTTTGGATGTTGCAGTCTATATCATTCAGCAGAAAATATGATTCGAAGAGCAAGTTTAGACTTAGAAGAAGGAGGAGTGAAGATAGGAGGAAGGAATATCAACAATTTAAGATATGCAGACAACACCATAACACTAGCAGAAAACATCACGGACCTGGAACAACGATTATGGAAGGTTAAAGAAGAAAGTGCAAAGGCAGGGTTACTGCTGAATATAAAGAAAACAAAAATAATGACCATGTAGGCTCTACATAAATTGAACCTAGATAGAAATAGATAAAAAGAGTTCCTATACCTTGGATCAAACATTGATCAAAATGGAGACTGCAGTCAAGAGATAAGAAGGAGACTAGGAATGGGAAGGGCAGCTATGAAAGAATTAGACAAGATCCTAAAGAGTAAAGATATACAACTAGCACTAAAGTTAGAATTGTCCATGCCATTGTATCCCCCATCACCATGTATGGATGTGAGAGCTGGACGGTGAAGAAAGTGGATAATATGAACATCAACTCCTTTGAGATGTGGTGCTGGAGAAGAGTGCTGAGGATACCTTGTGTGCCCCAAAAGTCAAATAAATGGGTTCTAGAACAGATCAAGCCTGAAATCTCCCTGGAATCCAAGATGATGAAACTGAGGCTGTCGTACTTTGGCCACATCATGAGAAGACCTGACTCATTAGAAAAGACAATAATGTTAGGAATGGTGTAGGGTTGTAGAAAGAGAGGAAGACCACATGCCAGATGAAAAGAATCAATCAGAGAGATCATGAAACTACAGGACCTATGCAGAACTGTGGAGGACAAGAGGCTCTTGGGAGATGTCTCATCAACAGGCTTGCCATGAATTGTGGTCAACTTTAAAGCAGTTAATAACAGCAACAAGTATATATATAAAAGTATATATATATATATATATATATATATATATATAACAAGTATATATATAACAAGTATATATATAACAAGTATATATATATATATATATATATATATATATATATATATAAAAGAGAGCAACTTTTCCAAGCTGTGGTCACCATTCTTTAGCTTGGAATCCCCATGGAACAATATTAAGTGAACATACAGCCCATGGATAACATGTGCAGCCTGAAGCCTGTGAATCACATGTGCCCCTCTAGTTTAGGGCATCCTTTCTGCATATGGAGGGGCTGGACTAGATATCCCTGGATCTAGGTCTTTGCTTTTTATGATACCATGATTCATGATCATAAAAGTTTGCTCATTTTCTTTCCCCATGCTACACTGAATCATTTCAAAGGATTTCTCCCTGCTGGGTGAGAATGAGAGAATCTTTGTGTTGTGGTTTCCAATAACTTTTTTCACTTTGGGTCTTCTTTGGTGAAAAAAACGTGTCTGATCCCCAATGGTGCATTTTATCTAGTGAAGTTGAAACACTTTCTGGACTATGAAAGGTAGTTCAGTGAAAGGGTAACTTTTTCAAACTCTGATGGTGACTTTCAAAGCCAAGCAGGCATCAGTCAGAAAGAAAGAAAGTACATTTTTCATGCAAAAATATCATTTTGTAAAAAAAAATACACTGACTGGAATTCTGTTGGTTAGGGAACATCTATACTGTAGAAATAAAGCTATTTGACACCACTAAGTGCTGTAGCACCATAAGAGAAGAACTCCTGGTGACTCCAAGCCAAACTATGATCCAATTGCTTTTGTCTAACCCAGTGGGTCCCAAGTTTGGTCTTCCAGGTGTTTTGGACTTCGACTCCCAGAAGCCCCAGCCAGTTTGGCCAACTGTCAGGAATTCTGGGGGCTGAAGTCCAAAACATCTGGAGGACCAACGTTTGGGAATCACTGTTCTAACCTAACTTACCTTACAGAGCTGCTGTAAGGATCAGATAGGATAATCCCAATGCATCTTGTCCTGAGCTGATGAAACTAGAGCTAAGAATCTCCTAAATATTTTGGGAATGGTTCACTGAAGACCTCTGGAACACCCTTGGAGTCAGTTAACCTTCACATATTTTGTCTTTCAACACACAGGACACTCAAACCTGCCAGAAAGATAGCCCTTTATTGGCAACTTGGGGTTTGTAAAATATATTTTTATAGAAAGTCGGTGGGGCTTTTTTCTTTTTCTATTTCTTTTTGCCATTCTTCACAAAGTTTTGTGGCATAGGCCCAAACAATGCTCTTACTGGAAAAATATGCAAAGATTTATTTTCCCAAGGATGTTACACTTTCCCCAGCTAGCTTTCTTCATGCAGATATCAACATTTTAGCCAATTTCTGAAATTGTCATTGGAAAATAGGGAGGAAAATGCGCAGCTATCGGACCTCAGATGATTCATCTTAACCTTAGAAGTCTTCGAAATTTGGGGGATAAGCAAGTTGGGGTCGCCAGAGCTTGTCAATAGGATGTTGCAAGTAATGGTTGCCAACCGGTTAGTGGCATACGCAGATGTAACTTAATGCCAGTGTATATGTCTCTTTTTTGGCCAGAAGTTGGGATTCCCATCTGCCTTCTGCAATGACCAAATCCCCACGGACTTGCCACTCAGTTGCACATCTCACTGGCCATTCCCTGCCCGGTGGAGATCAGGGTTGGAGGATTGGAGAAGCATCTGGCTGTGTCTTTGTACCCAGATGCCAAATTATTATATCATCCACTGAGACCTCTGAAGACCCTGGCAGATCTCAGCGGATGAACTTAAATCATTTTGTATATGGCTATGGGGACATAACCAGACCCTTCCCAGATCCTCTCTACTTTCAACCAGGCACCGGATGACTGTTGGGGAAGGTTGTAGTGGATCTCCAGTAAGTGTCAGGGTGATGAATGGTCAGATGTAGTGTAGTTGTATGTATGCTGGTGATGGCCTCTAATGCCCTGTATGGCTTGGGTCCAGGTTATTTCAAGGACTGTATTTCCATTTATGAGCCCATTAGCACTCTAAGATCTTCTGGAGATACTCCTTTCTTGGTCCCATCACTTTCTCAGGCTTGTTTTATGGGAACAAGGGAGAGGATTTTCTCAATGGCTGACCCCAGTCTTTGGAACTCCTTTCTTAGGGAAGTCAACATAGCTTCGTCCTTGCTCTACTTCCACTGAAGTTCTTAAGTCATGAGGCTTTTAGAAACTCACTGCAATGGCCTTTTAATGGTGTGCTATGCTGTTTTTATGGTTTGCATATAGTCTTTGAAAGCTAGCATGGTGTTGTGGTTTGAGGACCCTGAGGACCAGAGTTTGAATCCTTGCTCAGCCATGGAAACCCACTGGGTGACTTTGGGCAAGGCACATGCTCTCAGCCTTGGAGGGAGGCAAAAGCAAACCCCTTCTGAACAAACCTTGCTGAGAAAACCCTGTGCCAGGTTTGTCTTAGGGTTGCCATAAGTCAGAAATGACTTGAAGGCACCCAACAACAGCAATGGGGTAGCTGTGCTATTCTAGTGCAGCAAAACAAAAGCTTGTGTGGTGTGTCTTTGAAAAGTGTAAAGTTAATGGGAACAAGTTACTTGGAGTATGTGGGCATTGCATTATGGATCTATCATGGGAACCTATTTTTAAACGATCGTCTTCCAAACTAACTTTTAATCTCTGGATGCACCATGTAAGATGAAATCTCAGCTCAGGCTTTCTAACCTGGAGTAAATGTGTGCTACCTCTAGATTTAGATCCCAAGCTCACTCAAGTGCAGGATAGGCCTGTGCTATGTAATCTGTTTTGCCTTGTTGACTTAAATATATGGCAAGCCAAACTAAATTTCCTTTTGTATTTATCTTTCTGCCTAGTGTGTGTGCCTTGCCAGCTGCTACTGACAATTCTTGAAGTAGCTTGGAAATTTCAGGGCTGCTTTTTTTTTTTTTTTAAACTTTTATTATTATTACTTTCAGTTCAGAGGACTATTTTTAATTGATTTATAACCCTGATTCTTCAAGGCCAAGAAGACCAAGCAAATGCTTTTTCAGAGAGCAGAAAATAACTTGGATCCTTTTTAAGTGAATGCACTATATTTATAGGTGAATACTCAGAGAAAGTAGGAAGGCAATGGCAAACCTCCTCTAAACAAATCTTGACAAGAAAACCCTGTGATAGATTTGTCTTAAGGCTGTCATAAGTCAGAAGTGACTTGAAGCAACACACAAACAAACAAACAACAGTATTTCTAATTGCAGAATGAGCATTTTTTGGCCCAACATTTGGATTCCTTTGAATGACGGCGTTCCCTGGCCACCCACTAAGCTAAGAATTCACATCACACAAAAATTAAAATATAACTAAGCTTTCAGTAGAATTAAAAGCAGTGCTAACAGTGACATTAAACAGAGGAACAACTGATACAGACAATATAGTACACCTTAAATTTGAAGAAAAACACCTTTTTCTGCAAATCTACCAGCTTGAGGATTTTATTTGGTACCTCTGGCATAGCGGTTTGAGCATTGGACTAGGACTCTGGAGACCAGGGTTCAATTCCCTGCACAGCCATGAAACCCACTGGATGACTTTGGGGAAGTCACACTCTCTCAGCCTCATGGGAAGGCAATAGCAAACTTATCTGAACAAATCTTGCTATGAAAACCCTGTGATAGGGTTGCCTAAGGGTCGCCGTAAGTCAGAAATGACTTGAAGGCACACAATAACCAGAACCGATGTATTCCTAATTGCAGGATGTGCATTTTCTTGGCTCCGAATTTGGATTCCGTTGAATGACGGTGGTCCCCTGACCACCCGCTCGAGTTAAAGGGAGCTCCAAACAGTGCTGAACTGTTTCTAGCCCATTTCAACCCACCTTTGTCTTGGGTAGATAAACTAATCCCATGTTATCCAGCAGATGATGTCAAGTTTCTACAATAAACAGTTGGCGCTCCCGTTGCCAGCTCTCCTGGGCTGTGCGCATGGTGCTTTCAAAGATAAGCTCCAGCTTTCTCCAGCCATCTTACTGTTATCTGATGGGTTGACAGGAAATGATAAGGTCTTATCTGCGAGGAGCAATGCTGTAATGTTTCCTTTGCAAGGGTCTTACAATTTGAACACTTGGCTGGGATGTTGCAAGCAAGGGAGAAAGCCAGAAAATGAAGCTGGTGGAAGACGTAGACTCTGCAAATGGGGCAGGATTTTTCAACTTTCACCTGCTGGGTTGTTATTTGCAGGATATTCTTCTTTCTGCGCTGGACGTGCCAACCCTATTGCACATTTGGAGACATAGCCCTGTTAGTCTGGAATGTTGTTGTTGTCGTTGTTGTGTGTCTTCAAGTTGTTTCTGACTTATGGCAACCCTAAGGCAAATCTATCATGGAGTTGTCTTGGCAAGATTCTTCAGAGGGAGTTTGCCATTGCCTTCCCCTGAGGCTGAGAGAGTGTGACTTGCCTAGGATCACCCAGTGGGTCTACATGTCTGAGCTGGGGTTTGGATCCTGGTCTCCAGAGTCATAGTCCAACACTTAAACTATTACACCAAACTGGCTTTAGTTATCCGCAGTAAACTCTTCCGATCAACTACAAATAACCCAGTGATCTCCCAGGAGATCTTCCTCTATTATAAATCCTGGGATTTGTAGTTTGTTGTGGCACCAGAGCTCTCAAACAGAGAAGGCTAAATATCTCACCAAGATACAAATCCCAGAATTCCATCGCATTGAGCCATGGCAGTTAAAGCCTTGCCAAACTGCATTAATTCTGCAGTGTAGATGCAGCCTAAGCAACTGATAAAGAATACTGGCCTTGGCTTTTAGAATTTGAGGCATAGCCTTTGTGTTTTATATCATCTTTAGTTTTATAGGCATTCTGGAAAGTGTTTGATAAGAAATGCTGAGAAGTAATTATCCCTTTTTCTGTTTTCTATTTCTTTTCCTTTAGGATTTCTCTATAATCCACCCTGAAATTCTGACACACTGGAAGGCATCTGCTCACTCTCCGGGACTTTGCTTTAAGGGTCAAGAACCATGCTAGACAACTTTAAAGGCTCTTTACGGTGAGTATTAATATATATATATATATATATATATATATATACACACACACCAAGCAACTTAGATGCATATCTTCTCATATATCCATATTCAGGGATGGTATCATGCAATGTAATTAGAGCTCATGTTATTTTTTTAGGACTCTGTTGTATGCAATGGATTTAGGATACAGACCACCTAAGTTTGGTATGGGACACTGAAGGAAAGAAAGAAAGAAAGAAAGAAAGAAAGAAAGAAAGAAAGAAAGAGGCAAATTGCTTTTTCATATAGTTGAATCCACAGAGATCATGGCCAGCGAACATGGTGGTTGGGGGATTTGGGGAGTTGAAATCCAAAAAGAAAATTTTCCAGTCTGGGAAAAAGGTATTCTTGACTCTTGCTCTGTCTTTTGTAGTAGATATCCTGTTAAAGCTCAGGAACATATCAATTTTGGTAACTAAGGTCTGCCAATATTCTAGATATACTCTTAAGATGCATCTACACAGTAGAACTAATGCAGTTTGACACCACATTGACTGCCACACCTCCTTCCTACAGAATCCTGGGATTTATAGTTTTGTGAGGTATGGACACTCTCATGTTTAAGGGGAGCTGGTGGCAGGTGTGTGTATGTGAGTGTGTGTTTGTGTGTGTGCGGTTATTTTCCATACTTGTAAATGAAATACTAAGGCTACTTTGGCTAGAAGAGAAAGTCTTTCCTAGTCTGAAACATCTTTGTTTCTGCTTTCTATCTTGAATTAACAAACATTTACAAGTGACCCATCCCAGATTAAGAGCCATTCTTGGTGTCACTTGTCAAAACATCCTGATCTTGAGTGCGAGACCCACCCACCTCCTTTTTCCATTCCAAATAGCCATGCAGAGTCACTTGGCTCTTCTTTATAGCTTTCCTGCATCCAAAGACTGCCAGTCTGTAGCAATCCCTGCAGAATAGGAAGAATCTATTTTTGTAAAGTTGGGAAGAAAACCCCTTTTTTTGAAAAATAAAATAAAATAAATCTAGGCATGGTGAAGCATACACGACACAGTGAAATCTTGCAAAAGCAAACTATCAGTTGGCATCACATAAAATAACATGCAGGCCTTTTCAAACGTTATTTTATGTGATGTCAATCGATAGTTTGCTTTGGCTGCTGTTGCTCTTCCCTTGCAACGCTTTGTGATGTGAATTTCCCCACAGAGTCAATGCACTTGATACAAACACAATGTGTGTATACATGTCAAAACACACTGATTCAGAATGGGGAGATGTCTATCAGGAAAGAGCTGCAGATTTTGGACTCAAAGAACAAGTGAATAACAGCTTTGCAATCTCACCCACCCAGCCATGTTGTTCTTGTTGTGTGCCTTCAAGTCATTTCCAACTGATGGAGACCCTAAAGCAACCCTATCATGGGATTTTCTTGATCAGGTTGGTTCAGATGGGGTTTCCCATTGATTTCCTCTGAGGCTGGGAGAATGTGACATGCCCAAGGTCATCCATTGCATGATGGAGGGGGGATTCGAACCCTGGTCTCCAGAGTCGTAGTCCAACACTCCCCAGCCAGATGTACATACAGGACAATCTAGAACCTAGTTCCATTTTCCCCTTGGATTGCTGTCTTTGCACACGCAACCCATGCACACATGCAAAGATAAGACCTGATTAGGATATTTTCTTTGGGAAACAGATTATGTTAAGCTTTGTTGTTAACTGCCCTTGAGTCAATCTTGACCCATGGTGACCCTATGGATGAGACATCTCCCAGACCCTCTGTCCTCCCCTGCTCTGCTTTAACTCCTGCAACCCATTAATACCCAAAGTGACCTCCTCCATAGAGTCTCTCCATCTAGCAAGAGGCCTTCCTCTCTTCCTCCTTCCCTCCACCTTTCCCAGCATTATTGTCTTTTCAAAGAGTCCTCTCTTCTCACGATGTGTCCAAAGTACAACAGCCTCAGTTTGGTCATCTTGGCTTCTTCCAGGGAGGTTTCTGGCTTGATCTGCTCTAGGACCCCTTTGTTTGTCCTTTTGGCTCTCCATGGGATCCTCAGCACTCTTCTCCAGAAACACATTCTCTCAAATGCATTGGTTTTCCTCCTATCTTCTTTCCTGACTATCCAGCTCTCACATCCATCCATGGGAATAGGGAATACGATGGCTTGTATGAGTCTAACTTTTGTGTTGAATTGTATATCTTTGCATTTTAGAATCTTTTCTAGTTCTTTCATAGCCACCCTCCTGCAGAAATAATTGGCCAAATGTAAAGGACTTTTGCCTTTTCCTTTGAAGATTAGGGTCTTGGCTCTTTCCAGGATGGTGGTACTCGTGTGTGGGATTGTTCACAGAATGTATTCATGGAAGTGCACAACTGTCCGACCCAGATTAGGAAGTGCCGTTCCTTTCCCTGCTCCTTCTTTGAACTGCAAGCAGTGAAACTGTTTTTCCTCCCACAGCTGTTGAACTTTTGGCTGAATGGATGGAAGGGGAAGTGTGTGTGTGTGTGTGTGTGTGTTGTGTGTGTGTGTATATATATTAGTGAGAAAGAACTAGAGCAAATACATAGGAGAATACACAGAAGTTATGGAGAACTGTTTAGATTTAGAATGAGTGCAGCTTAGCCTCCTGAATTTATAGACCTTTTGTGCACACTCAAGACTTTTTACAGGTGAAAGTAGAGATTAGTCTTGCAATATTTCTGGGCTTTTGCACCAATGTTCATTGCTCAGTTCCCTCTTTCCCTGGTTTTACATTGCTGAAGTCTCTACTCCATTAGTTGCTTTTACCCAACAGATTATGAGTCTCCCTTATCTAAAATGCTTGGTGCCAGAAGTGTTCAGGGTTTCAGATTTTTTTTTGCCCCACATTTTGGACTATTTGCACACACATAATGAGATCTCTTGGAGATGGGGCCCAAAAGAAAAGGAATCGCACTGGACCCTCACTGTCTGCGCTTGATCAAAGCTGAGTAATAGTTGGATTGATAAAAATATCAAATTTGTGAAAGGACTGCATGTAGGTATGAAATTTTTACTGTGTTTTTTGAATTCAGTACCCTCAAATACATTTAACAACTACAATATTGAAAAAAGGTTCTTCATCGCAGGTGTGTGTTATACAGTATATAGTGGCAGCTCATAACTTTGATGTCAATGGGATGTTGAATCCACTCTGGGTTTTAGTAGGAACTTCCAATGATCTACCCAAGGGGATATACCTCTTTGGGAAACAGGTTTTGGCCTCTTAGACAGCTCTTTTGAGGTTTGGAATAAAATCTGGCATGGATCCACCATCCCACTGATGTGGAAGCCATCAGCCTTCATGTTGCTGCTCATAGAGCTCAGCTGTTTGTGGCTTTTCTTGAGATTTGGAACTCAGTAAAAACTATTTTTGTCCCATAGGCTCCTCAGTTCCATAGTTGTACTTGGATTTCAGCTTGTCATCCCACAATCTTCAATCGAACACAGAAAGGTAAGCAACTCTGATCATGCAAGTGATCATCTGTGGTGTTGATTATTTTGTCTAAGTACTAGATCCTGTCTGATCTTAGAAGCTAAGCAGGGTCAGCTCTGGTTAGTCCTTGGATGGGAGACTGCCAACAAAACCCAGGTGCTAAAGGCACTAGGGTTGGCCCTGGTTAGTACTTGGATGGGAGACCACCAATGAATATTACATGCTGTAGGCTATATTCCAGAGGAAGGGACTGGTAAAACTACCTCCGAGGATTCCTTGCCTAAGAAAACCGTGCAAAATTCATGGTCTTTGCCCTAAGTCAACAGGTGACTTGAAGGCACATGCACACACACAGCTGAGGTAACGTCGCCAGATCTTGCTTGATCTTAGAAACTAAGTAGGGTCATCCCTGGTTAGTACTTGGATGTGAGACTGCCAATGCATCCCAGGTGCTGTAGGCTATATTTCAGAGGAAGAAACCAGTAAAACTATCTCTGAGTATTCCTTGCCTAAGAAAAACCTATAAAATTCATGGTCTCCCCCTAAGTCAACCGGTGACTTGAAGGCACATCCACACATCTTGAAGGCACCAGAACCAGTCTGTTCTTAGAAGCTAAGCTAGGCCAGTCCTGGCTAATACTTGCATGGGAGACCACTCATGACTATTACATGTTGTAGGCCAGCGATTCCCAGACCTTAGTCCTCCAGATGTTTTGGACTTTAGCTCCCAGAAATCCTGACTATTGGCCAAGCTGGCTGGAAGCTTCTGGGAGCTGATGTCCAAAACACCTGAAGGATCAAAGTTTGAAAATCACTGCTGTAGACTCTATTTCAGAGGAAGGAACTGGCAAAATCACCTTTGTGTATTCCTTGCCTAAGAAAACCCTATGAAATGTATGGGCTTGACTTTTTGAAATTTTTAAAAATATCTTCAAGCCATGGATAGCTGAATCCACAGATGCAGATTCTGTGGATACGGAGGGCTGAGAGTAATTTTTCCAGGTGCTAGCCGTGATGCTAGCCCATAGGTCCTCCAGAGCGCTGAACCTCTTAAACAAAAGTGGAGATCAAGTTGCAACATAATCTGCTGCTGAAATTCCATTTCGGTTTGATCTCCGGGGCTCAGCCCTTCAATAACAACCTGATCAGGTCATTAATCCCTCGAGATGAATGTATATTTTTTCCCCTCCATCCTTAAGAATCCAGCTATTGTGAGCAAGTGAAAGGTATTTATGTCCTGAAGGCACTGCAAGAGAGAGAGAGAGAGAGTCATGGTGACTTTAATCTCTCTTGGAGGAGCCAAAGAATGCCATCGAGGTCTGCTAATGACTGAGAAATGTAGCATTTCCTCGGAGCGGCCTCCTGCACCTCGGATTGACAGTTCCATTGTTTTGAAAGAATGTGGTTGTCCCACTAAGGTGCCCATGTATTTTCTTTTAAGAAGACTCGGGTTAAGCAGGGTCACTAGCAACTTAACAGCTTATATTTGCAAAAACGTGTATGGTCTTGACTGGCTCCCTTTCACACCCGCCCGCCAGTTGTGGGGCCTTGATATATGACGCTATTTAAATAATTGCATTGTTTGACCGTAGCTGGCATGCGTTCCACTTGCAGTTCTGAGTCCATCATTTATCCTGGTGACAAAAAGCATGATTGAGCTTCCAGATAAGACATGGAAACAAACAGACACACACCTCCTCTCCCCCACAGAGGTATTCAAGAAATCAGAATGGGAGAGCAAACCCAGATCTTTATTCTAAGCTTGGGAATGAAAAGTAGGCTGCATCTGCATAGCAGAAATAATCCAATCTGACACCACTTTAACTGCCAAGGGTCAGTGCTATAGAAGTCTGGGAACTGTACTTTTTTGAGACATTTAGCTGCCTCTGTCAGATAGCTTTCGTGCCACAACAAACTACAGTTCCCAGAATTCCATAGCACTGAGCCATGGCAGTTAAAGAGGTGCCAAACTGGATTATTCCTGCAGTGTGGATGAAGCCTTAGTGCTTTCTTTGGACACGTCAGAAATAAGAACTGCAGTTGGCCCTGATAATGAAGATCCACAGATTCTTTATCCATGGATTCAACCATCCACGGCTTGAAAATATTCCAAAAATATTTAAATTCCGAAAAGCAAACCTTGATTTTGCCATTTTGTATAACGGGCACCATTTTATTATACCATTGTATTTAATGGGACTGGAACATCCATGGATTTTGGTATCCATGGGAGATCCTGGCACCAAACTCCAGTGGATTCCAAGGATCCATTGGAAATGCATTGCAAGAAGGAGGCTTTTTCAGCTTTCTTTCAAAGAGGCCTGATATTAGGGAAGATTTTTTCCTGGCTCCTTGGGTGCTCCATTGGCAACCATCCTGAAGTGGGCCATTTTGCTGGCAAGCAAGGCTGGGTATCAATGGTTGCTCTAAGGAACATTCCAGCTACCAAGTCTGAAGGGCCACACTGGGAATGTGTGATCCACTATTTCCGCCCACACACACACACACACACACACACATTCTATTCATGCTCAGCTGAAGGTTCAGACAGAAGAATTGTGGTCATTAAAGTCAGAGGGATCTCCTCCGTCACCATCTGGACAAGAAAGCCACTGTTTCTTCTGCTGAGACTAAGCCTGAGATTGCTGCCACACTGAAGAATTAACACAATTTGACACCGCTTTAACAGCCGTGGCTCCATCCTATGGGATCCTGGGATTTGTAGTTTGTTGTGACATCAGAGCTCTCTGACAGAGAAGGTCTCCATAAGTAAAAAAATGGGTTGACAGCAAATAGCAAGCTCAGCAAAGATTCCAGCTCAACCAGTGTCTCCAAAACCACAGACCCCAAAATTTTGTGGCAGCTAAAGCATTATCCAACGGCATTATTTCTGTGGTGTAGATGCAGCCTTACACCTCTGGGTCTCATATATTTCCATCCTGTGCTTTTGGGACTAGATCAAGCCTTAAGTTGCCTGCTTTTCAATTTGCTAAATGTTGACATTCCTCAACAGTAATTTTATCCAGCAACAGGGAGTGCCATAAATCAGTCAATGGAGGAGATGGCTTCTGTCTCAGCAAAAAGATTCCTTCCAACTACAGTACCTAAATGTGGGCTGATATCTCAGCCCACATTTAGGTACTGTATATATGTGTGTGTGTGTGTGTGTGTGTGTATTCATATATATGAATGCTTTGTGTTTTAAACTGAACCAGGACCATCACTGACCCCATACATCCTTCATGGCTGGTTTAACAGAATAGTTCTGAGTTTAACCAGCTCTGTTTTCCTGCTGGGACACCAGCCCCCTCTAAACACATGTGCTTTCCTTTAAGTTGGAGGAGCAAAGCACGTATGTAAGTTCTTAAGGATCAGAAGGTTCACATTTTGGGGAAGGAAATTCTAGGATTCCTCTGTGTGCACCTTGCACATCTGGTTTTGCTCCGCAAGGTAAGCACAGGAAATATAATCAGACTCGGAGGCTTGGATAGTTGGATGAACGTTCCATTAAGATATTTGTAAATAGTTGGATATTTCCTTACTGGGAAATGAAGTGAGAGCAAGAGAGAATCTGCAATGGAATGGGTGGGGATCAATTTAATCTCCAGTTCTTGTCCCAGGGCATCTATAACACAACATTCTCTTCTTTTTATAGGACCTCTCTCTGTGTGTTTGCATTTCTTTCCCAGAAGTCAATTAGTAGTGCTAGCTGTCTTGAAATCATTTTGAATTACTATCTACAAAACAATGGCCAAGGTCTGTAGAAATAATCCAGTTTGACACTACTTTAACTACCATGGCTCAAACTACCATGGCTCAAAGCTATGGAATTCTTGGGTTTGTAATTTATTGTGCACCAGAACTCTCAGAAAGATGAGGCTAAATATTTTAGAAAACTACAAATCTCAGAATTCCATTACATGAAGCCATGTAGTTAAAGTAGTGGCAAACTGCATGGATCTTATGCTGCTTTCAACCAGGGATGGACAACTGAGGAGGGGTGCAGGTCTTATTATCCAGCTCTTCGTGCCTCCCAGGGGATGTATTGGTGTGCCTTATGTTACAGGAAGTGATGTCATGCCACTTCCAGTTTTGTCATTAACAGATTTTTTGGCATCTTTGGATTTAGGTTTTTTTTTGGCTATACTTATTTATGTTGGGGTTGTGCGGATGTAACTGTGGCACTTTGCAGAGTTTTATGCTCTTTTGCAGACTTCCAGGTTACAAAATGGGACCCCTGAATTGCATGTGCCCACACTTAACCATTGCCCATATTCTAATCCATTTACCTCTCATTGGTACAGATGGACAAAAATCTTGACCTAAATCCTATTCACTTTTGCTTCAGTTGCTTTTGCTTCAATTCTTTCTCCACCTCCCGGCATGGTTATTCCTCCAGAACTTTGGATGAGCCACTACATCTGTGAGTGTTTCTTTTGAGTGAAAAAAGTGGTCAGCGCATTGCCAATACCAATAGCCAGATATTTTTGTTTTTCAACACTGCTACAATATTGTTTGGCAGCATCTGGGTAGACTTTCCCCTCACGAACAATAGCATGAGTTACCACACTGGGGTGACACCAACCCTAGCGATGGCAGTAGGAGCGGGTGTCACATAATGTGCTGGATTTTCTGTTTGCTGCTTTCTTTTTAAAGCTCGTTGGCTGGAATTCAGTATGGGACTTATATCTATGTACCCAGACTTATGTCAGCAGGAGATAGAATTGAGCAGTTTTGCAACATCTGCATTGAGCAAGGGGCCACCATGATGTTACTTATGTAGAGGAACCAGAGACGTGATCATTGTGCATTGGGCCTGATGTGCATCAGGCAACTATGCAAACTGGGCACTCTTGATGTACATTGGGACACTGGTTAGGGACTGCTGATGATTATTCTTGGGTCATCAGCAGTATTGGTCCATTATGGGTGAGGGTTGTGCAGACAACATGTTCTCCCCATGGATGCAGAGGCCTTGACAGTAAACCTGGGTTTCCCATCAGTGAGGACATGGTCCGACAATAGACTTTATAATTATTTGGTTTGAAAGATTAGGGCTGGAGGAAGTCTGAAGTCTTTGATGTAACCAAGATCTGGGTGAAATTGGATCAAGATAGTTTCCCCTCTTGGCTATTTAGATAATTTTTGAAAGCCCTTAAGATGTAGCCAGCAGCTCACTTAGGCTTTCCACATCTTATACTGTGGTACTTTCTAGTCACAAAGTTCATATATTTTCATAGTGCTAAGTTCTCTTTTAGTCTTCACTGGCACAGATGCTGAGGCAGGATTTTTTAAAAAATGAATCTACAAAGAGTAGAAATCTAGATCAATTAAGGCAGTAGCATTCACACTTTCCATATACCATGAAGCTAATAAAATAAGTATGTCATTTCCTGGTGGATACAGCAAATAATGCTACCATATAGGTGATACAAAGTTGGTGATCTTCCAATCATTGCACCTCCATATCCTGTGGAATTTTGTGTGAGTAACAGAAGTGGATATATGATGGAAACTTTGAGATTGGCATAGGAGGGAGAGAACAAAAACCTGCATCCTGCTGGTTAGTGCTAACTAGAATAGACTCATTGAATTAATTGTTGAATGGTGAGTCAACGTGTAAACAATTCCCATTGATTCAATGAATCTACTCTAGTTGGGAAAAACAATAGGATATAGGTCAAGATTCTTTGTCTATCTGTACCAATGAGAGGTCCCACTGCTTTAACTGCTGTGGCTCAATGCTATGGAATTATGGGATCTGTAGTTTTGTGAGATATTTAGCTTCCTCTCTCAGCTAACAACAACAAACTACAAATCCCCAGATTCCATAGGATGTACCCCTGACGGTCAAAGCAGTGTCAAACTGCATTAATTCTGTAATGTGGCATGAGTCTCAGCATGTGAGTTATTAGCTGTAGTGCCCCCCTATCTTTGGCAGAGATGGGAATCATGAGCATAGCCCATGGTGGAGGATTGCTGGGAGTTGTAGTCCAACAACATTGGGGGGCACATGGTTCCCATCTTGATTGGTGGGATACCTTTTCATTGGAGCTTAGAATGCTCTGCTGCCCAAATTTACTCATCTTCTTCTGGTTTTAGGTGCTTTCATGGCAACTGATAGGTGATAGATAAATGCCTTCAATAACTAAATAATACATAACCATGATTTTTGGCTTAAATCCAGTTGCTAGTCCCTATTCCTAACTCAAGCTGAGGCACTGAATCCATTGCTTGATGGTACGTCAGTCTCACTGATTCGGGTCTTTTCCATTTGAGGATCAACAATTGGATTTGTCCATTATCAGAGGCTGTTGTACTAGTTCAGTGGAAGGCCGTGTTTTTGTGATGTTATCATTTTAATACCTTGTAATCTAATTATTATATTGCTGTGCCGATGGCTTTGTAAGCTGCCCTGGGAAGCTGAACACCCAAAAGTCAAGATAATAATCTAGAAAATAAACAATTAATTCTAATCCACAGAGATCCTCCCTCTCAATATTGGGGCTGTAGTGTTGTCATGTTTTTAATAACAACAAAAAGGGACAGTCAAAATTTATGATAGACTATTGACAAGATTGTGATACAGGATGACCCCCCCCACAAAAAAAAATCCACAGGGGATACTCGCCCAGAATTACTATGAAAACATGAAACTGTGGAAAATAATGAATGGTCCCCCAGTGTGACTCTTTGGTCAGCTTCCACCAGAAGCATACCATATCATTGTCATGTCTGTTTGCCAAATAGTATCGATAGAATTATTTCTGCTTTAAGCAACAATTTACTGACCTATGTGTAAATGAGTCCTTATGAGATCCAATACTATATGCCTTCAGATATCCTTCACATTGCTAACCATTGGAAGACTCATCCTCTTGGTGCAGTTAGTGGTCCAAACACCATAAAAGCTAAAAAAAAAAAATTGTTAAAATCTTTGGATGAATATACATATTCATGGGCTAGTCCTTGTGTCTTGATCAACTTTAATACTATGTTAGTAAATTAGCATTTCTGAGCCCTGATTACATATTCAGTTCCTTGTACAACCAGTTCATTTAGGAATAACTGTGGCTTCTAATTCCAGTGATATTTCCTCCTCAGGGGTGTTCTTTCACAGCAAAGTTTCAACAACTGTAGACCAAGTCCCGAGACAAAGATCTTGTTTCCTCCATGTCTAATGGAAGTGGCATTAGAATTTATACAGCAATTTAAAGAGTGCGTGAACTGCTGTTTTTGGTGGAATGTTTGAATGAGGGCCAGAGTATGTTTGAGCTGGAAGGTGAGGATGGATAGATGAATGTCTTGAGAAATCTATTTATCTATTATTCCCTGTTTAGCATGCATCTGAAGTCAACCCACTAAGGGCATAATTCAGAAATGTGCCAAGGAATGTTGAGTGTGATCCCGTCGAGTGATAACTGGCAAAAGCTTTTGCCATCAAACCATTTGCCATTTTTCATGTAATCATAACATACAATGTTGGCAAATAAACAGGCAGTTAATGGTGGTGTGTTCAACTGTCTGAAAGGAATTCAACTTTCATTGGTCTGCTTAACATTTAACCTCTACTTTCTCCCACTGCAAACTCAAAACTTCAGATGTCTGGAAAAATTGAGGAAAACAGCTGTTGAAGGATGCATACTCTAGATGCAGATTAGTTACAGATTGATGGACCCAATCCAAACTGACATGCATCAGCAACCAGAGATATATGTGTCTATAATCTCTGCTAGATACTCTAAATACCATAACCATCTGTTTTGTACATCAGTTCCTAGAAGCTCTGTCTAGTATGGCAAATAGTCAGGTATTCTTGGAACTAATGTCCAAAACATCTCAAAGACCGAAGGCTGAGAATCATTGGTTCAGAATAACTAGACCTTTGTGCACACAATCCTCTACCTACCTAGATGAAAAAGCCAAATGAACATGGACTCAGCTGGTTTAGGATATTGAAAAACTGGAATCTGTCTAGAAGATGCTGTCAGAGATGGTGAAAGAGATGGAGATCATATCCTGTGAGGAAAGTTTTTAGGAGCTGGACATTTGTTGTCTGGAGAAGACATGATTAAGACTAGAGGTTATATGGTAGCCATGTTAACTTATATGAAAGGTGGTCACACAGGATGAATTTATTTTCTGTTGATCCAGTGAACCAAACCAGTGAACAAATGAGCACTGATTGTAATCATTTGTCCCTCAAGAATAAAACATGTGATTCCTTATCTAGGTTCAGTGAAACACACAGAAGGCTATTCAGGAGCATTTTGTATGCTCAGATGTTCAACCATCACTTCTTTATAGTTGTAGAAAGTCAGAAGCCTCAACACAGCTGCAGAGAATCAAATAATCTAGATAATGCAAGCAAGTAATTTAGAAATCCTTATTTTAAAGGAAGATCTGTTTGAAACATGTACTGAAAAGCATTGGTCAGAATCCTGTTGGCGTCTTATCCATGTGTAAGTTTCCCATGGAAGTGGCTGGCCATTTTGTCTGATGTGGAACATCCATTTTCATTTCAAGTCTGTGGAAGCATAGCTGTACATGTGGTACCACAGTGCATGCAGATGCACATTGGGCATGGATATGCATTGATCATGGAGGTGCATGGAGGGCTATCGATTCATATGGCACATGAATGTATACTTGCATTTGGTTATCCATTTTGTTAAGAGCAAGGGTAGTGTAGTGGTTTGAGTGCTGAACTACAACTATAGAGACCAGAGACCAACTCTGTCACCTCAGCCATGACCTTGGGATTGGGTGACCTTGGGCAAGTCACATGCTCTCAGCCTTAGGGGAAGGCAATGACAAATCTCCTTTGAACAACTCTTGGCAAGAAAAACCCATAATAGTTTTGTCTTAGGGCTGCCATACGTCAGAAACAAATTGAAGGCACACAACAACATCCATTTTATTGCATACTTGGTATCTTTGTTCAGTTGCACAATGTTGCCTTTTGACATAAGAGTTGTGTAGCACAATTAATGCAGATCTACCCTTATGAAGATGTATGCAATACAACCCCAGTGTAGAATCTTAGCCACTGAAATTCAACTTTTTCATGATATATATATATATATATATATATATATATATATTTTAAAATTACGGATTGATCGGAGAACAGAACAGATTGGATCTTTGAATGAACAAAAACGGCTCACTCAGAAACAGACTGATACCACCCATTCACATACTTCTTGGTCACCCTTCCATTTTGTATCATGGCTGTTCAATTCTAAGTTACTGAACTGTAAAACTCCTTAAGTGTGTTGACAGAAGGGCAATATATACATGCTATAAATAACAAGAGAATGGAGATGTCTTGGTATTGTAGACAAATCCATCTGTCTCCTAGGGCTGGTTTATACTTGATTGGTAGTCCCCTACTTGAGATTTCCTTGGGAGGTGAAATTTGTGTTAATTGTGACTCCATGGTTGGATGCAGCGGAGTTATTGTGTGTATGACTGCTACTGCAGTCTCATTATGGGACTGTTTCAAGTCCTTGCCAAGCAGACTTCAAACAGTTGTCTTTTACCTTATTTTGGCATCCTTCACTCAGGAGTTATTCATTCTCTTGACTTCTGAGTCTCTTCCAGCTTTGGCAGTGGAGCCTGTAAATTCCTTTAACCTGCACAGTTGACTAACTGCCTGTGTATTAAATAAATCACTTCCCACAATGCTAAGAGATTAAATTACCAACATTCATAAAACCAGCCCCATACGCTTGTCTGTATGCATCCTTGGCCACATTGTCAAGTGGCCAAAAAAAACATGGCACCTACCTGACTTTTTAGATTTATTTTATTTAAGGCCAGTATTTATCACCTCTGAATCCCCCAGGGCCCCCAGAGTGATGAAAGCCTGTTGATGGATCATTATGATGGGTTATTATGATGGGTCATTATGATGATACTCTGACAGTGGTAACTTTGCAAAGGGATCTTGTAGCATCTTTGAGACTAACTGGCTAAGCAGATGGCACAAAGCGCCGTCTTCAGGGCAAGGAAGGGGAGGGGCAGCCACATGCTGGGTGCCCCAACCCCTTCCCAAAGACGTTGTCGGAGCAGCCGGCCCTCTGCACGGCCGGCGCTCCGAGGATGCCTTCCCACTGCAGCGTCCACACATGCTGCAGCGGAAGAGGTGCCGAAGGTGTGCCAGCAGCCTTTTGCAGCACACCTTCAGCGATTTGTGGAAGGAGCGCTATTTTAGCTCTGCAGAAGTAGACTTAAGAAATAGACTCAAGTCTATAAGAGGTAGACTCAAGAAAGTTCATACTACCAGCTTCTTTCTTTCAGGGAAACACACTCTAAATATCCTAAAAGCACCAGATCCTATCTGATATTGCAGGGGTAGGCAACCTTTCCCCTTTAAGGGCCGAGGGACTTCAGCTCCCAGAAACCCAGGAGCTATTGGCCAACATGGGACTATTGACCAACATGGCTGAGGCTTCTGGGAGCTGAAGTCCCTCGGCCCTTAAAGGGGAAAGGTTGCCTACCCCTGCGATATTGGAAGCTAAGCAGGGTCAGCCATGGTCAATACTTGGATGTATAAACACCTTTAGGGTATTTAGGTCAGTTGATGATATAGTCCACCACAAAAATCTATTCTGGTCAGAGTTTCTGTGGTGTTGTCGTTGTGCATTGAAAGCAGCCTTTTGCAAAATGCATACTGCCGAGGCCTCTGATTTTCATGGTTTTGGCAGTTCATTGATGCGTCCTGACTAGCTGAGCCATTTGCTTTCGAGTTTGGCCCTAATCTTTTGACATCGAACAAGGTGCTCAGATCTAAATCTTAACTGCACTGGGATGCTGGGAACTAAACCTTTAATGATGGTTTCAGGTGTCTTTGGAAGCTTTTCTTTTGTGGCAAAGAAAGTGACCTGAAATGATTGTCTCTCTGTGTGTGTATGTCCCTAAGAAGTTAATCTGTGCATATGCCTGAAGATATCTAGAACTGGAATAAACTATATTTGTACATGGGAAAGTAGATCAGAGTTCCATATTGTTACAAGCATTTTCTGAGATGTTTGATGCTCTTTCTGGCTGATGAATTCTAGGCATGTTTACTCTGAAGTAAGTCCCATTGGGATCAAGGCAGTATACTCTCCTGTAAACACTTTTAGGAGATGATCCTGATTCATGGATATGTGGAAGGAAAAGCTTGCATAATCCAAGATCATACGTTGGGGTTTTACAGTGTAGATCTCTGCATGCAGAGCTATACATGGATCCAAAGTGAAGGGCTCTTTTCAGCCACTGGGACAAAGGCATGATGGAGGTTCTGCTGCTCTTCTCTCCTTCAGAGGCCAGAACAATGTCAGTTGAATCCAAAGTAAAGAGCTCTTTTCAGCTACTGGGGCAAAGGCATGATGAAGCTGTGCCTGGCTAGTCTTCTCTCCCTCAGAGCAATGTCAGTTGACTCCAGAGGGAAGGGCTCTCATCAGCCACTGGGGTCCAAGGATGATGGAGTTGAGGCTGGTTGCTCTTCTCTCCCTCAGAAGCCAGAGCAATGTCAATGAGAGTCCAGAGCAGGGGTAGGCAACCTTTCCCCTTTAAGGGCTGAGGGACTTCAGCTCCCAGAATCCCAGGAGTTATTGGCCAACATGGGACTATTGGCCAACATGGCTGAGGCTTCTGGGAGCTGAAGTCCCTTGGCCCTTAAAGGGGAAAGGTTGCCTACCCCTGGTCCAGAGGGAAGAGCTCTTATCAGCCAATGGAGCCAGGGTGTGATGGAGTAGTGCCTGGCTGCTCCACATATTGACTCACCACTCAACAGTAAATTCCATGGATTTACTCTGGTTGGGATTGAACAATAAAAAGAATCCAGTCTGATGTGACTTTCTTTCCCACTCCTAGTATTCATTGCACAGTGTCTCCTAACATGCCTAATTTGTCTCTCCTCAGGTGCCACAAAGGATAGAAGAGCAAAACACTGCCACAGAAGAAGACAACGCAGGAGTCCCAGGTGTCTGGGGTAGTTGGGGTCCCTGGTCAGCTTGCTCAAGAAGCTGCAGCGGTGGAGTGATGGAGCAAACAAGGCCTTGCCTTCCAGGATATTATTACGAGAGGAACTACCGTAGGCCTGGGCAATATGCCACCTCCGAAAGGACCCTTGCTCACCAACAGCCTCCTCACCAAGAAGAGCAACTCAGCCCTTATTCTGGGCATGTCATCTCTGCCATCCGGACATCAGTGCCTCTTCACAGGAATGAGGAAGATTCCCGAGCCAGCTTCCGAACTGGACTCTCTTCAGGGGGCCGCAATGACAGCCATTTGAGTAAGGGGATGTCAAGAGGAGGACGGCTTTCTCCATCTCGGAGGCGTAGCCCGAAACTGGAAAGAAGGTATTGTGGTGCTTTTTTGAAGGTGGATGTTTTTATGTGCTACTGGCTTTCTTGTCATTGGTTGGCCCATGGAATCAGTGGGATTTACATAATGATGATGATTATGATGATGATGATGTCAAACTGCATTAATTCTGCAATCTCGGACTCTAGGTGGTCAGGGTTTGAATCTCCACTCATCCATGGAAACCCAATGGGTAACTGGGTGGCCTAGGGCAAGTCTCATGCTCTCAGCCTCTGGGGAAGGCAATGGCAAACCTCCTCTGAACAAATTGTTTCAAGAGAACCCCATGATAGGTTCACCTTAGTGTTGCCCTAAGTTAGAAATCCTTAGAGAAAGGCAATGGCAAACTAGTGAACAAATCTTGCTAAGAAAACCTAAGGTAAATTTATTGTAAGCCTGCACATAACTAGGCATTGAAAACAGAGTTCAGTATGAACTTATTTTTTAAAAACTGGGTTTGCATTTTGCCTAATGCCCTTAGTAAGTATATCTGGCATTCTTATAAGGAATGAAATTCAGCTGCTTTGCTGGCAACTATAAAGAGAGATTTCAAGGGGGAAGAGGGAAGAGATAAAATTTAAAATGAAGTGGTTTAGTGTGATAAGCCTAATATGTTTTTTTAATTTTGCTCAGGCTTCAGAGGTCAAAGGTATGCTGCAATGGAAGAAGGGGGGCTTGAATGGGAGATGCCTAGAAAAGTGAATGGCAAACGGTTGTCAAGTGAGTTTGCTGTGGGGAATATCTGAACATTTGAAGTGAGTCCAGGAAGTTTGTCTTATGATAATGGATTGTACTGATGGAAAGCTTTGGGAATATTGGCCTCCTCCTACCCCCGAGACTAATGGTAGACATCTATAAAATAATAAAATGAGGATTAAGATTGGTGGATGAGATGAGCCCAAAGTGGAGAATGTAGCTCAAGATGAAAATGGGACAGGCTCCAAGCCAAATAGACTGGGAAAGTTGTGGAAACCCTTCAAAGGCCTGCTATATCACATGTATTCTCCTTGGAGACCTAGTGGAAGTGTCTTCAGGCTGCTGACTAAGGAAACAGACTCACAAATCCAAGCAGAATATATACAGGATGCATCTACACTGCAAAATTAATCCAATTTGACACTGGAATGTGAATCTGGAGAAACAGGGTTCAAATACCAGCTTGGCCATGTAAACCCATTGGGTGACTTTGGACAAGGCACACTCTCTCAGCCTCAGAGGAAAGCAAGGGCAAAACCCCTCTGAAAACATCTGTCAAGAAAACCCTACAATTGGTTCACCTTAGGGTCGCCATAAATAGGAAACTACTTAGAGGCAAACAACAACAACTTTGATAGTATTGGCTGATTATAATTTGGATCATGGAATGCAATCTGTTGTGAGGAAGGGTTGGTAGGCAGCAAAATGACTTCGGCTGTCCCTGGAACAAATGTATGACCCCCCTGGAACACTAAAAATCCCCTTTTATAAGGACAATTCTGTCGGTGAACAATCCAGGATGTTTTGGCTGCCTCCACTTGGGGTTTATTCAAACGTGAAAATAATCCTGGCACAATTTGGGTTGAATCTTTGTTGTTCACATGTCAAAAATCCACTTAACTTCGGATAATTGACCTTGGGTTTCCCCCCGAGTTTTCCTAAAATATTCGCATTGGCCTGAAAAAGATGGGACAAAACCATGCCAGTGCCATTTGTGTTGTGGTCATGGCATCCTCATGTGCCCAGCCCCGATTCAGGCCATTACAGCATTCCTGAACCATGCCATGGGAAGGCGCAGATTCTTTCCTTATCTTTTTGGCCTGGTTCTTCGGCGATGGTTCAGCATTGGCGCAGTTCCTGGCCATGTTTGGGGCATGCATATCTAAACCAGGGGTAGGCAACCTTTCCCCTTTAAGGGCTGAGGGACTTCAGCTCCCAGAAGCCTCAGCCATGTTGGCCAATAGTCCCATGTTGGCCAATAGCTCCTGGGATTCTGGGAGCTGAAGTCCCTCAGCCCTTAAAGGGGAAAGGTTGCCTACCCCTGATCTAAACGCTACACCCCTAAGACAGCTGGGAACCCCGTCACTCGGCCTGACTGTTTTGGGCCATTGTATGAATGCTCAATGTGAATAGACCAGGGATAAAACTCTGCATGCTTCGAATACATTCACATCCTCGACTCCATCTTTATCCGCAGTGCTGACATGTGTGAACAACCAAACTCACAGAGATGTGCAGAGATGCAGTTACGTAGTGTGAACAACAAACACGGAATGGGTTAGTGAGATTATTTGGATAGTCGTGCTAAAAAAGAACAGTATCTGAATAGGGCCTTAGAGAGAAAAAGAGAGCGATTCCCCAACCGCTGCCTGGTCAGAGCGGCCGTGATGAAGTAACTCCAAAGAGCAAGGGTGGAGGCCGCAGCGGAAGCTGTAGGTGTTTGGCTCCTCCGATAAATATACCCGCAGGGCTGCTTCCCACATTACATTTTGCAGACACAACACGACTCCTGTAAGCCGCTCCTACCTCTTTCATGAGGAACATATGCCTTTCAGGATGACAGAGGCACACAGCTGGCGCTGTCCCCAGTAGCCTTTTCAAAAACTCAAGTTGATTGAGTGGCTTTGAAAGTGTGTCCGGGACCGGTGAAAAAAACCAACAGGCCTATATGTTAGGGATAGGTGAGGTTTTCGTTGGGGTTGTTTTTCCACCTCCTTTTTACTTTTCCTGGATAGGAGTTTAAGAATGGTGCAAAACCAAATAGGAACAGCTTTCCTTTTGCACCATTCTTTTTGAATCACCTGGTTATTAGGGAGGTAATTCTTTGCTGGTCTTCTCCTTGTTGGAGGAAAGCAACGAGTAATCTTAGCCATTTTCATCTTGCTGGAAGAAAATCTGCCTTTTTCAAAGGGGATTCGCAGCTTGGTGTAAAATTCAGTAGTGGTGGCTTTGTGTTGGAAACAGTGTCTGGCATTCACTATTGCAGTTACTAGTGATGCATTCATCGCCTAGAGTTGTGTATTCTAGGAGGCAGCATCTTTTGTGCAGAAGTAATATTTTGCTGAATGTAAAATTGGATTGTCTGGCAATAAGCGGGATACAAATAAACATTATTATTATTATTATTATTATTATTATTATTATTAATATTAAAAGAATATTTCTGTGCAGAAATATTCTTTTTTTTTTGCATGGAAATACTCTTTTTTTCTGCACAGAAATATGCTGTTTTCTTTACAAAACAGCCAATTGTGAATTTTGTGTAGGATAAGTCCAGTACTGTGAAGATTCCCACCAGTCCAGACTTCTTCTTGTCAGAGTTTGTCAACACACAAGAAACATGTATTTTGACCATTTGACAAATATTTTCAAATCCTCTCCCCATCCCTGCCAATATTTTCAAGTTTCTTCACAAACTTTAAGTCAAGAAGAAGAGATGGAAATAAAGACAAATGTAGAAGAAAGCAGATTCACAAACTGAATTTTTCATTCTTAGAAAACTGGCATCAGCCATCTTGTTGCTGTATATTCTCTGTACATTAACCCATCTCCTGCCACTGCTGAACTGTGGTTTTATACCACTTTTACTCCCATGGTTCAATGCTATGGAATTCTGGGATTTGTAGTTTGGTGGGGCACCAGAGCTCTCTGACAGGTAAGGCTGAACGTCTCACCAAACTGCAAATCCCAGAATTCCATTGAGTCATGGCAGTTATAGTGGTGTCAAACTTCTTCATGTCTGCAGTGTGGATGCACCCTGGGAAAAGCTGTACCTATTTAATGAATTCAGCTAGAATGTTATCATATTCCAGTATCATAAGATGAGCTTGTATCATGAGACAGTTAATGTCACCAGAAAATAGCATGAGTTTGCACCATAAGATGAGCTTGCTAAGAGTTGAACCCAAGATTTAAGAGGGGTTTATACTATGAAATGAGCTTGCAAACAACACCATGAACTGGAATGTGTGCCTTCATAGAAAGGTCATCCCCTTCCTTGCTCTTTTCTTACAAAGTAATTATTTGCCCACTGCCTTTGGGAGATTATTGGAGCTCCAAGCTTGTGTTTTTCTGCTGAAGGAGGCAGGTATGGGCTCTGGTCTGAATCAAAGCTTTTATATACTTTCCTTAGCACCAGAAAAAAAATGTAATTGTCAGTAAGATTTATGGGAAGCTAATGAGGTAGGTGGGTAGCCTAGCCTTAAACAAACAGTGTGAGTTGAAAGGAATTACGTCTCCTCCATGCTAATGAAAAACACTGACCTTGCTTGCAATTTTGTCAAAATATTAATAGGGGAGTGGGTGTCAGGGCTGCTCAAAGACATTTTTATTTGGAAGGAAAGGGTGGCGGAGGGAATGGTTGTAGGAAGAATTGAAACCGAGGGAGGGGTCCAGAAATTACAACTTCTTGTATGGCTGCAATTTAATTTTTCTTCTTTTGGTGCAAGCTGCAAGGGTAAACCCTGATTTGCTGCATTATGCATAGAACTTCTGGTTGGGCTTTAAGAAGAGGCCAGGCCCTGTGTGTTTATATATGACTTGGAGACACACGAGAACAACAACAACAGCAACAACAATTACTATCTTATAGAAAATAGAAAATAAAAGCAAGCCTGTTGAGTTTTAGTCATAGCGATATACCATATTTACGTGACTATAACTCGACCTCATGTATAAATCGAGGGTAGGTTTTGAGCTCCAAATTATGGGCTTTGATATGACCCATGGATAAGTTGAGGATAAAACTTAGGGGCATCTAAGAAAGGATTTAAAGGATGAAGCAAAGGTGAACAATGCTAATGAATGTACAAGATTCCAGTAGGCATAACTGTTTGTCCTCACCCTAAAGGATGGATTAATGAGAGAATATATGGGGACAAGTGCTTTCAAGACAGATTACACTCTTGCCTTTCACCATAGGATGATTCCTTTTTTAAAAATAAGAGTTAAAGTACAGTACTTACATTGACCCGTGGATAAGTCGATTTGGTTTTTTTGGGGTCAATATTTTGACTAAAATTTCTAGACTTATACATGAGTATATACAGTATGTCTGAAAAGTTGATGCGAGATTTAAAGGCTGAGGAAGGACTGAAATTACAGAAGGCAGCATCTTGTAAAATGGAATGATAAGCAATAAAACGCCCAAAGAGGCAGGGAAGGAGAGACACCGATTGAGGCCATAAAAGATGTTTTATTTGAGGCTGCTGGAGGCAATGGAGAAGGAATGGTGAGGAGAAGGAGGGGGAATGGATTAACCTTTGTGAGGTTCCCCAGTTGCTTTCGGATCCTTTGAAGCAGTCAGTGGCATGACTTGAGGCCGGTAGCATTATCAAGAGAAAACAGCCTGGCTTTGGAATTAACTTTCAAGAGGGGAAATAAGTCTTCTAGGAGGCTCCGATAGCCAAACTGTCTGGAACAGATTCAAAATGTTATTGCTCCTTCTCTATTAGGAAAGAAAAGGTGTCAATAATTATAAAGTCATGAGATGAGCAGCTGCCTTTTCAAAAAGTGTTAGGTGATGTTCTTGTCAATTCTCCACTTAGCAGACTTATTTATTGATTGTTACACTTATATCCTGCCTTTCTCACAAAATGGCATCCAAAGTGGATTACTGTAGTTAAAAACAAACACACCAATAACAGTTAAACATGGATTACAAAAATTACAAGAGAATTAAATAACAGTATAAATAAAAACATGGTTAGAAGCAGTTAAAAACACTTAAAACATATTCACAAAGTTTCTCAGTAGTGCTGAGATGGCGATGGTTAATGGTTGGAAGTACAGTTGGTTCTCTATTTCCACAGATTCTGTATCCGTGGATTAAACCATCCATGACTTGGAAATGTATATATTCCAGAAAAGCAAACTTTAATTTTTCCATTTTATATAAAGGGGGCACAAACACAAAAGAAGAAGAACATGTTCTTTCATGGCTGCCCTTCCAACCCTAGTCTTCTTCTGATTTCTTGGCTGCAGTCTCTGTTCTGATCAATGTTTGATCAAAGGTATGGGAAACCATGGAGTATTTCAATTTCATCATTTTATAGAATCGTAGGATCATGGAGTTGGAAGATACCTCCAAGGGCCATCAAATCCAATCTCCTGCCATCCAGGAAGACACCACCAAAGCACCCCTGACATATGGCAATCCAGCCTCTGTTTAAAAACCTCTAAAGAAGGAGACTCCATCACTCTCCAAGGCAGCATCTTTCACTGTCCAACAGCCCTTACTCTCAGGAAGTTCTTCCTAATGTTGAGGTAGAATCTCTTTTCCTGTAACTTGCATCCATTATTGTGGTTTCTACGCTCTGGAGCAGCAGAAAACAAGCTTGCTCCATCTTCAATAAAACATCCCTTCAAATATTTAAACACGGCTATTATATCACCCCTTAATCTTCTCTTCTCCAAGCTAGATTGGATTTATGTAAATCTTCCATAGTCATTATTTTTGTCTACTTGATGTTCAAAATTTAAGGGTGATTTCAGCTTTTCTCAGGGTTGCTATCTGTCCAGAAGCCATCAGTGCCTTCCATGTCAGGGATGTGGTGCATCAGTGACAGGTTTCATTCTAGACTTCAATAGATCTGTCCAAGGTGCTGAACTTATTTTTAGGAAGAGGGATCAGAACTTTGAAAAGCTCAGGCTAAGAAGAAAATGTTATTTCTTGGCTGCCCTTCCCAATCCTAGCCTTCTTCCTTCTGATTTGCCCTGCTGAATGGTAAACCAACACTAATATAAATTCTATTAATTCAATAGGCTTTCTCCAGTGGGGACTAGCAATTCTATTTAGGACTTCAGCTACAGCAGGCTTTATCCATCTTGCAGCAAAACAACCAAATGCAAATTATCTAGATTCCTCTGTAGCTTTTTGATGCTTTCCTTCCTTGACTACTTCAGTGGCCAATCTTCTCCAAACAGGCACCCTGTGGATGTCCTAAAGCACAAATCCCCTCATTCCCAGCTAACATGTTGAATGGGAGTTGATGGGAGTTGTATTCCAAGACATCTGAGGGAGTTTTATTCTAGAGCATTTTGTTGTGGAAGATTGGCCAAGATCACTGGAGGTCTTACATGGCAAAGTCTTAGTACTGTACCTGAAGTCCTTTTGAGTCCAGTACTTTGGATCACTCTTTTAAAGTTTGGTCTAGAACCCAGAACAGATTCACTCCTCCCCTGACATGAATGTCCCCTAACTGTTAGCATCAAACAGACAAGAATAAATTGCATGAATGGAAAGAATATTAAAAAATATTCAAACATGATAGGGGGAAAATGTTTCTCAAGTGTGAGTTCTGTTGAGAACAATTCTGGATTCATGAGATTCTTTGGCAGTTATTCTGCAAAAAATATATATGTGATTTTGTATGTGTATGTGTGCATGAAACAGCATTTTCTGCACAGAGAAAATCCTGTAATTGGGGACTTATTCTGTGCAAAATTAGCATATTATTTATTCTGTGCAGAAAAATAGCATTTTCAGCATAGAAAATACTGAAAAGTCTCCCACATGCTAACTCTGTGCAGAATTTTGTTCAGAATAAGCCCCAAGCTGCAAATAGTCTTTGAAAACTGTGCACTTTCCCAAGGCTTTCTTGCAATAGGAAGAAAATGGTTAAAATTAGGCATTACCTCCTTTGGGAACTAATTTAGCCAAGAATTAGATTGCAAATAAATTACCATTACTTTACCAGCAGGCCAGAAAAAACAAAACACTATCTCACATCTGAAACCATGGAAACATCAAGATAGTCCTGCAAATTCTTAGAGAGTCATCTTGATGTAATGAAAAGGTCTTGATCCATCCTTTATCTGGATTAGACCACAGGATCTCCTGCAGGAAGGGAATTGCATGGATATGTTATTAACCTGGGAAAACTGTGCTTGCACAAACAGTAAATAATGGTATACATTTACTTCAAACCAGGGGAACTGGTCTTAAAACACATTTGCCTTGTATGCTTAAAACAGCTTTTCCTTTTCTGGAGTCTCTTCTGCTAAAATTAGAGAGCTTTTGCTGCTAAAATTTCGGAAGCTTTTTGGAGTTTCACTGCTAAAATTTCAGGAGGCAACTGCTTGGGAAAAAAAGAATAGTACGCTAAGCAAGTAACTTCTTTATTGCAACATTAAAACCCAATGGCAATGTGGGGGGGGGGGATGGCTGCTTGACATTTCAACTGTCAATTCCTTCACAGTTTTGTAAGAGGACATCTTTTGATCCTGGAATGGCATTTACATTTATTTCTGCTTCTCTGACCTTTTAGCTTCTGAATATTTTCTTCCCATGCTAGGGGAAAGTTGATTTCTAGGAGGACAGCTCCCAGAAAGCTATTGTGGGATGCAGAGCCTCCAAAGTTACTTTTTCAGCTTCTGAAATGCAGCCTCCCTCCCTTTCAACCTTGTCTCTCATTGAAAGCAAAAGCAATGTTGCAAGACCATCTGAACTTGTGACAAAGAGAAGGAATCTTAGAATAAACTTAGGATGCATGCAAAGAGACCTGGTAGCACATGCTACCAGCTTCTTTTTCCAAGTTAATCTTAAAGGGGCTAAAAGGTCCCTTTACATACTGATATCCAGACTATGTCCTTGAATTCTTATAATGCGGTGTTTATTCTAGGGATGGAAAGGATATTCAAAAGTGTTTCTTGAATATGGTGTTTCTTGAACATTGGGAAATTCTAGCAAGGATAGTCCTGGACTGATGAGAAATTCAGCACTTTGGGATTTATTCCCTGCAAAGCTGACACCTTTCCCTCCAGTTTCTTGCATAGAATAAGTCCTGAAATGGAAATGGTCTTTGAAAATTGGGTAGTTTTTGAGGACTTTCTTGCAGTGGGAAGAAATTTGCTAAAATTCTCATTGCTTTCTTCAGGGATAAATGAACAGGAATAGACTCAATGTGGCTTTCCAGTCATTTCTTCTCCCTCAGGGAATCCTTGGAGGGGAATTGCAGTGTGAAAATATGCACAAAGGTTGGGAAATGGTGGCTTCTGGATTTTGTGGCAACGGGGCAGTGAATCCACTCTTAGTTTGAATGTTAAAGAAACCATCTATCCCAAACAGATTCAGCACCTTTGGCAGATTCAGACTGCTGCCACATTGCAAAAATAATGCAGTTTGACACTGTTTTAACTGCCATAGTGCCATCCTATGGAATCCTGGGATTTGCAATTTGTTGTGGTACCAGAGCTTTCTGCCAGAGAAGGCTAAAGGTCTCACAAAACTACAAATCCCAAGTTTCCATAGAATGAGCCATGACAGTTAAAGTGGTGTCAAACTGCATAGATCCATACATCTAGACAGATCAAGGTTGGGAAAGGCTGCCTTGGAGACTTGGTAGAGGGAGATAAAAGCTGAAAATTCAAGCATGCATTGGCCAAGGATGGTAGCCAGAGCTCTTTTGCTGCATAAAAATGGTTTCCATTCATGACTCCTGTTTGGCAGCTTGGGCTTCCAGTCAACACAATGGTTTCTGTTTGCTTCCACTTTCTGGCATCTCCTTTGAGAGGTCAAGAAAGGGTGTCCAGCCTAGAAAAAACAACAACGATAAAATAAAAAACAGGCTCTGTAGTCCTCCTCTCAGGAATGATGTGAGTAGCTGCTTTAAATGTTATCAGGGAGACGGTGCCTCCACTTCAGATAAGAGCCGTAAATCTGAAAGTCTCAGGAGATGTTGAATGTCACGAAATACTTGCCTTTCAACATGGTGTTATCTGTTCAACAGTAGCTGGCTTTTCTCTGATAGCTGTATAGCTAGCAGCACTGGGTCTCCCTCCCTTGTTTTCTAAGAGGTAGTCTGCTGTTTAGGGAAATGCTGATTTTCATGAATTTGCCACTCTTTCCATTCCAAATGAACTTTGAGCATGGCCAGTTTGCATGATCACCACCATCAGAATAATGTGTACCATGAGCCCTCAATATCCACTGGGGTTTGGTTCCCAGATCCTCTGTGGATGCCAAAATCTGTGTATGCTTAAGTCTCATTAAATACAAGGGCATAGTAGAATGGTGTCCTTTATCTAAAATGGCAAAAACAAGGATTGGTTTGGGGTTTTTTTTATTGTTTAATATTTTCAAGTTGTGCATAGTTGAATCCATGGATAAAGAATCTGTGGATATGGAGGGCCAACGGTACATACATAATTGTGTGTATGTGCATGTATATGTGTATATATGAGGACCTAAATATCCTAAAGACACAAGATCCCTTCTGATCATGGAATCTAAGCAGGGATGGCCCTAGTTAGTACTTGGTTGGAAGATCACCAACCAATACTAGGTGCTGGACAAGCTCTATCTATCTATCATCTATCTATCTATCTATCTATCTATCTATCTATCTATCCACACATACATACCATGGGTCATCCACAGTTTCTGGGATTAGGGACACAGGAAATCATGCTGAAGTAACTAGAAATGCCTAGAAATTCTCTAGGAATCCCTCAGTCCTCCATTGAGACTTTATGGTCAATATGTGGCAGAGTTGCACCGGAGGACCTAGAGAAAATATATTAATCAAATCCATGAATAATCAAATTTGCAAAAGTCAAAGCCGCAATATATGGAGGGCTGACTGTAAATGTATATGTATATATGTGTGTGTGTGTGTTGTTTTGCTTTGCTACATTTCACTAATTGAGTTCATAATTGCATATCTCAAAGCAACTAAGTACACTCCTAATTTGAGTTTGCCATAGGTAATGAAAAAGCCCTTGAAGGCAAAACAAAAGCTGTTAATAGTTTCTTTCCCAGCATAGGGTAGACTAAGGTGAGAACATAAACACCAATAAAGACATTCAGTAATCAGAAACGGTTGTTTCCAGATGCTTTTGCGATGAAGGAAACATGTCTTAATCTGCCATCAAAGGCGAATGTCTTCTGCAGTGAAACTGAGTGGGTTGACTCTTGTTGTTGTGTGCCTTCAAGTTGTTTCCAACTGGTAGAGACCCTAAGGTGGTTCACCTTATCATAGGGTTTTCTTGGCAAGATTTTTCAGAGGAGGGTTGCCATAGCATTCCTCAGAGGCTGAGAGAGAGTGACTTGCCCAAGATCACCTAGTGGCTTTTTATAACTGAGCAGACATTTGAATGAAGAGTGGCTTAGGGAGCTGGATAGGCTTAGCTTGGAGAAGAGAAGGTTTAGGGGTAACCTTGTTTGATGGGATGTCCTATTAAGGATGGAGCAAGCTTGTTTTCTGCTGCTTCAGAGAATAGGATCCAGAGCAATGGATGCAAAGTACAGGAAAAGAGATTGCACCTCAACATTAGAAAGAACTTCTTGATGGTAAGAACTGTTCAACAGTGGAAGACGCTGCCTCAAAGAGTGTTGGGAGTCTCCTTCTTTGGAGGTCTTTAAACAGAGGCTGGATGGCCATCTGTCACAGTGAGTGCTTCGGCTTTGTCTTGTTGCATGTCAGAATGGGGTTGGGTTGAGTGGCCCTTGGGGGCTCTTGCAACTCAAGTCCTAGGCTGCTGCCGCACAGCAGAATTAATGCAGTTTGACACCACTTTAACTGTCATGGCTCATTTGTCTTCCTCATGGTGACCTTTCCTTTCAGTCTTCAGTCCCTGTGCATTTCAACACTTTATGGCAGACAATAGCAAAGGTGCCCCTATATCAGCCACTGCTGTGAAAGGACAGGTAAAGCCACACAAACAAGTCCTGAATGACAGCTTCTTGTCTGACAGTTTAAATCAACACTCTGGTTCCTGCCTGCTTAATTTACGTTGATTGACGATAAACCCCCCGAGGCCACAAATGCTGAGAAGTTATGTAAATGACTTTCAAAGATGTGTCAGTGTAACCAGAGCCCCAAGAGACAGTGAGAAGAAGGGGAGTAAGAAAATAAGCACCAGGAATAAGGAATTTAGAAAACGTCTTTGGTTTGATGAGTAGAGGCTGGGCTCTGTAAGTTTAATTTATGCCAAAACACGTATCAGAAATGTTGACTCCATGCTTTTGTTGTGGATTCTTTCTTTTAAAAAAGATATTGATATAGATATACACGCAGACAGGCAAACAAACTTTATTTCCAATATTCCAGTATTTTCAAATAGGTCATATTATAGTGAAAAGCATATACAAAACTACTCCCGTATCTGTGAGAATGATACCCATGGTTTCACTTTCCCATGTCTGAAAAAAGATGTTCTCTCTAGACATTTTATAGGTTCTCCAGTGCTATTCTATGGTATTTTTCTGATAGACATTGACCATAGCATCACAGGGGAGGACCTAGAAATGCTTGGAGATGTATTCTCTCTAGAAATCTCTAGGTTCATCAGTAGGACTCTATGGTAAACTTTTGCCAGATATAATTTGTTTTAGTAAGGTTCACATTCCACTGTAAGTCTGGGAAATTATTCCCTGCACATATGGGATCATACTATATGCATTTTATTTATTTATTTAGAACATTTATACCCCACCCTTCAGTCAAAAAGGCTCCCAGAATGGCTTACAAATTGTTGTGACAGTGGTTAGATCCTTCTGTCCAATGTGGAATGGTAATATCCAGTTGAACATTGTGGGAGTGGAGTTGTGTATGTGGTATCATTATGCATGGAAGCACATGGTGGATTGCACATTATGCCTTGATGGACATTGATGGGCATTACACATGTGCACTACTTAGGCAGATGTGCCTTTGGCATTGCAATTGACTAAAGAGGTGGTGTTGCACAACTCAGAGCACAAAGTTCTGCTCCATCTCCTTGGTGTAGATAGAATCTTGACCTACTTTTCTGTCACACGGTTGTCTTCTTGTCCATTCTGGCTGGGCAGAGGTGGCTGGTAAATCTGCTGCCCTTCGATGGTGAATCCACTCTTGATTTTATCTCCACTTCTCCTGAAGCTACTCTGAATATAGAAGTCCTCTTGGCATGAAACTGCTTAAGGGACTGGATCCAGGATGTAAAGTGCTGCAATGCTACATTGTCCCAGAAAAGTATAGGAAAATTAAAATGGTGGGCAGTTTTCCATATGCGCCCTGGAACTAGCCTTGAAATTAAGATCTTGGCAAAGTAACTTGAAATGAAATGAGTGCTTAAATGGATGGCTGGACTGACATTCATGTTTCTTTTCATCTTGTCCTCAGAGGCAGAAATAAGAATCCCATCGGACCTGGGAAGTATGGATATGGGAAAGTGCCCTATATATTACCGTTGCAGACTGACACAGGGCAATTACCGCAGAAACCCCGAAGGCAGAGGCAGTCAACGTGGGATGTAGCAAACCAACAGAACACCAGGGTGCCCTTGGCTCAGCCAGCAAACCCTTCCCATCATCATAGATCGTTGTACCAAGATGATCACAGACCTCCTCCATCCCAGCCTCAACCGGGAAGTGGTTCATTTTACCAGCAGGCTGCACCCCACTTTCAGACCTTTCCAGTAGCTCAAAGTTTGTTTCATGATATGGACTTGAACAGCCGTGTCCCTGTGCCTCGACAAATGGTCCAAAGCCAGACTTCTGCTCAGAGGACAGCAGTGATTGTGTGTACTGGAGCCTACAAACAGTACAAACTCTGCAACACAAACGTAAGTGATGCCATCTTCTCTCTTTCACTTGAAGGAACTTTTCAGTGATGCATGGGCTGGTCAGGAACTCTGAAGAACATAAGCCAATTGAGCTTAAGGATGTGAAAATCTCTCCATTTGAACGTTGTTGTTTAGCTCCAAATTCCCACTTGTATTTTCTTCCTGTCTTCCTTCTGCGTCAAGTTGCATGGAGTAGCGCTGGTGGTTCCCACATCAGTGAGCTGGTGACTCCATTCTGGATTTTTGCCTGAGTGTTAAAGGATCTGTCCAGTGTGTTGAACACCCCCCCCCCAAGTTTCAGTACCTTGGACAAGTCCTTTGAAATTATAACTAAAACCTGTAATGGATTCACCATTTATTTCTCTGAAACACTTGGTAAGCCTTGCGAAGGTGGGAATGCAAAAGGAACATTGAAAAAGCACAAAGGGTTGCTATTCTATATCCCCACATCCCCACTCCAGGGGTGATTGGTGGCTTCCATGTCTGTAGGGCTGTAGGGCTGTGTTTTGGGATTTGGTCTGAACTGAAAAGGAACCAGGGAGCCCTGGTGGCGCAGTTGTTAAATGCCAGTACTGCAGCCACAAGGTTGAGAGTTTGATTCCAGGCAGGGTTCCAAGGTCCACTCAGCCTTCCATCCTTTTGTAGATGGGTGAAATGAGTACCCAGCTTGTTGGAGGCAATTGTCTTAGACATTGTAAATTGCTTAGGGAGTGCTAGTCCACTGATAAGTGGTATAGAAATGGAATTAGAATCATAGAGTTGGTAGAGACCACAAGAGCTATCCAGTTCAACTCCCTGCCATGCAGGAACTCACAATCAAAACATTCTCAATAGATGGCCATCCAGCCTCTGTTTAAAGACCTCCAAAGAAGGAGACTCCATCACTCTCCAAGGAAATGTGTTCCGCTGTCAAACAGCTCTTACTGTCAAGAAGTTCCTCCTAATGTTGAGGTGGAATCTATTTTCCTGGAACTTGCATCCATTATTCTGGGTTCTAGTCTCTGAATCAGCAGAAAGCAAGCTTGCTCCATCCTCAGTATGACATCCCTTCAAATATTTAAACAGGGCTATCATATCACTTGCTCTTGCTCTTGCTATTGCTATAATTATCTGTGACACAAAAATAGGTCCAGTGCATTGGATTGCTCTTTTTAAGTTCAGACTATAACCCAGATTCACCACCCACTGTTGAGGAAACCACCATCACCACCATTATTTGCTACTTCAATAAACGTTAAAGTAATGATAGCGCATCCCATTATAGGCTTGTGTGCAACTCAGTTGTGATCATGACCCATCGATGCCCTTGACACGTGATTGAAAAAGCAATTCATGAAAGTCAGCAAATGGACTCACATCAGACCCTGGGAAGCCTATATTATTCCTCCTCCTTTTATGTGATCTCCAAGAACATAGGTTGGGGTAGTAATTTAATTTAATAGCTGGAATGTTTTGAGGACCTCCGTGGGCATCTGAAGTCCCCCCTTTTATTTGGAACATTCCTTGAGGTTCATATAATTTATCAAGGGGGGAAAAACGAACTCTGTTAATTGGAATCCTGGTGTTGGGTCACTTCCCCCTATGGATTCCGCTCGGGGCAGTTAATTAATAACAAATTAACTCAATCCGCCTTGGTCTATTAGGTCATTTCCTCGTCGCTATATTTTTATTGTTTTTTCATTTGTGTCAGACCTTGCTTTTCATGACTGACACTTTTGGACTGCATGAAGGTTGAACATTTGGGTTTGCGTGATTTGGAAAATAATTTTTGCCAAGATCAGTGCTGTCCTCTTTTTGGGGGGTGATGATGGTGTGTGTGTGTGTGTTGGGGAATGATTTATTTTGGAGATTATACTCTTTTTTTGAAGTGCTTATTTGAAGAGGGTGCGCTATTGCGTGGTACAAGTTCAAATACCAAAATATGAGAGGAAGCCCCTGCTGATGGCTTACAATCTACAAACAAGACTCAGCGGGGGATGAAATTGGAACGGAAAGGAATAATTAAACACAAATACAATGGTTTATAAAAGGCTGCTAATGTCAGTGGAAAGTCTTGGAGCTGGCCAGGCGCACAGCAGAGGAAGAATGCTTTCCTGTAGAGGGAACTTTGGTTGCTAGCTGATATCAAGAACCATGGATCATAGTCTAGGATCATACCGTCCTTTCTGAGGCTGCACCAGCATTGCAGCAATAATGCATCGTGACACCATTTTGACTGCCATGGCTCCATGCTTTGGAATTTTGGGATTTGTAGTTTGTTGTGGCACCAGCGCTCTCTGACGGAGAAGGTTAAATATCTCACTAAACTGCAAATCCCAAAATTCTGATTGAAGATGTAGGGAAAAGAGGAGGAAGTAGAATAAAGGATAAGCAGGAGACAATGGAAGAGGAAAATATAATGATTTGTTGTGGTGGGCCTTTAAGACATTTCTGATTTATGGTGACCCTAAGGCAACCCTATCATGGGGGTTTCTTGGCAAGATTTGTTCAGAGGAGGTTTGCCATTGTCTTCACCTGAGGCTGAGAGTGTGTGACTTGCCCAAGGTCACCCAATGGGTTTACATCACTAAGTATATACAGTCAGCCCTCCACAGAGTCAAACATCCACAATCTGAAAATATTTGAAAAAGTATAAATTCCAAAAAGCAAACCTTGATTTTTTTTCTGTTGTATATGATGGACACCATTTTACTAAGCCATTGTATTTAATGAGATCTGAGCATCCACGGATTTTGATACCCACAGGGGTCCTGGGACCAAACCCCAGCAGATACCTAGGGCCCACTGTACTTAAAAATTTATCTAGCTTTTTTGATGCTTTATCTGTATAAGAATAAGACCCCAATATTATCCTATTGACAACCTTAGCTCAAATGGAGGTGTGTGTTCTGAAACGTGGCAAACATGTGCTTCTAACAACTGGTATCCCACCCCTCCTTTTGTCCTGAAATTAAAATTAAAATCAAATGGCGTTCCAAAGAATCTGTTCTTTTAAAAACTCAATGAAGTGTGACTAGATCAAATTCCATTCTCCCCTCCCCATTTTTTTTTGGGTGTCCCCCAACCCACTCCATTGAAATCCCAGACATTTTTCCTGGTATTCACCCCAACTTTTTCTTTTGTCTTGGTTTTTCACTTCATTATTCTCCTTTCTCCGAGATATAATTCCTTCCACCCGTAACGTCTCACCCTTATACGGTATTTATAGCCTAGCCCATGCTTCCTCACCTACTGTGGCTCGGTAATTCAGACGTATTTAACTTCCCCCCCCCTTTCCTTAATCATTCTTCAGTCCTTCCAGCAGCCTCCCAGTCTGTGAATTTTTGTCTCCAAATTTCTTGCGTGTCTGCGAGGTTTTGTTGCAAACAGCGTTGGACCTTTGGCTTCATATTTGGTGTGCCTTGAAATATTTCTCAGGCAATGATGAAATACATAACATTCACACTTGTACACACACACACATGCACACAGACAAGTTTATGGTGGAGGCACTTCAATTTCATTGCCAAATCTACATCCCTGCATTTGGGCTTTCCTCCTCCTTTTATCTTTTTTGCAAAGCCAGAGGTTTTCAGTTACAAATCATTGACTGTGAATGGTTCTATGTTGCATTTAAGTGGCTATATATGTGCACACACACACACACACACACATATATACACACTATGGCTGGAATCTTTTGTGGTAGAGTATATGTTCCTCGATAAACTTTGCAATGGTAAAAACAAAACAAAACCCTCAAATCATAGAGCCATACTGTCTTTGGAGCTACCATGAGAAATTTGTGAAATACAATTTCAAAATTTGCAAAAGTTGTGAAAAAGTCACCTTGTGCATATATTTCAATTCAGTTCCGATGGTGAGATGCAGAGTTTTGGGAAAATGGTTTATGGTTTGGACTACAACTCCCAAATTGGGGCATTCTGGGAGTTGTAGTCCAAAAACAACTTCCCCAGGATTGAGTATAGCTGTGGCACTTCAATCCAGGGGTGTCTCACAATTTACTTGTCCTATTCTAGGCAATTCTCAGGCTAGTTGGTGTTGTGAGACTGAATTTCATAAAGAGCTGATGATTGGAATGCCAATTTGTATCTAGATCTAATGCAAAATATGAACTTTCCCCCTTTTTGGTATGTGATTCCAAGTTAAAAATAATAATCAAAACCCATGTCAAATGGCTTAGAAATAAATAAATCTTTGTTTCCTGAACTTTTCAGCCAACAAAATATTGGTAAGTTTGCTTTAGTAATTGGAAAGCATCTGGAAAGTTGCTGTAAGAAAGTATATCATCGATTGCGTGACAAGGAAGGCTCACTCCAAGATCTGATCACTCCACCAGGGCCAAGGATTTGTGTTGATAACTCAAAAATTAAATTTTTTGTAGAGGTTTGTTGATGTCATGTATTCTGCATCAGTTTGTTCCACTGTAAAACCTGGCTTCTCCATGGTTCTGGCAAAGAGCTTTAAATATCTTCCCTTGGACAATTTTTTTCAGGATTTTCAGGCCCTGGGGGTTGTGGGATGAAACTAGCAAAACTGCCATATTTGGGGGCAATCTTGCACTGCTTTTGACAATGGAGGCAAAAGAAAATCATTTTTTTTTTTTTTTTTGCAAAATGGTCCAAGGGACCATTTGGGACCATTGAAACGGAGGCTGGGGCCACAAAAGATGGGCTGCATACAGCCTTCTCCATCTGAGAGCTATGGTGCAACAACATGCTACAAATCCCAGGATTCCATAGCATGGAGCCACGATAGTTAAAGCGGTGTCGAACTGCATTATTTCTGCACTGCAAATTCAGTCTGAGAGGTGTTGGTGGATTCTCTACAGTGGATAATGGAAGAATGGTCAACCCTTAGTTATGCATTGCCTACCCTTGACTTGTGTCAACATCATTCTCAGACCAATGGTCTGATTTGGGATATTGCAGATTTCTCTGTTCAGTCACCAAAGCCTTGCTTTGTCACTTGTCTAGCAATTCTGGGGTTCCTTTGAAGGTGCTGTATCCTTCTACCAAGTTTTGGATGGTATAGATTTCCCCCAATTCCATGTGGATCCCATGTGAGGTTGACTATAAACATGTGGCTCAGCTCTTAGCCTTATCTGAAGCCAAATTGCTGCATTCTTGGCACATCCCTTTTAATGTGTCTTTAATAATTCCCTGTAGATCTGAGCCACAGCCATTTTTCCGCCTGCAGAAATGTATGCTTTGTGAGTGTGATAAAGCATTCCAGCCTGTCTTCGGTTCTTCTGTCAGTTCATAGAAGATGCATGGCTTGAATATCTGGTCGGTGAATGAGAAATGCACCCTTTCTTGGGAGAAATGGCAGTTTGGAAAATCTGAATATTGGGTTAATTGAATAAAGGTTTTAAGGAGCTGTAAAACTTGCTTTGTACTGGAAGCCTCATTTTGAGGGATGGTAGATGAATTTGAGCAAATGTCATACAATGCCTTCTCTCCCACCATTCCAAATAGCATCAAGGGTGGAGAACCTCTTCGACCTCACAAGCTAAATTACATCTTGGGAGCCATGTTTCTGTGGTGGATAGAACCAAAGGCCAAAAGGGATGGGGCCTAAAATGCCAATGTATTTCATTTTAAAATAGTTACTTCCATTAATGAAGTCTTGATAGAGGCATTAAAGTTGGCCTAATACCCTAAAAGCCCTGATCCTGTTTGATCTTGGTAGCTAAGCAGGGTCAGCTCTGGTCAATACTTGGATGCGAGTCTGCCAATGAATACCAGGTGCTGTAGGCTATATTTCAGAGGAAGGAACTGGCGAAACCACCTCTGAGAATTCCTTGCCTGAGAAAACCCTATGTAATTCAATGGGAACACCATAAGTTGGCAGTGGCTTTGAAGCCACATACACACAACCTAAAGGCGCCAGATCCCACCAGATCTTGAAAGCTAAATAGATTAAGCCCTGGTTAGTACATTGGTAGGAGACCACCAACGAATACCAAATGCTATAGGTTATATTTCAGAGGAAGAAACGGACAAAAACACCTTGGAGTTTTTCTTGTTTAAGAAAACCATATGAAATCAATGGGGCCACTATAAAACAATGGGTGACTTGAAGCAACACACACACACACACACACACACACACACACACACATTAAAGCTGGGCTTGCCCATGCACTCCAACACCCCCCCCCCCCCAATTATTCAGGGCTTGATTCAATGATCTGAATCATGCCCTAGTCTGCTCCAGATCAATCTGGATCTGGCCTGACTTGACTTGATCCTAACTCCAGAAACAGATATGATTTAGGCATTCAAACAGTCACTCTTCTCATTCCTTTCTATTGGGAAAACAACATGGTTTCCAAGCTGTACTTATGACTGAACATGAAAGCAAACCATTGACAAGTGGTACAGTGATATCTCTGTGCTTTAAATGAACACTCCAGAACCTGTTCAGCCCAATGCCATTGATCTAACCTGATCATTCAGATTAGACCGAATCAGGCAGATCTGCGCCGGCTGAGGTCTTATATTGGTTATGCAGCATAAATGCCAACACTTGGAGTTAGGTATTGATTGTGCGACTCTTCAATGGCAACATTGTGCAAATGAATACACAATTCAATAGGAAAACAAATGCATCTGCATGTGTAACGCCACTGCATGCACAATCTCCTGCTATACTCTTGAGCTAATGCAGATGTAAGACACCAACAGGATTCCAGCCAATGTTTTCGAGTTGGTTGTGGAAAACACCAACAGGATTCCAGCCAATTTTTTTGAGTTGCATTTGGAAGACACCAACGAGATTCCAGTCAATGTTTTTGAGTTGCCTATGGAAGACACCAACAGGATTCCAGCCACTATTTCTGAATTGTTATGAAACTACTATGAAACTGCAAAACAAACATTGGGGTTGTGTAGCATGACCCTCCACATGTAAAGTTATGCAGTGACTGTGCTACGTAATTCTTGCGTTGAATGGCAAAGTTGTGCAACTGAACTCACTCCTGCTTGTGCAACTGCATGTACATCTGCATGCAAATGTGAGTGCATGCATATGCATGGAGAACCTCATTGCATGCAGAATTTTGTCATCTTGAATTGATTACAGTCATTCTGTATCAAACAAAAATATCCAGTGGCTTCCATTGGAGAACGTACACATGCATAAGACACCAATGGAATACTGGCCAAGGTGTACTTTGCCCTATGCTTTGGTGTCAAAGTACATTTTTGAGTTTCAGACCTGGTTCACACTCACACCTGGTAACCCTTGTGAGGAAACAGGTGCTCTTCCCATCAAATTAGCCCAGATGGGAGAGTATGTGAGCTGATATTGGTTGTTGGAAAGCCACTGTTCAGCTTCTATGGTTTGGGAGCTCCAAACTACCACTGTGAGCCTAAAACAACATTACCCGAAGCTTGCTGCTAGCCTCGGAGTGATGCCTGGAGAACTACTTATGTGGACTGGCTGGGACTGTGGGATTGGATTCCGCAAAAAACAATGAAATAGGATTGAATAAAAATAGATAAATTAAAAGAGCCATTGAGCACAGATTTGTGGCTTTGAAACAGTGTGCTTGATCAATGGCAAGCCTCTTAGCCAACTTTGCTGGAAAAACTCCACAAGTCATGCTTTCAGTGTATGGGGAATGCGCTTGCCAACTTCCTGACAGTTGTGCGCCATCATTGTGCAAATGCACTGTGGATTCAGAGCAACCCATGTGACAGGTGGTGTTTTGTCTTGCTCACCAGCATACGGTGTTTGCTTGCAAGGGAATGAGGTTTTCAGTAGCCGTCACAGGCAGGGGAGAATGACTTGGATGGGCCTTGGGCCATGTAGGCTTTTGGGAAGGGTGTGATTTTTGGTCAACGGATCATAACAAGAGTACTGTTGCCAGGTCTTGGCTTCAGAGGATGCTCCAGTCCCATTCATGGAAGGGAAAAAAACACAATTCTACTGAACCTTGGCCTGGCATGAAATTAATATGGGCCCCTAGACGTGAGGCTGTATAAAATGGATGGTGAAGTTTAAAGTGGTTGTATATGTATTGTATGAATGTGATGAATTTTGTGCCAAATTAATACGTGCCGTTTAAAAGAAAGGGGTCATTAGGAGAACCTATGATTAGAAACATCAGCTAGGAGAGCTTTTGCTTCTTCTTCATGCCAAGGCACTGATTTTTATGACTTTCCTGAGAAAGGGTGGATTGTTATGAACACTAGAACAGCTCTTCTTATGTTGTACCTTTTCAGACTCCAGGTATGAGTGCATGTGCATAGAGTTATAAGCTTGAGTCTGATCTTGGGAGTCGTGAGGTAAAAGTGTTGACCAAGATCCTAGATGAACTACTTAGTTAACTATATGTAACTCACTTAACCAGCGAAGGTTGTTTTTGGCAGTCTGTGTGGCTCTCAGGGAGTCCCAGGGTAGAAAGTGGACCCCCAGATCCAATGCAGTTGCCCAGCCCAGTTGCCTGGTCTACATAGGGTGCATCTCCACTGTAGAAATAATGCAGTTTGACCCCGCTTTAACTGCCATGGAGCCATCCTACAGAATCCTGGGATTTGTAGTTTTGTGTGTGGTGTAGTGATTTGAATGTTGGACTATGACTCTGGAGACTAAGGTTCAATTCCCACTGGGTGACTTTGGGCAAGTCACACTCTCTCAGCCATGGCAAACCTCCTCTGAACAAATCTTGCCAAGAAAACCCCAGGATAGGGTCCCCTTAGGGTCGCCATAAGTTGGAAACTATTTGAAGGCACACAACAACAACAACAACAACAAGGCACTAGTACTCTGATGGAGAAGGCTAAAGACCTTGTAAAACTACAAACCCCAGGATCCCATCAGATGCAGTTACAGCCCTTAAAGTGATGTCAAACAGTTTATTTCTACAGTGGAGAGGGCCCCTTGGTTTTAACCTTGACATCTTGCATTTTTTAAAATTTACAATCTTTTTAATGTGCATGCTGGACTAGAATACCAGTCTTGGGAGGGGAGGGAAAGACAGGCTAATAATAATAATAATAATAATAATAATAATAAATAGTTTGAGATAGCCTGAGAGCGAGGTAGCAGTATTGCACAAACACACAGCTGCCCACAATGATGCGGTTGTGGTTTTTCTTCTCTGTCCTGAACCTCCCCATGATGGAAGACTGACTGCCAAATTCCATGCATTACTGAAACCATCATGTGAGGGGTTGATGAACTCACAAAGGGCAACTTTCCTTGCTGTCATCGCCAAGCTGGCTGGACAGTGATCGATTTACAAGCAGCAAGGAGCCCAAAGAATATTTCCCACCAACCGTTGGTGTCCCTGGCTTTAACTTCTCGGAAGCTTCCCAGCCAAGGAATGTATTCTGGCTTTCCTTGCAAACCTCCCTCCCCTCTGCTTATGTTATAACTATCTCAAGATAAGCAAGTGTTGCTACCAAAGGTGTAAGATTAAGGGCATGGATCCCTATAAGAATTCTGTCCCCCCCCCATGAAATTGTTAACCAGTCTCCAAATTTCTAGCAGTGCAGAGCGACAGACATTGAAAAGGATTCATATGAATTGCTCTGATATTTGCTGTGTTTGCCTGTCCTTCATTGCTTTACCTACCTCTTTACTTTGAATGACTAAAGGCTATTTTGAAATGTTCATCTGAAGTTTTAAGTTACTAGAATGCTACAGATTTTGGAACTAAAGGGAAATTTCAAGATGGGGGCAGAATTTTTATATGGGAAGGCAATACTTGATGCTTCCCCATCTCCTTCTTCCCATTCTCTGCCTTTCTTCTTCCTTAAGCATCATCTTTTGTGGGGCAGAATCCCTTGGTTTGCAACCAGGAGATTTCTTTTGGGAATGAAAAGGAAATAAACAACAACATTGGACACAGTCACAAGTAGCTTTCTTTGAGAATGAAATTAGCGAAGAATTGCATCCCTAGAATATAGAGAAATGCTTGGTCTCTATATGTTGAAGAGAAAAAAATGTTTGATGATTATAATACACCCCATAGACAGGGTTGGTAGTGGTAACAGATTTAAAAGTGGATGAGGAATGGGTGCTGGAGATATGGGAAAAGTAGTGTATGCTTAATCTCTGTTTTTTGGCACCCTGAAATTATTACAACGGTTTGGAAGGTTATTGTATGTCTTATAGAATTAATCATGAGTTTTAGGATCCCCAAGGGACCAGCAGAGATTCTGTTAAATTACTTGGAAGGGGATAGGGGAAAATGTGGCCATCGAGTTGACAACAAATCTAATAACCACGTTGAGGATGTCTATAACTCTGCCCTGAAAAAAAGATTACTGCTCGATTGACTTCAGATCCATTTCCCCTCTGGATGTGAACCACTGCTATAAAGATAAAAGCAAAAATGCTCCAATCTAAATTTGGGAAGGAAAGTTGTGATGGGGGTGAATGTATAAAGAAGGACAGTGTTAATAGGGGTTGGACTAATAAAATTCCATGGGAATGGGAGACTTCTGCATTTTTTCTTGCCTTATCCTATTTTTTTTTTTTTTTGGGGGGGGGAAACCCTACACAACCCACTATTTTGATGCTTTTTCTTGCAGTATTCTACAATGCATTTATAGTATAGCTTACTTGAGGACCTTTTGGTTGTATTGGGTATGGGATTAAGCAAAAGGAGGAGGTGAATCTGACTCTTCTATATTTTGGAAGCGTATGTGCTGTGCACATCAAGGGTGGTGAAGGGGTAGGAACTCATGATGTTCCCCCAGGCAGATGGTTACCATCTTTATTTTTACACAATGACCATGGTTCAGTGGTCTATTTCTCCTGGAACCCACACTTTTTTGGTCATTCTCCCTTCCCCCTGCATTCTCTAAGGCACCTAAAAACCTTTTCAGGAGAGGCATCCTGGAGGGCTGCAATGGGGAGAGACAGAGAAGAACATTCTGATTCCACTGGTGTTCCACTAGATACTTAGATATATCATTGAATCAAGGCCAAATGATCAGAATGGCACTTCATCATGACAACTGCTGTTGGTTAGTCCCAACTAGAGTAGACCCACTGAGTCAGTGGTTGAATAGGGAGTTACCACAGTGTAAGTGTCAGTGTAGTGTAGTGTAGTGGTTTAAGCATTTGGCTGTGACTCTGGAGACCAGGTTTCAAATCCGTGGATATGGAGAGCCAACTGTACTTCCAACCGTTATCATCTCAGCATGGTTTGAGTGTTAGACCAGAGTTCAATTCCCTACTCGGCCATGAAACTCACTGGGTACCTTGGGCAAGTTACATTTTCTCAGCCTCAGAGGTAGACAAAGGCAAGCTCCCTGTGAACAATTTTTTTTTTTGCAAGAAAACCCCATGATAGGTTCACCTTAGGGCCGCCATAATTCAGAAGTGACTTGAAGACATAGAACACCACCATCAAAATACCATTGATTCTATAGGTCTACTCTATTTGGGACAAACCATAGAATTCATGCCATAATATTTGGGGAGTTTGGTGGCAACTGTCAGTCCAAGAAGGAGAAATACTGATAAATAACATACCCCTTCTTCTCAGAGTCTCCCTTCTCTAAAAACAAATGGCCTGAGATCTTGCACTGGGAGACATAGGTCTGGTATGTAGCTATATCTCTGTAGATATTTTGTTTGGTAAAACCCAGACCATTTCTATCTCATTGTTGAGTGGAGGGATTAGCAGGGACACATCTAGTGTTTTTCTGTAGCTGGATACACTAGAACAGGCATTTGCAGGGACCTCTGGGAGTCCTCCAGAGTTCCCTGCAGATAGAGATGGGAATAATATTTTTAAAAATCTGAAAAAATGGTCAAAAAGCATGTTAATGTCAAGAAAACCTGGGCAAGAAGAATAGTGAGAATCTAGCAACTAGAGAGAATCTTCGTACTTTTGGGCTAATCTTGTGCAAAATTCACACATTGTTGTTTTGTGCAGGAAACAGCATTTTCTGTGCAGGACATGATACTTTTTACATATAAATACAATTTCCTGAGCAGGAAAGGCTGTTTTCTGTGGAAAACAACTATATGCAAATTTTGTGCAGAAGTAGACCTGAATTGCGAATAGGCTTTGGAAAACTGCATAGTTTTCAAAGACTTTGTCACAGCAGGATTTTTTTTTTTTTTTGCTAAAATTACTCAACACCTCTTTTAAGAAGAAACTCAAGGCATATCTACACAGGTCAATTATATTGGTTTCCCTCTCATTTTCACCACAACCTGTCTACATGATGCAAGCTCAAAGCCCTGATTCATGTGTGGACTGTCTTCATGAAGGAAGGCTAGATCCACACCCAATCTGTCTTTTGTTCTTTGTTGTTAACTTTCCTCAAATCAATTTTGATCCATGGTGACCCTGTGGATGAGACATCTCGAAGACTCCTTGTCCTTCACTGCTCTGCTTAGATCCTGCAAACCCATATCCATTACCTCCCTAATAGAGTCCATCCATCTAGCATGCAGACTTCCTCTCTTTCTGTTTCCCTCCACCTTTCCCAGAATTATTGTTTTTTCCAAAGAGTCCTCCCTTCTCATGATATGTCTGAATTATGACAGCCTCAGTTTGGTCCTCTTGGCTTCCAGGGAAGTTTCCAGTTTGATCTGCTCGGGGACCCACTTGTTTGTCCTTTTGGCTGTCGATGGGATCTTCAGCACTCTTCTCCAGCCCCACATTCTCCCAAATGCATTGGTTTTCTTCCTATCATCTTTCCTGACTGTCCAGCTCTCACATCCATCCATGGGAATAGGGAATACAATGGCTTGTATGAGTCTAACTTTTGTGCTCAATTGTATATCTTTGCATTTAGGATCTTTTCTAGTTCTTTCATAGCCACCCTCCCCATTCTTAATCATCTTCTGATTTGTTGACTGCACTCCTCTATCCCTGGCTAATTCTGCCATATCCCTGGCTAAACTGGTGCAAAGAACCCTTGCTTTTTGCTCTGGATTTTCATGCAAAATCTGGTGCACTCCTTAGTGACACCATGTGGCTGTCTACACATGTCCTGCTATGCTACCTGCCACTGCCACCGGCATGAGTTGCTTCCTCTGAGGTCACAACAAGATGCCCATCCCTGTGCCTAGTTTCTGATCTCAGTGAGAGTAATCAAAAAGTGGGTTATGATAGCTTAAGTTGGATTTAAAGCTATCGTAACTCACTTAGAGGATGCCAGCCATGAAATTCCTACTTCTTCATTTTCTGAAGAAATGCAAAAGGGGTGTTTTCTCTCAGTACAACAAATTGTTTCAGTTTTTTTTAAAAAGATGAGAAGGTGGCAAAGTCCTATATTCCTCCCCCCTCACACTTCATTTTTCTTTTTAAAAAGAAATCATCACTGCCCAGCGCAGCCAGCTACAGAGCCAGGAGGCAATTAATCCTTAGATAGCCTTCAGCATTTCAGCCAGTTTTTGTCAAATGGAAATAACTTTTCATTGGTTTCTCTTTAACCGAGTGCCTCTTGCATTACACACGTTTTCTATAAATACACGACTTTCTAGGCAAGGGCTATTTGGATGGGTTCTGCAATATACAAGTGAGGCTGCAGAGAAAGAGAAGGAGAAAAGCCAAGAGAAGGAGAAAAGCCAAGTTAAAGGATTTGCCTGAAATAGCAGAGGCCTTGAGAATGCCTGACTGGGTTCGCTCAGAGAAGATCCCTTTTGATAATCAAGACCAAAGACGTCATTGCTTCTGCATCTCGCTGTAAGCTAAGCTCCAAAAGAAACTTGGACATGCAATGTTAGGAACATTTTTTCCCCTTTTTGCTCTTTTCCAAAACTATATTCAATTTGCTCAAAGTGACTAGCCTTCAAGGATCTGGCTGGATCAGCCAAGTTCAACTGGATGGAGTCTGGATGGAGGCGAAGACATTGTAGTTGGGGAGAGTTCTTTGAAAGGAGCCACTCTGGGTGTGAAGTTGCATGACTCTGCTCATTGGATAGATTTCCTGGGGCTGAATTGAAGTTCTGCAGAAATAATGTTGTTTGACACCGCTGTAACTGATATGGCTCAATGATATGGAATCTGGGGATTTGTAGTTTGTTGTGGGAACAGAGTTCTTCGATAAAGAAGGCTATCATAAAACTGCAAATCCCAGAATTCCATAGCACTGAGTCATGGCACATAAAGCAATGTCAAACTACGCTGGGCTCTTGTTATCTACCCAGGATAACAGGATCTCCCGTGGATAACAAAATCCATGGATGTTCAAGTCCCATTAAATACAATGGCATAGAAAAGTGGTGTCCCATATATAAAATGGAAAATCAAGGTTGGCTATTTGGAATTTATACTTTTTTTGGAATATTTTTAAGCTGTGGATGCTTGAATCCATGGATAAAAACATACGTGGATAAGGAAGGCCAACTGTACATTATTTTTGCATTGCAGCTAGTGGCAGAAATAAATACCCCATCTATCACTTTTCCTTTAAGTCCTGTCTTTGTTTCTGCTTCTACTGCCACACCAGCATGACAGCTTTGGGGCAGAATATTTTGGCCAGTCTAGACCCACCCTAGACTCTGGTATGTGTGTGAATGGCCAGCAGTTCTGCATGTGGAACTACTACATGATTGTAACCAATGTTTCCCGTACAGTCAACTGCTTGGCCATGGAAAACCACTGGGTGATGCTAGGTGAGTCACACACTCTCAGCCCCAGAAGATCTCATGATAGGGTCACCATAAGTTGCAAACGATTTGAAGTCCCACAGCAGCAACAACAAAACTGATATGGTAGGTATATTCAGTATCATATGTTACGATGTTTTGTGGTTGTATTTTTTCTCATCCCCATTGTCCAAAATAGCAACCATGGTTAGTTCTAACCAAACTCAGCCTTAGGAGGCTGAACTGAAGTAGAAATTTTAATCTAGTATTTTCAGATCTACAATATGAGAAGCTGGAGAGCTAACCCACACAAACTCGAACACTTCTTTGTTCTTAATTTCCCAGGTGAAAAACCATTAGATTCCCAAATGCATCAGATTACTATATTGGTTCCATTGGTATCTGCTGGGGTTTGGTTCCAGGATCCCTAGGGATCCCAAAATTCATGGATGCTCAAGTCCCATTAAATAAATAAAATTGTGTCCTGTATATAGAGTGGCAAAATCAAAGTTTGCTTTTTGGAATTTATATTTTGGAATATTTCCAATCCATGGATGCCTGCATATCCATGGATAATGGAGAGCCGACTGTATAAATACTTTCTTTACCTCATTGCTTATCTACTTAGGGAGATCTCCTTGACCAGGTTTCCATTCTGTTGCCTTTCACCCTTCTTCATACACAGTCCTTTCACCTACCTCATCTGGAGAGTCATTCGTATTATTTGTCCATATGGGATATAGAGACTAGTATGCATTGATATAATGGTTTCATGTAGCCCAGCTATGAGGCATCATGTAATGTAAAGACTCTGGATACCTGTAGCTGTTAAAAGATTTTGACCGCTGCTACCATCACCTGTGGAGACCCTGTTCCAGCTCCTTTGCAATGACACTGCGATTAATGCCACATGGACCAGGTGAATCCAGGTGTAGGACACTCACCTACAACTTATGTATGAATGGCATTGCTGCAGTAAGCCATTGTGTTAATTGTATTGTAGTGTGGAGAAATCCAGGTAACTTAATGTAATGGACAGATGGCTGGAAAGCCAAAATGGGGAAAGTTAGCACTAAAGCAGTTTTGATTGTGGAGAGTTACTTAGGAAAACATACAAAAATCAGCCAGGCCGGATGAGGTTGACCAGAGGGTTTTCCTTTCTCTGTTTTGAAGAATTAGGAAAGGAAACAGCAGACCCTTTCAAAGAAAGTTCAATAAATCTTAGGAAGGTAGGAAGAAGGTAGTGGTCCCAGATGGTTTGAAAGCAAAGGACTGTGCTATGGCCTTGGTGGAAGAAAAGGAAGGCTCTAGAAAATGGATTGATTTGTTAAAAAAGAAAAATCCATGTGTTGAGTAAGGGGTAAACATTATTCATGGCTCTAAAAAAAGCATGGATTGGGGAATGATTGGGAAGAAAACCAAAACCAAAACATATGATGGTTTACAACTGATTATTTCAAACTGGCAAGGCTTACGATTTAAACGCTGTGTAATTCAGATTTGAAGGTTTGTTTAGAGCTTTTAATACATTTTGAATTTTAATGCATAATTGGTTTAACTTTTAAAATTGTTTCATTGTGTTTGAAATTTTATATTTATACATTTTAATGCTTTTTGTTTTCTTTTAAATTGTGCTGTTTTGAATTTGCTGTGTACTGTCTTGAGATCCTATGTTGGGTTTTTAAGGTGGGCTTTGGGGTATTGGGCCAGTAGAAGTTACTTAGTTACACCTGTGTAACTTAGGGGGGTTGCAGACTGCCAGAAATAGTGCAAATTGAGTCTACTTTTAGGGTTAGTGCTAGGGAATCATGGGAATTGTTTTTTTTTCCCTGAGACATTGAGCTTTCTCTGTCAGAGAGCTCTGGTGCCACAATAAAATACAGTTCCCATGATTCCCTAACCCTAACCCTAAAAGTGGACTCAATTTGCACTATTTCTGGCAGTCTGCAACCCCTGTCTGTAGTCAAAGTAGAATATCAGGGAGCAATAATAGAACTAACCAAAGTACTGGAACCCTCTCCAAAATACATTCAGCACGTAGCTCTTTTAAAGTTTGGACTAAAATCCTCAGCTGTTATCAGAGAAGCCACTGACTGTCTCTCACCCAACCAACCTATCCTTGGCCTTCACTAGGAATGGAAAGAAATCTCATTTGACTCAATGGTCTTTACAGAAGGGGTGTTTTCACACTTCTCAAGACTTGTTGAGAGAAAATCCTTCTCCCACCCTTTGAGCGTTTGCACATTTGCAAGGCTTAGAAGGTGTTTTTGAGGAATCAAGTACTCCTCAAACTGCGCACGTCTTTTAAAATGCAGAAGGCTTAAATGTAGAGAATGGAAATATATATATATATACACACACACACACACACACACACATATACAGAAACACATTTTAGTCAAAGCTGCATGAATTAGATAAACTGTGCAAATAAGTAGACCAAGGAGGGGAAATGTTTACAAACCTTTGGTGTGCATGTCAGTCTGGGAAGGGGGAAAAATGAAATATACCAGACAAGGAGAAGAAGAAAATGCAAGTGGGATTGAGAGAAGTTCAGGAAATTGAGAGGGAGGGATTTTTGCATCCCTAGTTTTCAAGGTAAATTACTAAAATGTGCTCTGATTTCTCCCTTGCCTTTCCCTCTTCTCCCCATAGCCCCCCCTTGAGACCTGTCCATTGTTATGAACGGTTGGCAATGTGCCACAAAAATGCCATCACTTTCATGGACACCAGAGAGTTCAGCCTGGATTGGATACCTGCAAATGAGTCCAGCTGCTCCAACACTGCCCTGAGACTATCCCCTTTTGGAAAAGTTATCCTTGCTGGTCACTCTGTTGCTGAAACCTTTCCCCCAAAAAAGCAATTAGAGTATTGGGGAAATGGTTGGAATGGTCTGGCTCACATGACCCTCCAATATCTGGCAATGTTTTCCTCTCCCAACAAGTTACTCTAGCTCTACTGGATTCCCCCAAGTCAAGCATGGTTCACTGGCTCAATGCTAATTTGATCAGGATTTTTTGGAAACATGGGTTGAAAGGGAAAGGGGGGAAGCCCAAATTGATGTATCTTAAGAAAAGTCTAGCCTTTGGTGAAAATTATTAAAAGGGAGTTTAGCCTTGCTTTTACAATTCTCCCCCAGATCTATCACTCTATGTTCACCCTCAGATAGTGCAGTGTGTGTGGGGGGAAGATTTGTAGTTTTCTCTGGATTTTCCAGGTGTGTGATAAGTGTGGCCAAAAGGTTTGCACTGGCAGCAGAGGAGGAACAGGATGTGATGAATCCCCAAGAGCAGGAGGCTCAAGCGGTGCAATCACCATTTAAAAATGCTGCTTTATTTATGCGCATATCTGCATATAAGTATATCTGTTTGCTCTTACCTGCACTCTTCTGCATGTATGGATCCTTGACAGACAGAGAAAAAAGAAATGAGTGTTGTGTCATTGGAAATAATCCAGGGCCGCTCACCATTTTACACTGACATGACATCTGGATGGGGGAACATGTGGCTGCTTAATCCAAATTTGCTGTAAATAGCCTCCCTGTCACTTTTAATAGTACAGTCATCCCTCCCCATTCATGGACTTGGAGTCAATGGTCTCTCTCTTTGTGAGATGGCAAACAGGGAGGGACAAAACAGTGGCACGTGCCTGCACATGGCTTTGCATGTGCACCACATGTGCATGCACCATTATTTCCAATGGAACTTCAATATTTGCAAGTTCCCATTTTCATGGGGGGGGGGCCTGGAACAGATCCCTGCAAATTTGGAGGGCGACTGTAAACACAAGCCCCAGCGTCACTGTGAATCTGGAAAATCTTGGGGCACCCCAGATTTTACTGTATGGGATTTTACTGACCCCTGAAAAGACAGAAGTCAAAATGGTGGGTAGTTCCACCCAGCATGATGGAGAGGTATTTTCCATCTCAGATTCCCAGGAATCTCATGGTTTTATATATATATCACATATAGGCGTTTGGATGTGTGACCCATGGATGGCATCCCTATCTTACAGAAGTCATTGGCCTAAATCTAGTTCCAGCTAGAGCCATTTGAATCAATAAGCAGGGCTGACTTCCTTTTCAGAAGCCAATTCAATGGGTCAAACTCTAGTTGTGACTAGCAACTGGATGTAAGCCCTGGATTACATTTGTATTGGAAGAGATCACATTGTCTTACTATGTCTGGATGTAGTCTAGCATAAATACATGCTGGAAACATGGTGCCCTTATTTTTGTTTCCAATATAATACTCCTGTCATTGATTCAACAGCCATGCCTTGAGAACAGAAGCATCAGGGAAGTGCAGTGCGCATCGTACAACAACAAGCCTTTTATGGGTCGATTCTATGAATGGGAACCTTTTGCAGAAGGTAAGTGGAGGCAAATCTCTGTGTTTTACTAAAGTGGTGGCAAGAACCTTCCTAGTCTTCATTTGGAAGATTTTGGCTGGCATCCTCTTGGTGAGTCCCAACTAGAGTAGACCCATTCAATCAATTCATGGATGGTGAGTTCATGTGTAGATAAATGTGATGAATGGTATGGGTTTGCGCAAGGCCTTTCTGTGACTTTCACTGTTCTATGATGTTGTTTGTCTCTTTTTGCCTATGGGCAAGTGTTTAAATGACTAGTAACATGCATTTCAGTCTCCCAACATTTTCTGTAGCAGATGGTGGCCTTGATCCTATTTGACTCTTGGACTGTAAAGCTCCACCAGCTTTACCGAGATGAGGACCGAGATGAATCTCCAGAAAACTGGAAATACCCCCCTTTTGTTTTCCAAGTGCTATGCTATATTGTTTTGTTCTTGATTGTATATGTCTGATGTTCCACCCTTTGGTGAAAAGGGCATTATAAATAAACATTGCTGATGGTGATGGCTATCAGCTGGGCAATAGCATAAAGTAGGTCTGCTGGTGCACCCCCCCCCCCCCCAAGGATAGGGATGTAATTCTTCACTATAGTTCTTCTTGAAGGAAGCAACAAATCATTTAAGCAATTTTCTTCCTGCTGTGACAGTCTTAAAAAAAAACACATACAGTTTTTGAAACCTACCAGCTGTTTTGAGAACTTACTCTGTGCAAAATTTGCATGTTGTTGTTTAGCAGGGAAAACAAAATTTTCTGCACCGGAAACGGTAGGGGAAATATTATTTCCCTGTGCAACTGAACAGTTGAGTGTGAATGTTGCACAGGGTAAATATCCAACACATTTTCTTTGTAGGAAAAAGCATTTTCTGTGCAGGAAATAATAATGCAGAACATGCTGTTTTCTGTATAAAACAACTATAGCTTTCCCCCCGTATCTACGGTATTGGTAACCGCGATCACCTCTCATTCTTTTCTTCTCTAGGCTAAACATACCCAGCTCCTTCAGTTGTTCCTCATAAGGCTTGATTTTCAGACCATTGACCTTCTTGGTTGTCCTTCTCTGGGCATGTTCCAGATTGTTGATATCCTCCTTCAGTTGTGGTGCCCAGAACTGGACACAGTATTGCAGGTGAGGTCAGAGCAAAGCAGAATAGAATCGCTATTATTTCCCTTGATCAGGACACTATACTCCTATTGATGCAGTCCAGAATTGCATTGGCTTTTTTGGCTGCTGCATCACACTATTGACTTACATTTGGCTTGTGGTCTACTAAGACCCCTAGTTCCTTTTCAAATGTACTACCTTTAAGTGAGGCATTACCAATCTTATATCTGTACATTTCATTTTTCCTGTCAAGGTGTAATATCATATATTTATCCCTGTTAAAATTCATTTTGTTTTGTAATTCATTCAGCTCCTCCTGCCCGGCTTTGGCTATTATGGGGTCCATGGGATGCAACGTATTGAAATGAAGCTGCAGATAACAAACACTATGTATTGGAATGAAGTTGTAGAAACTGAAGCTATCTTGGATAGCTCCTTCAAACTTCTGACTGAACCCTAAAGTGAATTCACTGCCTTTCCAACTTGGAAACACTCCCTCCCCATACATTTAAAGGCCCCAAATCAGGAAGCTATGCATTGGAAATTGCTTTGGAAAGCTCACGGCTGTGTACTTAGGGAGAGATTTAATTAAAAAATTCATTACTGTCGTTGATTATTTTCTCTTTCTCCAGAGCACTGGCAGGGTGTTCTTGCACATTTCTAAAGCACCAGTGGCACTTTATTGCTATAGATTTCCTCTGAGGATGTGTTAAAAAAACATTTGCAGGTGAACACTTGGCACCCGTTGACAAGGATTACAAATCAACTAGCCATCTATTAGAGGACGGAAGTCATTTTTATTCCCAGCTTTATGGCAGAGGGAGAGGGAAGTTTCTTCCTTCATGGCTTGCAAAGAGTAGGTGGAGAATAGACGGGTTGCAATTTTTCACAAAACCTGGAGCTCAGCAGTTTTCAATAGGCATTGAATCCTTTTAGCTTTCCCCTTTGGGTTGCAACTTGGTGGCACTGTTCTAGAATGGTTCTGGTTCTTCTTGGAAGGGTGGACTCAGAAGTGATGTTGGAGGATGCCTGTTTGACATCCTAACCATCAGTCCCCCAGGATTTGGTTTTGTTCTCCATGCTATTTAACATGTAAATACAATTTCTAGAAGAGGTTATTCACTCTTCTATTGTTGCTGTTGTTGTTATGTGACTTTGAGTCGTTTCCGACTTAGGGCAACCCTAAGGCGAAGTCATCATTTCAGATTTCCTCTCTGGGTTGGGACCTGGTGGCACCATTCTAGGGTGGTTCTGGTTTTTCTTGTAAGGGTGAAGTCAGAAGTGATGTGGAGGAGACATGTTTGACATCCTAACCATTGGTCCCCCAGGGCTTGGGTTCATTCCCCATGCTATTTAACATGTAAATAAAACTTCTGGGAGTCTGGGTGTCACCAGTATACCCCACCTTTCTGTTGTTGTTGTTGTGTGCCTTCAAGTTGTTTCCAACTTATGATGACCCTAAGGTGACTTTATCATGGGATTTTCTCGGCAAGATTTGTTCTGAGGAGGCTTGCCATGGCCTTCCCCTGAGAGCATGTGGCTTGCCCAGGGTCACCCAGCGGGTCTCATGGCTGAACTGGAGATCGAACCCTGATTTCCAGAATGCTAGACACTCAAACCACTATGCTACACTGGTTCTTTAGAAGAAGAACAGAAAGAAGCTTAAGGGAAAGCAGCCTTCTAAACAACAGGCTATGACTACTGCCTGCATGTACACACACACACACACACACACACACACACACACACACAGGAAGAGTGTATTGAATGCACCAACTGCTTGGCTGAACAAGATGGCCCTAGGGAACCCTAGTCTAGGCCATGTGGTAATTATACAGTGATGATAATTGGTTCCATACCGTGGGAGCCACTCATTGCTCCTGCCACCACACCTCCTCTGAGCAATAACAGCATAATGTGTGTGCTACTTTGGAGACCTCCTCCTTCCCACAATTCACTTGCAATGACTCATTCTCTATGGTGCCAGCAAAGAAAGCTCATGGGCTTCAGTATTGAATGACTACCATTTCTATTTCTCCTCTCATGAACAACACCGTTCTTTGTGGGAAGGGTTGGCGTTTACACCTCATGTTTGCCTTGGAAACTCTTGGAAGGGCACCTAACCCATAATTTACAGCCAAGCCCTAATGATGGAGTTAAGAATAATTTTACCACCTTCTTGAAAATAAAAAAAGCATGGTGTATGAGAGTCTATGTTATATGTTCTGTTTTATTTCTCCCTCGTTCACCGTGGTGCAGCTGCAGATTTAAACCACGTTTTTTATCTGCTACTGCTCCAATACAAACTCTTGTCTTGATTTTTTTTTAGAGGTCGTATTTAAGGAAACTTGAACTGTATCAATTTAGAGTCTATAACGGAGAATAGTAGTTTATATTGGAACGGTGGAACCTCCGTGTTGGTGGAAGGGAGAAGGGAAAGTTGGGCCTTTGAAAACTGATGAGTTTGTAAATTTTGAGCTGAAAAAATGAACAACGTGGAGGGGAATTGATAGCAGGACAAGTTATATTTTGAGTGGATTCTTCTAATGTCTTCATGAACTGAAGATTTGGGGTAGAGGTGGGGAAACCTTGACCTTCCAGGGCTGGTTTCCTTTTGGTAACCTATCATAACTCTCAAATGTCTTGCGTTGACAGGTACTATTCCTGGTTAATCTTCTATTATCCTACTTTTTCAGCTACTTTTAAAATGTCTTACGCTTTCTGCTTCCCATTTTTCTCTTTTGTCGACACAGTGGTTTCCAAACTTTGTTCCTCCAGATGTTTTGGACTTCAGCTCCCAGAATTCCTGACTGTTGGCCAAGCTGGCTGGGCTTCTTGGAGTTCAAGTCCAAAACACCTGGAGGACCAAAGTTTGGGAACTACAGCTTACTTCAGTTGCTGCAAACTGAGTGCAAAAGTGGTTTTAATTCAGTTTAACTGAGCAGATGGAGAAGAGGGAGCAGAATCTTACCCTTCCCAGTTGGATCAGGCAAAAGCAAACTGCTGCAGTCTCTCCTAGCTTCCTCATTCATAACTTTTGCCATGTTGGCCACACACTAATGTTTTCTTGGGTGCATGTGTCCTAATCAAATATTGGAGGATATGACATATTCATGTACAACTTAGGGCTATAGGCCCAGGTGTCTGTTTATGGACGTTGAACAATGAACTATTCATAACCTCCTCATACAAGATCCAAACCTTATTACCCTGAGGCAGCTGTCAAACCAAAGGTTGTTGACTGGGCAGGAAGTGTGGAAGCGAGGTGATCTCACAACACCAGTCCTGGCTGCAGTTTTGCAGCTGGAGGAAAAGAAGTGAAATAACTCATCCAGAAGTCAGTGGCCTTGTGGAGACACTGTTATGGAGACAGTGATCGCCGCTAGCTATGTGAGTATTGCTGGGTGCTTAGTTTTGATTTCAGAGCAAAGTGATTTGCAATGGCCTGGCATCAGAATGGGAAGTCTCAGGATCACTCCAGGGCTAGGATATTCCAAGCTGACCCTGTCTAGTGTAGGAGACAACTTCCATGGCTCAATGCTACAGAATTCTGTGAATTGTAGTATTGTGAGATATGGAGCCTGCTCTGTCAGAGAGCTTTGGTGCCACAACAAATGAAAAATCCCAGGACTACATAGCAATGTGCCATGGCAGTTAAAGCAGTGTCAAACTGCATTTTTCTGCATTGCAGATGCAACCTAGGTCTCCTTCCTATGCAAGCTTATGCTACAACTTCTTTCACTCAAGTCAATTTCAAAGGTGCTACAAGATCCCTTTGCATCCAGGTAACAAAGAGCAAAACTCCATGCTTGAGTTTAGTTCTTTCTCTTTAAATATGATTATAAATTAGGGGGTTGCAGACTGCCAGAAATAGTGCAAATTGAGTCCACTTTTAGGGTTAGGGTTAGTGCTAGGGAATCATGGGAATTGTTTTTTTTTCTGAGACATTGAGCCTTCTCTGTCAGAGAGCTCTGGTGCCACAATAAAATACAGTTCCCATGATTCCCTAACCCTAACCCTAACCCTAAAAGTGGACTCAATTTGCACTATTTCTAGCAGTCTGCAACCCCCCTTAGTTATAGGTGAAACAGACCTAGCTCAGGAGAAAGTTTAGAAGGTACTGAAGGCAACGTTTATTCCCTGTGCTGTCAATTCGAATATGTGCCCCTTACATGCTAACATAACACAGAGAAGAACAGTGAACCAGTGCAGTGTACTTTCCAGAACTGTATTCTTTCCTAGCACATACCTCATTTTTTCTTCAGGGCTGGTCAGTAGCAAAGTTTTTTTTTTCAATTTTAATTTTTGAAGTGTGGATTTAAGACATTTGCTTTTTTCTCTGGATGATGGCTGTTTCAGTGTGTTGTTGTTGTTGTTGTTGTTGTTGTTGTTGTTGTTGTTGTTGTGTGCCTTCAAGTCATTTCCCACTTATGGCAACCCTAAGGAGAACCTATCATGGGGTTTTCTTGCAAGTTTCTTCTTAGGGGTTTTTGCCACGGCCATCCTCTGAGGCCAAGAGAGTTGACTTGAAGGTCCACAATAACATCCTAGTTTTTAAAACTGCAGAAAATGCTTTCAAATTTTTGTTGTTGTTACATACCCTTGAGTGGATCTCGACCCATGACAACCCTGTGGACAAGACGTCTCCAAGACTCCCTGTCCTCCACTGAACTGCTTAGTTCCTGCAGACCTATACCTCTGAGCTCCTTAATAGAGTCCATCCATCTTGCATATGGCCTTCCTCTCTTTCTACTTCTCTCTACCTTTCCTAGCATTAGTATTTTCCCCAGTGAATCCTGCCTTCTCATGATGTGTCTGAACTCTGAACTATGACAGCCTCAGTTTTGTCATCTTGGCTTCCATGGAGATTTCTGGCTTGATCTGCTCCAGGACCCATTGGTTTGTCTTTTTGGCTGTCCCCCTCTTGTTTTAAAGTAGAAGAAAGGTCTGTCTCCTAATTATTCTGAATGCAAATATCTGCTCTAAGGGTCAGCAAAGTGAAGATGCAAGGGTGGAGTATCCCTGCAGGATAGGGAGGGTGCAGGAATGAGAGATGTGGAACAGATATGAACCATGTCTTTCCTGAGCCCTGAAACACAAGAAGTCTTTTAAAACCTTGACCAGATTGGAATAAGTGATGTGATTTTGAGTCCCTAGACAACTATTCTTCAGAACAGGGAAGCCACAGACACGTTTTCAGATGGCTCAATGCATTGGCTGTGTTGCACATTTAAGTCTTCACATCTGTAGAGAAGACGCAGTAAGGTAATCCATGATGGATGCTTCCCATGGGCTTATAAATTCTTGGCTCAGATAGGAAAAGCCATTTCTGAAAGTGCTGATGTTGTGTTGGCTTGCCAAATCTTGGCTTCCACCACGACCGTTCATTTTAGGATGTTTTTGCTATTTGTCCATTGACTTGCGCCAAAGCATCCCTGTCCCAGTGACTTCAAGCTAGGGGCCAAAATTAAGAATTATCTCATTAGTTGCAATTTACTTTGAAGAAAATAATTTGAGTTGGTGGCCTGGCAGATGTTTGGACAACCTACGTGCTTATCTCAAAAAGTAACCCATCTGGACTGTTTTTCATCCAGCTGTAAGTTATTACTTCCAAACCTACCAGCTGCTTGAAGGCTCTCTTTCTCATGGCAAGAGAATCTTTTTTTCCCTTTTCCTCACTCTTTCCTCCACCTGTTTGAGATTTTTTGTTTTATTTTATTACTGGAGGGTCTTTCTTTTTGTTCAAGAGGTGGGGGAAAGAGGATTAACAAGCATTGAAGTCTCTATTGTAAATGCTTCCAGTTTACTCGACTATAAAACAATTTTGTTGTTCCCACATTATGTGAACTACCATTTGTGATGCTGGATAGGCCAAAGGGCAAATCAAACAAAATAGGTTGGGCAATAGAGCAAATGTCTGGATTCTTCTAACAGGGGAAGTTACAGCTCCTTATTATGCAGAGGCATTCACATTTTAATTTTATTCTTCTGAGCTAATAACATTTAGGATAGGGGGAAAATTCTCAGAATTCAGGACCAATTAAATGTAAGGGCAGAAACATGAGTGGAGTAAGGCAACTTTCAAGGGGGAGAGGATAAACAAAAAAGTTAGGGAGGCAGAAAGGTTTGACCATAGATCATTATTAAAGAGGTTCCAACATTGTGATGGATAATAACAAAAACAAACTGCAATTAATGCATTGCAATTATAAAGTATATTGTGAAGCTTCCAAATGAAGAAAATGAATTTGAAATACAATCTTTTCCCCATGCAAAACTGGTGTGCAAACTAAATAACAGAGACAAGAAAGTACATGCATATTGAATATATTTAAGCTGTCCTGATTTGTCATGGAGAGTCCCAATGAATTCTCTGTCCTCCTCCCTTTTCAACACCTTTTAAAATGTCCTGCTTTCTCTCTTTCCATTTATCCCTGTGCCCTCAGCTTACTTCAGCTCTGAAAAACAAGAGCTTGACTACATTGACCAAAGCTCCTTGACTCACCTCATATCTGGTACAATAAGTTCTTATGATGCACTCAGAGAATCTGCTTTTTTAAGCAATTAATTCGGCTTAACAGAAATGGTTATTTACTTTTACTGGGCCACCAGGGAAGGGACAATGGAGTGGTGGTTTATCTGGACATGTTTAGCTGGCACCGTGTCAACCGGGGGCAGCTCTGAAGAGTAATGCTTTGGATCAAGAGGGCCAGTGTCCATGCGCCCTGAATTCAAAGTGCAAAAGCAATTAAATATTAGGATTAGATATTTGGAGCATATCAGATGATACCACAATCCCTTCTGGCTCATAAACATGCTGGTCAGATACATGATGGTAACTTGAGCTCAAATGTGCACATGTCTTGCTTTGGTTTGCATGGGTGACTCCTATACCCACTGTGATTCTCTAGATGGAGGGAAGAGAAACAAGGTAAAAATGATATTAAGAGTAATAATAGTTGCTGTTTTTGTTACTTTTCCCAGAACTGGATACCGCCCTCCAAAGTCAGTCTTAACATAACTGGAATGATAGAGTCATAGAACTATAGAGTTGGAAGCAACCATAGAGTTGCTATGCAGGAATGGACAACTAGAGCACTTGCAAGAGCTGCCCATCTCCAAAGAAGGAGAGTCTATCACCTTCCAAGGCAGTCTACTCTAGCTCTTCCTGTCAGGGCATTCTTCCTAATATTTAGGTAGAATCTCTTTTTCTGTCATTTCAATTTAGGGTCTTAGTTTCAAGAGCAGGAGAAAACAAGTTCATTCCACCTTCTACACTAGATCTACCTTCAAAAAAAAAGAGAGGCAATCTTACATTATTTCTCTCCCCCTCTTCTTATCTGCAGCCCTGCTGGACTCAAAGATCACACTCCCTTGTGTGGGATATGTGAAGCCAGTAAGCCTGTAAAATTTTAATTGGCTTCATTTGGTTAGGTCAGTTTTGCAGCCAGTCTACCGAGCCAGATAATCAAGAATCCCAGATGACAGAAGTTGTGTGTAAGCCAAATATCATTCTGCTGCCTTTTACACCCCATATGTACCGTATTTACTGGGATTACCCAATTAGGAAGAGGTCTGATGTGATATAGCATCCTTGCAAATGGGAATCTACACAATAGCTTAAAGCTACATTTTCCCTTGAACATGCGTGATTTGCTCTATAGTCCTGCAGTTCCTTTGGTTGCAGTTATGACAAGTCTCCTTGTGGAAGTTATCAGTGTTGACAAAAAGAAAAAAAGAAGCAACATCAGAAAAACAAAAGGTGTTATGGCCATGCAAACCTTTCTCTAAGCTTCTTTGATTGATGTTTTTAAAACCTATCTTTCCCCCCCAAACCTTGAGCACAAGATGCTATCTTGGTGGAGTTGAGCATTGCATAATGGCCTTGATTCCTGGTGGCTACCCACTACTGAAAATACCCTGCTCTACTTACTTGCATAGAAGCTGAAATTAGGTGCTAGGCACATGGTAACAAAGAAACAATTGAAGATAGAGGTGGCTACTTCCCAATAGTGGGTTATATTAGATTGCTGCAACCCACTGGGGGCCACATTGAGAACTGGGTCTTGGGGGTTATAAGCAGGTGTCTTTGGCCAGAGTCCATATGATTGTGTAAATCCTGTTGCACAAGCAATTCTATTTTTTAGAATATTGCACAATGGTGGTATCATGGGTCCTGTCTGCAATAGCAGAGGGCAGTCCAGAGTATCCCTTGTTGCAAAGGCCCTCTATTCTGATGCTGGGGAATTAATCACATGTACATCCCACTGATCTACCTGGTGCATCTGGTACTGTTGTGGGTCACTTCGCTTTGAGGTCAGAACAAAGCACATGGCAAGGTACCTCGTTCTGACCTCAGAATGAGCAACTGGTAGCAGCAATGGATGTGCTAAGCAGCTCAGTGAGACACATTTTGAAACAGCCACCTGGCATTGGAACGGAGCACTCAGGATCACCCCCCCCTTAGGATGTCACCCAGCATGGACCACACTCCCGACACCCCTTAGTGACACCCCTGCAAAAGGATAGTCCCTTTCACAGACAAGCACTCTGTAACACATCCCTTCAAGTACTTGCCAGACTTTTGCACAACAATGCAAGTCCAGTGGAGCTATGCTGTTGTTATTTTACACTACACAATGGTGAACAGGATTTGGCCTCAGTCAGCTCTAGCTGGAGATACAGCAGGGATCTTTGCATGTTTGTATCTGCCACAGAGCCCTTCTGAAGCAGCAGTTAAGCAAAGCAGTTAGGATGGGTGCTGAGGCTTTCACTCCATGCAAGTTTCTTCTGTCAACACTCATGATAATGGTACAAAGAAAAGGCAGTGGAGGTGTGTGTGTGGGGGGGAAACTCCTCTTTGTGATATTCTTGAATTGTGGGAGAAGGTCCTGAGAAATGTCACCATAAAGTACCTTGGGCACTTCTGATCTAAGAGTTCAACCACCTGTCAACACGATCCCAGCCTTCCCTTTGTACAATGGCGTCCCTTTCTTCCTCTTCTGAAACGCTTTGGAAACAAACCTCATGGGTGCACTGAACAAACGCGTGCCTTTCTGTGGCTGAACACAGCTGTGCATTAGAGCAGGCAATTATCATTAATCTCTGTAAGTGATTTGTAGGTTGATGTTAAGGGGAGGGTTAAGTTAGTTAAGGTTTCATTAACCATGCCGTGAAATACTGGAGGCCTGACTTCATGCTGTTAACCAAACGAAGGCTTCACTGAATGGATCCAGATGGATGTGGTGATGTTGTTGTAGCCATAGTTTCTATGACTTGTGTGGGCAACACTTGAAGGAATGAATGATTGACAAGGGATATCAAGAAGTGCTTATGATGTGGAAATGGCTGTACTGAGAATAGTACATTTTTTTAGGGTGGGCATTTGAATAGTCTTGTGCTTTAATGGTGAGAAATTTAATCTCTTTCAACATGTGTTTTGTACATAGTTTGGCTAGTTCTGGATCACTTTCCAATGGAGCCATTAAAGCAAAATTTCTGCTGCCATGGCTCAGAGTCCTGTTGATGTTTTACTCATGCACACATTCCCCTATGGCAGCAGGTGGGCAATTTTGACCAATGCAATGCCAATTTTGACCAATGCGCCTGGGCAATTTTGCCAAGTGATTGGGAGATCCATTTTTCAGCTGAAATGAGGAGTGGTGAATATTCTTCCCATCCTTACTGCCTCTACACCTTTTAAGGAGCCCTTTGATTCTTTAAAATCAGCTTCCTGATGCTTTGCAAGACAGAACTCTTGACTTGTTCAAAACCATGCAGGATTGTTAAAAAATAAAATAGTACATGGTAATGGCTTTGCCAGATTTGACCACGTACTTTTTCCTGCAGTGAAGGCATGAGAGAGTGCAAACCAAAATCTACACCCAAGGCAATCCATTTTTCATGCAGAGGCACGTCAAGCAATGACACGTTATGAGTAAAACCACTTTTGAATATAGAGCCATTACCCAGAGCTATGACCAATTCCTGTGTAGTGCTTTCATGAGAAATGAGTGAAGACATTACAGCTCAGAGGAGCCTCTGTGTGCATGTGTGTGCATAATTGAACTAACAAAGGTAATGCACCAGACTAGTGCTGTTAATCTTTGGAGATGTTCTGTCAGCAAAATCAGAAACTTGGGAAGGCTAGCTTTCTCAGAATATTACCTACAAATGCCTAGAGAAGTATTTTTTCTAGGAATTGCTAGGTCCTCCATCGCAACTTTCGGAGGACCTAGAGATTTCTAGAGATAACATATTAATCAAATCCATGAATAATCAAATCTACAAAAGTCAAAACCACAAATGGGGAGGGCCAACTGTATATCCTGCTTCTCTATCTGAGGATCCCAGGGTGACATACAATAAGGCAAATCAATGGGACCATCTCTTTGGCTGGATCTTGGCCAATGCCTGCTGGGAGATTCCATGTCAGTGGAGCTGTGAATCCATCCTGAACTTTAAAAGATGTTTTGCAAGCGGCCAAACTCCATTCTCAAAATAGGCTCAGTCCCTTGGATAGCTCCCTCTGACACAGGAACCACCAGCTGCCCCACCTCACCCCCCAATAAAACCTTTCTGAAGCACTTCTCTTCTCTCCATACTTTGCAACACAGGGGAGGCTCCGTGCTTTTAGTATCCCTATTATTTATTTCATAATATCGGCATAAAAGGAAACCCGATCTCCTTTGAAGTAACTCTTATTTATCCTTTGCTCTTGAATATGTGTGCAGAGAGAGGTATTTATTTATTTGACTGAAAATGTATACCCATTTACTAGCCTTAAAAGGACTTCATCGGCACTGCCCTTGAACAAATGTTTACCATTCATTCTTTTATAGAAGGAGTGTTTGACTCCTACCATTCAGCTGCTATTAGGACTGATGCAGCTGTGAGTAAATTTAACACCATTTTTATTTATATAATACAGATTTGAGAGGAATCATATGGATCCCCCACCCAGAACCATACAATTACTGCCTACCGACTAGTAGACAGACGCTGATAGGCATCTGAAAATGGATGCCATATTCAGGGTGAGGAGCATGGGGAAGGTTTCCCATAAGTGAAACTGAAGTATGTGAGACTGTCGCTTAAGCACTTGTTGGAAACGTATAATAAAGGATAGGTCTAGTTTCAGTGATAAAATCTAGGCCTAAACAGAGGAGGAGAAACCATTCTCCCTACCCTGAAATACATTAACATGTGAATGAAGAATCCATTAATAGCCTGCTGTGAAGAGATGTGTCAGGACAAAGTGAGGTAAGAGTCGGAGATAGTCCGTACCTGCTTCTTAGAAGTAATTTAACGCAGCCTCTATTCTGCTGCCAAGATCTACTGGCACACCTCTTTACGCTATCATATCACTTTATTAAAATAGAAACAGTAAACTGTTTTTTAAAAAGGCTTAACAGCCTGCTCTGTTGAGTTTTTGGAATCAGCTTTCTTCTCAGTGCCTCCTGCTTTGAGAATTGAATGGGGGAAGAAAAGATCTGTCATGTCCGATCCTCTGCTCATTTCTGTCCCCAGAATATCTTTACCTAAATCCCCTGCTTAAGTATCTAGTATAGGCAAAGTCCTCCCTGAGGGCTAGTCTGGCCTGATCTAAACAACTTGGCAATAACACTGAGTGAAGGAGTGCGATGCTGAAGAAATGTTTACTGTAGATAAACAGTGAGATGTTGGAAGATAAAAGATCAAGGGCTCCTTTTACAGAACAAAGGAAGCGATAGTACTCTTCTGTTCCAATGTAGACTCAGCCCTCCACATTTGTAGCTTCAACTTTTGCAGATTTGATGATTTGCAAATTTGAGTAATATGTTCTCTCTAGGAATCTCTAGCTCCTCCAGTGTGACTATGCCAGAAGGAGTCATACAGGAGGACCTAGAAATTCCCAAAAATAACACTTCTTTAGGCATTTGTAGGTCCTCCAATGTGATTCTATGATCAACTTCCAGTGGATGTTGGCCACTGAGTTGTGCTGGAGGACCTAGAGAAGTGATTCCCAAACTCTGGTTCTTCAGATGTTTTGAACTTCAGCTCCTATAAGCCTCAGCCATCTTGGCCAATGGTCTGGGATTCTGGGAGCTGAAGTCCAAAACACCTGGAAAGCCAGAGTTTGGAAATCACTGCCCTAGAGGTTCCTAGAGAGGTGTTATCTCAGGTTTAAAAGAGCTGGATTTTTATTGGTGGTTTTCCCACTTTCATGGGGGTCCTGTGCCCCTAACCCCAATGAATGCAGAGGGCCTACTGTACTATATTCAGACCTCATCTGGAACCCTTTGTTCATTTTTGTGTGCCACAGTTTAAGGGTGATATCAAGAAACTGGAACATGTTCAGATGAGGAACTACCTGGGGAACTGGGTATGGTTATCTTGAAGAAGGGAAGACTGAGAGGTGATATGGGCTCTTGTTGCTGTTGTTGTTGATGATGATGATGATGTTATGCTGTATCTTTCAGTCAACTCTGGGCATGTCCACAGGGGTCATTTACATCAGTTTTCCACCACCCCCATAGAAAGTCAAGGACAAGGAATCTTGGAGACATCTCATCCATAGGGTTTCCATGAGTTGAAGTTGACTTGAGGGCAGCTAACAACAATATAAAATGCCAAAACCAAGGTTTGCTTTTTGGAATTTACTGTATATAGTTTCAAGCCATGGATGGTTGAGTCCATGGATGAAGAATCTGTGGGTCCAGAGGGATGACTGTATTATGGATTGTGTCTCCTAGCACTCACTGTCTCTAATCATAGGATGAATATCATCACAACTGACCAGATGTGGCTATGTGATAATGCCACTGCTGGTAAACAAAGCTCATTCAGAGTGAGGGCAATGCTGTACAATACAACTCCCCCCCCCCCCGGCTCGTATCTACCATTAGGAGCAGAGTCTTATCAAAAAGTTCGCATGGATCCAACCATGAGGACCGAACACATGTTAATAATCTTTGCTTTAATCATTTCCTTGTTTGTGAAGAATTCCCCAATGTCAGAGCTCACATATGGTAAAATAACTATAACCATTAGGTCTCTCCTCTTTTCTCCAGATGTTTTCACTGATCTGTGGGCTTGCGTAGCAACATACAATGTATTGTGAATCTTTGGAGCTTTCTCCTATTTTATTCTAGAGATATTGCACTGCATTTCTTTCTTTCTTTCTTTTTTTAAAGGCCAGCTGTGCTTATCCCTCTGAAACTATAATACAAAATTATTTTAATGTTCAGCAATTTGTGTCTTGGTTTTCTTCTGAAGGGAAAGAAGATATATATATATATATATTGTTGCAATCAAGGAAAGTAAAGTTACTCATCTTAACAAAGGGATCTTGATGGGATGATTGAATATGCAGAGTTTGGTCTCCATTGTCCAGTATTGAGTACTGCCCTTACAGAATAAATGTCCAATATCCAAATAAGCCACTCCTGCTAAGAGCATTAAGGAAATAAAAATAAGAAAATCAGCCAAGATGCCTTTAAATCCTGCATTTGCCTCATCTTGTTGTTTTATGAATGAGCCAATTTTCTTTCCAGATTACATCCCGGAGCAACAGGTAACGCAAATGCAGATCCTTGGCGGGTTTTGCAAGTTATTGTTCGGAAAGGGGTCCTGAAATGTGTCGATTTTAGTAAATTTGTGGGGGCAGGAAGGCATTCTTTTATTGGGCAGCAGGAGGCCAAGGCAAAAGAAATGAAAGAAAAAGTAGTTATGAGGATCTTTTTGTATCATAATTGCTGCTGAAACAATAATGTGACAGGTCTGGAAAAAGATCACTCAAAACTGTTTGGCTAGGTTTGAGCCTCCGCTTTAGATATCAAGTATAAAAACAGACCTCAAAGAACAGAGCCTGGGTTTTTCTCCCCATGGGGGTGAAAGGATCTTTTTAAAAGCTGGTGACATCATTGGCGTTGGAAATCATATATAGTGGGTGCCTTCTTTTTCCAAAAAGTCTTCCTTTGTGTTGGTATCTTTTTGAGAAAGGGTCAGCTTTGTGCATGTAAACAACATTAATGACAATTTACCACCAAACATTCCTGCTAAGCAAGATGAGGTCTCGAACCATCTGTTGAATGATTTTGGGTATTTTGAACCAGGGTTGCCAAAATGACTCACCAGGCAGCCACCAACCCGGGGCAGTCAAAATTTGACTGGGTTAGAAGGCCAAATTCCATACCCAGCAAATGCCCAGAAACTTCAAGCCACATTATTAATCCAGGGGAAAAAACTTAGAATAAATCATCACTTTTAATGGTGATGGGTGGAATGGATGGCAAAGCAATGGTTGGTTTAGTGGTTGGGTGTCATGTTTGGAAACCATAATGCCCACTGAGGAGTGACTTAGGGAGCTGGGTATGTTTAGCCTGGAGAGGAGAAGGTTAAGAGGAGATATGATAGCCATGAAGGGTGTCATATTGAAGATGGAGCAAGCTTGTTTTCTGCTGCTCCAGAGAATAGGACATGCACCAATGGATGCAAACTACAGGAAAAGAGATTCCACCTAAACCTTAGGAAGAATTTCCTGATAGTAAGAGCTGTTTGACAGTGAAAGATGCTGCCTTGGAGGGTGGTGGAATCTCTTCTTCTTTGGAGATATTTAAACAGAGGCTGGATGACCATTTGTCAGAAGTGCTTTGTGTGTTTCTGCATGGTAGAATGGGGTTGAATTGTATGGTCTTTGGGGTTTCTTCCACCTCTAGGATTTCATACTCAGATGTCAGTCAGAAATTGAGTCTGTTGTGCTACTTTGGGGTAAAACTGTATACATTTTTGCAAATGAAATGTAGCCTGGTTAGGTTTGCCAGACCCCAGGGTCTGGCCCTTCTTTTCCAATTTTCAAGGCATGGGGAAGGAATCGCAGGGTGAGAGCACTATATTGAAAGGTACGTGAATATTTATTTTCCTCATTTCTTAGATAAGGTGGTTTCCTCTTTTGTTAGACAGGGCCAGTCCCCACTTAAAAAAAATTGCTAATTTTTTCTAAATTTTGTGCTGGTGAGTGTGTGTGTCCATGTTCTAATTCATTTGAATTATTTTTTCCCCATTCAGGCTGGGTCCGCACTGCAGAAATGTTATTACCTTTAAAGCCCTACATGGTTTGGGTCCAGGACCTCCTTGTCCCATACAATCTGCCCTCTACACTCAAGTCCTCTGGGGCTGCATCCGCACTGCAGAAATAATCCGGTTTGACCCCATTTTGACTGCCATGGATCAATGCTACAGAATTCTGGGAATTGTAGTTTATTGTGGCCCAGAGCACTCTGACAGAGAAGGCTAAATGTCTCACAAGACTATAAATCCCAGAGTTCCAAAAATGTGGGACCTCAAGTCCTGTTGTCTTTAATGGTAGTGTAATGTGCGCATGGCTGTTAGCATTGTTACGTGCACACACCATTTGGGACAACAGGGCTTGCCATCCATGGATGTTCAAATCCATAGATGGCAAGCCTGTGGATAGTGAGGTCTGGCTGCAGTGTCAAACTGGATGATTTCTGCATTGTATATGCAGCTTTTATCTCTTTTTAACTTTTGAATTTTGTAAATTTTTAGCCATGTGTTTTCTAAACTTTTATAAGCCACTTTGAGTCCCAAATTGAGGAAAAGGTGTGATGATGATGATGATGATGATGATGATGATGATGACTGGAATATAGGCCAAGACCTTTGCGATGCAAAGGAAATGTGTGTCCCCCCCCCCCCCCCCTTGAGCTTTAGTCCTGGCACATTGCATTGGCATCTCTTGTCCACCGCTAAGGTGAGTCTACTACAAGAAATGTACAGAAGGGGAAATTTGGGGACTGAGCCAAGGTGAACACAAATGGAATTATAGAAGCCCCATTCCCAGATGCCAGTAAATCAACTCTGGGAAAAAAAGAAGAAGAAAATTATGCCAAACAATACAGCGTATTACTCTCTCTTCTCCTTCTTCTTTTTTTTACAAGTGCTTTGGAAGGTGGTGACTATTAAAAACTAATCTCCCCTGATCTTTTATTCAACAGAACTGAGCACAAAACTAACGACGTATTCTTTTCTGTGATATAAGTTTAATCGTCTTGGATCCGAGAGCCCATTCTTTTGGAATTATTGGCACATTGCATGAAGGAAACCGCTGGAAACATCTGAGGTTCAGGAAACCCAATATCAGATTATTTATAATATTGTCAATAACCCCAGTGCCGAGGAGTCTGTTAAGTCCTGAGGCTAGGTCCTTCTGCCCAATATGCCAGAACAACTTCAGCATATGAAGTTTGCTACAACTAGCTTTGTGCATACCTCTGCTCTTTTGAAATATATGATCTCAGTGTGGATCGGCGCATCTGGCTACCATCGATGAGAAGTTTTTCAGGGCAATGGTTAGGAGACAGAAACAGGAGCATGGAGTTGCTGCGATGCTAGGGCTCAAAATAAAGCAGAGACAAAGCAGAAAACTGATTCCATGCTCACATGTGAGAAGGGAAAATTTCAAGTTTTCTCCCTGTTGTGTGAGTGGACAGGAGTCTTCAACTGTTTTTCCATTATTATTTTCAAGACTTTTTCTTTGCAAAATTTCACAAGCAATTCCCACCACGTTTTTGCACAAAATGCAATTGTTTTGGCACCCAATGCTACATTTTTTGGCTTGGGTTTTGTTATTGTTGATGATAATGGAAAAAAGCCTTACTTTTTGCTCTCTCAGAGACATGAATTATTATTATTATTATGAAGCATCTCTTAGCACTTGTCTCTTGAGAAGTAGATACATTCTTTCTCATTTAGGATGAGACCAATTGCAAGTAATCTTCATATTTCCAGAGGAGAAAAACATATAACGTATATAATATTGGCTGGAACCCATCAACTCATTTCTAACTTATCTTGTTAAGAAAACCCCATGATGAGTTCACCTTAGGGTCTTCATAAGTTAAAGCAGTATTCAACTGCATTAATTCTGCAGTGTAGATGCAGCCTTAGACTTAGGCGAGACATTTCAGCCTTTCAGAAAGAAAAAGCTGGAAGATTAATCAATTATGATAGTATCACAAAGAGGATGTGGCCTCCTGAGGACACAAGGAGGGCCAGATTTGGTTCCAGGGCCAGGCAGCATGCAAAGGATAGCTGTATGAGTAACCACGGCTCCCTGTTTTCCTATGATTTGGTCCTTCATAGCCTCTGTTTAACAACAACATGAAGGCATGTGTACAGGTTTCTTCAGGTCACCTGTCGACATCTGGTGACTCCATGAATTTCATTGGGTTTTCTTAGGCAAGGGATACTCAGAGGTGTTTCCCCCCCCCCCTCCTTCCTTCCTTTGAAATATAGCCTAACAGCCATCCAATGATTAACCAGGGCTGACCCAGATCATCTTCTAAGATAAGAAAGGATCTGGTACCTTTAGGGCTTATTGTTAACTGTCCTTGAGTCAACCTCGGCTCATAGTGAGCCTGTGGATGAGACGTCTCCAAGACTTCTTGTCTTCCACTGCTCTGCTTAAGTCTTGTAGATTCATGCTCATGAATTTAATTGGGTTTCTTAGGCAAGGGATACTCAGAGGTGGGTTTTCCCCCCCATTCCTTCCTCTGAAATGTAGCCTAACACCACCTGGTATTCATTGACAGTCTCCAATCCAGTGATTAACCAGGACTGATCCTGCTCAGCTTCCAAGATCAGAAAGGATCTGGTATCTTTAGGGTTTGCTGTCAACCTCAACTCATGGAGACCCTGTGGATGAGACGTCTCCAAGACTTCTTGTCTTCTGTTGCTCTGCTTAAGTCTTGTAGATTCGTCATCATGTCCTCCTTGATTGAGTCCAACCATCTAGTATGCAATCTTTCTCTCTTTCTACTGGCTTCAACCATTCCTAGCATTATTGTCTTTTCCAATGAGTTGTGCCTTCTCATGATGTGGCCAAAGTATGACAGCCTCAATTTGATCATCTTGGCTTCTAGGGTATTGATCTATTCCATGAGCCATTTGTTTGTCTTTTTGGCTGTCCACAGTATCCTCAGCTCTCTTCTCCAGTGTATTTAGGCCCTATTTGTGTGTATATGTGCCTTCACATTGCCTATCATGGCCATCCCCATGAATTCCATTGGGTTTTTTTAGGCAAGGAATCTTCAGAGGTAGTTTTGCCAGTTCTTTATTCTGAAATATAGGCCTGAACACCTGGTATTCATTGGTGGTTTCAAGTACTAACCAGGGCATACTGGGAAGGAATCCGGGCCCATGGAGATCTCACGTTTTGGAGATTGAATCATGAGGATTATAGATATGTTGACAGTGATATTTTTCAGTTGCAACTAGAGTCAAGGAACAAATCCAAGCACAGTGTTGAAAATGTTAAAATGGCAAGCACAAACTTTATCACTGGAGCATAGTGAGGCAAAATGTTCTCCTTTATTTAAAAGAAAATAGTGTGTCAAATTGCAGGTAAAAAAAGAGCTTCCATATATTCCACTTATTGACATTTTGGATTTAGCTGTTTCAGTTGCAATTTTTTGGTGGCTGGACTGTGTGTGTCTCATATTCTCCTTTTTGTCAAGACGTCTTTCCTCACTATCCAGCGTTGCGGGTGGGCTGTCACAGGAGATAAACAAATCTAACCGTCTGATAAACTCCTTTCCGTATTTATTCTTCTGTATTTCACTTGTTTAACTTAAGTTTTACTGGTGTTATTGTTACGATGAGGGATTTCTCATTTGAAAACAGAGGGGAGGCAAAAAGAGACAAGCTCACTGCAATGACAGAGTTGGAACCAAATTAAACGTGAACACGAGAAGGAAGCTGTGGTGTATCAGTTTTTTAAAACAAATTTTTTTTGAGAAATGCAGCCATGGAGGGTTGAAGTGAATGATCCATATGGGGTGAGAGGAAGGATTTTTAAAAAGAGTTTTAATAGGTTTGATAATGGGACTTTGCAAGAAAGATTGAAATGATAAGTTCATTTGCTCACATCAGAAAAATATCCATGCACTGATCCTCTATATTTTATGGCTATCTAGCTATTTATCTATTTATCTCTGCCTGTCTATCTGTCTAGCTATGATCTATCTATCTATCTATCTATCTATCTATCTATCTATCCATCCATCCTCCACCCTCTACCAAAAAGATCTTACAAATAACATTAAAAAACAGTCCTATTATAAAAACTATTAAAACAGTTTAAAGCAATAAAATAATTGAAATAAGCTAAGAACACGTTAAGAGAGCCAGAATGGTGTAGTGCTTTGAGCGCTGGACTATGACTCTGGAGGCCAGAGTCAGAATCACTACTTGACCATGCGAAACTCATTGGGTAACCTTAGGTGAGTCACACTCTCTCAGCTTCTCAGCCTTCCCCTGAGGCTTACCCAAGGTCAGCCAGTGGGTTTCATGGCTGAATAGGAATTGAACCCTGGTCTCCAGAGTTGTTGTCCAGCACTCAAACTACTATGCCATGCAGGCATTATCTTAGGGCCTTTGCAGACTGCCAGAAATAGTGCAAATTGAGTCCACTTTTAGGGTTAGGGTTAGTGCTAGGGAATCATGGGAATTGTTTTTTTCTTTTCTGAGACATTGAGCCTTCTCTGTCAGAGAGCTCTGGTGCCACAATAAAATACAGTTCCCATGATTCCCTAACCCTAACCCTTAAAGTGGACTCAATTTGCACTATTTCTGGCAGTCTGCAAAGGCCCTTAGAAATACTAAAAAAATTTAAAAACAGAAAAAAATGACTTTGCTTGTGTGAAATCATGATCTGGAAAACTGCCTCTCTCTCTCTCTCTGTGTGTGTGTGTGAGGGTGGAGGAAGAATGTAAAATATCCAGGGTATGTGTTCATGCCTGTAAGGTAGATTGTCGTGTCAGCAGGGCAAAGTTTCTCATTTCTTGGCTACAAGTTACAATTCCTCCCCTGATTCCTCTTTTGTATTTCCTTGTCAATATTTGCTCTCCTTGTGGTCTCCGACTCGGCGAGTGTTTACTTAAATCCACATTCTTCAGGCCTTTGTCTAAAGCTACATCTCCAGTCTTCTGCTCTTTTCTTTTTTTGCATAAAAAGAAAACCCATGGTAAGAGAATGGCCAGGAAATGGCAAAAATCCATCTCTCTGGGATGTGCAAAGTGGACAAATGCATCACACTCAGGCATCATGCATCTTTCTTATTTTATATTTTTCAGATGTTCCTCTTGGACCACTTTCTGGCTGCATCCAATCTGTTGACATAATCGTATTGTTGTGTTATTGTGTCACACCATATCTTTGCACACCACAAAGAACAGATTGGACAGGTCCCCACCCCAAGAGGCTTATAATTTAAAAGAAGATGAAAAGCAATTGCAAACAGTAGAAGAATATGGTTTAATTTTTTTTTTATTGTGGAAATAATGCAGTTTGACACTGCTTTAACTGCCATGGTTCAATGCTATGAAATTCTGGGATCAGCAGTTTTGGGAGATATTTGGCCACCTCTGTCAGAGAGATTTGGTGCCATTACAAATTTTAAATCCCAGGGTTCCACAGGATGGAGCCATGGCAGTTAAAGCAGTGTCAAACTACACTAATCCTGCAGTGCAGATTGGATCACCATGAATATTTCAGTGAAATGAGCTTCTGATGACTTACAGAAGATTATGGGAGACTATAATAGCTTCAGCATCCCATTCACAGAATTCACCAGAAGTAGAGATGTCACTATTCAACTTGTTTTTGTCCTCGCAGGTGAGGAGGAATCATTTTCAGAGGATTCTTCCCCCCCCCCCCAAAGTAGAGAGAATGGATATTTGTGTGTCGTTCCCATATGTGGATATTAGTGCAAACCCCTCCCCTGCTTCCAAACAGCCACATGTGGTTTTTTGTGTGCAAGGTTGCTGTTTGCTGGAAATGTCACTGTGACAGCTGGGAGACTGCATGGCTGTGGACCTCTTACCTTACCTGTCACTGTCGCTTCATTCCCTCTGAAGGTTCCCATTGCAACCTATGGCATTGGAAAGGGGCACCTGGCCATTGGGCGAAGCCAGGTGCCCCATTGTTGCCCTTGTGGCAGGAGACCTAGAATTATAGAATCATAGATCTGGAAGAGGCCACAAGGGCCACCATGTCCAACCTCCTGCCATGCATGAATTCACAGTCAAAGCATCCCCAACAGATGGCCATCCAGCCTCTGTTTAAAGACCTCCAAAGAAGGAGACTCTACCACTCCCCAAGGAAGCATCTTCCATTGTTGAACAGTTCTTACTGTCAGGAAGTTCCTCCTAATGTTGATGTGGAATCTCTTTTCCTATAGCTTTAATCCATTGCTCTGTGTCCTATTCTCTGGAGCAACAGAAAACAAGCTTGCTCCATCCTCAATATGACACCCCTTCAAGCATTTAAACAGGACTATCATATCACTCTTAACCTTCTGTTCTCCAGGCTAAACATACCCAGTTCCCTAAGTCACTCCTCATAGGACTTGATGGTTTCCAAACCTTTCACCATTTTGGTCACCCTTCTCTGGACACGCTCCAGCTTGTCCACATCCTTCTTGAATTGGGATGCCCAGAACTGGACACAGTATTCCAGGTGAGGTTTGCCCAAAGGAGAATAGAGTGGCACTATTACTTCCCTTGATCTAGACTTTCTACTTCTGGGAACACACTAGTGGTAGTAGGTAAATGGTACACAGCTGTGGCAACAGGCGGGCATGTGAACACCTACCACCCAGAATGGGATGGGACCAAGGTTGAGATCAAATTGACAGTAAATAATCAAATTGACCAGACAGTAAATTAATCCTCTGTCATTCCATTTCCCCCCAGATGTTTTTACAATGGGCCTACCTCCTGAACCAATCTTGCCAAGAAAACCCCATGATAGGTTCATCATAGGGTTGCCATAACACAGAAATGACTTGAAGGCACACAACAACAACAACAACAACAACAACACAATTGGGCCCATAGCAAAAGCAGCAGAAAAAATGGAACGACAGAGGATTAATCTGGACTGTCCCTGCCAAATTGGAACAGGTGGAGAAAATGCAGAATGTGACTGCAGTTGCTTCACAGAAACAATTTTCATCATTTATTCTCTGGTCAGTTTGGTTTGGAGCTACATGCTGTAGCAGAATGAGGAGAGAAACAGGTGGTAGAATTCTGAAAAGCCATCCCATAATATAATAATAATAATAATAATAATAATAATAATAATAATAATAGTCAGAAAACTGGATCTCACTCTGCAACATTAACATAGTTGGAAGGTGTGTTATAACTAATACCCACTGGGTGTTAACTACCATTAATGCTCTTTTAACTTCTCATTTTCCAGTGTCCAGTTAGCAAGCATATAAAGGTTAAAATAGTTAAAATTCCTTCACCTTTTTTCTCAGCTGTAAAGCTGGCTTCAAACCATCTGAAGTATCATCTGCTTTCTTAGCACAATACATTGGGTACAGTCCTTTGAATATAAATCCAGACCATGGCAAACTTTTGAAGTCTGAACTGTAGCTACTGTAACTTGAACAAGTAGTTACTTGTTTTAAATGATTTCACAGGCAACTTTATTAGTCTTAGATGCCTGACTAGGAAATGTATTTCTTGCAAAGCACCTTAATGGTTCAAATGGGTAAATATTCATTTTAAAGCCATTACCTAATCTCTTAAAGGGTCCATTGAGTCCTGTACTTTACATGTGAACTGACTATAAGCAAGAGATGCATATTAAACAGAAAAGTCCTGAATATGTATTGTTGGGAATCATGGACTTCTGAAGAGGGAAGCTTGGAATAAATTGGTAGCGAAGTGGTTTGTGCCATTGGTTTTAAGCTGCATGTAAAATGCATGCTTTGGTGGAGATAATTTTTCAGGTTTCAGTGCCTCTAGGAGAGAGGAGTGAGATTTGTATGGAAGAGACAGAGAAAAGGTCTTCCAGGAGCACTGAATCTCCAATGTTTTATTTTCATCCTCAGTTCTGTTGCTGGCTTTCTAACATCTTAACATCTAAAATCCTGCTGGTTAATCACAACTAATAATAATAAATAATAATATTTTTTTATTTCTAGCCCGCCCCTCTGCTCGGCAATCGGGGCGGGTTACAGCATAATTAAAAACAGAAAACAGATTAAAACAACCAATCCCTATTTCCCCAACCCTCCCAGCCCTTAAAACTAAATTAAACTAACATGGAATTAAAATACATTATGCATAAAAACTTAAAAAACAAAACAAAAACAATGGGCAGCATACAACAGTTATAGGGGACACAAGGCAGATAGCCGGGTTCCTTATAACCGGAAGTTATTCCGGGAAGGCCTGCCGGAAGAGATCCGTCTTTACTGCTTTCTTAAAAGCAGCAAGTGTGGTGATAAGACGGATCTCATCTGGCAGGCCGTTCCATAGCCTGGGAGCGGTCGCGGAAAAAGTCCTATGGAGTAGACCCATTGAATCAATTGGATGGCGTGTGTGTTTATGTGCCTCCAAGTCACCTGAAGGCATATATGGCAACCCCCTGGATTTTATAGGGTTTTCTTAGGCAAGGAAGGCTCACAGGTTGTTTGCCATTTTCTTCCTCTGAATTGTGACCCACAACGCCTAGTATTCATTTATTTATGTCCCATTGAAGTCCAAACCAGGTGTGACCTTGCTTAACTTCCAAGATCAGATGGGATCTATTGCCTTCAGGGCATTTAGGCCTGTTGAATGGCATTCTTGTTGTTGTGTGCTTTCATGTCATTTCTGACTTATGGAAACCCTAAGGCAAAGTATCATGGGGTTTCCTTGGAAAAATTTGTTCATAAGGAGGTCTTCCTTTAGTTTCCTCTGAGGCAGAGAGAGTGTGACTTGCCAATGGTGACCCAGTGATTTGACATGCCTGAGCAGGATCTCATCTCCAGAGTCACAGCCCAATGCTCAAACCACTATGCCACATACCATTCAGCATGTCACAGCTGAAAACTGGGACACATGTGTCCAAGGAACATCAGAGTGTGCTCAAGATGGCAAACATATTGATTTGGGAGAGAATATGAGCTAGCAGAGGCTGCAACAGTTTGCTTTTGCCTGAGCCTCTTGGGAAGGGCAAGGCTCTTCCCAATCTTCTCCTTTCCCCTGCTGAGTTAGTTGAGTATAAATTAACTTTGCTATTAGTCTGGACAAAGTTTGCAGCATCTGAAGCAAGCTGTGGACAGATGGGGCAAGTGAGAAAAGGAGACAGAAATGGAGATATTTTAAAGGTTTGCCATTGGCTTCCACTGAGGCTGAGAGAGTGTGACTCACCCAGGTCCACTGTGTGGGTTTCATGGCCGAGCTAGGGATCAAATCCTGGTTTCCAGAGCTGTAGTCCAATGCTCAAACCACTACGCCATGGAACTTGTATAGAGGTTATGTAATATAACTCCACCAGTGGATATTTACACTACACTGAAGTGATCTAGGATCTTGCCCGTTGTGTCTGAAGTTTTCTTTTAAAAATGCCCATACACACACACACCTGAATTATTGAAAAAAACAACACAATTTTGACATCTTCTTTGCATCCTATTTAAGGTGGGTATTGTCCATTGGCCTCATGTGCATCAGATTGCAATTCTTTCTCTAAGGTACAGATCAGTATACCATTGTATTAATAGCAGAAGTGCATGGAAGCAATTAAGGACAGCCACGAAGGGAAAGAAAACATCTATTTTGTAAAAGAGAACAGTTGAGAATCCAAAGGAAGTAGGCTTAAGTTGCAGTCGTCTTTAAAACAGATTTTTAAAGAAATCCTCCAAACAGTTGTTCTGACCTTCTCGCCTCATTCCCCCCCCCCCAATATTTCAGTCTTCCTTAGAGAAAACTATTAAATAGTCTGTTAACTCTGTGGAAAAAATGATCACCCTCGCAGAAGCCTCTAAAAATATACCTACGCTTATCCTGGGCAGGGTTTGTGTTCTGGTAGATGGATTCTCATGTCACGATTTGATTTATTTGCATTTTCTTGGCTCTGCATCTGTTCCATTTGGAGAAGGGAGGTGGGCTGAAAAATGTGCATTGTTCTGGATCAGAAATAAACATCTTTTGAAGCATTCCCTGAAATACTTTAAAATAGAACTTGGACCAGTTCCTTTTTTTTTTTTTTTTTACTATAGAACCCAGAATTCTCCCAACTATTATGACTATTTAACTTCTCCAAACTCTGCTTGAAAGTATTCTCTGAAATAACCGTATTGCTTGAAGTGATATTCTGAAAAGTATTCTCTGATATGATGATATCTTTCTCAGATACTCTGACCTAGATCCAACAGTGAATCCTAGCTACAGCGAACCCACTTCACCTGTTGGAACTTGGTAACAACAGTTCATGCAATAGGCCTACTCTAGCTTGGATTGATGCTTTTGTTATGTGCCTTTAACCAGTGGCATCACTAAGGTTGGCATCACCTGGTGTGGTAACTCATGGTATCACAATACATACCACATCATACAGAATCCTTTTTTTTTTTTTTTACTAACGTTACTTCTAATTCATAATTCCCATTTATAGATGGTGGGACAGAGGAAGAGTCTCCTGCATAAAGCTCATACAATTCCAATGGGGCAGCTTTGTAGCTGAAAGACTCGAGGCTGCTTCCAGAGTATTTTGGCTCTTGAAGACATGACCCATGTTACAGGTGTATTGAATGAATAAGAGAAACCACAGCCCTGAACTGAGGAGGGTGGTTAAAAACAAGGTTTCTTGGAGGAATCTTATTCATAAGGTCACCATAAGTTAAAGCTGACTTGGCAGTACAAACAGCAGCAAAACAGATTTTGAGTCTCAGTTTTGGGGCAAAGATAGCATATAAATAATGGAATGGAATACAGGGTGACCAGACATCCTTCTTTTCCAGGAAATATCCTACATTTCAGCCTTCTGTCCAGGAGGAATTCCAAAATGTCCTCCATTTTGAGCATGGCTAAGAAGCGTGAATTTAATATTTATATGAGCGTTTTAAGCTTTTATTTGGGAATGCCTTACATTTTTCTTGTAGGTTCTACATTTTGTGGTGCCTTGTCTTCCTTGGCAGTGAGGACAGATGGTCATCCTGAATATAATACAGTAGATTTTCTGGACTGGAAACCAATTTGGATGTGCCACGTGGCAGCATTCTGAATCATCTGAGTAGTCTTCAAAGTATATTCCACAAAGTTCATGTTGTACCGGTCTATCCTGGGCATTATAAAAGCATAGATAATTGTATTTTGTTTTTTCACCTTAAGGAAGTTCACGGCTGGATCCTAAAAGAGTTAAAAAAAGAATAGGTATCACAATATGTTGCTGCGGTAAAGCCCCAGCATCCATGAGATGAGGAGTGAAAACTTATAAACCAGTTTTCTTTGCCAATTGCCAGAGTTCATGCGCTTGGTAAGGATTATGAAGGAACCTCAGAACAAGGCATCTGTGGGATTGTTAATTGTGACCTTTGCCCATAAATCCTTGAGGAAGGTTTTTGTATGTCTTTAGGGCTGAGTTTGTTAAAAAGGTGGCTGGTTTGCATCATAAAAGGAGAAATGCTAACAGAAAACAGAACAATGTGTCTTCTGAATTGGAATGGCTGTTGAAAAATTCATTTATAGCATGGTGAGTGTGCGTTTGGTTTTGTTTTTTTGTAGGGACAGAGGAGAAATGGGGCTGTTTTGAATTTGAATACAAGCCAACCTGGTTCACTTTCCCTGAACTAAATATATGAACCCAAACTGTCGTGATTGTTGTACTTTCACATCATGGGGTGTGTGACGGCTCAATGGTGCAGTGGGTTGATGATGCAAATTAAAAAACAATAACATTATTTTTTTACCTAAGAGAACATCTCTGTAGGAATCTCCAATCTTCTAATACAGGTCTATGGTCAATATCTGCCAGAGGTTGCATATAGAATCATGCTGGATGACCTACAAATGCCTAGAGAAGTGTTTTCTCTAGGAACCTCTTAGTTCTCCAGCACAACTCTATGGTCAACTTCTGGCAGAATTGGGCTGGAGGACCTAGAGATTCCTAGAAAGAAATTGTTGTCGTTAACTGCCCTCGAGTCAATCTCGACCCATGGTGACCCTATGGATGAGACATCTCCAAGACCCTCTGTTCTCCACTGCTTTGCTTAATTCCTGCAATCCATACCCATGTCCTCCTTAGTAGAGTCCATCCATCTGGCATGTGGTCTTCCTCTCTTCCTCCGTCCCTCCATCTTTCCCAGCATTATTGTCTTTTCCAAAGAGTCCTCTCTTCCCATGATGTGTCCAAAGTACGACAGCCTCAGTTTGGTCATTTTGGCTCTTCCAGGGAGGTTTCTGGCTTGATCTGCTCTAGGACCCATTTCTTTGTCCTTTTGGCTCTCCATGGGATCCTCAGCACTCTTCTCCAGCACCACATTATCTCAGATTCATTGATTTTCTTCCTATCAACTTTCTCAACTGTCCAGCTCTCACATCCATCAATGGAAATAGGGAATACAATGGCTTATATGATTCTGACTTTTGTGCTGAGTTGTATATCTTTGCATTTTAGGATCTTTTCTAGTTCTTTCATAGCTACTCTCCCCATTCTTAGTCTTCTTCTGATTTCCTGACTGCAGTCCCCATCTCTATCAGTGTTTGATTCCAGGTATGGGAATTCTTTAACTATTTCTATTTCTTCATTATCTAGGTTGAACTTGTGAAGGTCCTCGGTGGTCATTATTTTTGTTTTCTTTATGTTTAGCATTAAGCCTGCCTTTGCATTTTCTTCTTTGATCTTCCTTAGGAGGTGTTCTAGGTCTGTGAGGTTCATTGCTAGTATTATGGAGTCATCTGCATATCTCAGATTGTTGATATTCCTTCCTCCTGTTTTCACTCCTCCTTCTTCTATGTCCAAGCTTGCTTTTCTTATAATATGTTCTGCATACAAGTTGAACAGATGGTGTGAAAGAATACATTAATTATTCAAAACTACAAATAATCAAATCCACACAAGCCAAAGCCGCAAATCTGTAGAGCCAATTATATATTCTTGTATGTTGGTGGTTGAAGTATGAGGCCCTTGCTCTCCTTTCCAACTCTATAATTCTATGACTTTAATACCAATTATTTGCCCATTCATGATTTTCTTCATGGGAGAATGGGAGAGCCCAGAAATGAAAGCTCCTGACCCATTTCCTTGTTGCTTTTGAATACAATCAAATGACAGCACTAAATGTAAACAGATGCTTGCTTTTTCAGGGGGAGGGAGGGAGGGAAAACCAGCCAAAATGTAATATTTTGGATTATTGTGGGGGAAATTTTGTTTCAGGTCTCTGCATCCATGGCAGTTTTGAAACCAAGAGCAGGGTAAATTGTTCTTGCAACGAAAGTTGAGAAAAAGTCCAGCGTGATAGTTCCCGGCTGCCGAAATGGGAATGATCAAATTCTTTTGCAGCCTGTGGGTTTTCCCTGAGGGAGAAAGAAGCATTGATGACATGCAGGTTTATTTCTTTTTAATAATAAACACACACACATATACACATGCTATGGAGCTGTTGCACACATCTTGGCCTCTTCCTTGGCAAGAATGGCTGCAGGAAGCTGGATTCTATCGTGGTTTCCAGCTTGTTACAGACAGTTTAATGGGAAGTCCTCAAGGCATTATCCTGGGGCCCCTTTAAAAAAAAATTAGGGTGGTGGCTAGATTAAGTGTTCTGGCAACTTAACAGCCCCTTTTAGATGGGGTCCCTCCTCCCCTTTCTAGCAATGCATGGTTAGGAAATATAGGAGATTCTTAATTCCAAGCAGGGAATAAAAGAAGAATGTGAGAAAAGTGATATACAGAAAGGGGGATTCTGTGCAGAGCTAGCTGCAAACTGAAATGGACACTCATGGTATTGCCTTTGGATGGGTTTCCTCTTTGTCTGGTGGGTGCCTTGGTAGCCACATTCCTCTGATAGGCATCAAATAGCATTCCCAGATTTCAGGGTACATCCTTCTTTCTTCAGTTCTTATGGCAAAAGGAAGAAGTCTTAGGGCAAGAACTGTGTCTTGAAAGTGAGTATGTATGTGGGCATGCTCATGTGTATACACACACATATACAGTCATCCCTCCATATTCACAGATTCCTCAATCAATGGCATGAAAATATGCAAAAATATATTTGTTGTTGTTGTTGTTAACCACTCTGGAGTTGATCACAACTCATGGCAACCCTGTGGATGAGACACCTCCAAGACTCCTTATCTTCTGCTATTCTTCTGTGTTCTTGCAGATTCATACCATGATCTCTTTTGTAGAGCCCATCCATCTAGCATGTGGTCTTCCTCTTTTAGACTTGAAGGTTTAAAATAAATAAATAAATAAATGGTGTGCTCTTTGCAGCTGAGGTTGATAATTTAATATATCATATTTAATGATATCAGAAGGGACTGTCCCTTATAACATCACTCTTGGGACATCCCCAGACTTGCTTCCTTTACAAGAGGTCATCTCTAGGTCTGAGGTGTTGGTGATGAAATCTCAGGATCTAGTATAGTCCTAATCTGCAACTCTTAGGCTGCATCCACACTGCAATAATAATCCAAGTTGACACCACTTTAGCTGCCATGGTTGATTGCTGTGAAATTCTGGGAGTTGTAGTTTTGTGAGACATTTCGCCTTCTCTGTCTGGGGCCACAGTCGTTCCCCAAATTCCATAGCATTGAGTGAATAGTCTTAAAACACTGTGCAGTTTTTGAAGACTTTATTAAAATAGGAAGAAAATTGCTAAAATGCTCATTGCTTTCTTTGAGAACAAAACCAATGAAGGATTACCTCTCTAATAAGAACAAGGAAGGCCTGAGCTTGGGAACACAACTTTTCTTGGCTTACAACTTCTAGAATCCCCCGACAGTATAGCCACTGGGCATACTGGCTCTTAGCTTCTGATAGTTTTTTTTAAAAGCAACATTTCCATTTTTCTGAGTATGCTACATTTAGGAACAGTGAATGCTAACTAACAGCATGATTTCTGATCTGTTTCTTGCATGCTGTTCTTTTTTTCTTTTTTAAAAAAACAACCCTGAAAACCTTGCATAAATGCTTATCAGAATGAAAATACTGTCTATTAGTCACTGCTGGGATATTAGAGAAGACATTTAAAATATGTTGGATCTGTTGCATGGAAATCACTTTAAAAGTCATCACCAGATCGGTTGCCCTTGGGGCGTTGCTGGGAAGACGGGATAAAATCCAATTTGAAAGAAGGTCAGATTGCCCACTGTGATAATTTTTGAAACCTTGCCCTTGCCTCTTTTAATATCCCCCCCCCCAAAAAAAACAGCTGCAAGCAAAACTGGGGTGTATGCGATGGAAAGCATGCTCTGGTAACCTGATGGATGAAAGTCCTTTTGGGAGATCATTGAGGGCCAGATGCTTGGATTGGCCGTCTTTCTTACTTGCATTACAATGTGAATTTGACCTCCATCTTTGGGGATGCTACTGAAATCAGGGACCATTTTCACCCTGTGTCCTTGTGGTGGGCCACACCAAAGTCTTAGAAGGGATGGAAGGTGTATTTCCACTTTTAACATCTGGCCTTTTAATGTTGTTTTGCCTCAAAGAGTGTTTTTGGAGCATTTTGGACAATTTTCTCCATCCCAATCAATATTTTGGTGCTTTGGTGGGTTCTGGAGAGACTTATGGAGACATACTTAACCACCTTTTCCCTAGATCAGAGGAGGAAAATATAGAGTCATAGAATCAGATAATCATAGAGTTGGAAGAGACCTTAAGGGTCTTCAAACCTCTGACATATTTCCCATGAACTGTATGCGGCTCCTGGATCCCACTTTTTGTGGCCCCTGATCTTTCCAGCACCAATTTTTAAAGAAAAAATTCAGTGTGATTTCCAGGTGTTTTCAACTGCAAACCTGTGGAGAGCCTTGAAAGTGTGCAAAACACTTCTAGCTCCACACAGAAGACTCTTGAGAACCACTAAACACCCCCCAAACTCAACTTTTATCGAGGATCTTCTCAAAATGATGACAGGAAGGGACATAATATCACTTGTAGTTGTCATTTTGGGAAGGATTTGGATAAAGATAGACATATAGAAGGAGATGATGAAGGATTGGTCCCTAACCCCCATGCAATTGTCTATGTCCAACCTAAATAAATAATAGTATTACTTTATGTTTGGGCTGTCTACAGATGATCTACAAAACCTTCAAAGTGGGTAGCAAAGACATTGAAATAGAGATTTCTGCTGTAGGTTTTAGGATGCATCTGCACTGCAGAAATAATTCAGTTTGACACTCAGTACTATAGATTTCTGGGATTTGTTGTGGCACCAGAGCTCTCTGGCAGAGAAGGACAAATATCTCACAAAACTACAAATCCCAGCATTCCATCACACTGAGCCAAAACTGCATTAATTCTGCAGTGCAGATGCTGACTTGGTTGCTGAATTTCCCCCCCTTCCTTATTCTTCTCCCATTGATGGATTTGCAACATAAGTGTCTGAAAACCTGTTGCTATATTTAGGAGATGTACTCACAGATGTGCTTCTATGATTTTTTTTTCACCTTGGGAATTGAAAACTACATGTCATTCATTCCATCCCTCATATTTAATCTTTCACCTGGACACTGAAACTCTAAAATCCTTCATAAATTTCTCTTGGGTCTGATGCTCCTCTGCCTTCCTTTAAAAAATTCCATGCAACTTGGGCATTGTGTTCACCAAACGGCTTCAAATCCTTTTGCTTGCTGACTTTCCCCAAAATAACAGTCTGTAATTCAGGAGAGATGGCTGGAGAAAGCTGTTGAAAGGCTGTGGCCAGTCTGTGTGCATTTAATATGTTTTTAAGGGCCGGAGCCAACAAAGAATGGTTATGATGGAGAGTGGATAATGGAGAACATCAGCCTTTGTGAAAGCTGTTCTTGGGCGAAAAGAGGGACGATTTATAGCTCACAACTTGCAAGTACATTATTTCCCCCTCCTTGCAATAGAGTTTGGCAATGAGTTCTCAATCCTTCTCCTCCCTGCTTGGAATATTTCCCTTTGGTAAAAGAAAGATCTCTTTCTATTCTTTCCACATATAGAATTGGACTTCCAGAGCAGGGACCAAAGTGGTCAAAATATCCTGGTCCCCTTTCCAGGCTTTGGTCAAAGATTTGGAGGGGTATAAGGCACTAGAGAAAACAGTTTGGTATAGCGGTTTCAGCATTGGACTATGACTCTGAAGAATCTCCACTCAGCCATGAAAACCCATTGGGTAACCTTGGGCATATCACTCTATCTCAGCCTCAGAGGAAGGCAATGGTAAACCCCTTCTGAACAAATCTTGGCAAGAAAAACCCATGATAGGTTAGCCTTAGGGTTACCATAAATTGGAAATGACTTAAAGGCACACAACAACTACAACCAAACAACAAGACAATGGGGATGCCCTTGAACTCTGAGCTATTTTATTTTACATTTGCAAGTTTCATTCTCACAGGTAAAAATGAATAATTTTACAAAATTATTTAAAAAGGGGAAAAAAGAGATCCTCACTGGGTGTCACATATACTAGGTACGCCACTGGACACAATACCTTCCCCAAAGTGATCAATGGTCCCTTCTCTTAATAGCCAAGTTAAGAGCTAAGCTATTGTGTCTTTACTACCTGGAGCAGTAATTCCTTTTTCTTGGAATCATAGAATCCTAGAGTTGGAAGAAACCCTCAACATGAGTTGAAGAGATCCTCAATATGACACCCCTTCTACTTATATTTATACAGGACTATCATATCACTTCTTAACCTTCTCTTCTCCACATTGAACATACCCAGCTCCCTAAGTCTCTCCTATAGAATCATAGAGTTGGAAGAAACCCCAAGGGCCATCCAGTTCAACCCCCTGCCATGCAGGAAATCACCCCAACCCTACTATCTTCTCATGAGCCAGTCAAGGTAAGGAATCATAGAATCATAGAGTTGGAAGGGACATCAAGTCTAACCCCCTGCCATGCATGAATACACAAAGTATACCCAACAGATGGCTATCCAGCCTCTGTTTAAAGACCTTCAAAGAAGATGACTCCGCCACACTCTAAGACAGTGTATTCCACAGTTGAACATTGTTTACTATCAGGAAGTTCTTCCTAATGTTCAGGAGGAATCTCTTTTCATGTAGCTTGAATCCATTGGTCGATAGCCTATTCTCTGGAGCAGGAGAAAACAAGCTTGCTCCATCCTCAATATGATGTCCCTTCGAATATTTAAACACGGTGATCATGTCACCTGTTAACCTTCTCTTCTCCAGGCTAAACATACCCAGCTCCCTAAGTCTCTCTTCATAGGGCTTCATGGTTTCCAGACCCTTCATCATTTTGGTCGCCACGCACTCCAGCTTGTCCACATCCTTTTGGAATTGTGGTTGCCAGAACTGTATGCAAGATTCTTGTGTAAAAACAATGGGTAAATCTTAACAGCAACCATGAGTTTATTGCTGCACTGGCTTTCTGAATTCTCAATCCCCTTTTGGAAGGAATGTTGCTATCTTGCCACCTTCCTTCCTCACACGCCTCCAGTCAACACCACTTCAGGGCACCATGCCGGCTCGTATATTTTCATGCCATTCATGATTGCCCAAGATCAGAAAGCTTCCCAGGGCAGGAGAAACATAACTTTTTGACGAATTAGCTTTGTCCTTGGCACAGCGGCTGCTCCTATGCTTTTTAATAAAGCCCTGGATTTGGGTTGTCTCATTATAACCAGAGGTATTTCTGAAGGACCTTAAAGGTCAGACTGATTAAAAATTTCAAAATATAATCTGAGCCAAGAGAGAGAAGGAGAGAGAGGGGGAAAAATCCCCCTTAATTGTTTGGGAACAGTGAGCTGGAAAATGCTAAAACCTTGTAACGATTCCATTATAAGATTAATATGCCACAGCTCTGCCTGAGGGGAGCATTCAATGGGAAGTTGAAGCCATTGCTGGCAATTATATTCAGGCAATTTAACTTTTATTAATGACCTTTCAGCGACTCGGTTGCTTACATATTGCCTTGTCTAGTACAGTAAAGACAGTTTCGGCTGCTCCAGGTTAAAACCTTTTCGCAGAGGTGGACCGTAAAGAAGGAAGCTTACCATTTTTAACAGCTGTCATTCAAAGGGAATACAGAAATAGTGATCCATTTTAGAAAAAAAAAAGAAAGAGAAGACCTGCAAGGTAGCTCACAACATATACTAAAATAATATATAACAATCTTCAGAAAAATAGAGCATGGAGATGTAACAGCAAGGGCTGGAAGGGAGGTAATTGATGGCAAAAGTGGATAAGATTGCCAAAATGCCAAGCATGGGGGGACCAACTGGGATTTCTGGAGAAGGTAATTCTAAAAAATTCCCTACTGTGGCTCATTGCCTTCCCTATTGTGGCACTCTAGTTGGAATGCCAAAGAATTCCCAAGAATACCTAAAATGCCCTATTGTGGCACATTGCCTTCCCTGCTTGGAAAGATTTGTTCTGAGGAGCTTTGCATTTGCCTTCCCCTGCGGCTGAGAGTATGTGACTTGCTGAAGGTCACCCAGTGAGTTTCATGGCCGAGCGGGGAATTGAACTGGTCTCCAGAGTTGTAGTCCAACACTCAAACCATTACACCATACTGGCTCTAAATTTATTCTTACTGATTAATATACATTGGCTGTTTATAAAGGAGTCAGAATCTGAATCAGACAGTAGAAAAAGAGAGGCGTCAGAGTTGAAGGTTTGGCATACCAACTCCACAGTCATAGTTAAAGGCTGCAAGTTTAACCCCTGACAAGATTTAGGTAGCAGGTAATGGGAATTCTCCTCCTCTACCTGAGACCTTGGAGAAAAAGAGTTACTCGTCAGAATAGATAATAAAGGGCTGAATGAATGAGTAGCCTGACGTCTTTCGCTTCCTTTTGATTTCTTTATTTAGCTTTTACCTAACTAAGACTTTCATCCCTTTGAGGCAAAATCTGTCTTTTATGTGATTTGTGTGCAGTGCCTCCCTTTTGGAAAAAAACCTATTTCATGAGTTATGATTATGGGCATTTACAACCATAATTTCACTTGCTATGAACACTCAACTCATTGGAAGTAGGCTTCCATTGTCTTGCTGGCATGTCACAGCCAGCAGAATATAATTGTATCAAATCCCTCCAAAATGTTTGGAGCTGAGCAATACGAAATATATGTTTGATCTTTCATTTATATAAAAGAATTGTTGCATCAGTTAGAGCAAGATTGGTGCTCTATCTATCTATCTAGGAAACAATGGCTAGCTTTCTCTTAGTGTTTGCTGCACATTTAAGTTCCCTTACTCATGTGGTTGTACCGTTGGCCCTTTGGATCTATGAATTTGATTATTTGCAGATCTGCAGATTGTCATGCCCTATATTATTAAATAGTGACAACGTGAACATAGACATGCTGAAGTGTACACATTCATGTTGCCACCATTTAATAGTATGAGGAGTGATCACATCTGCATTTTTGCATCCACAGGCAACCCCCATGGATCTGAAGAGTCAGCTGTACTTTTTTTTGCCATGGTGTAACATCTGTATTAAGTTTACAGTTGTGTAAGTGGACTTCTGCAAGTGTAATAATCGGATATGCAGTTGGATGGTGTATAACAACTCATCAGCATCTTCAATATAACCCTTGGTTCGCTAGGACTGTCGAAACAACTAGTCCATTAGCAGATATAAAATCAGTTGCATGATACTGATATTGAGCAGAAGGGTTATGTAGCACCACTACAACTGAACGATATGGATATAAATTCACACAAAACAAACACAACATGGGATCTTGGCCACCCTGTTTTTAAAAACACTCTTAAACAGTGTGGACAAGATAAACAAAAGATTGTCTTTGTGAGTGTGTCTTTTAGAACTTGATTGGCTTTGAACTTGATTTCTTGGTTTCCTAGAGGCTTGAGAAAACTGCTCATTTTTGAAAAATGTTAATGACAGAGATTGCCCTGTGTGCTGTTATGTTTCATGGTTTTATCACCGGTTTTGTCTGAAGGAAGACTCATAAGCTGTTTGACTTTGTGAACATAAATATTCTTCTTGAGTCATTGTTTGGAATGTTGCTTAGAGTCTTACGAGCTCAAACTTGATGTTCCTGTCTTCTTCTTCCCCCTCCTCCTGTCTTGTTTTTTTTCTATGATGTGGAATAATGTTGTTGTGGGATCATGTTCCAGAAGATTGTACAGAGAGCTGAAAACTCTCATAATTTTCTGATCTTTCAGGGGAGATTAAGAATGGCAATGGAAGGTAAATTGAGGCTATCTTGGCACTGTATCTGGGAAGAATTTACATTCAAGTCTCCTTTGTCTATTGTCTCTTCTTATGGCCTCTTCTCTTTGCATCCATTAAACAAAGGCTGAAGGGCCAAATTCAAGATTTAGATTTAAAGTGTGGATTTCATGCCACCCAAAAGATGTTTCTGCCAAGTTGGCAGAAGATCAGTGGAGCAAGTTCCAAACGTTGAATGCAATCTATTGAAGAATGACTAAGATAATGGCAGAGAAGTTGTCTTCCATTTCCATGAAAGAGGACTTCTTCCATTTCCATGGAAGAGGACTTAAAATGACAACAGTAGAGGCCTCATTTGAGGAAATTACTGTGACATATTAGTTTGACACAGTTGTCCATCCCTAGCTTAGACAAATTCATGGAGGAGACAAGTCTGTCAATGGCTTCCAGTCAAAATGGCTTTATGCAATCTCTGAATTCAGACTGATAGGAGGTCTAGGTCTTTTTATGCCTTGGTTTAGGATATGTATGTCACATTCCATGTAAATTATGTTTGAACTGAAATGTTATTGCTGTCATTTTGGGCAATGGAGCAAAAATATGTGTGTGTTCCTCAGAAGAACTGCCCACACTGAGTTGTTTTAACTGGATGCCAGAACTGTCTGTTGTGTACCTTCAAGTCAATTCCAACTTATAGCAACCCTAAGGCAACCCTATCATGGGGTTTTCTTGGCAAGATTTGTTCAGAGGAGGTTTGCCATTGCCTTGCCTGAGGCTAAGAGAGTGTGACTTGCCCAAGGTCACCCAGCAGGTTTCATGACCAAGCAAGAATCGAATCCTGGTCTCCTTCAGAGTTATAGTCCAACACTCAAACCACTATGCCATGCTGTTAATCAGAGCTAATTATTAAATATGCATTCCACATGAAGCCATTATCTTTATCTATGCACCTGAGCAAGTTGGGCGGCTGTGGGTCAGTGCTGAGTGAAAGATTTTCCTTCTTATAAACTGTGGGGGAAAGTAAGTTATGTGAAGATAAGAAATTCAAAAATGATACACTTATGAAATCTGTACCTGCCTTGTCCAATTGAAAACTTTACATCTGTGTGGTGCAGTGGAGACACCAAGTGGACAGTTCTGCTGAAATAAAAAAAACCCAATAACCACTTGTCATGAAAATGTTCCTAATTATCACAACTTGAAAAGGTGATATTTTTGGGGGGGACCCCCCAGACTAGCCAGTGGTCATGCTAGCTGTGGGACACTGGGGGTGGTAGTTGCAAAAGTAACTTTTACAAGCTCTTCTTATTATCAGTCAGAAGAAGTCCAGACTTTCCTGACTTTCCTGTCTCAGAGTGTGGTGGAGTCTTCTTCTTTGGAGGTTTTAAAACAAAGGCTGGATGGCCATCTACCAGGAGTGCTTTGTGTCTTCCTACATGGTAGAAGGGGGTTGGATTGGATAGCTCTTGGGGTCTCTTCCAACTCTATGATTCTATGATTCCTGCTGTTTGTATCTCTCCTGATCACCTGCTTGCCTATGGAAAAAAAGACTTAAACCTAGAGGTACCATTGACTATCATAGACCCCACTCGCCATATATTTGTCCAATCCCTTTTTCAAATGATTTAAGTTGTCACCATCATTAATGACAATGGATTCTATAAGTTAAGAGTGCCTTGTGTAAAAGGAAGGTTCTCCAAGAAGACTGAGGATGTGTGTGTGTGTGTGTGGATGGGAATGGAGGATGGGGTGAGGGTGATGTTGAAGGTGGAGGCTGGAGTGAGGGTGAGTGTTGGAGTAAAGATGGAGGTCCAGGTGGAGGGTAGGTGAAGGTGAAGGTGGGACTGAGGGTGAAGTTGACTGTACAATGCTTCCAGTTGTGACATGGAACAGATCCAGCCCTAACATTAGACAAGTGATGGACTTAATACAGATGTAAAGAATAATCACCAATATCCCATCCTGATCTCAATATGTTAAAGATGCTTTTCTGCATTTCCCCCCCGTCTTCTTCCAGTTAGAGAAGGCTAAATAGCTCACAAAAATGCAAATCCCAGAATTCCATAGCATTGAGCCCCTGGCAGTTAAAGTGGTGTCAAGCTGCATTATTTCTGCAGTACGGATTAGACCAGGAACTAAAGCAGATAAGTAGCACTAAGACATTGATTTCCATTGTACATTTGGACGCTGGTGTGGAATAGCTATGCCTGACACAAACCACAGTTTTGTGGATGGAATTTGTAGGATGGAATTTATTTGATGACTTTCAATAGGAGGAGGATTACCAATTACATTTGTATCATGGAGTGAACTTCATCCTTTTACCCCAAAGAGCCCCTAGATGGTGATATACATGAAGTTAAGCATGGCAAGCCATTAGAGGATGCCAGTATATGACTGGACACCCAGCAATGGTCAGATGCCTTCAAAAACATATTTATAAATGTATGGCATGCCATGATCAGAAACAGGCACCAGTGTTTATGGATATCTCATGTTATTGTGCCTTTATAATGATATTATCAGCATCTTTCCCAGGATCTGGGAAATATATTACCAGATTTCGATACTAACCTTTCCTCCCTTTTAACCAGACTCCTTGGCAGCTTCCCAGCTGTCAAACACATTTGTAAAAGAAGCGAGCATTTATAATTCCCGAGGATCCTTCCTTTTTCATCCTCAAACTGGGCTTCGAGGGAGTGGCTGGCTTAATTTACTGGAACATCTATAAAACTGTGCCATCTATTTTTGGTCTCTGTTATGTAGGATGGAATTTATTTCATGACATTCAATAGGAGGAGCATTATGGATAACCTTTGTTGTGGCAGATCAGACAGATAGATGACCTAGCATCTACAGGGTGTGTCCAGGATGTTAGAGTAGCGGGAACATCTTTCTGAGCCAGGAAGGCCTATATGCAACCAGTTTTCCAGGAGCCAACATATCTAGGCTTCCTTTAGGTCTGGGAACCATGCCCTATGAGGAATGACTTAGGGAGGTGGGTATGTTTCACTTGGAGAAGAGAAGGCTAAAGGGTGATATGATAACCCTGTTTAAATATTGGAAGGGGTGTCCTATTGAGGATGGAGCAAACTTGTTTTCTGCTGCTCCAGAGACTAGGACACAGAGCAATGGATGTAAACTACAAGAAAAGAGATTCCACCTCAACATTAGGAAGAACTTCCTGATGAAAAGAGCTGTTTGACAATAGAAGACACTGCCTTGGAGAGTGGTGGAGTCTCCTTCTGTGGAGGTTTTTAAATAGAGGCTGAATGGATCATCTATTGAGGTTGCTTTGATTGTGTATTCATGTATGGCAGGGGGTTAGACTTGATGTCCTTCGAGGTCTCTTCCAACTCTATGATTCTATGATTCCTTACCTTGAATGGCCCATGGGTAGATGGTAGGGTTGGGGTGAACCATGGGTCAGACACAAAGCAAGGACAGAGACACAGTCCAGATCTCAAGAGAATTACTTTTATGGACTACAGTGCTTTGAGATCTTCTGGGGAAGTCCTCCTCTCTGCCCTATCACTCTTATAGGTATATCTGAGAAGGATGAAGACCTTCTCAGTGGCTGCCTCCAGGCTCTGGAATTCCCTTCCCAGAGAAATTAGCTTGGCACCCTCCCTACTTTCTTTTTGCAGACAAGTAAAGACCTTTGTGTTTAGACAGGCATTTGATGATTGACTATTTAAGGGCCATCCCACCCAATAATGTGCTGGATCTTGCTAATTGCTGTGCTGGTGTCTGTGTGCATTATAGTGTTACATGCTTTAATATGGTTTTAAGCATTTTAATTGTTTAATCTCATTTTATTTTTTCATTGTTGTAAGCCACAAATAATACTGCACCCTATTGAAATGAATGGCTTCTGGTGGAGGTATACCAAAGAATCATGCTGGAAGACCCAGAAATGCCTAGAGAGAACACCTCTCTAGGAATCTGTAGGTCCTCCAACACAATTCACATGGTCAAACTTCAGCAGAAGCATATCACAGAATTGATGCAAACATTCAACTCCAACATTCCCTTTGTAACCCTGTCTGATGACCCTAGCTTTGTGGATCTCTGAATTATGGTGTGTACTTTGGATTGCTCTGTCTGGACATTTCTTATCTGCCCTGCTGAGAACTGCTTTTCATATTTGGATACTTCTGGACTATGTGGACATGCTTTCCCCTCCACTATTACCCTATATATGACTAGAGACCTGCCTGGTTTCTCCACTGTCCGCTCCTGTAGGCTTAGATGGACACTTGCCAGCTTTCAACAGGACACTTACCTTTATCTATGAAGCTTGCTCTATAATGCAAGGGAGGGAAAACCTATTAAACTGTAGTTTTCCTCCTCCCATGATGACAAATTAGTTTAAAATAACATTTACAGAAGTTGGAATTCCAGAAACAGTTTTGGCCATTCACACTCTGTATGCCAGATGTTTATTTCCTGAGGCCCACAGTGGTGCCAAGTTACTATGCAAAAATCCACATTGTGCTATTTATATGTCTTGTGAAAGGAGATCTTTGAAAGCTGCTGAAGCCATATATATATATATATATATATATATATATATCTTACTCCCATGTTAGTAATTCTATCTGGTGATGGAGCTGAGTATGAACAGAAAGGTCAAGCTACCATAAGAGCCATTTTAATTTTCCTTGTGTTTTAGAAAAGGAATTGGCTACATAGCATTCATGAATATATAGAAACCATTCTCCTTCTCCTGGTCCCCAGGAAGTTGGATAATCAAAGGAGTTCTGGGTGTCATTATTAACCAACTATTTTGTGAGAGCCCATGTGGTGTAGTGGTTTAAGGGTTGGACAAAGTCTCTGGGAGATCAGGGTTCAAATCTTGACTCAGCCATGGAAATCCACTGGAAGACCTTGGGCATGTCACACTTTCTCAACCCCAGAAGAAGGCAGTGACAAACCTCCTCTGAATAAATCTTGCAGAGAAAACTGTAGGATGAGGCTTCCATACACCAGAACCGATAAAAGGCACACAACAACAAACTTTGAACATTTACTTTTCAGCTTCCCCAGGGGATTCACAATGAGATAAGGGAAATAGTCCTTACATGAAAAGTGTTAAGGATCAGCAGTGTTCTGTGGTGATCCCAGAGCTTGGAAAAATTACTTTTTTTGGGTTACAACTTTTCAAACTACTTTTTGGGTAGGAAGGATTACCTCTTAAATCAAAGCTTTAAATGGTTGGTTAAGTACATATGGAGTATGCACACAAATGTAATGCAAGGGGAAATAGTTTGAGAACTGTACCAAGGAGAAGTTGGCCAGATGACAAATTAAATGAAATTGAGAAAGAGAAACTGCTCCCTGCAATTGATTGTTTTCAAATGATGTCCTCCAAGCAAATAAGATCCCTCTGCAGCCCTAATAAGGACAAAATATCTAAATGCAATGAAATTAAAAATAGAGCAAAACAGGAATGAGTCCTTGCAAATGGAATATGCAATATGATAGATGTGACTATTTAAAACATCTATTTTTGGGGTGGGGGAGAAAGTTAATTTGCAGATTTTATTAGCAGAATACTGTTCATCCAGAACTGATTCTTGGAGTAAACAAACAGCATTCCACCAGGGTCATTCCCATAAACTTTTTTTTTAGTCAACCAATGGCAAAAGGCAGTTCTCAATTGATGGTGTTATTGGGACAAGGGATGGTTGAATGATGGAGAGTTGCCATCTCATGGCCCAGAATGAACCAGTGTTGAAATTTTTTTGCAAATAGTAGGCATCAAAAATGAAGAAGCCAAGGAATACTAGTAAAGACAGATGAGAGCCAACTGGGTATAATGGTTTGAGTGGTGGATTAGGACTCAGGGAGACCAGGGTTTGAATCCCCGTTTAGCTATGGAGACCTACTTGGTCAAGTCAAACTTGCTCAGCTTTAGAGAAAGGCAATGGCAACCCTCCTCTGAACAAATCTTGCCAAGCAAACCTTTGAAAGTTTCACCTTACAGTTGCCATAAGTTGGAAGTGATTTTTGGTGACACACGACAACATCAACAACAAGTAAGAATCCAAGTTGGGTCAAGTTGTAGACCCTTCCATGGTAATCACAGGAGGAACTGATGCCATGAGTTGTAGTGAAGACTCTGGCTGCTGCCACACTGCAGAATTAATGCATTTTGACACCATTTAAACTGTCATGGCTCTATTCTGTGGAATCCTGGGATTTGTAATTTGTTATGACACCAGAGCTCTCTGACAAAGAAGGCAAAATATCTCACAAAACAACAAATCCCCAAATTTCACTGTTGTGTAAGCTTGTAGTCCTTCCAATGTTGTCGAAATATAACATCTCTCATCGTGCACTTTCGGCTGTGCTGGCTGGGTCTTATGGGAGTTGCAATCCAGGGCCATTTAGGTGGCCACAACTTCCTCAACTCTGCTTTAATCTTTCTGTGAATCACCCAAATTGTTAGCTGATTTATACGTCATTATTAATGAGGAAGGGCAAATATTTTTGGACGAGTGACCAAGGTTTGGCTCTGATCTAATGGATTGTAGTTTTTCCAGCCATTCTTTTTTTTATCTTGTGGAATTGTTTGAAACGGTTTTATAATTGTCCAAGTTTTGTTATCGTTGGTACCCCACCCTGAGATTTCTAGATATAGAGCAGGATGTAAATGTTCCAGTCTGTCAAGTTAAGAGAACTCATGATTTATTTAAGGCTCTTTTTGGTCCTGGTTAATTAATGTGTTGAAGACTTTTTTTAAAAAAATATAATTAAATGAATATTTCCCCCCCTTGAAATAGAAAAGGAAGGAAGAAGAGTCAGATGTGCCCTCTCCTGGTACAAACATTGACGAAAGTGTAGGAATCTAAATTTTACTTATTTCATTCTTGCAAGCAAGGACAAATAATTTCAAAATCTTTCTTTCTGCTGGATGAGATTACAAGAGCTTTACACAAGTTGGAATGATTTTTCCTTAATTTGGAACTAGCATTGTGGAAAAATAAATGTTTGTCCATCTTCTTTAGATTTGGGTTTGTGCAAAGGACATTGTAGCCAGTGTATTTTTGCACAAAAAGTGTTTTCTGTGCAAAAATTCAGCTGTGTACAACCATCCATTTAAAAAACAGCAACACAGAAATGATCCCCCCCCCCATGCACATACAGTCCAAGAATTACAAGTGAGATTTTTTTGCATTTACCATTTTCTCAGAGGGGTATCTTTCTTCTGAGAGCAAGAAAATGTGCAAGTTCTCTTTATATCCCATAGTAAACAGGCAGTTGGATGTTTCACACACTGACAATAGAACAATACAATACCTTCAGGTGACAAGAGTCAAGGAACAATAAAAATGCAATCAATCAATCAATCAATATGTATTCAATATCCAAGAATTCCCACATGACCAAAGCCTCCAAGGGTTGGATGTCACCCATCTAGACCAACTTTGAATGCTCTGTTTCCTGTGTAGCCATCCAGGGACAAAAGAAGCAGAAACAATGGCTTTACTATGCGATGGCCTGAGGTCACTTTGGTTTCTTTACCAAAGTCCCATTCATCTAACATTTTTTAACCAACAGTAGCCAGCCAGGTAGCTCTGGAAACTTATATTAAGACAGTGGTAGCCATGCATCCTTGCTTTGTCTGCAGCATCTGGTAACCAGAGATGTATATACTCTAGTCTCCTTGTACGGAGATGATCTCATAGTCTTCTTTACAGAGCTTGTGAACCTCAAATCCCCCTCTTTCCTCTCTCTCTCTCTCACACACTTTTTAAAAGAAGTCTTTTAGAGTTTTACAGTTGCAAACAGTATCTCTCCCCATTCCCCTACCCCTGCCAACCCAAGGCAGTGTCTTTTCTATTTAAAAGCGAAGGGTATCCATTGTGACACAAGGTGCTGATGGATTGGGTGAACGTCCCCCAAGGGGCAATGAATTCATGTGCCGTCCCCTTGCCTTTAAAAGCAAGCATCATCTTGGTGGTGTCATTTTGATAAAGAAGGGGCTTGTGAGTGACTTTTTTTTACCTCTTTTCTCCTCCTTCCGGCACATTTTTCTTCAGAGGTGCAAACGGAATGCATAAAAGAGTTAAAGAATGAATGTGTTTGGAGGAATAGGGGAATGATGTTGTGAAACTTAACCCCTTTCCAACAGGATAGAATCAACTAGGAATGTGGTGAATGCTTTGGTTCATCTAAAGATGCTTCCTTGGTTGGCATCAGTTCTGGGAACTTGAAGTTCTCTATAGTGGAAGATAGTGGCTTTCATATCAATGAATCCTTCTGGACTGGCTTCTTGGAAGTGAAAGGGGAATTTCACTCAAAGGATATGGCTTTGTTTCCCCAACAAATGGATCCTGGCATTCCTTCCAATATTTCATGGATGGAAATTGGGACATGTGTGGCCAAACAACATCAGAGTGTAGTCAAGATGGCAAAAGTTATTAATGGGGAGAATGCACAAGCTAGGAGAGGCTGCAGCAGTTTGCTGAGTCTACTGGGAAGAACAAGATTCTTCTTCCCCTTGTGCTCTTTCCCCTGTTAGGATAACTTTGAGTGCAAACTACTTCAGTACTTTGAACTCATTTTGCAGCCATTGAAGGAAACATAGGGCAAAGCGGGAAAGTGGGAGGTGAAGAGAGAAACTGGGACATTTGAAAACCAACTGTAAAAGTGGGTTATTATTGTTACTGTTGTGTGACTTCAAGCCATTTCTGACTTATGGCAATCCTATCAAGGGGCTTTCTTGGCAAGATTTATCCAGAAGGGTTTTTTTTTTTGCCTTCCTCTGAGGCTGAGAGAGTGTGACTTGCCCAAGGCCACCCACTGGGTTCCCATGGCTGAGCGGCGATTCAAAAACTGGTCTCCAGAGTCATAGTCCAACACTCAAACACTACACCACACTGGCTGTCCAAAGTGGGATGGGCAGAAGATTAATTGGGTCTGTCCCTGGCAAATTGGGACATTTGAAGGGCATGTTCCTAATGGCTGAGAAAATGTCACCAACATCAGCCTCTGCTCTCTTGTTTCACTCATAGTTCCACCCCTACAGCTGAAACTGTAAGACTTTCATCTTTTGCTTGGCAGGAAGGAAAGAAAAACCTGAGCCAAAGGAGAATGAAGTTCCTAATTATTCACAACAGCTTACAAGTGGCTTGGTCAACCAAGGCAACCAAAGAAGGCTGCAAAGTCAGATGTCCAACGAAAACCAGTTGTTTAGTAACAAGACAACTGGGTTGGGGCAGGGGCAAGCTTGACTGTAGACTTTTTAGGTCTGATCCACAACAAGATTTGGTTGCATTTTGAACACAGCAACCCAATGTTATTCTCCAATGACCTGAAAGTTATTGGGTTTTCACAATGCCGACAATATTCACCATTGCAGGCAAGACTATGGACTGGTTGGATATATTCTATGTCATTTTCAAGACACAAATATTTTCGGATAATAAATGAGGGCCTTGGGAAGTTGTCTTATATGGAGTAAGACCTATAGCTTAGGGAAAGACCTCACCTGGAATACTGTGTTCAGTTCTGGATATTGAGGGATATTGACCAGCTGGAGCGTGTCCAGAGGAGGGTGACCAAAATGGTGAAGGGTCTGGAAACCACCAAGCCCTATGAGGAGCAGCTGAGGGATCTGGGTATGTTTAGCCTGAGGAAGAGAAGGTTAAGAGGTGACATGATAGCCATGTTGGAATATTTGAAGGGATGTCATGTTGAGAATGGAGCAACCTTGTTTTCTGCTGCTCCAGAGACTAGGACATGGAGCAATGGATTCAAAATACAGGAAAAGAGATTCCATCTCAACATTAGGAAGAAGTTCCTGATGATCAGACAGTGGAAGACGTGGCCTCGGAGGGTGGTGGAGTCTCCTTTTTTTGGAGAGGTTTTGAAACAGAGGCTGAATGGCCATCTCTCAGGACTACACTTCCCAGAATGTTTCAGCCTGTACTGTCCTTGTAGATATGCATAGGAACTGCACTATTCTCCTTTTTGTGACTTAATTCTTATTATTTGAAAAAAATAAATAAAATAGCAGTCTTAACTTTCTTCAGATGTTCATGGCAGCTGCCCAACACAATGAAAGAAAGATAGAAAACTTTTTTTTATTTAAAACAACAACACACCAACCACCAAGGTAAAACCGACAGAACATATTACTATGTTTAGCCCCAAATCTCAAAATATAAAAAAACCTAATCCAACAGCAATCCAAAACAAAACAGAACAAATTTGCCATAAAAGAGCAGCGGATCTGAAAAACCACAGCAAAGCAAGGAGAATACTAAACGGAGTCAAGAATTCTCTTTGTCCTGCAAACAAGCTTTGATAAAAGGAAGGTTCTTGCTAGGGATGCGAATCATTGATGATTTCATCCTTGTGCAATTCCATGTTGTTATTTTAGCCATTATTGAGAGTTTGGTGCAAATGAATTCAAGGTGCTTGTGATAACATTAAAAGCCTTAAAGAAGCTTGGGACCTCTAGATTTGGTGGAGAGCTTCTCCCCATACTTGTCTACTCAAGGATTGAGGTTTGCTGTAGGCACCTTCTTCTGTGTCCCACCAAAGAGGTCAATGCATCATGCGAGGATGTTAGAAGGAGCTTTCTCATTTGTGGAATGGCCGCTTCTTGGAGCCCAATGGGTGCCAACACTAATTTCATTTAAGCATCGAGTGAAAATGTCCGAATCAGGAAACAATGGCTGCATCCGCCCAGCAGAAGTAATCTAGGCTGACACCACTTTAACTGCCATGGCTCGATACTATGGAATTTTGGGAATTGTAGTTTGTTGTGGCACCAGAGCTCCCTGACGGAGAAGGCTCAACGTCTCACAAAACTACAGACCCCAGAATTCCATAGCATTGAGCCATGGCAGTTAAAGTGGTGTCAACCTGGATTATTTCTGCAGTGCGGATGCAACCAAAAATAAGGAGAGAATGCTGGGTGATATTTTATCAGGGGCGGATGAACTTGGAGTTTAAATTGCATTGCAGTACAGTGGACCCTTGGTATCTGCTGGGGTTTTGTTCCAAAATCAGCAGATGTTCAAGTCCCATTAAAGACAATGGCATAGCAAAATGGTGTCCCTTATATAGAATAGCAAAATCAAGGTTTGCTTTTTGGGATGTATATAACTTTGGATAATTTTCTAGCAGTGGATGCTTGAATCCATGGATAAAAAAATCCGTGGATACAGAGAGCTGACTGTACTTCGATCCATCTGTTGTGAAATCTTCCCCAGAAGAAAAGTCGTCAGCAAAATTCTGTAAAAAGAACAGGCTGTGGGCACTCTATCAGGGATTTCAGGGAAGGCTGTTTTTAAGAAATGCATTAATAATAACGGCATCACCTCTTTCCACTTGTCTTTCATCAGTGTAACCATGGACACTGTGTCATTGTGAAGACAAACCCACAAAGGCAATGGGACAAGCTGTAGCCCAGCTGCTGCTGTGCAAATGTTGATGAGGAGCAGATTTTCTTTGCATTCCTTTTAAATTCTGTGATCTCCTGAGCCAGCAATCAGTATAAGTACTAACTGAAAGATGAGAGGTCTTAAGCATGGCTTTGAAGTTTGGTGGTGATGGGGGGTGAGAGATGGAGATCCTGAGAAAACTTAATACAGTAGAGGGGGGGGGGGAAGTGTCTGTGGAAGGAGGAAGGCGGAATTACACATTGCTGCTGGGGACCCAGGAGATTTGTCTATGTGCCATTCTCTATGCTAGCTTTTCCCATGGCTTGGGTTGAAGGTATATGTCAGGGATGAGGAACCTTTTGCTTTCTTGAAGATTTGGGCATCAATTTCCAAAAGCTGGGAGTCGGTGTGGCGTAGTGGTTTGAGTGTTGGCCTATGACTCTGGAGACCAGGGTTCAATTCCCAGCTCAGCCACAAAACCCAATGGGTGACCATGATCACATCACATGCTCTCAGCTTCAACGGAAGGCAACAGATGGCAACAGTGGCATCACTAGGTTTGGCATCGCCGAGTGTGGCAACTCACTGATCTCCTCCCATACCACACCATTCGGAATCCTTACTAATAGCAATAGCAATAGCGCTTACATTTCTATATCACTTTATAGTGCTGAGCACTCTCTAAGCAGTTTAGCCTCTGTAAACCAATTGCTCCCAACAATCTGGGTACTCATTTTACCAGCCTACAAAAGGATGGAGGGCTGAGTGGACCTTGGAGCCCGGTAGGATCAAACTCACAATGTTTTGGCAACAGTACCAGCATGTAACCACTGCACCACCAGGGCTCCAACAATGACCTACTAATGTTTTTTTGTACTAATGCTAATTTGTAAATCATAATTCTCATATGTCATGGAATGCAATGCCAATAGATGTTCAGCAAAGAACTATTGCAAAATTAATACTATACCTTTAAATTACAATATCATATGCACTGCCTGAATGTATATACGTGTACATAGTTTCATGTAGTTAAAATGAAAATTTGGTAAGATGTGATGTTTTTTAAAGAAATTTGTTAAAAGAATACAAAATTTTAAATTTTAATTAAAAAAAACAACTACTCCCGAGGCCTCTTTTTCCCCCCTTCCCACTGAGCCTCACCCAACTCGCATTATTTCCTTCACTGAGCTTCAGCGTTGTATAGTTTCTCTGAAAAGGCAGATGTTTGGGGAGCAATGGTGTCACCCCCTTTAGAGTGTCACCCGGTGCGGTCCTCACTCCTCGCACTCCCTTAGTGACACCTCTGCTTCCAAAACTTGTCTTTAGGAAGACTTTGCATGAGAATGTTTGTAGCTGTCTTCCGCTGGATCTCTCCTGATGACTCTTTTCTTTCTTTCTTTCTTTCAGTGAAAGGTAGTCAGAAATGTGAACTGAATTGCCGAGCGGTGGGCTACCGATTTTACGTGAGGCAAGCAGAAAAAGTCATCGATGGGACACCCTGTGACCAAAATGGAACCTCCATCTGCGTGTCGGGACAATGCAAGGTAAAAGTGATGCCTGACTAGAGAGTTTGTCCATTGTATGTGATTTCAGCTAATTTATTAGTTAAAAACAAAACAAGGGGAATTTTTTGTTTGTTTGTTCTGATTTTCTGGAGATTGCTTTGCTAGGCCAGGGGGTTTCCTATTATAGACAGACTTAATGTTTTTCTTTTGGGCTTAGCTTGCTTTCTGCTCAGTTGCCTTGCCTGTCCACATCTGGACAATATCACACATGTTCTTGGGTCTTTATTTTTAGCCTTTCAAAGCATAGTTGGGCACTTTGTAGATGATAGAGATGTTTGGAGTTTGGATTATTTATTAAGGGAACTCTTGATGTAAAGCTGAAGGTCACAAAACTGTTGCTGTTTTGATCCAAGCAGAATGTACGAACACTCAGTTGGGATTTCTGATAAACTAGAAGCAGCTTACTCAATCTGTAGCTTGTTGGAGGAGGAGACCAGAATCTGGAGAAGTTACATTTTTGGTTTGCAACTCTCCAAATCTCCATGTTGGCTGGGGGATTCTGTAAATCTTAGTAAAAGTTTGTTTTTGCAGACTAGCAAACTCTTTTCTATTCCAACAGGTATTTGCTAAATGATGATATAAGGCCCATCTTACACAATGCTCTGGACATTACTAATTGTTGTGCTAATGTGTATGTATGTTTTAATGATATGTATTTTAACCTGTTTTTTTCCTAATTATTTAATTGTGTTTTAATGCTTGTATTTTGAGAATCTTTAACAATGGTTTTTAATTCTTGTAAGCCACTTTGAGTACCAATCTGGGGAAAAGGTAGGATATAAAATATAACAACAACAACAACAACAATATTTCCAAGCTTTGGATACCATTATGCTCATTGTTTAGAAAAAGTATGAAACAAATCATACACACATGTGCCTTGTTAGACACTGCCAAAATCTGTATCTTTGAGCTTGGGTCTATCTATAAAGCGAAGCCTGTTGGCAAAATTGTTTGACTAAAAATGAAAGAGCTTGTAATGTCAGCTGTTATGGTTTATTAGTGGAGCCTATGTTTCTATTCAGGTGATTTAAATGCTCAGTAAATTACTCGATGTATAACAAATTTCTGCATCATAGCACTGGAACATCAGTCGAAAACTGATTGACATTCGATTCATAGAAGCAAATAATTATTCTGAGGAGTTTCTACAGGTTGCACATTTTGTGAATATTGTGTTGAATATTTTCCAAATAGCTGACATTGGGTGAGTTGATATTGATTGTCAGTGTTTGATGGCTGGGACATGACAGATTGGATTTGTATTTTTGCTCTCTTTCTGCTTCCCTCTGCCTTGTCTTTTCCAATGATTTGTGTCTTATCATGATGTGGCCAAAATATGACAGCCTCAATTTAGTCATCCTGGCTTCCAGGGAAAGTCCCAGCTTGATCTGTTCTAGGACCCATTTGTTTGTCTTTTTGGCTGTCCATGGTATCTTCAGCTCCAGCGTCCCATTTCAAAAGAGTTGAGTTTCTTTTTATCCACTTTCTTCACCATCCAGCTCTCACATCCATACATGATGATGGGGAATGCAATGACTTGGGCCATCCCCATGTTGGGTTGTTCCCTTGTCACCTGTCTTTCCCACCATCAGACAATGATCTTTTTATTTACACAGATCTTTGGTGCTTTAATCACTTCTCAGTCTTCCCTTTTCCAGCCTAGACATACTCAAGTCTGTTCCCTACAGGACTAGTTTTCAGCCCTTTCCTTGTTTTACTTTACTTTCCAGACCTCTCCTCCATCTTGCACACATGTTACTCTCATATCAAGTAGCGCTGAAGCACTGGTACTCTGAATTTAGAGATGCCTTAAAAACAATGAGATTTGAAATATGATCTCACGTTTTGCTTTTGGAAATGCTGCCTTCGAAATTAGGTGAAAATCTATGTGGGGAGTCCAATCTGAGAATACTGGCTAACGTTTTGATCGACTCAGTTGTGTGTTGATTAAAGAGGAGTTTCCTCCTTGTTTGATCTGAAATGAATTGCAATGGAAGATTATATTTTTAGCAAAATCTGTAAGGAAAAAAAGTAAATGGATACCCAAGCCAAAATAGGAAAAGAAAACAAAACCCCAAAACAACGCACACACAACCAACAGCAGGAAACTGATAACTAATTAAAAACATCAGGAGGCAACAAGAAAACACCAAACATGGAACACCCTGAAGGGTCTTTGTAAAAACACAGGCTTCGCCAGCATCTGAAAAATGAAGTGTTTGCGTGAGGTTTGTCATAAAAAATGACCCAGCTCTGTTTTGTTTTAGTGTACCCCTTTCTTTGGTTTTTGGATCCAGTCATAAATGAATGCTGTATACACAATCGAAATTTAAGTCAATTTTTTTAAAGCAACAACAACAATGTAACAATTGTACAATGAGTTATGCACATATCTGATGTTCCAAAATTCACTGCATCCAGGGCAGAACTTGATTGTCAGGCTTGATTGTAGCATTTGGGTTATACTTGGCTTAACAGTAGTGCAAGCAAAAAGGGCTTTATTGTTGATTTTAAGTTGAACATGAGCCAGCAGTGTGATGCTGCAGCAAAGAAGGCAAATAATATTTTAGTCTGCATTGATAGATCCTTAGGCCCAAAATAGTCAGGCCAAATAGATGACACGTGCCCCCAAAGTGGTTGGAAGCCACTCTGTAGCCGTGCCAAAGTGCCAAGAGCCAGTACAAAAGATCCGGGTTGAACTTCTTCCAACTCAAATGAAATGTCCCAAAGTGGTCTGCAGAAATTATGCTGTGGCAAAAAATAGTGTTTTCTGCTGAGGAAATCCACTTTCTGCACACACCCACATGTTTTTTCCCTGCAGAATAATTTCTGTGCAACCTTCATCAGGACATCTAATTTGTTTTCATTTGCAAATAGCACTCTGTCTCTGTGTGTTGGAGTATGGAAAAGTGACATTGTTTTGCCATCACCCCTAGCATCCAGCCACCAGCAAGACCACAGGGTTTTTTGGGAATTATAATCCCAGGAAAGCAACTTTTCCAAACTTGATGTGCATTAATGCTCCGTTTTTCCTTCCTCCACTCTACTGAACTCAAGGTGGCAAGAGATGTTTTTGTATGATTAAGTTGTGCACTGAGGCTGAGCGCCTTCACAGTGGTCTTGGATCAAGACTCCATTATAGCAGCCAGTCTCTTCTTTCAACAAGCATGGTGTGATCTTCTTTTTCTAGCTTTCGCTGCTGTTTGTGCATAATCGTATCTCAAAACAGGTATGTTCCCAGGCATTGTACAATGTTCTGGCTCTTAATCCTTTTACAGAATTCAGACAGAGCGCAAAGTGATGCTACAACAAGCCTCTCTTTGTTTGTGCTTCGTAGTTGGCCCTGCCATTTCATTCTTGACATAAGTGCTGAGATCTTCTTTCTCATCCTAATGCTCTTAGCCAAATCTCTTGTTGTTTATAGGACAATGGATGTCTTGAGAATGACCTTGTTCCTTGAGGGACCCTGAAACAATCTCCACTCAAACTAAAAAGACTAGCTATGGGGTATTGTGGTTTCAATGTTGGACCAGGACTGTGAAAGACCAGGGTTTGAATCCCTCTGTTCAGCAATATAAACTCACTGGGTGATCTTGGACAAGTCACACACTCTCAGCTTCTGAGGAAGGCAATGACAAAGCTCCTCAATCCCACCTTCAATCAAAATGTCTTTTGCAAGGGTACAAAAGCTTACTGTTCTGCTATCAGAAAATCAGAAACCAGAAAAGGAATGAACTCCACACATGCAAATTGTTCATCTGAATGTTCCTTGGCACGGAAGTGAAGGAAATGGATGGTAACCTGTTGGAGGGACCAGAGATGTGACTGAACATGCCTCCCGTTCCCCAAGGGCCTGGATAGTTTCATCAGAGGGATTAAACTTTTCCATTTTTGAACCAAAACTGGATGCCTCTACAGGAAACTGCTTCTATATCCAGTTGAATGGCGCAAAGAGAATCTGTCAATAACTAGGCTGAGAAGTGGCATCCAAATATTTTCTCTTGGGGATTATAACTGTACCAGCCATCTGGAATGTAATGTTCATAGCAGTGATGGATCTGGCCAAGTTCAAAAACTACATTGAAGGCAGGGAGATTCAGAGAAAGAGATCTTAATGGACAGAGTAATGAAACTCTTGGTGCTACTTGGAACAAACACCACAAATATTCTGTTGGTCAAGGCAGTGGCCCTGCTTGGCTTCCCATGTGAGTTTTGGCAAGCTTTAAAGAACTATCAATGCTTCTGGACCTGTTTGGGGGATAAAGCTTGGGTTCAAACCTAGTGTGAATTTGCCACGCCAGTGACATGGTAGGCGCTAGTTGTCGTTTTGTCAAGGTGGTGTTTTGATAGCTAGGAACGAGATATTTCTAATAAGAATGAGAAGCTGCATCCATGTGTTAGAGCAGTGGTTTCCAAACTTTGGTCCTCTAAGTATTTTGGACTTCAGCTCCTAGAATTCCTGACTGTTGGCCAAGCTGGCTGGGGCTTTTGGGAGTTGAAGTCTCAAACTTAGAGGACCACAGTTTTGGAAATATTGTTTAGAGTATAGGTGGGTAACATGTGGCCTCCAAAGCAGTCTTTGTGGACCATGACCCCTACCAGATAGCCCTTTTTATGTCAAAAAAGGATCAATTTTCTCACCTAGAAGGCCCAGTGAGTGGAAATTCTTCTTTGAAATAGGTTGCTCCACTCATGATGCTAAATATTGACTGGAATGCTGCCAATGTATTACCTTTCTGTAAGTGTCCCTGTAGAAGCATTTGGACATATGAACATGGCTGTGTGCAGTTCAAGGGTGCAGAAGTGGATTCGCACATGCCATACCATTGCACATGGATGAGCATTGGACATGGCGTATCTTAAATATTACACATGGGTGCCCATTGGGGCACATCAAACTTTGTTTAGGAGTGCACATGGAGCATTGCATGTGCTGCTTCATGTCCACATTTAGTCTTTTAATTTGCTAAGTAAGGTTGCATAACTCCATAAAGCATAAGGGCTGCATCTGCACTGAATAAATAATGCAGTTTGACATGGCTTTAACTGCCATGGCTTAATGCTATGGTGCTCAGTTTGATAGAGAGATTTCCCATCACCTGTTATCTGATCCTTTCATCTCGATATTCCAAGGGCAAATAAATCCTGGAGCTTTTTGTATGGAAAGGATCAGAGTTTAAAAAAACTATGTTTTTGGGTTACAACTCTCAACATCTCCATAATTGGATTAACGTGGCCATAATGGGGAGCTGTAGTCCAAAAACTAATTTCCCCCCAGCTCTGTAATGGATGGACCCTTTCCTCAGACCTACATACACACACACACAAGGATTAGCTTGCAGCAAAGTGGCCATAAAAGCATCCTTTAGAGTCAAGGCTGAGTATCTGAATTTTATTATGTGTTCTGCAGAGTTTGTTTGCAGTTTAAGTCTATTTCAAATTGTTTTGGAAAGTTGAGATGGTGCTTGCAGGCTGCAAAGTGCCTCTCTCCCTCCCTCTTCCAACAAAGAAATTTGAATATATGGTGACATCTAATGTTCATTTGATGTATTGTAGCATCAAGCCTGGCTTGTCTCTGATTGAATTCAAGGGCCTGGTGAAGTGGAAGGCAGTAGGAAAAAAGATGGCAATATCACACTTCAATGTTACAGCATTATTATTCCACTTGAACTGTTATGGCTGCCTGCTGTGGAACCCTGGGATTTATAGCTTAGGGGAAGGTCTTTGAAAATTTTTAAATGAGCTTGTCTCTGATTGAATTCAATGGCCTGGTGAGCAATTGAAACAAGTCTAAATTGGATTGATCTTTCATTTGACCTGAAGTGATCTGTGAAGTCTGCTCTGTAAAATCTTGTTGTCTTTTCAGTCTCGCAACTGCTTTCAAGAAGTAACCGGTGACTCATAAATCAACTGCTTTGCCTTACACCTTGGGTTGTTGTCAACATGTTGTTGCAAATTTGGGATTACCTGAGGACAGGGTGGTGGTTTTAAATGGAATGATGATGTGCCATGTGGTGAGAGGGTGGTGTTTGCAGAAAGCCACGAAACACATCTGTGTTGCAAAGTAAGAAGTCAGCTTGGAGCTGCAAGACATTTAGGGGCATTGCAGACTGGCCTAAAGGGCTGGCCTGGGGCTGGAGTTGGGGCAGGGCAGCTGCATGCCAGCTGCCCCAACCCCAGCCCATGCTGTCCTGATGCCACGTGGCTGTTTGCACAGTGTGTGGCATCAACACACTGCACCAAAAGGGTGTGGAAGAGCTGTGGCGCTGGCTCTTAGGGCAGCCTTTTGCCACCCCTAAAAGGTTCATGCTCCAGTTGACATCCAGGGCCATACTCCAGTTGACACCATTGTGTTGACTTAGCAGTTGTGTTTTCGCAAGGCAAAGGGTGAGTAGGCAAGGTGGTCTTGAACCAGGGCTTCCTACAGTCTACCTTCCATGATATTACCTTTTGCATTGCCAGGGCTCTGGACCTTCGAACAACCAGTAGGTCTAGATTCTATAGGGCAGGCCCCCTTCAAGGGAAATTGCAATGACAGCAGCACACTGGGGCTTAGCAGTGGATGGTGTGTGTGTGGGGTGTGTGTGTCTTAGGATGAGTGCAAGGGTTTAGGAAATGTTGCTGTTGTTGTGTGCCTTCAAGTCATTTTCAACTTATGGTGACCTTAAGGCATACCTATCATGGGGTTATCTTAGGTTGAGACTGTGTAACTCACCCATGATGGGCTTCTGTGGCTGAGTGGAGAATCGAACCCTGATCTCCAGAGGGTTGCCATAAGTCAGCAATGATTTGGAGGCACACAACAACAACAAACAGAGTGAAACAGAGTTGTGTGGACTCACTGTGTTTGGGTTGGGGAATGGTTTGGGGGAACTGCCCCCTGCCTCCCATGCAGTTGTCCACCTCTAACTTTATAGTATAGCCTTCTTCTATCCCTGCAGCTACTGCAGCCTTGAGACCTTTTGAAAAACTATCCATGATGATGGTATGGATTATGATACCTGTGGTGGATTGCCTTCCTTTAAAAGGACAACTACCATTCCGTTGACAACTATACTATTTCTGTCTTTCTGACTTGTGCAGGAAGTACTTAAAATGTGTCTGCTCAATAGGCTCATCTTAGGGTCTCCATAAGTTGGAAACAACTTGATGGCACACAACAACAGGACAGTGAGTTGAACTGGCCTTTGGTGCCATCTCGTGGATGGTGCATGTTATGGTGCGACTCATTAAAGCTGTGCTTCTTTAAAGCTATCTGATGTTGCAGACTGACTGTTCCCTCCTCCCCATGTGTCAAGGACTAGCATTACAGTTGTATCCATGAGCTCCTTTCTTTCCGAGAAATTTGCCATGCACTGGCACCTGTCTGGAGACCACCACTTTGAGAAGCACTGCACTAAGGGATCTCAACCATGCAATCAGCTGTTCATGTTTGGGTTGTAAAAGCAAGCAGACAATATGGCTGGTTATCAGCCTCTTGCATTGAGGGCAGTAGGATAGAACTGATATCAACAGCCCTTTCCTCTTGCCCAGAGCTGAGCCCCCAAAGCTGGAGAATTTGCACCTTCCTCTTCTGACTAGAAATGACCCATGAAACCTGGAAACTCAAGACCAGGCAACCCTAACAATGTTATAGTCTATTTGCAAGAAAGACGGCAGGGTAGTGAAAAGGATGAGCATGTCTTTTAAATAAAATTTAAAAAGCAGATTAAAGTACCTTGAGAATGTATAATCTATGTTCTCAGGACACTTTAACTATCCTGCCTTCTCTCTTGGTCACACGTGATGCCATCAACACAATGGCAAAATACAATGGGACCTTGGTTTGGTGCCCTTATATACCAAAATCGGTGGATGCTCAAGTCCCATTATATACATAAATGATATCCCTTATATAAAATGGCAAAATCAAGGTTTGCTTTTGGGAATTTTTGTTTTTTGGGGGGAGGATATTTTCATTCCATGGATGGTGGAGTCCATGGATGCAGAATCCGTGGATATGGAGAGACAACTGTTTGAGGTTAAATTCAATGTTAGGTTTAGCTAAATTAGACCCACAGATCTCAGTGGGACTTAAGTGAGATGTGACTAAGTCCCAATTATTTTGTTGGGTCTGGTCTAGGTAGAACGAACCTGGAATTTAACCTGCTGTTGTATCTCAAGTGAAAGAAGCCTACTGAAGAAGCATCATTATCAGATTCCAGTGGGTATCTCCTCCAGTTTTGCAGTGCTTCTAGTCTTCATGCAAAGATTTGGCCACAAGATGGCAGACCATGATAAAGAATGAAATCTACCTTATGTGTAACTCCATATGTAGAATTCCTTAAGGGGAACTCCAGAGTAAGGATGGAAACAGGCATTCACTATGACTGCTAGAATGGATTCATCCAGTTAATCTACCCAAAGTACTCTCTTGTCTTGGCTTGCCTCACTTCGCATGGCGTCCCTTCCTTCCTTCTTGCACCTTGCCACCCACATTGCTTGTTCTTCTTTCTCTCCTTGCCTCACTTCATGCAGAGTGCATTTGCTACAGTGGGTCTAGTTTAGCTAAACCTAACGTTGGATTTAACCACATACAGTTTTCCTCCATAACCATGGATTTGGCATCCATGGATTCCACCATCCATGGAATGAAAATATCCCGCCTTAAAAATCCCCAAAAGCAAACCTTTGTATATATACTACATCAATGTATATAATGAGACTTGAGCATCCATGGATTTTGGTACCCACAGGGGTTGCTGTCACCAAACCCCAGCAGATACCAAAGTCCCACAGCACAGCATGTATGAGCGAGAAGAAAGGCAGGATAGTTAAAATAGCTTTAGCTGCTCACATTCACTTCCCTTGTGCAAGAAATTCCCCAGTGGACTTGTTTCTTGCAGAAGAATTTAACATAAGAGTGTGTCCACATTTTGCCCTGTATCTCAGATTCTAAAAAGATTAGAGGCTTACAGTTGGCCTTTTGTATTTGCGGGAGTTTCATTCTAGACCCCTGCATGGATGCCAAAAACTGTGGGACTTCAAGCCCCATTGGTTTTAATAGCGGCATGCTATGCTCATGGCCACACTGTTGCAGCTGCATGCATGGACCACCATTAGGGACAATGAGAGAGGGGGCTTGCAATCCATGGATGTGCAAATCAGTGGATGGCAAGCCTGTAATTGTGGCAGATAGACTATACTTTTTTAAAAAAATGATAATTTGGAATCTGGGCCAGATGATGTTTCAAATAGTTGCTGGATGCCATGCCTAGAATCTGGGCAAAGCGTGGCAGCCTGGGTGATATGGCAACCCTCTCTCTCTTCCATAGTGAATTTTATGCTGCTCATTAGAGATGCAACATGAGTCATATATAAACTTCTGTTTATATTGATCCCAAATGTTTAATATTTAGAATTGACTTCATGGCAAACCTTTGGGGATCCGAGGCAATATATTCCGCAAGCCTCTGATATATAGCTGTTCTAAATCAAATCAAATGCTACGGGTTTCCTTGGAAAACAACATCGCTTTTGCCTTGCGTCGTTTCCGAAGAGGTCCGTAACTGCGCCTCTTTGTTCCCCAGTGGGCCAATAAGTTCATTTTTGTGAAAGAAAGAACTCTTAGTGAGAATGTAGACATTCTGACTATGCAGCCTTGTGGGTTTTTAAAAACTAAAACAAAACAAAACACCTATGCCTAACGTTGAGGGGAAACATATATCAAATCCTAAACTCCCAACAGGCCTTGAATGAGATGGAAGTCATAGAGGCTGCTTGTACGAAGGCATCCCAGGACTCCATGTCAAGCGAGCGGATCTTAACCTAAACGTAAATTAGGATGCTTGCCAAATTACATAAATACAGCCGGAGTGGGAGGGAATGAACTATGGGAACCATCAGGTTTCATGACTGCAAACTGTGGCAAGCAACACACATAGATATTACCCAGCCAAAGAGGTCATTCATATAAAGGAAGAAATATCTCTCCCCTAGCAGCCTTGTGATAGTTGTACGTGATTTGCTGAGCTGCTAATGATGAAATGTTCAAAGTTTTTGTGTAGGTGAATCCAGGGGCCAAGTTTCTGCCTCCAGGACTTTCTAAGGGCCACACAGACAAGCAACACATGAAATAAACCCAATCAACCCAAAACTTGATGTCATTGGAAGCTTGAGTTGCCTGGGAAAATAAGGCAAAAGGCTCTTTTCCCTCTAATGCAAAAAAGAGAATTTCAGCAGGTATTGTCAACACTTGCTGAAATTTCCTCTTTTGACACAATCATTCAAGGGACAGGAGCCCTTTTCCTTGTTTCCCCCAACAACCCTATCAGAAGTCCGCTTCTTGTTTGGAAGAAAATATAATTTTGATGTTAGGCATCTTTGATCTATTTAAAAGATAAATCACTGATCCTGAAGGCTTCTTATTTTGGGGGAAAAAGTAGAATTTTTATGTTAAGACATCTTTGGTCTATTGAAAAGGTAAATCACAGATCCTGAAGGCTTCTAACAGGATCTCCAGACAAGAAAAGGGTCTTTGGAAGTCCCAGGATTTGCTCCTGTGCAAAGCAATTTTATTTTGGAGAGCTACACTATGTTTTCTCCATCCCAAAGTATTCCTAAGGAACTCCCGGCATTATCAAGGACTTTACATCCCTACTTTCCAGCTATGTGCCAAATTCTCCTATTCTTGATCCGCAGAGTGAAAGTTTTTGTAATGTTTCCTTCTATGGGAGAATGAACTCGGCAAGAGTTGACATCTCTTTGTGGATCACAACTTTGACTTCATACCAGGAGAAAAGTGTCCATTGCATCAGAAATCCTGTCGCACACCCCCCCACCACCATTTCTCCCTGGCAGTATTTTATTTTAATGAGGGTTGTCTGTGGTTTTTACAGACTCCTGTGTGGTATAAATTAGAAACATGCCGTCTATATCTCTTGCAGCACGGAAAAAAGGATGGGCCCAGGTCCAACCAAGAACTTGCTCTCTTATATATTTTGAATTTGGGGGGGGGGGGGGAGTAGTTTGCATAGATGTTTTCTCATTTTCTTCCTCACCAGGAGCCATACCAGTTTGAGTAAATGGTAGCTGCAGGTTGGCAGACTGTTAGAATAATAGAAATTAGAGATGGCAAAATTGAGAGAGAGAGAGAGAGAGAGAGAGAGAGAGAGAGAGAGAGAAGATTCTTAGGTCACACAAATGATTCCCTTGACAAGGAAGGTCTGTTCTTTATAGTCTGGAGAAGGTGAGGGTTCCTGTCTCCCTCCCTCCTCCTCTTTTTCTTTTAGTTCAGTTTAGTCTACAGTTGAGTTCTGAATAAATACTTGAGCAGGTGGGCTTCCCGTCGGGAAAGGGTTTTTTTTTGGACAGTAATTTTGAAGAGCAATTTCCTTGCTCAAATCAAGACGGGGAGAAAAGTGCACAAAAGAATACAAAGGGAAAATGAAGAAGGGGCCCGGCGTTTTGGAAGGCAGGCCATTGACCACATTGGAAAGGAGTTGTTGGAAATCTTCCCTTTTTTTGGACTATGGGATTTTCAGAGTTATAGTTGAAAAAAGAAATAAAAGTCACTTTCCCAAGCTCTAGCTAGTCCTTTGGGCTGGGTCTGGCTTAGTTTGGGGGTTCACAGAGATGTTTAGGCTTCAGCAAGTCCCACTCAGTGAGTTCAGTGTAAAGAAGACAAAAATTATGACTACGGATGATCTCTAGACTTTTAAAGTGGATAGCAAAGACATTGAAATACAGATTTTTGCTGCAGGTTTTAGGAAGGATGCCTCTGCACTGCATGGTTCAATGTGATGGGATCCTGGGATTCATCATTCGTTGTGGCGCCAGAACTCTGGCAGAGAAACCTATATCTCACAAAACTACATATCCCAGAAACCCATAGCAGTGAGCCGTGGCAGTTAAAGCAGTGTCAAGCTGCATTAATTCTGCACTGCAGATGCAGCCCTAGTCTGAATGTCAAAGGAGGTATCCAAGGTGCTGAACACCATTTGCAAATAGGTTTGACTGGGACTGAACAACAGAGTGCAAACCAACATTTCTCAGTTTTGGTCTTACCAGGAGTACCATAACAGAATCATAGAATCATAGAGCTAGAAGAGACCTCAAGGGCCATCCAATCCAACCCCCTGCCATGCAGGAATACACAACTTGGACTTTCAAAAGAAGGGCTGTGAGGGTGAACAACTCCCTTCCCCATGACTGAGTTCTTCACTTTCCTATCAAGGTCTTGGTCAGGAGTTCCTAAACTTTGGACCTCCAGATGTTTTGGACTTCAGCTCCTAGAACTCCTGATTGTTGGCCAAACTGGCTAGGGCTTGTGGAAGTTGAAGTCCTAAACACCTGGAGGACCAAAGTTTGAGAAACATTGGTCTAGATGCTCCTCTTTCTCCTCCTCCTCCTAAAAAAAGCAAAGCTGGCACTTATGAATATAAGATAATATGACCCCATCCTTTCTTTGGACAGGTAAAAGTGTAGATCCACCACATCTCAGCCTCTTTCTGGCTTCTGCTGGTAACCTTCTGTCCAAATGTGGGGACTCCTCTATTTTATCACCAGATGAAATGGTTCTGCATGGTCCTCCCATGTGATGCTTGCATCATTTATAATCAGTGCTGGGGGGGGGGGGATACTTTTGGACTACAGGTCCCCAAATCCCCTTGTCCATAATGGCAGGGAGGATTTTGGGTGTTGGAGTGAAAAAAATAATGTTTCCAAGCTCTGACCCAGGGAGGTAGAAGAAAGACTGATGATGAATAGGTATGAAATTAATATATATGGATTGGCTGCAGTGCTTAGAATTTAGAATAGATGTGTGTGTTTGGGGAATTCTTTGTATTCTATTGGATTTTTGACCTGAGGATGTAATACTTTCCAGTCATTTATCAGTATTTCTAACTCTTTACAGGGATATATATGAGTCTGATTTGAAAAAGGATTATTTTTTTTACTATCACCCTGATGGAAAATTCTCACCTTACCAAGTTTTTTTTTTTTTTGGGGGGGGGGAGGGAGGTGTCAACTGTTCCAGACATATGTTTCCAAGTAAAAATGAGCATTAACATAGATATCTTCCACTGTTTGCTTGGATCTTGGCAGAGGGATTCATGTTAGGATTGTTATTATGAGTTTTGTAGGTGGATTTTTTAAAAACATGCTGCTTTTGGTAAAATGAAAACAGCCTGTTAAAAAAAAAATCCCACCTACAAAACTGTCGGTGAGTAAAGTGAATAAAGAGCTGACAAGTCAACTAAGATCTGAATAATATTTTGTTTTTGTTTTTTATAAATATTTTATTGATTAAAATGAAAGAACACATAACAAAACATAAAATTATACATAACAATCACAACTACTTCCTTGTCTATCATGTCTTGCTAAACTGCCCGTGTTTCAATGACTTCGAATATATGCATATCTATTTTATCGTCATGTTTTTTCTTTTCAGCACATATCAATATGTCTATACTATATTTGGTCTTTGTTGACCTTATCTATATCTTATCTCTTATTGTGGAGATCCCTAACTTATTCTAATCCTAGCATATATTGTTCCTCCCATTTGCATCACCAATATTCTATTATTGCATTCCAATCTTTTTTAGAAGAGTCTGTTTCTTTTCTCTTTATCAAACCCGTAAGTCTATCCATCTCCATAAGATCATATATTTCCATAAACCAGTCTTTAATGGTGGGAATTTTTTCTGATTTCCATTTTGCAGCATAATTAATTCTGGCCACCATTATTAGATAAAAAAAAATCAATTCCCCAACATTTTTCTCCAAATTTTCCTCTGTAATTATCCCCAATAAATACATTTTTGGATCTAAATTTAATTGTGTATTTAATATTGTGATCATCTCTTTGTGTATACTTCTCCAGTAGTTTTGGATACTTTTTCATTAGTTGACCCCTTACTCCTTCTAAAGGAGGTAGGAATGGATGACAAATGGTCACTTTCTCTGCTCCAGTTTCTATCCTGAATCACAAAAGGGGCATCTGCCACAATTGAAGGTATCTTCAAAAAAACTGTGTGTCTCTTTAAAAATAAAAGAGTCTAGTCCAATGTTAGCCATGGAGAATCTCAGGATGCATATTAATCCCTTCTGAATTATTCATCTGTTTCCTTGCTTTAATTCAGCTCTACTTTGTAAGTTTGACCCGCAGCTCAGAGTTAATTAGGAGCACCACTCGGTTGGTATGTGGAGAAAATGAATGGACTTGATATAGTAACTCAGAGTTTATTTCACACACACAAAAAACCCCCAGGACCACACTGTTCCTCTGTGGGACTGGAGAAGAGTGCTGAGGATCCCATGGACAGCCAAAAGGACCAATAAAGGGGTCCTAGAGCAGATCAAGCCGGAAACCTCCCTGGAAGAAGCCAAGATGAACAAACTGAGGCTGTTGGACTTTGGACACATCGTGAGAAGAAAGGACTCTTTGGAAAAGCCAATAATGCTGGGAAAGGTGGAGGGAAGTAGGAGGAGAGGAAGGCCACATGCTTCCAGATGGAGGGACTCTATGGAGGAGGTCACTTTGGGTATTAAGAGGTTGTAGGATTTAAGCAGAGCAGTGGAGGACAGAAGGTCTTGGAGATGTCTCATCCATAGGGCCGCCATGAGTCAACAACACAATCTGTAACATTCCAAAATCTGGAAAACTCTGGTCCCAAGGATTTTGAACAAAAGGGACCGAACCTGTATACGTTTTTCTTTGTAATGGTCTGTTTCAAACTGCCTTTAATTGTACAGATAATTATACTTTTAACTTTTCAATGGCGTAGCAGATTTGTGGGTTTTTAAAAATCTGAATCTATTTTAACTTTTGTAAGTTGCCATAGTTTGACTTGGTTTCCCATCCCCTATTTTTGCAAGGAAAATTTCAAAAAGAAGGCAGACTTGGAAGTGTGTGTGCATATGTGCAAATATAAATTTGTACCACAGACTTGGAAGACCGTGTTTACGTACGCATGTGTGGGCGAAAGACAAGGGAAGAGAGGGGGTATTTTCCAATGTAACATTTTCAGGCAACTTAAGATGTAGCTATGTGCCTTGGTGTGCTTTAAAACATTATATGTAAGAGGCCCTGGGGGCAAAGTTGACCCTGTGTTGAAAGTTTTAGAAAACCTTGGATGCCATTTTCTGGGAAGAATTTTCTTCCAAGCCTCGTACATCAGAGATGTATACTTTTCTGCTGTTTAACATGTTTTATTATTCATCAAATGGTCCACTTAGTTCAAAACATGTGTAGGTAGTTACAGTTGGGAATTTCCACTTATTGAAACAAAAGAAAGAAAGGAAGAAAAAAAACCTGTGAAGCTTCTGTAGTGATTCCAAAGGAACAGTTTATTAGAAGGAAGCAAAAACTCTGTACTAGTTCGAATTACAACTGAGTAATATTGCAGCCAATTGTGATTAGGACAATAAAAATCCACACTGGAGAAAGATCTCATGACTACTCATACTCAGGCATGGGTTGATGAGGAAGAGTTGGGATATAGGAGGACCCAACTAAAAACCTGCAGCATATGGGTACAAATTTCCTCAATTTATCTCTTCTCCTGCAATCCTACCATTCTTTTCTTGTAGTCCCCCTCCATAAATCTTTGTTCCATGGGAAAGAATAAAATGCATTTCATTATAATAGTGTTATGAGCCAGTGTCATCCTGCATTTTGAGTGTTGGACAATGACTCTAGGGCACCAGGGTTCAAATCTTCACTCAGCTGAATAAAGCTCCTGGGTGGCCTTGGGCAAGTCACACTCTCTCAGCCTCAGAGGAATGCAATGGCAAACCCCTCTGAATAAATCTGGCCAAGAAAACTGAGTCAGCATGGTGTAGTGGTGTGACTAGGACTCCAAGAGATCAGAATTCAAAATTCTACCCATCTGTGGAAGCCCACTGGGTAATCTTAGTCACACTCTCTCAGCCTCTGAAGAAGGCAAAGGTACTAAACAAACCTTGCCAGGAAAACTCAAGGATAGGTGGAGGTGACTTGAAGGCACATAAAAACAACAAATAATAGCATTGTTGCTGATTTTCCTTGAAATGAGCTGCACAGAATTGCATTGAGAACCACCACTAGTTTTGGGAAGGCCTTTTCATTTCTCTTGGGGCATTTTTTTGAGGGGGGGGGGAGGGAGAGAAATTGCCTACGCCGAATCCTTTTTAGCATCACAGTTGAATGTTAACAGCTGTCCAGAGGCATGGGAAGGGTAAATATGTATTTTCTAGATCGTTTCACTTTAACTTGTCAGCTCAAAGTGAAGAGATCAGTAACTGAAAATGGACTTGGAGGAACAATTTCCCTATTATTTCCACCCAGGAGCCAGCCATGAGGATCAAGAGTGTTTGGTCTTGGATGGACCTGTTGGAATTTGCTGTTTATGGGCCCAGTTGTACCATTTTCTGGAAGAGGGTGGTAGCACCTATTAACTAAAGGACCATGACTGTAGTATCCAGATTGAGCGAAGTAGTAGTGCCACTCTGTTCTGGTTTGGACAGAACCTCACCTGGTATATTGTGTCCAGTTTTGGCACCACAGTTCAAGAAGGATGGGGGCAAGCTGGAACATGTCCACAGTAGGGTGACCAAGATGGTCGGTCTGGAAACCAAACCTTATGGAGAATGACGTAGGGAGCTGCATATGTTTAGCTTGGAAGAAGAGACGATTTGGAGGTGATACGATAGCGGTCTTTAACTATCCAAAGGGATGGTGTGTAAAAGACAAAGCGAGCTTGTTTTCTGTTGCTCCAGAGACTAGAACACAAACCAATGGATTCAAATTACAAGAAAGCGATTCCACTGAAACACTAGGACAAACTGTTTGACAGTGGAATAGAGTGCCTCAGAAGATGATGGACTCTCCATCTTTGGATGACCATCTTTTAAGGAGTGCTTTAGTTGGATATTCTTGCATGGCATGTGGTTGGATTGGATGCTCTTTGTGGCCTCTTCCAACTGTAAAATTCAATGATTCTCTGTTTCCTCTGATGTAAATCAGCTGTTGCATCATTTACTACTAGTAAAGCTGATCTTATAGCAGTGGTGTCAGGTTTTGGCACCAGAGAAAGACTTGAGGAAGCCTAGAGTTGTAACTGGTTCCAATTGAGAAGAATTTAGAATTGCAGATGACATTAAAAATGTACAAAGCTGCCCTCTATATTGGCCAAGACCAGAGTTTAGAATGGGGAATGTTGAGAGGTGGAGTCCAAAAAAAATAATCATTACCAACGATGGCTAAGACAATTGGGATATTCAGTCCAACGTAATCTATGCCAATTGGCAATGACTCTGCACACCTCCAGGTAGACATTTCCCCTAGCCTTTTATTGAGATGATTATGGTTTCTTCCTCAATTTGATTCCACCTGTGATCCCTTCAGTTTATTGTATCTGGCATGGCTTCTGGAATGAAGCTTGGTTGTGATATAGAAATCCATCTGTCTCTGGTCCATGTCACTTTTATGTACATCTATACATCCATTCTGTCTGTTTCTCCTCCTAAATAGACATGTTTTGATACAATAAATTGTTGGTAATTATCCTGTATATTTGGGCAAGTGTAAAATCATGTGGATTGCTAAATCTGGACAAGACTTCTTTGTCCTTGAGGTATGGATAGGTCATTTAGAATAGCAGGTTGTAAAGATTAGATTCTCCAAGCAGCTCTGCATAAGAGAATAAATATCAGTCTATTACACTAACTGTAACTGTTGAAGGAAGTATACAAGTCTAATACATATTCTTACTTTTAAAAATTAAATCATACCTCTTTCATCCCTGACAGAGAGAGAAAGTCACAGGAGGGCTTTTATTCAAAGTGTGTTTGCCCTCAATAGTTTGAATATTACACATGGAGAGATAGTTATCTTTGTGTGTCTCTTACATTTGCAGTTGCTATGTTGCTTTCCTTGTATACTGCTGTTGCTATGATCTCTGGTTTTGGCAGCATAGGAAGCAAATTTTGCTGACTCCTGTAATGGCTGCTGTATGTAAGTGACTGAAGTCATTACAACACCTGGAGTGTGCTGCCATTAATTTTCCATGTTGAAACGTTTTAGTGGGGCCAATGAAATCTTGCAAATAGTAGGATGCAGAGTGAATCTGTAGTTATGGAAAGCCCTTAAAAACATGGCCAACTTTCTGGACAACTTTCTCGAAATTGGCAGCTGTGATCTTGAATTGGTTGTCCTCTGCATCCAAAGATTTCAAGAAGTATTCAGGAATCTATACATGTCAAAACATTCCTCATTTTATATTCACATATCAGCTATAAGCATATTGTTATGTGACTTCAAGTTGGTTCTGACTTATGGTGACCGTAAGGTGAACCTATCACAGGATTTTCTTGGAAAGATTTGTTCAGAGGTTTTTTTTCCATAGCCTTCCACTGAGGCTGGGAGAATTTGACTTTCCCAAGGTCACCCAGTGGCTTTCATGGCTGAGTGTGGATTTGAACCCTGATCTCCAGAGTCCTAGTCCAGTGCTCAAACCACTGCATCTAGCAACATATTATTTGAAGCCTGTTGAATTTGGTCTGCTTCCTTGCTGTATGTCTTAATTCAAGGTCCATTAAAAGGTTGACAAATGGATAACTGTCACTCAACACTTCAAATCCTATGCTGCAGTGAAACATGGAGCAATATGCACATGTATGAGTCTAAATCTGAATTAGTCCTAACAGAAGTGAACATATTCTGTCTGTGAGATTTACTTATGTGTTGATTCTAAAATAGATCCAGTGGTTTTGCTCTAGGTGCAGTTAACCATTGAGAACAATACTTGGGAAGAAATACTGGAACAGAAATTTTACAAGAAAAAATTTAAAGGTGTCCCTGCAACCACATGGTCCTACTCATCCATTGAAGTCATTGCAGAAGACCCTAATTCAGAGCTTTCTCTACTTCAGCATCCACTCTGTGGAGTTTCCTCTTCTGGGACAATTTTTCCCCACCAGAAGCCCTCCAGTTTTCTGTCACTCCCATCAGCCCCATCCATCATGCTCAGTTGTGGCAGGATGATAGGAACCATAGTCTGAAACATCTGAACCTACTCTCATTTTGGCAGGCATATTCATTGTTTACTTTTCCTTATTTGCATTATTTTGATGAGGCTGTTTGCTTTGTTATTGAGCTCTCTGAATTATTTTGGTTTGATATTACTCTGCATTTATAAAAAATATATTATTATTTACTTTTCTGTTTAATTTTTTTTTCATTGCCTTGTGGTATGTCACAAGCAGAGCCCCTTTTGAAAAATGGCATACAAAGTTGAACTTAAATAAATGAGACAGAACTTGCACAGCATCTGGCAAATTTTGTCGTGGACCTGAAACTTTTCATGCAAACTACAACTAGGAATGGAAATCCTCCTGTTTTCAAATGAGACTCCTTTTGTATATTTATCTAACATTTGCCAAATGGTCCTAGAAACATCCTGTAGCACAAAAGGTATGGGTTCTCAATGTCTTATACAATATCTGATCTAGACAGTGGTTCCTTTTGGTACTTACATTATTCTCTCCTTAGTCTGAATGAAAGTATAATTTTCTTGGGCAGAACAGTCCTTCCTTTATGATGGACTTCATTGTACACATTGTACAAGTAGTTCCAAAGAGTGTCATTTTCCAAGAAGCTGTAGTTACCTGGATTTTGGCTGCTGGATTCCTCAAATCCTCCTGCAACTCTTTTACCTGTTGTGTTGTCTTTCTGCATCTGTGAAACCCATTGTGCATTCCCTTCTAAGAGACAGTCTCTCTCTCCCCCAGGCAATTCTAATTGAATAAGATAGGTGCTTTTTAGTTACGGATCAGAAAAACAGCAAGAACAATTGGCTCAGCTGTCCCTCGGTGTTTTTTTTAACACACATGCACCCAAGGTCTTTTCTTCCTGCATCACAAAACTGATGCACACTTTAGGGAATTAGCAAAATTTGAACTGTGGGAAGGGAGTTTTCCCAAGATTAAATGGTTTGATTGGTGTGTGTTAAAAGTAGAGCATGAGAAATGGCTTAATATGGACTTAGACCATTGTCTACACCAGAGGTAGGCAACCTTTCCCCTTTAAGGACCGAGGGACTTCAGCTCCCAGAAGCCTCAGCCATGTTGGCCAATAGTCCCATGTTGGCCAATAGCTCCTGGGATTCTGGGAGCTGAAGTCCCTCGGCCCTTAAAGGGGAAAGGTTGCCTACCCCTGGTCTACACAATGGGATTGGCACATGGGTGAGGGGCAGGAATGAATTTTTGCCTCCTCACTAGATGGCACCAGTGTGTTCTGGCTCATCAGAATGACAAGTCAAAGTCACTTTGAATTTCTATTCTTGGTTGGTTTTCAGTGAAAATAAAGTAATTTTGAGGGTTGGGGGTTGTAGAAAAGTGCAGCTGTTGTAATTGAATATTGGCTCGTCAGAATGATATCAAGCCACTTTAAATAGCTATTTTTGGCTGGTTTTCAGTTTGGGAGTTGGGGTTTTGTAGAAAAGTGGAACTCTTGTAGTTGTAAGGGCCAAAGCAGTCTGATTCCCCTCCCAAGTTTGGGTGGCTTTAAGGGACTTCCAACTGAAGAAGTGGGGTCCAGAGAGGCTCACATGGTCCACAGGATGAAGTTTCCCACCTGTGGTGATCTGTACCAGGAGATCAAAGCAGGAATGAAATCATGGGGCTCAAGATGATGTTGGGCTTGAGTTCCTTACCACTGGCTATGCTGACTAGGGCTGCTGGGAGTTTCTGGTCCAACAACATGTGGACAGCTGCATGATTCACATCCCTGGCATGTCATGCCATGCTATGCCACATGTATGCCATCTAGAGTCACAGCTCTCTGGTTTCATTCACCCAAAGCATTTCTAGTTTACATGTAACCCTACTCACCATAATCTCGTGACAGGCAGGAGTTCTTAAGGCTGCTGCCACATGGAAGAAATAATGTAGTTTGACACCACTTTGACTGTCTCCAACCCATGGAATGCTGCAGCTTGTAGTTTGCTGTGGCACCAGACCTCACTGACAGAGCAGGTTAAATAGCTCACCAAACTCCAAATCCCAGAATAACATTGCATTGAGCCATGGCAGTTAAAACAGTGCCAAACTGCACTAATTTTATAGTGTAGAGGCAGCCTAAGTCTCCATTTACATAGGTTGCCCCCCAAAAGCAAAGATCTTGTTAGTTTGCCTTTCTGGAGAAACACAACCTGGTTTTTATTGTAGCTATTTACGATCCTTTAAGTTCTCGCTGTAACAAAATGTGGTTGATTCTCTCAGGTCAGGGCATTTCAATTCCCCAAGGTAGATAGCAAACCACTAGCATCCCAACTAACCAGAGAGCTGTGACTGAACAAGCAGGAAGCCATCTGCTAGGTCCATCGGCTGGTGTGAACTTTAACCTCCAAGTATCTCAAACAGCTAATGAGAAACACACTTTCTAGAAAGAATGGGGTTCTGGTTTGCAGAGGCTGCTTGTGAAATTATCTTGTCTCTCTCACACACAATAACTTTTAAAATGGTGTGGATTACATCAGGGCAGCAGGGGTCCGGAGGGACAAGGACATCCTACCCTCAACATATTGGTAGCTTCTGAAACTTGTGGTTTTGGATGTCAGATGACCCTCTAAGAGCAAATCCTGTAGCGAGATGTGTGATGTTGCACCTGCATTGCAGTTGAAAAGTTGTTGTGCTTGCTTAGGCTGAGTAACTTACCAGGCTGTTCTGCTGTCTTTGGCTGTTCCTGGCCCATCTCTTGCCACAAGGAGCATCTATTCCAACCCTTGCCATGCAAGAATATACAATTAAAGCATTCCTAAAAGGTTTCCATGCAACCTCTGCTTAAAGACCTCCAAAGATATAGAGTCCACCACCTTCTGAGACAGTCTATTCCGCTGTTGATCAGCTCTTACACTCAAGAAAGTTTTTTCTATTAAGTGAGTCTCTTCTTTTGCAATTTGAACCCATTGGCTTGTGTTCTAGTCTCTGGAACATCAGCAAGCAAGCTAGATCCATCTTCTACAGGCCATACCTACAGATATTTAAAGATAGTTATCATGTTCCCTCTCAGTCTCTACCCAGCTCCTTAAATTATTTCTCATAAGGTTTGGTTTCCAGACCTTTCACCATTTTGGTTGCCCATCTTTGGACACAATTCAGCTTCTCAATACCTTTCTTGAATTGTGGTGCCCAAGACTGGACACAGTATTCCAGGTGAAGTCTGTCCAAAACAGAATAGAGTGGCACTACTGTCTTCCTTGATTGAGACACCATATTCCTGTTGACACAACCCAGGATTTCATTGGCTTTTTAAGGCTGCCACATGCTTCCAACATAGTCCCAGTGCCCCACAGATCTTGTCATCTGTCTTCTGTGTAAAGGTCACCCTGAGCATTCAAGATCAGGTCAAATGTTTTTCCAAGAAGCAGCTGCTTAAACTCATCACTTTTACTAGAGCCATAAGGATTCAGAACATAACATATTGATGTGATTGCCTCTAAAGGGAAACAGCATTGGCAGGAAAATGAATCAGCCAAGATTTGCCCCCCTTTCTTTAGTGCAAAGTGTGTAAATGATGCCGATCTTGTTGCCATTCTTTAGATGTTTCTGATTCTTCCTTTGTTCAATAAGAGGGGAAGATTAACATTTACTATGGCCTGAGATTTATGGCTGTACTGGGTGACATTTTACATGCCACACTTTATATATCAGGTTTCAAAAGGGTTTGTAAGGGTCAAAATTGTTCTCAGATTTTTCTATCAAAAGGTGGGCTACAAAACATGCACCTAGACTCAGTGTATATATTTGTAAATACAAAGAGATTTCAAACAATTATTTGTTTAGTAAAATATTGATTTTTTGTTGTTGTGTAACTTCAAGTCATTTCTGACTTATGGCAACCCTAAGGCTATCCCTATCATGAGGTTTTCTTGGTAAGATTTGTTTAGGGGAGGTTTGCCATTGCCTTCACCTGAGGCTGAGAGCATGTGGCTTGATCAAGATCACCCAGTGGGTTTCATGGATGAATGGGGAATTGAACCCTGGTCTCCAGAATCATAGTCCAGTGCTCAAACCAGTAAACCACACTGGCTCTCCTTTATGGTAGAGGATTAATTTGTTAAATCAGAGATGAAAATCTTACAGCCTTCTAGATGTTGAAAGTGCAACACTCAGAATTCCTCACTGTTGTCTATACTGGCTAGGACTTCTGGAAGTTGCAGTCCAATAACATCCATTTCTACCTCTCTGTTAAAATGTATTTTTCCCATTGAAGATGTGGGCCCCTTTTCAGTCTTCTGGGGACTCAGAAGAGCCCTGGCAATTATTGGAGAAGGTTGCCTGTTGTGCTGCTGTCCAGGGTCCTGCAGTTAAGTCTTTGGCTGTTCCTTTGTCTTTGTCTCATCTTCTTTGTCATACATACTACATGCTCTGTCTACTTTTTCCTTCACCAGTTCTCCACCTCTTGACTTCTACTTCCTACTCCTTTCTGTCCAGCCTTTATAATTTGGGTTTATTCTTCAGACACTCTTGTAGGCCTCTCAGATCTAAGATGGAAGATACTGAGACAAGGAATCCTACTTTTGGTTACAGATCATTTTCTAAATAAACATACCCTTCATGTATCACCTGCAGCAGTGCTTGTCTGGCTGTCTGATGTGGAAGAAAAGCAATTATTTTCTCCTAATGTTCCAAGGACCAGCATCATAATTATGCCCTTTGGAGACAATTGTTTCTTTCCTTCCTGGACACTCGCCAAGGACCAGCAACCAGTGCATTACTCCAGGGGCTGCTCCTTTGAGTAGTACTAATCTACAGTATATAGGTCTGCCCAGCAGTGATTTACTTTCTAAGCTTGAACCTTAAGAGCAAACTTACAAGAAGCTTAAAAACCATTAAGCTTACATCTGTCCAACTTCTACATCTGCTTAGCCATTATTGCTTCCTGTCAACTCCAAACAGCAGAAAAGAAAAAGAGTAAGAGGAAGGACAGAAAGGAAAGGGAAGAGCTAAAGCCTTGGAATGGTACCACATGAGTAGGGAAAATCATTGAACCTTAGAGAGAGAAAGGAACATTTAGTCCAGTGATTCCCAAACTTTGGTCCTCCGGGTGTTTCGGACTTCATCTCCGAGAAGCCCTTGCCAGCTTGGCCAGCAATACTGGGAGCTGGAGTCCAAAATATCTGGAGGAGCAAAGTTTGGGAACTACTGGTCTAGTCCAACCCCCTGCAGTGCAGGAATGCACAACTAATGCACTCATGAGAGATGTCCATCCAAGCCCTGCTAAGACCTTCAAAGATGGAAAGCCCACCACCCTCTGAAGCAAGCTATTCTACTGTCAAATCACTCTTACAGTAAATAAGTTCTTTGCTCTTCATCCTCTCTATCACACACGTGAGGGAATGCTTTCCTGTGATGTGTGTGGATCATCTCCAGGACCTAGCAAGGGCCAGATATTCTCCCCATTTGTAGGTCGTAGACAGGAGGGCCAACTTGAGAACTTTCCAGGTCCTGAGGGGAAAGCTCTGTGTTCCTCTTGCAACTTGGGTCTTCTCCATCTTTTTGCGGAGAGCAACTCCTCTTTTTCCTCCAGGATCTCCATCAACTCAGTTCCTGTCCATTCTCCTCCATGATTCCTCCCCTTAGGTACTATACAATAAGGCCTCATTTAACACGGATTTGTTTAACACGATTTCACTTATCTGCAAAGAGCTGCAGGTTCCTTACATTGCCTTGTGCTGGTCATGCTGTCTCATGTTTCTGTGTTATCTTGCATTGATTCACCCCCATTAGTTGTACTTACAAACTGTCCCAGTCAACCTCCAGCCCAAGGACACCACAGAATCACATTGGAGGACCTAGAAATGCCTAGAGAAGTGCTCTCTCTCGGTATTTTTAGGTCCTCTAGCATGATTCTATGGTAAGCTTCTTCTGGCAGCCGAAGACATCATTTTGAAAAAGAAAAAAATAATGTTCATGGTTATCCATGATTTTCATTGTACATAAACCAACCTGGAATGTGTTCCATACATTAAATGGAGTCTTTCTGTATGCAGTCTGACCCCAGAATAACAGCTCCTTTCTCTGCTCTGTGGAGGAGCATCCTTTTCATTAGCATTTCCCCTGCAACACTCTCCTGCTCTTTTATACAACCTAAACAGTTTAAATATTCAACTCTCCTGCTGTCCTCCATATGTCCCATTTGTATTATCACAGCCTTCGGCCACATCTGCGTGAGACCTGTAGTAAATCTCTTTGTAGCAAAAGTAGCCAAGTTGGAACCACTGGTTGTTTCTCAAATAATAACACAGCTTCTCCACTCCAACCTGACTACAGGGAATGGATCCGACTCCAGCAGAGGTATGCTTTGCATCCTTAAGAGGTTTGCTTTCTTTTTGAAAAGAAGGTTTCTGAGCAAAAAAAGGGGGAAAGCGATTGAATTCTTCTCATGGTTCTCTGTGCACTTCTGCTCAATGGAAAACAAAACCACCCGGACGAAGGGTGGGAAAAGAGTTCTTTTTGGCACATTTCATTTGTGTCATGTCGCTGTGAGACCTGTTTCCTCCGTTTGTCCGTTTTTAGAATAGATACCTTATGTGAAGTTTGGCTCCTCGGCAGTACCGACAGTGTTTGGGTTGGGGTGCCAAATGAGAAATGGAGAACATGTGGAGCCCTGAAAATAAAATAAATACTCTGGTTCCATTCACCGCATGTATGTAAAACATGTATAACTATACATAATAGAGTCTAGACAAACAAGGTTTTGGCATCGGCTTCCTATAAAGGGGGGAGGGGTTGGGTCAAGAGGTTGGAGAAAGAAGGTGGATGAGGCAATGTAAACCTCTTTTTACAAAATCTTCTTATGCCATCCCAGCCTCCCATCATTTGTCTAGATCACTAGATTTTGACCTTTGATCCTCCAGATGTTTTGGACTTCAACTCCCATAATTCCCGACTGTTGGCCAAGTTGGCTGGGGATTCTGGGATCTGAAGTCCAAAACAAATGAAGGACCAAAAGGTTGGGAACTACTGATCTAGACTGAATGTTATTTTTTATAGCAGTATCAATATTGGGAGGGTGATGAAGGAGGGAATTTTGGAGTAAATGATGATTGATGGCGCATTTGAGGAGATATGAATAAAATTAGGGCATGATAATTGGTGAATGATGGAAGTCAGTTAGGGTGTATCCACATTGCAGAAATAATCCAGGTTGGCACCACTTTAACTGCCATGGCTCAGTGCTATGGAATTCTGGGAACTGTAGTTTTGCAAGATAGTTATCCTGATAGATAGCCAGAGAGTGATGGTGCCACAACAAACTACAATTTCCAGAATTCCATAGCATTGAGCTATGGTAGTTACACTGGTGTCAGACTAGATTATTTCTGCAGTGTGGATGCAGCCCCAGACAGGGTTTTTAAAAAGTTGGACTGGGGCTGTATCTACACTGCAGAACTAATGCAGTTTGACACTGCTTTAAGTACCATGGCTCAATGTTATGGAATTCTGGGATCTGTAGCTTTGTGAGACATTTAGCCTTCTCTGTCAGAGAGCTCTTGTGCCACAACAAACTCCACATCCAAGGATGAAGTCAAGTCACAGAGCCTCTGTTTTACTGGGATTCAGATTTAGGTTTTTGGACCTCATTCAGCTCAATACAACATCCAGGCACCGGTCAAGCACCTGCACAGCCCTAGCTGACTCTGAGGACCAGGAGGAACAGAGCTGATGCTGGTAGCACCCCACTGCAGACCACCTTGTGACATCTCCCAGAGACGTCATGTAGGTATCGAACAGTATAGGAGATAAGATGAAACCCTCACAGACCTTCATCCTTGAAGGAGGACTTCTCCCTTCATATACCTGCCCAAGAACTGAGGTCTGTAGGAGAGACCCTCTTCTTTGTCATACAAGGGGAGTCAATACAAACTGGGAAGACAATGGGAGAGGACCTTCTTTGTTGTGGCACCCCAATTGTGGACTTCCTTCCCCTTGGAGAGCCTATTGGCACTGACATTGGCTTCCTTCTAGGGTAAGCCAAAACATGGCTTTTTCTTGGAATCCTAGGGACATCCAACTGAACCCCATTCTGCCATATAGGAAGACACCATCAAAACACTCCCTGTGACATATGGCAATTCAGCCTCTGTTTAAACCCCCCCAAAGAAGGAGACTTCACCACTCTTCGAGGCAGCATCTTCCACTGTTGAATAGCTCTTACCATCAAGAAATTCTTCCTAATATTTAGGTGGAATCTCTTTTCCTGTAGTTTGAATCCATTGTTCTGTGGATCAACAGGTTGGCATTCCCCTTCTCTTCCCCCTTTAAGAAGGTCATCAGTTAGAGCAGTGGTTATGAAACTTTGGTCCTTCAGGTTTTTGGGACTTCAACTCCCAGACGCTCCAGCCAACTTGGCTAACAGCCAGGAATTCTGGGAGCTGAAGTCCAAAACACCTGAAACACCAAAGTTTGGGAATCATTGAATTAGAGCAACCAAGACTGTTTCAGGGCCATATCTTGGCATGAAACCAACCTAATTTGGATCAGATAATCTGTTTCCTCCGAGAACATTTGAAGTTGCCCAGCTACCACAAATTCAAGCCAGCATACACTCCAGGAGATATTTGCAACTGGGTGGCAGTTCTCACCTACTAGTGCCTTCCCAGCCTCCATAGGATGACGCCTTGAGAATTAAAAAGGGAATCATAATGCTTTAACTGCATAGTTCAGGGAATGTCCAATGGATGCTTGGGATTGCAAAGCAGAGGGAATGCAAGTCAGTCAGAATTTGATCAGGAAGCCAGAGTGATGGCTTAAGCCTGCTATAAAATATGCTGTGGGGGCTTCTGTGGGTATGCGTTCCCAGAATACTGTGGTTTCACTCTTGCTGGGAAGATGGATAGGTCTTGTTGGCTTCCAAGCTTTTAAGCCGTGACAGCCTGCACTCAAAGCAATACAAAAATGCTGCATATTGTTGGTTGGGAGGGTCATTTTTCATGGTACCTGGCTGAACTCCAGAGAATCTGGTTGCCTCATTCTCTGAGTGGCATTTGGGTTCACCTGGGTGGAACCAGAGCCCTTTGACCATTGGTGTATGTCAAATGGGCCTATTCCAGGCCACACAATGCCATCTCTCAGTATGTGAAAAATCAGAGACAGTAGGGGTTTTCTGTGAATTGTTTCCTACTCTATTCACATAGCTCACCCAGAGATATCTCAAATGAAATGAAATCTGCAGTGTTTCCCCCATCTTGCTGTCTCCAATTGCAAAGTTTCTGTAGCAATTTGTAGTGTGTCAAGCCCTTTCTCCAAATATCAACATGCTAGACAGGCAGACCTCAGTTCCAAAGTCAATGTATTACTGGGCATTGTTTCTTTAATAGAAATTTTGGTTCCAGAGACAGAGGCTGCACCCACACTGCAGAAATAATCCAGTTTGATGCCGTTTTAACTGCCATGGCTCAATGCTATGGAATTCTGGTGTCAGCCTGCATTATTTCTGCAGTGTGGATGGACTCAGAAATAACATGGAAAGAAGAGAACACTCAAACCATTGCACCAAACTGGATTTCTGATGGTGTCTTGCACAGATGTAATTTTCCCTACCAAAGTGGTTGGACATTTTTCTCCAATGAAGAATCTGTGCATTCATTTTCAAGGTCTTGGAAGTGGAGTTGCACACAAAGTGTCATTATGAATGCAGACACACATTTGGGTTGTGCATGCCAGTGTCAAGTGTCAGTCGCACAACTTTGTCATTCAATGCAAGGGTTCCATAGCACCATCAATGCTTAGGAACACATGTAGAGATCCATATTTTGCAATCTTTAGGTAGGATCTCAGCCACAAAGAAGGAAGAGGAACAAGTTACTTTTAAAAACGAACTTTCTGAAGCCCTGCCCAGGACATATTGCAACACTGCAGAAATAAAGTAGTTTTATACCAGTTTAACTAACATGGCTCAATGCCATGGAATGGAGCTCTCTGAGAAGGAAGACTAAATATCTCACAAAACTATAAATCCCAGAATTCCATAGCATTGAGCCATGGAAGCTAAAGTGGTATCAGACTGTTTTATTTCTGCAGTGGGGCAGGAGTTTCAGCAGCTTTTTTTGTTTCCAAATTACCGAGATGGTGGTTAGTTCTATTTAACAGCTACATTTCTTGGGTTATCATTCCATATAATTTTTTTTAAAGAAATGGATGTTTTCCACATTACATGCCCCATTAATCCACATTAACAACATTTAAATATTGCATTAGAGACAAGGGCCTTCTAAGCATCACTTGTGAAAACAGCTCTAAATGTGTCTTTGAGCGCAATATTAATAACCCAAACTACTTGGCCTTTCCTTTCCCATTGCAAAGCCAATTTCCTCACATACGTCACCACCTCTCCCCAAACTCTCCATGTAATTTTGGGAGAATTAAGATATACACCTAATAAAAGCAAGGCCTAGGTTTTATAGGAAGCCATGAGTCTTTTTTTCTTTCTTCAAAATGTGGTATCTGCATTTATTTATCTCAGGGTAACCATGTTAGCCAAAGCATATCCTGCTGTGTACTTGGTGCTCAAGTTGCAATATTTTCCTGTGCTTCATATTGGCGAACAAAAGCACTGACTTTCTGGAATTGTTGCAATCATCTTCCCAAAGCCTTTGATAGCCAGGGCATAAAACTGACCCTTCTCCAAATAAAAGTGGAGGGACATTTTGTTCATATAGATCTAAAGCTTATTGGTTCATCCCAGTTTGAGTAGATCTACTGAATCATTTGCTAAATGGTAAGTCACAGAATCATGGAGTTGGAAGGGACCCCATAGACCATCAATCCAACCCCTCTTTCTGCTCTAGCTATATTCCATAACCAAATTGCAATGCCTGAAGTTTTGACAGGAATACTATATCCAAAATTATGAGTAGGCAATGAATTTCTATTGAGTTTACAGCTTCATCTCCTAAAAAGAAAGAAAGAAAGAGAAAGAAAGAAAGAAGACTTTAAAAAATGAAAGAAAAGTGGTGAAGGTATATGTTGTTTTCTGTGTAGCAACAACACAGTTGTTTTTCAATTTATGGAACAAGGAAGGGGGGGAATCTTCAGTTTTCCATTGACATTGTATTTTCAAAGGATCTGCAATCCATTCTAAACTTAGAGGGAAGAGATGGGCTTTCCTTTCCTTTTTGTCTTGGTATTGAAAGGAATGATTTGCATGGGATGGGAATTATGCGCTCTCCTCGGCGGTCGGAAATCCTTGCTTCACCAACGTGTTTGAAGTTATGATTTGGTGCACACACTGTGTGAATGCAAAGTCCCGGACAACAATGCATTGTTGGAAAGACTCAGACCCAGGCTGGGAGAATGTAAAGCTTGGCTTGTTCCAGGAGGCCTTAAGATGGTTGCCTGCCTTTCTAAGTGTGTGTGGGAAAACAAACATGGTTTAATTATTCTAAGATTAGCCTGCTTCTGTGATGAATTTGATAGCAGCTGCTGAACCCATTGAGATGTCTCCCCGGCGAAGACCTTTCACGGCAAAGAAAAAAAATTACCAAAAATCATTGGTGGAAGAAATGCAGCATGCCAATCAATGCGGGTTTGTCTTTGCTGAAACCAGTCGAGGTCAAGGAGTTTATACATCTGTTTAAAAAAAATAAGAATGAAAAGCCAGCCTTGAGAAATGAGAGATGGAGCAGAGCTCCCAGACGGAGGGAAATCAAGAATTGCGAGACCAAAAGAAGGCTTGTCTGGGTTGTCTGACTCTCCCATTCAATGGGCTTTGGTTGAAATTGTTTGGACTGAAAAGTAACTAATTATCCTGAATGCATTCATTACATTTGGAGTTTCATTAGGCAGGATGGGCTGGAGCTAAGCACCTTACCTTGCAGAGGCCTTGTTGTCTAGATGGCGCGTGGGAATGTTGTGCCGTTGCAGGATGCACAAGTGGAGAGTTCTTTGCCAAAACAAAGTGGTTTGTCTCTATGGAACAGTGTCTTGTGTTTGTATTTTGCTGAAAATAATGGATCTTTCCCCCCTGCATTTGCAATGGCACTCGCAAATCTGTAACTCTTCAAGCAAACTTGCTTTATTCCTTGGTGTGGCTGCAGCTCATTGGTGGCACACATGTTTTGAACACAAAAAGGCTGAAGTCCAAAGTCCAAACTCTGTACAGTTGAAAGGATCAAGTAACAGGGGACAGGAAAGCTTCTCAGCCACAAATCTCTGGAAATTTACTCTTCCAGAAGACAGTACTGGGCTGGGTGAACTGAATACGTAGAATGACATTCTTGCTTCCAATTTTGCAGTGAAGCTTGCCCATTGAAAAAATGTATACAACCACCGCCCCCCATGCATTTATAAAAGCAATGTGTAAAAATGCAGATATGGGTGGGAATTGCTCACCCCAAAGTCAGAACTGCATGTACAGGCATGTATGTTAGGAGAAAATGCACACTGATGTGTCTGCATTTCTGTGCAAACTATAAACAAAATCCTCAAAGTTCAAGTTGAGTTAGGATTCCCAGGTGTCCTGTTTTCTATGGGATATCCTGTACTTGGAGTCCTGGAGACTTGTCCTGTATTGGGGTGATACAGGACAAGCCAAATCCTGTATTTGAGAGCAGGCAGGGCCAGCATGGTGTAGTGTTGAGTGTTGGACTATGAATCTGGAGATCAGGGTTTGATTCCCTGCTTGGCCCTGGAAGCCCACTGGGTGACCTTGGGTGAATCACACACTCTCAGCCCTAGAAAAACCCATGGTAGGTTCACCTTAGGGTTCATGTAAGTTGGAAACAATTTGAAGGCACACAACAACAACAACAACAACAACAACAACAACCAACTAACTCTGATCCCACCAGACTGACTGCCACACATTTGCAACAAACTGGGCTTATATAGCAAATGATAGGGCCCCCATTTCTGGGACTGCAGCCTCTTTCTCTCTATTTGGCCAAGCTGATGCCAAACAGCAAAGCAAAGATTTCTTCTCAAGACTGGTTTGCTGTTGCCAAATTTGCATGGATTTTTTTCTGGTCCCCACAAGATCTGAAATCTTGTGAGACTCGAGGGGTCCTTACATAGGCCTGCCTCATGTAGTGGTTCCCAAACTTTGGTCCTCCACGTGTTTTGGACTTCATCTCCCTGAAGCCTAAGACAGCTTGGCATACAGCCAGGAATTCTGGGACCTGAAGTCCAAAACATCTGGAGGACCAAAGTTCAGGAATGACTGCTGTACTAATTTCCAGAAAACCCATCAACCCTAGGATGAACCTCACAAGACTGAGAAAAGTCTCAAGGACCAGGAGAAGCCAAACATTGCTCTGCTTCAAAGCATGCTATTTGCATTTGTCAATGTAGGAGAATCTAATTGCTAATGAAGCATCATTTGGATTTTTATAGGCTGTAAACTGAAACACTCCCAAGGAATGACAAGTATTAAAAGTATTTGATTTTTCCTCCCAGCCATTCCCAGTATAATTTCCGAAGAGGTCAGCTTCTGAGAAGAGGGTACAGGTCAGATAGCACTGCCTTTGAAAGAAAAGAGGAAATTAGCAATGATGACATTATTTTAATATTTCCTGATGATCACTTGTGAAGGCTCATCATACAGAAAGCCATTTAGAGGAGAAGATGGAGAATTGAAGTTAAGATTAAAAATTGCGTCCAGGGAGGCTTCTTATTGAGGTGTTTGCTTTGGAATTTTTTAAATGGTTTAATATTTTTAACTTAGCATTTTTAAAGGATTTTACGTTTTTTTACTTGTTATGTTAAATGAAGTGTTTTAATTGTGCTTTAAACATGTACTGCTTTGAACTCTGTTTTTGGAAATAAGCACTGTTGTTGTTGTATGCCTTCAAATCATTTATGAGTCATGGCAACCCTAAGGCGAACCTATCAGGGGGTTTTCTGGGGCTGAGAGTCTGTGACTCACCCAACGTCACCCAATGACCTTCCATGGCCATGGAACTGAACCTCGGTTTCCAGAGTTGTAGTCCAATGCTCAAACCACTATACCATGCTGACTTTCTAATAAGCCTCGAGGACACTAATGTATATAATAGAATTTATTTGTAAAGCTTCTATCAGTTGCTTGTCACTGTAATGACTGGTGTTACTGATTTCTCTGTGTCTAATTTGTGAAGAGTTGGAGCCAGATGTTTTCTTCCTCTGAGGCAAGAAATCTTTCTCCAATGAAAGAAGGAGACCTTTGGATCCTACTCAGTGTCCTGCATATGTGACCAATTAACTGCAAATATCTCTGCCTAATAATTGAGAAGAAGTTCAGTGATCCATCAGGAGCTCAGCTGGGAGAACCAGTGTTTATACAAAAGAGTAGTCCCAAAATCTGAAGTCTTCTTTCCAAAATCTCACTGCAGCTTCTGAAGCCATCTAATCCAAAGCAGCCTTCCTCCAACCTGGTGACCTCCAGATGTTTTGGATTCCTCCCAGAATTCCTGATCATTGACTTTGCTGGATGGGATTGAAGATAGTTGAAGTCTAAAACGCTGAGGCAACCAGAATAGGCTAAAATCTCCCACCACCTCCTCTAATGTTAACTGTTAGTCCTAGTTCATGAGTCATCCTGATTTACTGGTTTGTTCTGGTATCAAACTGGATTATTTCTGTAGTGTGGATGCAGCCTCAGATTGGAATAAACTGAGCAGTTTTCTGAATTTTGGAGGAAATAGTTTTAAAAAGTCTAATCCAACCGATTTTGTCCCATTAAATGGATTTGTCTTTTGATGGATGGTGTTGAAATGTGTCATCCAGACGGCTACCACCCAATGAAGTACCTCTTTTAACCCCCTCAAAGTTGCACATAACACCTTTTCTCACGCCATTTATTTATCTAAGGGAATTCTTTGAAGAGAATGCAGACCCCCCCCCCCGCACTCCTCATTTCCTTGGGTGGTCTCCTAAGGATCAGAAGTTGTAACCAAAAAATAATGCCCCCCCTCCCAATCTACAATTCTCTCTTTTCATAGGATGACCTCAGTTTTTATATGTGTTTTCTTTCCATTTTAAGGCTTTAATTATAATGAATGAAAGGTGATATTTTCCCTTTGGATAAACACACGCCATCATTTTTGAGGTTTCCAACCCAACAAAACCTGCTGAACTAGAGTTTCTTTCTTCTATTCTCTTCTTGAAGTTTGCCTTGTACTAAAGTGGGAGTTCTCATTCTCTACAATAAATCACATTTTCATTTTTTTTCTTTAAAAAAGGACCCAGGCCCATGAAAAATAAGTGGAGCACTCTTAAAGCACTTAATATTGAATACGTTCTTTTCTGTAATGCAACTTCCAGAAAAACAAAATGACTTTTACAAGGGTAGGACGGTAGTAACTAACTTCCAGAACATATGTAGTAGTAATAGCTAGTGATGGGTGAATATGTTCCCCCTCCTCATCCTTTGGCTTGGCTTGGCATGTCAGGCGACTTCCCAAATGGGAAATTGCTTCGCTTATTATGAAACAATCTGAATTTAATTGGACCCCATCATACCCCCAGCTGGGGCACAATATGGTCCAATTCCTTTTCCACTCACGGACTTCCAAATTCCTTTACCCTTCTCTCCTCTCCCCCACCGATCCACTCATCTCCACTCTCCCATTCCATTATATTCCAGCATCAACAATATTTTGGAGACAAAGGAGGTAATTATGTGTTTAATTACAGGTCTGGGGACATTTCGGTTCCCATACTATATTGCACATGTGCTCCAAAAATAATTTTTCCGAGCTCTGATTTTTGAGACCCACATGTGTAAAGGCTCTTTGAATGTTGGCAGTTGAACATCTGAGCAGAGTTGTCCTAGTATCTCACCTTTAATCACACACAACTATTTCTTGGGGGAATTTGATTCAACTCCCAAGAATCATAAATATGCACACAATAATTGCTCTTTGGGAATGAGGGACTTTTGGCCAAAGCAGCTTCCAGTCGATTTCAGCAATTACAGGTCTCTTTCTCATTACAAAGGTATAGCACTTTAATGCACTTAAATTGCTATGGCTGCATGCTATAGAATTCTGGGATTTGTAGATGTCTCTGGAAGAGAATTCTCAATACCCTTCCCAAAAACTACAAATCTCAGGATCCCCTGGAGCCATAGTAGTCAAAGGGGTATCAAAGTACTTCAGCCCAGCTGGAGTGCAAAAATGTGAAATATTCCAAAATATTTTTAATGGCACTCTTTAAACAGTGGGGATGTTATTGGGAATGTAAGATTGGCCAGGAGCTAATCAAAATGTAGCCTTTTAATTAGGTGTGATCTAATCAGCTTTCCCTCCTCCAGTGGCAAGGCAAATATTTCACTCTTTCAATCCAATGTATAATTAAGGGAGTTTTTGAACAGTTTCCACAGTCTTTCTGTCTCTCTTTCACCCCCTACTCTTTCTCTCTTAAATTACATTGTCGAAAACTACCATTGGGATTGCCTAAAACAATGCAACTGGCTGATCATTGTCTCGTCGGGAGAGATTCCGTCTGACTAATGAAGTTTGTTCTGACGATTTTCTTCCTAATGATCCACAACCCAACAGGGACAGAATGATATGTGTTAATGATTAGGAACAATGCAGAGGCTGTTAATATTTTTGCAAGTCTGTCTAATAGCATCCGTTTGGTCCAGACATGCTTACTTTAGACCGCTGATTAAATGTACAGAAAACCCCCAATGGCGACCATTTGCAGAACCAACAACAATGTGGATTACTCCTTAAACTGCCCCAAGTGTCTCTTTGTGAGTCAGAATTGGTGAGTGTGCCAAGCTCCGCAGAGTAGCTGACATCTGGTTCTCCAGCAAGCATGGTTAAGCCTATTTCTGTTATGTTTCTACTTATGGGGGTGACTTAGAGGAATATTATATCTTATAGCAAGGTATGTAGCAATGTGATGCTTTGCTCTGAAATTTAAACCAGCCCTGTCTGTTGCCTCTGAAAATTTTCCTTGAGCATCTCCAAGACAGAGGAATGGACTGCCCTGTCAGGCAATTTATTCCACAGATGAGCCGATGAAGTATTTTCCTTCTTCTATTGATAAATCTAGCATATGTTAAATCCAGGATGTAAGAGCATCCAGAATTTAGGGGAAATGGCTATAGTTTGGACTACAAATCCCATAATCCCCAGCCAGATGGAAGAATAGAGGAGAAGGAGTCCAAATGATAACTTTTCAGCAAGGGCTGGGTTCACCAGTATGTATGAATGCCTTATTGTTGTTATGTCCCTTCAGTTTGAACCTGACTTATGATGACCCTATCCTAGGTTTTTCTTGGCAAGATTTATTCAGAGGAGGTTGGCCACTTCCTTCTTGTGAGGTCTAGAGAGTGTGACTCCTCCAAAGTCACTCAGTGGGTTTCCATGACAGAGACAGGATTCAAATATTGGTCTTCTGGAGTTGTAGTCCAACACTCAAACTACTACATTCTGGGCTCCTAAAACAATTTAACCAGAGGAGGTTTGCCATACCTGTCCACTAAAGCTGAGAGAGTGTGACTTGCTGAAAAGTCAATGGGTGGGTTTCTATGGCCAAGTGGGGATTTGAAGCCTGGTCTCCCAAAGTCTATATCCAACACTCAGACCACTACCCCACACCATCTGCCTTCACCAGCCACTGATTCAGCCATAGAATGAAAGTAAAATGTTGAATTGATTTCACAATTTCAGTACTGTGTCTTCTAATAAATCAGTTCACCACACAAGTAAGGCAGTTGGATGTTGCTTTTTTGATTCCAGCTTTAGCCCATTTGCCAAGGCAAAAAAGACAGGCAAAGGCAAAGAGTGCAGTTTGTCTAACCTCTAGGCCTTTCATGTAACTTTCTGCTGGTTGCTTTTGGATTCCCTATTGATGTTTCGTTGCGGTTTATTCCTTCTGGTTTTGTTCGTCACCTTGAGACCTCTGCAAAAAGGTGTCAAAGATTTTGTTGTAAAAGTGAAACAGACTAGAATGAATGGAATGGAATGGAATGTGAAAAGCGACAGGGCTAGAGGACGTCATATATCTCCAAGGAGAGAGGGACCAGTGAAAAAGTCTTATTTGGAACATCTGGAAGCCATTTATTATGCACTGGAACAACTTATCCAAGGAATGTAAAATGTAAGACCATGTGTTGCCAGTGTCTTGAAGGATTGGATCATTGGCATTGCTGATTTTTGTGTAAAAAAAGATAAATGTAACAGAATAATGAAAGACACTGGTTGTAGATGGCACAAAAATGATTTATGTATTTATTTAAATCTTCCATCTTGCCCTTTATTGTGGGATCTCAGGGCAGTATACAAATGAAACAATACAAACAGTAAAGCACTTCCAGGATAAACCATAAATAATTTAAACAAGAAAATAACATATTAAACAAGGCAATTGTTAGAACGACTTAAAATGTACAGTTTAAAACCATGGACATTTAAAACTAATTTAAGTCCCTGAAGGATTTTAAGGTGTGAAAAACATGCCTGATGAGGAGTGTCTTAGGGATCTGGGTATATTTAGGTTGGTGAAAAAAAGGTTAAGAAGTGAGATGATAGTCATTTTTTAGCCCTTTTATCAGCTCTGCTCATTCCTTGCAAACTCAGGCCTTTGTTAAGTCATTCCAAAGCTTCTGCTTCACCATTAAGACAGAGTGGTCACTTATGCCCATCCAAATATTGCTAGTTTACAACTCACATGACTGCTGGCTAAGGATGATGGTAAGTGTAGTCTATCAACATCTGGAGGGCCACTGTTGCCCAGCCTGACAATGCCCTATCCCTTGTTGATCAGAAGATAATTTTTGCCTTGTGTAGACACTTGTGATAGAGTTGTGGAAAAGCTGCATTTCATGAAAGCCTCCCTTCAACACAGCTGTTGAAGTTACTAGCCATCCCACTTCTAGAGGTCTGCAAAAGAAGAACTCTAATTTATGTGGACAATTGCCCAATGAAGATATCAGAGAGAGAAAATGGAAGTGATGTTTAATGATCCTATTTGTCTCCTAAATGTAAAGGAAATTTCCATGACCTTGTCTCTGTTTGCCAGATTTCTGCACTTGTGCAACCAACATTTGCAGAGTTGTGTGTCATAGAGAATCCCACATACTTCAGACAGCCAAAGGCCAAATGGACTGCTGGGTAGTTGCTGGGAAGAAAGATCAGTGAAAACCTAGCTGAGATGTGAACATACACAGAGTTTTAACAGTCCCCAAGAAGTTGGAGTAATTAACCCCAGACAGAGAGCTATCACAACCAGAGTCTATACATCTTTCTCACGTACATTTCTGAAGATTTGCTAAAAGATTGAGGTAATTGGGGGCTTCCAAATATAGCCGAGACCATGGATATTCTGGCTGCACAACCTCACATTTTTTAAAAGAGATTCCACCTCAATATTAGGAAGAACTTATTGACTGTAATAGCTGTTCAACAGTGGAAGACGTTGCCTTGGGGTATGATGGAGCCTCCTTCTTTTTAAACAGAGGCTGGATGGCCATATGTCAGGGCTGCTTTGATTGTGTCTTCCTGCATGGCAAGGAGTTGGACCAGATGGCCTTTGTGGTTTTTTCCAACTCTATGATTCTATGAAGATGGCACCCCATCTTTGCTATCTCAGTTGCTGTGGGGCAGCAGTGACAGGATGCTGGGTTTCCTGGGGAGAGACCCTCTTCTTCTGCAGCCCCATCCCAGGAGGTCCATGAAGTGACACCATGAGTGACATCAAACCAAGTGATGCCAGTAGAGATTATTATGATGCATCACTGTGACCTTTAGCTTTTGCTGTAATGGTAAATTTTGCAGGCCATTCATTCACCATGATATTATAATATAGAAGCCCTGAAGGAGAGACTAACCCCCTCTGCAGACCAGGGCGTCGGGGATGCCTAAAAGCGGCGGGCGCACTTTCCCTGACTCAAACGCCGCGGTGCGTCTGGTCGCCACGGCGTGAGGTCATCCCCAGAGCGACTCCGAGGGCGACCTCAGGAAGAGGAAGGGGCGCCGCTCGTGCGGCTGCCCCTCCTCTTCCAGGCCCGGAAGACGGCTCAATTAGCCGTCTGCCGAGGCCCTAAGTTCAAATGAGCTGCATCAACCCATATTTACTAACCAGTTCTTACAGCTTTTGTTTCCACCAGTTGGAAGTCTTTTGAAAAGCTATTAGATTTTAATTGCCCATTTAAGAGCAACCTACCTGCTCTTAAGACTTTGCTTTAGTTCTAGACTGGTGCTATTTCAGAATAATATACTGTTGCTAGATGGGGAAAGCTAGACTGGGGAAATTTCATAACAATATATAGTTGCTGGAAAAATGGTTTGCCCTCAGCTGCTTGGAGAGTTTCCATTACACTTGGGGAACAAAGAAGTCTTGCAAAGGAGAAGGTGGTGGTGGCAGGTATCATTGTTGATTCTGTCAATTGAAAAGTCCTGGTGCTTTGACTCTGCAAGCATTGGTCTTGCTACAGCCCCAGTTCTAAATGCATCACAGAGCAAATCAGAAGCCAAACATGACACAACTGAGGCCATTGTACTTTGAGCATATCATGAAATAACATGACTGATTAGAAAAGAAAATAATGCTTACTAAAGTCAAAGGAAGGGGAGGTGAGGAAAATCACATGAATGATAAATTGATTCAATGAAAGAAGTCAGGACCACCCTGAGCTTGCAAGATCTGAGCAGGGCTGTTAATATCATGGCCTCCTAGAGGTCTATCATTCATGGTGTTGCTAGAAGTTGAAACTGAGTTGGTGGCAATTAGCAAAAACAACAATGCTTTTTCTTCATTGCAGAACCTGAGCAAATCAATTTCACTTCCAACAGCTTGGAAAAGAAATTATCCATTTTGTTAGGAAGGAATGAAGACTCAACAGCCTGCCTGGGAACCTGAGTATGGTCACAGATGTGATTCGGCATAGACATCTAGCAGATGTTTAAAGCATTGTATGGAAAGCTCGTCTAGTCTTGTAAAGCCACATCTTCAGCCTATTTCAAACACAGCTTGTGTGGGTGACCTGGAGGGATAAAGAGTCCAATTTAAAAAGCTGTTCTGGCTTTTATATACTTGCAAAGTTGTAAATTCAGAATGTTCTATGTACCGCGGTAGGATTTGCCTTGGTTACCAGGGTATATAATATAGATGTTACTCAGAAACACTGTTAGCTGGCATGGTACAATGGTTTAATTGTTGAACTCCAGGAGACCAGAATTCGAAACCCTGTTCAGACATGGAAACTCACTGGCCAAGTCACAGTCTCTCAGCCTCAAAGGAAGGCAAGAGCAAACACCCCTCTTAAACTTTGCCAAGAAAATCCTGTGATAATTCTGCCTTATGATCACTGTAAATCGGAAATGACTTGAATATAACAAACATGGAAAGTCGTTTATAGAGCAGGATTTCTCAACCAGGATTCCCTGGAAGTCTAGGGTTTTGTGAGAGGTTGCTAGAGGTTCAGATAAAAATCAAGCATTTTCTTTGAGCTGGAGTTATAACAACTATTATGCAGGGGTTCCTTGAGACCTGAAAATTATTTCAAAGGTACCACAAGGGTAAAAAAAGCTGTTTTTGAATAACCCCATTATCATTAGGAATGGAAAGAATATTCTCCATTATTCATTTCCTTGTTAAAAATAAACCCATTTTACGGATAGTTGGGAACCACCATCAGCAAGAAATGCTGTTTTATAAGACTTTTGCGCAATGTGTGTATGTGTCTTCAAGTTGCCTGTCAGCTAATGGTGACCCCATGGATAGGAATTTCATAGGGTTTTCTTAGGCAGGAATCCTCAGAGGTGATTTTGCCTGTTCCTTCAGTATTCTGCCAGTATTCAAACATCCTGAGGGATTATTCTGTATATGTATATCTGTATGAAGTAATCTGGCCAGAACACTTCATGGTGTCTGAATGCTGGAGAATACGGCACAGAAATGTTTTGTTTTCTCCTGCAAAAGGGGGAAAACTATGGTAACTTTTCTTCTGTGCATGCAAGGACAAAATGGTGGAGGATTTATGTATGTCTCAGGCTCCTCACTGAGTGAACATAAAAATAAAGGCATGTTCCCAGGGAGACACAGAAGGAACTACAAAGTAATTTAATATGAATTCATGCAGTGTAGAGCCTAATATAGTGAGTACAAACCACATCCATAAAGGATATCAAATGGATACTGTCTGACCTCAGTGTACCTTGACAGAAGTTTCATGTGAGTCTAGCAAGACAGTAGAAAACCTTGAGCATTTCTAATGACAAGGCTTTTGTTACTTCGACTTATCGTGACCATATCCTAGTGTTTTCTTGGGAAGATTTCTCCAAAGGAGGTTTGCCATTGCCTTCCTCCGAGGCTGAGAGAGTGCAGCTTGCCCATGGTCACCCAGTTGGTTTTCATGGCTGAGCGGGAACTTGAATCCCAGTCTCCTAGAGCCATTTTCCAGCATTCAAAAATTAGACCAAGCTGGCACTCAACAAAAATAGCATTTCTGATAAACCTCTATATTATGTGAACTTTTCTAATTTGTAGTTTTGTTGTCACCTGCATTTCTCCTATACTTGATTTAGGATCAGGTTTAAAAACTTGGGTAGTGATGGTGGGTTTTTCCATGGACAATCATGCGCATTCAAAAGTATTTTTTAGTAATATGTGCATTTATTTATGCCTTTTAACTAATTTATGTATTTACCACATTGAGTAAAGCATATTTCTTTGTTCTATTTCAGTTGTGCACATTTGCTCTGTTTGCATTTTGAAATAACGTACGTTGTTTTGTCCACATTTTGTTTTTTGAGGGGAAACATCCTCTAAGCCTTGCAAATGTGTGAATTCTTCCATAAAGGTGCATTTCTTTTCAGAAGCATGAAAGGTGCAAAACCACTACTTTTGTCGAGACTGTTGAATCCAACAAAGCTCTTTTCCATCTTTAATGGCAAAGCCTTAGGGGTGTTGTCCCATCTATCAGTAATATAAGAGCAGGATTAGTTCTCCCTGGTCTGTTCTTTTGGGGTTCTTTGCAGTGTGGAGAATGCCTTAGGAATTTGCTTTGTTGTTGGTTTTTATTTTTAATGTTTCCTTGTGGGATGAAGGAGCATTGGTGTTCACTTACACCAGCTGTGCAAAGTCTAATCCAGTGTGTTTTGATCTTGGTTTCAATTAATCCTCAAGTTTTTAGCCAAATGCTTCATTTGGCTATTGGTTGCAGTTCTGCAGTCCCTTTCTGCATCATTGATAATTATAGGACCTGGAAACTTGGTATTCCTCCAGTAAATGGATAGGAAAATGTATATGGAGATTAAACTCTGTTCTTTGCAAATTTGTCTTTCAAATAGATGAAAGTGCTTTTGCAGTAAGGATGCTGATATATATATATATATATATATATATATAAATGCTCTTGTAGAGAAATAATTCTGGATGACTTATTGGACTTATTGGCTTTTGCTGATTTGTTGTTACTGTTGTATGCCTTCAAGTCATTTGTGAACCTATGAGTAATCCATTTGCTAAGCTATTCACCCTTGGATTTCCTGATGTAAATTGAAGCCCTATTGGGCTGAGATGGGGAAAGCCCCCATGTCTGCCTCCCTCTGCCCCACCCTGTACATTCTTCGGACTGTTGTACACTACTGTCCACACCGGACTCCTTTGCCAAAGAGGGTGGGAGATGCAAATGCTATATGAATGGAAACCATGCTACACAGATTAGCATCTTTTAACTGTTGCTCTCAAATGCACAGGTAACGGGGGAATTTGGGGCAGCCTTGGGGCCAGAATATTGGGAGAGCAACCTGGAGTTTTCTGGCCAGTTTAGACCCACCCTTGGTTTTCCTCAAGGCCATTTTGGCAAGGGCCAAGGGAACGACAAGGTGCATCTTGAGACAATTAAACAGTCCAAGCTTTGAAAGCTGTTACTCCCGCTGTCTCTCTTCTTCACATTACCCATCTTGTTGTTGTTAGCTGCCCTCGAGTCGATTCCAACTCATGGCGACCCTGTGGATCCAAAATCTCCAAGAATCCCCTTTTTCCACTGCTCTGCTTAGTTCCTAAAAGCCCACTCCTGTGTCCCCCCGACTGAGTCTATCCATCTGGTCTGCCTTTCCTACCATTATTGTTTTTTCTAGTGATCCATGCCTTCTCATTATGTGGCGAAGTATGATAACATGAACTTATGCATCTTGGCTTCCAAGGAGAGCTCTGGTCTGATCTGTTCAAGGATCCATCTGTTTGTCTTTTTGGCCACCCATGGTATCCTCTTCCTCAACCCTCCATCTCAAATGAGTTGATTTCTTTTCTGTCTGCTTCCTTCACTGTCCAGCTCTTGCAATACGTACCCCTTCCCAAATGCTGGATGTCTAAAGTCGCTTTCTATAGATGCTTATTAATGGTGGCTTTTTTGGAGGGGGGGGGAGGTTGACAATTGATGAAACAGGTAACCCCTGGGGCATATAGGACACAGGGTCTGCCTCCCACCTGACCTCAAAAGAATTTGCTTGAGACCCATTGCCACCTGTGACCAGTCCTAAATAAATCAGCACCCATGTTTAGTGTAAACTCATTGGCTGACTTTGTGCTGGTGTGGTACACATACCTCACACAGTTATGTGCTGATTCTGTTACACCGCCTCTTTGTTGAGCACCCCCACATTGTGCAGCTGATTTTGTGTCCATCAGTGCACCTTCTTGTTGTCTCATGGGGCAATGGGGAATGCACAATGGCTTTCCCTGCAATCCCAGTGAATTACATGGTACCAAGGAAGCACTGACAAATAATGAGGTGCTGTCCAAGGATGCACAACTCCATGTGAAAGGATTACCCTTGCAGAATGCTGTTTATGCAACTCTGAACTGGATGCATCTGTTGCACAATGGACAAAAAAGCAGAGCCACACATGTAAAGGAACTTGCATGTGGGTATGACCCCAACAGGATTCCCATTGTTGTGTTTTCAGGCTATTGGCGAATGGTGGCTGCGTCGTCTGTACCACAATTGTTTGTGTCCTGTTTCTTCTGGAAATAGTAGTGGACAGGAGAATGGGAGCCACAGCTTTCAAAGCTTGGACTCTAATTGTCTGGAGAGGCACCTTCAGCCTCCAATTCTCCAGTCATGCCTGCCTAAATTAATAAGGCATTGGCCAGATTCCTTACACACAGAGAGAGGGGAGGAGGGGAGGGGAGGGAGAGAAAGTTGCAGCAGCTTCTTAAAGTTTCATAAATCAGAGCAGATGCCAGACTTGTCATTGCTCATTTTCTGGTCCCACCCCCTTCCTTACTTAATAGTAACTACACACACACACATCACATACAGAGAGAACTACCTTTCCCCCAAGCTCCTAGCTGTCATGTGCCCCCCTCCTCTTCTTCCCCACACAGGGAGAAGTCATTACGTGAAAAGATCAGCTTACCAGTTGTCTTCAGAGCAACCGAGTGGCTGAGCCTGGTAGTTAACACACAGACACAGAAGAAGGAAAGAGAGGAATAGACACACACACAGACACACACATGCTATGAACAGCAGCAGCCCAAGAGGACTGGGAGACTTTTGATCCATCTGTTAGCTGTTAGCACTTGGCCAAGGAATTCCACCTCTAGGGTAGCTGGGTCGAATTGGGTGATCATGTTTGCCAGCTACCTGTTATTGTCGGTGCTCTACTTTGAAGCTGCAACCTTAGCACAACCTGAGGATGAGGTAAGCCAAGCATGAGACTCTGTCACAATCCATCTCTGTGCCTCCATCCCACTTCTACCTGTCAAGGAAAGGGCAGGAAGGTCATGATCTGCATGGCCAGCATGTGAAATTGCATCACCTCTTAAAAAATAAGGGTGCTGGTAGTGGAGAACTGGCTTTATAAAAGTTACTCTGCTGAGTATGTTTGAGGAGGGTGCATATTGTGCTTTCTGCAAAATGCAATGTTTCTGATGGAGTGGGAGGTGACTTTGAAATGGTGAACTGATTGTTGCCTCTACCATGCAGCTCAGGACCATTGCAATGTTGTGTACTTGGGGAACGTTGTCAGGAAGATGAGTGTGTGTATGAAGTGGTTGGTTATTATTATTTGTTGTTGTCTGGTTTGGGAAAAGGTTACATGTTTTGAATAGTCTTGAACTCACTAGCCAATATCATGGTATCTTGGAATGTCTGTAGTTGTATTCAGAATATGTTTGATTACATTCATACTAAAAGGAGCCTCTGCAGTTGGATGCTTGATCTGTTTGATGGATGCTGCTGTTTTAAATGTGCTTCTCAAAAACAAATTCCTTTGAAATCCATAGACCCCCCCTAAGTGTTCCACATTGAATACTATAGCTCTAGAGTGCTCTTCTTTTTATCAAACACACACACACACGCAAACTGGGCTTACATTTGTGCCTCCGGCAGCTGGACAGATGCTGATGATCACTTCCAGCGCTTTGCTGTGCTTGTAGATACCAGTGTTTTCAGGAGATGCAGGATTAATCGGTTAAACAATTTCTGAAACCAACACTTTCTCTGGGCTGGGAAATGCCAGAGCTGATGTCATTAAAGAAAAGCCCAAGTTGCCTTGGAGCAGAGTCTGAACTCATTTTGAATGCCTTGATGATCACAGAGCCTGGAGGCTGGTCTTTTCTGTCTAGATGTTCCAAAAAGTTCTTCAACTTTCATGTTGATGGTTATTCAAGCAAACAGCAGGATTTAAGGACTCAGGAGACAGGAAGCTTGGGACCCTTGCCTTATGCTGATGTAGAGCTTGGTCCATCTAATGTCTGCCCTATGTGGCAGATGGTTTTCAGGCAGGAATTGAACTTGATCTTTTCCATGCAAAGTATGTGTTTTACTCATGAGCTGTGGCTAAGGATGCTGGTAAAATCCCCTCAATATCAGACTGCCTTGTTTCAGTGGGATCTGTATCTGGGTAGGGAGCACCCTCTTCCCATGAAATTTATAGAGATACCGTAAGTTTACAAATATACCTGCAGAAAATGTTACATTACCTTTGAAAACCTGAACGATGCTGGTGAATAAAAGAAGCATATTTTTGCATGTACAAAAGTGGCTTCGTGTGAGTACGTATTGTGGCAAAATGTGTATTTTTTTTCCAAATTGTCTTCCATGCAAAAATCCAATAGCATGAAAAAAATGCAGAAAGAGTACTCTGCAAGACATCATGGCAGATGAGAGTGATCTGCTGAAACACACAGAGAGGATTGACTAAATTTGAGTTGCACATCACTAGCTGAAGTCCTTCCCCGAGGCTCACCTTGCCCTGGTTAGAAAGAATCTGGGGCAGCTCATATGGAAAGTATTTCTGTCCCTGCCAAGTGCACATGTGGTCTTGAGAAAACACATTAAGCTCAAACCTAGACTGGCAATGGAGCATTTGGTTGTCAGTTATTCCAATTTAAAGCAAGGGGCTCACACTCTACCTGGAAATGACTTTGCTGAAGTAGAAGGTGTGATGCAGAGCGTTTTCATGCTGCAATCTGGCTGTTGCATGCTTTTGACTTTTCCCATCTGGTCCAGTTCTTTGGCCCAGGCAGTGCGCAAAACATGAAAAGAGAAATTTTGTACACCCTGCTCCATTACCACTAAGAGTGAAAAGAAGAAGAAAAAAAATCTGCACTTGGCATGGTGACAGCACAGATGGAGCTGAAAGTCATGGAATGGCTGGTAGTTTTCTGAGTGGAAAAGGGAGCCACATGTTGCAGAGCTTGGAGAAGTTCCTCTCTAAGTGATAACTCTCAGAGTTTGCCCAGCCAGCGTGGCCAAGGCAGATACATGCATGGCTGATAGCAGATAAAAATTATAAACTGAAACAGGGATGTAATTCTTCATTATGGAGCTTATCACATTACCTTTTAAGTCGATAGCAGCCTAACAGGATGCAGCCAGGACACAGCATGGAGGCAGGAATTATTGCACTGTAATTCGCTGCTGAATCTGCTGGGTGACTGCAGCCCAGGTCCCAGCCACACTCAACTGGCCCTTTTTCGAAAACGGAAAACTCCCGAGTTTTAATGGTGGTTGGCTGAGTGCAACTGGGACCCAGGCTGAGTTGCCCGGTGGATTTGGCAGTGAATTACAGTGTGATAATTGCCACCTCCATGCTGTGTCCTGGCTGCATCCCGTTAGGCTTCTGTCAACTTAAAGGGTAATGTGATAAGCTTTGCACTGTAATTCGCCGCCAAATCCACTGGGCAACTGCAACCCAGGTCCCAGCTGTGCTCAGATGGCCACCATTAAAACTCAGGAGCTTTCCATTTCTAAAGCGGGCCGGCTGAGCGTGGCTGGGACCTGGGCTGCAGTTGCCCAGAAGATTCGACAATGAATTACAGTGTGATAATGCCCGCTTCCATGCTGCATCCCAGCTACATCCCATTAGGCTGCTGTTGACTTAAAAGGTAATGTGTTAAACTCCTAATTGTGTATAACCCTCTCCCTCCCTCCTAATGTGAATTTTGCACAGAGTAAGTCCTTAACTGTAACGATTGCTGTCAGTCCAGAATTGTTCTCATCAAGGTTCCCCAAAATGCAAGAAACACATTTTTGATTAATTTTTTTTAAAAAGTTCTTTTAAAATATTTTCTCCATGTCTAGTTTCATCCTCTGGAATAAATATTATAGAACAAGACAGTCTCCCTACTCTCCAAATTTACTACTTTACCAAAAGGGAAGCAAGGAAGCTAACTGGAGAAGTCAGAAAATAAACTTCAGCCATGCATCTCTACATTTGGGCACTATAAAAGCAGCATTTTGGAGTGGTCTCAGTGTTTGGTTCCCAGACACCCAAACATAAAAATTTTCTAGGGATCTGACTCAGTTGTCCAACCCTGTTTACACAGTGCAACTTGAAATTGGACAACTATGTCAAGGAATTTGGAATTTGCCTTCTCCAGCTCCACTGAAAGCAGTTTGAATTTGCAACAAAGTTCAATTAATTGACCAGCCTTTTCTTCCCTCCTGGATGTTATACAATGCATGCTGAAACTTTTCTCTCTCCCCTTTCCTTTCCTTAGGTGATACTTCTGTTGTATTCCTCTGAATCAATCTGGAAATGCTTTCCACAAAGCTATGGGATACTGGGGGACATAATGAGGCATGCAAATGGCTTTCAAGCCTCATAAAACTTTTTAATTAAAAGCCAGAAAATTCTTGTGAAACTGTGGCCTAGCTTTACATACCCCTCTCACTATATCCTTTAAACAGCTTGGCTTTATACAAATTTTGATGTGTCAGTATGCATAACAATCTCCCTTCCTCTCCTTCCATTTCTTTTTGTCACAATATTCCTTTGAGCCTTTAAAATCCCTGCACAACTCTTGGCTAGACAATGTCTTAATGGAATTATTCTGCACCTTGACACTCCAAACCCATGTAGAAACAGACATGACCAGCTCCTTGTGAGGGATGTCTGCTAAGTGTACAAGCTCCCTACTATTACTGTCTCTTTTCAAGTTTCCCTTTAGACCAGCAGTGGGCATAGCCTGGCTTCTGGGTTGCATGTGGTCCCTTGTTGTTGTTGTTCAAGCCATTTCCTACTTAAGGCAACCCTAAGGTGAACCTATCATGAACCTCTCATGAGGTTCTCATGTGGCCCTTTTCGTGGTCCCTGAATCTTTTCATCGCTTCCACAAATCCACAATGCCCCCCAATTTTTTTGGGGGGGGGAGGTAATTGCACAGCACCTGGTTTTAAGCTTGTGCATGAAGTATTCATTCTCCTGCTCCCGTTTGGCTTGCCATTCTTGTACAAAGGAAAGTGGCCTCTTCTTAGCATCCACTGAAGTAGGGACTCAATCAGTCAATCAGTCAATCAATCAATCAATCAATCTTTATTATGATCTACTAGCAGCACACATTAGCTCTGTGCCCTTTCAAGTAATAAGACAGGTCGACCCAAGGGAGGACATCTGAATATAGCTCCGTATCACAACTGTTTTTTCTTGACCAGTTGGCAACAGCAGTAACTGTAAAATCCATCCTCGATATGATACAAGCTTGAATAAATAAACCAAATGAATAATATAACAACCAGGCTTCCTAATTTATACCTCTCTCTCTCTCTCTGTATATATCTGTCTGTGATCATCAATACCAAAGCAATCTTGATTTACGGATATTCCAGAAAGACACATAGAGGCTGTTAGAGGGGAGGAACATTTGGGACTACTGCCCAGACCATTAAGTCAGTCTGCCAATTAAGTTAATCAGCCAACCGAAAGTGGTGTTCCTTGTCAGGTCTCATTCCTCTTTGTATGTTTATGGAATCTGAAGAATTACACGGGGGACTAAATGCATGAAGTACCCTAGTAAGATTACATTGAGTGAGGATCATAGACTTCTTATGGGAACAATGACCACTTAACTAAGTAGATATAAACACAACGAACTATTATTTTTAAATTAAAAGTTTCTTTCCCCCAATGAAATTCAGGATAAGAAAAAAAACACCCTATAATCTATCATCAGGGCTACTGGCATTCTTTTAAGTTGGGTTGCACAATTGATGGAAAGCTACATATTGGTTTTACTTACGGTAGTATCATCCACTTCCTTAAGACCTGAGTCATGTAATATACATATGCAGCTCTGCAGTAAGCCATTTGCTAACACGAGATTTGCCCAGCTATGGAACTTACCAGGCCACTCTGAAAGCACTGTAGGTGTCAATGTAACAAACGTTGTGAGCTGAGGTTGGCTGTGTGCTTACTTACACACCTGTAACTGACAATAATCAACAGTTAATGCAACAAGTTAATATCCTGCATTATCTCTTTGGGAATCCTAGTACTCAGGTAACATTCAGCAAGGTCACCTCTATATCCGAAAGAAAACAGTTAAAGACTGCATAGCATCCCACATAATGACTGGATCCTATCCTGTTAAGAGGATTTGGTGAGTTTCAGCACTTCAAGACCAGAAGTTTCAGCACTTCAAGACCAGAGATTCTTAAGTCCTAAGGATGAAATGAGCAGACCCATTTTTCCTGCTGAGCAATATGCAGTGTACCAACAACCTTTCCCCATGGGCCTTAGCCCATCACAGCAAATCATCTGTGCTTTGCTTAGCAGTCCCTATCCAAATGGTTCAAAATTAAACAGAGTGACAGCAAGTGGCAGTTTACAATGCATTCAGCTGTGGCACCCACCACTGCCACCATGGGTTACTCCTTTGTGAGTCCAAAAACAAGGTGTTCAGCCTCAACCACATGGCTGGGCATCTTATTCTGACCCCAGCTGGCATGATTCATGATTTGGTGGTGGTAGCGGGTGGCACAGTGAGACATGTTGTAAACAACCACCTGCTGTTACTCGGGGGGGGGGATGGGGGGCGGGGGGCATTTTAAGTGGGGAATATGGTGGATTTGGTGCTGAACTGTCCAGACATTGTATGATCGGGTTGCATGAGAACCAGGACCTGGCCTTGTCAGGCCTCTTTGCCATGAAGACAGAGGGAGGATGTGGTATTTGGGTTGCATGAGAACCAGGACCTGGCATTGTCAGGCCTCCTTGCCATGAAGACAGAGGGAGGATGTGGTATTTGGCCCATGCAACATCGCTTTAATTTCTGAATCACCTACAGAACTTCTGTAACATTCTCCTCCACTCCTGATGCCATTCACAGTTACAGGTGGGATATTCAGAAGGACTATTTTTTTAAAAAAGGTTTTATGCTTGGTTACTGTGGGTTATTGGGGTATGTAACAGCTGGATGTGGTTGCCCATCACACATGATTAAGTGCTGTCAAATGATTGACCTCAAAAAATAACAGTGCTGTAGAGATTTGAGGGGATTTGGGCCAAGTCTGGAAGGCACAGAGTAACCACACATTCCAGCATCCCTCTTGCGTATATCACCCACCACTTCCCCATTAATCCAAGGATGTGGTCAGGAGTGACACATGCTTAATGCTGCACATAGATTTCCCCACTCACTCTGCTAATGATGGGAATGCAGGTGGCTGGCTTGTCTTGAATTGATCCATCTAGGCTAGCGCTCTTTACTCTGACTGGCAGCAGCTGTCCAAGGCCTTTTGTCAGTGGACTCTGTCACCTGCTGCCTTGGAGCCTTTAAGGATCATTTTAAGATTCTAGGGATTAAAGCTTCTAACCTTCTGCATGCAAAGCTGGTGCTCTGCTACTGAACCATAGTCCCTTTGCATAAACTATTTCAGGCATGGGTGTCAAAGCTTCCCCTTCTAATGTAGAGCCTTGGATTTTGTGGCCCACCAGGTGTCACCAGACTGCAACTCCCATTATCCCTTATTTATATGTGTATAAATTGTTTTTGCACTTTAGACTCAGTTTGCAGCAACTGAAGTAAGTGGACAATAAAAGGGGAAAGTGGAAGGAGGAAAGAGAAACTGGGACCTTTAAAAAGAGCTGATTATTTTATTTTTTGTAGAAAAGACTGCTTTTTGTACAATGCAATCACATGTGATTTTTGTACAGAGTAAGGACCTTACTGGCTGGTACTTATCACATGATGACTTGTCCATCCTGTTGATGTCTTGCATTCCATTTTTTACTTTGTGCACCTTTTCATTGATGGGCAAACCCTGTTAATGGGCTCTCAATCTCATTGCTATTCCATTACTACCTTGGTGCAATAGGTTTCTTCAGCTGCAGTTCTGCTTCTCAGACAGTCACATGGTATGAATGGGAGTTATCCTCTCCTCCACTTCCCCTTCCTCTTTGCAGCAATCCCAGCCACCAGCACAACATGATTGTGGTGAGACAACAAGCTGGTGGGATAAAGTCCTTAGTCTCAAAGTGGGAATAGTCTTCAAAAACTCGACACTTTAAAATATGTTTTTGGAGCAAGAGGAAACTTGCTAAAATTATGTGCTGCTTCCTCTGAGAAAAACATTAGTGAAGAATTGAATCCCTAAGTTGCAGTTGTGTTCATGTCTGGCTGGTGGGCTTCCCAGAGATGACTTGTTTTGAATGGTGGAGTTGATAGGCCTTCAGTCTCATTCAGAAAGCTCATCTTACTTCCATGTTTTTCATTTTCCATATACATGTAATCCTTCTTGAAAGTGCAACATCTTACCCCCATTTGAGAGTGCTGTTCTAGCAGTTGGCTCTGCTGAGGCTTCTGGTCTTGCCCTATTTTTTACATACTGTCTTGTCAGGCTGAATCTCAAACCTCTCAGCCTCTAGCAGGTGATGAGAGAGACCTTGGTTTTGGAGAATCTAGTCTGGATTTAGGTCTGGTTGCCCTCAGGCCCAAGGCTGGCCCTCACATTATCCAATAAATGCTATCTGCTGTCATGTACAGCCTTCAACTGTGAAAACTCACAGTTGGTTTAAACAACTTATGACAAGAAACACCAAGGAAATGTCCACTTCTGTTTTTCATCCTCAGCTTCATGCTTGTTGGTTGTGACACCGTTTGTCAGATTAATTTGGCCTCTGTCTTGTAGATTATCTCAGAACTGTCTGGTGGAAGGAAGACCACTCTTAATCTTTTTGGAATTTTTCCTCAAGGTCTTTTAAGGGGTGGGAGCTGTAGGATGGCGGTGGAAGGAACCATAGTATTACTCCACATCTACAGTGGAATCACCAAGATTTGATTCTGACACTACAGCTGTGTCTACACTGCAGAATTAATGCAGTTTGACACTGCTTTAACTGCCATGCTTCAATGTTATGGATTTCTGGGATTTTTATTTTTTTTGAGATATTTAGCCTTCTTTGTCAGAGAGCTCTAGTGCCAGAACAAATTACAAATCCCAGGATTCCATAGGAGCCATGTCAGTTAAAATGGTGCCAAACTGCATTAATTCCACAGTGTGGCAGCAGCCTTTGTCACCATACTGCTTAAAACATACCAAGTCTTGTCTGATGCAAGAAAAGAATCAGGGTTAGGTCTGCTTAATACTTGGATGGGAGACCACCAGGGATCTCCAGGCATTCCCTCCAGCAGCCCCAATTTGGCAGGAACAATCCTGATTAATCCTTTATCATTTCACTTTTCAGCTGCTTTTTTTCTCTTTTTTCATCCTACTTTCCTCTTTTTCCTCAGCTTGCTTCAGTTGTTGCAAACTGAGTTCAAAGTGCAAAAGGAGTTTTCACCCAATAAACTTCACAGAGAGCTGAGGAGAGAAGAGGGTGACATCTTGCCCTTGCCAGTTGGCTCAGGCAAAAGCAAACTGCTGCGACTTCCCCTAGCTTGTCTGTTCTTCCTCATTAGCAATTACCTCATTTATAACATTTGATCACACTCTGATAGTGCTTGGACATGTGTCCCAGTTTTCATCTGTGAAATGCTGGCAGATATGTCAGAGTTGACAGTACTGGGTTAGATGGACCATGGATCTAACTCAGTATTTATATTCCTGTATTCCCAGCTTCAAGATTTTCCATACCTTGCCTCAATCATCAGTCAGAATGGAGATTGTGGTCAAGAAATCAGAAGAAGACTAGGACTATGAAGGACCTAAGTGCAAAGATATACCATTGAATACTAAAATTAGAATTGTCCATGCCATTGCATTTCCCATTTCTATGTATGGTTGTGAAAGCTGGACAGTGAAGAAAGTGGATAGGAAGAAAAGCAACTTTTTTTAAGATGTTCTGTGGATACCATGATTGCTAAAAAGGCAAATAAATTGATTATAGAGCAAATCAAGCCTGAACTCTCCCTAGAACCCACAATGATGCAACTGAGACTATCATACTTTGGCCATATCATGAGAAAACTTGACTTACTAGAAAAGACAAATATACTTGGTAAGGTAGAAGGCAATAGATAAATAGGAAGACCACATTCTAGATGGATAGACTCCATCAAGGAAGCCACAATGGCTGCCCTGAGTCTGCAAGATCTGAGCAGGGCTGGATGACAGGGAGGTCTCTTATTCATGGGTCGCCATAAGTTGAAGTCAACTTGACAGCACTTAGCAACATTAGCAAATCCCCGGCTTTCTCTACTCCTATGTTCAGGGCATTTTTGTAACTCAAAGCCCCTCTTGAGATATTTGACACACAATTTTGTGTGCTCAATAGGCATTTGGAAGAGCCTGATGAATGGCTGTGAAGTGCAGCTGGGCAGTTTAAGATCTGAAAAACCTCTTTGATTCTAGCTTTTTGATTATAGGAGTAGGTATGTCAACATGAGGTGAGACGTTCAGATAAGGAACAAGAGGCAAAGACTCTCAGTTAAATGGCAAAAGTTAGCTGCAGTAGTTACATGTTCCCTTTGCTGTAAAAACATTAATTTTAAAAAAGAGACATTTAAACAGATTTTTTATTTTTTTTATTTTTGGAACAAGCTCTTCTGAAGGGTTTGTTTGTCCTTGAAAGGGAGTCTGGTTCCTCCATCCCTGCCAACCCCTACTTTAGTCTTTCGTAGCTTTGACTAGGAGCATATGTGATCAAAGTTTTCCATGCATTCAAAGCACTAAAGAGTCGATGAAGCAGCTGTCCATGAAAGTGAAATGTCCTGGAACATGTTTAAGCCAACCCGACACACTTTCGATGTGAGGTTTGGAACTGAGCATCTTTTGTTACCTTCAGCAGGGAAACCTTGACCACCCAATGAGCAAAGAAAAGCTGTTACACACTTCCATGAGTAAATGGTGCAATGCGTTAGGGGGAAGGAATAAAAGTCTTCCAAGCAATGGGTCCATGAGAAGAGCTGTGCTAGTTTAGACCAAAAGCCCATCTAGTCCAATGGTTGGTCCAAACTAAGGAAAACCCAGTGGGAACTCACTAAGCCAATACTTCTATAAATTTCTCAGACTCAGTGGGTCTGCTCTATTTGAAATGTATTTTGATCACCCAGGTGAATCTCAGAAGCCCATATGCAGGATGTAGGTGTAATCATACCTCCCCCATCATATTTCCCAGAAGTTGGTATTAAGAGGCCTCTGATACTGGTGATACTAGCCTCAGTCACAATTTAGTCCCAACTAGATTAGATCCATTGACATAAATGGAGTTTGTTAGTCACACTAATGTAAACCCCACTGATGTCATTGTGCCTCTCTGTGCTGTTGTTATGTGTCGCCAAATTGAGTTTGACTTATGGCTATCCTCTGAATGGGAGGTCTCCAAAAATCATTGAGTTGGAAGAAACCAAAAGTGTCATCCAGTCCAATCACTTGCCATGCAGGAATACACAATCAAAAGCAATCAAAGAGATCCTGTTTTTAACAGTACTGCTCTGGTCTTGTAAAATTAGGGCCATGGCATCCTTGACTGACATTTACATTCTTTCTCTTTTCCTACTGCATTCAGGTTTTCTCAGCACTCTTTTAATTACCAATAAGTCATGTTTTTCATGGTATGTCCAAAATATGATAGGCTTTGTGCAGTCACTCTGGTTTCTATGAGCTTTCAGGCCTAATTTGGTTGAACACTAGAGTTAGGAACAATCATACCATAGCATTTCTGATTTCTAACAGAAGTGAATGCTGGACAGTGAAAAAAGGGAAGGGGGAAAATCAACTAATTCAGAGAAAGGGAAAAATCAACTAATTCAGAATATGGTACAAGAGGAGGGTTTTATAGATACCACAGACCACCAAAAGTATAATTACCTTAAATGAGCCCATTGTGGTTGGGACCAAGGTTGGATTCAGTCCAATATATAAGCCAACATAGCAGTTAGCCATCAATAGCTTTATCCTGCACGGTTATATATAATCCTGTATGGAAGTTATGCAACTTGGAATCTGTCAATACATTCTGTAGTACAGTGTATCATTAAATTATGCACACTGTGTGAAGGAATCCTTCCTAGGTGTCTCCTAGTAAAGCTGGAGAAACTTCTACTAGGTGCACCCATTTCCCATACTGCGAAGATACACCAATCCGTGTTGGAGAGTCCTTATACTCTTGCTCATTCCACTAACTGCACAATTGCACTGATGGACACATGATTTTTTTAGTTTATAGCAGAACTGGCAAAACCACCTTTGGGGACTCTTTGCCTAACAAAACCGTATGAAATTCATGGGGTCGCCATAAGTCAACTGAAGCAAGGTTGGCTTGAATTCACATACAGTCACAGACATAATATAGATGACAGGAGATGGAGTGAAGTGGAAAGACCCATTGTCTCTTCAGAGCTGCAAAACTGACAGGCTTTTCATCTGTGAAATGACAGATACTGTGTATAAGCCATCACTAGGTCAGAGCTTAATCACTTTATTCTCTTTATGCATTGTTGACCACCACACTCTCTCTTATAGAGATCGTCTTGCAAGTCTGAGTTGTCTACCCTCTGTCAACCAACATGTCCTTCAGGCACTTGGAGAAAAATTAAATCACTTTGATTGTAGAGGGTCAGAGTGTTCAGCTTCAGGCCAGGATTTTCATTTCAAAGGAAGGATCTTAATGTGGAAGTAGGAGTTCCCAAACATCCTTTGACTTCCATAAGGTTCAGAAAACTGGTCACCTCACAGAATAGGTTTTTGAGGGCTTCCTTCTCCCTCAAATTCATGTATTGTCTTATGTTCATTTGATTTGTTTTTTGAAACACATAAGGCTTCCATATCAAATTGGAGAACTCTGTGATTCTAGGGCCTGGATCTTATTTGTAGCTCCACCTAGAGTAAACCTGTTCAATCAATGGTTGAATGATGGGTCAATACCCAGGTCAAACCCAATGATCCAATGGATCAACTCTAGGTAGGACTACTAATAGAATTCAGACCTAGGAATTGTGGCCCAGAAAAGTAACATTTTCACTCTCAGATTACATGAAGTGAAAAGCTCTGGAGTGACCAATCCTTGAATAACCAGGCCTGGAATATTGATGGTGAAACAGTTGATTGTGGCTTTGTGTGGGTCCTTCAACCTATTCTAAAAAGTTGTCCTAAAGCTGTCAGTAAGAGAGTTAAATTAAAATATGCTGGTAGTTTTGGTCCCGCCCCTTTTGTCTTTGGCCCCACCAACCAATCAAACATTCCCTTCTCTGTAAGAACTTTTTCTGAAATGGAAGGAAACACCAACTTGACTGGGTTCTCTGCCTTTATTCTAATCCAGACTTTGTTGGGTTCCAGCTCCCATGATTCCTCACAATTGGCTATCAAGGCTACATCTGGGGGAAGTTACAATCTAACAACATCTGAAAGTACACTCCTCTCCTTTAAATAGGGAAAAGTATCTCCAAAGAAGGCATGGGTCATTCCTCTGTCCTCCCACCTCAGTGGGCTGCACCATAACATTTTGACACACTTGATGTGATTTTAGCCACTGCGTTGTCCAATTTTTTTGACTTTTTTGTTATTTCAAGGTGACTGGAATCATAGAGTTGGAAGAGACCACAAGGGCCATGCAGTCTAACCCCATTCTGCCATGCAGGAACTCAAAATCAAACCATCCCCAACAGATGGCCATCCAGCCTCTGTTTAAAGACCTCCAAAGAAGGAGACTCCACCAAAATCTCCATTGAGGGAGTGTGTTCCACTGTCAAACAGCTCTCACTGTCAGGAAGTTCTTCCTAATGTTGAGATGGAATCTCTTTTCCTATAGCTTGCATCCATTGTTCCGAGTCCTGTTCTCTAGAGCAGCAGAAAACAAGCTAGCTCCCCCCACAATATAACATCCTTCAAATATTTAAAAAGGCACTATGGGTGGGAGAATTAAAGTGCCACATCTTTGCCTGGTTTGGCTTCCATTTGGTGACTTTCAGGTTAAAAAATGTTTGAAAATCAAAACAATTTGGGGGCTTCTGGGGGCTTCAGGGACAACACTTTGAGATCCCAAGGGGTGCAAATGGTCCATGGGCCACATTCTGCCCACCGTTGCTTTAAAAGGATACTACACTGGAAAATGAAATGTACTTAGACTCCAACACTGGTGTTTGCTTAGAATACCAACCCAGGAGAAGAAATTCCACACAGGGCTCAGAACAGGTGATAGACATGGCTCCAGGCTGAGTGGTGGAAACCTGGCAGCTGCCCATGAATGCCAGGTGTTGGTGCCAGCCCTGCCCATTGAAGACTCTAAAAATCCAAAGCAAAAACAGATGGCCTTGGGGGGAAAGTAAGGTTGCAAAGTTCTTTTATTACATAACTGGCTCGCCAATTTGTTTTTAGTGTTGACATCTGTTGGCTTTAGCATTGATCTTATCTCTCTTTTTATCTGGTTGTTTCCAATTACTTTAATGTTGGTTTATTCAACTTTGCAAGTGGCCTCATGGCTGATAGAGGTGTGAACTAACTAGACTTGGCTTGCGATTAGCAACCCAGCAGAATCTATTAGGGAAAGGAGAAAGCAGGGACATGTTTTCTTCAGGATGTGGAGTATTTTTCCAGTGGTTTCCTTTCCCTTCACCTCTCCGCCATCCAGTGTATCAGTTTGAAGATCAATTGCACTTCACCCTTGTTAAACTCTGACACTTGATCCAAAGCAGAATCATTTACAATCCTAGACCAAGTCCTCATGACAGGGAGAGAGGGAGACAGGAAGGAATGAAAATGGGTAATTCAAGTCTCTTCTACTCTTTAAAAAATCATACTGAAACATAGGGATTTTCCCCCCTCCTTTGAAGAAAGAGGAGTGACTCTCTTTGGTATTTTGAAAGCCTTGAAACTTTAGGATAATATAAAACACATGAAAAACAGTACTGACTAAGGGCCTTTTCCAAAGTCTATTGGCAAGACTTCAGCAGGATACAGAGGGTTTGGATCAAGACCTTACAACTATTTATGGTACACTCATAGAACAGCGGGTTATTTTGACAGTATCACATTCTGCTTAGAGAAAGGAGGAATGGAGAAATACACCTCACTTGAGGCGAGTGGTGTACCTCTTCTTCTGGTTATTATTATTATAATAATTATTACTATTATTTGGTACAGATTTGTTATAGATTTGTAACTGTAGGTGCACAGTTGTTGTTGTGTGCCTTCAAGTCATTTCCAACCTACGGTGACTCTATCACAGGGTTTTCTTGGCAAGATTTGTTCAGAGGAGGTTTGCCCATTGCCTTCCCTGAGGCTGAGAGCATGTGACTTGCCGAAGGTGACCCAGTGGATTTCATGGCCATGCTGAAAATTGAACCCTGGTCTCCAGAGCCAAAGTCCAACATTCAAACCACTGTGCCACGCTTTTGTGGGTGTATCTACACTACAGAAATAATAGAGTCTAAAACCACTTTAAGTGTTTCACCTCCATCCTATGGAATCTTGGGATTTGTAGGTTTACAAGGTCTTTAGCCATCTCTGCCAAAGAGTGCTGGTGCCTCACCGAGCTACAAATCCAAGGATTCTGTAGGATGGAGCCATGGCATTTAAAGTCAACCTGCATTATGTCTACAGAGTAGGTGCACCCCTAGAGTTATAGATCCATAACTGTTCCATTCAATAAGACAATATCATCTTAATGTATGATTAAGATGATGTAAATCCCCCCTACTCAAGCTCACCTTAACAGGCAACAGTTGCATTGGGTGAAAGAGACGTGTTCAGCTGCTAATCTGGGTTCAAGGAGGATGACATTTCTGGCCCCCTCAACCAGCAAGTGAGGTTGTGATGGGAATGTGCGAGAAGGGGCTTGCTTCTGATTGTTGCAGCCTCACTTGCTGGTGGTTCTGGCAATTTTTCATTAGCACAGCAGAAGAAGCCAGTAAAGATTAATCCCATGAGTGTAATATTTCCCCCCCTGTCCAAACATGGAGGTGCGCAAATTTATTTCAATGCATTGCTTTGCTTTCTTCTCTCTTTCTCTTTGTATGTGTGTGTACACACACACACAGACACACACACACACACACATGATTTAAAGTTCCACCTTGGCATAATGTTGGTGATAAACTCAACTGTGGTGGCTGGATTTCCAGAACTAGATTGGCCCGTTCTGCAGAGTTTGCTAAAGTTTAGCAGCCAAACCACTCCAGCTTGCTGAAATACTTAAAGCTGGATTGTTGTTGATCTGGTAGCAGTTATATAGTAAAAGCAGTGGTATGTCTTCCTTTTTTTAAAAAAAAGTCTCCAGCTGTTATCAGATCTGCCTTTTGAGACTTGTTACAAGTCTTAATGCCACAAGACTGGATCTTTTTTTTGCTTATGGAAGGGCCCCATGTGAATCTCTGATGGGAACGAGAATAAAGCGGTTGAGAGGAGAAACCAAACACCACTTTAGCTGACACCAAGTGGCATTTGGGTTTTTTCCTCCCCTGCGAGCATCATAACTGTTGTACCTGGCTTACCTATCCAGAAAGACTGCAAAGCCCCCCTTCGCTGGTTCATTTGAGACCACCTCACCATGAGTCCCACCTCTCCCAGAACTGTCTCCATCAGTGGTCCTTCTACTGGGTGTACTCCAAGAAAGAGCTAATGGCACTGAGCAATGGTTTCCATAACAGTGAATGTGGTTTAGAATTTGGTTCAAATTTCATAGGAGCCAAGTAAGTAACTGCTTCTGTTTTGGAGGTAGGGTCAACTCTTGGATAGCTCCTTTAAATGAGAGATTTGCCAGCTTATATCCATGGGGACCACAGCTGCTGGAACCACTTTTTTCTTTGGTTGCTGACCTCCAGGAAGCTCCTCCATCCAATTATAATGCATCTAAATTGTCTCCTGAAAATGGGCAGAAAGTGGTTGTGTTGACTGGGGGATTCTGGGAGATGTAATCCAAAAATAAATTTTCCATATTCTGAAAATGAGATGGGGTTGGAGATGAATTTCATCCAAATGGAGGTGCTGGATTGATATCAGAGAAGACAGCATTGATCCTGTTAGGATTCCTTTCCAATGTCAGTAGGAATTTCAGTCAAGTTTGCAGGTACTATGGATGGAAAGAAATTTCATTGGACTTGACAATCGTGACAGAAGTAGCCTTTTTACACTTTCCATGGCTACATCCACACTGGAGAAATAACCTGGTTTGGCACTGCTTTAACTGCCCTGGCTCAAGGCTATGGAATTCTGGGAATTGGAGTGTGTTGCGGGGCCCAGAGTGGAGCTCTGCTTCTTTCACTTCACTTCTTTCCTGCAAAGGAAAGCATGACTGCGGTCATAGGTGTGTGAGAGACTGCAATTGCTTCATTTATTTTTCCTGAACTTGGCAGACAGGAGGGCAGGGTTCCTTCTTAGCCACAAGATCTGAAAATGCCTTTTAAAAAATTAAAAGCAAAACAAGGGAAATCATGGGGGGGGGGGGCAGGGGTAGGACCACCTTTGGAGTCTATGTACAAAATTACATATACAAGGTCAGTTGCAGTGGGACCAGGAGGGGCTGGAAAGCAATGAATATGCCAGCATTGAAGGAAAGAGAGGGCAGAATGTGATGTTTTACTTCTTCTTAAGGCAAGACATTTGGAAAAAACAAAATTAACCTTGGGCTTTTTTTACTAGCCTATGTAAGGTTCCAGTTTGTACTCACTTTCCTTCCTTCCTTTGGATGTAATTTTTCATGAATTTTCTTCCTGAAGGATACAACAAGTAATTTGAGCAAGGTCCTTTTTGCTGCAAGAAAGCCTTTGAAAACTGGGCAATTTTCACAAAATAAGTCTTAAACTGCAAATAGTCTTTGAAAACCAGCCAGTTTGCAAAGACTGTTTGAAGTTTGAGACTTATTTTGTGCAAATCGACCCCACACATGGTTGCTTTGTGAAGAAAAACAGCATTTTCTGTGCTGAAAATAATACCTCTGTGCAGAAAAATTATTTTCTGTGTAGAAAAATGCTTTCTCAACAAACTAGCTACATACAAATTTTGTGTAACCTAAGGCTCAAATTGTGAAGATTCTCATCTGACCAGGATTTTTCTCACCAAGATTTCTCAGCACTTGAGAAACATATTTTTGACCATTTTCTGAATATCTGAATATTTCCAAGTATTCTTTCCATCCTTTCCGAGGACCTCGCTATACAAAGTTCTCTACTATTGAACTAGAAGCACTTTGAGATTATTTGATAATATCTAGTCCTCCCTTCCCTCCCTCCCTTCCAATTCTGTTTTTCTTTTTGAATTATTGGGTCCTCACAGTGTTTACAATACGTTAGCTCAGTGCTTCTCAGGTTATCTGATATGTGACAATAAAATATTCTGTAGATGGAATATAGGAGAATATAGGCGCATGCAAGAGTATGGGAGTATACAGGGTAGGAGAAACATCCCCCTCCTCATTTCCCCATGCCAGACATGGATATAATTCTCTGGCTTTTTTCTTATATCCTTTAGGTATTTGTCTTAATTGAAGGGGAAGAGAGGAAAAAATTGTAGCCATGTCTAGGGAAATGGATACACACTCAGCTATAAATCAAAAAGCACTGTTGCGGTTGCTTGTTTTGTCCCACTCTGTGCTAGAGAAGAGAACTTAATTCCCTGCTTTTTGTTTGGCCAAGTTATTAAGAGGCAAATGGCAGAGCTGAAAAAGAGGAAATGACTCAGGATTTTATTTTATTTTATTTTATTTTATTTTTTAAAAAATATCCCTGTCCTCTTTCTGCTTATGTGCATGAGTGTGGGCAGATCTTGGCCCTTTGGTCTCTTTTTACATGCGTTATTTATTAAGTAGTTATGAAATGCAAGAGCAGGAGGCCATAAAGAGCCCAGCTGGGGAAAAATACTTCAGATTTAGCAAGCCAGCATGATCTATTGATCCAAACCCAAAAACTAGAAGTTTTCGAACATTCGCCCTTCAAATATTAACTAGCTGAAGTGTACATGATGCTGCTTGTGTCTGTACCTGAAACTCCAAAACAGGGGTATCCCATTTTCATGCTGTCCCACTTTATAACCTCCAGAATGTTTCCAGTATTCCTTACAGAGTCCTCTCCCACTTTCTGCTCCAATTTTTAAACTATAGTGATCTTAGCAGTGGAGTTTAAAGTTGCCGCCACATGGCAGAATTAATACAGTTTGGCATTGCCATGCCATGGTTCCACTGTATGGAATCCTGGGGTCTATAGTTTGTTGTAGCACTTGAGCTCTCTGCCAGAAAAGGGCAAATATCTCATGAAACTACAAACCCCAGAATCCAGAATTCCATAGTATTGAGCCATGGTAGCTATAGTGATGTCAGACTGAACTGCATTAATTCTGCAGTCTATACAGTAGAAATAATGCTGTTCAACACCCGTTTAAGTGTTGTAGTTCCAGCCTCTATCTTTTATTATTATAGATTGCATTTATATTCCACATAAATAGCAGTGTTCCCAAAAAACCGTTCCCCAGCCACTTTGAAATGTGCAACGTGAGGAGAAGACTGTAGGAATTCTTGGTGTTCTACGTTCACCATAGATACTAAACCATAGGGATGAAGGAGGATTCTCCAACACTTCATAAGCAGAACACCTCAATCTCCCTGGACATTCCATCTCAGACCTCAGAGCAGCAGTCCTTCAACAAAAGAACTACAAAAGAAAAACAGCAGAATTGGAATGTATCCAGACTCCAGTCCATAATGGTTTCCTAGCACTCTACACACATTTCAATACTATCATGAGGGCACCCTTGATCAACCCATCACCTCCTCTCTCTGGTTCACACACTACATTCCAATACTCATTCATATGGTCATCTACTCCCCTTTATGCAACAGCTTTCCTCTTGCCTTTGTCCCCCAATGACCATCATTAAAACTGAACTTGTCACTTGAATTCCATACCCACAGGTTTTGAATTTGAACTGACATTCTCACACACAAATGGCTTATAAAGGTCTCTCTATGGATTCTCAAAAACATGCATCTGAGGAGGTAGACTGAAGCCTACGAAAGCTCACTCTACCAACTTCTTTCTTTCAGTTAGTCTCAAAGGTGCTACAAGATCCCACTGCATCCTGATTTTCCAGACTAATAGGGCTGTGTCTTTGACTTCATAAGCAGGGCATTCTGTGGTTGCTGTTTGTTCAGGAAAGTCTTCTTAAAATTTAGGCTCCATCTGCTTTGTTATACTTTGGAAACAAGTTATCTCTTCATCCTTTTTTCATCAGATAAGCTGCATATCCTTACCCACTTTCTTAGTTCTAAGATGCTTCCAGAGAATCAAAATCAATCTGCATGTCCTTCCCTTGATCTTGAGCTGTCTAGCTTAAAAGATACACAACTGTTTCACTCATTCTTTGCATGATGTCCCCCATTTCCTTTCCAGATGCTCAGTATCCTTCTGGAACTGTGCCCAGAACTGAACAGCGTACACCAGACCAGACAAGATTTTATCCATGCTAAATTGTAGTCTGTCAGCACTGATATTCCAACTTGGTAGAAAATTGTGATATGAGCTCCAGCAGCTCAGTAGATCATTTCTAGGATCATGAACCATCCTGAGACTAGAAGCTCTGCTATGTGAGAGGACAAGTGTGTGCATGTGTTAGGGACAGAAAGAATACTCACAATTATTGGTTTTACTAACAGCTGGAAAACCCTATCTGAGAGATTAATAAAACGGTGACAAATTTTGTACATTTTTCTTCTTGTATTCAGTTTCCTGAAATGTCATGTAGTAATAATTCTGCAGAGAAAAACCACAAAAAACTTTTCTTTTTCTGCACAGGAAATGGTTTTCCTGTGCAGTAAATGAGTTTTCTGTGCAGGAAACATTATCTCCTGAGCAGAAAAACCTGTTGTTTGTACAGAACATAATTATTTTTACATAAAAAGAATGAGATTTGCTCTTGGGAGTGGTAGTTTAGGAAGGTATACTCCTAATTCCAGACACTGCAACATTCCATAGGATGTTGTCATGGTCTTCAAAGTGGAATCATAGTGATATAATTGTGTTGTCTGAAAGGGCCCATTATCATCAACTTTCAGCTCATGTCTCATGGGTGCTTTGGACTAAAAGACAGAAGACATGTCTGTCAGTCAGACAGATAGAATTTGATTAGGAAGCCAGAATTGTGGCCCAAGCCTGCTATAAATTATGCTGTGGGGGATTTTGTGGGTACACATTCCCAGAATACTGTGGTTTCACTCTTGCTGGGAAGAGGGATAGGTCTTGTTGGCTTCTAAGCTTTTAAGCTGTGACAGTCTGCACTCAGAGCAATACAAAAATGCTGCATATTGTTGGTTGGGAGGGTTGTTTTTCATGGTGCCTGGCTGAACTCCAGAGAATTTGGCTTGTTTGTTCTGTGATTGGAATTGCGTTCACCTGGGTGGAACCAGAGCCCTTCTGCAGTTTGAATATATCAAATAGTCCTGTTGCAAGCCACACAATGCCATCTCTCAATTCGTGAAAAAGCAGAGACACTGGAGTTTACCCTCATGAATTGTTTCTTTACTCTGTTTTCAAACCTCAACTGTGGATATCTCAGATGAAATAAAATATGCATTCTTAGTCCTCCCCCCCCCCCATTTCAAATGGTGAAATTTCTGTAGCAATTTGTGATGCATAATGCCCTACCCACAAATGTCAAAATACTATAATGGTGTAGCATAAAAGAGACCAAAGGTAATAGTTGTTTTGGCCTGCCCCTGACTGCCAGAATTCTCCTCCTAGACTTACTTGGCGATTTCTCATATTCCCTGGTGGTTTCCTTTCCAAGGGTTCATCAGAGCAAACCCTGCTTAGCATCCAAAGACTGGACTGGTTGAGGAACAAGGGGCATCATCCTGTTTCCCCTTTGCTTGCTGGATCGAGCAGCATGTATGAATACTGCCAGGGGGGCACTGACACTGCCTGCCATGTGGTGGGGCACACGGCATGATGGCAGCATCGGGGCAGAGTCAGGGCAGCCGGCGTGTGGTCGCCATGCCCCGACTCTGCCCCCAAGACTGGCCCTTTTGGTCGGTCTGTATTACCCTAAAGTCTGATCATTGATACATCTAGTCTATTATTCACAAAACAGCCATATTGGACCCCCCCCCCCCAAAAATGGACAAAATACATCATGCAAGTTTTCAAAACCCCACTGGCCTTTTCACCAGGCAAAGGTGCTAAAAAACATACAAGAGAAGAAAAATGATGATATTGATCTTCCATCCAAGGATTAACCAAGCCTAACTCTGTTTTCTTTCCAAAGATAAAGTTGACTATTGGGGTGGTCTTGCAAAAGACTATTAAGCTTACTTCTTTCTACTTGTTATCTTACCTTTCAATTGTAACTTCATTATAGACTGAACCCTACTGATTTTCCCAACTAGAATAGACCCATTGAGTCAATTGTTGAATGGTGAGTCAACATGTAGGCAAATTCCATTGATTCAGTAAGCCTACCCAAGGGAGACTAACAATAGAATTCAGGTTTAAATCCCATTTCAAAAGAAAAAAGCAATGCTACTTTTAGTTCTGTACTTTCCAGCTCTGGTTAAGGTGAGATGCTATGTTGAACAATAGTGGACCACAGAGTTATTGGGGCAGAGTGGATTTGTGTGTGCCCCATCCTGTGGCTTGAGGTGCATCACTTGGTTCAGCCATGGAAACTCATTGGGTGACATTGGGCAGGTCACATTCTCTCAGCCTCAGAGGAGGGCCATGACAAATCCCTTCTGACCAAATCTTGCCAAGAAAACCCCTTGGTAGATTTGCCTTAGCATCTCCATAAGTAAGAAATGATCTGAAGGCACACCACCACCACCATAATCACTTGGCTGGCTTACCACTGCCTGTGCTGAGAAATAGTAGCTGTTTCAGAACCTTGGAACACATGTAGCATTTATGGCATTGACATATTCTTGTAATGTTATCTGCTGTTACACTTTCGACAGCTGTCCTGTAAGATGTTTTACTACTTGGAGCTTTTTTCCTCCTCCCTTGACTTGGAGAGGCTGCCAAGTGTTTTCTTCATAAAAGATTACACTTGAATCAACATAACTCTAATGTAAATCAAGCTGGGACTAGTTTATTGGTAACAGCAAAGTTTCCCACCTGTCTTTCGCTGGAGTAGAAAGGCACAGCTGGGGAGGACAGAGCATGGAAAAGTAACTTCTTTGATGGAGTTGAAGTCTAAGAAAATAACTTTTCAGGCTCTGAGAGAGGGTGAGGTACAACTACCTGCTTTTATTGCTCCAGATGTCTGATGTTTATTAAACATTGGAAATCATACTTAGAGCTGTGAATAGATGAAGTTCTGGAATTTGGCCATGGCCAGCACAGATGGGTGAAAGTTTCATTTTAGTTCCTTTTCAAAATAAGAATCTATCCAACATTTGCAAATTTCTTCTTCAGGGCAGAAATTTGAATTTGAATTTAAACAATGTTAATATGGAAGAAAGCAAAATATACACCTACATTCAACATTATCTAACATATATTAAGATATATTGATTTTCCCCCTCCTAGTAATACATTTTAGCAAAACATACACCTACGTTCAACATTATCTAACATATATTAAGACATATATTAAGATATATTGATTATCCCTCTCCTGGTAATACATTTTATTATCTCCCAAATATGTGGCATTTAATATTGTGTGTGTGTGTGTGTGCTTATGACTGTATATTATAGAAAGCTTTGAGGCTAGGAATGAGTAAGAGTGAAACTAGATCATACAAGACTGAAGGTAGGCCATCTTTGCTTTAAATATAACAACCAGAAGAAACAAACTTTTATTTCAGGTTTTATTTTTTTTTAAAAAAAAGCACTAAGCTCTTAAGCTCTGAAACAGTATATTAGCCAGTTAAAGATGAAGAACGAGTGCCAGAAGGTCAAGAAAATGTTCCAAACATGCATTACAATTATTTCTTCATTTCAGGGCTAAGGCTTAAGCACTGCCAATATTGACTGTAAACAGGAGTCTAAATGCAAGACAAATTAAAAGATTAGAGCTGTCCCATAATTATGAGATTACATCTCCTGCCAGCTGCTTTAGTTCTCTGCCGTAATCCTGTATAATTTTGAATGTCCTGCCTTAGTTTTCAATACCGAGCTCAGATTTCCCAAGGGAAAAAAAAACCCTTCCACCATTACTTTCAAATCTGTGATATTAAGAAATGTACAGACTGATCTAGTATTATCACAAACCATGTAAAATTAACCCAAACAGCCAGGTTGTTGCCAGTTTTCTCCAGTTCAGTGAGACTTTGGACTGGATGATGGAGCTGTTGAGGAAAGTCAGCTTGGTGTATTGGTTTGCATATTGGACTAGGACTCTGGTACCCTCTTTTAGGCTAAAAATACAAATGCCTGTTGGAAAGCTGATTGTGATATGGGGGTTGCCATTACTTTGTTGTTGTTATTGTGTGCCTTCAAGTCCTTTCTGACCTATGGCAACACTACACTGAACCTGTCACAGGGTTTTCTTGGCAATATTTGGTCAGAGGGGTTGGTCTTTGCCTTCATCTGAGGCTGAGAATGTTTGACTTGCCCAAGGTCCCCCAGTGAGTTTCATAGCCAAGAAAGGATTTGAACCCTGATCTTCAGTGTCATAGTCCAACTCCCAAACCACTATGCCCTGCTGGCTCTCTTCTATTGCTTTACTTTTGCAAAAACATCCAATTTGGTTTAAAGTTCCTCTTCCTGGCTAAAAATACAAATATATATTGAGGAGCTGACCATCCATGATATGTCGGTCGCCATTATTTTACTTTTCCAAAAACACCCAATGAGTTTCTCTTGTAAAATCCACACAAAAAGCTATCCGTGTGGTCTTGGAATTATAGCTATATTGTTGGTGTTGTGTGGCTCACAACTTCATAGGATGGAGACCCTGGGGGCAGAGATTAATTTGAATTCTTTCCTGGCTGTTTTTTGTGTGTAACAGAAGTCTGGAAGGTCAGAGAGGGGAAAATGAACTAATAAAATTAATGTGACTTCTAAAATGGTAGATGAAGCTTGCTCCGTAAAGGGAGGCAGCCTTGAAATGGGAGTTGATCATGCAGCTCTTGCTCTTTGCTTGATTTTTTGACAAGAATGCCTGTGATGCCCTGCAGTTGTTTCTTGTCCAATAATCCATTAAGGTTCTGGAGATGCTGTGCATCGTGTGTGGGATTGCATTAAATTCTTCATTCCCCCTTATCCCACCCCTTTGAAAAGGCCTTTTAAGCAAGCAGATGCAGGTTCTGCGATCCTCAGATAATCCATGTTACCTCTGCGGAGCTCTGCATCTGTCGATCCTCTTGCACCAAGAATCAAATAAATGTCTGTGCATGTGTGGAAGCTATCATGCCCTGGAAGTCATCACACATGGCACTAGGAGTTGGCAGCCTGTCTACATTGCTGATGAATGTGTGCCAGGAAAGAAGAAATAATTAAGTAACATATTCATCGTTTGCCATCTCAGGCAAAGGGAGCCAGATGTCAGGTTTCCAATCCTAAAACAACCTCTTATTGTGCTTGGGTTTTTACAAAATGGTCCCACTGTTTATATAGCTGGGAGGCAGGAGCATACCCCAGGTGTTGACTGGAGAAGGACCAAGTAGAAATGCTTCCAAAGAGGCTGGGAGGTAAAGCATACAAGGAGGGCAGGATCTGTACTGGTTTTTCATCCAGTGGGATGCTACAGGAGCTATAAGGGAACTGAATCCACAATCCAGCACAGCTACATTGTTCGCTTTGCCATAGGTCTCTCTGGAGGCTGCTGGTCAGAAGATCTGATCTTCAACTTTCATCTAAAGTCAAACTATGGACAAATCCATCCAGTCATGCTTTAGCAAAATGTGCACTGAAAGACCTCCCCCCAAAGAAATGCTGATCGACTTTTGGTGCCTTTTCATACTACACGGTTATAGCACTGTTGTTCCACTTTAACAGCTGTATCCTATGGGATTGTGGGTTTTTTCTTTTCTTTTAGTGAGACACTAGAACTCTCTGGCTGAGCATATTGAATTTTGCTGCCGGAAGGTGTTCCAGCTCATTCTTCGATGGTAGTTTTCTAATTTTACACAATGGTAATCTAAATATTTGCAACCAGGAAAGAAGAAGAAAAAAAGAATAAAGAGGCCTATCATGCTTTAACCATCCATCTGGGGGATTGTTCTGGAATGACAACAAGGGTTTCCTTCAGCCTTAAGCCTTTTGAGCTTTTAAACATCTCTCCCTCCCTCTCCCCCCCCCCGCCAATGTTGCTTGACATCTGCTGTCCAAATGTGGGCCTGTCATTTTTCTTGTTCAATTTTTCGTTCCTGACCAGTTTGGAAAAAGCAACGGAGCGTGGATGAGGAAGAGAGAAAGAGAAACAGGAGACTGAGAACTTAACACCTCCAAGACTCTTTTCTCCTTCCTTCCTTTTCTTCCTCTTTGTAGTGATGTGCCTTCAGTTTAACTCTGGCTGCATCTGCACTGCAGAAATAATCCAGCTTGACACCACTTTAACTGCCATGGCTCAATGCCATGGGGATTGAGGACCCATTGGTTTGTCTTTTTGGCCATCCATGGTACCCTCAGCACTCTTCTCCAGTACCACATCGCAAATGGGTTTTCTTTTTGCCAGCTTTCTTCACTGACCAGCTCTTGCATCCATACATGATGACGGGGAATATGATGGCTGGGACAATTCTAACTTTAGTGCTTAGTTGTATATCTTTACTCTTTAGAATCTTGTCTAGTTCTTTCATAGAAGCCCTTCCCATTTCTAATCTGATTTCTTGACTGAACTTGATCAATGATTGATCCAAGATAACAAGAAATCTTTATTTCAATTTCATCATTTTCTAGATTGAATTTATGTAAATCCTCTGTGATCATTATTTTTGTTTTCTGGATGTTCAACATTAGCAGCTTCTGCAGACTGGCCCAAAAGGCCGGCCTGGAGGCAGAGATGGGGCAGGACAGACGCACATGGGCCACCCCAACCCCAAAATGATGCCGTCCTGATGCCATGCACCATTCAAACATGCAGCGCCGGAAAGGGTGCTAAAGAGTTGCGCGCCAGCTCTTAGGGTGGCCTTTTGCCACCCCTGAAAGGAGCGGCATTTTGCTGGTCTTTCAGGGGCGGCAAAAGAGAAGATCAGGGCCATGGCATGTGGTTGCTGCGGCCCTGATCCTTGGCTAGCAGGGGCAGCCCAGAGCTGCCCGTCTGCATAGTCCCTAAGCCTGCTTTCGCACTTTCTTCTTTGACTGTCTTTAGCAATTGTTCCAAGCCTTTGTTGTCTTCTACTAGTAGTATGGTGGTGTCTGCGTATCTTAGATTGTTGATGTCTATCCCTACATTCTCATCTTTCCTTTATTGCTTGAAGCATTTTGTCTGTCATCCATTGTTTCTTCGCTTTCCTTCTGGCATCTTTTGGATGTGCAAATCTGTCAGTTCCATTTTTCATAGCATTTTACAGATTCCCCAGCAGCATTCTAATTTCATTATATATATATATATATATATATATATATATCCCCCTGGGTGGAAATTCATAAGAATTATTGTGCATATTTTCCTAATGTATGCATTTTAAATTTAAATTTTACATTTCCCCCCATTGTTTGCACACATACTCATTTCCAAATATGCACATTAATAGTTGCGGCATTTTTCAAGCATTCAGGTGGCTTTGTGCTGATTTTCTCCCCTTTGCTGACATGCATCAGAAGCTTTGGAAATGTCTGGATTTGCAAAATAAGACATTCTTTGTCCCATGTTCAAGAGAAGAGAAGAGAAGAAAGGAGGACTTTTAAAAAGAGAATCTCGTAGCACCCTTAATTTATTTAAGGTCTCTTTCAAATTGCATAGTTATAGTACTTAGATGCTGCTTTAACTACCATAGTTGCATCATATGGACTCCTGGGATTTGTAGTGTGGTGATGCACTAGAGCTCTCTGGCTTAGAATTCTAAATACCTCACGAAACTACAAATCACCAGATTCTTTAAGGTGGCCCAGTTAAAGGGGTCTCAAAGTGCTATGACTGTGTAGTATTAAAGAGAATATCAGTTAGTTTTAAAGGTGACATAAGACTTCTTTCTTACTTCTTTTTATAGTGAAATAGACCAAGACGGCTAACTCTTTGAAAATTCTTAAAATCCCAGGAGATGCAAAATGGATCTTTGCATAGAGAAATGGCAATGGGTTTGGAAACCAGGTAGTAATTTGGTGAATGAATAACCAAATACAATAGGCCCTCTCTATCCACAGATTCTGCATCCATGGATTCCAGCCATCCATGGCTTGAAAATATATATTTTTTTAAAAAAAACCAAAAGCAAACCTCGCTTTTACCATTTAGTATAAGGACACCATTTTACTAATATGAATGGATTTGGGTATCCACGGTGGGTCTTGGAACCAAACCCTAGTAAATGCCAAGGATCCACTATAGAACCAATAGTCACTTTGGAGGCAAGCTGGTTTCTGCATAGTTGCTGTGTTTTGAACAGGTCCAGTATTTCCAGGTTTTTAATCCATATTATGTTGCTGTTGTCTTTGTTGAATGTGAGTTTCTTTAAGCATTTGGCTGAAGAACAGTGGAATTTGCAGAGTCACTCTGGAAACTGGAGGAAACAATTTGGAATTTGAAGAGTCTGGGTTTGAAATGGGAAATACCTGGGTTTGGAAATGAAATTTGGTAGAACCAGTTTGGAAGCCAAATGGTAATCTGGGTAGTGAATAAACAGGAATAACAAATTTGGAAACCAAGTGCTGAAGAATTTGGTAGCCCACTCAATCCTTAATGTTGGATGATAGTTATGTAGGACATGTATGGTTACTTAGGCTGCATCCGTACTGTAGAAATAATCCAGTTTGACACCACTTTAACTGTCATGGCTCAATGCTATGGAATCCTGGGATCTGTATTTTGTTGTGGCACCTGAGCTCTCTGACAGAGAAGGCTAAATATCTCACAACACTATAGATCCCAGAATTCCATAGCATTGAGCCATGGCAGTTGAAGTGGTGTCAAGCTGCATTATTTCTGCAGTGCAGATGCAGCCTTAGTATGTGCTTAGAACAGGGACCAGGAAAGAGCATCCCATGGTTCACAAGATGTCCCTGAACCCCACTTTTCTGTCCTTGAAATGCCCTGCATTTTATTTTATTTTTTACTTGAGTTTACCCAAAGATGGCACAAAAGACCCCCAAATGTGTCCAAAATGCACCAAAAACCCCACCCTCAAACAGACCCCAATCCCTCCCTAAATACATCTTTTTGAGGGCCATGTACCTGTTAAAATAATGTCAGGAAGTGACATCGCATCACTTTTGGTAGCCATTTTGGCTTTGTATATAACTAGGGGAAAAGAGATATTCTGATGCACAGAAGGACAGGCATGACTTTTGCAAGCAATGAGTCCAGGCTCTCACATAATAGTTTGCCAGTCTTGGTTGAGAGGTTCTTCCTTTGCATTCTCATTTGCACACATTCTTGTACATGGATTTAGCATTCACCCCATAGTTCTGGAAGACATTGGATTATCCAGACAATTATAATTTGCCTTCCTTTAGATGAATGTGGAGTGGATGGACTCTTTGATTTGCAGCCTCTGCTCCAGCCCTCGGCTGCACAGGTGATAACCATGCAAGGCAAATTTCTTGGCTTTATGGCACCTATTAACCTGCTCACAAAAATGTCAGAGCTAGCCATAAGCTTGAGATGCACAGTGATCGGATTTTTGTAGCCTCCGATTTTAGCAGTTTTATAAACTGTGAGAGAATGAGTCCTTGCAGATGACAGGAAGGGAAATAAAGCCTGATATTATTTTTGGCATTTTACTAGTATAGACTCCAACTGTCCTTATATTCTGCTAAACAACCATCCCCCTTTTAAATTAACATTTTCTTGTTTTTCCCCTTGTTCTTTGCTACCACACAGGGATGGGAAGCACGCAGTCCTCAAAATGTTTCTGGAGTACACGTCCCATCACCCAACCCTAGCTAGTACAGCCAGTGGGGATGGATGCTAGGAGTTGTAGTCCAACAACATCTGGAGGGCTGCATGATTCCACATCCCTTTTTATAACGTATAAAATAGCGCTTCCCTCTGATTTCTCCCTTAGTCCATGGATTCCTTTGCTTTGGTGGTGGGAAGCTTTCACCCTCCAGAGGGTTAGGGTGGCAACTTGCATCAGCACCATGAAGTGCAAACAATGGTGAGGGATGATGGGAACAATAGTTCAATAACATCTGGAGGGGCACAATTGCCCAACCCTGCCTTAGCTGGTAATGCAGTCTTTCCTCAATATGGTGCCCTCCAGCTGTTTTGGATGATAGTGTCCATCAACCCCAGCCATTATGGTTAATGGTCAGGGATGACGGGATTTTCCGTTCAAAACATCTAGTGAGAACCAGTTTTAAGAAAGCTTTCAACATATAAGTCTGTTTCTGTCTGCTTTCTTTTGAATATTGAGCATCACTTGCTCATTTTTAAAAAAACATCATTTTTATATAGAAATTTCCAATAGTAGGAACACAGGCTGTGAATTGCTGGAATAGTCATTCCTCGGTTTCCACTCTTTCTCCTGGGTCTCTAGCAGTTACATCTCAAGAACTGTGAGTGGAAAGACAACATCTCCTGCATTCATGTTTATTCTACTCCATTTTTGTTGTAATGCACCTTCAAGTCAACCACAATGACTTACAGGGTTTATTCACAGGACATTTGCCATTGCCCTTCTTACACTGAGAGAATGCTGTTTTTGTGTACCTTCAAGTCCTTTCTGACTTGTGGTGACCCTAAGGCAAACCTATCACAGGGTTTTCTTAGCAAGATTTGTTCAGACAGAGTTTTTTGTTCAGACGGAGTTTGACTTTGGAGAGATTGTAACTTGTTCAACATCACCCAGTCTGGTTCCTTTGCTGAGCAGAAATTCAAACCCTGATCTCCAGTGAGATCCAATAAAAACAACACAATACACACATAGCAGACAGCCAGGGATGGTTCTGCCATAAAGTAAAGAGAGGCAGTTGTCTCTGGTGGCAAATGCTGTGCTATAGGGACAAAATGTTGGAAGGGCAGGGCTGTGTGTTCATGAGTTTCAGGCTTTCGGGGACACACAGAGCACAAGATCCCAAGAAGTCATGTTGAATCAAATGAAGGCTTCTCCCAATCCACCATGTTGTTTTTCATAGTGGCTAAACTGAAGCTTCTTGGAAGGCATAAACAGATCAACAGCAACAACAACTTGTCCAAGTTCTTGATGCTTCTGCCCACACATCTTGGATTTTTTTGAAAACTGAAATCCCAGAATTTCCAAGACTCTTTCCAAATTCTTGATGCTCCCATGTATTGGGATTTAGTGGCTCACTGCTTATGAAGACAGAGGTTCTGTGTACCTAGCATGGCTCAGAGTTGTGGTCCTCCTCCATCTTAAATGTGTCTAAACCCCCTTTGAAGACCTCTATGCTGGTAACTGCTGCCAAAATAAAAATGTAATAAGAAACAAAATACCATCCTGACCCTGCAACACATTGGGATGTGTTATTCTGTAGTTCTTTTGCAGAAAAAAGATGGAAACATTATTATACCCATCTCTCACTCTTCCTCTGAGGACTTCAGATGGGTGGGTGTTTTGAAGCTGGCATGGCAAATCCTGCTTGGATAATTTCTCTGAGAAATTTCAAGGGAGCAACAAAACTATCCAAGTTTCTTAGAAGGTTTTCTACACATCTGTAATGAGCTTAAATGGAGCTTTTTAAAAAAGCAATGCTAAGAACAAATGGGAGATGGAGGAGAGCTGGAGTATCATTTGTCTATATAGAGCTTCCATCACAGACATTAGATGAACTCCTAGCAATGCTGCCTCTTGTCCTTGTCCTTAGACACACTTGAAATGCAAACGGATCTCTGCCTGCCTCAATAACTTTGAAAAGTCCCATTGCAACCCCATTGTATGTTTCTGGGGAGGAAGGAATTTTAAGCCAATGAAGATTTAGCTGCCATTGTGTGGCTGTGAGCCATGCGAAGCTCATTTGGAGCTCATTGAGAGTGACCTCCTTTTCATGGCCAAGCCTTGAAACTTGGGGGAAGAATGGCATCATGTTCTTAATGGCTGATAATATTGGGGCACCTTTGGCAAAGGGTGCCCCATAATGAGAAATACCTTTTGTGTTGCCATTGTAGTCAATGCTGAAAGGGGATCAATAGCTTTAGAAAAGGAAAGCAATGGACAGACTTGGGTTGCGAGAGGCTTTCAGAGGTGAAATGAGTACCAGACTGAGCTAAGCATCCTTGATGGTTGGCTCCTTTCAACACCTCTTTCCCTTTTCCCTATTGAATAGGTAGCCAAATCGAAAGGGGGTTCAAATAATTCCAGAAGAATTTAAAGTAAATCACATCCCTTAGATGGAAGACATGGGGGGAATGAGGCCAATGTGTATGTGTGACCTGCTTTAAACCAGGTATTAATATTAGCAGGAGAAATTAAAAACTAAGAAGTTGAGGATTTTGCTGAGTGTCCACATATATGCGTTCTTACAGATGACCAAAATCTACATGCTGACAAGATGAGGCTTTGCCATAAGTATTAAACAGAATGGGTTGGGTGAATGAGGTTGGGAATTCTCTCGTTTTGTTGAAATGTTGTGTTAACAGTGTGGGAAAGGAGCAGACAAGGAATCGTCCCCAAAAGCTTTCTGCTGAAATGTTAATGCCCTTGAAAAGTTTTATGGCTGAAATGTACCATACTGAGAAATATGGGCTGGCTTTGAAAGGTTTCCTGCGCGAACATTTATAGTGCGCAGCATGAAATTTGTTTCTGTGGGTCTGTTTGGATTAAAAAAGACGTGGCCCCCCCCCATCAGTAGTGAGTGATACAATATGCTAAAAGAGTAATTCTGAGCATGAGGGCTGGAAGTCAGCAGGAGATGGCTGTGTAAGAACTTTCATGAAAATGTCCTTGTTTGTATTAAGTAGGCGTCATGCCCAGTTGGCAACTCAGTCAAGCCCTTCCATGGGTTTAAACTGATTTATGGCTCAGGACTACAACTACTTTATTGCGGTAGCCAGTATTGTCATTAGAAGTTTCAATGGCTGGGAGAGAAGAGGACAACATTCAAAGCAAAGTCCTCAAACATGAGCTTGGATCAGTTGCAAAAAGAATGTGCATTTTAAATGCCCTTTCATTGATTGTTTGTAATACTTCATAATGGCCATGGGAGCACCAACACAATGTAGTGGTTTAATAATAATAATAATAATAATAATAATAATAATAAAATTTATTTGTACCCCGCCCCTCTGAGAACAATCGGGGTGGCTGACAACAATTAAAAGTACATACAGTATAATCCAAGAAAACCCAATACCCACCCACCCCTTAAAAAAGTATTTGAGTATTCTTTACCTAAGAAAACCCAATGAAATTCACAGGGTCACCATAAGTTGAAGGCGACTTGAAGGCACATATACACACACAAATAACATTTGAATTCTATTGTTAGTCCTAACTAGAACAGATCCATGGGATTAACCAATGTGTGAAATCACCAGCAAACACTGATGAATCTGCTCACATTGGGTTTAACCAACATGACTCAGATCTTGTGAATATGCAAAAGCTGATATTATTATTATTATTATTATTATTATTATTATTATTATTATTTGTATCCTGCCCCTCTGAGAACAATCAGGGCGGCTAACAGCAATTTAAAATTACAGACAATATAAGTCCAAAAAGCAACAGCTTGCGATCCTGGTTTGACAGCATTGTGTGAGCCTTATCTTGCCAGTTCACTTCAATGGTGAGCTGTGGTTTCTATGAAAACAGAATTGATTGTTTAAAATGGAGGGTGCAAGGGATGCGGTGGAACATGCATGTGCACAACACTCATTAATGTGCAACCCAGTATTGAACCAACCCACACTGAATCAAACTGTTTAGGTGCAATGAAATAGAAGTCTGTTGTTGAACCTGGCATTAGTTTAATAACACACAGACCTAAATCCAGTTGCTAGTTCCAACTCTAGTAAACACATTGAATCAATGGGATGTGTGCAAGTGTTGGCTGGCCATTTGAGTTATTGGATCTCCTCTAGTTGGGACTAGCAGCTGGGTTGAGGTTACAGTGTTTGTTTACAAAATATACTAGGCTGTATTAATGTTAGATGTGCAGATGATGTGGCAAGTAATACTCTGTTTTGCATTTAAAATTTCCTTGTTGTTTTAATTGGACTAAGGCATAGTATATGTTACCACTTGAGCAATCTGAGAAGGATGCCAGCAATGGACTAAAAAAGGGCCAGGCTTGAGAAAGAAGGAAGAAAATTGAAATATATAACTGGTTTTAAAAAATTGGCAAGGAAGCTGTTTCACCCTTTATAAAACTGCCTCTTAAGTTAGATTTTCTAAGATCAATTTTTTGCCCAGGAAAGGAACTAGAGGATTTCGGATGCTGTAGATTCAAACTCACAATGTTTTGTTACAGCTTGCTGTCTGGATCGACTTGGTGGTTTCGGTACCTGATGTGCCTGTATCACTTAGGGCCTGAACAGACTAAGGGCAGTTAAAGTAGTCTCAAACTGGATTATTTCTGGCAGTTTCTTCAAGCCCTTAGTCTCACATTGATGTATGGATGGATCATAAAGAAGAGGTGAGAGAGATTGTCTCCATCACTTTACTTCAGACCCAGGTGATGGGCTTCTTCGTCAAACTTTAAAGAAGCACAACCTGTTCTGAAGATAAGATTGAGCATATTGGCTAGTTCCTTTAAAGTTCAAATGAAAACCTGGAGTGGAGACACTGCCCCACTGGCATGGAAGCTACCCATTGCCATTGTTTAATATTCTGTGTCCCTGTCCAAATCTGTTCTCAACAGAGTCTGGAACTTACAGGTTACTGTTCCCTGCAGTTAGTTTTGCAATTAGTAACTTGTTTTGCAACACGGTTCAGTGAAATTGCAATTCAAAAACAAAGTAACAGGAATGAAGTTCCATTGCTGATGCAACAACAAATGCTTTCTAGTGACTCTTTAATGTTACCTTCTGGCATTTGCAGAGGCATTTTGGCAAGAGATTTTCAAGTTTAATGGCATTCTCTTACCAATTGTAAAGGTTTTTCTAGAAAGAGGGATTAAAAAAGTAACAAGTAATTAAATGAACAGCAAAGTGACTTTATTTTTTTTTACTGTAACAAGTAATAGAAGCAAACTACGCCTCAAACATAAGTAACAGGAGGAAGTGATTGCAAAAAGTAACTTTCCAAAGTGCGGCTTATAAAAGCAGCACAATAGATCTGGCATCTGGAAGAAGAATCCTTTGGATCAAACCAATCAAATCAATTTAGTTTGTCATCCTATAGCGTAACTGTACTACAGAGTTACCAAAGTTTGATAACTTTTGAAGTGTCCTAGTTCCTTCCTTTGGGTTTTCCTGGAACCAGCTGAGCAAGGTGTACAAAAATATCTCCCACTTCGTATTTGGATGGCACCATTCCCCCTCCCCCCGCGATAACTGTAATTAGTGAAAGTTTAGACAATCTTCAACATCAAACCACTTATTTCCCTTATATTTTGACCTCCCAAAGCCCTTCCTTCAAACTCTTATGTAAACATTGCTCAGCATTCTATTTTTTTTTTAAAAAAAAAGATTAAATTGTACTTAAATTAATCAGGCACAGCAGTCTGAAGTTCATTAGGAAGTTCAAGGATGCCTGTTGATGCAGTCAACCCATTTGGTCACCACATGCCTGGCTTCTATATGCAACCAAGTCATTCTATTTTCCCAAGTGTATTAGAATCATGTTTGCATAACCAGAGTTCACCTACACTGCTTCATGGATGCCATAATGTGATCCAAATTAATTTTTATGTTAAAAGTAAACTGTTCTCTCTTTGATAGAACTGATGTTCCTGCCCAGTTGCCTGTTTTCTTTGGTTATCGACAAGGAACCTTTGGATGTTCTGCATAGGGACTAAATACCCAGAAAGCACCAAATCTTGTCTGATCTTGAAAGTAAGCAGGGTCAGCTTTGCTTAGTACTTAGATGAGAGAAAGCCAACCAAGTAATAGGTACTATCAGCTATATTTCAGATGAAGGAAGCGGAAAAACCAAATCTATTCCTCCTTTCCTATCCTCCCTGCTGAGTTGAGTGCAAACTACTTGTGAACTTTGAATTTAGTTTGCAGCAACTGAGCTCAGCTGAGGAGGAAAGGAGAAAGTGGGAGAAGGAGACAGAAACTGGGACCTTTGGAAAACAGCTGAAAAATTAGGATGTCAAAGGAATAATAGTGACTGTCCCTGCTATATTTGGACAGTTGGAGAGTATGTAGAGAGGAGTGTGTATGAGTAGTGAGGAAATTTGGCCATAATTCCTCTATGAATTATTTTAAGTTTAGAAGAAAAGTTTTGAAATATGAACTCAACCTTAAGTCAAGCTGATTTCTTGGTTTTTAAAAGGCCTTTTTTGGGGGGGAAGGTCTAAACTAGCCCAGAAGCCCCCCCCCCATGTGACAAAATTCTTCTCCACTTGTCAGCAATGTTTGCAAGGTGCTGCAGGACCCTGGAAGTCTCCAAACAGCCACCCTTTCCCTACCCTGAAATAAAAGAATGAATTACTTTTGAAACCTAACTGCCAGACTCTGATATGGCTGCCCTCTCTGTTAATGTTAAGAGACCTAAAAGAGAAAAGGGGGGGCACAATAATGGCAGCATATGCTCTTAACAGGCACGGTTTTCTTGGCATTTGATCTTGAAAACACCAGACTGAACTCATGAACCCTGCCTGCAATTTTCTTTATTACATTACATTTCATTCCACCACCCTCACTGGCCATCAGGCACTTTCTGTTATATAAGCATGCACTTCAAAAAACAGAAAAGAAAAGAAAAGGCCTAGGCTAACAACTATACATGCATTTCAGACATATTCAAAATGAGGCAGGTCTGCATCTAGTTGAAACCTGGATGGGAGACTGCCTGGAAACCTAAACATTTCCTATTTTGAGTCCAATGATAAAAAGGATGGTGGGATAAGACTATAACTAATAATGAAGCATTCAGAAGCTGAAGGACTGCAGGGTTAAGTGATTATAATTAGAACAATCATCCATAAATCTTACTTCCTTCTTTATGATATCTGGAGCACTTCTTTAATACCCAAGACTTGATGTGATGGAAACATATGCTTTCTGAGGTTGCCAAATTCTATCTTCCCCCAATCCAAATCCATGCAGTCTAATATGCATGTCATTGCAAACCAAGAATGAGCAGTGTGTTTTGCTTGAAAAAAGTTCTCAGGCTGGGGAATACATCATGCATTAGCTTAGTTAGTTAGTTTAGAAGCAGGGTAGGTACGCCAAGGTATTTTGCTGGTTGAAATGAAGAACAAGATGGCACCAAGCCCCCATTCTAAGCACAGAAGCCAGCTGAACCAGCAGATGAATCTGAGTATGGTTAATGGGATATTGTCTTCTATGATGCCTTAGGGTGGCATGTTAGGTGAAAAGGGACATAAGTTCCTATTGCAAGAGGAGAACATTTTTGGCTGATGTGTCATGTCAATATTTAGTTGAAGGGTGTGAAAGTGGAGTGACACTTGTGGTGTCATTGTCTATCACTGTGTATTGTCCATCATTGTGCATTGATTGCATGCTATGCACTGCCCATCCATTGCTTAATAAAAATGTTGCACATTCTACTGAATATATTCTTAATATTCAGCAGGGTGTGCAACATTACAATTATGTAATGATATCACAACCTTGGCTCAGCCATTAATCAAAATGGAGACTGCAGTCATCAGAAGAAGACCAGGACTTGGAAGGGCAGCTATGAAGGAACTACACAAGGTCCTCAAGTGTGAAGATATATAATTGAATGCTAAAGTTAGGATCATCCATGCCATCATAGTTTCCATTTCTATGGATGATTGTGAAAGCTAGACAGTAAAGAAAGAGAATAGGAAGAAAATCAATTCATTTGAGATGTGGTGCTGGAGAAGAGTTTTCCAAAAACTCTGGACTGCTAAATAGACAAATAAGTGGATTCTAGAGCAAACCAAGCCTGGCCTCTATCTAGAAGCCATGATGACTAAATTCAGGCTGTTGTACTTTGGCCATATCATGAAAAGACATGATTCCATAGAAAAGACAATACTTAGTAAGAAAGGCAGTAGGAAAAGGGGAAGACCACATCCCAGATGGATTAGACTCAGTCAAGGAAGCCAGGACTCTGAGTCTGCAAGACCTGAGGAAAGCTGTTGAGAATAGGGTGACTTGGAGGACTCTCATCCATAGAATTGCCATAGGTCAAAGTCATCTTGACAGCCATTAACAATAATAGCAAAATGAGGAGGTGTAGCACAAGTGAAGCATAGCTCCATGATAAAAAAAGTTTGGCTACATCTCCACAGTGCAAGATCTTTGAATGAAATGCACTTTCTCTGATTTTAAAAAAATAAAATGAATCAGATTTTTGCATTGAAAAGAAGTATGTGTGTGTGTGTGTGTTTCCATTGCAAAGGTAAGCCCAAAGTAAATTGCTGCTCACGTACGTTTGTTTTGGTTTCAATGGTTTCTCAGGGTTTTTTCACTGTGGGTCCTAAAATGAAGTGACTCCATATTCCTTTACCCCTGTAGCTTTAGCCATTTTTAATCAAGTTTATTACCTGCTCTACAATGCTTTCACCTCATAAAACTGACAGGGAAGGGATAAAATGGCAATGACGAGAAGATCTGTTGTTGGCACATCCATAGAGCCCAAATGGAAAATATTTAAAAGGATGAAACACAGTTTCTTTTCCCAATATATCTGATTGGAAACAGTTGAAAACCAGCCTGGTATTATTGAAAAAGAGGGAGAGAGAAAGTAACCATCCCATCCTTTTGGGACATACTTACTTGCATGTTAGGAAATAGCATCAAGATGGGGAAAAGTTATTTGTGATTTTGAAGCTAATGGACTGACGGACATGGTAGGACATGCTGTTAAAACATGGAAAACTAGGGTTGTATTTACACTGCAGAAATAATGCTGTTTGATACCACTTTAACTACCATGACTCCATCTTACAAATCCTAGGATTTGCAATTTGGTGAGACCCAGCACTCTGGCAGAGCAGACTTTGTAAAATTACAAATCCCAAGTTTCTGTAGGATGGAGCCAGTTAAAGTAGTGTCAACTGCATTATTTCTACAGTGCACTCATACCCTAATGGTTCACCTCTTTGCTGTTCTTATGTGTCTTCAAGTTGAGTCTGACTTAAAGCAACTCTGTCCTGAGGAATTTCTGGGTAAGATTTTTTTCAGAGGAGTTTGCTATTGCTTTCCTCAGAGTCTGAGAAACTCTGACTTGCCCAAGGTCCCCCGGTGAGTTTCCATGGTTAGAAAGGAATTGGAAGCTAGTTCTTGAGAGTCCTGGTCAAACACTCAAACCACAACTCCACACTGCCTTATGGCTACTCTGCGAGTAACCAACAGGAGTCAGTTCTAAACTGCCCCAATCCATTAAATTTGAAAGGTAGGCTCGTGAAATGGCAAAATATCTTGGACTGCAGTGCTGTCAGAGATACTAACTAATCCTACTCACTGCATTTTAAATAAATTTATATAATGTAGGGCATGCAAAAGTACTGGCAAAATGGTGCATATTATCTATTTTGATTTCCTCCTAGACCTCCGTGGAAGTACAGTGGTTTGAACAATATGTTCTGCAGATGTTAAACAAGTTTTTGGAAACTAAGTACATTTCCCACAAATATCTCACTCCTCACCTTGTTTGGCTCATTCTTCGTACATCTGGGAGGCATCCATCACCTTGTGAAATATTATGGAGATGATCCATATCGTCTTCTTAACAATTTATTGGTCAACTGTTCACATTTAAATTATTACTGTCAACATTTCAAGGAACTGAGCTTTGGAATCTTTTCCCCATTTCCAATGCAAAGCAGTGTTTGATTAAAATATGACTAATAATCACATCTTTTATTGACTAGTATTGGGATCACAACAGAGGATCTTGGCTGTACACTTTGTAAATTTTGGCTGCAACATGCCAGGTGTCCATGCCTTTAGAAGGTCTTGAAAGAACTAATAGGAGATGGGAGCAAAAGGTTTTGCTAGTAAACTCTGGAAGAAAGAGTGCTGGAGCATTGAGTTGTGGAAAGGGTAATGCAGAGAAGGCTGGGACCTCCTAAGATAGAGTTAACTTTTCCAAATGCCACCGACAGAAATGTTGACACAAAGCCTGTCTTGTTAAGTAAAAAATAAACAGCCGATTAAACAAGGTGGATACCCTGGCATGATGCCCAGATGAAATCTGGAGTAGGAGATCAAAAATAATTGGCTGATGTGCTTACATTTTGCACGAAGCTTGAATGAGAATAATCTCATTTTGCATTTGGGCCTGAAGCTTAGACTCCAAACTCAGTACATCGTGTGAGTTGAGTAGGTATGAGATGTTTACTTATTTTTATTTATCTTTCCTTATTCCTTTCACATCCAACTTTTCTCCTGGCATGGGACTCGAGGTGGCTTAATAACCAAGATTAAAAAAAAATGCATCTTAGAAAGCTATGAATAGTCCGAAGAACCATTACAGAAATCATCTTATTAAAGACGTTATTACTGTTACTGTTACTACTACTATTTCTTTCTTGCCTCTCCTTATGGTAGGGAACATCAATAAATGGGACACACAACATCAGTTAAAAGAGAATATAAAACCAATGCATATTAAAATCTATCAGTATATACTGTAAGATTCATAATTTAAGAAATTTAAATAATTTTAAATAATGTAAATAATAATTAAATAGTAAAAACATAAAAGTCTGTTTCATTGATTCTTTTGATACAACCAGTTCAGAGTGAAAGTCCAGACTACATAAAAAGATTTTTGCCTGAATATGGAAATAAACCAAAGAGGGTGCTGTGAGTATGACATGGGAGATATCTCCATAACCAGAGAACAGCCATTGTGAAGACCTACTCTCATCCTCAGTAAAAATGTCTGTGATGGTGGTGTGAGCAAGAGAAATCCTTCACCTGACCCGAACCTCTAAAAATGCAGGCAGGTTCATCTTAGGAAATAGTCTGAATTTATATGATGGTCTGCTCTATTGAATGTTGCATTCAGTGCCAGAATGTAGTTTCATTGTTCAGTAGATGGTATTGCTGACTCTCATCCTCTCTTGGGACTCAAAAAGGGATGTGATGAATAGTTATAAAGGCTCCTGTTCTCCATGAACTGAACACATTGAGATACTCCAACCCTCCTGCCCCAATTTTTTTTAATTATTATTTTTATTTGTTTTTTCCACAAAAAAGAAAGAATTTCTTCTTTTTTTTTTGTTGTTACAGCTTACATGTATCTAAGAATATCAGTGACCTTATTTTACACCATCATTTTACACCATCATTTTTAACTATTAACTGTTCATTTACTTCTTACTAAACGGAGAAAAGAAGAAAAAAAAATCTATATATATATATATATTGTATTGTCTTGATTACCTTACTTCATTTCTAGTTTGTGCAGTATCTCTTTCCATTTTTTATCATATTGTTGAAAAGTTCGCCCAGCTATAAACATTGATAGTTTGTCCATTGTTATTAATTCATAAAGTTTGGTTTGCCATTCAGTTATCGTTGGGGTTGTTTCAGATCTCCAATATTTTGCCAAAGTTAGGCGTGCAGCTGTTACCATGTATAATATTGCACTCTTTTCGTCTTGAGTTAGTTTACTATCTATTACATCTATTATATTTAACAAATACAATTCTGGTTTTAGAGGAATATTTTTTTGGATAATCTCGCACATTTTCTTATGTATTTCTTCCCAATAGATCTTATTTTTCTTACACTTCCACCACATATGAAAAGTTGTTCCTGGCCCTTCCCTACAATTCCAACAATCACTACTTCCTTGTTTATTTATTTTTGCTAATTTTGATGGTGTGATATACCAATGATGAAGTATTTTGTAGTAATTTTCCTTTAATATATTACCTTTAGTAAATGCATTGCTGTTTTTCCATGCGTTTTCCCAACTTTTCAGTGGTATTGTGTTCCCAATATCCCTCATCCATGTTATCATGTTGTGTTTTATCACCTCTTCTCCTGTTTTAGTCTCTAGCATCCACTTGTATGTCTTTTTAATCCATTGTTTCTCCCCTGCTTTTAGTAATTTATCCAATATATTCGTACCTGCATCGATTCCACCTTTTTCCATATCTCTGTCAAAATCTTTTTTTATTTGCTCATATTTCAACCAATTGACCTCTATACTGTCTTTTTAAAGTTCTTCTATAGTTTTTAATCTTAATCCTTGTGTACTTTTTATTAATAATTTTTCGTAAGTGATCCAGCTCTCTTGCTTGAATGTTTCCTTATTATGATGAGCCTCCTGTGGAGAAGTCCATTGTGGTAATTTATCATAATAGTATTTTTTATATTTTTTCCAGATTCTATACAAGTTTTTACGTATGAGATGCATATTGAATCCTTTATCCATTGTTACTTCTTCGTAGCATAAATAAGCATGCCACCCTTTTTTTAGATCAATTCCTTCTAGTTCTAATAATTTGGGATTTTTAAGTAGTATCCAATTCTTTAACCATAGTAGCGCACATGCTTCATAATATAATTCTAAGTCAGGTAAGCCTAGTCCACCTTTTTCTTTTCTATCTTTTAAGGTTGCTGCTTTGATTCTGGGTTTTTTCTTATTCCATATAAATTTGTTAATGTCATGGTTCCATTTGTGAAAATGTTGTTTGGTTAGATGTATGGGAATTGTTTGAAATAAGTACAAAGCCCCAATTTTTTTTTAAATGGTTGACTGTCACGAAGCTACATATTAGGTTCTAGGGCAGTGGTGGTGAACCTATGGCATGCGTGCCAGAGGGGACACTCAGAGTTCTCTCTGTGGGCATGCGTGCCATTGCCCCAGCACAGAGTTTGTTACTAGAAAGCCAGAGGAACGTGGCACTTTATGATAAATAAGTGGATTTTGGGTTGCAGTTTGGGCACTCAGTCTCTAAAAGGTTTACCATCATTGTTCTAGGGTTTGTTGTTGTGTGGCTTCACATCATTTCTGACTTATGGTGACCCTAAGGTGAACCTATCATTTGGTTCCCTTGGCAAGATTTGTTCAGAGGAGGTTTACCATTGTCTTCCTCTGAGGCCAAGAGCATATAATTTGCCCAAGGTCACCCAATGGGTTTCATGGCTGAGCTGGGAATCGAACCCTAGTATGCAGAGTCATAGTCCAGTACTCAAACCACTACACCATGCTGCAAGAGGGTTTATTGTTTGTTTCAGTTGAGATTTTCTTCCTCCAGAAGTACAATAATGGGTTCTGTCCAAACAAAGCTTCTCCAAAGGCACTGTTATATAGGGATGTAATCCTTCACTAGCAATTTCAAGAAATTTCAGCAATTTTCTTACCAATGTATGAAAGTCTTTTGACACCACATGGTTTTCGAAGATATTCGCAATTGAGGACTTACTCTGCTCAATATTTGCACATGTTTGTTTTGTGCAGAAAACAGCATTTTGTAAACAGCAAACAGCATAGTCTATGTGGAAAATTATATTCCAATGCAGAAATCTGTATTCCTGATCAAAAAATAGTTTACTGTGCAGAAAACTCCCTAAGCAAATCAACCATGTGCAAAATTTGCACAGAACAAACATACTTTTGTTCAGATTTTTTTTGCACAGAATGTGTTCTTTTCTGTGTATGAATTAATGTTTTCCCATTAAAATATTATTTTGCACACAGAAAAATGTTTCTTCAAAACAACCACATCTGAATTTTGTACAGAATATGTCCCAAACTGTGAAAATTCTTGTCAGTCCAGGATTTTTCTCAACAGGGTTTCTTAACTCTTGGAAACATGAGTTTTGACAATGTTTCAAATATGTTTGGATATTCTATCTCTATCGTTATGTCACAGCTTTTTGCAAGCCTCTGGCCTTTCTTCTCAGGCAAAGTCTTTCTGATACAAACCTTCCCTTGGGGCTGTCAAATTCTAGGCCTCTTAGATACAGCTCCCATCTCTGGCTGACCAATCCAGCCAGCTATTCTCTCTGGATTCACCAGACGCAGGGATGGCTTCTGGGCTTCATTCTGTGGAGCAGAGTGGACTGGACTGAACTACCTGAAGCTCCTTCTGACACAGTGGCCACAGCAAGGATTGCTGGATTTGTGCTCACCCAGCCCTGCCAATTTGCTTGTAGAACCAAGGTGACTCCTTCTTCCTTCTCTGTACGTTTCTCCCTCCCTTTTAACTCATCCTTCCAGCCAGCTTTTCCATGGTACCCTACGAAGCCACACCATTTCCCAAGTGTTTTAGATTACCCTGCTGAGATCAGCAATCAGGTGAGTTACCTTCCTTCTTCAGGATTGCCGACTTAGCCTATCTCTCTTGACCAACACAGAAGGTTTTCCTATTCTCCCCAGCTTTCCTTGAGTGAGTCAATAAGTTCTGTGCTTGGGAATAGTTAGGAGCCTGGACACCTTTCCAGCCTCAACCAGCTTCCCTCTGGTGGGACAGGAGCTCCTGCCCCCAAGAGTCCCTTTGTTCTTGGTGTTAGATCCTCTCCACATGGTCCTCCTGAGGGATATATAACCCTAATGGGAAACATCTGGAAGGTTTGACAACTGGTCATCTCATTGGGTTAGTTGTCTTTCATGATCTGTGATGTTCTTCTGATGCTGATCCCTCCCAAAAATGTAACTTAATATCATCACATCATTAACCCTTTCTTACCTAGAAAAGAAGACTAGTCCTTAGGCTAGGGTGTGGTGTTGGGTGTGGCCCTCCAATATATTCTTGTGGGCTAGTGTGGCCCCTAAAACTTCAACAGTTGCCCACCCCTGCTATAGAGAGGTGGGGGGGGGGGAAGGAGGAGACCTCTTTCTCCAAAGAGGTTTGATCTACATCAGAAGGCCCTTCATCTGAAGTTCTATCCACCATTCTGTCTTCTCCATTGCACTGATTGTAAATAGTTTCTTTTCCTTTCTTCCTAGAGGCACCCCTTTTATCCTGACATGCCCAAATGACATCCCAAAATTCTGTAGGGAGAGGAGGATGAACCTAGAGTTCTGTGTTTGACCATACCCTAACACGACAGTGCTTAGTCTCATTGCTAACATTTCCAGGGGAGGAGTATTGTAGTAAGCACAGCAAATTAAAACCATGTTGGAATCCATCCCAAAACAACACTACATTCTGGACAATAAACAGATCCTCCTAAGCTTGGAATCATGTGGTTTGTGGCACAATGGCATTCTGTTGAAAGGTAATACTGAAGATTCATTGTGTAACACAAAGGTTTTATTTCACTAATATCAAAATCCTATTTAGCCATGTTCCCAGATACAGTGCAAGGAAGGGTGATAGCTCAGTGGGAGTGCAGATTTTTTTACATGCAAACAGTCTCCGTACCCGTTGGTGACATCTCTAGCTGATTGAGAAGAAATGAACCCCAGGAAAGCCACAGCTGTCAGTGTTGGCCAAGGCCCCTAGGATAGCCTCTCTTGCCAGAGAATGATAAATGTTGCAAATATTCCTTATATCCCTAATTTACATACACACTGTTCTCCAAAAGAATACAGCAGGGGTAGGCAACCTTTCCCCTTTAAGGGCCGAGGGACTTCAGCTCCCAGAAGTCTCAGCCATGCTGGCCAATAGTCCCATGTTGGCCAATAGCTCCTGGGATTCTGGGAGCTGAAGTCCCTCGGCTCTTAAAGGGGAAAGGTTGCCTACCCCTGGAATACAGGGTATGAAAGTACAAAGTAGGGTAATGCTGTAGTTATACTGCTACAATTATTTAAAGTGGAAGGGATCCAGGAGTCTGTCTCCATGATACACACTTTAATACCAATTCAACTTCCATGTATGATCCTATGAAATGAATTCTCTGATAGACAGTTGTCATGCTATAGTTCAAGGCAGTGGCATGCCTAGTATATTTGACACTCAGAGGGGGTTATTTTTAATACTCACTTCCTGTCTTCAACCAGGCCAGCAAAACCATCAATCCAGTGGATGACACCTCCCTCTGAGGTGTCTCCTGGTGTTGTTCATACTCCCAATACCCCCTAATGATGCCCCTGGTTCAAGGGAATGCACTAGAGGTCTTTAGCTGAGTTTGCCAAATATCAGCCTTGACATTTAAAGTGGCATCAAACTTTTGAAACTGGTAATTGTCATTTGTAATGGCACCAGGCTCTCTGACAGAGAAGACTAAATAGCTCACATACCTACAATTCCCAGAATTCCATACTACTGAGCCATAGCAGTTAAAGTGGTATCATACTGGATTATTTCTGCACTGTGGATGCAGCCCTAGGACAGGCTAATACTTGAAGATGTTTTAACTCAGCTGATATAGGGAAAGAAGTAATGACAGGAATAATAGAGTCGCCAGAGGAGTGGCACACACCTCCACAGAGGTTTCCTCTGGATATGCTGGACTAACAATTTCCATCATTCTCCAATCTGGGTATCATGGGATCTATAGTCCATCACATGTAGAAGGCAAACATTTTGGGAAAGCTGGACTAGCCATTACTTCACACCTATATTCTGCTTCTCTAGTTTTGAATTTCTGGCCTCCCTGAATGAAAACTCTGCTGATCTCCTTAGTACAGCTCATAGCCGGCTGTGGTTATGCCAATCCTGACACTTTGAAATTGGACTCCATCAACACGTCAGGCCTGTTATCACCACTCACAATCCAGTGCCACTATATCAGGGAAAGTAAATGATTGTCACTTTGTATTATGTAGCCCGCCGCTGCCGCCGCGCTTGTTTAAACATACTCGCTTTGCCATTAAATGCTCACATCTGCTTTCCATTTGTGGAATCAGCACTTCATCTCTATGGCAGCTTGGCTCGAGCCCCATCCTATTGTGTACATTGCCTTAAATCCCTGTGAAGTCCACCACTGACTGTTTCATCCAGATCACCCCTTGGTTTTCTTTGGGGGATTTCATCAAAATTAAATTTGGCACAAAAGTTTCTGTAGTGGGAACCTGCATCCTAGAAAGGGTTTTTTGGGGGGTAGGTGGGGTGGGGACGAAGACAAGTTGCAGGCTATATTTGAGAATCTGAAAAATGTTTGGCATGTAGCATGACCTTTTTAAAAAAGAAATCATTGTAAAAAATATATATTACAAACCATATTTTGGAGGGGACAGATGTTCATGACACCCTGATTGGAATACTGGAACAGCTGTAAGGTCCCTTGAGTTGCATAGATAAGTGAGATGAGTTCAGGTTAGGGCTATGGTGCTCAATCATGTAATCATGGCATGTTTAATTGATTAAATTGACTCACTAGTGGCCCTGATTAGTCAGGAAGCAGGTATTTCTCCATGTATCTGTAATAAATGAGATATATATCCATTTGTACACTCGCTTGTAAAGTGACAGTCACAGTTTAGGAACTGTAATTGAAAAGGATGAGTTAAAGCTCTTTGGCAGAGAAATCTAAGTACCCCAGCAAATCCCACCATCTCCTAGGATGGAACCATCAAACTGTGCAATATACATAACTTCTGGTTAGGTTGCTGGGTCAGGACTATTCCATGTCCTTGAGGCATCAAATGAAACCTCAAATAAAAACTGACCAATCATTTTAAAAATGGCAGAGGCTAAAACAGAACATCACAGAAGAAGTTCTCATACAGAGTAAGGATTGTATGGTTTGTGGACCATTCACAACCCTTTAGGAGGGTCCAATATGTCCCCTGTCTCTCAAAACCCTTCCAGGTCTTCCAATGACCCACCCAAAATATGTTCAGCCCCCTAAACCCTTCTTTTTCATTTGGAAAAAGAAGGCCCTATACTGCTATGCTTTTCCATCATTCAAAATCAGTGCATGTGTAGCAATAGGGTTCCCAGGTCCTGACTGTCCAAGATCTTTTATTCCTGTGGTGCAGACAAGACCTTGGTGACCTTAGAAAAGTCCATGCCTCTTCATCTTGGCCTGCTCATTGTCAGTATGGGTGCAATGATGGTGGCCTACCTAAAAGGCCATTGCAACGAGCAATGGTTTGTCTACAAGTCTATGCAGTGGCAACCCCAATGTCAATGGGATGGTAGTTCTGTTCTGGGTTTGCCTCTGGACTTTAATGGAGCTATCCAGGCTACTGAATCTATTTGTGGAACTATAGCTCAGCACCTTGTGCATCTTCTTGAAAGTTCAGGTGCAAACCCGAAGCAGAGTCACCATCTACTGGGCCTGGAACTGCCCCTGGTTTGATGCAGATTTGATAGACTGCACCCATACACTTTCCCCATCCAACCCCCATCTTTTAATCCCCCCCCCATGGCTGTTTACTGATCAGTGGAGAGTGGAAGGGGGCATGGAGAAACATCAAGTTCTTTTCCTATGGCTGGGTGTACAGCAAGAAGGTTACCTGGAGAAAACTTCTAAAAGGACAATTTTGGGGAGGAGGTGCAACATTGTTCCATCTGTCAAAATGTTTTGGTGCCACTTCTTGATTCAGAATTTGTTAATGATCAAAGCTGCAGGACTTTCATTCCGTATTCAACCTAGCAATCCTAAAGTAAATCCGATTGGCCTAAATCCTATTGATAGAGTAGACCCATTGAATCAGTGGGATTTACTTGTGTGTTGATTCACCATTCAGTGATAAATTCAATAGGTCTGTGCTAGTTAGGACTAACCAATAGGATGCGGACCGATGATTCAATGGGTCTGCTGGAATCAGGACTAACCACCAGAATTCCAGTACTTTGAATTCTCAAAAATACTCTATGGACTGAAATACCATATTCTCCTCTTAATTTGCCTCATATCCTGTCCCTTTCTCTGTTGTTTGCTTACATCCTAGTTATCCCCATCTAATCATCTGGTTACCATTTATTATGTTGAAAAATAGAGCAAAACAGGCCCTCTGAAGTTCACTCTGGTGTCTCCCATCCATAACTCACTTTCCCGGTTGAGCAGTAGAACTAACATTTTTCTCCCATTCTTGCTGGGGATTCCAGCTGCCTTTAAAACAAATACACGCCAAAAAAGAGTGAGAAACCAACCTGTCAGAAATATTGCTTTATTCTTCACCCTGAAAATTATTTTGGCTCAGGGCCCAAAACCAAGTAAATGCAGTTTTAGACCAATTACAGGTGTCTGGCCCAATATGCCATAATTCATCAAAGTTGTAAATATCTGCTTCATTCTGTTGGAAGGGGTGAGACTTCTAGAAATCCAGCAGAGTATAGAGGTTCACTGTATGCCTAGGTAGCAATCAAGATTTTCTTTCTTCAGTAGGATTCAGAAGCTCCTTCCTCAGGAAGTGATGCCATCTCAAGTTAATTTTATTGATTAGAAACAGGCAAGTGAATTGTGGCATTTCATCCATTTGGTATATTAATTAACTCAGTTGTTTTCCCCAGTCTTAATTCGATTTGCTTACCTAGGGAAGCTTCCCCCCCCGAAAAGCTTTGGATTATTTATTTATTTATCTGTCAACCCACATAACCACAAAAACATAGTTACAGATGACCTAAGGAATAACAGACATTACTTGGTTTTGGGCCCTGAGCCAAAATAATTTTCAGGGTGAAGAATAAAGCAATATTTCTGACAGGTTGGTTTCTCACTCTTTTTTGGTGTGTATTTGTTTTAAAGGCAGCTGGAATCCCCAGCAAGAATGGGAAAAAAATGTTAGTTCTACTGCTCAACCGGGAAAGTTGGAAAGGATCACAAGGGTCATCTAATCCAACCCCCTTCCATGCAGGAACACACTACTAAAGCATTCCTGAAAAATGCCCATCCAACTTCTTTTTTGAAGACCTCCAAAGATGGTGAAACATGGAAGCTACTAATGAGATTTCCCAACCAGTACTGGAGACTCCCTTAACAAGGCAATGAGGTGTCTTGGTTTGAGCGTAAGACTAGGACTCCAGAAGACCCAGGTTCAAGTCCCTCCCCAGCCATGGAAACCCATTCGGTCACCTTGGGCAAATCACCCTCTCTCAGCCTTATAAGGTCATGTCAAACATTCTCTGAAGAATCTTAGCTGGGATGGAGAGAAAGGAGGAAAAAAATTGCATTCAGCATCATGGAGTTGTGTTTGATTGCTCTTCTCCCTTGGTGTCTAGAACAGTCATAATGTAACTCTTTTTAAAATTATGGACATAAAACTTAAGATATCCAGACTCAGAATGTGGGTCTGTTTAATCAAATGGGCTCTGATTTGACTTTTGATGGTTCCTCAAGCTCTCAAGGAGAGGATGGTCTTTTCAGAAGATCTACCTGATCTCTTTCAATGGGAAGTACTGGAAATTCTACGTCCAAACTCTGCAACTTGTTCTACCACTGGGCTACTGAGCCCTCGGTGTTAGTTTTCATTTTGTTTGATTGAAACCAATTATGATGGGTTTTTAAAACTGTTATCCTCTTTTTTGTTGTTGTTTACAGACCATTGGCTGTGATGACTATCTTGGCTCAGACAAAGTGGTGGACAAATGTGGGATCTGTGGAGGGGACAACACAGCTTGCAAAGTGGTCTCAGGAGTCTTCAAACATACCCTGACCAACCTTGGCTATCACAAGATTGTGGAAATTCCAGAGGGGGCCACGAAAATCAACATTACCGAGATGTCCAAGAGCAACAACTACTTAGGTGAGTTGTGATCCTTCCCCAAAGAGACTTGATGTGAGACGAATAAGCCTGTTTCACTTTCTGTAATGTTCACTACAGCATAAGTTTGTTCTATCCCATTCCTTTGTCAGTTTATTTAAAAAACAAATAGTTCCAGTAAAAAATTGCATGCATTTTCTATGCAATTTCCCATCTGAAGAATGGACTATAATCCATGAAGACACATGCTCAAATAAATCAGCAGAAGTTTATTCCACCCCATTTCTACACCATTTCCTTTTAAAAAAATAGATGGCCATATGTACATGTTCTCTATGCATCCCTGAAGAAATTCTAAACTTTGTTTGCAATTAAATTGGAGAACTAAAAAATTGAGAAATTTTGAGACATTTGAGAACCCAAGGACAATTGGGTTCCAGTTTGCACATTGGTTCAGAAACACAAGTTCAGTGTTCATCACCTATTCCTTGGTAAGTGGATTCTACCATAGAGAGGTGAAAACTATTTCAGAAATAGGTATTTTAACACATACTTAAAATGCAGATGTTTAATTTGTCCATCCCAAAGAACCACCAAATTCCAAAAGCTGATCCAAAATGGGGACTGGAAGTGACATGACATCACTTCCAGAGTGCCCAGAGATGCTGGTACAGCCTGGCAAAAACAGTTGCCTACCTGTGCTCTAGAGAGGACGTAAAGGACTTTCCCAGCCAATTTAAGACAAATGGGTGAGAGATGTAGATGGACATCTCAGAGGGAGAAATCATACTAGAACAAAAAGGGGAGGAACCCCTGTAGCCTGAGTCTGCATATTGCTCATCCCTGCTTTAAAGTGAAAGCATGGCGGATGCTCCAGGGAAGGATTTACTAATCCCTTGATCTCCTCCTTGTGTGGGATACAGATGTGGTCAGTCTGAAAAATGGACTTTTTCCTCAGCTGATTGCAACTTGTGAAAACAGGAACTACGCTCTGTTTTTATGGTGGAAGCCAAAAGTCTGGTAGTTGACTGGATGGTACAGCAGCCATGGGAACATTCAGTGTTGGGAGATGGGTGGAGGGGGAAAGATTGATTTTGTGTACTGAGAGGCCCAGCAATTAGACTCTCAACTCTAAAGTGAACCATATGTGACCATTTTATTTTTTTAATTTAAAAAACCCATCCACCTTGGGGTTGGCACAGATAAGGCTGTAAGAACCCTAGGGACTGTGTGTGGCCTGGGAACCTGGAGGTGACTTTTGTTCCCATGCGTGCCAATGGGCCTGATTCTTTTTTTAGAACAGACATGTTGCTGTTTTTCTGCATTCCTTGCCTGAAATGCCACAGCATGTTCCTGTCACCACTAGCCTTTACCAAACAACAGCCAACTTTCTACAACTTGTTCACCTTTCTTTATTATCTTTTCCCAGGAGTTTGGACATTTCTAATTTCAATTTCTAAATTCCTAATTTCTTCCTACTGCTGGAACTGTACACTATGAGTGTTTCTACACTATGAAGTGGGAGAAATTTCATACCACTTTAATGGTCCATCCCACAGGACCTGGGAATTTGTAGTTTACTGAGTTACTTTGGATTTTCTATTAGAGAGCTCTAATGCCCTCCTTTGAACTACAGTTTCCAAGCTACCCTGATTTAATCTTCAATCCCTTTTCTTTTAAGAACTGTAGTTCAGGAGAATACAAACCTTCTCCAGTTCTAGGATCCAGCCACAACCCCAGTACAAAGATAGAGGAAAACAAGAGTAGTCTCAACTAATTTCCCAACATCTCTAGGTTAGGACAATTTTGGATTCAGTGCAGCTTCAGCTGGCCTATGTCAACTCAGCAGGATAACACATCAGAATTCTACAAATCATTGCCCAACAGTACAACACACAACTAAACAGTAACATTCCTCTAACAATAAAAGTATTTATAAACTAGCTACTGTTGCATCACAATAGGGGTGAAGGACATCCTTTCTCCCTCCCCATTGCAGTTAAAATGTAATTTGCAGGTGCCTTAGCTATTGCAATAATGAATTACTTACAAGTAACTTGTTATTAGCTGCTAGTTACTTTCAAGTTGTGGGCTTCTGGGTATAGTTGTTAGCTAACTGCTACATATTGCCCCCTACACATTTTCCTGAATACGTTGAAAACTATCTATCTATCTATCTATCTATCTATCTATCTATCTATCTGTCTGTCTGTCTTTCTCTCTCTCCATCCTGTTTACAGAACCCTTCATGGTGACCAGGTCTGTTCAAAAAGAGCAAAATCCCTCTCTCTCTCTCCCCCCCCCACTCTCTCCCTCTCTCTTTCTCTCTCTCCATCATTTTGTTTGTGGGAAAAGAGCAACATCTAACATATCTATCTATCTATCTATCTATCCTTGTCAGTCTCCAGTTGCTATACCTTATTACAAGGATGGACAACTCGTGGCCTTCCAGATTGCTACTCACATTAGTCCCAACCAATATGGTCATTGTTCAGGAATGAGAATTGTATTCCAAGAACACTCAGGATCCATTAGTGTACCACACAGGATCTTACTGTTTCTGTCAGGATTGGTGGCCCTACCTATTTCTGCAGCCTACTTTGCACCACAAAAACCTGCTCAAGAAGGATAGGGAACTTGGTGGAACAGGTATGCAGGGATTTGTGCTGGAAAGAGAAGAGAATCTTCTAGAGTTGAGTACCAAAGTACACCATTTGATGTTGTTCACAGGTTGACTGCCTCTGGCCTACTGTAAGTAAGCTAATGTATCATAAAATCATACTGTATCATAGACTTGGAAGAGACTTGCCATTCAAAACTCCACTGCTAAAGTGACTCTGAGATGTGGCCATCCAATCTCTGTTAAAATTCCAGTGAAGGAGAACCCATCACCTTTGAGGTGATCTATTCCACTGTTAAGGAGCTCTTACCATCAATAAGTTCTACCTAATTTTTCATCAGAATCACCTTTCTTTGAACTAGAATCCATTTGTTTGGGTCCTACCTCCTGGAGCATCAGAAAACAAGCTCACCTCATCATCTGCACAACAGACCTTCAGATATTTCAAGATAGCTTTAAGTGTTTAAGTTGTTGTGATCCTTACATGCTGGTTTGTGAGGGTTAGGCAGGGCTGTGCTAGTTTCTTTCTCTGAAATGGAAAGAGCCTTGTGTTTTGACTGCTGCTTGTTGCTCCAAGTACAATATTAATGTTGTTTTCATTGCTTTTCTTGTTCGGAAGAAGATTGGATGTGAGGTTTTAATCTGGTTAGGATCTTGTGGTTTGTTTGATCTTGGTGCATTTGTAGGATATATTATTAGTTTTGGTCTGAAGTTGTAAATGTCCTCACCCTCCCAAAAGTTGGAGTAAGATTTTTTTTTAAATGCTCAGTAGACTCCAATGCACAAGGCAACCTATCTAGAATATCTTGGTGTCTAGCATTAATGGCTGATTAGATGCCTGAGACAACACCATGGAATATTTCCAAAAAATTCTTCATTAGTACTAAATAGACCATAAAATTAATATACAGGAATGTATTCCCCACCACCCCTGAATGTTAAATCCATCTCCTTGTCTGGCCAAATTGCTCTTGTTTAAGAGGAGAATGTATTTTTAAGAATTGAAATTTGAGATGTTACAAGAAAAAACGTCCCAAAATATGCTTGGGATACCAGCTCACATTTTGTGTTCCACTCTGTAATGCTCAAAACAGCACTACAGTGCAACACATATAACAGTACTACATAACTCAAAATATATGTGGGATACAAGCTCATATTCTGTGCTTTAATGTGTAAGGTTCATAAGAATCCTACTTGTTGCTTGTTTCTGAACTGATGCTTGTTTAAGATATTAGCCATTGTTCTTCAACCAAGATTTTTCTCCATTTAAACACTAACTTGTTATTGCTTGTGGTGGACCTGCAATGAGGCAAAAAGATATTGGAAGCAGATTCATTGCAAGATAGAAAAGGTACTTAAGATAAAAGTATGTCTCAGGCCTGAACTGTTTCTATTAGGCTTGTTAGATGAAATTGAGAACATATGGAAATTGAGAACATATGGAAAACTACTACAACGTGTGGTTATGATAGTAAGAATGCATGAATGTGGAATAACATAGAAACACCACCAACACACAATTGGATTCTTAAGATAGTTGCATTCACCAGGATGGATAAATTAACCACCTTATTAAAGAAAAAAAATCAACTAATAATTTTGTGGAAGAGTGGAAACCATTTTTGAGGTATATGCAAGAAATGAAAGGAACGACATATGCTAATTTTGAAATATAAATAATTTTTAGACATTTAGGAGCAGAGGTATATTTTAATTTGGATATCTGAGACCCTGAATGCATGGCATGATATGATGGACCAACCTCATCATATCCTGTCCATAGATTTGGCCAATTCCCACCCCTTGAACTGGTCTGGCTTGGCGATGGGCAAGAGGTCACTTCCACCATGCCATGAAGTCACCACATAGGGACCCCCCCCAAAAAAAAATAACCCTGAGAAGAAAGTACAGATTTTAGAGTAAATTCATGATAGACAGAAGATAAAAGCTTACCAATTTCTAGTGCTGTCCTAGTTTTTGAGATGAAAGATATAATTAGGTAGGTTGCCTCTCACTTTGGGATCTGAAACTTTTTCTAAAAGGCATGTCTGTTAACCTTGAGATTTGGATTGAAACTCCTTTTAGCCATCATCAAGTCAGTGCTTTTGTTTAATCAATTCTTCTCACAATCTGTTGTTAGTTCGGAGATCTTTCCCTAAAGACTTTACAATCTGTTTGGACATGAGCCTAACCCATTTGGACTTCGCTCTGAATAATTTGGGACACCATTCTATTCTGGAACTCTTCAGTGGCCTATAGGGAGTCTGGAAGAAAGCTGTTGTGGACTTGCTTTGGCAAAGAGTATCCTTCTTTTAATGTTTTGGATTATGTTCTGGCAGGAATCGTCCCACATGGTCATTCTGCTGAAGTGGAGTACTTTTCTTTGCAAGAACATTGGTGTCAGCAGAGGCCGTCATACTATTGGGTTGCATTTAAAGAAGGCAAGATAGGGAGCAAGAGAAGAAGGATTTGTCTGATATGGCTACTTTTTAGACAGTGAACCAGGGATAGACAAGAATTTCATTGCATTGAAGTGTACACTTCTCAAGACTTGTTGAGAGAAGACACACATTTGACTTTCCTGAGGGAAGAAATGGAACAAAATTGAGGGTGATAGGTTTTTGACAACCCTACTCTGAACTTCAAAGTATTTTTTAATGGTAGTAGTGGTGGTGGTGTGGAAATTAACTTTGTATGGAGCCTTAACTGAGACATCTTTGTAGGTTAAGTGAGGTGTTTCATCTGTGTTGGCAAATGACTGGGCTATCACTTTGGCCAAGAAAACTTTGGCCAACCTTGATGCCAGGGCATTGGAGTGAACGAAGCAATGGCCTGCTTGTGAAAATACAGAGAAGTATTTGCTCTAACTGGCTGGGAGATATATCCTGAGTATTAGTAAACATAGATTAGAAACTGCTGGAACATGATGAAGTCTTGAGAAAGGTATTGCTGAGCAATCTACTTCTGTAATGTAACTTGTATCTTCTCCTTGAGCAGTCAGAGGCTGGTTTTGAATAATGCTTCCTCCTCTTCCTTCTCCTCTCCATTTATATCCCTCCTTTATTGCAATACTGGGACTCAGTTTAGTTTGTTATTGCTGTTAACTGCCCTCGAGTTGAAAAACACACACAAAAGCTTCAATACCCAATACAAAACAAGTAGGTTAATAAAATATGGCTAGGATTGAGAGAACTGAAGCAATAACAAGCATGAGAGATGTTTACCATCATAGATTCCTAGAACTGGAAGAGACCCCAAGGGTCATCCCAGTCCAAGTCCATTCTGCCATGCAGGAATATACAACCAAAGCCCTCCCAACAGATGGCCATCCAGCCTCTGTTGAAAAACCTCTAAAGAATGAATCTCCACCAATAGTGTATTATTATTGCCTGTTGTGTTTTGAGGCTAGGGACAATTGTAAAGCCAAATTGATCCCCCCCCAGTTCTGATTATTCTTATCTAGCTACAACTCTCCTCTCACCCTGTTCCTTCAGAAGTTCCTGGCACTATTCAAGATGGTTATTAAAATATCAGTTTTCTCTTAACTCCCTTTAGTCATGTGACATTTAATAATGCAAGGCTATTTGTTGTACGTTTGAACCTGTCACCACTGCTGTATGGGTTTCTCATGTAGAAAATTACTGCTTTTATTATCTCTGACCGAGAATGCCACACTTTATTACCAGAGAGGGGCAGAAGGCCTCATGAAGACATACAATAGGTGTTGCATCTTGTGCGGGGATCAACCAAACTGGTTTTCATGGCCCCCTGAGTAGATTTGGAGCTTTTCTTCCAAAATGCAATCTAAAGAAGAAGAGAATAATGTTCCAACTCTCAACTGCATGACTAATGTTGATTCAGGCACTAACAAAAGATTACTCAATGTTTGTTTTGATTTAGGGAAGTCCAGAATCTGCAACGAATCTGTCTTTATATTTATGAATAGATAATGGAAATTTAGGTGGTACTTGACACCTGAAAGACTAGCAAAAGCAGAGAAGAACATAAATAATAAATGTTGGAAAGGTTCAGAAAAAACGGATACATGATATCAAATATGGTGGTCATGTAAAAGAGCCGAAGAATATTGGAACTGAATTCATCCATTAAAATAAAAAGGACCCTAAAATATACAGGGTGATTTAAAAAGAATGATGCAAAACCAAATAAGAATAGCCTTACCTTTGCACCATTCTTTTTTGAATCACTTTGATTTATTAGAAATAATTGAAGGAGACTTTATATGACAACAGCAACAAGGCTCATCTATGTTCAGAAATGGAAAGCAGATAAAATACCAAATGAAACAGAATGGCTACTTAAATTGTACAATTATATTTGAAATTAATAAATTAACATGTATAATCAGAAATGGATTGTGACAATTTTAAGAAAGAATGGTCAGAATTATTGGTTGACATGAAGCAATCTTGGGGAGATATTGGAATAACAGAAATGGAGGGTGAAGGAAGAAAGATAAGAATCGACTATTATCATACATGTTTGATAGAAAGAATAATAAATAGAGTAAATAATAGATTGTATAAAAGAGAAAAAAAGAATGTACAAAAAATTTCAAGCATATCCAATTGATTGAGTCAGATTAGTAAGTGCACCAATAGCTTTTTTGCCCATGTATTTCATGAAACTAAGTATGAAACCAAACTGGAGCATCTGGAAGATATGAAAGAGCAGTTGACTGGTTGTTGTTGGGACTAGATAGTCTAGACATGAAAACTAAGCATTTTCTGATGGGAGAAATCATATGAGTAGCTTGCTGCTGTTGATATGGAACATGCAATTTACCCCTTATATTTTGCATATGTCTATAGCAGGGGTAGGCAACCTTTCCCCTTTAAGGGCCGAGGGACTTCAGCTCCCAGAAGCCTCGACCATGTTGGCCTATAATAGTCCCATGTTGGCCAATAGCTCCTGGGATTCTGGGAGCTGAAGTCCCTCAGCCCTTAAAGGGGAAAGGTTGCCTACCCCTGGTCTATAGTCATTCAGATGTGTTGCAAGGCTGCTTTTAATGTGCAAGGAAGAACTGTGTCTTCCAGTGGTGTTTGTACCTCTTCCATGCTCATTGTGAGAAAATTGGCCGTAGGCTTCAAAGCACTCAACTCCATGCACTGTGGGGAAGATGTACTGTGCTCTCTCTTGGCAGCAAAGTGCTGGGGAAGATCCTAAATAAATCCCAATTTACTGTGCCAAGATTTATTTCTGTTGTGTCAGTCTAAATAGAAATTGAGAACAAGTGAAGAATGTGGTTGTTTGGTCAGTTTTTAGAAAAGACAACAAGATCAAGTGAAGCCTGGAGATACCTATTTCATTTGGCTGTTGTTCAAATACAACTGGCTGCCAGTATGGTCTTGATATGAATTCCAAGGTGTGGGTGATAATATTTATAACTTTAAATGGCTTGGAACTTCAATACATGGATTGCCTCTTCTTATATACATTTGACCAATGATTGAGGTCTGCTGGAGAGGCCCTACTTTGTATAGCCAATGGGGCACAATATGTTGTCTGAGGATGAGGGGAAGGGCCTTTTCTACTGTGGTTGGTTGTAGGATGTTCTCTCCTTAGAAACCCAAATGGTACCAAAACAGGCTTAACTCATTGCAGAAGTTGTGTGTCTTTAAGTTGATTCATGGCAATCTTAGCTTTATTTCTTTTCTTTTGTAAGATTGAATTGGAGGAGATTTGCCATTGCCTTCCTCTAATGCTGAGAGAGTGTGGCTTGCTCAAGGTCATCCAGTGAGTTTCCATAGCAGAACTGGAATTTCAGACCCTGGTCTCCTGAGGTTCTTGTTCAACATGCAAACCAATGCACTCCACTGCCTCTAGCTAAAATAAGGCTTTCTTTGAAAGCCTGTGGGATCTAATGATTTTAGTCAATGTATACATGTATGTTTGAAACTTTTATGTAGTTTGATATGTTTTAAAACTATGGCTTAACTTTTATTACAGTACATTTAAAATTTTACAATCGATTTTAATGTAAGCTGTCCTGAGATATTTATACATAAGGCAGGATATAAACATTTTCATATTTATTAGGGCATTTATACCCCACCCTTCTGCTCCCAGAGTGGCTTATAAATGGTTGATTTGATAGTTCCCTGCCCTGAGGCCTACAATCTAAAAAGCCAGGACATACAAGGAAAGGGAAAAGGGGGAATTAAGTGTGACAGATGCTGTCTGCTCTTCTCTCCCTCAGGTGTTGGAGGAATGACAATAGGGATAGAGGGAAGGCCTTTCTTCAGACCCTAGAATCAAACCATGATGGTGCCACACCTGGCTGTTCTTCTCTCCCTCAGTTGCCAGTGTAATGGCAGTTGGGATAGAAAAATGGCCTTTCCTCAGTCACTGGAATCAAGGCACAATGCTCCTATGCATGGCTGCTCTTCTGTCCCTCAGAGTAATGGCAGTTGGGATGGAGGGAAGGCTTTACTCTGCAGATTGCTCTGCAGAGGGGCGGGATATAAATTATTATTATTATTATTATTATTATTATTATTATTTACTTCAGTTGCTGGAATCAAGGTATGATGGTGCTGTCCCTGGCTGCTCTTCTCTCCCTCTGTTGCCAGAGTAATTGCAGTTGGGATGGAGGAAGGTCCTTTCTTTTGCTCCTGGAATCAAAGCATGATGATGCCATGCTTGGCTGTTCTTCTCTCCCTCTGTTGCCAGAGAAATGGCAGTTGGGATAGAAGGAAGACTTTTCTTCAGTTGCCAGCACTAAGACCTGATGGCCTTGTGCCTGGTTGCTCTTCAACTTCCTCAGTTGTCAGAGTAAAGGCAGTTAGAATGAGGGAGAGGGAGTTAGCCTTTCCTCAGCCACTGGAACCAAGGCACCATGATGTTATGACTGGCTGCTCTTCTCTCCCTCAGACTAATGGCAGTTAGGATGGAAGAAGGCCCTTTCCTCAGCCACTGGAATCAAAGCATGGTGGTGCTGTGCCTGTCTGCTCTTCTTTTCCTTAGTTGGCAGAGTAATGGCAGTTGGAATGAGCAAATAGTAATTAGATGAAAATGAAAATGAAATAATGTTATGCTGAAGCAGTGATGGTGTTTAGCCTCTCTGTTTTCCATGATGTCAAAGGGAGACAGGAGGAACCCTCCAGAGACAGTGACTGTGGCACAACCTGCCTGCTAATATGTATGCTAAATCCCTCTTTGACTGTGTCCACTATTAGCGCGAAGCTCCCTATTCTGCTGAGAAATGCTTTAATCCTCCTTTTGAGTTTTGCTAAGCTCTTCACCTGAATTGTGTAATAAGGCAAGGAGAATGATTTCAGATCATGGGAATTAAAGAAGAAGGGGAGAGAAAGAACCTGAAAGGAAAAGTAACATTGCAGGTTATGGATGAAGGCTTCCATTAAATAAATCCCTTGGTTAGCTCATTTAATAGCTTGATTACAGATTAAAAATAGAGCTACATTTAATTGGATTTGGCCATTTGGGTTCTCCCAGCTGTTGATATTGTGACCTAGCTCATTTCTCTTCTGCCTAGTTCATTTCCCTGTGGTTCTCTTGCCTGGATGTTATTTCATGTCTCTGTATTTTCTTGGTTCTGATCAAGGGCAGAGCACTTGCTTCTACAGGCTGAGTCTCCCTTATCTGAAATGCTTGGGACCAGATGTGTTTTGGATTTTTGAGTTTTTAAAATTTTGCATACACATAGAGCGATCTTGGAGATGGGTCCCAAGTCTAAATATGACATTCATTTATGTTTTGTATACATCTTATACCCATAGGCTGAAGGTAATTTTATACACAATATTTTTTTAATAATTTTGTGCATGAAACAAGGTTCATGTACATTGAATCATCAGAAAGCAAAGGTGTCTCAGACACCCATGTGGGCATTTTTGGATTCTGGAATATTTTAGATTTTGACATTCCAGATAAGGGAGACTCAATCTGCATTGATCCAAACTGAGGAGGAAAATGTGCATCCTGCAGTCTTCCCTGCAAGCCCCTTGGCTTAGAGCATGGAGCCCTAGTAGGGACCAGCATCAATGACACAAGGAGTAGAAATCTTGTGGCCTTCCAGAAGATGTGAGTCAACTGCAATGCCTTGCATTCCTTGCCATTGGCTATGCTGACTAGGGCTGTTGGGATTTACAATGCAACAACATCTGTTGGAGGGGCTATACAGTTCTCATACTAGTATTAAACTGCAGCTGCCTTAAATTGTATGAAGAAGATTCTTCATTTTTTAATATGAAATATATGAGGACATTTAAGGTTCCTTTCCCACTATCTTGGCCAGAAACTTTGGATATGATGGACAACATGTTCCTTTCTGAGTGGATAATTTAAAGTGCCTTAAACTAGGGGCCCTTTCACACTGCACAATTATAGCACCATGGTTCCACTTTAACTGTCATGGCTGCTTCCTGTGTGATGGGCTATATGGTAGAAATGGTATTATTAAGCTGTGTTGAGATCAGGAAGAGAGGCTAAAAAGGTGATAAAGGAAAAGAGGAAGAGAGGCAACCATGAGTCAAGCCTGTTCAAGGTGGCTTCTGTGAAAGAATCTGGTTGTAACAACAAAGGAGGGGTGGTATGCAAAAGAGAAGTATGTTTAATTATAATGAATAAGAATTAAGCCCACTTGGACTTTGAAGCTGTGTGTAGATTAATTGGCCAGTTTTAATATTTGCGGGTCAGTTCTGACAATGGACATCATGGGACTGGATCTATAGTTTCTTAATACAGGTTTTCTGAGTTTTAATTACTGAAGCCTGGATTTCTGAACTGTGTCTCCTGCTTGACACTGAGGAGGATCATTGTGGGCTATCTTCTTATAGCTTGTGGTAGAAATGTACATTGTCATGATAGAAATGTACATTATAGAAATTAAATAGCAAATAGAAATTTATATTATCATGAACTACGTGTCAGAAAACAGGTGATGAGGCCAATCCTCCTCTGTGTGATGTAGTGCAGGGAAAACAACTGAGGATCATGGAAGGCTATAGTCTCCATGATCATCTTCACTTGGCTTATCCTCTAACCTCCTGAGCAAAGAAAGCAAAGGCTGAACAGCCATGAGCACATGAACTAATCTCTCCTCTCGTACTTGAACGCCCATGCTGTGGTTGGATTAGGAAACAATTCAGTGGTGTTTATCCAGCATTAGGAGCCAGTGCCAAGGGCATGCTGAGATTCAAAGGCTGAGCTTGTGGGTGTATAGTTGAGCAGAGGTAGAAAGAATGCCTTTACTGTTAAGAAACATTAAGAAGCAGCTTGATCAAGGTTTTGGGGAGCAGAGGAATATACGTGTTTGGAAGCTGAGTTGAAACTAGAGAGTTTCTGAACAAGCAAGCCATATAAACAGGTTTAGTAGAATTCCCTAGGTAAGAGATTGTTGAGACAGGAGAGTACATGGGAGTGGGGAAATTATGCAGCCCAATAGATGTTGAACTGCAATTCCCAGCAGCTCTAGGCTGCATAGCCAATAGAAATGTTGGGGTATGTAGTTCATCATAGAGAAAGAACAAACTTTGAAGCAGGGAGGGGAGGTAAATTTGAAAGGGATGTCTCAAGTGTCCTGGAAATGCCAACATTTTAGCATTTTCCCTTAAGTCCCTTTCCTTTTTGTTCATTCCTTGGACAGACATGAGGATTATTCCCACTCCTTCAGTCCAGATTTATTTATTTCTTGTCCTCTCCCCAACCTGTCCATTGGCTGGTAGGAGGATATGTGTGTAGGAGGGACAGAGTAAGGACGATCATTGCAGGTTGTGTTCTGATAGCTGGCACATGACAACAAAAAAATGCATTATTATGAACCACTTCATAATGTTAGAACATAGATGGTGAGGATCATCCTCTGATCCTGGCTGCTCCAGGCCCCTGGACTTCTTAGTGACATGATCCTTGGAGAAGGGAATGCAAGTCTTGCCTTAGTGGGTAGTTCTGCACAGAAAGCAAGAGACAGGGAGAGAGATCTAAGAATGGATACAATACTCTTATTCAGTGGGACAGATATGTAGGACACAAGCATGTTGCATGACAGTGGAGACATACCTGCTAGGTCTCTCAGTCCCTGGCCAGCATCTCATTTCTAGACAGACTTCATAGCCAGAGGATAAATCATGGGACACCTACCTGTTATCATTTTTTAACTACTGCATCCAGCAGCTATCACTCTTCCTCCCTCTCTGTTTATTGCTCTCAGAGGGCTCTTTGTAGGCTTCTTCCCACTGAGAAAATGGAGTGCTGTCAGGTTAGGAGAGGGTGTTTGAGGAAGAGGAAAGGAAGGAATGGAGCTGCATAAACAAAGGATGACATGCCAGTGTGGGATTTCCCAAGCAGAGAAAGGTCAGCTTTCTTTGAAAGCACTGTGCATGCAATGAGATTCCTTTTTCTGCACAGAATATAGTGGAGAATTTGCAAGAGGTGCATTGACAAAACCTTATTATTATTATTATTATTATTATTAAAGTTTATTTCTAGAGCGCTGTCGGTGTACACAGCGCTGTATAAAAGATGCACATGGTTCCAAAACCTTCCATTAGGAGGCACTGTGCAAATATCAGCCAGGTCCTGATATATAAAATGTTTTATATATAAAACATAAGTATGCAAAGCCTTGACCCTCAAATTGTCCATTTTTGTTTCTTTCAGTTTTTTTTTTTTAATCTCCTGTTCTTTCTGCTAGGTAGGTGAAGATATTTGCGAATTTTGGTAAGCTTTAAACACCTCCTCTGAAATGATAATTTTTATATCACAATTTTTTTCCAAATACAAAAAGGAAAGTGGATCAGGAAAATCTAGGTTGAATAGGTTAAAAAAAATAGGTACATTGTGCAAATTTATGCTTTCTTTTCTGCACAAAATATGTATTTTTGCAGAAACCAGTTTTTCAGAAAAGAATGATTTCAGAGCCCTGTCTGAAATGTTGTACTTAACTGCCATCATGTTGGCTTTCATTTTGGGTGACCCTCTGAATGAGAGATCTCCATGAGCTTTGGACATAAGCAGTCCTTCTTATGTCTTCCAAACTAACATAAGTTTTAGTTTCATTTCTGGAATCAATCCATCTCTAATATGCTCTTTCTCTTTTTCTACTGTTCACTTTACTGAACATCCACATCTTTTCCAAGCAGATATGTCCCTTACATATGGTCGCAGATGGCAGGTTCATTTACAAATTCTACCCCCAGATGGAAGATGTTGTACCATAAGATTTCTTAGACCAGATCTTCTTTCTCAGATTGCACCTGAGGAAGTAGACCTAAGTCTACAAATGCTTTTGCTACAACTTCTTTCTCACAGTTGTTCTCAAAGGTACTACAAGATCCTTTTGCATTCTGATATTCCAGACTAACACGTCTCTTTCTGAATTCTGCCCCAGTTAGTAACCATGAATTCTATGTCTTAAGCAGGGAAGACCATCAACTTGGCAAGATAAAGTCTCAAGGGAGGCTTGGAACAATCAATTTCATGCCATTTGCCATGTCGTTTTCATTCAAAGTGGGAGGGCAGCCTGATTTATGATGCCATGTTCTTAGGCAGATCTGCCGCCTGCCTCTTTTGTGACATCTTTATTGAAATACACCTCATGCTGGAAACTCATTTTTCAAGCCAAGGAAAATCCCCACTTACATCCCACAGTGATAATGACAGCCAAAGACAGAGTTGATGACAAAGGCAGGCCTGCTTGGAGCCATCTTCTCTCATTTCACTTGCAAGATCGACAACGCATTTCAGTCACAAATGGTTTCGGGTTCAGACTGATGTCATAAAAATGAAAAATGATTTCTCCTGTCTTTGTATGTCTGTGCATGTTTATAAAAATTTTAAAATGCTATTCCTCTCTGGAAAAGCTTTGAATCACACATAGCCTGAGATCCTACTTGTAAACATAGTATCATGCATCCAAGTCTGGATCTTCCCATCACCAGCAAGTGTCAGGTCCCTGGAGGGCTTTCACTTACTGGTGGGGAATGGAGGGATGGAATAGCTGATTCATAGACTCATAGGATTATACAATCATAGAGTTGGAAGGGGCCTCTAGGCCATTGGTTGCAAATCCCTGCTCAATGAAGGTACTCCAGATACAACAGGAAGGCAGAGAAAGCTGCTCAGCTGTGCTGCACAACATGGACATACAGGGGTAGGGTTGTAATTCTTCTTTAACTTCATTCTAGAAAGAAGCAATGAGTAATTTGTGCAGTTTTCTTCTGGTTTCAAGAAAGTCTTTTTTTTTTTTTTAACTGTGGCTTTTGGACGTTATTCGCAGTTCAGGGCTTATTCTGCAGAAAATTCACAAGTAAGTGTTTGGTGCAGAAAGCAGCTTTTTCTGCATAGAAAAATGATGTTTTGTGAACAAGACAAAACCACATGAAAATTCTGCATAGAATAATTCCCACATTGCAAAGATGCTTCTCATCAAAGTTTCCTGACACTCAAGAAACTCATTTTCTACCATTTTTAAAAAATCATTTTCCCTATCCATAATGAGGAGGTGTCTCAAATTGAACAAGCCACTGAGGGTGCATCTACACTGCACTTTGGAAGTAATGCAGTTTGACAGCACTTTTAACTGCCATGGCTCCATCCTACAGAATCCTTGGATTTGTAGTTTTAAGAGGCTCCAGCAATCTTTGGTAGAGAGGGCTGAAGACTTTGTAAAACCACAAATCCCAGGATTCCATAGGATAGAGCTACAACACTTAAAGTGTTGTCAAACTGCAGCACAGTAGATGCACCCTGAGTCTCAAATTGTATATTCAGCTTCTACTTTGCAAATGGAAAATCTCAGATATTTGTAATATCCATGCTCAGTCTTTGCAGGTCAGGAACTCTCCTCCCCACCTCTGTATTTTAAAGTGCTTTTTCCATTTTTAACTTAACTTCCCTTCTACAAAAGTTATTAAGTTACCCCTTCTTTTAGATGTTACCTGCATAGCTTTTGGCCTGCCTCCCAGCCAACATATGAGCCGTTAATCTAGCAGCCAGCTTGAAGCACACTAAATTGGCCTCTAAGAGCCTCTCTAATCCAAATCAAGCAACTCACCCTTACATTTTCCAGGGCCAATTTATCTGCAACGCTGACGATCAGGCTGGGTTTTGTTCTCACCGGCTTGGGATTCCATAACAGCTAAGACTCATTTGGAAACCTTTCCTCTGACATAAATTTGCAAATTCCCATTGATTTGCATCTGGCCTCGCTGAACAGAACTATTTTCGATTGTAAGTATGGTGGAGAACTTTTAGTACACTGGGATCTCGTCGATGGGATCCCATGCCTCTTTTCAGAGCTAGGAAAAGTTAGTTTTTGCATTAACCCCCCACCAATCCATAAGCCACAATTGTTTAACCTAAATCCTGTTGGTTAGTCCTAACCTGTGTAGACCCATTGAAGCAGCTGTTGACTAACAATTCAACGTTGACTCAGTATGTCCACTCTAGTTGGATTTAACAATAGGATTTTTGACCTTGACCTTCTCAGAGCTAGGAAAAAAATAGTTTTTGGACTAACCCCCTTCCTAATCCATAAACCACAATAGTTTAACCCAAATCCTATTACTTTGCCCTAACCTGTGTAGACCCATTGAACCAACTGTTGACTGACAACTCAGCATTGACTCAATGTATCTATTGTAGTTGGAATTAACAATAGGATTTCATCCCTGAGATCCATGCTGTTATTGTCCAAACATTACTTTTGTACGCTCAACTTCCTTCTTTCTTCCCATCCTATTTCTTCTCTCTCTGGTCCTCCATGAACATCCTGATCAATCCTCCCTCTGCCCACTTTTCCTCACTGCAAAACCAGGACCTTTCCACAGACTTTGGCAGAAAAATGTTCTGTACAATGGGTAAACACTCTACATTTCTCCCTAATGCTCCATTGGACTGAAGCATTCTCCATTGTTCCCATTTTTCTTTCCAAATTTAGTGATGACTGAGCAGGGTAAGGCTGGCATCAATATTCAAACCACTACACCATGCTGGTTCTTGATAGTCTTTTTTTTTAAAAAAATTTAAAAGCTTGACTTCTTCAATCCACTGAACTGTAATGGGAAATATGGGTCCAAAACACACTGGAGAAATAATTCAGTTTGAGATCACTTTAAATGCACTGGTGATTGCTAGGAATTGTAGTTTATTGTAGTTTATTGTGGCACTACAGCTCTGACAGAGAAGGCTAAATGTCTCACAAAACTACAGTTCCCAGAACTGAGCCAGGGCAGTTAAAGTGGTCTCAGACTGGATTATTTCTGCAGTGTGTTTTGTACATCAATGGACAGCTTATGATCCACTTCTAGGCTGCAGGCTTTTTAATGCTGCTTTAACCCAGGACTTCAAAAAAGTGAAGCAGTTGAACAATATCTTGAAAGTCACCCATAATTTCCAATACTCCAAAAGCCAAATTGATTTCTCAGGAGATTCCATAAATTGGAAGTGCTTCCGAAAGCAACATATGTGTAGTTTGGATTGTACTATGGAATGTAGAACTTTTTATTATTGTGGTTATTCCTTTATAAATGTGAAAGGCCAGCAATTTTTTGGACAGTATGAAAACTTGGTACCTTTTTTCAGGTGCCAAATTGCAACCAATTATGTGTCTGGAACATTTAATGGGGAAGCTAATAAACCCTGCAGGGTGAAGGGATCCCCATTTCATATATGTTTAAAAATTAAAACCTTGAAGGGTTTTATATTGTGGAGAAGTGGTAAAGCTAAATTATGGATTGACTTTCTGCCATTACAAGAAGGACTATATGTTTTTTAAAAAAACTGCCTGGATTTCCAAACTTGGAACTAGATCTATAGTAAGAAAAAGGAGACAGGTTGAATGCTTTGACAAGAAAAGGAGCACATCCCAAAAGAAAGGTGGGGAGGAAATACTCAAATTTTGTTCCTAAACAATAGTCTGTCCTTTTCTCTGTCCATTCTGTATCCAGTTTAACATGGAGAACTTCTAAACTTAATTCCATAACTGGACCAAGCCCACTTTTGCTAGACCTCCACTTGGTTCCATTTGGGTGCCCTGTCAGCACTAAAAGTAGTGTCAAACTGGATTATTTCTGCAGTGCAGATGCAGTTTTTGTTCTGATCATATATATAATGCTGGGAAACCTGAAGGATTTCTTGCTGGGAGATGCTGGGAAACCTGAAGGCCATATGTGCATGTTTCTGCAGTATTTATTAGGTGCATTGTACTATCTGATGTTCTGCAAGGTTTTCAAATAATAAACCAAGCCATCACTTTTTGTGTTTGTGTTTGCGTGTGTCTTTTAAATCCTTGCTTTTTTGAATAGCATAGAGATGAAGATATGCATTATTTGCCTCAATCGCTGTTGGAAGCAAGAGCAACAAACATTCACATCCCTTGCAGAAACACATTGTTTTGTCAATGGTTTCAGCTGAAGCCAAACAAGTCCATTAAGCACCCCAATATCACTGCAGTGAGCAAGAGAGAAATATGTATTATTGCACCCTCAGAAATCCCCTTGGAACAACTATTGCCACTCTGAGGAATGCACTTATCTAGTTTACACTTTCCCTATGAAGAAAATGTCCCATATTTGTCTTCAAAAAGGCAGCAATACCTGCAGCAGAGAGACATTATTTCATTGTTATCAGAATTGTTTTGATAACAGATATAACCCAATATTTTCCCCTGGGGCTGCTGAAATTGGAAGGGAACATATGAAAAGAATGGGAAACTGCCTTCAAGGCCATCTTCTATACTTATTATTGCTTGTATGCAGTCATGCTCAATCTGGAAAGTAACTCGTTAAAACAACGAATTCCTTTTTGACAAGTAGTTGAATAACTTTTTGTAGTCTGTTAACTCTGTATAACAAGTTAAAATGACAAGTTGTTTGTAATTAAATTAATTTCAGTTATGCAGGGGCAGCTTGTTACATGCAAATTTTAGTTGTATAGGAGATGCCTTCACCCCCTTGGTGATGTTATTTTAAAAGCTGTAGTTAATTTAATAGTTATCAATCTGCCTTATGAGGAAAGATTTAGGGAGCTGGGTATATTCATCCCAGAGAAGAGACGGTTAAGAGGTGATATGATAGCCCTGTTTAAGTATTTGCAGGGGTGTCATATTGAGGATGGAGCAAGCTTGCTTTCTGCTGCTCCAGAGAATAGGACATGGAGTCCCAATGGGTCCAAGCTACAGGAAAAGAGATTTCACCTCAACATTATGAGGAACTTCTTGATGGTAAGAGCTGTTTGACAGTGGAAGACGCTCCCTTGGAGAGTGGTGGAGTCTTCTTCTTTGGAGGTCTTTAAACAGAGGCTGGATGGCCATCTGTCGGGGATGCTTTGATTTTGAGTTCCTGCATGGCAGAATGAGGTTGGACTGGATGGCCCTTGATCTCTTCCAACTCTATGATTCTATGATTCAATCAATCAATAGTTTCATTACAGTCAATGACCATGTTGAAAATGTCATAATTAAGAGGTAGATTCACTAAATGGTGGAAGAGAAATATCACATGGTCCAAGGGTTGACCCATGAGGTGCCTCACCTTACCACTTCATGTTTTGTTGTGAGACTTGAGGAATCCATGATGTGGAAGAAAGGAGACTGTGACTGCATCTGCACTGTGGAAATAATCCAGTTTGACACCACTTCAACTGCCATGGCTCAATGCCATGGAACTCTGAGAATTGTAGTTTGTTGTGGCACCAGAGTTCTCTGACAGAGAAGGCTAAATGTCTCACAGAACTACAACTCCCAGAATCCCATAGCATTGAACCATGGCAGTTAAAGTGATACCATACTGGATCATTTCTGCAATGAGAATGCAGCCATAGATGTAGCTAAACTTTATGAAATGAATCTATATTTCTATTTGTGTTTTTAGCATTCATTTTGTAATAGCTTACATTTTTCTTGAATGTTCTACATTTTAACAGTGTGAATCCTATATCAGGGTGACCAGGGATTATGGAATATGTAATCTCCAACAATAACCCTTTTCAGATTTTGGGTCTACTGTGTCCAAACATTTGAACAGGTTCCTTTTCTGACTGTACTTTCATAAACAAAGCAGCCATGGCAAATCTAATTTAGATCGGTCATCTGTGATGAATATTCGGCTTCAGCAGAAGTACCAGTTTTTGAGTTCAGATCCAACTTTTGTATAACTCCATCGAATCCTTGCCAGCATTTTTATAAAAAAAAGATTTTTATGCTTCTATGACTGTGTTTTTTAAGAACTAAGAAACTATATTAGGAACTACTGAAATGAAATAAGAATTAAATCTTCCATAGATGTGTTCCATATTAAAAATTATTTTAATGGCCAGACAAAGAAAATCAAGTTTGCCAAGTAGATCTGTATTGCAGGTGTTCAAATTAAAACATGTTAAGTAGAACAGCAACTTGATGACTGTAAGTTATTGTCCGAGGCAATTTACCCATCCTCCTTTTCTTCTAATAATATATGGGCCTTGACCTTGGAAATGGAAGGAATACAGCTGACAGAGTCATTCCTGTGTTAGCAATATACTATTCCCTACATCAGTAATACTGTTGGCAAGGAAGAGGAATTTAACTCTAAAATCAAGGCTGAATGCTTACATCAAGGAAATGGAGCATCAACTGACTCTCACAAGTTTACACAACCATTGGGCAACACCATCTCATTAATGGATTGTGAAATTGCACAAACAAAAGTATGAACAAATCCATACACACACAAAGACACATCTACATGTGCAAAGCTTAATGCACATCCATATATACAAATATGCAAAGTGCATTTGTATGCATAACGTCCCATGTGCACATGCAACTGTTCCACATTAGACAAAAATGTCCAACTGCTTCTATACATGAGTTTACATAGGTGACATTGGGTGAGTCACTTGGGGTAAGGTAATGGCAAAGCTCCTCTGAACAAATCTTGCTAAGAAAACCCCATGATAAATTCACCTTAGGTTCACCATAAGATAGAAGTGATTTGAAGGCACACAACACACACACGCACACAAGAAACCCACAGGATTTTGACCACTGTCTAGGATTGGCTGAGATAATCTGGGAGTTTTAGTCCAACAAAATAATGTTTCCAACCCTTCAGGATACTGAGGAAGAGGAGAGTGAGGGAGAACAAAGTATCTTTATCCATAGTTGGTGTTGACTGTTCCACTGTTGCTTTGGACCCTACTTACCATTCTCATGTGGCCTCTTAAAAAGTTTTCCTCTGAAGTAATGTGACTCTCAGTGAAAAGAGGAAAGGTCCCTCTCTGTTTTAGAGGGTGCCTGCTGTTGACTTGTGTTGGGTTGTGCTCTGTTCAGAACTTATTTATGTTGTGGAACTGGTAGCACAACTTTGGAGAAGAGCCATGGGAAGAACCTTCAGCCAGATGGATTCAGGTATTCATAGGCAGGAAGTCAGTCTGAAGAATATGCAGCTCAAAAAGAACCTGAAGTGGGTTGATGAAAAGTGAGGTGTCAGGACCAGGGACAGATCATAGGAGAGATGGGTGCATTAAAGGCAGGAAGCAGCAAGCAAGTAAGGTTTCTCCAGCTCCAGTCAAGCACATACTGCAAATCTTCCTGAAATGAGTTCTTCATGACCCCTAGATCCTCCTATGGTCTCCTCAGGTTCTTCTTTTGATGAGGAACTTCCCAAACTCACATCTGGATTGTGGGCCATTCTTTCTCAGTTGGTTCTTTTCTGTTGTCTTTGTTTTCAAATCATGATCAAAACTACCATATGATTCATTTGGCTCTGTGTGTGTGTGTCTGTAAGAGTGCAGATATGAACAGAATTGTCTCTCTCTCTCTCTCTCTCTTTCAAACATTCAAACTTCTTTCTTATAGCATTGCGGAGTCGATCGGGACGATCTATTATCAATGGGAACTGGGCAATTGATCGACCTGGAAGATACGAGGGAGGAGGAACAATGTTCACCTACAAACGCCCCAATGAAATCTCAAGCACTGCTGGAGAGTCATTTTTAGCTGATGGTCCAACGAATGAAATCTTGGATGTCTACGTAAGCTGAAAGTATTTGGCATAAGAATGTTTTTCCTCTTAACCAATAATCTATTATTTTTCACATTTTTAAAAAAACCAAAAGGTAAATATAGGTTGGTGAATAAATTACATCAATTAAATTGGGGAGAAAGAAGAGAAGGGGGGCATGCTGGTCTTTTCTAGTTCAAGTAGGAAAAATCTCATAACTTCGTCATCTTTTCAATGGGGTTTCTTGACCCTTTCTTTTCAAAGATGAGAAAACTGGTGAATATTCTTTACCTCCCTATATGAGTGGGCTGCTAGTGGTGGAATTTCCTTCTAGTTCCAAATTTAAATTTGAGCTATAAAGATTTCTGAGAACTGATATTGAGATTGTTATTTGGAAATCTCTAGAAGTGGAGATATGCTATACAAGCTTTGTGTTTGATGACAGCATTGTGCAACTGAACTAAGACACCAAATGTGCAGCTAAATGCACAATGAAATGCCCTTCCATGTGGAGTGAATAATGAGCCTCCACGAACATCACACATCTACATATGTAATTATACTATTTGTGCAAGTCTACTCCCACATCCTTGGATTAAATGGGAACATTCCACATTGGACAAAAGTGTGTCAAACCTTTCCTAGGGTTTGTGCATGTATAAGACACCAACAAACATCTGTCCATGATGGCTTAGAAGTTCTCAAGTCTCATATAAATCTGGATGTAGAGGTCTCTGTGATATACCTTTCACCCATTTGTTTGCTGTGGAAAAGATTACTGCTTTCCCATATTTCCCTTTGGCTCTTTTCTGTCTTAGATGATTCATCAGCAGCCTAATCCAGGTATACATTATGAATACATCATTCCGGGCCCCAATGTCATTAGCCCTCAGGTGCCTCTTCATAGACGTCCAGGTAAGACAAACTTTCTATATCAAAGCATTGCCTTTGTTGTTGTTGTGTGCCTTCAAGTCATTTTTGACTTATAGCGACCCAAAGACAAACATATCATGGGGTGGCTGTGGCTTTAGCATCCCTTGTATGGCACCCAAAGAGAAGACAGTGGCACATGACATCTGGCTATATTTTGAAGGCCACAAAGCAGTAGCCAGCTGCAATGCACTGTTGCCTTTTGTTTAAGCAGCATGCTAGGAATGTTAAAGCTTCCACTGCTGTCACCTTTCCTTCCTCCTTCTGGAACAGGAAGTCTGTGGGGGAAACAGTACTGTTTCCTTCTTCTCCTGTGTGTGTTTTGGGATGGAGAGGGGGAGAACTTGCAAGGAGCTTCATGGAGTGATGGTGGTGGTGGTAGCTGTCTTCTTGCTCATGCTCAAAATGGAAGACATTTTGGAATTCCTCCTGGACAGAAGGTTGAAACGTGGGACATGTCCTGGAAAAGGAGGAGTCTGGTCACCCTGCTGCTGGGAGGCAGCAGTGGCCTCCCTGCCCCCTCTGCCTTGCTTGCCTGTCCCCCCTCCTGGCCATCTGCCACCTGGCCAGATCTTTCAAGGGCTACTGGGAAGCAGCAATGATAGATTCCCCCTCCTCTTCTCACTTGCCTCACTTGCTCTCTCACTTCCCTAGCCACTCCTCCAGGGTGACCAAGGGTCATCCAGACAAGTGAGGCAATGGGAGGGGATGGAAGGGGGGCACTCATCCCTCCTCCTCCTCCACTGCCCAGATTCCTCTTTAGGAGAGACCCTGGCAGTGGAAGAGCCTAAAGGGTGAGTGTTTGCCCCTCTTCCTCCTCCTCCTCCTCCTCCTCCTCCTCCTCCTCCTCCTCCTCATCCGCTGCCCAGCTTCCTCCTTAGGGAGAGAGTCAGACAGTGGAGAAAGGGTCAGTTCTGGGTGCAGCAGCATCCAGCATGCACATATCCCCTAGAGTGGGAAGAGGGCCTGACTGTGTGTCACCAGGTGTGGTCTGTACTCCCTGCACCTCACAATAGCACCACTAAAGGGAGCTAGTGGGGGAGACTTACCTGCTCTCCCCTTTTCTCTGTGTCCCCCTGTTCATACATGCCCAGTAAAGGATTTTGGAGACAGCTGCTTTCTACCTTGCCTGTAGTAAGCAGTCACATATGGCTATGGTCGAATCTGCTGGAGAAGACTCCCACTCTTAGTAATAGCAATAGCAATAGCATTTACATTTCTATAGCTTTCATAGTGAACTTGGCACTTTCTAAGTGGTTTACAAACTGTAAGCAATTGCCTCCAACATGCTGGGTGCTCCCTTTACTGACCTACGAAAGGATGGAAGGCTGATTCAGCCTTGGAGCCCTGGGATTGAACTCACAACCTTGTGGCTGCAAGTTCAATCCCAGACCTCCAAGGTTCACTCAGCCTTCCATCCTTTCATAGGTTGGTAAAAACAGTACCTTCTTTCCCAGCTCATGCTTTCTTTATGACACATTTTACTGCAGATACACTGCTGCAACCTGAAACCAAAAGTATTTTTCTCCAGCTCTCCTTCATCATCTTCCCAATACCAATGCAGCTTAAAACACACGCACAGCCCTTCCAGCTTGGACAGAAAGCAAGCAGGAAAGCTGAGGCCAGGAGATGTCGAAAGGTGATTCATTGTCAAAGGGTTTATTGGCTGAAGTATGCCCCTAGGTCCATTACAGGTATTACCTCTCACTCCTGAAATGAACATCTGAACTTGCATAAATGTCCCAAGCCACTGGGGAGGATTTTGCTATGCCTCTTTTCAATTGGTTCATAGTTGAGAGAGAAAACACTTATTCTTTTAGTTTGTGATTGTCTCCGTTCCCACAGGGGAGCCATTCAATGGCCAGCTGGATGTGACGGAGAATGTGAATTATGAGGAAGAGACTTTGCACAGAGAGACAGGGACTCACATGGGTCAGCCTGTGGGGAACTTCCCAGTTATCCAGCCTAGAAGATTTCCTTCCCATCTGCCAGACAACCAGGTGCCTGCCGGACAGCCACCTCAACGCAGCCGGGAATACAACTGGAAGCAGATTGGAACGACTGAATGCACTGCCACGTGTGGGAAAGGTAGGTGATTTTGCAGTGCTTGTGCAGTTGACACATATATGTGACCCTGGAGAATCCCAGCATGCCAGAAGCAAAAACATGTAGCAGGGGAGAAGAATTCAGTAACTATGTTGTTGTAGTCTCCAACCGAGAGAAAAACAAACAGAACCAAAATCTGTTGGGAGCCAGGCCTATAAAGAGTGATAAAGCATAGGGTACCCATCCATTAAAAGCAAAGAGAACATTTATTCATGAAAAAGAGGAAATGTCATTTGCAGCAGTAATGGAGAGAAACATGTAATAAGCTTTCCCAGTGGCCATCTTTAGAGGAAAGGATTGTAGTTCAACGGTATGCATTAGGGTTGTAAATCTTGGTTAATTCCATTCTGGTAGGCATGAATGAAGAACTTAATTTGTTTTTTCCCTGCTGCAAGGAAGTCCTCAAAAATTGCAGAGCTTTTGGAAACCATTCACAGTTAAGGAGTTACTCTGGGCAAAAGAAACTTTTCAAAGTAGAAGCCAGAATTCTGTGCTACTTATGTAGTTATCTGTGTATGTAAGTGTGCTTGTGCTACTTATGCAAGTATCTGTAGCCCAAAACATGCTGCAGAAATAATCCAGTTTGAGACCACTTTAACTGCCCTGGCTCAATGCTAGGGAATTCTTGGAACAGTAGTTTTGTGGACATTTTGCCTTTCTATCTGCTTTGTGAGGATAGAAAAGAATTTCTGCAGGAAACCCCTCAAAATGTGAAAAAAAATCTCGCAGCAGTGGCATTGGGGAGTGTACCATGGTATCAAGATACCATTTTGTGTTGTGAATGAAAAAAAATATGAGAATTTTAGTACATCTTTATGAACTAAGGTTGAAAAAAAAAAGCAAACAAGAGTTTCAATGTGATTTACAGTGTGGATCTTTTAGACTAGTCCTCTCTGTGAGATACATAATATACCTCTTCCTACTAAGACCTTCAAAATTATTCAACAGTTGTTTTTGCAGACTGCAGCTCCCAAAATCCTGCAGCCAACCTGGTGATTCTGGAAGATGTGATCTTAAAATTTTTTTTTCAAGGTTTCTCTCCCCTGCCCCCCCTCCCATTTTACTAAGAAATTGTGTGGTGTTCTTCATGGTGTCCACCAACTCACAGTACATGATGTGGTTTAGTGGGGGTAAATGGCATCCACTGCATGAAAATATGGCCAATTTAGAGACCAAGCTCACAAAATATCCACTCAGACTTGAGCCAAAACTTTTCTTCTGAGACTCTCTAGCTTAATCCTAGGTCATTCTGAACACAGTGATTTATAGAAACTTATTTTTGAAAACAGTTTTCTTCGCTTTACATTTGGGACAGGGAGGGGAAAAAATCTCCAAGCTATTAATATTGGCCAAGCTACCTTCCCTTTGCTCTGCATTTGTGTTGGCAAAAAGTCTGATTCTTCAACGGAGGCATCACAACTAGGAAAACTCACCCCAGCTGGTAAGGGCAGTGCTAATGCCCCCACCCATCTTGTCTTGCCAAATGCAACATGCCTCAGCCATTTATAACCTCTGGAAACAATAAAGGTAGCCAAGAATTCTTCAAAGGCTCCAGTGGGGGCTGAACGTTTAGTAAAAACCCACCTTCTCCATCCCAAACTGCCAGGCTGCAGCTTTTATCCACAACCCCTAATGCTCAGTCCGGATTATAAATAGGAATGTAGGCAGCTACAAAAATGCAGTTTGGAAAGAACCAGAATGTTCATTGCTTCAATGCAGGGAGGGCACTTTGAGAAAGAGAACTAACTAACAACCGCCAAACTCAGCTGCTTGCCAAAAAAGTGACATATTTCCTTAAAAAAAACAACAAACCTACAAGGAGAATTAAAAATGACTTGAAAAATCCAAGGTTTATAATTTAGTTTTTGTGATTCTGAATTGCATTTGGGAGAAAGACGGGGTAGGAGTGCAATAAATAAATACATATGAAATAGTCTAGGAATTCTTAGGAGGTCTTTCTCTATTCCACCACCATCACCACCCCATGCAAAATCCTGCCACTTCATTGGAAACTGAGTTCTACCCTCTAAACATTGAAGATCATACTGGGATGTTAATGCCATAGTAGTTGCTTGAAGCCTAAATCATATTGGTTAGTCCCAGGTAGAGTTGATCCATTGAATCAATTGCTGAATAGTGATTCAACATGTAGGTAAATCTCATTGACTGATTTAAGTATGGAAAGAATACTTGGAAATATTCCCAAAATGTTTGAAAAACATGTACCCCATTGAGAAGAATCCTGGACAGGTGAGAATCTTCACCATTCGACTTACTCTGCACAATATTCTAACATAGTACTTTTGCACAGAAAACAACATTTTTGTGTTTATTTTGTTGTTGTGTGCCTTCAACTTGTTTCCAATTTATGGGTGACCCTAAGCTGTTTTCTTGGCAAGTTTCTTCAGTGAGATTGCCATTTCCATCCTCTGAGGCTGAGAGAGTGTGGCTTGCCTAAGGTCACCCACTGGGTTTCATGGCTGAGCGGGGAATTGAACTATGGTCTCCCAGTGCCCTAGTCCAATTTGTGCCAGAAAATAACATTTCTACATGTTCATCATCTTTTCTGCCTAGAAAAAGCTGTCTCCTGTCCAGAAAAAGTTGTTGTCAATGCAAATCAGCCATGTGCATATTTGGCAAGGAATGGCTCACTTTTGCAGCATTTTCTGTACAGGAAACAGCCTTTTTCTGTGCAGAAAATAATCTTTCTGTGTAGAAATATTTTGCAAATAATATTTTGCAAAATATTCAGTTATTTTGCAAAATATTGAGTGCACATTCTCTACAGAAGAAATCCCAAACTGAGAATGGGCTTTGAAACCTGCATGAGTTTCAAAGTTCATCTTACAAAAGGATGGAAATTGATACAATTACTGGGGTTTTTCTCCTTTGAGATGAAAATTTGTGAGAACATATATCCCTAGTCTGATTCTCCTGGGAATAACAACACACAGTGACACTAGATTCATGTGATCCCCAATGGCCGTCTGAAGCATCACAAGTCTGCAGAGACATATATCAGTCACAAAAGTTCCTGACTGTAAATTTTGCCTCTTAGCTTGAGTGCATTGCAAACAAATGGGTACCATAACACTTCAGATTCTTTCCTGCCTCAGGAGAACTGTGGGATTATTATCAAAATATACTTCAGAGTTGGTGCGACTCCAACCATGTGTCATATTTTGATTGGGAAGATTATCCAACTTGATCCAAGTTCCAGCCCTGGAGAAATTGGCAAGGAAGAGAGCCCTCTCTGGTTTAAATTCAGAAAACAGGGGGATTTATCCCAGGGCTTGTGGAGGGAAATTACAAAACTCCCTGCTGAGCTTTGTGAAAAGAGGATCACTTCTCTGACATGATATAGTGATACAGTTGAGTCCTGAAGGCTGGGGAATGTTTTCCACCACAGGGGAAGCAAATCATCTTTTGACCCTGGGATTCAGTTCAGATGGATTTGTCGGAGCCATAGGCCATCACAAAATGTGCACCTAGATACAAATAGAGGGGGAGGGAGAAGAGAGAGAAGGAAGCTTTCTAACTCAGACTGCATCTGCACTGCAGAAATAATCCAGTTTGACACCACTTTAACTGCCATGGCTCAATGTTATGGAATTCTGGGATTTGCAGTGTAATATGGCACCAGAATTCATTTGTCTTTAGAACCAGTGAAGTGTAGCGGTTTGAGCATTAGACTTGGATTCTGGAGACCAGGATTTGAATCCCAGCTCAGCCATTTAAATCCACTGGGTGATCTTGGGTAAGTCACACTCTCTCAGCCTCAGAGGATTGCAATGATGAACCCCTTCTGAAGAAACCTGCCAAGAAAACCCCATGATAGGTTCTCCTTAGGGTTGCCATAAATTGGGAACGACTTGAAGGCACACAACAACAATGGTATTCACAGAACTCTCCCCCAGCCCCACATTTCAGTCTTCTATCTGCTTTCTTTATAGTTCATTTTTCACACCCATTCACAGCAAATGGAAAGATGATTTCGTACAATTTTGACTTTGCTACTTAATTATATATCTGGATCTCGCCTTGCAGGAATGATCCAATGTGATGAACCATTGGAACAGATTTTTACAGCCCTATCTTTCAATATGTGTTTAATGTTTTTACAGCAATTAAATGTAATGTGTCAGCTGTTATGCACAGTGCTTCATAAAACATTTAGTTTGAGAAATAACATTTTAGATGGCCCGCTGGTATTTCAACTTATGTAGTTCCAGCAGGCATCATGTCCATTGATGGCTCTGTTGCGGTCCATCAGTGATTAAATGTGTCTGCTGTTAAATGATTTTTCTGATGACTTTGAATTTTAAATATATGTATTTGTTTTTTTGTGATCACTCCAGGCTCACAGTATCCCATCTTCCACTGTGTCAACAGAAACACACATGAGGAGGTCTCTGAAAGCTACTGTGACACTAGTACCAAGCCCAGTCCAGAAGAAGAACCCTGCAATATCTTCCCTTGCCCAGCCTTGTAAGATAATGGTGTCCAAAATATGTTGTTGTTATTGTTGTTATATTATTATTACTTCATTGATCTCCTGCTGTCACCTGTCAACCTAACTGCCATGGCTCCATCCTATGGAATCCTGGGATTTGTAGTTTGGGGAGGCATGAGAAGAGTTTTCCATTTGAGAATGTTAAATTGCTCACCCTAAACTGCCAATCCTACACTTCCATAAGATGGAAGCAGGCCTGTTAAAGTGGAATCGTAGCACTATAACCGGGGAGTGAAAATGTTTCCCAGGTTCTATTTATGCCATATGGAGGGAAGGGGGGCAGAAATTGGATGATAAATCTCATGGTTTTCTTCTCCTTCCCATCCTGCATGGTCTCTTAGCTGGGATATTGGTGAGTGGTCAGAATGCAGTAAGTCCTGTGGCCTTGGAATGCAGCACCGCCAAGTCCTGTGTTGGCAGATCTACGCCAACCGCACCCTTACAGTCCAGCCCCACCGCTGTCACCACCTGGAGAAACCAGAGACAACAAGTACGTGCCAGCTGAAGATCTGCAGCGAATGGCAAATTCGGACAGAGTGGACATCGGTAAACAAGAATGAGTTGTAGCAACAATGGCGACAAAAATACCCAAAAGGTTTAAGGGTTTTTTCTGGGGCTATGATTGTGGCTTCTCTGGAAGGTTGCCACTGCAACAGACCTGACTCTGCGGCATGGCATGCTGTCCATTATTTGTGCTTCCTGAATGAGGGAGGTGCTTCTAGTTGCAGAAGGATGGATTCATGTAGGGAAGCACCCATTCATTCACAGAAGGACCCTATCTCCAAGGTAGGGCAGGATCCTATAGATAGTCCCAACTAAAGTAGACCTGTCAAACCATTGGGATCTATGTAGGTATTGACTCACCATTCAATGGTCAATTCAATGGGTCTATTCTACTTGGGACTACCTATAGGGGAGATGGGAATCATGTAGGACACCAAATGTTGTTGAACTGTGATTCCCAGCATTCATCACCATTGTTTATATTGATTGGGTCTTCTGTGAGCTGCATTCCAAGGACATCTGGAGAGTCACATGATTTCGATCCTTAACCAATACGATTCAAGCCTCTGTGTCTAAAATACCCTAGGAAAACACGGGATATCCTTTGGGCTAGAATCATCAAATCATGGAATTGCCAGGTAGATGTTTAAAATGTAAGCCATCTGGTTCAGCCACCATGACTGCAAGTCACTCATTCTGAGGTCAGAACAAGGCACCCAACAGCCTGACATTGGAATGGAGGGCCTTTACAACTTCTCACTTCCCCCACATAGCAAAGAACAAGTGACCACCATATATTGTTCATGGTCAACCCAAAGGTCTTCTTTTTTTCTTCTCTTAGTGTTCAGTGCCATGTGGAGTAGGTCAGCGGACTCGAGATGTAAAGTGTGTCAGCAACCTTGGAGATGTTGTCGATGATGAGGAGTGTAACATGAAGCTACGTCCAAATGATATTGAGAATTGTGACATGGGGCCCTGTGCCAAGAGTTGGTTTCTTACTGAATGGAGTGACCGGGTAAGCCTTATCATTCCTATGGTCTAATTCTAGAAGAATGACCATACCTCAGTTCCGATAGACTGACTTGCATTCTGAAGGTACCAGGTGAAGTTCCTGGAATGTTAAGTTAAAATAAGGATTGGGAAAAGTGTGACCCTGGTGTGACACGTGGTCCCCAGGCTGTTTTTTTAAATAATATTTATTTATTTATTTATTCATATCCCGCCCTTCTGCAATGCCTTTGATTCCTCCACACTCCCTGGAACAACAACATGTCCTCCTCCTCCTCCTCCTCTCTTCTTTTAAAACATTTATATCCCATGATGTAGCTGAGGATCTCAGCAGAGCACACAATAACATCAGCTTAAACAGTTGTTAAAATTTGAAGCAATATAAACAATATAAAAGACTCAAAGCATATTAAGATATTTAACACTTAAAAGAAGACAGCTTAAAAATGTGGAAGGTCACCTGTGGAAGCAGATGGGCATTTTTGGCCAGAATGAAATGTCCATATTTATTTCAAGGTCATGGAAATGCAGTTGTACTTGGGCTTCCATTGTGCATGCAAATGCCCCTTCATGTGCATGTGGGTGTACAATATTGCCCACCCATCCATGCATTGCATAGCAGAATGTGTAACTCCATATGTGATGATCTGCATTATACAGCCCAGTGTAGGATCTTCGCCATTATCATCTGGATTGCATAGGTGGGTCTCATGGGAGATGAAAGTTGAGATGATATTCAGAGTCTTCCAACTCTAGTTTTTATGCTTCTTGCATCCTGCCTGCTAGTGGTTGTGCTTTGCCAGAATCGCCTCGCTCCTCAAAGCTTGTTTGTCAAGGCACAGGCTCAAAGGATCTAGTTGTAACAGCCTCCCTTTTCTAATTTATAATCGCAAAGTATTTTTTCTGTTTATTTATTTTCTTTTACAGAGGGATGAATGTCTCTTTAGAAATTTATGGGAGTGATCTTTCACGGGTCTGGGAGAAAAAGAAATATCCCCTAAGACATGAAGTATAAATAAACTCACTAAAATATTCTGGATTAGATCCAATACTGGTGTAAATCCACCCACTTGAATATCCAGATTAGCTGCCGGTTCTATTTTCTTTCTTTCTTTCCCTTTCCAAATGTACTGTTTGTTCCCTCCACAATTTTTTTTAATGACTTCATTTTTGTTTTAGCACTGGAAAATGGCATTTTTGTTATATTCCCAAAAGATAGGTAGTGAATTCTGAATAGTTCTTTCTTGGAAATGCCATTGCATTTTGCAGCACTTAGTCCACAGCTTGTGTGTATGTGTGTGTATTTGTGTTTGTATGTGTGGGAAGGTAGGATGAGTGAGTAAACTCAACAAGATTTAATGTCTGGAAACAACAGTGAGACAACAGAGAGCCTGCACTGAGGAAAAACAACAGAGAAGGGAACACTAGGCATATTGCTATTTCTTCATATTAACATTTCCCAAACATACACTGCTTTGCTGGGTGCAATTTGCAAGCAGTTTATTGTTTATTTGATGCTTGGATTTTAAGAGGGCTTAAAAAAAATAATTCCCAGGCCTTCGTCAAAGAGAGAATAGAGATGTAGTCCTTTACTGTTTCCTCTTGAAGTAAGCAATGAGTAACTTTAGCATTTTTCTTTCCTCTGCGAAAAAGTCTTCAAAAATCACACCATTTTCGAAACCCGTTCACTATTTGGGACTTACTTAGTACAAAATTCACACATGGTTGTTTTGAACAGGAAACAGCATTTTCTGCAGGGATCATGGGAATTGTTTTTCTGAGACACTGAGCCTTCTCTGCCCGAGAGTTCTGGTGCCACAATAAACTACAGTTCCCATGATTCCCTAGCACTGAGCCAGGGCAGTTAAAGTGGACTCAATCTGCATTATTTCTGGCAGTCTGCAAAGGCCCTAAGTTAAAGTGCTCAGCAAGAGAAACTCTGCTTAGGGCCACATTTTGCACTGCAGAAATAATGCAGTTTGACACCACTTTGATAGCCATGGCTCAATATAGCAATAGCAAGTAAATTTCTATACTGCTTATCAGTGAACTAGTACTCCCAAAGCAGTTTACAATATGTAGGCCAATTGCCCCTAACAAGCTGGGTACTCATTTGACCAACCTACAAAAGGATGGAAGGCTGAGTGGACCTTGGAACCTTGCTTGGGATCGAACTCACAACTTTGGGGCTGCAGTACTGGCATTTAACCACTTTACCAGCAGGGCTCCTTCAATGCCATGAATACTGGGATTTGTAGGTTTTTTTGAGATATTTCACATTCTCTGCTAGAGAGCTCTGGTGTTACAACAAACTACAAATTGCATGAGTCCATAGGATGGATCCAGGACAGTTAAAGTTGTATCAAGTGGCATTATTTCTATACTGTAGATGCATCCTGGGACTACAGCTCCCACAATCCCTTGCCATTGGCTATGCTGGGTAGATTTGATGGGAATTGTAGACCCAAATGTAGGGAGGGTCAAAGCTCCCCATCCCGGCTTTATCACCTCCCTCCATCATGTTTAACCCTCCTCCACCATCATAAGGTAAATAATATTCAGCACAGTGCCATCCATTCATCTCCCAGGAATGTTCCATAATATTTTTTCTGCCGCACTTGCGTTGCTGCTAATGAAATTATACACACGCACCTAGAGTTGCAAAATGCCAGATCTGGCACATGTCTCAGACAAATGCTTTTTTGTGGCTTTCGCTCCATGTGAAATATAATATAAATGCTTGTAACTGTTTAAATTCAATTATGCACACTGCTTTCAGCAGCCAGCACATGTGGGTTTTTTGTTGCTTTTAATAATTCTCCCACTCTAAAAATCAAATACAACCCCTCCCCTAACTCCTCTTCTTTAGAAGGGGCACAAGAAAGTTAGAGACAAAGCAGGGACAGAGAAGTGGCCCACTCAATATTATCAGATTCCAGCTCCCATCATCCTAACTTTGGCTAGGGCTGATGGGAGCTGCAGCCCAACAACGGCTGGAAGGCCACATCTCACCCACCCCTTAAATAAAAAAAGTATAGAAACAAATGTATCTGTTGTGCCAAATATAACTGTTCCTGCTTTTGTGTGTGCTTGTTTCTTTGAAAGAACAGCCAGTTGCATGAAGCCTTGTGAAGCACGGAGTGGGGAAAACATATTTTTTAAAGGCGTCTTTCTCTCAGATCAGTTTAGGGACACTTTCTCTGACTGTGCACAGCCAGATCAATGTGGAAACTGGCCCAATTCTTTTTTCACATCCAACACATCTTTATCAAGCCTTGTTCTTTTTTGGGAAGGCTTACAATCCCATACACACACACACACACACACACACACACACACCGTGGGTCTAATACATATTTGTGGGTGATGGCACACAGAGCTTATTCTGAGCCAGACTCATGTCTCTTCTCTTCAAGTTGCAAGGACTATGAAGCGTTATTAGGAAAGCTGAGCCAAAAATCCCTAGGACTTTTCTGTTTCGCATCCCTGCTCCAAGAAAAACACAACTGCTTTCCAGAATCTTCTCAGACATTTTTATTTGAGGCAACCATCATTCCCAGCCTTTATGCCCTGTAATGCACTAGAGCAACATGAGATCCAAGGGACTGTGGAGGATACAAAATGGTGGCCAAGTCCCTGCTTCCATTTACAGCACCAGGAAACAACCTCCAGCACTTCCTTAGAAAATAAATAAATAAATAAAAGAATCAGGACTATTTCCATTGCAAATGATGGATTTCACCTTTAGGAAGCTGTCAGAAGCTTTCTCCTCCCCTTAGACCATAGAGTTGCACCAGAGAACCTCCAGATGCCTAGAAAGACCATCTCTCTAGGCATCTGGATGTCCTCCAATGAGACTTTATGGTCCACGATTTTAGCTCCCCACAGTAAACGTCTCCCCTGTGGATATGGGGATTGGGCTATATACAAATGTTCCTTAACCTTGACGCACCAAGATTTATTAAAAACCTTGCATTGAGTAAGTTGTAGGGCACTTTCTCATTTGATTGAGAATTCCACTGTTATCGGTGGTGACTGGTGAGTCTGGCAGTGGGGCTGTGAATCCATTCCAAGTTTCAAGCCAGGCTTTTACACAGCTGTCCATGGTGCTGATCTATCTCACTCCAAGAGGTTCAGCACCTTGGACAGCTTCTTCAAAGTTGTCCAAAAAAATTCATTGCCACAATGGTAGGAGCCAATAACCATGACTGCAGTGTATAGAGATTAGGGTTGGGGGTCAAGAGTTAAGGTTAAATTTAAAGGTACTCTTAACCCCAGTGACATTTCCCTTCCCCTCCAAGTAAAGAAAAACTACTGATAATTTGAGAATGTCACTTCTGCTTCTCCACAGACATATACAGCATCCTTCCTCATTTGTGTCTTTCACTTTTGCGGATTTGATTATTCCTGGATTTGATTAATATGTTCTATCTAGGAATTTCTAGGTCCTCCAACATGACTCTGTGGTCTGCTTTGACCAGAGGTTGTGTTGAAGGACCTAGAGTTTCCTCGAGAGAATACTTCTCTAGGCATTTGTAGGTCCTTCTGGCAGATGTTGACCATAGAGTTGCTCTGGAGGACCTAGACATTCCTAGAGCAGCGTTATCTCAGGTTAAAAAAAATAGTGGCTTTTTATTTGTGTTTTTCCCACTTTCATGGGGGTCCTGCACCCATAACCTCAGCAAATGTGGAGGGCCCACTGTATATGTTTGTCTGGCCTGTCTTTTGTCTGTAATAAAATATCGAAGTGTACATGGCAAGTGATAGAAACATGATGTTTTACATTAGTATTATCTGGGAGTGACATAAGTCTAAGTAAATTTTTTCTGATGTTGCACAAGGATACATCCTGTATCTCCTGTTGCAATAGTTTTACCCAGCTGCACAAAGGTAGTTGGCTACAAGGATGGCATGGGATGGTTGGCCACTTTGGCTCTTCCAAAAGTCCATTGCATATATGCAGAAGATGCCCTTCCAGCTTTGGGTAGGATCTTAATTGTTGTTTATAACTGCATTCAGATAAGAATGCTGTAGAATGCATACTTTGTTGGTCTAGTGCTGTATGGTTTCTACAGCAAAACCTGGTCAGCAATGTAAAGAATACTCACCAGTTTCTTTGTTCTTCATGAGACAGGGGGCCTGACATGTCAGGGCACCCTGTCATGAAACTGACAACTGCTGCAAGATTTTTCGCCACCAACTCCAAAGGAAAGCAACAGACACTTTTTCTCCATCAACGTCTGTGTTATTTACACAAGAAACTATAAAATGATTCCTTCTCCCCTTTTGTTAAGCACCTACATCTTAAAAATACATACAAAACAACAGCAAGTGAAATTTGCGCAAAAGTAATCTCATGAATACCCAAATGTGAATACTCAAATGTAAATACTTGTGAATATTCAAATGCTTGTGAATATTTGTGAATATTCAAATTTAAATATTTCTGAATACTCATGTTCCAGTTCTCAAATGGAAATACTTTTGAATATTCCTATTCCAATACTCAAATGTAAATACTTATGAATATTCAAAACTTAGTTCTGAAATGCAAATACATGTGAATACTCACCAAATACGTGTAAATAGTATTCAATACTGAAATATGAGTGCTTAAGTGGAAATACTTGTTAATACTCCATTTCTGTTACTTAAAGTGTAAATACTAATGAATACACAAATCTGAATACTCACATTGCACTACTCAAATGCAAACAATTGTGAGAAAATGCAAATATTCAAATGCAAACGAGAATACATTTCTATTCTATGGAAATAGAAAATGTACAAGTACAAGTAAACTCTAACCAAATTGATTGGGGAGGAGAATTTTTTTTCATCATCATGGATAAAAAAACAAGATAAGTGAAGATTTGAATTGTTAGTCATGGTTCAAGAGGGTTAATTCTCTCTCTCTCTCTCTCTCTCTCTCACACACACACACACACACTAGCAAGTACATTTCTATACCACTTATCAATGGACTAGCACTCTCTAAGCAGTTTACAGTGTGTAAGCCAATTGCCCCCCACAAGCTGGGTACTCATTTTACCAACCTATGAAAGGATGGAAGGCTGAGTGGACCTTGGAGTCCTGCCTGGGATCGAACTCACAACTTTGTGGCTGCAGTACTGGCATTCAACCACTGCACCACCAGTACCCCAGAACAAAGAATAGCTGCAGAACAAAGAATTCCCTGACTATACAATCTGCATTTTTTTCTCCTTTTGTGCCACATATTACTGCCTTCCTCCAATGCAGCAACAGGGCTAATGGATGTTTTGCTCTCTTGCCATAACAGTGTTCAGCAGAATGCGGTGCAGGAGTCCGAACACGTTCTGTCGTCTGCATGACCAACCACATCAGCAGTTTACCATTAGAGGGCTGTGGACACAACAGACCACCGGAAACAACCCCATGTGACAATGGTCCCTGTTTGGGGAAAGTGGAATGGTTTGCTGCAAGCTGGAGCCAGGTAAATTTTATCTTGAGAATGTTTGGGGAGGAGCTGGGGAAAATTAATTTCTGAGAAGTACCTTTGGTTTCAACAAATCAGAAAATTACATTGTTGTTAACCATCATCGAATCAGCCTCAATTCATGGCAATCTCATGAATGAGATGTCTCCAAGACCACTTATCCTCAATGGCTCTGCTCAGGTCTTGCAGACTCAGGGCCATGGCCGTCTGGATTGAGTCTTTCCATCTGGTTGTGCGGTCTTCCTCTCTTCCTACTGCACTCCACCTTTCCTAGCATTATTGTCTTTCCTAGTAAGTCATATCATCTCATGATGTGTCTGAAGTATGGCAGCCTCAATATAGCCATCTTGGCTTCCGGGGAGAATTCAGACTTAATCTGTTCAAAGACCCATTTGTTTGTCTTCTTGGCCATCCATGGTATCCTCGGCACTCTTCTCCAGCACCACATCTCCAATGAGTTGATTTTCTTCCTATCTGCTTTCTCACTGTCCAGCTCTCACATCCATACAGGGTGATGGGAAATACAATGGCTTGGACAATTATGTACTTTGGGCTAAAATCCTATGAATACTTTCCACTGATCTGCGGGTAAGACCTGTTGTACAATAAGAGACACTTCCTTGGAAGGTGATGGACTCTTTTGTATTATACGTTTTTAGACCAAGGTTGGATGGTTGGTGGTCAAAAATACATTAGCTGCACTGGCCCTTGGTGTACCTTCTGACTTTATGATTCTGTGAGTTCTGTTGAAATCCATGGGATATCTGAATAGCTATACATACAATTCTACTGTCCATCACTCCCACTGAAATCAAGGGGACTTAACATGTCTGTTGACTGAATGTGGAGCAAATCCTTTTGTATATGGCTGCATCCACACTGCAGAAATAGTCCAGGTTGACACCACTTTAAATGCCATGGCTCAATGCTAAGGAATTCTAGAAATTGTAGTTTTGTGAAACATTTAGCCTTCTCTGTTAGAGAGCTCTGGTGTCACAACAAACAACAATTCCCAGTATCCCATTGAGCATTGAGCCATGGCAGTTAAAGCAGTGTCAGTGTGGAATATTTCTGCAGTGCGGATGCAGCCAGAATCATCATCCCTTCCTTCCAATACAAAGAGGAAATATTTTGTTAATTTAAGTTTTGCTAATGTCATACTCCAGAGCATTTGGCTTTATCTCCCCTCATTGAAAGAATTACTTATCATAAGATCTCTAGGACAGCTTAAAATAAATATAAATGAGGATGATTCAAAATGCAAGGCACTAAAATGTACAGCAACATATATAACTAAAATATCTAAACACATTCAATATTGCATAATTGAAAAAGCTGATGCTAAAGCAATCTGAAATCGTATATCAAAACCGTACTTTCAAGCAAACATACTTTCAAAACCACATGGAGGGAATGGAGAAGCTTTTCATGGGATTTGGTTTTGCCCCGGCACTGAGTTTCCTCAGGATTGTGGCTTTGAGAAATGAAAAATGCCACATTTTCATAATCCAAGCCATGGATGTGGATCATCATGCCAATTAATTTGACTGGTTTGACAGAAGGAATGATAAAACATTTAGGATCTTAAGTTCTTCAGGAATAAAACTGGGTTGTTTTTTCTAACTTCCTCGCTCTTTACTCTCTTCCTCTGTCTCTCAACACATGTTGTCAAGAAAGAGGTCTAAATTAGATTATTGATGAACTATGTAAACAAAAACTACTCCAGGCAATAAAACTGTCAAGGAAAAATTCCACAGACGGCCAAGGTATGAAATCATAATGAAATGCAGCATTTTCTCACCAAAATGATAACTTAGGAGAACAGGGGAAAGCAACTCCAAATGGAAACCTTTTTCCTCCAAATATTTAAAATAAACATGGTAAAATTTGGTCTCCTATTGTCATCAGGCGGGCACTGTGGCCTTTTCAAAAATAAATAAAATTAAAAATAGTCCTGAAAAGGTTATTTTTTTACTTAGCAAGCCTTTGGAATTAGTGAGTCTGGGAGTCTCTGTCTTGGTCTCGGCTGAACATCCAAATCTCATTCTCTTTGCATAAATATCCTTTCCAGAAATATATCCCTGGATTGCAAGGCTGGGTTGTAAAGGGTGGGCCAGTTCCATGGTTTTTGTTTTGTTAACTGGCTCCCTAAGAGTTAAACTCCTCCAGGGCTAGCAATTTACAATGCTGTTAACAGGAATTATGTCTTGAACTTCTGGGTCCCCACACTGAGTTTATCCATAAATCTACCATATTGCTTCAGGCTTCTAATTTATTTCTCCAAAGCAATAAATTCTTCAGCAATATGCACCCACGGACATTTTAAAACCCGTAATACTTTCATTCTCCACTGTTAGTTACAATATATGTGTGTATACACACAACGCACAGACAAAGTGTATAGGACTGATTCATGGAGAATATGGCAACAATTCCATGCAGGCAGCTGGGTTTGTACAGATCATCAATGTCTCCTTTGAATTCGAGTCATTACAAAACCGTGACCTTTTCCATCCATGCATGCAAAACAGACATTTCACAGTTTTCATGCTATATCACTGCAATATTCGATAGTTGGTCCAAAAATGATGGTTGAGATCCTACATCAGGACTAAGTGCTTTCAAGTCATTTCTGACTTACAGCAACTTTAAGGTGAACCTATCATGTTTTTTTCTTGGCAGGTTCCCTCTCAGAAGGGGTTTGCCATGGTTCTCCTCTGAGGCTGAGAGAGTGTGACTTGCCCAAGTCACCCAGTGGGTCGAGCTGGGATTTGAACCCTGGTCTTCAGAGTCATAGTCCAGTGTTCAAACCACTACATCATCCTAGCTCATATGGTGATCCTATTAGGGTTTCTTGGCAAGATTTGTTCAGAGGAGGGTTTGCCTTGTCTTCCTCTGATGCTGAGAGAGTGTGACTTGCCCAGGGTCACCCAGTGATCAGGGATTTGAACTCTGGTCTCCAGAGTCGCAGCCCAGCACTACACAACACAAGCTCCCATAGAGATTTCTTGGCAAGATTCTTTTCAGGGGACTTGACCTCTGCTTTCGTTTAAGGTGAAAGACTTGGATTTGCCCAAGGTCACCCAGTGAGTTTCCATGGCTGAGCTGGGATTCGAACCCTGGTCTCTCAAACTGATATGGAAAGGGAGGCTTCCCTTGTCTTGTCACTTTGGAGCTGAGACATCTCACAGGGCTTGAAAATTCCTCCTCAGGGTCTCTTGGCATGTTAAGAAATCCTGAATCCATGAGAAAGAGGAACGTATTGGGTATTCTTCACTCTAAGAATGGAAATAATATTCGTCATTATTCATTCCCAGGTTGAAATAAATGGGTTTCTCAACAATTAGGAAACCTCGTTGGGAAGAGTAATAGACCAGCAAGAATTTTTGCTTAATTTTCTCCTGTTGTTTAAATGTCCTAAAGCATTCCTTAAATGTTCCTTTAAAAGTGAATAGTTTGGGCAGGATCATGCCTTTTGCTTCTGAGAGTTCTTTGTGAAAAATACAACTCTAAAGCTTTCATTATTTCAGAGGCTGGTCAGTGTTTGTGTACTTTAGGATATCCTAGGTAAAGCATGTGTTGATTTTGCCTGTAGTGTACTTTTCACTGGTACCAAGGATAAGTATCTATTCAGGATATTACAAAAATTCTACCTATGGTATAAACAGTGTCCTCCCCTCATATATATATATATAAACAGTTGATAGAAACCAATATATTGCTGGATTTGTCTTCTCGAGACCTTTTCCAAAAAGTGCCAGGAACAGTATTATGTGTGTGTATTTAACCTTTAAAGAGAGAATCAAGGGCTCTGTGAGCCAAATTTTACATTTCAAAACTGGAGCCAACACCCTTTGCTCAGGAGCATGTTGCAAAGATCAAACAAACAAACAAAAAAGAACACTCGGAACCGTTCCCAAAATATCACATGGTTTGAGGATTTATTTTATTTTATTTTATTTTGGAAGTAAGCAGAGCTGGATTCTCACCTTGAACTCTGGAGGCTTAACAAATCTGCTGACTTTTTTTTGCCTTTGGAGCAATGCTTTTATCTACTGGTGTCTAACCATGGAGAACAGCAGACCTGTGATTTACCCAGGATTGGATTTAGCTAGTATCCAAGCCGGAGATAAAGACTCAAGGGCAAGCTAACATGTTCTTAATCAGTAAAGGATTCATCTCTGACCGACCCTCTCTCTTTTTCATCTCTTATGCAGAGAAAAGAAGAAAGTTACCCCTTGCAGAAAAGCAGAGCTTGAATTATAACTCTCAAAATCTGCCAGCCAGCATTCATTCATTCTAACTTGGCTTTTCAGCCTTGAGATTGAGATTGGGGCTGTATCCTCACTGCAGAAATAATCCAGGTTGACACCATTTTAACTGCCATGGTACAATGCTATGGCATTGTGTAGCCTGGTAAGCTATTTACCCTTCCCTGTCAGAAAACTCCAGTGCCACACAAACTACAATTCCCAGAATTCCACAGCATTGAGCCATGGCTCCCACCTCCTCTTCAGTTACCCATCCCATCTTATAATGGTGGTGGTGTTGCTCTTTATTTATATCCCACCTTTTCCTCAACTAATGAGACTCAGGCTGGATCCGCACTGCAGAAATAATCCAGTTTGACACCACTTGGCCTGCCATGGCTCAGTACTCTGGGATTCTGGGATTTTTATTTTGTTGGGGGCACCAGAGCTCTCTGACAGAGAAGACAAAATGTCTCACAAAACTACAATTCCCCAGAGTGCCAGAGCATTGCACTGGGATCGAACTCACAACCTTGTGTCTGCAGGATGAGCATTTAGCCACTGCGCCACCAGGGCTCCCTGGCAAACCTTCCCATGTGGAGGGAAATAGTGTCAGCATAGTGTAATGGTCTGAGTGTTGGACTAGGACTTGGAGAGACCAGGGTTCAAATGCTCATCCATGGAAACTCTTGGAGTGACCCTGTCTCACACTACCTCTCCAAACACAGAGCCACAAACACACACGTGAAATGGATCTTTTCAAAAGCTCTGTAGCCTAATTCCTTCCATGTCTTCTCACCGTCTCTCTCTGCTTTCCATCTCCCGGTACAGTGTTCAATTGAGTGTGGCAGTGGAACCCAGCAGAGGGAAGTGTTATGCATCAGAAAGACTGAGAATAGCTTTGAGCTCTTGAATCCCTATGAATGTTCGTTTTTGGAAAGGCCTCCCAGCCAGCAGACCTGCTACCTCAAGCCTTGCGGTGCAAAATGGTTTAGCACTGAATGGAGCACAGTAAGTACTTTCCCATTTTTCATTCCTCCTTGCTCTCTTGCAGAAATGCGGCCAGTTGGTCTCCCTGGCCACTGAATGAATCCTATGCGTTAAAAAAAGGTAAGATACAGTGACATCATACTGGATAGAAATTCTGGATTCTTCCATTTGCAAAGATAAAAAAAAAGTAGACTTCATATCTTCTATCTGTGTTGATTTGAAAGGAACAGATCCCATTAATCCTCTGCTGCCCTGCTTTTTCAGCTGCTTTTTAAAATGTCTCTCTCCTCTTCCCATCTTCCCTCTTTATCCTAGAAATGGAACTAATATTAAAAAAATATTTTTTTAATTGTTGAAGAACATGGTTTTTGAGTGTTGAGAAATCATTATATATATATATATATATATATATATATATATATATATTCAGCAAGTATACACTATATTAAAACAGCTATATAAGAGATATTATGATAAGAAGAATCCTGGCCTAACAAGAATCTTCACAGTTCAAGACTCGTTTTGCACAAAATTCACAAGGAGTTGTTTATGTGCAGAAAGTGGCATTTCCTTCTGCATAAAAAAAAAAAAAATCCTGCACAGAAAGGGCTCTTTTCTGTGCAGGAAATACTGTTTTCTATGCAAAATAATGAGGGCAAATAGTCTTCTAAAACAGGATGGTTTTCAAAGATTTTCTTGCAGTGGGAAGAAAATGGCATCCATGGAAGAATGGAATGGAAGAATTACTTCCATTGCTGCAAAGTGAGTTCAAAGTGCAAAAGTAGTTATAATTCAGTTAACTCAGCAGGAGGGAAAGCAATGGAAGGATTCTCCCCTTCCCAGTTGGCTCTGCAAAAGCAAACTGTGGCAGCCTCTCCTAGCTTTCTGTTCTTCCTCATTAATAACTTGTGCCATCTTGACCACACTCTGATATTGCTTGGCCGAGTTTTCATCTGTGAAATGTTGAAGGGTATGATATTTATAATTACACCAGTGAATGTCACTAACAGGATTCCAGCCAGTGGTTTTTGCACTAAATCTATATCTTTTGTGCAAAAAGGAAAAAAAAAAGGACTCTTCCAGAAACATATAGTTTTGTGCAATGTGGTGTTTGCACCTCCCTATTTGTGGAGATTTTTCTGCAAAGATGGTGCTTTTAGTGCAAAACTCACCATATTTCCACCTCAGCTGGCCCATTTCTAGAAACACATTGGGGGTTTGTGCAAAATTGTGTCAAAGTGGGGGGAGAAACATTTTTCTTGGACTGATCCATGGATGCATAATTCAGGTAGAAGAGACAGGAAAGTTCTACTCAGGACTTTGGGAATTTAATTTCTAAACTAAAGTAACTCGGACGTTTTACAAGATGACCAACCTGGTGGAGTCCAAGATGAGAAGCTATGAAAATGGTATTTGGTCCTGAAGGCACATCTGGGGGAAATAACCTTGTTCAGAAAACAAGAGAGAAATCATAAAAGTGGACTTTAGATTTACTTCATGCTGTCAGTTGATGTTGGTCCAAAGGTTACTCTGGAAAAGGACCTCATTTAAGATCTGGTAAATAAAAATTAGTATTCTTATCCTATTCCCTTCAAAACTCCAGGTAAATGTTCCTACCTCCCCCGGCTTTGCAGCTTCAGTGACAACATTGTGTTTTTTCAGCTAAAGTAGTTTAGCTGGTTGTTTCTTTCCTTCTTCCTCTTGGGAAATCAAAGAGGAAGGCAATGGACTGGAAACGTCCAGGAGGACCCCATGGAAAAGAGAACCCTAGACTGGATCTGTATTATCTAGGCATAGCGGTTTGATACCGCTTTAACTGCTGACCTAAAAAATCCTGCAACTGGTAGTAAAATATACACATTTTGCAATGACCCCCCCCCAACACACACATACTTTTTGTGAGATTAATGAGCATTTTGTAAAGTAGGGTTAAGTAACTGAAGTCAATTTTCTCCTCCCCAACAGGGCTTCTAAATATTGCTGCTGTTACTACTACTATTATTACTGCTATAATATATAATTTTATTTATTTTTAAACAAACTATCTACTTCATGCCCAACATAAATGGGGAGGGGGGAGAAGAAAATAGTGAGAAATAATAATATACATGTAGACATTTATACATATGCAGATAGATAGACAGATAGATAGATAGATAGATAGATGAAAAACTAAAGTGAAGACTAAACTAAGATTAGAAATCATGCTAAACAGTATACCAAAAACCTAAACTAAACCAGTAAACACAAATTAACTAAAATCTTAAACACTAAGCAACTAAAACTAAAACACAAATGAACCTGATCTCCTATTCCAAACTGTAATGAAAAGCAAAAAAACCCCATCAAAGATATATTGATCTACCATTACAGCTCTAAGTAAATGCACTTACTAAGGTTACTAGTGACCAAGTCCACAAATGGTTGCATTGTTAGAATTCTTATTGCTCAAAAACACCAGTTCGTATTGTTCAAAAAGATATTGCTATCTTCAGTAGAGTCTTTCCCCCAAAGGGCGAATGGAGGTAATGTTGTGTTATTTTCTGTTACCATTTTGAAAAAGACTCCGATGATAGAATAGACTGGAAGGTAGCGGAGGTGTGTTGGAAGGTGAAGGGGAGTAAGAAATGCAAGAAGGTTAGAGGAAAGGTAATTAGAGAAGGAGGGAATAAGAAGTTGAAAGGATAAAGAGAGGGTAACGGAGATGTGAAAGGGATTGTATGGAAAGTGAAAGAATGGAAATGGAAGTAAATGTAATAACCCACAATGCTATAATAGATTAATTCAAGATAAGGTTGTACATATAATGATAGAAGGTAGTGGGAATTCACCAAGAATACCTGTTAGGAAAATTAGAAGTAATAGAAGATCATTGAAATAAGATAACTGAATAAGAATATGTTATATTGTTTTTGTGAATGCATGTATATTTTACAATGTTTAAATAATAAAATAATTTAATTGGGGAAAAACGGACTCAGATGGAAATAGAAGCATTTGGAAGTGTGTGGGAGTTTTGGAGGGTTTTTGGTTTTATGCTTTTAGGTAGCGTTCTGTGTGCCGCCTGTCAGGCAAAAATGCCCCAAAATTTATAATAATAATAATAATGATGATGATGTTGGAGGAGATTTTGGGGGAGTAGGTCCAGAGATGTAGCCCAGGAGCTGCACTTTGCTCAGCATTGTTGAGTAAGACTTTTTGGATGCAAAACCATTGCATTCTGTGCAAACGACAAAAGCCCTTTGCAGAATTTTTGCAAGAAGTATCAAATTACAATCATCATCATCATCATAGATTTTGAGTGCCATTTTTTCTGACCCTTTCTTGTTAAGAACAAGAAAATCTGCATATATTCTTCCTTTCTTGCATGGGATTTCCTTTGTATTTCCGATACGTTTTTCTAAACAAACACACTTTGTGTCTGCCTTTCCCCCCAAAGGGACACATTTTAATGTGTTTTCTGACTGACCAAAGTATAACAAAATGTCACAGGGACTTGATATAAAGAAATAAATCTGTGCAATGACATTTAAATGACAGCAGTAAAGCAGGTCAGGAGTTGTTTGTGTCCCAGAAACTGATGAAAACTTCTCTGGCAAGGGACCTAGCTGGCTGATCAGCAAGCTGCTGTTTTTCTAAGTAGACCTGGACATCAGCAATGTTAGAGCGCTAAGTTTCTAGATCTCATACCTTTTACAGCCCTGCAAGTGATTCTGACAGAGGATCTGGGAAGCTTTGATCTAACCTGAGCCATAAATTATTGGAATTATCAGCTCAGAAACTAACCACCATTATTTTTGGGTTCCTTTCCATGTCTGTGACACTTACCCTTAAGCAGATATAATAAAGTGTGAGTATATGCACGATGGTACCATGCACATAATGAAATTACTGACAAGCAGCCTCTGCCTAGCATGGAGGCCAACTGGAATGATTAACATCGCTTTACATTTAAAAAAAGAAAATGCAGTTACTGGTGAAGTCTGTTAACTTTTGCTCTCCTGGGATAATGCCATCTTTTCCAGCCTTGCCACAGTGAATTCCAATTTGTACCTTGCAGTGCTCCAAATCCTGCGAAGGAGGTTTCCGAATCCGAGAGGTGCGTTGTCTCTCCGATGACATGTCGCCCAGTACCAAATGTGATCCGCAGCTGAAGCCGGAAGAAAAGGAACAATGCAATACACAAGACTGTGTACCTGAAATAGGTAGGACTAAATGACAGTTATCCTAACTATAGGACTCCATCTAGTGGTGGAAAAACAATTTCAACACACTGTACATATTGAGGCAGTCCAAGTATCCCAATACCCTAAAGGCACCATCTGATCTTGGAAGCTAAGCAGTGTCAGTCCTGGTTAATACTTTGATGGTAGACCAACAATGAATCCCAGGTGCTGTTGGCTATATTTCAAGGGAGGAACTGGTGAAACCACTTCTGAAGATTCCTTGCCCCCTTTCCTACCTGGATCAGGACTGTGGCAACTGCACACTGCAGCCCCAATCTGGTACTTTGCCACTCTAAAAAGAGCTGGCAAATGCCGATCCTTTTTAGAGCAGCAAAAAGCCATCCTTGCTGATGCAGAGGTGGCTTTTCAGCACTCCTTTGGTGCAATGTGTATGAATGCTGCGCCAAGGGAGCACCCTCACGCCACTCACCATCTCTTTGGATGGGTGGCGTGAGGATGACGTGGGGGTGGAGTCGGGGTGGCCGGCATGCGGTCGCCATGCCCCCACTCCACCCCCAGGCCATCCCTTGTGGCCGGTCTGTACAGCCCCTAAGTCCTCCAGTGTAACTCGATGGCCATTTTCCAGCAGAGTTTCACTGGAGGACCTAAAGATGCCTAGAAAGAACTTATTAAATCCACGAGTCCGCAAAAGTCAAAGCCACAAATGTGAAGGGTTGACTATAAATACTACTTACACAGAGTTAAACTCTGGAACTCACTATCACAAGAGTCAGTGACAACTTCCAGCTCAAACAGCATTGAATGAAGATTGTGTCATGGAGATCATCAATGCCAGCTAGGCAGGATGCCTGAATGCCACCAAAAGTTTCAGAGACAGCATATCTCTGAATGCCTCCTGCCGAGGCACATGAGCAGAAGGCTGCTATAACATTCATGTCTTGCTGATGACTTTCCCAGAGATCCCTAAGGAAACAGAACTGTGGATCTGATAGGCTTTGGTTCTGATGGGCTTTAGATCCAGCATAGCTCTTCTTCAGTTCCTATGCACCCAGCAAACAAGAAAGCAACTGTCACCCAGGATTTTCAGTCTCCTTTTCCACCACTTTCAATGTAAAGCTAGAGGACTAAGGGAGTTTTGCTCACAGCTCACCCTGAATGCCACACAAATGAGCACAGTTTCAGAATCCGCACTTAAAATTGAGGATTTAGATGTTAGATGGCACGTTTGCGAAACCGCGGCTCTTGGCATGAATAAGAAATGTCACCGTTCCTGCCATTTTTCTTCCACTTGAAACAGTTGGGTTTTGCTGAGCAATTAACACTTGGCTGCCATGCCTGCCAGTCAAATGCAGCTGCCTGCTACCTGGTGTTTGGGAGTTGCGGAAAATGAAATTGATTTGCGCTCGACTTTGAACAAAAGCGATTGGGCCTATGCATTATTTAAACTGTGTGGTTTGGGGACAGATGTATTATTTAAACAATGTGAGGTGCAAATGCATACCCATGCAGAGAACACTCAGGCAACATTGTGAATGTTAATATCTCATTGAGAATTTAGGCATGCCTCCTCCTTCCAAACAAAGAAACACATTTCTAAAATAGAATTTGGTTATTATATCTTGTATTGTAAAATTCTTGTAAATCCCATGGATCATCTTAAATGGCATCATTACAAACAGAAATTGGCAGCCCAATGCACGTAAAGCATAATCCATAGCCTGGAAGCAGAGGAGAGCAGAGCAGACTGGTTTTGCTCTCTTTTTCTAGCAAAATCCCCTCTAATCTCAGTTGGAAAATATGAGACATAATACTGGATTGCTCAAGAAGAATGATCAAATTAGCAAAGCAGAAGTTGCACAACAACCAGCCCCACACTTGCCCGCCCACCTACCTACCAGATGTAGCCGAAAAAGAAAAAAAAGCTTAGTCCTCTTGGTATTGTCCTTTGAAAGAGCCGTAGTTACAAATTTTGTTGTTGTTGTGTGCCTTCAAGTTGTTTCCAATGTATGGGGACTCTAAAGCAAACTTATCACAGGGCTTTCTGGGGCTGAGAGCGTGTGACTCACCCAAGGCCACCCAGTGGGTTTCCATGACTGAGCAGGGAATCCAACCTTGATCTCCAGAGTCATAGTCCAACACTAAATGACTATCACATGCTGGTGTACAAATTATTGGTGCATAATCAAACACATTGTCTGAGGCATTAAAATGCATTGAAATATTATTTTCCATACAGAAAATGCCATTTCAAGTGCAGAAAATGCTGCTTTCTGCACTAAGTAAGCACATGTAAATTTTGTGCAGAGTAAGTCCCAAATTGTGAATAGCCTTTGAAAACTGCATGGTTTTTGCAGATTTTCTCACAGTGGGAAGAAAACTGCTGAAATTACTCATTGCTAGCTTTGAGAAGAAACTTAATGAAGAATTAGATCCCTAGAATAGACACCTCATTCTCATTCCCATCCATGCCATCGCTTTACACATACAGTGGTTCTTCCACATCTGCTGGGATTAGAGATGAAGGACCCCTATGAATGTGAAAAAAACAGCAAATTATTCTTTTTACCTGAGAGAATACCTCTCTAGGAATCTCCAGGTCCTCCAATGCAACTCTATGGTTAACATCTGCCAGAGGCTGAACATAGAATCATGCTGGAGGACCTACAAATGCCTAGAGAAGTGTTTTCTCTAGGAACTTCTTGTTTCTCCAGCACAATGTCTGGCAGAGTTGCGCTGGAGGACTTAGAGATTCCTAGAGAGAACGTATTAATTGAATCCGCAAATAATCAAATCTGCAAAAGTCAAAGCCTCAAATGTGGATGGACAACTGTACTTCAAGGAACTGTTGTTTTGTAGGTTATGGTGTGTTTAGGAGTGGTGTGGAGCAATGGGAGGTGAATGTTTTCACATATTTGAGGGTCTTTCTTTTTGGTTTATGGCCATGGCATCTATTTTTTTAAAATAATGGTGGTTTGGGGGACTTTGGACAACTGGTGGGGGAATTCAGACGCTACAGAAGTGGTATCCAGGGGTCATCCTATAACCCCCTAACTGATTTAGAAGGCCAAGGGTTCCCCACCTCTAGAAGGCTGTCCTCTAGAGCAGAATAACATTAAGACCTGTCTTTCTCTTTGTGTTTCTTTCCAGATGAGAACTGCAAGGACAAATATTACAATTGCAATGTAGTGGTTCAAGCCCGGCTCTGCGTCTACACCTATTACAAGACAGCATGCTGTGCATCCTGTTTGAGAGTGGCAAACCGACAGTCGGGGTTTTTGGGCCGCAGATAACGGCCGCTCCGTGGTTTGCATCTGACTTCTGCCCCATCACTTGGGGCTGCTTGGACTGCAAGAGAGTCTTCCTTCTGGAAAAGAGGTTCCCCGTATTCCTGCACACTTCCAGGGTGTGACGAAGGCATGCCTGCCTGCTATCACTAACACACACTGTATAGGAACTCTTTGCTCTTGGGAAATGTACACTGTAACAAAAGGAAAATGGAGCCTTTGAGGAACCACTGGGCACAACCCATGGAGAGGGGATCGTGGAAGCTTTAAAGGGTTGCTCCATATGGGGTCGGGCCAGTAATTCATATGGGGCAGGAGTGGGAATCATCTTGCTTGTAGGAAGAATATGGCTCTTGGAAGAGTCCAGTGCTGTTCTTGGGATCCCAACTGATTTCCCAATCCACCAGCAGTTCCCCCCAATTCAACCAAAAATCACTAAAAAAAAAAAAAAGCTTGGAAATGTTGTAAAATGATGTTGGGGGGATGTCCCACCCCTGAATTCCTCCATCCCTCCATCCCTTTATTTATACCCTTCTTTTTTTCCTGAGAATGGAACTTGAAGTGGCTTATGGATTTAAAAAAATACAATTAAAATCATGTGTGGTTACAAAAAATGTGCAAAACCCAAAATTAAAATAATGTTAAACAGCCTGTAAAATTAAAACTATTTAAAATGTTCAAAACATAGAACAGAAGTAGGACTGCACACTAGAACAGAAAGCCCTTTACCTGTAAAACAATGATTTTCCAAAGAGATGCTGGAATAAAAAGGTTTTCAACTCTTGGCAAATGGAGAGCGAGGATGGAAGCAACATAGCCTTCCTGGAAGGAAAGTTCCAGAGTCTGAGGCTGCATCTACACTGCAAAATTAATGCAGATTGACACCTCTTTAACTGCTATGGTTTAATGCGATGGAACCCTGGGATTTGTAGTTTCATGAGATATTTAACTTTCTCTGTCAGAGAGCTCTGGGGCCACAACAAACTGCAAATCCCAGGATTCCTTAGCATGGAGCAGGCTCGTAAAACTAAGGAGCCCTGATGGGTCAGTGGTTAAATGCCAGTATTGCAGCCATAAGGTTATGAGTTCAATCCCAGAGAGCTCCAGCTTGACTCAGCCTTCCATCATTTCATAAATCAGTAAAATTAATACCCAACTTGTTGGAGACAATTGGATTACAGATTGTAAACCACTTAGAAAGTGCTGAGTTCGTTATGAAGCGGTATAGAAATGTATTCTGAGTTCACTATGAAGCGGCTATTGCTAACTACAAATCCCAATGTTCTGTAGGATGGAGCCATGGCAGTTAAAGTTGAGTGCTGAACTATCCCTATGTTGTCCAGACAGTTTGCACCAGATTGGGCCCTGCACATCTGTCCTAAAGCCCTACCCTGATTTGCATGCTCTCCGTAGTTAATATATGAGCATGCAAATCTATTTTTTTTTATTTTATTTTATTTTTTTTTTGGTGGGTGGGATATTCAACCTAACCATTTGCTTTTCACACGATCCCCATGCAGGGCAAGGAGACAGGGAAAGAAAATCTAGTTCAGCTCCATGCAGGGTGAGATCAAATTGTACTGCCAGTTCTCCACCGATTACTTGAGCTTCATTTGACTGCGGTATTTGGCTCCTTCCCCAGCATTTCATGCGCCTGTTCTTTTTATCTTTGACTTATTAAAAGGCAACACTAATTAAGGCCATCCAACAGAGGAATGTTTCTTCTGTCAGCCACTAACCCATCAGCCCCCAAAGTCTTGCAGGATGTCACTTTTGCTATTACCTGCATTGATTTGTAGTAAACAAACATGCCATTTAAGTGTTCTTTTTCAGATCTACTACACCCCCATCTTTAGTGATGTGGGAAACTTAAGCGGTCACACTTTAACTGCTGACATATTTCATTCACAACACCGGAGCATGATTGCCTCCGCTCAGGCATTCTCCGTCTAGCTGGAGAGTGCTTGATGCTCAGTAACTTTTATTTCTGCTTTTAGAGGAGATGGGAGACAGTGAATGAAATGTGTGTATTGTCCTAATCCAGATACGATCATATCAATGCCAATTAATGGGTGAGTCTCACTTTTGATGAGAGAAGAACCAATCAATCAGTTTCCAGTCATGTCCATTACACATATATTGAGTTATAGGTCCATTTCTGATTGCATTTCTTAAAAATAAAAAAATTAAAATTATGTTTACTTACAAAAGCCATTCCCCATCCCATGTATGAATTATGTACACAGTTTTCCTTAGCATACAAATGTCCATGTGCATCTTTTCTTAATGGAGACATTTTAATGCAATATTAGAGCTAAGAACAAGTTTGGCAACATATGCATTCCAATGAGAAGTGGGTTTCTCGATCTACAGAATAGTTCAAGGTTATAGCTGGATTTCCCAATTTCAGTTAGGAATGCATAACGTAGAGTTACATATTTGTAACTAATTTGTATTCATGATCCCTATGTAGGGAATCCATAGGGATCACAAAAGTCCCCCAATCATGATTTACTGGGCAGTAGCCACTGTGAACAATGGGGGCCTGTTCTCTGTCAATCAGGGTGCATCTACACTGTAGAAATAATGCAGTTTGACACTACTTTAAGTGCTGTAGCTCTATCTGATGGGATCCTGGGACTCGTAGTTTTACAAGCTCTTTAGCCTTCTCTGCCAAAGGTTAAATGCTAGTGCCTCTCAAAACTACAAATCACAGAATTCTGTAGGATGGAGCCATGACAAAGTGATGTCAAACTGCATTATCTCTACAGTGTTGCTGTAATTAATTAAGGAGCTGATTTAGAATCTCAGTCTATGCAAGCCTCAGAAATCATTTTGGGTGCAATCCAGTATCTTTGCTTAAAATAGCTATATTAAGTTTGGCCACAAGGATGTCCAAAGTCTGGTAGGAGAGGAACAAGATGATGATGAAGAAGAAGAATAGTCAGTGAAGTCCATCTTACATTCAATTAAAAATGTGAGTGAAACAAAATTCTTAACCAATTCTATTTCTGATAGGGACCAAATAAAATGAGTATGCAAATAGTAGACATATCCCCTAGATTCCCGTTTCTTGATGGGGAGAAACTACCTTGAGCACAATCTCATCTGATCTCAGAAGCTAAGCTTGAACTTAGTTAGTCCTGGGATGGAAGACCACCTACGAATATCAGGTCCTGTAGTCCATTTTGTACCACTGTACCACCCTGGAAACATGTAATCTCATCTGACTTTGGAAGCTAAGGGGGGTGTGTGTGTTTCAGGCCTGGTTAATACTTGGATAGGTGACCACCTAGTTTCTCCAAGAATCTCCAGGTGGTGTGGTGCTAGGAAAGAATCTTGCTCAAACCCTTGCCGCCAGTTTTGGTAACAGTAGGTTGACTGGATCAATGGTCTTTCCATCTTCCTATCCAAGAATGAGGTATTAGTACTCTAATTTCTCACCTGAAATAGAAAATGAGTATTATGACCTTCTGGCTCTGATTTTAATTTGACCAGATCAGAAATCAGTTGACTTTGGCTCAGCAACAAGTTGAATTATTCCCTAGTTTTGCTTATTCTGAGCTTATCCTATTTGTTCATCACTCAACGGGACTCTACCCATACTGCAGAATCTGGAGTGCAGCTACTGGGGAGTAAGGATGAGACCATGGCCTTCCAATAGGAATTCTGTCTCCCACATGAAATTTTCTTTCTGTCTCCAAATTTCTAGAATCATAGTAACTTCAATAGCTTCAAACTTCAGTTGAGCATTTAGAAATACAGAATGGAATCCTGTAGGAGACTTCTGTCTTTGTAGATAGAGTTATGTATGCAGAAATTAGAATTGCACAACTGTGTAACGTCCATATCCAGTAGAGGGCTGCTGTTATGTTACTATGTAGTAGAGCTAGTAAAGTGCCAGATGCACAACAGGACTGATATGCATTGTTCTCAATGTGCATTGTGTTGGTTCAGATGCACGTTGTGGATACTTGCTGGTATCCCATTTTGCATCTTCAGTAAATTCATTTAAGGGCTATCTCCAAAGAATCATAGAGTTGGAAGAGACCATAAGGGCCATCCTGTCTTAACTCCTCTATATCCAAAGTTATATAACGTTGATGGGTCATATAGGATTCCTCCAAAGTAAAAGGGTAGGCAAAGTGACCAAGAGAGTGGAATATGGCAAATATGAGTTCTTGGTGTAAATGATTTTCAGTGTCTCATTCTCTGCAATGCTAGAAATTTGGGGATTGAAGGAACATTTCATGGGGGGCAGAATAATTATTGAGTGGGATAGTACCCTCGTTTTGCACACACTCCTATAGCTACATCCTTGTCAGGATGATTCCCTGTTTATCTATATGTCAGATAGCTAAAATGAACCCATTCTGTCCAAAACAAGGAAGGATATACTTTTATTATAACTTATTTTTTATATTTGTAAATAACAAGATGTTTATAGGAAAATATGTATTCTAAGCTATGTCTATATGGAATAAGCAACTGCATCAAAATAGTTCTATTATTTAGAATATGAGATTTTGTTGTGTGCGTGGGGTTTTTTTAACCAAAAAAAGGGACTAAAAGTCTATTTATTTATCTATGCCATCTACATTTCTGTCCAGTTCTTTTGGCAATACTAACCAGCCTTTGGCCTGGAGTTTTTATACCACATTGACATATATATATAAGTATCATACTGTAAATCCATAGTTAATGGTTGCTTTGATAATCCACTTCTACAAATGGATTTTTTTTCCCTTTGGAAAAAAAAGTGGGAGATGTCTAAGTTAAAAAGTACTTATAGACTAGTTCAGGGATATGTATGCCAACAATCCACCTGAACCACAACTGTACAGTGTTGCTGTTGTTTTTTTTATATTTGTATACATATTCTCTGATGGGGGAAAGAAGAGTCTGATATTTTTTGCTTATGACTAATTTATTTTCTATTATTGTGAGAGAAAAAGAAAGACATTAAATGAACATTTCTGTCTTGTTTTTGTGCTTCACATTGTCAAATTCTGAAGTCTACTCTTGAAATGATCTCTCTACCATTTGACTCTGAGGTTCTGTATTTGGTTCTCTCTGGCCCTTCTCATTCAACTTCAGTTTTTCCTTCCAGGATCAACCTCATCATGAACCAGAATGAAGCGGCTGCCTCAGACAGCAGATGCTGATGGAAGCTGCAAGGTGTTGGTACCATGGTTACAAGGTTGGACTAGGATTCTAGAAGACCAAGGGTGTAAATCCCTGGGGTAGCCCAGGGATAGGTTTGTCTTAGGGTCACCATAAGTTGGAAATGACTTGAAGTCTACAACAACAAGAAGTCTACACCTTCAGCAAGTTCTGTGCAAGAAACTGAACTTCAAAAGTTCCTAATCCACAGATATGCATGCTGTGAAATCTTCACTCTGATGTCATTAACAAGAAAAAAAAAGTTGAAGGATTTATACAAAGACGAAAAGCACATGGCATGTGAACTTTTCAACATACCTTTCCAGTTGACTAAGTAAAATGTTTAGAAAATGCTCATGGACCTTTCAGAATCCGAGTGAATGTTTCCACAATGAAGGTCTTGCACAAGTTGAGTCCAAAGTGTTTTTTTCAAAATCCAGTTAATAGAAGTGCCTTGGGCTCTCCCCATGCTTTTTTTTTCCTCCTAGGAAGAAAATACTCATGAAACACAAACCAATTAGGGAAAGTTTCCATTGGATAATGAAGCCACAACTTGGCAAAATACTCACAGTAAAATCTTTTATCAAGTCTTCTTGTTTCTCTCCATAGCCGATAGCAATATTCACTTAAGGATGTTCACCACATCTGTCGAGATATATAGCTGGGACAAAAGATAGCCAATGACTATAGCCTTCCAGCACTACTTATTATACACACTTGTTTGGAATGAGTCCAGATTACAGTAGGCCCTGTGCATAAGAATACTGATGAGACTGTATCCTCCAATATATTTTTAAAAATATATACCGGTATTGCAAAATCAAGCATGGGAGGAGAAGTAAAAAGTGATGGTAAGAGGTTTAGAACCGATGACCATGGATCAGTGACCCACACATGGACCTAGTGTTGACTGGTTGACTTTGGGTCAGCATCTGCCTTTCAAAAGAACCTCTGTGGAGCATTAAACTTATATACACCACTCTGAATTCTCTGTGCAGAATAGCAGGAGGCAACAAAGGTGGTTCCCATGTCACTGGGGAAGTGGAAGTACTCTGGGTTTTAGTACAAACTTTAACAGAGATATCTAAGGTGGAGATGGGTTTAGCACCTTGGAGACCTCATCTGGTTGGTTGGTTGATTTATTTAATATTAATTGACAGTGGGCCCTTCTTATCTGCTGGTTTACCTACAAGTGGACCCACCATTCAATGGTGTACTCTAGTTGGAACTAATGAACAGGATTCCAGTCCTGCAGTTGTAAATTCCTTGGATGGTACATGACTTTTTGTCAGTGACTTCAGTTTATTGCTTTATTTGCTGGGACAATAAACAGGTGCATTGGCAGCTGCACAATGGGTTGCCTAATATTGCTGTGCAACACAAGGGTGGCACAACCAGCAGGTATCTATGCGAATGTAGATTTACACTGCATGAGAACAATGAGGAGCTCAGTCAGTTTGTTGCGCCACCCTTCAACTACAGCCAGTGACAATGCAACATTGATTCCTCATTGGCTTTTTTTCTAAATGAAAAAGGAAACTGAAGGGGTGTGTATGTGTGTGAACTATCTACACAACACATCAAAACAAGAACATCCAGTACATTACTAAACCACATTGCTATTCAACAACTACTTAGAATGGGAGTGGTCCTGAGCCGAGCATTAACAGAATGTTGTTGTTGTTGTTGTTGAAATGCTGAAGGAGAGAGCAAGAAAGACCTTTTCTGATTTTGTCCTCAATTTGCATGTTTAACAAGGTGTGACCTTAACTGTACTGTTGGCATTAAACAATTGAAGTGATGCAACCTATGAAGTTCCCAGGCTTTGTAGCAGGTAGCGAATGGAGCTCCAGCCATCTATAATGGTGACAACACGTGACAAGGTCTGAAGATTAAGATTCAGTTCCCCACTTGGCTATAAAAAACCCATGGCCTGGAAAAGAAAGACATCTGGCCACCCTGTGCCTATGGTAAGTCTACATGCAAGAACATGACACTGTGTTAACTGTCATGGCTTCATCCTATGGAATCCTGAGACTTGTAGTTTGTTGTGGCACCAGAACTCTCTGACAGAGAAGGCAAAATATCTCACAAAATTACAAATCCCAGAATTCCATAGCACTGAGCCATGGCTGTTAAAGCAGGCTCAAACTGCATTAAGTCTGCAGTGCAGATGAGGCCTTAAAGTGGAGATATGCGTGTGGAGTGTCACATTCAGAAAGCTTGATTCAGGATTTGGGGCTTAGTATCATGATGTAGGATTTTGGCCTTTAAAACAAAAATGTAAATACATTTAAAACAATCCTATTTTTAAAGGAGAAAAGAAATGCTGTACGGGAATATTTTAGGGTATGTGTGTTTTTATCCTTCGTATAGTCTTTCTTTTTTATGAAAGCCTGCTCTACCAAATGTGCTAGCACCGCACTGATCCCGGCACTTTTGATTCATAATGCAGCACAACAACAAAATTGAATCTGCAAACAGAAGACATGACAAATGGAAGGAGTCAATGTGAAATCTGACTGGTGATCTATCAGTGTCTCATAAAACACAACTGAGAGTGAATTCTCACTCTCTTTTAGGGCTGACATGTTATTTACTCATAAGCCTTTCACTTTCCTAACTAAAGCAAGCTGGATAGTCACAGTCCACAGCTCCATGTATCCAGACCTTTCTCTAGATATCCCTCACATCAAATTGGAAGCCTTCAGCCCCATAGACAAAGGTGGAATTCCAAAAAGACTGTGATCTAGGGATGCAAATCTTTGCTTATGTCAAACTCTCATGTATGGGCAAGGAATTTGACCATTTTTCACTGGTTAGTCAAGACTGAGACAGTATCCAAGGAATATTAGCCCAAATCCTAATTTGAGGTTGTGTAATTCATAAATTCATCCCAGATGATGAGAAACTTGAAATAGTCAAAGAGTTCCCATACCTTGAATCAAACATTGATCAGAACAGAGACTGCAGTCAAGAAATAAGCAGACTAGGGTTGAGAAGGGCAGCTATGAAAGAACTAGGTATGATCCTAAAGTGCAATGATATAACATTAAACACTAAAGTCAGGATCATCTAAGCCATGTTTGTTGTGGCACCAGAGCTCTCTGACAGAGAAGGCTAAATATCTCACAAACCTACAAATCCCAGAACATCATAGCATTGAGCCATAGCAGTTAAAATAGTATCAAGCTGCATCAGTTCTGCAGTGTAGTACAGCCACAATATTTCATCTCTGTACGAAACCTAAAACTTCTTTTTTTCTTTAACATTCTCAGAATGAAACACTGCTTCCTTCCAGCAGCACAGCATTGCCTTTCATCTCAACAACTTCACATGCTTGGAAGTGCATGTAAAACAAGGATCACTATAAAATTTTTATCCTAACATAGAGCAGATCAATTTTTAATCCATGGTTGGGATCAAAGACATTTTTTAAAAAGATATTGGAGAAAAGGCATGGTTTTATTTAATTAGGAAATGATGTCTTATGTATGTTTACCCTTAATCTGGGTTTTACACCTATGGGCAAGATCCTTTTCACCAACTCCTACAGGGGGTCCTTGGTATCTGCTGGGGTTTGGTTCCAGGATCCCTCATGGATACCAAAATCCATGGCTGCTCAAGTCCCATTAAATACAATGGCATAGCCAAATGATCAGTATGTAGAGAGATCTTGTAGCACCCTTGAGACTAACTGAAAGAAAGAAGTTGGCAGCAGGAGCTTTCATAAGTCGCAAATGATTTGAAGGCACACAACAACACCAGCCACAATAATCAATCTACTCTTTGGAGCGTCAGTCCAGCAGTAAGTTTCATGGAGTCCAGGGACATTTGTTTTCCAAAGCATCTACAGAAGATTTCATCCTTTAGATGGTAAAAATGGTAAAGGTTCTCTGCGCAGTCCAAATGGTCCACTGCTTTTAGGACAATGCTCTCTTTTCCATCTTGGCATGGCCCTTGCTTCATCCCAACTGTTAAACCACAACACTTCATTAAACAGAAAGTGCACTATTGATTCCCCGACTTCTGATTAAAGTCTCATCAGTTGCAGCTCCGCAATGTGTTTGCTTTTAATTATCTATTTAATTGGGAAAGGCATATAAAGTAGGAATCTTTACCTTACAACTAGGAGCAGTTTTAAAAAAATTGAAATAAACTGATTAATGCTGCTGTTATTCTGCATTTCCCCACACTAATGGCTGCTACAGTCAATGGGATGTGAGTTTGATCTACCTGTTTGCTGGATTAGAAGCAAATACTTGCATTGCCTCCTTCAAAAACTTCTCAAAGCACAACTCTCTCCTGAGCAAGGATTCCACCTCTGGTCTGCTAAAGTCCTAGGTTGCATCTACATGTAGAACTAATGCAGTTTGACACCACTTTAACTGTCATGGCTCAATGCTATGGAATTCTGGGATTTGTAGTTTGGTGAGATATTTAGCCTTCTCTGTCAGAGAGCTCTGGTGCCACAACAAACTACAAATTTCAGGATTCCAGAGGACGGAGCATGATAGTTAAAGTGGTGTCAAACTGCTTTAATTCTGCAGTGTGGCAAACACTGAAACCCCTACATCATGCTAACTTCAAAACCCCTTTCTTGGGAGAGTTTTCTAATTTCTAAAGCTCATACAGGGAATCTTTCACCGTGGGACGTAATATATAATCATGCAAGTCCTGATGCTTTCACTATGCAAAGCAAGTCAGTTCATAATAGGAAATATATTTTTTGATATGTTTGCAAATCTCTTTCCTTCCACGGCTCTAATCAACCGACAACAAACAATTCTAAATCAATGTTTAGTCAATAAATTTCATTTTTCCCTCCTAGCTGCCCTCCTCCTTTTAAAAATTCCTGTTCATATATTTATTTTTTCTTATTAGCACAATGTAGTGCTGCATTTCAATGAGCCAGTTCTGCCCTATCTTTCCTTTTCTGCCATACGGTGTCACTGTTGCATATTAACAAAAGCATGGCTATTTTCATGTTTTTTCCCCAACAGAAGTTGCTTCTAGAAAAAAAAAAAAAGAGAGAGAGCATAAAATTGTTATTAACATAGAAAAACCCAGCTACCCATTTTATGTTTGTTTTCTCTTAGTGGAAAAGTATTTGAAGAGGAACTTTGAAAAATCATGTTTATTTTCTTTTGCAGTGCTTTAATAGGGTGGTGTTTGGGTTTTTTTGGTTGTCTTGATTATTGGTTTCTTTTCCATTATTGGTGGCCTTTTACATTATCAGTTTCTTTTATTATTGAGTCAAAACTTCATTTCCATTGGATGTCTTAGTGATCTACCAGGGCAAGAGATCTTGGCCTGGATCCTTTATCAGCTTATATTTTACAAGGTACTGAACTAAGTAACTTCTCCTGGCCCAATTCAACCAAAACTTGATGGAAACAGCATTAAGCCATGCTTTCATTGACTGCAGAATAGACCTCCCTTCTCCCTGAGCCCTGTAAAGTAGGTTGGGGTGGTGGTGAAATATTATCATGACAATACTAGCAAAAATATAATGGTTCTGTATTCACAAATGCTACTTAGTGTATGGGCACTGCATAAATAATCCAGTTTGACACCACTTTAACTGCCATCACTCAAGGCTATGGAATCCTTCTATTGGCTTTCTTCACTATCCAACTCTCACATCCAGATATGGTGATGGGGAATCCAATGGCTTGGACTATCCTCACTTTATTGCTGAGAGTTATATCTTTGCACTTGTGATTGTGTCCGGTTCTTTCATAGCTGCCCTTCCCATTGCTAGTCTCTATCTGATTTCTTGACTGTAGTCAAAAGTACAAATGCATAAGACACCAATAGGATTCTGGCCATAAGGCATCTCAGATGTAGTTGTGAATGTGTAGCTACTCTTGAACAAACTCTCCCAATCTGTTTTAACAGCTGGCAGCCACACTGAGTGACAAACATCTGTTCTACTGGTGATTGGGATGCACTGGGATAACATTTCCAATCTGTGCAGCAATAAGGAATTGCAAGAGGAATGCTGATTCTGATTGATGCACTAGAGATCACTGGCAGGAGGGGATTGGAAATGTCATCTTGCTAAACTCTAATCTCCAGCAGAAAAGATCTCCATTGCTTGGTGTGGTTTTTGGTGGTTAAGGTATGTTGGGGGGTATTTCCTGATTGTGGTACAATTGTAAACATGAATATTTGAAAGTTACATATGTGTAAATCTAGTTTATGCATTTGTAACTGCTTAAGAGGGTACCAGCCCATAATTGCAATATCATCAAAAGTCATTGTTCTACACACACCATTGGAGAAAATAAAAAACCAAGAGGAAAAAACATTAATTACAATCTGCTTTGTGGCCACAATGAAAGAGATGATGAAGCAGTTGCTGCCAGTTTTCTACAGCTGAATTTCCATCCCAGCCATCACATTGCGAACCATCCACAATGTCTGCTACAGACCGGAGAATCAAAGCAAGCCACACGTCAAAAGCAGGCAGCCGTTGCTCAAGAATTAGCACAGTGGTTCCTCTGTGTCTGATATGGCAAAATGATCCCACTTCCTCATAACTTATTTAAAAAGCAAATAACCCAGGAGATCAACAAACTAACAGCTTGCTGGGAGGGCGGGAAGCTAGGATGTGGGTGGTATGGAGGAACTGCAGCAACACACACTTCACAGCTCTGTGGTTTCCTTGCGTGAATGTGTGTGTGTGTTTGTGTGATGTGTGAAGGAATTAACAAGAGAGCTCATAGGGAACTGGTTCCTGTACTAGTCAAGCTATGTGAAGTGGAGGGAATAGAATCTAAAAGTACTATGTGTGTGTGTGTATTTGTTGTTGTGTGCCTTCAAGTCATTTCCAACTTATGGCAACCCTATCATGGAGTTTGTTCATGGGTTTTTTGGGGACTGAGAGTGTATGACTTGTCCAGGACACCCAATGGGTTTTCATAGTGTGCTCTCTCTCTCTCTCACACACACACACACAGAGAGACACACGTGTGTTTGTGCGTGTGTGTAGTACCTATACAATGTATTGGAGTAAAAATAGGAGGGAGGAACATCAACCATTTAAGATATGCAGATGATACCATACTACTTCCACAAAACATCACAGACTTTGAACAATAATAATAATAATAATAATAATAATAATAATAATAATAATAAATTTTATTTTTATCCCACCCCTCTGCTTAGCAATCGGGGCGGCTTACAACAATTAAAAATACAATAGTTAACAAACAATTAAGGAACATCAAAGATGAAAGTGCAAATGCAGGCTTATCGCTGAAAGTACAGAAAACAAAAATAATGATCATGAAGGATCTACATAAATTCAACCTAGACAATGAGGAAATTGAAATAGTTAGAGTTCCTTTACCTTGGAGTCAACATTGATCAGAATGGGGACTGCAGCCAAGAAATCAGAAGAAGACTAGGAATCGGAAGCACAGTGACATGCACTTCACAGCTCTATGGTTTCCTTACTTGAATGTGTGTGTGTGAGAGAGAGTGTGAGTACTAAAATTAGACTTATCCAATCCATTGTGTTCCCCATCACCATGTAGGGATGCAAAAGCTAGCCAGTGAAGAAAGTGGTTAAGAAGAAAATCAATTTATTTGAGATGTGGTGCTGGAGAAGAGTGCTGAGGATATCATGGACAGCTAAAAAACAAACAATGGGTTCTAGAACAGATCAAGCCTGAAATCTGCCTGGAAGCCAAGATGATGAAACTGAGAATATCATCCTTTGACCACATCATGAAAGGACACGACTCATTAGAAGAGACAATAATACTAGGAAAGGTGGAAGAAGGCAGCAGAAAAAGAGGAAGACCACATGCCAGATGGATAGACTTCATCAGAGAGGTCACAGGTTTGAGTTTACAGGACCTAAGCATCAATGTAGGATGGAAGTCTTGGAGATATCTCATCCACAGGGTAACCATGAGTTGGAGTTGACTCAAAGGTAGTTTACAACATCAACAAACATATGTATACACACACACAAACACACGTATGCTATATATACAAACCTATATCTGCACCAGCATTTACTGCATGGAAATATTTTATGGACAAAAAAGCTGTCATGTATTTTTTCACTCAGAATAAATTCCAAATTATGAACATTATTCTCATCATCTAGGATTCTCATCAGGGTTTTCCAGCATTTGGGGAACCCATTTTTTAAAATATTCCTCAGCTACATGGCAACATCCGGAGAAAGAAATGGTGGTCAACAGTCTATAAGACAGCAAACTCACTGGATTACCTCGGGCAAGTCACACTCTCTTAGCTTCATCAGATGGCAAGGGCAACCCCCCCCCACACACACACACATAAAGAAATGTGCCAAGAAAACCCTGTGGAAAGTTGACCTTAAGGTCTCCATAAGCTGGAAACTACTTGAAGACAAACAACAAGAACAAAGAAAGAACTGGAAAGCTAATCTACTCAAGTCTTTCCTAGTTCCCTTCTTTTGCTTTTGAACTGAATTCAATCCAGACTGTCATAAAGAACTTGCTATTTGGGTTCATCAGGTTGGGTCACCTCTGACAGCTGATGTCTCTTTCATTATTGTTGTCCTCCAGAAACACCCCACCTACTTGGGGTAAAGGAGGTTTTCCATACATTTTTAATGCTATGTCAATGTATAATTTTTGAAATTGCAAGCAGAATTTGACTCAGAGCTTTTCAGATTCCTGCTTGCCTGTTTCTATTTTGTGAGATAGACCTACAATTGCCTTATTAAACTTGTTCAAGGAAGGTTTGAACTCTTCACTCTGGAGGTAAGATAGCTTGGTATTTAATATGGAAGGTGTGATGGATGTGAAGTTGAAGTAAATAATTAAGTTCTTGGTGCTTTGTGTAGCCAGCATGGTGTAGTGGTTTGAGCATCGGACTAAGACTCTGGAGATCAGATTTCAAATCACCCTGGGTCATGAAAACCCATTGGGTGACCTTGCACAAGTCCCATACTCTCAGCTTCAGAAAACACCATGATGGAGTCACCTTAGGGTCGCCATAAATCAGAAACAACTTGAAGACATACAGCAATAGCAGCTTTGTGTACCTTTTTAATTGTTGTCATTATTGGCAGTAATCAGAGTATCAATATATTGTAGTAAGAAATGTCCTCAGTGTGCCCCCTTCCCTAATTACTCCCTCAATGGAGACCTGTGGACAAAAGAAGTTGGCATCCATCTTGATCAGAAGCACCGTCCATTGTACATATCTGAGAAACTGTGTGATCTTAGAAAGGTTATCCTGTGTTTATTATTTCCTTTCTCTGTTTCTGTAGATGCTGGCGTCCCATTCATTAAACGTATCACACACATGTCTTTTATTTCCTTTCCCTAATGAGAATCACTGTCGCCCATGATGTATCTTGAATTATAATTTGACTGGAAAGATAATGCACCTGCCTGGGAAAATATGACATACTAATTACTAACAGGGTTTTCTCTCTCTCTCCGTTAAATACAATAACATTAATTAGTTCATATGGGGCTCAAGACTCCCCCTCTGCTTTGTAGGCTGCGGTAATTATTGTATTTAGTTACATGTTAAATTAAGAAATTGTGTCTCCAGTTGTTTGTAAATGCCTGTCTGGAGCAAGCAAAATGCTGAGGGAAGGCTTCTGTTGTTGTTGTTGTTGTTGTTTTACTTCATTTGCTTATTTGTTTTCCTCCCAGGAAATCCAAAACGTGATTTTGTCTCTTTGCAAATGGCATTAAGAAGATAAAAATCAAAGATTTTAGAACCAGTTGGAAAATGAATAGCCTCAATCTTGATGGTTAGTCCTGACTAGAGTGGGTCTGTTGGATCAACTGTTGAGTGGCGAGACAACAAATGGGTAAAGCCCATTAATTCAATGAGCCTACTCCAGTATCATTATTATATTATTATCAGTGTGGCATAATGGTTTGAGTGTTGGACTAGGACTCTGGAGACAAGGGTTCGATTCCCAGCTTGGCCATGAAATATATTGGGCAACCTTGGACAAGTCATATGCTCCCTGCCTCAGGGAAAGGCAAACCTCCTCTGAACAAATCTTTCCAAGAAAACCCATGATAGGGTCACCATAAATTATGAATGACTTGAAGGCACACAATAACAATAATTATACTAATCACCAATATTCTATTGTGATGGACACTGGATACCTTGTTTCTGGCCTCACAGGGATCGACTCATGCCAGCAGCAGTGGGACCATGCAACACAGTGGAGATATGTGTGTAGACAGCTGTCCAATGTTGCTATGGAGTGTGGAAGTAACATGGAGAATCCAGGGTAGCTCTAAGACCACCATACTCTGGGATTAGCCTGAAGTATTCTGGCCAGTGTAGATGAACCCTTAGTCTCAAAGATGCTACAGAGATCTTTTGGATAGTGATGCAGACTAACATGGTTATATCTCTGAATGCAGCTATACAGAGAAGATACAATGCTGGCTGGCATCCTTTTAGTGAGTCAACAGTCCACAGCTAAAAAAGCCAATGTGATTCTAGGCTGCATCAATAGGAATGTAGTACTGGTCACTACAATTCAAAAAAGGATGTTGAGAAGGTGGAGCATGTTCGGAGGAAGAGGACCAAAATGGCGAGGGTCTGGAAACTATCAAGTCCTCTGAGGAGTGGCTTAGGAAGCTGGGGATGTTTAACCTGGAGAAGAGAAGGTTAAGAGGTGATATGATAGCCCTGTTTAAATATTTGAGGGGATGCCATATTGAGGATGGAGCAAGCTTGTTTTCTGCTGCTCTAGCTTCCTTGGCCATTTGAAACTGGGTTTCTGAAGGGCAGATGCATCTCTTCTTTGGCTCTGTTCCATCCAACCTGATTTCCATCCAACCTTTCCTCTTGAAGATGTAATGTTTGTGTGTTATGTGTATGTGTTTCTTTCTCCCACCCATCTCCAATCACTGTTCTGCTCGGAAGATTTGTTCTACTGAGATGAACAGAAAAAAATATCTTGATGTATGTACTCTAGAAAGAGTCTTTTGCTTACCAAATGTAATTAGCTGAAACAGCACATCTCCTTTCCCATACTATGCATGCAGAGAAATCATCAGATGACTCATAGACTAAACGGCCTTATTTAGTGAAGCAAATAAATTTCTAAATAACATTGCTAAGAGGACCAAGTTTTGAAGGTACAAAAACTCTTGCAGATTTTTTGCTCCCCTGCTCCCCCTTCACAAATTGTTCTGTCTTCCTATGGCCAGACTCCTGTTGGGTCTTTAGACTTGCATGAGGGGTTGGACTTTTTGTCACTTATGTAAGGAGGCCCCAGAAGTTGTTCCAGGAATGTAGCTATTGGGGAAAACTGAGGGCTTGTCCTCTCCCACTAAAAATTCTGCCTCCCCTCTGGAATTTTCCTTCAATCCTCAAATTTCTAGCATAACAGCAATTTAAAACTTCAGCTTAGAGACAGAGTTTAGGCATCTAAAGAAAAGGAGTGAGCTAAGGTACAAAGAGGATGCAAACACAGAAGATGTAAGAGTTCTAGTGTGGATTATTTTCAGCATCTCACTCTGCAATTCAAATATCTGTGTCTGTAAAATCAGTATGTAAAGAGATCTTGTAGCACCAAGAAAGAGGTTGGCAGCATGAGCTTTTGTAGACTTTTGGTACAAGTGCATCTGAGGAAGTAGACTTAAGTCTAGGAAAGCTCATGCTGCCAATTTCTTCCTTTCAGTTAGTCTCAAAGGTGCTACAAGATTTCTTTACATACTCACTCTGCAATATTAGACATTTGGAAACTGAAGGGAAATTCAATTAGGAGGACAGTATTCTTATTTGCAGGGACAAATAAAGTAGTACCCTCTTGCAGATGCTTCTTCATGCCCTCCTCCCAGGATGCACAATAAATCATGCCACTCATAATGATGGACAAACATAGATCTACCTTCCACCCCAGCAGTCAAGATATCTTGTCTACCTAAATCTGAAGATATTTGCCTGGCAGTGAAGGACAACTGGGAGGTGAGCCATCTTAGCATCTCTTGGCACGGAGCTCCACAACCTCAAAGCAGCCACCAAGAAGACCTTCTCTTATATTCCATCCAAAAATACTCCCATGGGTGGAGGGATCAAGACAAGGTCTTACCACAAAGACCTTTAAGCCTGACCAGGCTTGCATGGGGAGACTACAGTCATTCAGATAGTCTGGACCCATATCACATCCTGCTTTATAAGTCATAATCAGTATTTTGAACTGTTTGTGGAAAGGGAATGGTAGCCATACTTGTTTCTATCTTCCCCAATGCCATGATTTAATGACAGACATTTGGCAAGAAACTTGAAGCTCGATCCTGTAGCATCCTAACTTGTGGTGTCCAAACTCAAAACTTTTCTTTCAATTTCTCCTTTTTTATTGTGAAGTCGTAGGCTTTCATGGCTGGCATCCATAGTTTTTTGTGGGTTTTTCAGGCATCTTCTTGAAGATACCAGCCACAGATGCTGGCGAAACGTCAGAAAGAAACTCTTCTAGAACATGACCACACAGCCTGAAAAACCCACCAAAAAAACAAAATAAAACCCTATACGTTTTTATTATTGTTTGAAAGTAATTGGTGCCATTTGCAATTCAGGTTAGTCACTGGCTGCCATCACTCCTTTCAAATTCCTCCAATGAACATGATCTTTTACCTACAGTCTGCTAACTAGCCTGCAAGTTGACATTTGCAGGGCCGAAATGGAGAGCATAAAACGCCACCAATCACATTTTAGCCAGAGTGAGACAGCAGGAGATCAATAAAACAATTTTCAACTATTAGAATGGAGTGCTTGGAAATAGCTATTAGTAGGCTTTTTCTGCTGTTGAGAGAAAATCCTTTCCTTGCCTTCAAACACTGTCATCTGTTTTGGTAGTTACCTGTCCTAAGAGGATTTCTCCATTTTTGGAAAGCATTGCACTTTTTCTCCTGGCCTGAGTGTCACAAATCATTGTGCTAGTCTGGTTAAGCATTACCTTTCTAATGACAGACACCAAATAGACCAACTGCTCAGCATGAGAAAGGAAAATTAATAATAATAATAATAATAATAATAATAATAATAATAATTTATACCCCGCCCCTCTGCATAGCAATAGAATAGATGCCACGACTCTTTGTGTGTGGACAACCAGATCAGGCCAAATCAGACCTGATCTAGCTATCCATATACCAAAAGAAACTTAGATCATGCCAGGGCTTCTGAGAAATGTCAGGATTTTTCCTGACTTTGCTTAGTTCAGAGCAAAGTTGTGTTAAGGCCAAAAACCCACAGGTCTCCCCCAAATGTAGCCATATGTCATCAGGAATGTCAGCACTGGCTTTGGGGTGAGGAAGGCATTTTTCTCCGGTGTAGACAATCCCTTGGAGTCAGAGTGGCATAGTGGTGTGAGTGTTGGACTATGACTCTGGAGACCAGGGTTTGATTCCCAGCTCAGCCATGAAACCCACTGGGTGACTTAGGGCAAGTCACACACTCTCAGCCTCAGGGGACAGCAATGGCAAACCTCCTTTGACCAAATCTTGCTAAGAAAACCCCATGACACCTTTGGGATGCTATTAGTCAAAAATGACTTGAAAGCGCACAACAACAACAACAACAAAGACAATCTCTTAGTCACCTTCTCTAAACACCTTTTTTGCTCTCTTTTCTTGCACATTGAAAAGGCAACTGGAGCAGCAGTGAGGGGTATCCATGAACCTATCACTTTATTTATATCCCACCTTTTCCCCAAACTGGGACTTAAGGCAGCTTGCAAAATGAAGAGAATCAAATGAATGCATATAAATAAAATGCAATCAAAATGTATAAGGTTAAAATGTGCAAAAAGATGAGAGTCAAGCGGTATTAAATGAAAACCATTAAAACTATTATTTTCTTATAAAGAGTAAAAGTGATACGGCACCATAGAAACATGTTTTCTTGTGAAAAATAATCGATCCCTAAAAGCTTGCTGGAATATAAAAGAAATTCTTCACCTGCTGCCAAAAATGGGCCGAGGGAGAATATGTGGTGCACAGGTTTCACTTCACTTACCCCTATCATCAGGACTTTCGTAGTGTATAATACACTAACAGCTGTGTGTGTGTGTGTGAGAGAGAGAGAGAGAGATAGATTTAACCACCAATTCTGCTGAACCATTGAATCCCACTGCCTTTCCCATTCCAGGGAGCCTTTTTACATGGGCCAAACTTGATATTTAATAAAGCAATACGGATATTAATCCTGTTCTGCACGCCATACTTCCTAAATGCCAAATTGCATGATTATTTCTGAGATAACTAGTTGGATTCTTTTTCTTTCTTTCTGTGCAGGTTGGCAAAATTCAATAGGTGTTTAAAATGAAGGAAAATGTCTTGAATGCTAAAATCACCGTTTCATGAAGTCTTAATGAGCCCATTACTTACGGAAGCATTGAAGAGAGTGCAAACCAGAGGAGAGGAGAAAGAAAGAAAGAAAGAAAAAAGAAGAATTTCCCAGCAGCCAGATGTATGCTGCTCTCTCCAGGGTAAAATCTAAGCCCTGAAAGAGTTTGTTTGCAAGCTGTGTTGGGGGGGGGGGGACAAAAGTGGGGAAAAGTTTGCTTTCATAGCCCTTTTGTTCTTCTCACTCCCTTTCTTTTTCAGGCTCTTTTTCATTTTCTCATTCTTGATCTACACCTTTTCAGCTAACCTATGGACCAGTATGGTGTAATGGTTTGAGCATTGGACTATGACTCTGGAGGCCAGGATTTGATTCCCTGTTCAGCCATGAGGCCTTGGCCAAGTCACACTCTCTCAGCCTTTGGGGAATGGAATGTCAGCAAATCTTGCCAAGAAAATGATAGGGTTGTCTTAGGGTCTCCATAAGTTTGAAATGACTTGATGGCACATAACAATAACAACAACTACAACTACAACAACGGACCACAATACTGTCAGTGTACTACATCTTTGTTCAATGCAGTATGTCTGCATTCAGTTCAAGGTTTTGGAAACGGCGTGTTCTGCAATAGGTTTTTGTGTATTCCTATTCCTAATATTTGATTTATGTTCATTTATCCTCTGGCACAGGGGCTGCCCTGTTTGCCCCATGTAGAGAGCTGAAGGGCATTGTTGACAGAGGATGGCATATATCACAAACTATCCAGTTAGCTTTAGTAAGGCTCAATATAAGCCCTTCCATGAGACTGGAGAGCCATCAATGTCTGCACATGATGGTGACAAGAACTCTAGGACCCATCCACTTAGTGGTAGAGGCCACATCCATAACATTATCTCTCCCTAAGCATGACAGATTTCTGACTCAGGATACTTGCTCGAATCCCATTGCTAGCCCCAGCTAGAATAGCCCTGCTGAATCAATGGGGCAGGCTATTGAGTTGACTCACTATTCAACAAATGATTGAATACTCTATTGGGGTCTACTCTATTAGGGTTAGCCAGTAAGATTCTGCTCACCATTTCTATTCTCAATTCAAAGGCAGATTCAGCAAATTCTTCCTCAAGCAATCATTGCAAACATGCATTTCGTACTCTGCAAACATTTCATTTGATGTTCATCGTACCTGCCCTCCTTAGTAATACATTCTGAATTTGAGCACTATTTGAGCACTCAGATCAGTGGTATTTGTGCTCCATGGTGTCTTTTTCCCACAGTGGTTACTTGGCTAGCCCTCTCTTGCTTATTCAGTTTCATGAGATCCAATAATGCAATATGGAGTGCACACAAAAGGGAATGAAATCAGTCAGAGGAGAAAGAAGGTAAAAAAAATGTGCCAAGGACTGTTGAAACATTCCTCTCTGGTTTCAAATGGCATAGAGGCTAACAGGTTGGACTTCTCACCATTCTTAAATAATCCTTCTTGTTTTAGTAGTGTATCTCAAAAAGCCTGAAGGCTCAATCTCAAGTCCCCTGTGAAGGAACCTGGGAAATGATGCATATTTATTAGTGCAAAGGATCAATGCTATTGAGGGTTATATTGCTGGTGAGCAATTCAACTCAAGAAAGAGCCTTGTCTATAAATCTTGGGTCTCATTTTCACAGTGACGGCTACTGAAGCCAAGGATTGTCCATCCACTGAATGATGCTCCTTGGGGAACTTCTTTGAGAACAATTTCTTCTTTCACAGCAGCCATATAGCTCTCAGCTTGCAATGAAAGCATTAAAATTAATTTGATGCCCACCACTTATTATTATTTTTATCAGTGCTTTTAAAATCTGTTATATTACCATCAACATCAATAATATTAACCACTTGATAAAGATTGCCTTTTCATGTTATTTTAATGCATTGCTCCTTGGGAAGGGGTTGGGGCTATTTTTACTCTATCAATTTATTCTTTTTCCGTTAAAAAAAATTAAATGCTACATATTGCTAATGAATTATTAATGATTACCATAACAAATCAGTGTTAGAAAATTCATTCAAACATAGTTAATGTTAATGAATCAGTTTTTCATAATGTTAATGTATTCGCTCTAACATCAGCAGCTGAAACTTTGTTGGTCTAGAGTAGACCCATTGAATTGATTGCTGAATGGTGGATAAATCTAACTGATTCAATGGCTCTTCTCTACTTGAGTCTAACAATAGGATTTAGGTCTTCATTGCAACAGCTCCACTGCCTGCTTGGTCCATTTCCAAGCACAATTCAATGGGTTGGTTATGTGCTACAAAGCCCAATATGGCTCAATTCCAGGTTATCTGAAGGACAATATTTTTCCATATGAACCCGCCCATGTTTTGAGATTTTCTAGGGAAGCTTTTCCCTCTGTCTCAGCACACACACAGGTACATCTTGAAGGAATATCGGCCTTCTTGGTGCCTCCTCCCAGGCCCCAGAACTGCTTTTCTAGAGAAGCTAGACATGCACCCTCTTTGCTATCCTTTGGTAGATACATGAAGACTTTTTGTTTCCCTGAAGGCTGATTGCTCAGGAGGAAAGGGCCTTTCATGATGTGTTGCATTGTCTCTCTTGGTTGTGTGTGTTTTTAATAGCTTAAATAGCTTAATATTGGCTTTAATCCCATGATTAAGATTAGTTGTATTATACAGGTTGAGCATCCCTAATCTAAATATCTAAAATCCAAAATGCGCCCCCCCCCCCCAGATAGGATACTTTTTGAGCACTGACCATGACCATGACAAATGGAAAATTCCATATCTGCCCTCATGAGATGGGTTGTGGATGCTGAAGTCTTCAGTTATAAAATTGTGTAGTCAGCAGCCCCTGATATCAGACATACATTCTTTGGGTTTCTCCTCCTCTGGAGAACCCACCAGCCACTTGCTTCCACCTTTCAGTGGTGGTCATGGCATTCCTGTTCATTCATTTTCAAGGTGGAAGCAGGCAGCTGGTGGGTTTGCAAGAGGCAAGATCTCAAAGAATGTGCACTTGGAAGTTGGGGCTTGCCATCACCTCTGCTGATGCCCTGGGACTGCTTTTCAGCCTGGTGAATATGAAACATAAATATAAATATCTGGTATGAACATAGGTCTTCTTGATGGCTACTCCCAGGATCTGGAACTCCCTTCCTAGAGAATCTAGACTGTCACCATTCTTCTGTAGGCAGATCTTTGAAGACTGATGGCTCAGGAGGAAAGCACCTTTCATGATGTCTACACCAGTTGGTTTTCTTTCTTTTCTTCAAGTTATGCTTTAAATTGCTTTGAATTCTATTTATAGTTTCATAATATTTTAAACTTTTCCATGATGTCAACTTATGTAAACTGAGTCCAAGATGGCTGTCTCCATGTTGCAAAATTAATGCAGTTTGGCACCGCCTTAACTGACATGCCGCCATCCTACGGAATCCTAGGATTTGTAGTTTGTTGTGGCAACAGAGTTCTCTGACAGAGAACACTAAGGGGGGATGCAGACCAGGGCATCGGGGACGCCCTGGTCTGGAGCGCTGCGGGACCTCGGCAGCCGGACCGCGGCGCTCCTGCGGCGTCCCTGGAAGGAGCGCAAAATCAGCGCTCCTTCCACAAGACAGGGAAAGTGCGCCCTAAATGCGTAGGCCGCACTTTCCCTGCCTTTTCCGCCGCAGCGTGTGAGGACGCTGTGGCGGGAGGTTGCCCCAGAAGCGCCGGCCGTGCGGAGGGCCGGCAGCTCCCAGGGCGACCTCATGCGGTGGCTCCTCCTCTTCCGGGTCTCGCAGACGACTCTTTTAGTCGTCTGCCGAGGCCCTAAATATCTCATAAAACTGCAGATCCCAGAATTTCAAAACCTTGAGCCATGACAGTTAAGGTGGTATCAGACTGCTATTAATTCTACTGGAAAAGTGCAGCTCCAAAATAGACGTATCGTTGATGACGACGACAAGCAGCAGCACAATATCCTTTCTTGAATTATTCTTTAATGCACAACAATCCTATTGCTATGAAATCAAATCTAATTCTTACACAGCCACAAAATGAGAAAGAATTAAAAAAATCAATCTGGAGATATTAAAATTGAAATTAAAAAAGAAAAAAGAAAGCTTCTTCTTGACAGCAGCCAAGAATGTTTCTGCTTAAAGTGGGACTGTTTTGCAACCCACAATTTATTTGTCGGAGGACCTGCTAGATGCAAAAAGCTATTGCAATCACAGTCAAGGAAAGTACAGTATTTAAACAAGGGATGAAGTGTTTCTCTAACAGTTACTTCAATTAGATTTTAATTAGCTGTGGTGGGAGACAGACAATGCAGCTAATGAAAACACATTGCCTTTCCTTTTGCTTGTTAACGGGGATCCTCAAATTCGTTAACTCTTGCGTTCTCGGTGTAATTACTTGTCACGAATATTTGGGCCATTTGCACATAATGAGTCGGAGGCCCATCTCTTGTGTACATTAGTCTCTGCTAATGAATTCATTAGCAAATTGGCCTTGTGTCATTCTTTCCAACCTTAATTGAAGTTTTGGAGAAAATACAAAAATTGTTAAGGATTGCTGCATCGAGTGCAAGTTCCTCCATAGGATCTTCTAGGTTGTCACCAAGTGTGGTTGCCATTGCGGTTCTAATCCTGGAGCTTTAATTCACAGTACGTTCTGACTACACACATATTAACTTTTAATAGATCCTCCATTTCAATAATGCATCTTGACACATTAAAAGCTTGCTAGGCGGTTGCTTGGAAAGGATTTCTGATGGGGGATTTAGATTTTTTGACAAGTCGTAGCATGGCAAATTCACCACTCGGCAGAAATGATTGTTGCCAAACACATTTGTACTGTGCTCCCTAGAATAATAGAGGCTGGGCTTAATCTGTATTTTTAAAAAAGCAAAATACGAGTTCATTGGTGATGCTCTTTCATGAGTTTGAGAGCTGGAAGCTATTTTTCAGAGGCATGATAGTTTGAGTGTTGGACTACGACTTTGGAGACCAGGGTTCAGTTCCCAGCTTGGCCATGGAGACCCATTGGGTGACCTTGGGCAAGTCACGCTCTCTCAACCTCAGGAGAAGGCAATGAATGGCAAACCTCCTCTGATCAAGTCTTGCCATGAAAACCCCATGATAGGTTCATTTTAGGGTAAGTTGGAAATGACTTGAAGGCACACGACAACAACAGTGCTATTTTTCAAGCTCTTATGCATACATGATTTGGATCAGCCAAGCTTAGGACTGGCCCAATTGGTTGGCAGAATGAGACAATGACCTTAGGAAATAGAGGGCTATTCCTTGGGACCAGACATGGCTTTTTCTATGCATAAAATAAAGAAATAAGAATGTGCATCTTTGTGCAGAATAATCCCAAATTGCAAAATTCTGGTCTGTCCAGGGTTCTCCTCATCAGGGTTTCTTGACAATCAGGAAACTCATTTATTTATTTTGGTCTATTTTTTGTATGTTTTGGAATAGCCTTTCAGACCCTGATACAGGCTGCATCTTCACTGTAGCAATAATGCAGTTTGACACCACTTTAAGTGCTGAAGCTCCAGCCTATGGAACCCTGGATTTGTAGTTTTACAAGGTCTTTAGCCTTTGCTGCCAAAGAGTGCTGGCAGACTGTGGTATAGAATTGCAGCCTTTGTTATGAGCCCCTTCTGAAATGATGGTTGTTTATACAAAGATTTTTTTTTAAAGCCAAACCAAGCTAAATCCATGCAAGGCTCACCAAACAACAAGAACAAGATGGCACCTCCTCTCCATTCCATCTACATATACAAAGGACTAATATTAAGCAAAGAGTGAAATATTCACCACACTAATATTAAGCAAAGAGTGAAATATTCACCACATCCAATAAAACACAAATTAAGTGATACATATCAAAATTACAAATGAAACCACTTATCCTATGAAAACAGTTTCAAAACTACCAGACTGATACTGAATGAGGAGTAAAATGTTTAAAAGTGCAGCACATCCCTTTTGAAACTTCAGCCCAGTAGGCAGTTCCTAAAGGTTTGCTGAATAGAAAAATCTTTGCCTGATGGTGGTAAGACAACAGGGAGGAATATATAGTCTCTTCTCTTCTGGAAAAGAGTTCCATAATCTGGGAACAGCCACCAAGAAAGCTCTGTCTTGCTGCACAATGAGACAATGAGCAAGTATATGGGAAAATACACAATTGCTTGCACAATATTGTTATTGAGCAGAAATGTGGTGTAGCACAACCACTGTGTAACTGCCCAGTTATAGATTTGCACTATACATGTATGACATAGGCTCTTGGCTGCCATGTTTCCAAGCTCTGCTGTTGTTGTGGGGTCTTCATACTAAGGTTTAGTAGATTTCCAAAGTTGCTAATGGAGCAGATTAAAACTCCCCTGATTCCAATTCAGAGTCCTAGATGTAGATAGAAGTAGTCCCTAAATGTTGTAAAAGCTTGAGCCTTTGATGAAAATGCTTTTTTGATCTTGAGGGCAAGCCAAGAAACAGACTCCTCACTTGATCTGTCAAGATGTGTGTTTGGAGATCTATAGCTTTCTTATTCACTCTCCCATGACCTCTTTGCAAGCCATCCTTCTCACTCTGCAATACATCTTGCCAGTTTGCTTTCAAGTGTACCCCAGAGAACATTATGGATTTTTCTAAAAGGTGCAATGGAGAAGACTATGAGCTCATCTGAACTCTTAAAAATGACAGATCTGAAATTTCATTTTATTTTACAGCACACTTGTAACCAACAGAAGCACTCCTAGGTGTCCCTATCATTGGCCATGCTTCACCAGCATATCAACATAACAGACAAATGATCTCCGGTGATGCTTAACTAACTCTGAGATAATTTCCCCATAACTGTTTAAAACATAGGGACATTCCTCAAAAAGACATGGAGACACTTTAATCACAGTCCTTTGGGACAAGAAGAAAACACAGTTGGATGTAAATTCACAGAATTGCTCAGTTTTATTACACTTGTGTATATTTTACGTACGTGTCTGAACAACAGATAAAAAAGAAAGAGGACATCATCTCCTCAGGCAAGTTTACCAGACTGCTGGGAGAAAGCATTGATAAATGGCAAGCAAGGCAAATCCCAGAACAATCTAGACTCTCCATTGCAGAGAATGCAAGGATACATTAAACCAAATTAATGAACCGTTTCTTAGTCTCCAGTGGATTGCTTACCTACTTAGTTCAGCACTCACAGATGGGTAGCATTATTATTTCATGCTTTGTCTGAAGCAACTCAACTACTGTATCATACTACACGGTTATATATCGCTCAGAGAGAAACTTTTTTGCCAGTGTTGAACAGAGTTAGTGGCCCCGATACAATTTTAACAAAGGCAGAAGAAACTTAGCTAACTACCACCTACCTGAGTGAAAGAGAGGGGCACATGATCTGGCATCTCAGAAAGCATTCTCTATTCCTGCATATTCAAAAAGAGTCTGGATGTCTACCTGCTGGGAATGTTTTAGCTCAGTGGTTCTCAACTTTTGGACCTCCAGATATTTTGGACTTCAGTTCCCAGAATTCTTGACTGTTGGTCAAGCTGGCTGGGATGTCTGAGAGTTGAAGTCCAAAATCACTGGAGGACCAAAGGTTGAGAACCACTGTTCTAGCTAGAGTTCCTGTATTATGTGTGGGGCTGGATTTGATGGCCTATGAGCCCCCTTCCAGTTTTATAGTTGTGTGATTCTATGATTTGATCAGGTTTGCAGATTTCGCAACCTGCAAGAATAATATTCCCTATTACCATTTGAGAGCTGGACAGTCAAGAAAGAAGACAGGAGGAAAACCAATGCATTTGAGATAATGTGGTGCTGGAGAAGAGTGCTGAGGATCCCATGGACAGCCAAAAGGACAAACAAATGGGTCCTAGAGGAGATCAAGCCAGAGATATCCCTAGATGACAAGACTTAGACAGTCATACTTTGGACACATCATGAGAAGGCATGAACCATTGGAAAAGACAGTAATGTTAGGAAAGGTTGAGGGAAGTAGAAAGAGAGGAAAGCCACATACATGCTAGATGGATGGATTTTATTCAAGAGACCATGAATATGAGTTTGTAGGAGCTGGGCAGAGCAGTAGAGGACAGGTGGTTCTGGAGATGCCTCCTCCATAGGGTTGCCATGGGTCGAGACTGATGCGAAGGCAGTTAACAACAGCAACAAAGAACAATATTACAAGGGTCATCCATGTGGGTTTAAGAAAAAAGATGAAACACTTCTTTGAGTCATCATTTAATCCAGCCAAAATAGCTCTCAAGAAGAGCTAGAACTCAGCCTTATCTTTCTGGCATACGTGGCTTACTCATTAACTTTCATTAGAGGCCCACTAACGAAGGATCACACTCTTAGTATCTCATTACTGAAATGCTCTAGTATTGCCAAAACAACAGGGAAGGCCTTTAAGGGGTTTTGCCAATTTAAATTAAAATCTAGAACGACTTAGACAAGTGTGAAGGAAGCCAGCTATTTAGGAACCCTTTGATGAAACAATAAGCTTTCAGAGATGAGCAGTCTGCCAGTAATGTCTTCACCTTGAAAACTGCTAATTAAACATTATATTGGTATGGGGACTTGGCTGCAGCTAAATTCTGTGAACCCAATTCCAAGCAAACTAGCCAATTTATTTGCATCCACACCCAAAATAGGTTTGCATTATTGGATTATTTCATATTGCTTTCTGGAGAGTTTGAATTTTGTCCCAGACCTTCTTGTGCTCCTCCAGACAACAGAGCAGGCCAATGCCTTGGATAAGAGTTCTGCTTCTGAGCAAACACTTGTCCCATTAAAAAAAAGTTTAATAACTGAAGCCACTCAAGAAGGGAAAGAGATATACACTGTTAGATAGTCCAGAGGTCAAGAATCCAAGTAAGTTCACAAGCAAGAAGCACACAAAAGCTATGGAAGAATGAATAGCTGTGAATAACAAAAATTCCCAGCAGCTCCTGGTAAAATTATAATCACAATGACCTTGAGATTCCAGGTGTTTCATTGCTCAGCATAAGTTCTTGATATGTCAGTTTTCAAAATATTTGTTATTGTCTTGTGAATCTGAGACCAGTTTTGTTTTGTTTTGTTTTTGCTTTACGGCATATCCGTCACAGATGGTAAAACATTCCAATATTATCTTCACATTTCCAACATTTAATGTTTCTTCCTTTAGACATTTTAGCTAATTTCTCTGGCATTAAGTACCACTTATGTTGCATTTCATAATAGTTTCTCTTTCAAGTCATTGCATAACATAAATTTCAAATGTTTGTTCCAAATCTTTTCCCCTTGTACTAACTGCAAAGAATGGCCAATATTTTGAGTACCTTGGCGTCATGGGTGTATATGCCTATTTGTGTGTAGTTGTGGTCGTTCTGTACATTAATTCATAGGAATTGTGTGGTTTGCCAACAAATATCCTGCTCTCTAGCTGTGTAGCATAAAATACGTAAATCAGGCTTAATCTGATGGACACTGTTGCATCTTGTGACAGCAAATTCCATAAGTGCATTAAACCTTGTATAAAGCAGTATTTCTGTCTGCCTTGAATCTACTGTCAATTAATTAATATGTTTCTATTTCAAAAGAATATAGGTATTTGTTTTGTTCTTCTCTTACATCTCTTCTGCCAGGCACTTTTGAAAGCTGAGAAGAAGAGAGTTTACAGTGAGGAAATATTTCCACTGACACTTTTCATGTAATAAAAGAGCCTTGAGTGGATACAGGGTGAAGCTATCCTATACTCCAGTATCATCTTCAAGTCCTCACTGTGTTACAGATTGCCAAGCAGTGAAAATGACAAGTTGCTGGAACAACAACATCCCAGCAAAGCTGTCTGATCAATGAGAAGTCAAACTTTTTGTATATAAAGGGGTGAGATCTCCCTTATTCTTTTGCAACTTTGCCTGGCTCATTGCTCCAAGGTGTCCTTTGGATACTTTGTTCCTTTGCCATCTCTCAAATATTAGTTATAATTTGCTGCGAACCATAGCCGAGGTCCCGTGTGCTAAATGAAATGACCTGTCATTTTCAGAATGGATCTTGTAAACAAAAACTCTCCACGGCTCAATTTATATCCAGAGAAAACATTTTCAGATTGGATTACCAGTCCAAGTAATTTATCTTCCCAGGGGCTGGGAATCTTTGTGCACTCCTAAATTTAAATGTTCATGGTCTGTGATTTCCAGCTTGTAAGTTTGCTGATAGTATGTACTGGAAGTGAATGCCCTGCTGATCTTCTGTTGCCATCAATGGGGAAAAGAAGGTCTCTTTGCTAGAAAACTTATATTTGCTCAAAGGTGTCCTCAGTTTCCCTAGCGTTTTGAGTGTGAATAAAGGGTAGCTATAGAAATAGGGTTGGTTTGTTTTTTTAACTAATCCCTGAACATAGGGATCCCAGACAAGGCAGCAAATGTTTGGACATGACAACCAAGGCTGGAAATCTGTTGGTGACATACACACATGCAAGCTATGTGGTTATTTGGCCATCACATAAATCTATTAGTTCACAGTTGTATAAGAACATTTACCAAAGTGTAACCATTGCACATGCAGTTGCAGATTCTGAGATGGTGTATTCACCAACGCCTTCAATGTACCACTTGATTCACTGTCACGCCAGAAACACCAAGCGTATTTCTAGATAGACAATAGGTTGTGCAACTTTGGTATTCATTACTGGGTGATGTACAACCACCACCAGTTAACCATGCAAAGGGAGATGTACACTGCTAAAGCATAGTGTAGGATGTCCCCTTCAATCCTCAAATATGGGTTTTTAAAAAGCTTTTCAGAAAAGAAATACACACTTTGATGGATGTTAAAATGCCTTCTAAATATTGACTAGAATTCTGTTGGTGTCTTATGTATTCGCCATCTTCCCTATGAACATAGCTGAATGTCTTTTGTCTGATATTGAATATCTGGATTCAGTCCATGGTTGCAAAAGTGGGGCTGCATACATGGTGTCATTGCACATGGGACTTAGGGAAGGGATTTGGTTTTTGCTGCATTCCTGATAACATTGCTGGGGAAAATATTGTGGCTATGAAGTCTGCATTTGGGTTCCAAAATCAATTTGTTTGGCAAATCCAACCCCAACCATTTGTGGCCTGAAGTTCTAAAATCCAACACTTGTGTCCTTCAAACCAGAGCTTGGAAAATCTACATTGCTAGAATACAACTTCCAGACTCCTCCAACAGACCAACATGTCCTTCAGAAATTAACAGGAAGGCAATGCAATTCTCTGAGCACAGTTGTACCATTGGCTGACCCCTGTTGTGTCTTTTGTAGAGTTAGACATTAACAGCCCCAGTGGAGAGAGAAGACATCAGAGAGATCTGTTGTGAAATATCTTAATTTGATTCATGCCCCCTCCACTATTTGATGGTTATTGTTTGCTGAGGCACACAAATGAATCCCATTCCCTATCGCAAGCACTTGTTGTAAGGATTATATATAGAAACACATCAGAGATAAAAATGAAAGCTGACTTTTAAGTAGAAGTCCCCCCCCGTCCCCCCCCAGTTGCTGGTGTTCATTTTAAAACTGATTTATGTCGATGCAACAATACAGAACAGATGTGGTTGCTTGACAATTTTTAAATAAGACATTCTTTTATGACAGATGGTTTCATGGTGGATGAGTGGCATTCCACTTATGGGAGAGCAGTTCTCTGTTAATATCAACCTAGATGACTCCAAACATAAATAAGTATACTGTGGCAGAGATGCTGCATCAACTGGGTAACTTTACAGTTATGGAGTTATGGAGCAGTTACACTGCTAAGTCATTGAACTGTGATGTTGCACAACTCAATGCATACTGTGCCTTCATGCACTCTGCAAAGTTTGCATCAACATGCATGCCGCACACATAACTCCATTGCTGCAACCTTGAAGTCAATACAGCTTTTCCACATTGGACAAAAATGTCTAACTGCTCCTATAGGGGAACTTAGAAATACATAAGACAACAGAGTTCTGGCTTTGTGTGTGTATTTGTGCATGCATTTGTTAATATTTGCTGTTATTTGCTGTTAAGTTGGCTTCAATTTAAGATGATCTTATGCATGAAAAGACCTTCATGTGTCCTGGCCATCAGCAGTTCTGCTCAGGTCTTGAAAATTCAAGGCCATGATGGAGTCAATCCATTTCCAGTGGAGTCTTCCTCTTTTTCTCCTACCTTCCACTTTACTGAACATGATAATCTTTTGCAAAGTGTCATGTTGTATTGTGATATTCCAAAGTACGGTAGCCTTAGTGTCCTCCCTTTAGCTGCAAGTGAAATTTCAGGCTTCATTTACTCAAGGAGCTGAGAAGAGGCTGTATGTCAAATTCTTAGCAGTCCAGATCTCTTCAGGGTTTTTTTGCAACCTCCTATATAAGCCTGGCTAAGCTTTGCTAAAATCTGACATGTCTCTCTCACACACATCTTGCAGGGACAGAAGCCCTGAGGAAGGAGTGTTATAATGCTTTATGAAAATGAAAATGCAAAAGGTTGTCACATAGATGTAGGCTTGGCAGTCATTCTCTGATGTCCCAGAGGACAGGACTGTTTGCATTGTGTTCAATCCCAGATTTCCTGGATTCTGATTTTAAAATGGAATAGAGTAGCTCTGAAAGAGGCACAATGAGTGACTGGCTAAAAACTCAAATGAGAGAATTCCACTTTGCAGCCCTTTATTGCAGAACTCCCTTGCAAGAACTGACTTAATCCCTATTTTTTTAAAAAAAACAAACGCAGTATCGTTGAGACAGCAGGTAGCAAATAATTAGTTAAAATCAATTAAATTATCAATTAAGTTTTTTTTAAAAAAATGAGAAGGGGGAAGTCCATTAGATTTATTTAAAAAAACAACATAAATTGTAGTGCAGGCATTTTAACTTAAACTGCAATTGAAGGCAAAGTTAATAGGTTTCCCCATATTCCAACATAAAATGTAATTGAATGAGTGTTTTTTTTAACGATTTTTAACAATTAATGAAGTGTATTATCCCTTTTCTTCATCCTTTCCCAGGTAGAGAGTTGGCAAAAGGTTTTTACATGACTGGAAGAGCTACAGGCGGTGTTGCAATGTCCTAGCTCAAGTATAAAGAGCGCCAAAGGTAGATGACACTCATTTCTCAACCTCACAATGCCTGAAAAGCCTTGGTGACCCTGTGAAGACTGCTGTGTTGTGACTGTCTAGTTTCCTTGGGCTCTGCTTGACTTTCACAAGGGCTCGGATAAGGCAGGCTGGTCTTTCCTAGTGCAGAGCAAAAGAAATAAACTCTTCTCCTCCGTCTACTGAAAAATGATAGTCTCCATATGTCACTTGGGGACGATACACTCCGCTTAATACAATCTGTATCATGCAAACCAGTGACAAGGCCGATCCATTCTCTATGCACTGCCAAACCTGAAAAGTCACAAGGCTAATTTTTTGTGGCAGTCCTCCCTCTCCACCACATCATTTCCCCTCTCCTTCCAAGTCAAAGAGTGAGAAGAAATTCTTGGCTGGCAAGAAAAATGTTTTCTTGTCTTTTGCCATCTGCATGTACCTTACATTGAACAGACAGCAATAGCAGCCATTGCATTGTATTGTCTGGGTAGGAGCTTGATTCATGCCCTTTCCCCTGAGTAGGTGCTATGTGTGTGTGTTGTCTGTGCCTTCAAGTCATTTCCAACTTATGGCAACTCTAAGGCAACCCTATCATGGGGTTTTCTTGGCAAGGTTTGTTCAGAGGAGGTTTGCCATTGCCTCCCCCTGAAACTGAGAGTGTGTGACTTGCCCAATGTAAGCCAGTGGGTTTCATGGCCAAACTGAGAATCGAACCCTGGTCTCCAGAATTGTAGTCCAACATTCAAACCACTACACCACGCTGGCTTAGCTCAAAGTGTTTTGCTTGTGCAAATGTGGCAGAATTGTTCTAGAACAGTAACGGGAATCTTGTTGGCATCTTAAATATCTGTTAATTCCCACTCTCTGATGCAGAATATTCACAGTCAAGTCAAGGTTGCAGAAGGGAAGGCATTCATGCAGCATCAGTGTGCTTGTTGATATGTCTTGAGCACAGGCTTGCACTGCAGATGGATGTGTATGTACATTGAGCTGTGTATTCAGTTGACATTTGGTGTCTTGGCTTGCTGTCCTGGAAAGTGCATGGCAAACACGGCCCCTTTGGACCAGGATCAGTCTGGCACTGCTGGATTGTTGTCCAGACTGGCTAATGTTGTCCATTGCATGTTGATATGCCTTGTACACAACTGTGCATTGCAGATGGATGTACATTGAACTGTGTATTCAGTTGACATTTGGTCTCTTGGTTTGCCATTCTCCATGGCAAAAAGCTGGTCTTGGATCAGATTAATGCCTCTTTGGACTTGGATTGGTCTGGGGCTGCTGGATTGGCATCAAGACTGGCTGATCCTGGCCTGAGGCATATGGTTTGCATTGTCTGGACAGGATGACAACAGGGGGAACATGCATTTGGTCCATGCATACAGGCATTCAGCGGCTTTCTATAGCCAAGCAGAGAACCTCGGTCTCCTGAAATCATTGTCCAACACTCAAATCCTTGCACAACACTGGATCTCACCCTACTTAATAGAAGCTAAAATAAGAAGTCCACATAGAAATCTTTCAGCTCTTCCGACAGGACTTAGGGAACACAGAGTTTGGTTCAACCTTCCTGTTATCTCATCTCTGATGGAAAAATGTTTTGAGATGCCATTCCCTCTGAAGCATGCAGCTGCAGGAGTTAGCAATTAAGAGTGAGCAACAATTTACTGCATAAGTGTCCAACTCAACGGCAGTCTTCCACATGAAGGACAGACTTGTCAGGGAAACAGGCCAGGGAAATTGAACACAGTGAGTTGAAGTGTGAAAAGATTACACATCTCCCCATCCCCATGCAGTTACAATAACCATTCATGAAAACAACCTTGATGCAACCATCGATCTTGACTCCAAGACTGCAAAGAATTGCTCTGAAATCATGGTGCAAGGACAGAAACCAGGACCATGACTGACAGGCGCTGTCACTTAATTTAACCTAAAATGTCAAGCAAAGATTGAAACAGCAAGTGAGAAAGAGAGAGACCTTCATTGGAGGAAAAAACCAACAACCACTGACATGTCATGAGATTAAGCCATAAAGTGATGGGAGAAAGGAGTGTGGGATTCCAAAGTAATTTCAAACATGACAAATGCAAAATAAATAAATAAATAATAAATAAAAATAAAAATAAAAATAAAAATAAAAATAAAAAATAGCACAGAGGCTGCATCTACATTGTAGAAATAACCCAGTTTGACACCATTTTAAAAGCCATGGCTCTGTGCTATGGAATCCCAGAATTTGTAGTTTTGTGAGATAGTAAGTCTTCTCTGTCAGATAGCTCTGGTGCCACAACAAACAAGTCACAGGATTCATAGCATTGAGCCATGACAGTTAAAGTGGTGTCAAACTGGATTATTTTCCACGATGCAGATGCTGCCAGAGATGCTGAATCCTTGGAATGAGCAATGCATCGCTAACAGGTTATCTGGTCATCTCCTTAGCCATTTCCAATTGCCCAGGTTGGCTGATGTTTTCTGTTTCAATTGGATGTTGAAGCCATTCTGGGTTATAGTTCAAACTTTAAAGAAAATATCAAAGATTCTCAATGTTTTTTGGATAGGAAATAGGGTTCAGAATCCTGGATAACTTCTTTAAACTTCAGATGAAAAGCAAAAGTGGATTCACCACAGACTCTAGAGCCATCATCGACTCTGCCAATTCTTTGCTTTAGACACAGTTGCGAATAGCTTTTTACTACCACAATTTATCTGATTTTTTTAAAATCCAATTTTGAGGGAAATGATCTAGACTCTCATACTTAAAAATTGCTAATATATTGGACTGAAATCTTGCTGAAGCAAAAATATATATATAATGAAATATGTGCCATTTTGGGTGTTATATGGGGGTGTCTGATGAAGTAGGATGCTAGCTCCTGAGTTATTTAATCAACTCTCAGAGGGTTTGCATTTTCTTTCCTTCTCCCATTTGTCTTCTTTCCCATTTACCTTGTTTTGGATTTTTGCCATTTTGGGTCTGCAAATCTTGGTTTGTGCCTGATGGACAAGAGCCACTTTGCAATTGCTAAGTGATGAAGAAGTGAAGGATTCTTGTATATATATTTTTCATCTTTGGATGAAAGAAAGGGTGCCTTGGTGCTTGAGACACCCTCTCAATGCAAAAGGAGAACAGCTCAGAGATATTTGTAACCTGTTGGGGCTTTGCAAGGGATAAGATTTAGAAAATATATTGGTGCAAAAAGGTCTTTGGGGGCACTGTAGAAATAATGCAGTTAGACACCACTTTAACTGCCATGGCTCCATCCTACAGAACTACTACAGTAGTTTGGTGAGGCACCAGCACTCTTTGGCAGAGAAGGCTAAAGGTCTTGTGGAACTACAAATCCCAGGATTCCATAGGATGGAGCTACAGCACTTTAAGGGGAGCCCAACTGCATTTAGTTCTACAGCGTAGATGCACCCATAGCTGGACATTCACAACTACATCTAGGCTGTTGGCACACATTTAATTTTGGTTTTTTAGTAAGCTACCTTGTGTGCCGTGCTGGACAGAAAATAGGAGCTCTCAAATTCAAGGTAATGGTGCATGCTTATCCTCCCTATTAAAGAAATAAAGAATTGCTACCAGAATCTTTGCAAAACTTTGCTTCTATTTTCCCTGGCAGACTGGCCCTTTCTGTGGTTTGCATGACAAATGATGATTGTTTTACTTTTGGAAGTTCAGTGCCTTTTTATTGTTTTTCTAATGGCACTATTCTTTTCACCACAGGGACCTACTCTCTGAGATATCATGACAAATTTTGTCTTCATAATCTTCCTTAGGAGACTGCTCCAATTATTCTGTTCGTGGACGGAATTAACTAAACTTCTAGAAGGAAATTGTCATCTTGACCCTTAAATCTCTCTGGAGCCCAGTATCCTCTTTAGCAAAGTAGGTTATGGTATAAAACTAACCTTGCGTGTATATTTACTGATAGTGCCATGAAAATAGCAACAAAACCAGGGCGACTCCCAGATAATTAGTATAAAATATAATTCATTTCTTTCTTTATTTGATTTTATTTGTATCCTGATTTTCTCCCAACACAGGATCAGAGGTTGTGTACAAGATATTAAAAGCACTGTTGTTGTTGTTCGTGGTGCCATCAAGTCGTTTCTGACTGATGTGACCTTAAGCAAGCCAGTCACAGGGTTTTCTTAGTAATATTGGTTCAGAAGGGGTTTGCCTTTGCCATCCTCTGAGGCTGAGAGAGTGTGACTTGCCCAAGGTCACCCAATGGATTTTCATGGCCGAGTGGGGGTTTGAACCCTGGTCTTCAGCATCATAGTCCAACGCTCAAAGCACTACACCATCCTGCTTCTTAAAAGCACCATACAGTGTAAAAAGTTTTAATGCAAAAGTTAAAACACAATTAAATTACATTGCTATGGAAAAGAGCAGAAAAACAGCATTACAAACATGTTAATAACAGCATTAACAGAATCTTTAAGACATAACTTGGGATTAGCTACCAAGAAAGCCCTGTCTCTCATGTCCTCATCAGACATGCCTGAGACAATTGTAGGACATAGGCTGCATCTGCACTGCAGAAATAATCCAGGTTGACACCACTTGAACTGCCACGGCTCAGTGTTATGAAATTCTGGGAATTGTAGTTTGTTGTGGCACCAGAACTCTCTGACAGAGAAGGCTAAATGTCTCATGAAACTACAAAGATATAGCTGTGTTAGTCTGTAGAATCAGTCTGTAGAGAGATCTTGTAGCACCTTTGAGACTCACTGAAAGAAAGACATTGGCAGCATGAGCTTTCCTAGGCTTTAGTCTGCTTCCTCAGATGTATATAGTAGACTAAAGTCTAGGAAAGCTCATGCTGCCAACTTCTTTATTTCAGTGAGTCTCAAAGGTGCTACAAGATCTCTCTACATCATGAAACTACAGTTCCCACAATTTCATAGCATCGAGCCATGGCATTTACAGCGGTGTCAACCTGCATTAATTCTGCAATGCAGATGCAGCCTGAGACAAAGCCTTCCCTTGCAGATCTTAGTGCACAGGGAAATTTATGCATGTGTAGGATGCCAACGGGTTTCTGGTATCTATCTATCTATCTATCTATCTATCTATCTATCTATCTATCTATCCATCTTTGTGATATGGGACTTTTCCATATGAATCCTCTGCCAGTTCTCTAAAGCTAAATGAAGTTTAATGTGTAGTTATCAGAAGGCTTTTTGGGTTCTACAGGATTTAGTGGAATCGAGCTGGATTTCTGTGCAGCTGGGATTGTGTTGATCCCATGGTATTCATTGTCTCTCCTGCTGTGTGTGTGTGTGTGTTTTGGCTAACATTGACTTTTTGTTGTTTCATTTCTCTTTCCCCTCCTTTTCTTTTTCTTGCTTTATGCCTTAATTCTTCCTAATCTGGCAAGCAGTTCAGCATCTGCTGTTTCTTCTGGCAGTGAAGTACACCCAGCGGACCACTATGAATTGCACTAGACTGAGCACAAGATTTTATAGACTAAACAGTAACAGAAGAGATAAGGAAGCAGACAACTTTCTGTCCGATGAGATTTTTGCTGAGAGATACGTCTGTCATTCTCCACATCTTATTCCCGCCCCCCCTCCCTCTGGATTGCAAAGCTCTGGATGACCTAGTTATCATAATATTTGCAAAAATGCACATGAAAGCATGATATTTTTTCATGTGGACTTGCTTTTGGAGGTGTATGTGTGCAAATTTGGACATCTTTGCATGTGAGCACCAGGTAAAGCAAACTAGCAATCATGGAAATGATATATTTGATGGGATCCTTCAAGCAGGTGTTTTGTTAGGAGTCTCCCAAGACCCCAAAACAGATGGGTTTATGGGATCAAGAACTTTGCAACGTTTGAGGTTGACTTTGTTCACCATCCCCAAGAACACATTTTGTTGTAGCTTCACAGAGATCAGACATTGTCTCAGAATATGTACGCTAGAAGGAATCCCAAGGATGTTTTGCCCAATTTCCTGATAGTACCAGAATCCAAAACATCAATATGCATACCTTTAATCAACCAACCCAAATGCACAAAATACATAATGCAAGCTTCCAAAGCTCCACTGGCTTCTTCATCATTTGTGGATTTTGGATGTTATTGTACTTTGCTTTATGGCCAACACAGCTACCCCCAAATATATCAACATGCATGTTTACAGACAACACTTAACAACAAATCTGTGAGCCTGACAAACATGGCACAGGGATGCAATTTTTCAAAAATTACTTCTCAAAGGGAGCAACAAGTAAAGCTGTGTTTACACTGCAAAACTAATATACTTTGACACCAATTTACTGCCATGGCTCAATGCTAGGGGATCCTGGGATTTGTAGGTTTGTGAGACATTTAGTCTTTTCTATCAGAGAGCAACTGTCAGAGAAACTACAGAGAAACTACAGAGATTTCCACAGGATGGAGCCATGATGGTTAAACTGTTGTCAGATGGCATTGATTCTGCAATGTGGTAGCATCCTAGTCTTAGCAATTTTATTTTCAGCATGAGAATTTCTTCAAACACTGTGCAGGTTTTGAAGACGATTCACAGTTTGGGGTTTGCACTGCCCAAAGTTCACATGTATTTGCATAAAAACAGCATGTCCTGTCAAGAGAATAGATCAGGGGTCAAATGTGCAGTACATGGCTGTAATTTAGATGTGCTCAAACAGTGGATTATCCAAAAAGGAGGCACCAAAAAGAGGGGAATACCTTTAGTTTGTTTTTTGGAGCAACAGGAGATGTAGCTATGAAGAAAGATCAACATGATACATTGAAGTCTCCCAGTTCAGGATCTCTGCCAGTGGCAACTGGATGGGCTTCTATGCAAAGTGGTTCAGTGGATCCGCTGTATCTTTAATTTCTAGATTTTAAAGGAACTATCCAAGGTGTCGAATGTATTTGGAGGTTAGCATTCAGCACCTTGGATAGCTCATTTGAAGTCAAGGAAAAAACAACAGATTCATTTCACTTCCATATGTGGAAGTTACTGCTGCCACTGGTGAGAAAGAGAAGGTCCCAGTAGATTTCATTTTTATAGATGTGTGTATTTCTAGTGAAAACCAATGTGGTGCAGCGGTTTGAGCACTGGACTACACCTCTGAAGATCTGGGTTCAAATCCCCCACTTGGTCATGAAACCCACTGAGTGACTTTGGGTAAGTCACTCCCTCTCAGCCCCAGAAAGCCCTATGATAGTTTCACCATAGGGTTGCCATAAGTCGGAAGCAACTTGAAGGCATACAACAGCATTTTGTGAAAATTGAAATTGCATGTATAGGGGATATTATTAGCCTTTGCAGTCACCATATTTTTGGGTTTGTCTGACCACTGCGGCGTCTCACTAGACGCCCATGCATTATCTGTGCAGCGATAATGTCAACAATTAAATGCACATCACTTGATCTGAAAGCAGCTTGCTGAGCTTTTGCTGTGGAAAACCCATGCCAAAGTGGTCCACATCATCCCCATTAAGTTGCTAATTTGGATGACATGTTCTATTTGTGTTTCCATGGCATCCAATAGTATCAGCACTTTTGCTATTTATAACCCAACAAATTGAAAGATCTTTTGATCCGGCTGGCAGATATTAATAAGAATCTCTTGAGCATTCAGCTCAGAAGAAGAATGATGCACAAGTGAAAAAAATGCTGATAGCTAATGGGAGCATTTTGGATTAGTTCACCACATAAAACCACATAAAAATCCTACTGTCTCATCTTTTTTGCAGAGCGCTTTGGAAATCACTTTTTAAAGGCAACTAGTCAAAGCTTCATAGCTCTAAAAGTAGTTAGTAACTCTTGTAGAGGCACTATTTAAAACATAACTCTTCCTTACTCATTATTTGTGGATAATGAAACAGGGTTTTGATTTTTTTAAAACAACAAAACCAACAACTGAATACAACAATCTCCTGGCCTGTGTACAAAATGTACTGAAATAGTCTCTGAAACCTGTGGCAGTCCTGCAAATCCCGCTACCCATTTTTTTAAAAAGGCACAATATGCCAGTTCCTAAACTGCACCAAGAATTCCCAAAACACATGAAAACATGCCCAACTACCCTATTCTTCCCCATAACCACCCCAGAATCCTTTACTACCCCCAAATACTTCCTCAACACAGTTGTCCACCTCTGGTGTAAGGAGTAACAGATGATAGTGAATTGGAAATCCCCTGCTGAGCAAATCATGCCAAGAAAACCTCATGAAAGGATCGCCCTAGAGTCACCATAAGTCAGAAATGATGTGAAGACACTCAGCAACACCAATTCCCCCCCAAAAAGACATTGCACATATAAGAGATGTTTATGTATCTTCATGTTTCAAACAGTATGCCAGCAAAATTCTGCATTTAGCTCAAGGCTGTGGAGGAGGAATTGTGAATGCCCTGCTATGCAACAGGTGCAATGTGCATCTTCATGCACATTGCACACTGCACAGCAATTGCAAATTCACTTGATTGGAAATTTAGTTGTGCCATGTTGCAATTCACCAGCAAGGCCATCAGTGAACTTCTTTGCAACTCCCTGGAGGCACAATTCTTCCTTGTTTGGAACAAAAGAATGAGTAGAAAATTGAAAAATCTCCAGGATCCCCAAAACAGCCTTGGAGCCCTGTGTGGGTCATGGCTCCCACGCTGTAGATTCAGAAAATTGTTTATCCGAATTATCAAATGTCCATTGCTAGATATAGGTCAGGCAAGAAACGTAATAGAGAAGCACCTTGCAGGGTTTCTATTCTCTGGAGTGCATTTATACATTCTTCCAGTACTGTCTTCTTTAGAGAATGGAAAAAGTGAAAGTCTGGATGCTATTCTTGGATTATTCTCACTGAGACTGAGAATCAGGGGCTGGACTGTGGTGCACACAATGAAGTCTTTGTGTCGCTTTGAGCTCTCATGCTGTGGACTCAGAAAACCATCCAATCCTCCTGACACAATCCTCTTCACACACACTCACACGTACAGGGACAAAACAACAACACGGAAAAACCCAGTAAAACCACTTGCTGCCAGATGGACAGTTTCCATGGGCACAGAGGCATCTCTCCAAGAAACATGTTGTGCACAAATTGGTTACTTACTGGAGGACCTCATAAGCTCTGACTCTGAGTGATCAGTTGACTTACAAATTGCCCTAGATCTTTTTAGTTTGAATTGCTGGTGAAACCTGAGCTCCCCTTGGGGAAGAGTTAAGCCAGAATCCTGTTGTGGTTTTTCAGCGCTGTTAAATGCCACTACACAAAGAAAGGCATGTTCCTGGAGGTTGCACAAAGATGGTGCATCATTGCTCCTGTTCTTGCCAACATTTCTCTATCAGACATGGGAACTGAAATATCCTTCTGAATTAGCCTTTGTGACATGGTGCCTCCGTCAACTTAATGGACCACTTGCTGTTATGACAATATAGAAAGTTTCACAATGTCTTGGCTCTCAGGTTGGTACAATAAGTAAGGCCTAGGCTTCTGCATGGGCCAAAAGGTCCATCACCTCCTCCCTGTTCTGGCAGCATCCTGTTTGGATAAGCAGTCTGGTCCTGGTACAAGCTGTCCGGATGGCATCCAGCATGTTCCGCACCAGAAACAGTGCATAACATTCTTAAAATGTTTTTTTTTAAATATACCTGTTGCTCCAGAGCCCTCTGTTCCCATAGTGGTTGTCTGCATGGGTGTCCTGTTGAACCACCTGGCACATCCGATGGCGACGACTTATGGCAACACTAAGGCAAAACTGTCACAGGGTTTTCTGAGAATCCTCTATCAAGTAATGATAATTTCTGGAATCCTGTTAGTATCTTGTTGTTTCTGACCTAGGGTGATCCTAAGGTGAACCTATCATAGGGTTTCTTTGACAAGATTTATTCAGGGCAGGCTTCCTTTGCCTTCTTCTGAGACTGTTGACAGAATGTGACTTGTCCAAGGTGACCCAGTGGGTTTCCATGGTTGAGTGGGGATTCAAACCCTGGTCTCTGGAGCCATAATTCAATGCTCCAACCAATACACCACACTGCCTACTCATTGTTCATTTGCATATGCATTTTTGGTTGTGCATTTGGTTGCATGAACTCACCATTCACTAAAATGAGGCAGCATTACACAACCTCTTCATCTGTCTTCTCGGTACAGGATCTTGGCCCTAGAACAGATTCATTTCTCAGTTGACATGGAGGCCACCAGTTGTCACTGTGTGTGCCTAGACATTGTTGAACTACAGATCTAATCCTCCCTAGCCAGTGCATCCAATGGTGAGGGGTGATGGGTCTGCAGTCCCCAAACACCTGGAGGTTGCATGACTTTGTACTGACAGCTCATGCAAGGCTGCAGATTAATGCATTAATTTTGTTCATTTTCTTCTATTTCTCTCCCACCTTCTTGCTAATAAAAACAAAAACCCAGTGCTCAGGATGGCTAACAATCCTTAAACATCAGTCTAAAACAAATTAAACACTGTAATGATGAAACCATTGCAATCATTACATTAAGCAAGCACAACCAACAATAGTCAGCAACACTACTGAAAAAACAGGTCTGCAAAGCTACTGCAAATCAATGAGTCCAGGAACTGCTTGCAACTCCAAGTGGTGTGCATTCCATAATTTGGAAACGATGCAGGAGAGAGCTTTGTCCTATATGCCCATGAAGCAGGTCTCCACATCTTATGGTATTCTCTAGTGGAAAGAAAGTCTTCATTCTAAAATTGGAAGGATTAAATCAGATTTTAAAGCTATCATACGGCTTGGAGCAATTTTCTCTAGGTAATTAGCTTAAGATGTTGCAATGATACAAGAACAAATTCTATTTAAAAGTGCCTCAGAATTGACAACCACCTAGGAAATATAACACTTATACAGAAGTAGGCATTCTGTTCTCAGATTTTCCATGCTAGAGAGAAAGAGCAGGTATCTTTTCATACTAACATTCACAGCACTATGATCTCACATTAACGGCCATGGCTCCTGGGATCTGTAGTTTAAGGAAGAGAAACTTTCCAACATAATGCAAGCCAGCCCTAAATTACAAGAAGCCTATCTCTTTCAGCTCTTCCACATTGCAGAAATAAAGCAGTTTGACACCACTTTAACTGCCATGGCTTCATTCAATGGATTTGTAGTTTGAGAGGTCTATAGCCTGGTCTGTCACAGAGTTCTGGTGTCACACCAAACTAAGATTCCCAGGGTTCTGTAGGATAGAGTCATGGTAGTTTAAAGTAGTATCAAACTGCTTTATTTCTGCAAAGTAAATACACCCAATGTTGTTTCATTTGTCCTCAGAAACTCACATTCCTTTCAGCTCGATTGCATCAGCATTGCCATTTTGTGATGATTAAAGGCAGGTTAAATAAACTACATGTAAGCAATATTTTATCATGGCACACTTTTAATCTTTCCCTTCCTCTATCATTCCATCAATATTGCCATTCACTGTTTTCTCGGTAATTGCAAAGCCATAAATTTTCTTCAACGGGTGGAACAGATCAAGCTTTAAATTAAAGGGTATCTGACACAACCTGAGGAGTCTTTTCCTCCTGCACCAGCAGGTCGCCTTAATGGTTCGAGTCCTTTTAACTTTATTGTTTCAAGATCTCTGACATTTTGATAGTATGGTGAAGCCATGCATTACAAATTAAGATATTTGGGTTATTATATACAACTTTTTTTCCCCTTTCCAGCCTTCGCCCCAGCTCCCCAAGAACCATTTATCTCACATGGCTGAACCCTCATTCATCACTGCTTTCCTCTAGGATTTATGATTAAAACTCTATGAATGGTACAATGAAATGGCTAGCATCAAACCATATCACCAGTATAGAGATTGGGGTTCTATCCTAAGCTAAGGGAAACATAGAGCAGGGATGTGAAAATCTCTCTGGGCTTGTCTACATTTGCTTCATACTCCAAATTCCTTCTATACACCACACAGCCCCTAAATCCTAAATTGGGTCCAGGCTGTTTACACAATCCTCAGACCTGATTCAGGTTTTCCACCCCTTATCCCACATAAAAAAGACTTATAATTTCTCTGAGTTTTCCAGTGATGGGTGATTGATCTGCTCTGTGGACCCAAGTGTGGTGGGACTTTCTTAAAGATCTAATTTGCTTTCCCCTTCCAACCTAAGAAGGTCCCCTGTCACTAACATTTGCCTCACTTTTACCCTTTTAACACTATCCTTAAGTGGCTAGGATCTCAAGTGTCTCCGTAGACCAATTCTAATACTTTGTTGTTTTGTTGTTGTGTGCCTTCAAGTCATTTCTGACTTTTGGCAACTCCAAGGTGAACCTATTATAGGGTTTTCTTGGCAAGCTTTGTTCAGAGGAGCTTTGACATTGCCTTCCCCAAGGCTGAGAGCATGTCACTTGCCCAGGGTCACACAGTGGGTTTCATGGCCGAGTGGGGAATCAAACCCTGATCTGCAGAGTTGTAGTCCAACACTCAAACCATTACACCATGCTGGCATATAGCATGTGCAAAATTTGTACACATGTACAAAATATAATGTCCATATTCATCTAGGGGTTTCACAGCAACAGTTCAACAGTGTCCAAGTGTGTCTCTGCAGGCAATCTATTTCCAGAGGTGTGTGGAGCTCTTCTTGGCACCATCCCCTTACACACCTTGTGAAAATGGAGCACAACTCACCACTGGACCAGTGGTGTAGCCACACAAGTAAATATTTATTGCACACCAGCAGTCCTATTGGTTCTTGGCCAAAGTCACTTCATGATTCACTGGCAGTAATGAATGCATAATCATATCTGCTTTGTCTTCAAGATCCTCTCACAGAAAGAATTAGCTCATTGTTAATGCATTCATGTTTGTTTGAAGGAGATGATTAAACCGCCATTCAGTTCTCCCCACTAAAGTGGAATGTACCTTGCTGTTTTCACACAGGTGTGCATGAATATTCAAGTGCAACACCAGGAAGAACAAGGAGCAAAGTCTGTTTCTCAGAGAGGTGCTGCTGGGAAAGGCTGATGTGCTCAGACAGTTATTTCAGTTTGTTGTTGTTAACGGCCTTTGAGCCAACTTTGACTCATGGAGACCCCATGAATGAGACACATCCAAGCCCCACAACTGCTCTGATCAGGTCCTACAGGCCCAGGGCTGTGGCCTTCTTAACTGAGTCTATCCATCTGGCATGTGGTCTTCCTCTCTTGCTACTATCTTCTACCTTTCCTAGCATCATTGTCTTTTCTAATGATTCATGCCTTCTCATGATGTGACTGAAGTATGGCAGCCTCAATTTAGGGCCTCTGCAGACCCCAATGAAGGCTCCAACCCCAGCCCAACTATGTCCAAACGCCGCAGCGTCCTTATGTGCTGTGCCAGAGGGGCACTAAAGAGCCATGCACAGGCTCTTAGGGTGCCCTTTTTCTGCCCCTGAAAGGAGCAGCATTTTGCCACTCTTTCAGGGGCAGCAGAAGGGAGGATTGGGGCCATGGTTAGCAGGGGCAGCCCAGAGCCACCCATCTGCAACCCCCCCCCCTTAGTCATCTTGGTTTCCAGAGAAAGTTCAGGTTTGATCTGTTCTGGGATCTATTTGTTTGCCCTCTTGGCCATCCATGGTATCCTCAGCACTCTTCTCCAGCACCACATCTCAAATGCATTCTATCAGCTTTCTTCACTGTCCAGCTCTCACATTTGTACATGATGATGAGAAATACATGGTTGATCCTAATTTTAGTGATCAGTTTTATGTCTATGGATATTGTTTAGCTCTTGTTTAGCTGCCCTTCCCAGTCCTAGTCTTCTTCTTATTTCTTGACTGCAGTCTCCATTATGATCTATGATTGGTCCAAGGTATGGGAGATCTTTAGCTATTTCAATGTCCATGTTGTTTAGGTTGAATTTATGTACATCCTGTGTGGTCATTATTTTTGTTTTCAAAGTAATTAAGCCTATCTTCACACCTTCCTCTTGCACTACCAAGTTGTTTATGGTCACCGAGGAAAGGGGAACCATTTGTCATGGTGGAACAGCAATTGTTTGTGATCATCTTTTCTTAGCCACTTACTCACTCTCCTGTCCTGTTAACTTCTCTCTCTGCTGGCCTCCACTCCCCCTTTAATCTCCCAACTATTTGCTTGGTTATTTCTGTGCAAAATGACCATCTTTTTTCTTTGGTGAAAAAGAAGCAACCATTTTCTGTGCTGTTTTCTGTGCAAAACAACCATGTATATACACATGTTGTACAAAATATCTTCTAAATTGTGAATAGTCTTCGAAAACGGTGTGGTTCTTGAAGTCTTTCTCTCAGTGGGAAGAAATTTGCTAAAATTATATATTCCTTCCTCCAAGAAGAAAATTAGGGATTAATTACATCCCTAAGACACATCTAAAAGTCCATGTTGGTATTGTTGTTCTTTTGTGTGTCTTCAAGTCATTTATGACTTATGAAACCTTAAGTTGAACCTATCATGGGGTTTTCTTGGCTAGATTTATTCAGAGAAGATTTGCCTTTGCCTCCCTTTGGGGCTCAGAGAGTGTGACTTGCACAAGGTCACCCAGTGGGTTTCCATGGCTAAGCAAGGATTTGAACCCTGGTCTCCAGAGTCATACTCCAATTTTCATGCAATTACACCATGCTGGCTCTGTATGGAATTATTAACCAAACCAAACATAAAAATTATCCATGCAAGCTTTCAATCCACATATATTTCTGCAACACGTAAAGATGGTGGAATCAGGTCCCAAACAGCATTTTGTGCCCTCTCTCTCTCTCACACACACACACACACACAATTACTGGTGTGTGTATGTTTTCATCTACTTTCCAATGGAACCACTTCCCTGCCACATTGCCTGATTGAGATAATCATAATTGTACAAATCTAAGTTCCTTGAAAAGACAAATTTGTTCTCCTGCTTGCTGTGTTTATTTATTGATTCCTTATCTCTAAAACTGCTCTAGATTTGTAAAGGTGCATTGCAAACCCTTCTTTCAAAATAGGGGCAGCAATTTCATTGCCAACTCTATAGAGTTTCTCTGTTGTGTGACAAAGGACCTATTGACCAAGTTCAACTCTATAAGAAAGGTATTTGTGCCTCTTCAAAATTGAACTTAGAATGAGGCTTTCTTCTGAGAATATTGGAGATATTTTACCTTTCCAATAAAAAGGCAATCATTAGAGCTGATTAGAATTTTTTATATGTTCTGGTTTTGCATGAAAATAAAAATAAAAAACCCTCCTGTGCCAGACAGAAGGCTTATCTAGTCCAGCATTCAGTTCTAAATGCAAGCAACAAGTTGCCTCCAGCTGCAGTGGCAGCAGGTGGCTTCCATATCAGCAGGGTGCAAAACACACTCCAGATTTTAGTCTGCTACCCAATAAAGTTATTACACATGTTTCTGCTTCTTCATTTTATCAACATATATCATGGGTGAGTAACATTAGATGACCCAGGGGCCATTTTTCTGCATCAAGAATGGTCCAAGGGCCACATGGATTGCCAAAAACAAAATGAACAAAAATAGGAAAAATAGGGGGTGAACAAAAATAGGAAAAATAAAATAACAACGTTTGGGGCTGTATTGATCCCAGAGCTACCCCAGTGTCCCTCCACTATTACCTGGCTACTCTCTTGCAATGCCAGCCAACTGTTTGTATGCATGTCCCACTGTGAAACCCAGTGCAATCGCCACCATGTGGCACTCCCATGAAAAGGTCTCTTTCAAACTCTATGATTCCATGATCCTATTATTCCCTCTGAGGCCAAAAATAAAGCACCCAGCTTCAATCACATAGCTGGGCACCTTGTTCTGACATCACCTTGTTATAATCAGCAGCAGCCACTGCACCAAGTGGCACAGCCACTTGGCATCGTAATGGAGAGTGCCAGATCTGCAAGGATCTTGTAGAGTTGATTTAGTGCTGAATGGGCTGGATGTTGTCCAGACCATTCGCATCAGAACTAGGGTTTGATCCGTTTGTCATCTTGACTCCCCACAAAGAGGATGAGAGAAGGACATTTTATTTGGTCCATACAGACAGAGCCAACAACAATCAGAAGTATAATAGAATCCTAGAATCATAGCATTGGAAGAGACCTCAAGGGACCATGCAGTCCAACCCATTCTGCCATGTAGGAAGACACAATCAAAGAACCCCCAACAAATGGCCATCCAGTCTCTGTTTAAATATCTCAAAGAAGGAGACTCTACCAAACTCAAGGGAGTTTGTAAACAGCTCTTACTGTCAAGAAGTTCTTCCTATTGTTGAGCTGGAATCTCTAAAGCCTACTTGTAGTTCTGCAACATGGGCATTTTTGTATGTTGTATGTTCAGACCTATTGAAAAGGTGAATTGTCTCTCCTGGAGGGTTCTAAGAGAGGTAATTTACCCCCATCTTCCCACCTTTTCTCTCCCCTACATCCCCATCAGAGGCTGGGCTGGAAAAACAGCCTTGGAAATTTGCTCTTTGCCCACCTCAGATCTACATGAAACAAGTACAAGATCTCAATGTAACATGCACACAACTTTTGGTTGGCTACCACCTTGGTACTTCCAAAACTAGCAGAAATAAATAAATCCAGGCTTTGCAGATGTCAGGGAAATGCTTGAAGTTTGAAATTACTTGGCTTTTTGTTTTAAGCAGAAGCTTTGCAAGAGCAGCCATGAGTTGGCTGGTTGACAGGAGGGCATGGCTCTTAGCTTCTTGGATTCCAGCAGCTTGCTGTAGCTGCCCTGGGAATACCAACACATGCCTTCAACAGCGGCCTCCTGACTGCTCCATCGTGACACAAAAAATGCCTGAAGATAACATTTCTTCCAACAAAGAGTCCCAGATGCCTTCAAAGCCAGCTTCCTTTAAGTGGAACTATGTGTTTCTGAAATGGAAACCAAAGACATGGAAGACTTTTTGTTTGATTGGACATGAACCTGCCAAAATATGACTAAAGAAGATGAAACTAGGCAACTACCCAAGTTTGGAGGTGGCTGCATTAGCCCTCACCAGAATGTTGGAGAGCTGGATACCACATTGTTGCCTCCTGACGTTTCTCCCTACCTCCTAAATTTTACAGTGTGCCAATTTTTGACACCAAAGTGACTGTTAGCACACAGCCTACAGGGGAGAGCAATTGACAATTTCACCATGATTTAAAGGAGGGCAATAATCAGTGGCTAGCATTGCTTTCATCCCCCAGGAAATCTTGAAGGACTGGATCCCACCACTGCAGTTATATATATAAAATTTTGTTTCTCTCCAAGTGCTCCCAAACATCCTTTAGAAAGGGAAAGAGAGAGAGAGTCCAAAGTGTTAAGTAAAAACAAGAGTCACTGCCTGACCACCTCCTCTGTTCATTTCTGGACAAAAACACCCCATCCTGATGTCTGCATACCTACATTACTCATTGGAAAGGATGATAACGTTCAGTAAAGTGGAGGGCAGTAGAAGAAGAGGAAGACCATGGTATAGATCAGTAATTCCCAAACTCTGGGCTTCCAGGTGTTTTGGACTTCAGCTCCCAGAATTCCAGACCATTGGCCAAGTTGGCTGAGGCTTCTTGGAGCTGAGGTCCAAAACACCTGGAGGACCAGAATTTGGGAATCATTAGCACAGAAGGATTGACTCAATAAAGGAAGCCACAGTCTGCAAGACTTGAGCTGGGCTGTTGATACTTGATAACCGCTGAGAGACTTGGAAATCTCTCATTCAGAGGGTTACCATAAGCCGAAGCTGACTTGATGACAAGCAATCACAAGAGCAATCACAGAATTAGCAAAAACCATCCATCTCTCTTGAGCAGAATGTGCATGTTTTGTTAAAATAATAATCAGTGATGGAGGAGAGGATTTCTGAATATACTTCTACAATTCTGCCCTATCTCATTTCCTTCCCTCAGTGAAATGCCAATATGTTTGCACAGCAGGCCCTGAGATGACAGAAGACAACTTTGGCGCTGCCTACCTCGCATCAATTATTTAACATGCTCAGCCTCAACCTATATGATTTCCCTGATTAATTTATTTTTGCTATTGCCAGGTAAAGTGGATTGATTTTAATCTGATTTGTTAACATCCTTTTAAGAATATGTTTCTCCTCCTTCCTTTTTACCTCTTTTATCAAAATGAAGCTAAGCTTGTTTTCATGTGCCAACATACTCAAGATGTTCTTTCTCAACAACCTGCCAGGGTTTTACATTTTGGTCCACAATCCAGATCATCTTGACCTAAGCAGAACAAATCCCACTCATGTTTTACAATGTCAGCCAGCCTCTGCTGAAAAGTGATTCCAGTGTCAAGTAACTATGCTCAGAATTCCCCTGTCTCCTTGTAATATATTTATCCTTCAAAAGAATAAACCACCATCTTGTGATCATGAAATGGGTATGTTTAAAGTTCGAGACTGGGGAACACTTCTAAGCATGTTGAGCTGCATGCCCTTAGAATTTGCCTTCAAAAGTGATGGTCCTGTTGGGATGCAAATGTTATGGGAAGGAATGGTGGTTGGCGAGATGCTTGTGTGAATCAGTTGCATCATGCCTGAAGAGGGCTGCTTGTTTCCATGCAACAGCTTCCCATGTAGAATAGAGCCCACTTCTATGCAACATCTCTTCAAGGTGCAAAATAGACAGTTTGTGTCCAGGTAACAGGTCTTCAGGTTGTAAAGCACAGCTTGCGCCCATGAAATGTGTCTCCAGGCTACAAAGCACAGCTTGTGTCCTTGTGACAGCTTTCCAGGCTGCAAAATAAGAGCCCCATTCTATGCCACAGCTTTCCTGGTTGCAAAGCATAGCTTGTGCCTATACAATTGCTTCCTAAGCTGCAAAGCTCTCCAGGTTGCACAACACAACTTTTGTCCATGCAATGTCTTCCCAAGCTGCAGTTCTATGCACCAGCCTTCCAGGATGCAAAGTACAGCTAGTGTCCACGTAACATGTCTCCAGGTTGCAAAGCAAAGCTTGTGTCCATGCAATAGGTTTTCAGGCTGCAAAGCACACTTGTGGCTACAGCTTCCCAACCTGTAAAATAGAGTCCAGTTCTATGCAACACCTCTCTAGGTTGCAAAGCATAGCTTGTGCCCATGGTATAGGTCTCTATGGTGCAAAGCACAGTATCTGTTTATGTATGCAACAGCTTCTCAAGCTGCCAAATAAGAAACAAAATAGACCTAACTTTGCAACAGCTTTCCACGTTGCAAAGCATAGTCTGTATCCATGCAATAGCTTCCCAGGCTGCAATACAGAACTCAGCTCTTTGAAAGAGGTCTCTGTGCTTTAAAATCTGGAGAAATTTATGGGCTGTTGGGAAACTCTTGCTGGCCTAATCCTGCCCACTGGCTGGAAGTTTCCCATCCCTATTTAGCATATTGTACATTTATAAATATACATTTAAGAGTCACCGTAGTGTATTGGTTTGAGCATTGGACGATGACTGTGCAGACCACAGTTCAAATCCCTGCTCAACCATGGAAATCCACTGGGTGACCTTGGGAAAGTCACACTCTCTCACCCTCAGAGGAGGACAATGGCAAGTCCTCTCTGAGCAAATCTTGCCAAGTAAACCCTGTAATAGAGTCGTCATAAGTCAGACATAACTTGAAAGCGCAAAGCAACAAAACATTTAAGAATGCATATCTCCTTAGCATAAACTTAAGCATCTTTACATGATTGTCAATAAATTTTCATCATTTCATCATACAACATGATGGCTCAGCTGGATCTCTAGTTAAGAATTTATGGCACCCCAACCCAATAAAGAGTTTGAATGCACGAAAGCTTTCTCTAGATATGCGCATAGGAAACAGAGTAATGTAACTCCCATCCATCATATGTTTCTATTGATCTCTGTTAGTTATACCAGCATGATTGATCCACCAATAGCATACTCTAAGGGAGGGGGAAATGTTGGTTGACATTTTATTAGCATTAAGGGAAATTACTCTCTGATATATGAGTTATATATGTATAGATTAAGTCTTACTGTTGAATTACAAAAGGTGTGGAGGGAGGTTCTTTGGGTACTTTTTTATTAAAGAATATATCATGCAAAAGGTCTTTGCAAGAGGGGCTGCATAAAATCTCTTTCAGCCATAAATAAGTTTGGCACTTGTAAAATGATTTATTCCAAGAGGATTATTAATGGGAAAGAATAATCCGCAAGGCACATACACCGGTCTGACACAGCAAAGTGTTGCAGATTGTAAAATCAAAGTAGGAAGGCTGCTTTCATTCTTTGCTATCTGGAAAACTTTACAGCAACAACTGATAGGATCCATGTTAGCAGGGCTGTGGATCCATGCCAGATCTTAGTCCAAACCTTAAAAAAGCTGTTCAACCCAATGAATCATATTTCCCCTTTCCCAAAATACTTGGATATCTCCTGAAAACATATTCAAGGGTAACCATGTTGGCAATACAACAAAGTAAAATAACATCCAAACATCCACATGATACCTTTATTGGACCAACCAAAATGCAGAAAATACACAATGCAGTTTTGAAGCTCCATAGGTTGAAACTCCAGCAGGTAAAAGTGTTACAAATCATAGAGAAGAAAGAAAAATGTGACTATGTTAGAGTCTCAGGTCTACATTCTGTCAAAAATGTTGCTGTTGTTCTCAGTTAAGATAGCATGGAGGCTTGCAACATGTATTTTGTGTATTTTGGTTGGATCAATAAAGGTTGTGCTGTTTTGTGGAGATCTCCCGTACAACTTAAACTAGTTTTATGGATTCACCACCTCATTGAGATGGAAGTCATTTGTATTTTATGTCACTTAGCCAAATTTTATCTCATGATAAAAGTTGTCTTTTTTCCTTTTATGCTTGTAGCAGCTTTGAGAATAACTAAAGAAAGAAGATGGAAGCATGAGCTTTTGTGGACTTAAGTCTACTTCCTCAGATGCACTTGGAAGGAAGTAGACTTAAGTCTACGCAAGCTCATGCTATCAGTTACTTTCTTTAGTTAGTCACAATGGTGTTACAAGATCTTTCTACATGACTGTAATAAATTAAGGTATTGAATTTAACAGACCAGGAATTGATCAGTAGAGAATATTCTTCCTGGCCCTAGCATTTCTTTTGACACTTTGAGGAAGGACGGGAAACTGATGGGACGAACTGAGGCAAGGAAGCTACTTTCACCATGCCTTGCTCACCATAATACTCACCTGTATGAGGCTCCTTCTCAAATTTGGTCAGTAGTTGGCTTCCATGTCATCAGAATAGTGAATCTCCTCTGGGGTTGACAGGAGGTCTCCAAGGTGCTGAAACTACTTTGAGGGGGATGGAGTCGAGTAGTTTTTAAAGTCTGCTATGGTGAGATGGAAACAAAAGTGAGATGGAAACAGCTGCCACTGCATTTGAAGACACCTGTGTGTGCTGGTTGGTTGTGTAATCCTTCCAGTCATCATCATCATCATCATCATCATCATCATCATCAGGCTACCCAGTTGTAAAAATGCAATGGTACAGCACTCTTTTCTTCCTTGTTCCCTTTCACGTTAGCATCTCCACTTCGGCAGTCCGTTGGCAGTTTCCAGGTGACGCTTTCTGATGTTTTCCACAAGTGATGCAGTTTCTACCCAAGCTTGCACTTAATAGGAGCTGCCTCAGCACCCCCGGGTGCATAATCATCACAACCTGACTTATTAGAACACAGTCCTTCGATATTTCTTTCATTCCTTTTGTCTCTCTTTCCTTCCCCCCCCCCCCCCTGCTTCTCTTTCCAAAAGTGCTGTGAGAAGAAAATCCTTCTTTTGTGCAATTCAGGCATTAGGTTTAATTGCCACTGCTGAATTTCCATACTTTTTTTCCTTAGGGAAAATAAATAAGGACACCTTACATCAGAGATGGGCAGAATGCAGCCTAGGGGCCACAGATGCCTCCGCAAGGATGCTTTTGTGGCCCTCAACACCTCCAGAATCTCAAGATTAACCTTTTTTTCTGGCCAAAAAGAGACTGAATTGTTCTTGAAAGCTTCCAGATGGAAAAAATTGACCTTTTAAATTGGTTTCAAACCCTCCCTGTACTCTCTAATACCAAAAAATAAAATAAAAAAATAAATAAAAAAAATGCCCATTTTTGAGAACCAAAGCAGGACAGTCATGGCTTTACTAAGGTGAAAGGGAGTTTTCTCATTACCATTTTTTTTTTCAGGTAAAGGGGGAAATGATTCTATCTGGCATCAGACAGTTATCTGTAACTTTTACATTAGACTGTGGGTGCGTGAGGGTCACTTGTCTTTGCAACTTCATTTAAAAATCAATAGATGAATTAGCTAGAAGAACAGTGAAGTTACTTTTCCCAATAAAGAGATGTAACAGTTGATGAAGTTGGGGAGACCTTCATTCTGCTGGCTGAGAAACAAGGTAAAAATAAACATAATTAATGGGACTGGTTTGCAGTGAAATGGGGGGAACTGGTAGAAGATCGACTCCACTGCTGGGATTTTTAAAAAGTTATTAGATGTTTATGGCCTAATCAATTTGCTCCAGCATCTTGGAAACACTCCTCAAATAAATTATGTATGTTTTAGTGGACAGGTTGCCTTTGCATTTGTTTGTTTTCTAATCACACAACTTTCCAAAGCTGTTCTTTCTTCATTAGAGTCTACATGGCAAGGTATCTGCTATTGGGGTCATTAGGTTTTCTTATAGTGTGATCTCTGAAAGGGTCTTAAATGGAGGGATTATGGAGATGATAGTTGTGGTGATGATGATGATGATGATGATGATGATGATCATGGCTGCCACTACCACCACCATCCTCTAATATATGGCTGGAATTCTCTTGGTGAATCCCATGTAGAGTAGTCCCATCAAATCAAGTATTGAACAATGTCTCAACATATAAATAAACTGAATTGATTCAGTTTGTCTACTCTAGTTAGGACTAGCAATAGGGATTAGGATGTATACTGCCTATTTTGTTTCAATCACTTTCTCAAATTTAAAATATAACTTGCTTTATTGTCCTGAAAATGCTCACTCCAGAGATTAATAAATGGTAATAAACTTTGGTCTATATCCATGTTAAACTCTTTATAATAACCATCAGCTCCATCAGCTCCAAAATGGGCTGAGGTATGGATGTTTTGGAGGGGTTTATGAATCCACCTGAACCAAAATCCCTTCATGCCTCCAATTTGTCCCCAGAAAATCTGTTTTTAAGAAGACACCAGGTCTGAAATGTATGTTCATTTACCCCCATTAGTTCAGTGTTGAACAGCCCATTGTCCTCCAAGGCTACAAGTCCAATGTGTTCTGACAACACCCCAAAAATGAGTCTTCCCACTTGTTTTCCTGTTGGTTTTCATGTGTATCCCTCTTCCTCTACTGATGCTCTTGGTAAAGAAAGAGTGAACTTTGCAGAAACTGTTGTGTACTGCACATGCTTTTCACATTATGCCTTGGTTGCATACTCAATGGTGCTATCTTGCCAGGAGTTGGCATGGCACAGTCCTTATGCAGCTTTATGAGCTACCTAATTACAATGTTCTCATGTTCTGTATGTGCCACCCATGTCTGCAGTTGTCACTGTGTATGGTTGTGCATTGCACAAGGATATCCACATGCATGCATGTCCATAGATCTGCATGGCACATACGTGCACGTTCCATGTTTCACAAGCACATTTGATTGTGCATCTGACTACACATTTGGCATCTTGGTTCAGCTGAACAATGCTAACCTCCAAAACAAAATTTGCACAGGACAATTAATATTTCACTCCATATACAGAAATGTATGCTATACAACCCAGATGTGAGATCTCAGCTCTATGCCCATGGTTTCGGGAAATTTTAAAAAGGTTAAAAATTCCAGGCAAGCTCCCAAGGTAATTTAATCTTGGGGAACATCTGCAAGAAAAAGAAGTTGGAAAAGAAGTTGATGGTGAGCACAATTGTCAGCCTTTAGCTGTTAACTTAATTCCAACCCCAACCAACCTTTTAAAATCCAGGGAAGAAATAGGAATTCCTAGAAGTAAGGGGTAACTTCACTTTCAGCCTAAGTATATGGGCTAGCTTGCTGATTCTTTCAGTGAGCATTTTAAAAAAGGTATCAGTAGCGTTGACATTTCACAGAGTAATTGTATGAGCTTATGGGTGACCCATTTACATCCATTCCTCTTGGCTTTTACATTAGCAGTGATATGTTATAAAGAGGCAGCCAACTGGAACTTAAAAGCCTTCATTTTCAGTTCGGTCTCCAAAAGACATTTCCTCAAGGGTCCAACAATTTTGATTCTATTTCCCCAACTTGGAGAAGAAAGGGACAGAAGAGGAGGAGGAGGAGGAGGAGGAGGAAAAGGAAGAATTCGTGGGGAAAGGAGTCGGAGCAGGAGAAATCACCATGATTTCTCCTGGCTGGGGCCCAAGACGACTCACAAAGAGAACAGATTAAAATTTAACATTAAAAAAAATTAAAAATCAAGACATTATCACATTGAAACAGTGCAAAATCATATAAAAGGCATTAGAATTAACTGCCATCAAGTTGACTTCAGTTTATGGTGACCCCATGAATAAAAGATCTCCAAGTCGCCCTAAAAGATATACAAAAGTTAAAAATAAAGCAACGCACCATGGTAAGAAGCCTTCCTGCAAGCAATTTTAGATTAAAAAGCTGTTGGAACAAAAAAGTCTTTGCTGGTGAAAGGAAAGCAGGGAGAGAGCCAGACTGGTCTCCTGTGGACAGGACTAGTTGTTATTGTTAAAGGGCTGGAACTCCATCCTATGGAATCCTGGGATTTCCAGTTTTACAAGGTCTGTAGCCTTCTCTTCCAAAACATGCTCACAAAACTACAAATCCCAAGATTCTATAGAATGGAGCCATGGTGGCTAAAGTGGTGGCAAACTGCATTACTTCTGCAGTGTAGATGCACTCTGAGAAGGTGACCCATAGAAACACATTAGCCAGGGCCAATATAAAAGAAGATGCATTTGAGACAACTTGATACTTTATTTTATAGACTTTAATTCCATGCAGGGTCCTTTGGAACAAGACCTAGAATTCTGCCTAAAAAAGATTCTGATACAACACAATGTATTATACTGTATGGCAGGGGCCAGCAACCTACGCCCTGCGGGCCGGTTCCAGCCCAGATCCCGGCACTTACCGGCCCAGGCAGACCCTGCCACCACCACTGCGCGCCACTGCCACTGCGCGTTTTGGCCGCCATGCGGCTGTGAGTGCCACAAACGCCATTTTGGAAATCAAAATGGCGGCCACGTCATGTGCGGCAGCGGCGGCGGCCGTGCACGCGTGGGGGTCGCGCACGGTGGCAGGGGTGCATGCGCGCGCGCCGCCATTCCCCCCCCCCTTGGCCCGGCAGAGGGGAGGACGTCGGGGGACCGGCCCCCGGCTCAAAAAGGTTGCCTACCCCTGCTGTATGGCATCAAAATAGATAGGAGTAACAGAAAAGCATTTTCTGTGCCATTAGGACAAAATGTTGAACAGCACCTTACAGTTAAATAAGCAATATATAGTAAGATGGAGTGTGTGAGAGACATGGGAATTGTCATTCTGGATTGTATGCTGCTATGTATGTTTATTATTGAAAATCCTATTAAAAAAATAACTTGGCTCAGCCTCAGGGCATTCTCAATACATCCGCTCCAGAAGCTCACATTTCAGAGTGATTGAAATGAATAATGATTTATCCACTGGTCCACCTCTTGAGACACCAGGTAGAGTAGAGTTATCTCTCCTCAGTAAGACATTTTTTAAATGAGAAAAACTTCAGCGATTTTTCTTTTTTCTCCTTCTTTGTCTCCAGAACCAGGCCACTTTGCAGAGTAAGGCTCCTTGCTGCTTAATGGTGTCAGACACTGTCTCCTTGCCCCGGCACATGAATGCAGAATAAACTGGTGTGAATGTATTGTTGAGCTTGCAAAATGGTGTCCAGTTTGCCAATTTAATACAGTGGGCCCCTGGTATCTGCTAAGGTTTGGTTCATGGAAACCCCCCCCCCATAGATATTAAAATCCATGGGTACTCAAGTCCCATTAAATACAATGGTATAGTAAAATGGTGGAATTAGAAGTTTTAAGTGAAGAAAAAAGTTTTTCTTTAAAGTCTACAAATAAGAGTTTCTCAGGAGTCTTTTTGTTCCTTCCAACTGGAAAGTCTAATGCAAATGTTTCTGTTGCCAGCAAAAGAAACCTAAATAAATAATAATGGCCATTCAAAGGTTGATGCACTAGCATGAGCAAATATTTCATTAGCTGGTAATGCCAGGGTTTCTTTCTTTTTTAAAATGACGATGCTGATTTAGTGCTTTTCCAGGTGGATAGCCTCCATTTACCTCTATTAAAAGTGCTGTTAACCTCAGAGTCTGTTGGAAAATCAGGCATGAGATCACTAAATGGCCAACCTATGCAGGATCATAAATAGAGATGATTAAAATGACTTTATGGTCATGCTGTTTCTGGATCCTCCAATTTATCTACCGCTTTTTTTTCTAGACATCGGCTACATCCACATTGCAGAAATAATCCAGTTTGACACCGCTTAGGTTAACTGCCAAAGTTCAATGCTATGAAATTCTGGGATTGTAGTTTGTTGTGGCACCAGAGCTCTCCAAAAGGGAAGGGCAGCTTGCTCATTAAACTACAAATCTCATAATCCCATAATCCCATAGCATTGAGCCATAGCAGTTAAACAGGGTCTCAAAGGTGCTACAAAATCCCTTCACTTAATGATATTCCACACTAATATAGCTATGAATTATTTCCTGATAGTTGGGAAACCCATTTTTTAGCCTGGGAATGAATAATTCTGAACATTCATTCCATCTCAATTTGCATCCGCACTACAGAAAAATAATCGAGTTTGACACCACTGTAGCTTTGTGAACTATTTCACCTTCTCTGTCAGAGAGCTGGTGCCACAAAGAACTACAAATCCCATAATTCCATAGCATTGAGCCTTGGCAGTCAAAGTGGTGTTAAATGGGAATGTTTCTGCAGTGTAGATGCAACCATAGAGAACTTTCTGTCATTCAACTACAGCACTAAGCCAATTCCCCACACAGGTAAGGAGAGAAAAATTGCAAAAGTGTCTGTCTGCTGGCATACTGACTCTTCGCTTTTCTGGAGAGGATCCACAAGAGGGAATGTTGTTTGATTGAAACTTTAAATAAACATTACAAATCTCCACAGAGCAACAAAGTCATTACGTGCCGTAGGCAATGCTGTACCATGTCGTTTTGCACTACTGTTTTCTCCCAAGAAGAACCAGGGAACTCAGTGGTTATATATGGCTTTGAGACAAGCAACGTGAATGGCATCTTTAAAATCTCCTTCCCAAAAATCAGTGTTAACCCTGCAGTGACCACAGCAACAGTACCCAGAATTAACAGCCAGCTTTCCGACCTCCGAGAAAGGTTTGAACCTTGGGCTGCTAAGAAGCTCTGGTTATTTCCTTGAAAGAGGACAGCAATAAGGGACACCATTTTACTATATCCTTGTATTTAATGGGACTTGAGCATCCATTGATTTTGGTACCTACAGGAGGTTCTGGAACCAAACCCCAGCGAATACCAATGGCCTACTGTAGTCTGGATCCAAGCCATCCAGGACTTTATATAAGTCATGAACAACACTTTGAATTGTGCCCCATAATGAACAAGTAGACTGTGAAGTTGTTTCAACACAGGAGTTATATAACTGCAACTCCCCAAATACACTAATGGCCATGTTGGCTGGAGGATCCTGGGAAGTGTACTCCCCAAAGTAACTTTTCAAAGCCCCAAGCAATCTGGATACAAATCAAGTGTTCAGCTTCATTCTGCTTCTACATCTTATTCTACAATATTGGATTGCCCTTGGTCTTGAAAGCTTCAGGATAGGATAAAGTAGGCTTCAGACCTAAACAAGCATGTCAATAAATGTCAGGATTTCTCCCCAGTACCAACAGCAGCTTCTTTTCCTCTTCCTCTGTGAAGTGCTTTCTGCTTGTGTACAGCGATGTGCAAAAAGAGAACTGAAAAGGTCACCGGCAAATTGGCCAAGGGAAGAAAAGTTACTCTATGAGCATCCCAGTAAATGTCAAAGAAGATATGAAAAGCTAAAACATTACACCAGTTGGGAAGGTCAATGTTCGGCTCAGTTCTCAATGAGGTGGTAAAATCTGGATTGTGTCACCAATGACCCGAGGACAGAAGACTCTATAACATAGCAATGGAATCCTAGTCCTTGGCTGGCACTGCAGTCTAGTTTGGGAATGCCATTTGCAAAGAGGAATGAAATATGAAAGGGCCTTATGTGCTGGCACACACCACGTACCAAGGCTATTTAATCCAGGTTCTCTTAGGGGCTATGCAGACAGGCGGCTCTGAGCCGCCCCTGGTAGTGGTGGATCAGGGCCATGGCAATCCAACACCGTGACCCCGATCCTCCCTTTTGTCACTCCTTTTAGGAGTGGCAAAAGGCTGCCCTAAGAGCCAGCACCGCAGCTCTTCTGCACCCTTTTGGTGCATTGTGTCTACACGCTGCACCGGGAGGGCATCCTGACGCTGCGCACCATGAATATGGGCACGTGGCATTAGGACGGCATCGGGCTGGGATTGGGGTGGCTGGCGTGCGGCTGCCCCACCCCAACTCCAGCCCCAGGCCGACCTTTTAGGCCAGTCTGCAATGCCCCTTACTCTTCAGGCCCTTTTCTCTGCAGTGGTTCTCTGCCTCCCCACTTCACAGATTCTGTGCTAGATTAGTTGTTTGTCCTAGGAAGCCAAGTGAGGATTTTTTTTTATTTTATTTTTTTATTTTTTTTGCTCATTTGTGTTATATACTTTCTTTCCCTTTTTTTGCATACTCTTCACAGGTTAACCAGCAGTTGGCTTAAGTTGCATTGGGCGCTGTTCTGACGGTAAACAGGTTACAATGGGTAACCTTGGTTTCTGCTGAGATTTGGTTCCAGGATCCCCCATGGATACCAAAATCTGTGACTGCTCAATTCCCATTAAATGCAATGGCATAATAAAAGGATATTTCCTATATAAAATGACAAAATCAAAGTTTCCTTTTTGGAATTTACAAACGTTTTAAAATATTTTCAAACTGTGGATGGTTCAATCCATGGATAAAGAATCTGTGGGTTTGGAGGGCTGACTGTAATTGATCACAATTGGTGGCGATGTGTGGAAGGTGGAGATCGGGGACATTTTGGCATGTTCCTGGAGGCTCCTTTTCACATTTTTAAAATTAAAAGATGACACTTTAAAAAGGCACCCTAAAAATGTGACTATTTAAAAGCTGTGTTAAGGGTGGTATAGTACAGGTTTGGTGCTGAACTGGCCATACCTTGTCGGATCACTTTCCACCAGAACTGGGGATTGAGCCTTATGTTGTCCAAACTGATCACCATAAGGATGAGGGGAGGACACTTATTGTTGTTATTGTTATTGTTATTGTTGTTACTATTGCTATTATTTACTTATATCCTGCTTTATACCAATATAGGGATTCAACACAGAGTTGCAGTTATTTGGTCTGTGAGACTGTAAACAGGTTACGGTGGGCCCTTGGTATCCACTGGGGGTCAGTTCCAGGACCCCTTGTGGATACCAAAATCCATGGATGCTCAAATCCCGTTAAATACAATGGCGTAATAAAATGATTTTTCTTATATTAAATCACAAAATCAAAGTGTCCTTTCGACTTATGGAAAACCTAAGGTAATCCTATCGTGTGGTTTTCTTGGCAAGATTGGTTCAGAGGAGATTTCCTATTGCTTTCCCCTGAGACTGAAACATTGTGATTTGCCCTAGGTCACCCAATGGGTTTCCATGGCCCAGACAGAATTTGAACCCTGATCTTCAGGTTCCTAGTCCAATGTTCAAACCACTACACCATGCTGGATCACAATGGAAATCATATGAAAAATGGGGGCTGGTGAAAGTAAAAGTCAACCCTGGATGCATTTGGGAAGAAACCATTGAGAAATTTCTGTAGGTGTTTCAAAATATTTTTTTTGTATGTATGCAAGTCTTATCAGTTCTGATTGTTTCATTTCACTCACATACTGTTAGTTTTGAATAAAAAGTTTGTAGAAACAGGTTGGACTGATTTTTGTTTTGTGTTATAGGTAGGAACCAATCCTTTTTCTTTTCAGTTATTTCTGCTTTTGGAACCAAATTTTCTGTTAAAGATATAATTCCCAGGAACAACATCTCCATTGTTAACTGGAGCGTACCCGCATTTTGTTGCTCAATGGTCATCCAGCAGATAGTTAGGAAGCAGACTTTCTAAAACCTTGCTGGAAATGAAGTCTTATACAAACTCATTCATTTCAAAAGGCCATCCGGCTCCAAATAGGAGCAATCACTGAGGTGAAGATAATCGGTGGCATTGGAATGAGACAATTGGAAATGCCAAAGGAGGTAGAGAAAACTAATAGAAATGAAAAGAATGTGCTACAGTTCTGTCTCTTTTGGGATGAATGTGAAAAATGGGAAGAATCAGCGAGCATGGCAGGGCCAAACCCCTCCTGTTTGGAATGTCATGTCTGAAAATAGATTTCATTTTCCTAGTAAATTATAGAAAATAGTAATCTCGGCCTCTAAAGCTGCCAGTCTGAAGATCGAGTGATAGCTTTATCACTGTCTCAGAAAGCGGCTTTTAGTGTAATGATGTTTTGAAAGATTGCAGTGTTTGCAATGAAGATGTTTGGCATTCACTGAGATGGAGGAACTGTTGAGAATAGAATATGGAAGAGAGCCTGATGTTTGCATGAATGCAGCTTCCTATACCAAATGGCAACAAACACAGGAGCGTTGTGTCTCTGGAGGCCTCTCAGAATCCTGCATCCCACTTGTAAGCAGAGAAATGGCAGAGATCTATCTCATCCAAGTTGTTCATGAGAAGGACGAATTGCCCAAGCCATTCTTAAGGTGTGTAGGTAACCATTAACTGTGGTAGTATTGACACTGGCCAGTATTCTAGTTAAGTAATAGTACGGCTGCTTTCCTGTTGGTGTCTTGCACATGTGTTCCCCTACAGAAGCAAATGGGTATTTTTGTTCACTGGAGATTGGACATATTTGGTTCAAGGTTAGTTGTGCATGTGCTACCATTGCACATGGACATGCAATGTGCACTATTGTGGCCAGTGTGGTGCTTTGATTTGAGCCTTGGACTATGACTCTAGATTCCAGGCTTCAAATCCTTGCTCAGGTATAAAAACCTAGTGAGTGACCTTGGGCAAATCACACTCTCTCAGACTCAGAGAATGGCAATGGCAAACCCTCTCTGAAGAAACTTGCCAAGAAAACCCTATAATAGGTTCACCTTAGATTCACCATAAATAAAAAATGACTTGGAGGCACGCAGCAACTACTACTACAACATACTTAACCAAGTAACATCTCCTGACCCAACCACTAGCTCCAAACCTGACAGAGGTCCTGTCTGCACCAGTGTGAGGCAGTTCAGAGTATCCTGGACCCAGAGCTTTCCCAACCTTTCCCCATTGCAAAGCCTTCCATTCCGATGCTGGGTGGCTGACTGCACATGAGTCCCACTCAGCGAAGTGACTGGCAACAATGGCAGAAGCATAGGGCAGCTCAGCAGGACATATGGGCAATCAGCTGTCTGGTGTCAGATCAGAGGGCGCTGGATCTTCCAGACTTTTGAAAACCCATGGTGAGAGGGGTAAAGCCCAGTTCTGATGTGGAATGGGCCAACTGTTGTTGAGTGCGCTTGCATCAGAACTGGGTTTTGGGCTGTGCATCGCCTGTCTCCAAAATGGCAGGAGGAGACCACTGTAGTTGTCCCATGCAGATGGTACTCTCCATGGTGCCTCAAATCTAGTATCATTGTGGGGAATTATGGGTGAGAAATGTCAGGCTCCACCACAACCCCCACCACTCCCTCCAAAAAGAATGTTAAATATTTTCAGAAAATTCTGCGGACTTCTATTTCAAGGGGTGGGGAGGAAATAGAGAAAAAGGACAATCCTGGAACAACTTCAGATAAAATTCTATTCAGCTATATTGAATGCTGCTTGCTGGGGGTGGGCAAGTGTGATATTGCCTTCATATGTCACTTGTGGTCTTCCTCAAGGCATCAGCTTGCCACTGTTGGAAGCAGGAGGTTGTTCAAGATGGACTTGATCAGGCAGGATTCTCTGAAAAATTCATGGGACAGAACTGAACTATCAGTAACTATTAGCTATGCAGTGGCTGATTTAACACCTCGGGGCTGGCTTCATGCTCAATAGTTTGAATTAATCAGCTTCATGCAGCATCATGGGGTGGCTGGACAATTGACAAAGGCAGGAGTGGCTCAGCAAGACTTTCTGAAGTTCTGGGTCTAGAAAAGAAGGATAGTTCTCAGTAATGCAGATTCAGAGGCAGAATAATCTGAAAATCAGATTCTTTGGGGCAGGGCTTGGGGAGGTTACACAGCTAGAGGCCATGCTTGCTGGTAATTTTTGGAGCTGTAGTCTACAATGTAGTTTTTTCAAACTCTGCAGTGAACAAGGTACTGTTGAGGGTTATTATTCTCATCGTTGGCTTGTCAGCCTTCTAGAGGTTTGTTACTGGTCTCTGTTGAACTAAAGAGACCTGTGGTTTGATCCAACAGAACCCTTACAGTGGGGCCAGGAAATCTAGGCTGCATCTACACAGCAGAATTAATACAGTTTGATATCACTTTAAATGCCATGGTTCAATGCTATGGACTGCTTGGATTTGCAGTTTTGTGATATGTTGTGCCACACTGCAGAATTAATGCAGTTTGACACCACTTTGTCAACCATGGCTCCATCCTATGGAATCCTAGGATTTGTAGTTTGTTGTAGCACCAGAGCACTCTGACAGAGAAGGCGAAATATCCCCCAAAACTACAAATCCCAGGATTCCATAGCATTGAGCCAGGGCAGTTAAAGTGGTGTCAAACTCCATTATTTCTCCAGTATGGATACAGTCCTAGTCCTGACTTTTCTGCTGATTATAGCACCATTTTTCCCCTATCTACAAAATAACCTTTATTACATTGCAAACAAATGGCCTAATTTGTAGCATAGCAGAAGATTAGAACTCACCCCTAAGCCTACAGTCTTTAAAGTTATCTGAAGGTTGTTGTGATATTGCAAAGCTGTTCTGATAGACATGCAGATGGATAGATGCTATTCATTTTCAATCAAGACCTACAAGGGTGTTTTTTTTAAAAAAAAACATATATATAGATCATTTTATTATTTCAGGCTTTCAAAGAAATTGGCCCACAAACTGAATTATGGACAACTTGCCACATTTGTATTTAGAGAAGTGATCAGGAGGGGACAGCAAGTGAGTGGTGGATGTATTTTGCTATATAATAGAGGTGGTGATTGCTTCAGAAGTAAGAAAAAGAAAAGCCAGCAGAAATGAATAGGCTGGTAACTGTATTTCAATATTTTGCAATACAGAAGGATTGTTTCTAACATAAAAGTGAGCTGAGCTTTAAAAACACCACTTAAACATCAGACTTAAAAAGAGATCTCACTGTAAACAGCCCTCCCCATTTCCACTCATAATTGCAACCTCCCACGGCTGTTTTTCAATCTTTCTCTCTTTCAACCACCATGGCTTCATTACATATCCTTGCATATTGCCTGTGGTTTGCCCTCCGGATGTTTCAGGAAGCAAAGATAAATGGATGCTTCACCTCAGATATGCCACAGGGTCACTTTGTGGCAATGTCTACATGATACGACCATAATATCCTTTTTGAGATTTCAAGTGTAGAAGCGGAAGGGATAACTTTTTGTTGTTAACTGCTGTCAAGTTGACCTCGACCCATAGGAGCCCTAGGAATGAATGAGAGACCTCTAAATCAACCTATCCTCTATTGCCTGCTCAGCTTTTGCAGATTCAAGGCCATGATTTCTCTGATTAAACCTATCCATCTGGGGTATGGATCCTCTTTTCCTTTTGCCCTCCACTTTATATTCTCAGAAATCTTCTCCAGAACCCCATCTCAATGAGTTGATCCCCCCCCCCCCATCAGCTTTCTTCACTGTCCAGTTTTCACAGCTATGCATAGAAATGGAAATACAATGGCATGGGCAATCCTAACCTTAGTGTTGAATGATATATCCAGGATCCTCTCTAGTTCCTTCATGGCTGCCCTTCCAAGTCCTAGTCTTCTTCTGATTTTTTGACTGCAAGCTCTGCTCTGATTGATGGTCTTTGAGGGACAAGGGCAGGAGGAAGGATGTTGCCTAAATCCAAAGTGAGTAGATAACCATATGAATGGGGGAAAGCATTATTGAAATGTAGTGTGATGCTTGATAGGAACCAGAAAGGAGGTGTGATGAGATGCCCAAGAGCATCATCATGAGGATGTGGTGTTAACCAGTGAATAACTAGAATCAGCCAATAGAATCAACATCCAGCTTTCTGACAGCTGGAAAGGGCACCAGTTCATTCCATGCATCTGCAGAAGTAGACTTAAGTCTATGAATGCTTATGTTACAACTTCTTTCACTCAGTTAGTCTCAAAGGTACTACACCAGGGGGAGGCAACCTTTCCCCTTTAAGGACCGAGGGACTTCAGCTCCCAGAATCCCAGGAGCTATTGGCCAACATGGCTGAGGCTTCTGGGAGCTGAAGTCCCTCGGCCCTTAAAGGGGAAAGGTTGCCTACCCTGTACTACACGATCCCTTTGCATAAAGATAATCATTGACCAACTGATCAAATCCAGCTTTCTTAGTACCCTCCAGATGTGGACTATGGATGATGTAGTCTAACACATATGGGGAATAACCATTCAGGCAAGGCTGTCTTAATCTTCAGACAGCTGCTGCCTAGTATCTGAAGACATTAAGAGCCTCTCAGTGGATTATGATAGCTTCCTTGGAGCTACTTAAATGAAAATAGGTACCAATCAAAAACTTGAAAGCTTAGGACGAATGAAATTGGATTACTGGCTCTAGTACACTTATTTTCTTGCCTGCTTGCTGATTACCTGTCAGTTTCAAATCCCATTATTTTTTGGTAAGGTGTTCCATAAATTCAGTATATTTATTATTGAGCCAGGATGGGAGTAAATCAATATCAGAGCTGTAGCTTTTGAGAAAGAATTCAAACCTCAACCAAGACATTGATTTCTGTTTTGTTTAATTAATACTTCCAAGAGCTATCCCTAATAGGAATGCTGCTGCAGAAATGAAGTACAAGTATATGTATGGCAGGGGGTAAGATGAATTTGAGGTCAAACATTTGCTAAAAGGATAAAAGCAGTCAAAATAGTTTGATGCCCACAAAAAGATAAATTTGCCATGAGTTGTTTATCTCAAGGTACTTTTTTCTGCCCAAATCTGCCTCAAGTCAAGTCAAGGCCTTGTTCCGTGATTCATTTACCTGTATATCCATCAGACATCAAAAATGGATCAGCAACACTTTTTTTTAATGTCCTAGAAAAGGTGAGCAGGTACATACCTCTTTCAACCTGCTAGGTTGAAGTAACTATGATCAAAAGGAGTTTGATGTTCCTAAAACATGGATGAATCAATCACTTTCCCCCTTATATATTCTCCCTCACTGCTCTGTTATTCATTCTTTTGGTCTCCAGTACCATTTGTATTCTGATGGACTTTAGGTACAACTATTCTTTAACTTCATTCCATCCCTTCATCTTTAACATTTTTGACCATTTCTGCAGGATTTCTTCTTAGATGTGTTCTACTTTATTTTTCCTATATATACAGTAGAAAATTTTAACTTAAAACAATGTACAGGAATAATAAACTTATAACACCCCTAATCTCCCCCAACTAAACTGCAAACCCCCTAAAACACAAACAAAAATAAAAATACATATAAAGGAATACATGTGGCTTCCAACTCACCAGTCTATGGTTATAATTATCTCTTATTTCTACTCCCTAACTATCTAAACCATAATAATAATCTAACCAATAATAATAATAATAATAATAATAATAATAATAATCCATGCTTGTACAGGAAGAGTCTCCCTTGTCTGAAATGCTTGGGACTTGTTTTGGATTTGGGAGGTTTTTCAGATTTTGGAAAATTTGCATATACATAGGAGCCCTGTTGGCACAGTGATTAAATGGTAAAGGTAAAGGCTTCCCCTTTGACAAAGTTGTCACGTCATGTCCGACTGCTCATTTATGTTACTAAGCTGAAGAGCCAGCATTGTCCAAAAATTACTCCAGTGGTCATGTGGCCAGCATGACTGCACAGAACACTGTTACCTTCCCACCAAAGTGGTACCTATTTATCTACTTGCACTTTTACATGCTTTTGAGCTGCTAGGTTGGCAGAAGATGGGACTAGTGACAGGAGCTGACTCCATCATGTGGCACCTGGGCCTCGAACTGTTAACTTGCCGATCTTGCAGTCAACAGAGTCAGCATCTTAACCACTGAGTCACCACATCTGGTACTGCAGCCAAAACTTTATGAGTTCAATCTCACAGGGCTCCAGGTTGACTCAGCCTTGGATCCTTTTGTAGGTCAGTAAAATGAGTACCCAGCTTGTTGGAGGCAATTGGCTTACACATTGTAAACCATTTAGAGAGTGCTCAGCACTATAAAGCAATATAGAATAGTAAGTGCTATTTCTATTTCTATTGCTATTGCCATAAAGAGATACCTTGGAGATGGGACCCAAGTCTAAACATAAAATTAATTTATGTTTCATATACACACTCTACACATGCACATCTGCACTCCCTACCTGGTATCCCTATGCACAATGGGACTAGTGCACCTGTGGACTGATGTGCTTCAGGTCCAATTATGCAATGGTCCCATTGTGAATTGGCCCTGATGCACATTGGTCACTTTTCTAGCCCCCCTATGTAGTAACGTAACAGCAGCTCCTTGTTATGAATATTACAGAATTGCCCAATTCTTATTCCTGAACACTTAAGTCCACTTGCAAAGACATAAGTCTCCAACAGGATTCCAGCCAATATTTATGATGAAAACCTGATATCTTATGAAACTATTATTCTTGAGACCATGAGATTTTCTGACCTCATGATATTTTAGGAATATGATGGCTGGAACCCTATTGATCTCTTTTGTATAGGTAAGGTCCCATATGGAATTGATTGGACATTTTTGTCTGGTGCAGATTGACTCTATTACATTCAAGGTCATAGAGTGGGGATGCATATGTGGCCCATTGCACATGGATGTGTATGCCCATTGCACATGGATACACATGTACATGGTATATAGGTGTGCATCAGTTGCCAAGGGATGTGCATTACATTGTGCATGGTTGTCCAATGTTTGTGCACCTTTGGTTGTACAACACTGTGATTCACTAATGTGGTGCTCTTCTGCAACCACCACACAACTCTGTGTAAAGTTACAGTCTGCCTCACCAATCCAGGATCTCATCCCGTATTTCATGATAGGCAGTCATTCAGTTAGGATGAGTTCTCTCATGAGTTTCATATTTCATGATAAGCATTCATGCTATTCCATGAAATCATGGTAAAACCATAAATTTTATGAAGGAGAGCAGATTTGGAGTCAGAGGAAAAGTGAAGATTCAAAAATGGGAATTACCATTGTGTATTTCCCTTAACTCTGAACTGGTCTCATATCTCTAGGCTGATTATTTTTTTCTCTCCTTTGGCGGTCTTCTGACTTTCAGCAAATGGATTCTTTATTGCGTGCCAATTATTTTCCTCTTGCAAATTGGGCAGCATCTGTAGGGGGGGAAATGCCTAAATGAAGCACCTTTCGGTAGCTGTGCCGGGTAAAATTTGATTGGATTTGGTCTATTTCATCTTTCAGCAACAGCTTATCAGTTCCTCACACTTACCTGAAGTATAATTCCAAACAAAAAACCCCAATAATAATCCCGTTTTCTGAGTTGAGAAACCATTTCTCTTAAATCTTGAGCAAATGTGAGTTAATTAAGAATAAATGGGAATAATAGGCTTTTACTCAGAGGTAGCTATTTTAAAGGCTTTCCCTAGGGCCTCTCCAGAACTGCTTAGATGTTCTTATGGAAGGGAAGGCAAACGCTCAGCAGACTCATGCATTAGCACAATGTTTGCATAACAGTCATTCCAGAATGGGCTGCTGTGCTTACAGCAGAACATAATTGAATGGTACTAAAACAGCAACAACCCAGATGGCAATGGATGGACATTGTGGGGCAGAGGGAAGAATCCTGGTGGTGACCTATGCAGGCAAATGGACAAATAAGCCTCAAGGCAGAACTCTCACTAAATGACTCAATAGAGGCTGTCACAGATTGGACATATCATGAGACACAATGATTCATTAGAAAAGACAATAGTGGTAAGCCATTGAAGAAGAGGAACTTCTCAACATAGGTGCAAGGGAGCCACAGACCTGAGCAGGGCTGTTAATAAAAGCATGTCTTGGAGGCTGCTAAAAGTCTAAGCAAAAGTGACAGAAATTAACATCAACAAATGTCCTTCTTATGTCATTATGAATGGAGGTATTCATCATCTTAATCTGTAATGATCTCGTACAAAGTCATTTAATCGCTGGAGTGTGAGGTGTTGCTCGCAGATGCACAAAAAAGCAAGCATCTTTCTGGACCTCCCAAGGGTCCTCAGAGGGCTTCTGAGAAGTCCAGGAAAATGATCCCATCTTTGTGCATCTGGGTGCAGGAATATAGCCAGATACTACCCACCTGGATGCCTCCAAATGGCTGTGGGGAAGCCTCCGACTAGTGTGTAGGTAGGGGCTGTGGTGCTAGTTCCAGGCAAGAGCATTACCACTCAGCCAGGATCTTGGAGAGACTGCCATGTTGTGAAACAAGGCCTTTGTCAATTTCCAGCCAGTGTGTAGTGGCTTGACCACACAGAGGAGGACTAATGTAATATGGAGAGCTAGTGTGGCATAGTGGTTTGAGCATTGGACTATGACTCTGGAGACCTCAGTTTGAATTCCAGCCCAGCCATGAAACCCACTGGATGATGTTGGGCAAGTCACACACTCTCAGCCTCAGAATTCAAAGATATAGCCATGTTAGTCTGTAGAATCAGTATGTAGAGAGATCTTGTAACACTTTTGAGACTAACTGAAATAAAGAATTTGGCAGCATGAGCTTTTGTAGACTTGAGTCTACTTTCTCAGATGCATTTGGTGCATTTGCCCTTGCCATCTTCACTCAGCCTCAGAGGATGGCAATGGCAAACCTCCTCTGAAGCAACATGCCAAGAAAATGTTGTGAAAGGGTCACCTTAGGATTGCCAGAAGTCAGAAATGGCTCGAAGGCACACAACAGCAACAGCAACAATTATTTTTGCCTTGCTACCTGAACCACTTCTTACCTGCACAGCGAAGAAGCCAGGACAAGAAAGGGAAGAACAGGGTCCTAGATAGCCAGCAGACTAGTTGTTCCCAACTTGCTGTCCTCCAAATGTGTTTGACTATAACATCAGTAAGGAAGATGGAGAAGGGCTAAAGTATCCAGGGATGGAGAAGGGCTATAGCCAATTGGTAGAGCATGTACAAATGATTCCAGCTTAAGTCTCCAGCATCTCCAAGTAGGACTGGGGAAAACGTTTGCTGGAAACCCTGCAGAGCTAATGCTGACTTGTGTAGGTAATATTGTGCTACAAAAGAAAAACTAACTATATGCAGCAGGGTTTTTTTATGTTCAGTGCTGGAACTCACCTGAAAAAAACCCTCTTTGAGAAAAATTGGAATTCAAGGGAAGTCGAGCACACGGCAGAGGAAAGCTTCTCAACAAAGGAACAGAGCAACTTTCTCATCCCAACAAGAACCAGACCAGTTCATTTGTCTCTTTGTTCTGTAGATCAAAGATCCCCATGAGGTTACTATTGGAATCTTTGATACACAAGGAAATGGCCAAAGTTCAGTGATCAGGAGCAAATGCATGCAGGAGGCAAAATGCTTGGGAGATATCATGATGAGATTTAGCACCTGAAATGTGGGAGTTATGTACAGATGGACTGTCAAAGTTTGCTGCACGATCTGTGGTAGGAGAAATCAAGTTGCAATGGGAGCTGGTGGGATGGTGAGTCTACTCTGGGGATTAAGGTGCTATCCAAGAGTTAAGTCTACGAAAGCTCATGCTGCCAACTTCTTTCTTTTAATTAGTCTCAAAGGTGCTACATGATCCCTCTACATATTAATTATTTTAGTTACTTTTCAGAAATTGATATGTCATGTATTACTTTCATCACCTTAGCAGCAACTGCAGCTAAATATTTGAGGGAAAGGCTTGGAACTATATAAAGTTCCTATTAAAAGTCACTCTCTCTGCTCTAAACTCTTTAAATGAAAGTGGAGATGTGCAGATACCACCATCCCCCCCCCCCCACCCAATTCAACCTCTCTGACACATAGGGAAGATCCTGGGTTGGAGATAGCTGCTCTAGAAATTAGTGATTTATAGAACCATCCATGACATTTCAATCATTTGATCTAAACTCACATTCCCTTTGATGTTTCTCCTGAGCAGAACTTCAAAGTTACCTTGAAATTTGTTTGTAGACAATGTCTGGTTCAATGTCAGTTCCAGGATTTATTATCTTTGCACAGTCTGCTCATCTAGGTCTCCCAACTAGAATCCCCAGTTGGTAATTGAGGAGCAGGTGACACATTCTCTAGTACATGTTTAATATCCTTTTCCTGTAGGATTTAGCATCAAACTAGATATGAAAGGGGATGCATGTTCCCTAGATTAACCTTCTCTCTCCTCCCACAATGCTATATTGTCATAGATACATGCTTCAGAGATGCAAACATCCAAGTTGCAAACTGAGCTTGGGTTTATTTGCTAATGAACAATCATAAATCATAGCAAGTTGGATGGAAAGATACAAGAGTGAGAAAAGGCACATGTCATGACAAACAGAAGTCTTACAGGGACACTACTTCTAAATAGGTATGAAGGTTACCAACTAGTTTGACTCTATAAGCCTGTATGTTTACCTCCTTAGAACTTTGGCTGGAGCAATAATTCTTCCTATCTCACAAGAATCTGCTTAACAATGGTGATATATATAGATATATATAGATATATATATATATATTGAATATACTGCACCAGCCACTCATTCTTACATGTAAGATGAACTTTGGATGCTCTCAGAACTTCTATCTTAGTCCATGTCTTGCTCGGCTTTGAAGCTTTAACTTCCCGTCATTTTGATTGTGTCACGCTGGGTGGATAAAAGGTCGGCACTTTTAAGCAGCAGGCTTTCAATTGTCATAAGGCAGTGTGATGCAAATTGTGACATTTGGGTATTGCTTCGGAGCTGCTCAAAACCTGTTGATGCATTTACAGTTCCACAAATAAACAGATGCCTTTTAAAACAAACAAGCAAACAGAATCAAATCAAATCAAATATTTTCTTCATGTAGGAGAGAAGTCCCCCAATTTGGGGAATCTAAGTGCATTGACCCAATGCAATGCAAATCAAATCTGTATATTTAACATGAAGTGAGTAGAAATGAAGGCCAATATTCTTTACTAGTCAGTGTGGTGTAGCGGTTTGGGTGTTGAACTGCAACTCTGGAGACCAGGGTTCGATTCCCAGCTCAACCATGGAACCTACTGGGTGACCTTGGGCAAGTCACACTGTCTCAGCCTCAGAGGATGGCAATGGCAAAACCACTCTGAAGAAACTTGTCAAGAAAACCTCAATAGGTTTTCCTCAAGCTCACCATAAGTCAGAAACAACTTGGAGGCACACAGTAGCATCAACAACAAAGAAAGTACTAGTTACTTAACTGAGTATACTTAACTAAGTAAGGGAGACAGCAGCGTGATGTAGTTATCTGAGCATTGGATTACAGTTCTGGTGATTAGGGTTCCTCTCAGCCATGGAAAACCCATTGGAAACTCCAAAAGCTCCCATGATAAGTTAGTCTTAGGATTACCATAAGTCGGAAATGACCCAGATTTAGCCAGGGCTGGGGGTTTGGACCAGCAGAAGTTACTTAACTAAGTAGATGATGTAGGATACTAGCCATTTCTTCCTTGATTTAATTCCCTGATGATTTCTTCTGCCCTTCTCTGCTCCAACTCATCTCCCTCCAATTGGACTCCTGACCCTTCTTGGTTTCCTTACTGGCTAGACTGCTGTTCATATCAAATTATACTGAGTTTGAATGCCATCATATAGTGTTTAGTGTCCCACTGCAACCCTGGCTGGTGTATCTGAATGCCATTGATTTCATTATGCTGGAATACAAGGGTAAATAAATTAAATACCTGACTTCTAAAAGGCCTTAACATCTGGCATATGAATGTAAGCAGTCTGTACCTCCTGGCAGTGAGAGGTTTTTTGCTAATCCAATCAGTCACCAATTTGGAGGAATCAGCAGAACTACAAATGTTTTAATTTAATTGATACTATTGCAGAGTAGTGCCTGAACCTCTGACCATCGCCATCATAACCTCCAACACATGGAGAAATCTAACACTGCTTTACAAACTTGCTCTTTCCCAGAAGCTAGAGAGGCTTCTGAATTTTTAGCTCAGATGGGATCTTAATTTTTGCATGTTTATTTTTCTGCTTCTCTTTCTAGCCAAACATGTCCACAAAGAGCTACCAAATGAAGTGATGCTCCATGCATCTGGTGAAGTGAATTGCATCTTGTATTAGCCAGGTAAAATTAGTCTATATTTAAGTCCCATTAGACCAGATGGGGGCAGCTTTAGTGGTCCATTGAGGTTTAGTGGTTCCTGGTCCTGGACTGCCCCCAGTGCCCCCCATGGTTTTATTTAAAAGAAGCAATCAAATGTCAGTCTTGGAGGAACAAGACAAGCATGACCCATCCTATCTATCCATCCATCCATCCGTTTCCCTCTAGCTCTTTCTCTGTCTTTCTCACTAGCTAGCTATACCTATTTATCTGTCTATCATGGGTTGAGCATTGAACTAAAAATCTGGAGACCAGAGTTCGATTCCCAGCTCAGTCATGAAACCCACCAGGTGACCTTGGGCAAGTCATGCTCTCTCAGCCTTGGGAAGGCAATGGCGAACCCCCTCTGAACAAATCATGACAAGAAAATCCCATGATAGGCTCTCCATAAATCAGAAACAATTGGGAGGCACAGAAAGAGAGAGAATCAAATGTCATTTTTTGTTTTGAAAAGTTAGATTTCAAAAGTCCTGAAGAGCACAGGGTGTCCCAGTGACTTATTTAAAAGATGAATCACCTCTCCTGAAGGTTTTTGGGAGGGGGAAAAACTCCTTTCCCCCCAGAAAATGGAGAAATGGGGAGAGTTGGGGGTTCCAAACAGCTTTGGAAGTTACATGCAGAACCAGGGACATCATTTGCTACTCCTTGCACTTGACCCGGGGTTGTCTAAACTATTAATAAAACTCCTCACTCACTTCTACCCCTGTTCCCTCTGAACCCTGAGAATTTTTACTTTGTAAATCTGTCCATTGGTCCAACTGGGCTTGACTTATAGCTGAAGCAAATCGTTGCCAGTTGTGTCTCACACGGATCATTTTCCTTTTTGGCTGAGCCTCTTCCCTCATAGATCTCTCCCACCACCCTGCTCCATTTGCCTGACAATGGCCATATAATGCTTTAAATCAGCCAAGCAAAATTGCTCTCATCTTTAATAATGCAAATCCCCAGTCCTTGGTCAGATTCATAGTGGTGCTTATGGCAGCAAGGAGTTAATTAACTGGCGTGGGGACAAATGTGACTTGACCCTTCCAGGAGGTCAGCAATTACCATGATATATTCTTGTTAGAGAAAGCAATGGGGAAAGAAAAGGGAACAACCACAATTTATTAGTTCAGTCAAATCATATTACCCTTGTGCTAACTCTTGATTTATGAAGATGGTCTGGAAATCTGTCTTTGTGGTAGAACATTGCAAGGGCAAAGAGCTGGGGCCAGCCATTTGGAGAAACTTTCAGTTTCTCTTGTGTGAAAGGGAGCAGCCCCCAACTCAAGTATTAGATAGAAGGTGGTGGTTGTGGTTGTGGTTATACATCTGGTTGTTGTTATGCACCCTCATCTCAGCTTTATTCAGTCAGAGAATTCCATCCTGAATTCTATATACTTTCCCTAACGTATGTGTTCATTTGTGCGATCTACCTGGTTCGTGTGATGTTTTCCCATTAAAATATATTTCTGCATATATATTTTTGTTGTTCTTTGCTGTCAAGTAGATTTCATTTCATGGTGAGCCTATAAATGAAAGACCTCCAAGAGCCCCAGCCATCAGCTGCTCTGCTCAGGTCTTGCAAACTCAGGGCAACTCTGGCTTCCTTGGTGGAGTCACTATCCTAGATAGATCCATCTTAGATAGATCCAACGAACTACATTGAACCTAATTTTTTGGAAGTGTCGGTAGGATTCTGCACTTTGACCATCTCCTTTGAAGTTCATCACCTTGTTGTCATGAAAGCAACCAACTACCACTGCTTTGCATTCCTTGTTAATCACAACACAACATTCCTTTTCCATTTCATTGGTTGGATGGGAGATGCAATGAGATCTGTCCTTGAGGAAATGCATTAGCAATAGTGACAGTGGGAATGATGAGAGCTGTCAAAGCGTAGGTGTGCATCTTCTGAGGAAAGAGTCGTAAAGGTGTCATTGGCCGATCTTATTTTCTCCAACGCAATAGGCATATTGGAGACAGGTCTCTAACAACAGTAAGTGATGGCAAATTAATTGTCTTCTTTTGTGGTGTTTGTGTGTCTGTCTGTGCATATTCTCCTAGTTGTCATTTCCACTATGGAATCATCCTTCATGATATCTTATGCTAAACTGCAGTGCATTTTATTTTTCTTTACAAGAAGAAATCCACCTTTGAATTTCTCATGGAACTGATTGCCAATGAGGCAGGATTTTTTCCCCAGCAAAGTCATTACTTACTGTCTGTCAACATACTTTCCCCATCAATTACTATGCCAAGGGGGTGGGGGAGATAATGTGTCCATCTACAACACTCTTAGTAATGCTACTTTTCCCCATCAGATGGAGATAGTGCTCCTTCTGTGCCTGAAGATACTATAGCTCTTGGGCTTTAAACCATGGAAGTGAATTGATGGTAAAATCGAGCACACTAGCCTATCGTCATACATGTGTGATCATGGTTGTCCATGGAGTGGAAGAGCATGTGCGAATGATGACATATATTGCACTCACCATAGGCACATATAGTGAATCAGGCTCATAGTCCCTCTAGGCCAATGCAGGATGTCAGTAGATCTCTAGAGAGTGTTCACCAGTGGTTGGTCTTTATCCTGGAAAGTGATAAGCATCAGTCTTCTCATCTGGGCTAAGTGGTGTTCAAAAAGTTTTGAAATGACTTAGATGATTGGTCAGAAGTAATGCTTGTCACATTTGCAGACGAAATTTGCAAATTTTCAGAGAACCCAGCCACAATCTCACAACTTCATATGTAATAAGGCTGGGACACAAGTAAGGTTGAGATCCTACAACAAAGAGACAGAGCATAAATTTACACTCATGGAGTGATACAACAGTTGCAGAATGTCACCTCACTCATAAATTGCAGCATCAAACAACCAAATACACGAACCAAGACACAAGTGCATCTCTATGTTCAATGCACAATGCACATGTGTAATGGCAGGGCAAGCTCAAATCTAATTCTGCAGCCCTGGACTGAATGCAGATGTTCCAACCACCATGCAGATGTTCTAACCAATAAATGTCCCAAAAATGTCCAACCACTTTTGTAGGGGAACTTACACACTTGTAGAACACCAACAGGATTCTCCTCCTTCACTCTTCTGCACACTTCCCTGGGAACAAGATTCCTTAATTTATATTGAACTATCTTTTTAAGATTTTTCCAATTGCACAAATGCCCAATTAGACACCCAAAACCCAAACAAACAAATAAACTTTCTTGTTTGCTTACCCTATGCACCAATGGCAGCATTTTCATATCAGTAAGTTCTTCTCAACAATAAAGCTATGATTCACTTATGAATCTGCCTTACTTCAGTAACTAAGTTATCTATCGATTCTTGCTGCCTCATCAAACCTTCTGATGCCAAAATTGCTTTTTCCCCCTAGGTTCACAATAATCCCTGGATACTTTTAAAATTTCTGGAAAGGTTTTTGCATTTTCATATTGTTATAAATCTCCACTCCAGTTTTGAAATGACTTAGATGAAAAGTTATCTTCAGCACATGACGTATGTGTAATTTTTCTCCATTATTCCACCAGTATGTTTGTCAACTTCCCAACTGCATGTCTTTTTTCCCACCACTGCACATTGTGTACAACTGCATGCTGGAAAATCCCTCACTGATATTACTTCTTTATTTAAAATAACAAACAAACTAGATTTGTAAAAGTAGGATTGGAAAAAAGAAGGAGAAAGAAACTGAAAAAAGGAGGAAAAGAAAAGAAAAACTGAGAAGGCAAAAGAACAAGGGGTTGGCATTTACATTGATAAAAGGCAATCATATTTCTGAAAATACATTTTCTCAAATTTGATGGCTGGAATTCAGTATTGCATTCACAGATTCGTAAAGGACTCATAGAGTTGCAGATCTATTACTAATTCATATTCAGGAATGCTCATGATTGTGGCACTATTGGCATGATCTTAAAAGTCCCCTAATCTTACCTTAGCAGCCATCAGCCTCTGCAAGAGATGGAGGTATGTTTTCCTGTTGATCAGCATGCAGCAGATTGATGTTTCCGTCTCCCATGAATTGTGACAAGGGCCCTACTTCTGATTGTCACATCAGAGATCAATGGTGGGATGGAGATGGAAAAGTCAATCTTCTGTACCTTGATTGACAGGGGAATAGATGTCCATCACTCACAGAGATTGCTGGCCATTAAGACAGGCCAGGCAATGCTAGCTAATTAAGTATACTTACCTAAGTACTTGACCTAGGATCTCTGTCTACATCTATAAAATATACAATCATTATGCAAAGGGATCTTGTAGCATACTGATATTCCAGATTAACATGGCCATGCCTCTAAATTCTGCCAATATGTATTCATCCATATCTAAAGCAGTCAGATCTTCTGACTATTGAACAAAGTTGGAATTCGATGTGTGTGTGTGTGTTGCAACAGTAAAAGCATGCAGGATCAATCGACGACTCTCAGTTAAATTTGCTATCACAGGAATGTAATTTAAACAAACATGTGCATCTAAAAAACACCAAAGATTGCTCTAATATAAAATCAATATATTGCAGCACATCCAAAAAAAGGGAGGGGGGAAGGAACATGTTCCCATCATATGTCACAAGGAAGTATTGTGTGCATTGCATTGTTGACAATGAAGTAGAAAAATTCTTTCTGAAAGAGCATTGACAGTGTCCACTACATCCAAAGCGTATTTTTTTTTGCTGAACAAAATAAAGTTGCATTAGAAAATTGAGGTTGCTTTTTAGAAACAATGTATATATCATGTTGAGCGCCAATGTGGCACAGTGGTTTGAGGGGTCTGGAGACCAGGGTTTGATTTCCAGCTCAAGCATAAAAACCCTTGACCTTGGGCAAGTCACATACTCTCAGCCTCACGGAAGGCAATGGCAAACCTCCTCTGAACAAATCTTGCCAAGAAAACTTCAGGGTAGGTTCACCTTAGGATGGCCATAAATCAGACATGATTTGAAGGCACACAACAACAACAACAACAACAACAACAACAAATCATGTTATCTGATCACATAGTAGGTAGAAAATTTTCCCCAGAAAAATGAAATATTTCAACGTTTTTCTCTGTCTGCCATAATGACTAATGTTTCTGCATATCTTCCATCGGATTTTCTGAGTTGAGGTGGGGAGGGGAAGAATTCAAAGGTTGTTTTGTTTTTTAAAAAATTGGCCTATTGGATCAGTTATTGGATAGTGAGTCAAGACACAGGTAAATCTAATTGATTTAATAATTCTTCTATGGTTTGGGATGAACAGTAGGATTTAGGCCCCAGAGAGCTAGCTCAGGACAATTTATGATCAAGTGCCATGCTCTAAAATTCTGCTGAGGGAAACACATTGAGAGAGATATATGATATGATAAATCAGCCTGCCTGGTTCGGCTAACATTTTTAAGACAGAAAGTAGCTTTACGAATGGAAAGAAGCTCCTTGGGCATTGTATATATTTATGCTCCGAAAAAGGAGGAAGAGAAGAAGGAAAAGAAGAGGAGGAGTGCAAAGTGAAAATCAAGCCACAAATGTTTAGAACAACAACACAGGTCATTTCACTCTGGCACAGGACAAAACAAAACATTGCAGTGCTTGATAATTTTCTCAGTACCATCTTTGAATATTCTTTACATTCCTAATCTGGCAATCGTTTGGCCACCCAGGGATACATTTCCTATTTAGCTGTTTTCTTTAAGATACAGTGAATCCATGATATGGTAGGGTTTGCAATATTCAGATTATTGTTTCCTTGTTTCAATCTGCACTTAATGCAATCGTAAAGGATAAATAACACTCTTCTCTTGGAAAGCAACGTGCCACAGGGCATATGTGAGTTGCCACTTAAGTCTAAAAATAATTGACAATACATATGGCCTCAGTTAATATACTGCTTGCTAGCTGGTCTGACCTTTTCTACAGGAAAGCATGGAGGCATGGTGGTATTTGGAGTAATGTAGAATTTATGGCCCACAAAATCCCTTTGGGAAATAGTCATGTTTGGCAACAGCATAGTTGGATTGAGAGGTTTCTGGAGAAGTGAAAGTGAGGTTTACCCAGCTATCCTTTTCTATTTTCCTGATAGTTTCTACTTTTGCAAGAATTGAGACTTTTCTTTCCCCCTCTATTAAGTTTCCATTTCTTCCTCTTAGTAGTTCACATGAAACTGCCTTGTGACAGTGTGAAAATTAGTTGAAGCAAATACACCCAAATTGGCATCCTGTTCATGACATACCCAAGTGTAAGCCCAATATACGCCAAGGTATGGGAAACCTTTAACTATTTCAATTGTCAAAGTACAATCCAAAAAGGTAATATAAATGTCATGTGACCTTGTTGATAAAAGTCATTGTCAACCGTAGACTGATTGGCTGGTACTACCCGCCACATATGACATAATGTCTCTTTCTATGTGTGCTTTAAGTCTAAGCAGTGGCATCCCTGCCCAGGGTCTCACCCGAATGCAGGGAGGTAGGGCTTCTGGGCAGGACTTATGGTGGAACTTCCAGGGGCAGGGTCATGTGAAAATGGCCATGCAGGCTGCAGAGATGGCTGCCCACTGCCCACCCAGACTGGAGACCCCTTCCCTGAGGCTCTGGGAGACCCCCCCCCCAAGGCCCATGGAAATGGCCACATGGGCCGGGAAAGTGGCTGTGTAGCTGGGAAAAACAGCCATGCAGCTGAGGGAAAGCTGCCCATCTGGGACAGAGAACCCTCGAGGCCCAGAGACACCCCCCCTCAAAGCATGTGGAAATGGCCGCACAAGCTGAGAAAGCAGTTGCGTGGCCAGAGGAAATGGCCACGTGAGTTATGGAAATGGCTGCACAGGCCGGGAAAATGGCCTCATGACTGGGGAAACAGCTACCCACTGCCCACCACTTGCCCAGGCAGAGACCCCCCACTGAAGCCCAGAGCACCCCCTGTGCAGGCCCAAGGAGTGCCTGCAGGGGGCAGGGGAGAACCAGGTGTCACCCTCCTCTTCTGGGGTGGCACCCCCCCCACCTTCTAGGATGTCACCCAATGTAGCCCACACCTCCAACACCCCAGTGATGCTACTAAGTCTGAGGAAATGAAAGAAAAAAATGATTTTTTTGTGGGTTTTTCGGGCTGTGTGTCCATGTTCTAGAAGAGTTTCTTTCTGACGTTTCACCAGCATCTGTGGATGGCATCTTCAGAGAAAGTGTCAATACTGTAATACTGAAGATGCCAGCCACAGATGCTGGTGAAATGTCAGAAAGAAACTCTTCTAGAACATGGCCACACAGCCCGAAAAACCCACAAAAAAAAGATTGTCACTTGACACCAAAATGATAAGTCTGGATCCACTTTTAGTTCTAGCTGGAATAGACCTATTGAGCAGTAAAATGCCCACCAAAGTTAGTTTAGCTCACTGTTGATTCAATTTTTAATAGCATTTTTTATTCATTGGAAGTATGCACATTTCAAATCACATTGGAGCACCATCTCTAAAAGCTCATTTCTTTAAAAAAAATACTGAAAAGCATATTCAACTGGGTTTAATTGGACTTACTTCTTAGTAAAATATTTGCTGGGTACCTCAATCATAACTGTGGCCCCCAGAGATTTTATGGATAGAAAGCAAAGTTGTGATTCTGTACTTATTTACCTGGAAGTAAATTCACTAAATGTGGTTAGGATTATTACTGAGTGGACATGCATAGGGTTGCAATTTACATGAGTTAGAAGAATCTGCTATGATTCAGAGAACCTCTTAATATTCTTATTTTCTTATCAGCCAAAATGGCTTTGTGGGAGATTAAGGAAAGTGCTGAGGGTTGCAGCCTTCCTTCCTTAAACACGCCAACCTCTTCTGTTAAACCAGCTTCTTAATCCTACAAATGTCAAACATTCCAGTTTCTGATATAGAAACTGGAAGTTGGAGGGGGGGTTGAATCCACCACCCACTATATAGCAATGTCAGGATTATTACTCAGCGCCTGCTTCTCAACTTGAATGATCTATGAAACACATTAAGCTGACCATAATACCATTTAAAGACATCTTTATGATTTTTGTAAAACAACTGGATTGTAGCGCTCAGCCTCTGATGTCAGAAAATGGATGGCGCAAATGTATTTACCTATGATAAATTATGTGTCCCTTAAGAGTTCCACAAAGCACAGCAGAAGAATAGCTTTAGCTTTGGGGTAAACAGTTTTGGAAACCTTAGATTACAGAAGGCTTCACCCTCCCCAGAACTTTAGCTTCTGCTATGTCTCTATCTCTGTACATTGGCTTGTGGCATTAAGATAATTTACAAGATAAAATATTATTGGCGATGTCTGCTCTCCTGCTCCTCTGAATCATTTCCACAGTGCACTGTTGTTTTCCAGTGTTCTCTATTGCATTGTCTTCCAGCTGCAGTTTTAGGAAACCTGGTCTTTGAAATGGTGGTTGGAGAACTTCCAACTTACACAATAGAGGTGGGAATCATGTGCTGCATACAGCTCTTGGGGAGAGGGTCCAGTGTGACTCATGGGACAACCACTGACCCTCTGATGTCTATGGATTTAACTGCATTGCAGAAATAATGCATGCCAAATTCTAGATTTTAGGTTTCATGGCTGTGAGATTATAGCATAGATGCACATCCATATCCACATCATATCACAGTTTAACCCCAATTTAACAGCCATGGCTCCATGCTACAGAATCCTGGGATTTGCTTTGTGCCACTTTGTTGTGGCACCAGAGCTCTCTGACTGTCATGGCTTAATATCTGACAAAACTACAATTCCAAGAATTCCATAGCATGGAGCCATAGCAGTGCAAGTGGCCTCAAACTACATTATTTCTGCAGTTCCTGGAGCCCATGACACTCCTGACTCTTTTGACCTAAACAGTTGTTTTTCAACCTCCTCCCCAAAGTATCTTAAACCCCTTTAGTCTCCTTGATGAGAAATAAACAACCCTCACCCCCAAACAGTGAGAGAGGTTGAGCTGAAGTGATGTAACATCACTTCTGTTCATAAAAATAGTAGATATGATGGTGCAGATGTGGCCCTCTGGAGGAACCAAAAATGAAGCCATGAAACCTAGAATCTAGAATGTGGCATGCATATTAAAGAGACCCTAAGGTTACAAAGGGTCTTTGAAACTGATTAATAATGTTAGCTATAGTAAATCACCTTTGAGTATTCCTTGCCTAAGAAAACCCTATTAAATTCATGGGGTCGCCATAAGTCGACAGGCAACTTGAAGGCACACACACAAACAGACATATACACAAAATAAATACAGTGCACCTGTGCCAAAAGCAGGCTCACCATACATGGACTTAAGCTTTTGCGCACAGTAAGCCCTGGCCCTTTCAATGGCACACACGCCAAGGAGCACACTGCAAATGAAATACATGGGACATGAGGTCCCACAGTATTTCTTTTACATGGGGTGTATATGTGTGTCTGGAATGGATCCCCCAAGTAAAATAAGGCTCCACTGTATTTTTGTAGCCTGCAATATCATCTTCAGTTAGTAGGTGGCAGACTTTCCCTACACAGTGCAGAGGAAGCTGCTGTCAAGTCAAAGTCCTGAACAATTAAAGAAGGATTTTTGAAAAAGTGAACAGGTGTTATTTTTTCCTGTGGTTCCTCCTTCACACAGCCACTCAATAACCTATACACATACCACTCTTTGAAACATCTCTTCCTCCTTAGAGGCCCCAAGAGAAGCTCCTGCCAGAGACACAATTGCTTTAGCTTTGTATCAGAGCAGCGAATGTCTCCTTTGGTGTGCTTGGGTGATTGTCAGGCATCTCCCAATGTCAAAAGATAATTGCTATGTGGCTTTCAAATTCTCTTTTGCAGCTGTCAGGACTTGCAGCTATCAGAAAGATTTATGATCTCTGAACTCTCAGGGAGAGAGGTTTTGACAGATGGACTTGGTGGTCAAGCATTCCCTGTTGCTCAGCTGCACTTGGAGCTTCATCCAGTAACTCAGTTCCTTATTTCACATTCAGGCTATGGTTAATATTAATTATTTTCTATACAGTATATCATGTCTGGGAAAGGTTATAAGAAGAAAACCTGTAGGCTGCATAACAATTCTGTCATATTGTACAGCTAAAGAATCTGTAAAGGGAGAGCTTGTTACCTACATTATTTATTTCAGAGCTTGGAAAGATTAGTTTTGGACTATAGTTCCCAATATCCTTTGGCCAGCATATACATGTGATTCAAGTGAGTCTTAAAAAACATATCCAGGTGTAGCCACATCGGCCATATACCAAAGTACAATATCATCCAAAATCCACAAAACAGTGATTAGACCAACAAAAATGCACACTATACCTGTTGCAAGTTTTCTCAGCTCTGCTGGCTTCTTGATCAAGCAGAGGCGTTAAAAAAAGATCAGACTCTTACAAGTTTTCAGTCTTCTTGCCAAATAAAATGGAGGGAGTGGTGAGAAGACTGTAGCTACCCCTTTAAGGCTAACTAACTTTTATTTTATCATGAGCCTTCATGGATATAAGCCCACTTCTTTAGATGCAGTACAGTGTGATAAATCAGGCCTTGAGATATAAAGTATATGTACACAATTGTGGGAGTGGCAGTGGGATGGAATGTAATAGGATCTAGAAAGATAGAAATCATATATATACAGTCACCCCTCCATTCTCACAGACTTGAAGTCCTCAGTTTTGCATATTCATGGAGGGGTGACCTCCACTGAAATCAATGGGGTGCACACCTGTGGGTGCCCACACCCATCCATGCCCATGGGAGCACACCCCATTCAAGCCTATGGGGCTTAAATATTGGCGAATCTCCATTTTCGCAGAGGGTCCTGAAGGGATCCCTCAAGAAAACAGAGTTCCAACTGTATATATATAATCTTTATTCAGAGACTTGTATACATATAAAACAGCTAATCAATTAAAACAGCCCTACGTCGTAACATTTAACATTAACATGTAAGATCCAATAAACTTCTGTGTAACACCATCCAATTTACCTTGAAGACTAAGCATCAACAACATCACACACTTTTTTAAAAAAAAATATCCAGTACCTTTTAATTATAAAATACATATCTTATCCAATACCGTTCAACTATATACCACCTCCCTTTTAACCTAGGAATCTTTCCCAATTATTCCACTACCTTCCCCTCCCTTCTTACACAATCCTCATCTATGCCTTCATCCGTTCCCTTCTTTAACCCTTCTTCATCCTCATTCCCAATCATCTCTCTTGCATTAACCCTTTTCCACCCTTCCATTCTTCACTTTTGTTTCATATTCTTCCTTATCTCTCGTCTTATATTTTCTTCCCTCTACTCCCTCTCGTTCTGTCTTCCTTCTTCTCTTCCTCATCCTAGTCCTTTCCAACCATCTTCACAAATACAGAAAACTTCAAACTCTTCCTTTACCTTTCATATATCCAACTACACTTAACTTTACCATCCATCCTGAGCCTTAATTTTCAAAGGGATGTGTAAGGTGAGACAGGTCTTTCAGAGCTTTGCAGTGTTGTGTGAAAGCACTAGGTCTCCTTATCAAAAGTTAGTTTCTTTTAGATGGTTCCTTTAAACTTTAGACTAAAGTTGGCTGTACTGTTCCACTGGCCTTGAAACCACAATGTCCACCAAATAAGTGACGTATTCTTGGGCTTCAACTGAAACGCTTCCTGAGAATTTGCTATAGAAAATACAGAACGTTCTGCCATTGACATCCAACCTTTCATATTTGATGAATCAGTCTTTGTTCCAAGGCATGTCTCATCCCCTTTTAATACCAACAGACATGACAATCAAATATTCATTAGTCCCAAATGCTGCTTTAAAAAAAAATCATGTTTCTCATTTAATTATTTGGTCCAATAAGCTTTTATTATCCCAGAACCTTTTCAACAATGGTTATCAATCTGTTACATTGATTCCCCCCCCCCTTTTTTTAGATTGAAATTTCCCATTTAACATCAGGAAGCTTTTTTGTTAAGTGTTCAGCACAATAGAAAAGTTATGATTTAAACTGAAGATCTGAGGATTTCCCTCCAGGAACAGTTTTAGGCTCAGTTCACAAATCAGCTCAGATGGAACCTGTTTTATAAATACATTTATATGCTTTGAATTTCTCAAGGCCAGTAGCAAATAACTATAGTGGATCTGTAGGTCACTTTCCTGGCCCTAGGGCCATACTTTGCCCATATCTGCTTTTTAAAAAAAGTTGGAAATATTTTTTTAAAGTGGCCAAGAAACTTGCTTCTCCATAGTCAGGAGTTTAGGATATTCTTGGATTGATGAGAATTTTCACAGTTTGAGACTTATTATGTGCAAAATCTGCACATTTTCTACCTTTTCTGAGTAGAAAATAATAGGTGTTTCCTGTGGAGAAAATGCAGTATACTGCACACACAAAAATGCACATTTTGCACAGAATACATATAGTCTTCACTTTTCAAAGACTTCTTCAGAGCAGCAAGAAGATTGCTCAAATTACTTGCTGCTGTCTTCAAGAACAAAATTAGTGAAAAATTGCATCCCTACTCTTCTCTTATTGTTGTGTGCCTTCAAGTCATTTCTGACTTATGGTGACCCTAAGGCAACTCTATCACAGGGTTTTCTGTGGCTGAGAGTGTGTGACTCACCCAAGGTCACCCACTAGGCTTCCATGAATATTATAAATAAATAAATAAATAAATAAATGTCCAAAGCTCCAACCACTGCACCATGCTGGATCTTTTCTCTAGGATTATATAATTACTTCTTTTGGCTGAATTCTCTAAGTCAAGATTGGGCAACTGTGGCTTTCCAGACATTGGACTGGCTCCTGTGATCTCTCACCACTAATTTTTCTGGCTAGGAGTGTACCTGTATGGCAGAAATAATCCTATTTGACATCACTTTCACTGCCATGGCTCAATACTATGGAATTCTGGGGATTGTAGGCTGCTGTGGCACCAGTGCAGAGCTCATCAAACTACAATTCCTAGAATTCCATAGAACTGAGCCATGGCAATCAAAGTGGTGTCAAACCGGATTATTCCTGCAGTGCAGATGCAGCCTAGAATTGGTGGGAGTTGCAATCTAACAAGAACACATTAGCCTACTCTTAACATAGGCATGCACAACCTGATTTCTCTAGGGTTGGTTATTGAATAGTTCAGGGATGGGCAGATGTTAGATCAGGATCTTTTGGGAGATGGTGATGAGTAAGGAGATTTGTAGAATTCGCAGCTCCCTTGTTCAGAATACAAATTTACTTAGTTTGGGAGACTGTTGTGTCTCAAGTGGGTGGATTGTGATATTCATGTCATTTTTTCCTTTCCTCAAATCAAAATGGATTTTGTAGATGCAAAGAATTTATCTCTTTTTCTCACTCAAGTCCTGGTAAGGTAGTTCAGCTCAGATAAAGCAACCCAGACATTCCCAGAGGGCAATTATTTTTAAGATTGAAGTCAAAGCCCACAGAAACACTAGCCTTGGAAAAGGGGAGATGAGTTATTGCTGATTAAAAACAGAAAAGCTTCCTCAAACTATATCTCTATAGGGACCTATAGCCTTTTATGTTTTCTCCATGGCCTTTCATATTTTCGCCTCACATTTCTTAAAGCATTCTCTGTTGATGTTTCTAATTTCTAAGCCCATCTTTAACCTGGGGAGACATCCTGATGGGTGAAAAAGACACAAACAACCCAACCCATGTTACTTATTTCTAAAAAACCCATATGTGCAAGCAGAATCTGTTGTAATCGGTAGAAAAATGGCTGCAATTTACACAAAAATTGCTCTTGCAAATACAAACATCCTCATCGAAAATGCTGGGAAATAGATTTCCTTTTGTACAGACAAGGAAGCAGACTTTGCACCTAGCAACCTGAGAGATGCCTTCTCTTGTTTCATTCAGTTCATTTGGGAGCGGACCTCCTGAGATCTACACCACAGTATTTCAAACCAGGGCATTTATGGTGGTATCTCCTACCATAAATGTCCTGTCTACTTAACATGAAGGGAGCCAACACAACCATTTGTGACGATAAATAATAGATGCAACCCATTCTGCCATGATCTCATCAGCTCATCACAGATTATACATTCTTCTGTTTCTCAACAGGGATGTCCGGAGAGAAGTTGTTAGTCAAAGGTGGGTAGTTCTGTAGCTGTTTCTGTCTCAGATGGAATGGGGGAAAATTAAACTACCTCCAGGAAATCAAATTGCCAATTGCCAATTTCCACCAAATGCTACAATTAAATTGGCAGGAAGCATAAATAAAGTGTACATGTTTCTAAAGTCATGATTGATTATTTCAAATGGAGTGTGTGTGTGTGTGTGTGAGAGAGAGAGAGAGAGAGAGAGATTAAGAATTAGGATGCATATTTTTTTAAAAGGTTGTAGCATATTTATATGTCCTCCGTGACTCAGGCATACCATTTCTAACTGTATGAGCTTTGCAATATGTACTAACATTAACCTGAAGTAGCATAATGTTTCTCTTCACACACCATTGACAAAGTGTTTTACGAATGCCAGTACAATAATTAATTCACATTTTACAAGTGTGGAAATGAAGGCGTTCGTGACAAGGCAGACATAGGAACCAAACTGACGCTTCCTAATTTGGAGTACCCTCAGTGCCAACAGGAAGGCAGAGAGAAAGTTGTGGCTAATTGTCATGTTACTTTCCCATAAATGCATCATTTCTATAATGCCCAGGAGAGGAAGGAAGACATACTAGCTCTGTGTCTTACCCATACAGCGTTCACGCGGTTTGCCATACTCTCACTTTTAATGGGATCTCTCTGAGAAATATATCACAATGATGAGATCAAAATCCTGTTGGTGTCTTATACATATGTAAGCTTCCCTATGAAAGTGGTTGGACATTTCATCTAATGCAGGACAGCCATATTCAGTCTAAGGTTGAGCGCGCAGAGTGGTGCATGAGGTGCCATTGGGAGTGTAGAGAAATGCAGATGGCTACACATCATGCAGAATCTGTGGATATAGAGAGCCAACTGTACAGGCATTCTGCATTGGATTGTAGAATGCTTGTTGTTTTGGTGGTGTGCCTTCAAGTCATTTACAAATTATGGCAACCCTATAATGGAGTTTTCTTGACAAGATTTGTTCAAGATTTGCCATTGCCTTCTCCTTCCAGGAGCTCTAGTGGCACAGTGGTTAAATGCCTGTACTGCAGCCACTCACTCAAAAACCACAAGGTTTGAGTTCAATACTAGCCAGGGGCTCAGGGTTGACTCAGCCTTGCATCCTTCTAAGGTCGCTAAAATGAGTACCCAGCTTGTTAGGGGCAATTGGCTTACACATTGTAAACCGCTTAGGGGGTGTTTAAGTGCACTGAAAAGCAATATAGAAATGTACTTGCTATTGCTATTGCTATTGCTATTGCTATTGCTATTCCCCTGAGGCTGAGAGAGTGTGACTTGCCCAAGAACACCCAGGGGGTTCCATGGCTGAGCGGGGAATCGAACCCTGGTCTTCAGAGTCATAGTCCAACACTCAAACCACTACAACACGCTGGCTTTCTAATGCTTCTTTAGGGGAACTTAATGCATTTGCAAGACACCAACAGAATGCTGGAATTGTGCTTTTTAAAACATGGGCATATGGCTTGACCATTTTGATCCTTAGCATGATCAACGTTTGTTTTCCCCAGAAGCAGTATGCTGTCACTAGTAATCACTTGCCAATTGTTAAACATCTAGGCTTGAATTCTCAGACCTTATTAAAAGTTTCTGGTCTGTTTTTCTGCATTGAAATTATGAAAATCGAAAGCATACATCCCACACAAATTACCATTTGAAAGATCTTGAGCATTTTGTTTTTCCTAATCAAGGCCAAGCCAGTCAGAACAACCGTGATGGAAGAATGTGGGATTTAGTGACATTATCTATTGTAAGGCTTTAAATTAAGCATCTCAAGTAATTGACCTAACGCAGCGCTGTTCTTCTGAGATGTTAAAGAGCTTGGGATACCTCATTCTTCTCCAAAGTGTACACTGAGATACAACAGTCATTGCCACATCAGTCGCAAGACATTAAGATCTCAGTGTTAATTCAGTTCTATTCAGGAGGTGTTTTTCAAGAAAGGATGGCATGGGGAGAAGAAAATCAATCCCTGTCTCAAATTACTCTCCGCAGAGCTGCTAAAAAGAAAGTTGGATGGTAAACCGCTAGATATTAATATGCAAATTAACTTCATGGAAGCCATAATTTTCTTGAAACCTGCCCTGTGGACTTGAAAGTCAAGTCATGTCACTCAGAGTCAAGTACAGCTGGACCTGCATATCCATGGATTCTTTATCCACGGATTCAACCATGCATGGCTTGAAAATATTATATAATATTTTCAAGTCCACAGGGCAGGTTTTAAGAATATATATATATATATATATATATATATACACACACACAAATGTCCCAACAGGGCCTATATCTTTAGATCAGGAATCCTTGGTGGCTAGAGGAACATACAAATGTTCTAGATTGAAGAGCCAATAATTGGAAATGAATGGCACCCCTTTTTGTGATACCCAACGAAGGGGAGCTGTTTGTGTTTTTTGCAGAATGGAGCTCAACTCAAATTTTCCTTTTTCGGTCCAAGGCTACTGACGTTTCCATATTCCTTTGATGGCAGAGCCTTGAGGATACGGAGGCTGCTGCAATCCCCCACGGTATCAATCAAGGCAATTGTGCTCAAGGTTTGTTCGTACATTTCCAATCCACTTTCTGCTTGGTTTATGAAACAAGACATTTATAAGAAGATGCAGATATAACATTTCACGCAATTAAATTACAGCCATAAATTTATTCCAGAAAAAAATAAGAAGTCTGAAGCGCTCTGAGCTCATCGGCTAATTTTCTGCTGCATTCTAGTTCCTGTAAGCACAGACAAAGGCTGCTGCCACACTGCAGATTTAATGCAATTTGACACCACTTCAATTGTCATGGGTATAGCCTATGGAATCCTGGAATTTGTAGTTTATTGTGGCACCAGAGCCCTCTGAGAGACTAAATGTGCAATCAAATGCACAACCAAAAACTCAATGGAATGCACAACCCAATGCACATCTTCATGTACACCAGCACCACACATACAGCTCTATCATTTCAACCTTGAGCAAGAGAAAGAGCAAGAGAAAGATAAAATCCAAAGAAGAAGAAGAATGCAAGATTTTGGTTGAAGTCACCATCAAAAAGCAGGAATGTTTTGCATCACACAAAAATGTCCACCCACTTCTGCAGGGGAATGTATATGTGTGTGAGTTACCAAGAGGATTCCAACCAGTATCCACACTGAGGTCTAATCTGCACTGCAGAATTAATCCAGTTTGACACCACTTTAACTGTCTTGGCCCCATCCTATGGAATTCTGGGGTTTGCAGTTTGTTGTGGCACCAGAGCTCTCTGACAGAGAAGACTAAGTATCTCACAAAATTGCAAATCCCAGAATTCAATAGCACTGAGCTGTGGCAGTTAAAGCAGTAACAAACTGCATTATTTCTGCAGTGTAGATTAGATCCAAACCATCACAAGATGGATTTGAAGTTGGGGATTGAAGGTATCTATGGAAACAGACACAAGAGATCATCCCATTCCTGCTATTAATGCATTTTGAACTTCAAGACAACAAACAATGCTGCTGCCAGGAAAGTTTGGAGAATATTTATGAAGGGCTCCAAAGAAGGAGCAGCTGGAAAGAAGGATGCCTTTGCAGACAAACTGCTTCTGCTGTCATGCGTGCAATAAAGAGGAGAAATAGATTCTCACCTGCCATAATTCATCACAAACTCTTCTGATCTATAGCTGAAGGACCCTGAATAAGTTGCTGCCCATGATGGATTTGCGCATCTTCTGCTAGTTATTTTGTGTGAATACCAAGTCATTCTTCTCAACATCTTTCCTCCCCCTTTTTCCTATTACTTAAAAAAACCCTTCCTTTCAAAAGGATAAAACACTTCTTTAGAAAGAAAAAAAAGAAAGGAAAGAGATGGATAATGAAATAAAGAGCCAAGGCTATGGTTTTTCAGCTCCATCAGTAACTCCTCGCCCTTCTTGAAGTGGTGCATGCTTCCACAGCGAAGGCTGTTCTCATCACAAAAACCAAAAATACTGTGAGGAAGTGACAGACAGGATGAATTTCGACAAAAAGGTCAGTGACCAAGTAAGTGCTGAGAGTAAATAAACCTCCGGAGCCCAATGGATGTACATGGATTTGTGGGGCACACCTATACACAAGAATCTGGTGTCGTCCCTATGTTTCATAGCAATGACTTTGATACCTCTAATGTCAAGATCTATCACATCATGATTTTTTAGCCAGACAGAGACATACAGCAGAATGAGATAGTACAGTCTAGAGGTGACACAGTGGACTGTATTATTTTAGGTTGCCCTTGAGGGAATCCAGGAGCCAGATTGATGTAGTGGTCTGAGCATTGGACTGTGATGCTGAAGACCAGGGTTTGACTCCAACTTGGAATCCAAAATATCTGGACAGCATCAGTTTGATCCCTCTCTCATGTAAGTGTCAAGTGATATAAAGGAACAGCTAACATGATATAGTGGTCTGAGCATTGGACTAGGACTCTGGAGACTAGGCTTCAGCCATGGGAACCCACTGGGTGACCCTGGGTAAGGTGCACTCTCTCAGCCTTAGAGGAGAGCAAAGGCCAACTCCCACTAGACAAATCTTGCCAAGAAAATCCCATAATAGGTTCGCCTTATGGTCACCTAAGGAAATGAATTGAAGGCACACAACACCAATGAGGGAGCCCTCTTTTTTTATATATATATATATATATATATATATATATATATTATTGCAACCCTACCTCACACATAAACTTCTGCAGGAAGAAATAATAATGCAAATCTTATAATACATTGAGAATGGTGGCTTGATTCAAGACCTCTGCTCTGCTGTTTATGATCAATTCTCAAATTATAGGGTGGTTTTTCAACCAACACCAAGTCCTCCACTTTGTTTCCAGATTTAGTCAAATAACCCTTCCAATTTGAAAATAAAAGCCTTTGAAGAAAAACACAATAAAATAAGGACATGAGATTCCACCTCAACACCTCCTCCAAAGGCAAAAATAACCATGAACAAACACACATTTCTTCCCTGATAGCATCTCTCACTCCATTCATTGAATGAAAGACACAGAAGCACCTCTTATCTGAGAAATTCTAAAGGGCAGGGTCATATTTCTCATGCACTTGGCTTTATGGCGGAGGAATGACATCTTTTAGCCTTCTTAAACTCAACCTCTAGGAGAATATATCTCTTCATGAGCCCCTGAAGCTTGAAGCGCATTTGCTACAAATGCCACAGAAACACTTGAGGCATGAGGCAAGGTTGCAGCGTGTTTTATTTTTTACACTTTGCCTCCTCTCAAAGGTCTGATGATGATCATAGCCATTTGTGCCCTGTCACCCCAAAAGATGTCTCACAGCTCACAATGAAATCTAAGAGAGACTCAAATCAAATATGACTCATGCATGCTAATGGTTTTTGTGACTATAAGGAATTAGAGAATATGTCTGTTCTTCAATAGTCTATAGCCACTTTGGTAAGCAGCTGATACACACAGCTGGGTCATATAAACATTTAGCTTCTTGGTGGAAATATTGAATTCAAGATTTTCTCCTTCAGACTAGAATCCTAAAATGATCAACATCAAATCCTCTCTAAGTATTCTCTGAATCATTAGCCATTGGCTGAACATTTGATGACTGGACTTTATATTCTGTCATAAGGACTTTTATGACTACACATTTATTTTAGCAGAACTGTAAGCATTTGTGTCTTAAAATTCTTGACTCTTCTTGTGAGAAAAAAACAATTGAGGGGAGACTCATTGTGGTGTTGTAATGTCTAGCGGAGAGACAGTTGCAGGAAAACCCTGTCTCCAAAACCCACAGTTTTCAATATGAAGACAGAACTCTGTGAAGTTTGGCTTAACACTATCTTCAAGTAAATTCCATCCATTTGTTATTTTTGTTATTTGGCATTAGTACCATCATGTTGACTTCAATGTATGGTAACTTTATGAATGAGAGATTTCCATGAGTCCTAGTCATCATCATCGCTGCTCCTGTCTTCCAAACTCAGAGCCACAACTTTCTTCATTAAACCAATCCACTTGTAATGTGGTTGTGCTCTCTTCCTACTGCCTTCCACTTTACCAAGCATTATTATCTTTTCCAATGAACTCTATCATCTTATGATATGTCTGGGGCCTCATCTGCACAGCTGAAATAATGCGATATGACATCGATTTAACTGCAATGCACAACTGCACAACAGCAACACAGAATGCTCAACCACAAGAAACAACCATAATGCCCAGTGTTGCTGTATGAGCAACTCTGCCTCTGTTGCTACTGGCAGAATGCTTTTCTTGAGCTATGGTGAAGAAGTCACCTTCTATGCATAGTGCAACGTACGTCACTAAGGCCGGATCTGCACTGGCCAGAATACTCTGGGAATATTCCAGCCCTGGAACTGCCTTGATGTCCCCCCATTACCTGGGCAGCTGTTTGCACAGATGACCCACTGTACTACCTGGCACCACTACTGTCATGGTGTGTTTTTCATTCTGAGATCTGAATGAGATGCTCAGCATTGATCTTATTGACTGACTGCAGCAGCAGTGGTGCTGGGTAGCACAGCGGGACATGTTGGAAACATCTGCCTGGCAGCACAATGGAGGACTTTGGATCTTCCAGGAAGATCCAATGCAAAAGATGAGTTATTTAAAGCCATTTTAAGAGGGGTATATAGCGGGCCTAGTGCTGAACTGGCCAGATGTCATCTGGACAATTTGCACCAGAACCAGAGAATGGGCCAAGTGTTGTTGGGACCACTCATTGTGGGGATGGTGGGCAGGACATTTTATTTGGACCGTGCAGATAACTCCTAAGAAGATGCCAACCTTTATCTGACTGCAGAGGATGAAGTGGCTAAGTTCCATGAAAACTTAAGCCAATTAAATCCTGCTCATCTTTAAGGTACCTCTGTATTTTTCATTGTTTTTGCTGCAACCGAGTAAAAAAGCGCTACCACCCCCTCCAAAAATAGTATTGTGTGACCTTTTACTTCCCTACTGCTATTGCAGTAAATTAAATACTTTTTTAAAAAGAAATGTTGTGCTTCATTCTTTTATGTGCTGGTAGGAAGATAATGATTAGTCCCTGGGCAAAAATAAAACAGGGACTGTTGCAACTCCTACCAACCAACAAGGCTGTGTGGAGCACTAACTCCAGCCTTATATCATATCCTGTTTCATTTATTCCATTTTAAGTGAGCCTCTTCTCTTTGTAACATGAAAGGACAGGCATCTACCTGGGTTATTCCTCAGTTGTATTTTTTGGAGAGGGGGGATCTCCAACTACAAATCAATTTTACAATACTGTTTACTGCTTGATCACAAAAGGAGGCATTTGACATTTTTAATGACACTTTAAAAGTCTTGCTGAGGAACAAAGTGCCTGTTACATGCAAATGTGTTTAAACAGTCCTTAACAATATTACCTCTTCCAGTGAAAAAATAGCTTTGTAAAGAGCCAGTTTTGGAAAAAAAAGAAAAAAAGTGGCAGTGGAAGGGGGCTTTCTTACACCTTTCCAGTCCAGCTCTGTTCTGCACACATTTTCTGTGCCACAAATAACATGAAAATGATATTTCTCCACAGAATTGTTGTTTATTTCCTGTTTTCTGCATAAAAAAAAGCTGTTTTCTGCATCAAAAAAATTGCGCACATTTTGTGCAGAATGAATCCTAATGGTGAATATTCTCATCATTCCAGGATTCTCCACATCAAGGCCTCCTAGCACTCAAAAACATGCTTTTTGATAATCCTTTTAATATTTTCAAATATTCTTTCCATTCCTATTTAAGGCACAGGAGAACAGGATACCTCTATGCAGTCAAAGACAGCATGTTTGGAGGCATATAAGTCATAGCCAAAGATGGCATTTCTTTGCAACTTTTCTTTTACTATTACTATTAAGATGACTTTTGGCTTTAAGCAGAGCTCATGGCACATCAACATATTCATTTTCCAGTCAGATCATTATCCAATTTAACAGAGCCTCTCTACAAACACAGAGATTAGGCAGTTTTATGATACACATGAATAATTCCCATTGACTAATGAAATTACTTCTGAAACCACAGAACACAAAGCCATTTGTTTAGAGAAATAATGTTCACCTTGGATATATTTGCTTATCAAGTTGCTTGTATGCATTTTCCTGTCAGTTTTACAGATCCTCTTGTTTCCTCTTCCAATTGGGTCAATCCTGTTATCTTTAGTATAAACCTTTCACATCTTTGGACAAAAGACCTGATGGCCTACAAAGAAACATCTCACTCAAAGATGGAGAGACAATTACCTCTCCTGTTGTTTTGACCTACAACTCCCATCAGCCCCCATTAGCATGGTTGGTGATAAGACATAGTGGGAGATATGACCCAAAAGAAACAAAGAACCTAAGGTCCATCACCCCAGGCTACAATCTTACATGGTTCAGCATAGCATAGTAGTTCCATATGCAGAACTATACTGTACTGAGACATTTACTTACTCTGTGGACTTAGTATAAAGCCAATGAAGCTACTCTCCCACAGCCATACAATGCCTGTTGGAGATTGTAGACACTTCTGGCTATGTCCTCATAGCCATATGCAAAGCAATCATATCATGTATTGTATTCTGCTGGGGTAGAACAGCAGAGACATTGATTGTCAGAACTAAACAGCAAATATTAATGTTGCCTAACTAAACCACACATAATTTCAAAATATTGTTGAGCTGGTTATTCATTCATTAACATACTCAAAACACCTTTGGTTTTCTTCTTTCCACTCCCTCCTTGGTCTCTCATCTACTTTCTTCCCAGCTGAACGATCTTGGGCATTTTGGTTTGTGCCAGCCGCCTCTGCTTTGTTATCTTACTACCTGTGGGATAACCATTTATTTACAGTAATTGTTTCACTGCATATCCCATCAGCCAGGCCCCAAATGCATGGCAGGTAGGATGCAAAAGCAACGCCTGACAATGTGCACGTGGAGACAAAACTCCAAATTTGAGTTTTCCACCAAGAAGAGGAACAGGGAGAAGGGACAAGTTATCCCCCAAATATAGATTTTCTTCCTGCACATGCCAATTTTTCTTTTAGACTAATGTTTAAATGGCAAGCAAAAATATAATCTAATTGGGGGCCAATTTATCGCTGACGTAACATGGCTAACCTCATTAGAAGCTTCCATTTTATCTATTACTTTGGGCCAGGCAGGAGCAGGTGTATCCTTGTAGATGACATAACAAACGATCAATTTTCGTTGATAAGATTTGTTAGAGCATCTAGAGAGCATTTGAGTCACAATCAGCCTTGATTTACTTGACTTGTTCCTCCGCAAAGTTTCCAAGCCTGCAGCAAACATGCTTAATCCAAAATGATTAAATCTCTAATTAGGTTGTTAGCCTTATGTATCTCCAAATCTTACTACTCATAAATGGGACTAAATATCTTTATATGTTTTCACCTGTTGCACCATGGGGCAATTTATGCATTTCATTAAACAGGCTATGTTACACACAGAGAGAGAGAGAGAGAGAGAGACAAAGACAAAAGGAAAGAATCCACAAAAATGGGATCATTTCACTTTGGGCTAGTAGTGGTAATCTCTGTTCAGCACCATTTTCAATGTTTAGTCATTGATCTGAAACAGGATTTTGAGAAATGAAACCCAAAATTTGGCATCGTTTTCAAATTTCAAAAATTTGGAGTGCTAGGTTTGCAAGATTCAGGTTTCAAGGCTAAGTACTGGTATTGAGAATTCATCTGCAAAATTTAAAGGTCTGTAGCACAAAACCCTTGCAACTTTTTGACCAAAATTATCTGAAAACATGATCTACTTTCCAAGAGGTGGGTTATTCTTGGCCTGTCAATTGTTTAACTCTGATGATAATTTTTTTAAAAGTCATTGCCACCAAATGTTGAAAAGTGACAGTCAATAGAAAACAGGGAGACCTGAATTTTTGGATTCAGGTAGAGATGGACTTGAGTCAGACTCCAAATCAATCCGATCTGAATTGGGCTGCTTTTATTTTATTTATTTGTTTATTTATTTATTGGATCAGGGTCTAAGCTAATTTTAAAGGAGCTATTCAAAATGTTGACCCTTATTTCCAAGATGGGTTGAGCAATTTGGTTAAGGCCTTTAAAGTTCTCACTAAAACCCAAAGTAGGTTCATCAACCCGGAATATGGAAGCCACTAATATTGTTGTCCATGCCCGCTCTTATTGGTGAACATCAAATGAGTTCTTTGCATCAATTCTCAAATAGTTCAGAAGTGGATAGTTTATCAATCAGTCAAAATGAAGGAACTGAATCCTATCCTCCAAATAACTTAAACTCCCTGGACAACTCCTTTAATGTTGGATTAAAATCTGGAATGGTTTCACTGGTCCAAAACACACTGCAGAAATAATCCAGTTTGAGATTGCTTTAACTGCCCTGGCTCAATGCTAGGGAATTCTGGGAACTGTAGTTTTGGGAGACACTGAGCCTTCTCTGTCAGAGAGCTCTGGTGCCACAATAAATGACAATAAATGACAATTCCCAAGATTCCCCAGCACTGAGCCAGGGCAGTTAAAGAAGTCTCAAACGGGATCATTTCTGCAGTGTGTTTTGGACCACTACTTCCCTGTCATTGGAACCTCCAGTTGGTACCGAGGCCACCTTGAATCCCATTTTGGGACCCTTAAATATAATAAATCAATATTGAAGGCAGCCATTAGTAAAATGGAAGAATATTTCCATCCCTATCCAAGCTAATTCTGCAACACCGCAGATCTCCGACAGGGTTGTGTTGCTCTTTTTTTGCAGAAAAGGACTTCTTTCATTCTTCCTCTCTGTCTAATTCCTTGAAAGCAATGTCTCTGGGTATGTACAGTATGCCTCCAAATAACTAAAATAGGGAACACTATACCTCTAAGCTAGCTTGGGTTCGAAACTCTCATCGTACAATGCAAACACTGTTGTCATTCCCTCTTCTTCGTTCCTCCTTGTACTAATTATCTGAATGCAAGTGAATGAAATGAGCCTTCATTTTAATCTGGCTGCTTGGGAGAAGGTCAGAATTTGATGTCCCTTGGGAACGCGGAGCCAAAAAGTGGTTCAAATGATTTGTCTCATCTCCTCCAGCCTCTTCTCTGGTGTCCCCATCGTCCCTTTCTCTTGGCAAATGATCAATTGCAGGGAGTACCTCTGAGCTGACAAACATTTGAAGGATTAAAAACATTTACGTATTTATGGGCTGTCATAACCCGGAGATGCCTTTATAGCAGAAGACCTGTCTACGTTGACAGCCTGTTTTTACTACAGGAAAATTTCCTAAGCCTCGAGAGGCCAGAAAGACTTGTTAAATTTTATGGATGCCAAGCGTTGGAAGATGAGTTGCATTGAGGCAAGGATGGGTGTGCACCCCTCTGTTGGAGGTAGTTCGTTTTTCATTTTGTGCCTTTATTATAATTTAAAACTCAGCACTCTTTTTTTAATGCTAAGGAAATGGATGAACTTAAATGACTCCGGATAGCTTCCTATCAGATAATGACTGCAAAGAAATGTACTTATCCTTCACTTTTCTGTAATCCCTCATTTCAATTCATGAGCTGAGTTTAGCTGGAAATTTTCAAATTAAACAAGGGTCCTGCAAAATGATTAAAGGGATGAGTAATAAGAATAATCATGCATAAATCATGGGGAGTGGATAGGCTGCAATTCAGCCATCTCCAACACGGTGCCCTCCAGGTGTTTTGGTTTTCAAATCCCAATCGGTTTACTAGTTTGATAAGAGTTCTAGACCAAAGGATTTGTAGGCTATCAAGTCCGAGAAGTGTTCTTGAAATGGATGGGAAGGTTGTATTTTGTTCCATTAAGATTTCTCAAATATTTTTCATTTATGCTTGCACAAGCATCCCCATCTACCATCAGACCATGCCAGCCACAGGTCAGTTGATTATGGGATCTGTAGTCCAATTCTGGGACATGTGGCACCAGAGCTCTCTGACAGAGAAAGCTACATCTCTCACAAAACTACAAAGTGCTGTAGAGCTAATCCATATTGCAGAAATGAAGCAGTTTGAGACCATTTTAACTGTCAAGGCTGCATGCTGTTGAATCCTAGGATTTGTACTTTGGTGAGGTATTCTGTCAGGGAGCTCTAGTACCTCACCAAACTACAAAACCCAGGGTTCTGCAGGATAGGTCATGGCAGTTTAAATGGTGTCAAACTATTTTATTTTTGCAGTGTGGATACTCTGGAGTCGTCTATTCTTTCATTGCAGGGGGTTGGACTATATGGGCCTGGTGACCCCTTCTAACTCTATGATTTTATGAGTCATTTTTTTTTGGGGGGGTATGATAATACAAGAGATGAGTAAATCCCATTGATTCACTGGACTAACAGTAGATCCTAGTTTTATTTTACTGTTATCCCAACCTGTGTTTTCTGGTCTGGGTTTTGAATTTGCTCATACAAAACCCCATTTCAGATATTAGGAATTTTAATACCTTCCAGTATAGCTGGAATACTTGTCGGGTTCACAAAATAACCCAAGATTAACACAGTGCAAGATTTTTATTTTATTTTATATTAATACAGAAGCATTGTTGTTGCTGTTAACCTCTTCTTCAGTCGGGCAGCCTCTTGGAATGGAAATTCGCACCCTTCCAAAGTTGCCCTTAGATTCAAAACATGGCAGAAAGCATGATAACAAACATAATTATTGAGTACATTGCACTTCCCTTTCAAGGATATTGTAAAAGAAAAATTGGATGTCATTTTCTCTGAATACTGGAATATAATAACTCTTTACGTTCTTCGTAGAAGTGGAAAGTGGTTAAGAGTTAGTTCCAAATTTTTAAAAGGTAATTCCCTGTTTTCAGAGACAGACTTTTGTATGGCAGCTGAAAAACTGCTCCAAAGCCTTGAATGCATTGTACTTCTATCTGCTCCAATAAACAGCCTCAAGTGTAGTAACTCTGGTGTCGCCTGAGTGCTCCAAGCCATAGGAAAGTGGGCTAAGATTTATGAAATGATAAAAAAAAAAATCAGGACTTTCACTGCTTGATGCATTGGAGAGAGCAAGGAAAAATGGCAGCAGTTCAGTCCCACGCAGGAAAAAAAAATACGGGGAGATTTTGCTTGTTTCAGCAAAGCCATATTGATGGGCTTAAGCATGAGAATAAGTGGAATAGCCAGTGCATGAACTAACTGTCCTTCTAGGGAATAGAAAGCTTCCTGTCTTTTGGGATGGGATAGATTAAATTAATCAATGCATCAGAAATGACACTTTTCCTTATCCCAATTCTCATTTGTGAGCTTTGCATAGCACCTTTGCTGGAGCAAAACAAGAATCCTAGGCCTCATTCCCACTAGGATTTAACCCGAATTGCTGATCGGGTTATATGTCCATCGTTCCCACTTGACGGGAATGGTTCTGATCCTACTGTGCTTGGTTTAAATTGCAATGAAGAGAGGCAAACGCAAAAGAACCGCTCTTTCCTGACACTAGTTTTTGGGCGGTTCTTTTGAAAAGACCTGAATCCGAATTGTGTTCAACAAGTGGGAACGATGGGTCGGATTTGCATTGAGGGGCTGTGCTAGCTCTTCCCAGCTTCTCTCAATACTCGGTGCTCTGGGGGCTATGCCAAGGGTGGGTCAGGGCAAGGAGGAGGAGAGAGAGAGGGAAATGGAGTGCCACCGTTGGTGCTACCATGGCCAGAGAGGATTCCCCGGAGGGTTCTGGCAAGCAGCGGCAAGATGAGAGATGCCCCAGAGGGATGCCCATCTGGAGGAGGCAGAGGAGGAGCCGCCAGGGCCCAAGCTTTCCCGCCATGCCACCATCCCTCCTCTATTTCTTGCTATTGTGTGCCTTCAAGTCATTTCCAACTTAGCAAGGTTTGTTCAGAAGGAATTTGCCTTTTCTTTTCTTTCCTCTCCTCCTCTTCCTCTCTCCTTGGCAGCTGTTCTTACTCCCCCCCCCAAGTGTGAACAACAAAGAGGATTAAAGGGGGAGTAAACAGCCCCAGAGAGATTTGATCACAAAATAACCTGGTTTCCACAAAATAACCCGGTAGTGGGAATGAGTCCCAAGAGTGACCATAAATTCCACTTTGGAGAGGCATTGTTACTTTTCCAAAGACAATCATTTTGTGCAGATGCAGAAAGTTTATGCTTTCTATGCAGAGTTGCATACTGGGCTGCACAGTCCTTGTGTCGAATTGCAACACTGTGTAACTGAGCCGAACTACCCATCCTGTTTCAAGACGGCGGGTGCCCAGATGAGTGCACCTATAATCCACAGATTATATTGGAGCATCTGCATTTTACATCAAAGAAAAACACATCAAAAGTCAGCTCTGGGTAAAGAGCCACCCCAAATTGTTAGGTCTTCAGCATTGGCCTCATCTGCACAGCAGGAATAATCCAGTGTGGCACTGCTTTAACTGCCATGGCTCAATGCTATGGAATTCTGGGATTTGTAGATTTGTGACAGATTGAGCCTTCTCTGTCAGTGAGCTCTGGGGCCACAACAAAATGACAAATCCCAGGATTCCATAGGATGATGTCATGGCAATTAAAGAGGTGTCAAACTGGATTATTTTCACAGTGCAGATGAGGCTATTGTGGGCTATTTAATTCTTAACTATTGACTTCATTCTGGAGAAATGCTGATGCTGACTTATCAGCTCAAATGAACCAATTTAGTTGAAAAACTGAGTCTAATCCCGTTGCCTCTATGGATTGGAATGTGTCCAATCTAACTAGTTTTGATTTTAATTAGTTAGTTCCCATCTCTCCTCATGGGGCAATGACTTGGGTCTATACTGAGCCGACCATAAATTTTTCTCTCTTTCTTTCTCCAAAAGGAGTGGTAAAATCTCAGCTGTCCTTTGTCAAATAAATATTAGTTTCCTTGAATGATTTTTGCAGTTGGGAACAAGTACTGCTGGGCTACCCTGAGGGGAAAAGAATTGATTCCTTAATTCAAAAGCAGCAGAAGTATAACCGGGTAGCAGAGCACTTTGTAGCTGACCAAAGATATTCTCTCTTGGTTAGCTTCAGACAGATTAAATTGCCCCCTGCACAAGTCAAAAATTGACATCTCCACTGGCTATGTTATTAAAATGTACCTTGGATTTTTATATACTTGTGTAGTCTGATTCCAGTTCCTGCAACCTGTAAAATTCTTTCCGGTGAATATGAGTCTCATACTACATGGAGACAGCTGGCATGGGAGTACAATTCAAAGTAGCATTTATCTGACACCAAGTTTAATTTTCCTTTTTGTTTTTTAACTCTACAGAAAATGCACAAGGCCTTGGGCTTGATGTAAGAATGCTTTTTCTGTGTGATACAATAAAATCCCAAATCCACAAAACAGTGACACTTTCATTGGCCCACCAAAATTCACAGAATGCATGATGCAAGCTTTCAAAGCTCAACTAGCAAAGACGTTAACAATCAAACAGGAGAAAGAAAGAAAATGATGATGTTTGAGTCATATACAGTTGGCCCTCCACATTTGCAACTTTGACTTTTGTGGATTTCATTATTTGCAATTTTGATTAGTATGTTTTCTCTAGGAATCTCTAGGTCCTCCAACACAACTCTACCAGAAGCTAACCATAGAGTTGAGCTGGAGAACCTACAAAGATCCTAGAGAAAACAATTCTCTAGACATTTGTATGTCCTCCAGCATGATTTTATGATCAACTTCTGGCAAATGTTGACCATAGAGTTGTGTTGGAGAGCATAGATGTTCCTAGAGAAAACATTTCTCTAGGCATTTGTAGGTCCTCCAGCATGATACTATTATCAACTTCTGGTAAATGTTGACCATAAGAGTTGCACTGAAGGACCTGGAGATTCCTACAGAGGTGTTCTCTTCGGTAAAAAGAATAATGTTTTTTTATTTGTGGTTTTTCCATATTCACGGGGATCCTTCACCCCTAAACCCAGAGAATGTGGAGGGAACACTATACCTCTTTGCTTTGATTGGGAGTTCCTGCATGGCAGGGGTTGGACTGGATGGCCCTTGTGGTCTCTTCCAACTCTATGATTCTATGATTCTGTGACTCCATTTCATCAAGATGTTCTCATAACTGTTCTCGGTTAAGAAGGTAGAGAGGGATATCCATATAGGCAGAGGACTTTACTCCTCCTTGGCCATTCAAGCTCTAAGAGACAAAGAGTAAACCCCAGGAAATAAATTTTAAAGTCCATTATTGATGAAGAAGCCAGTGGAACGTCAAAAGCTTGCATCACGTATTTTGTATATTTTGGTTGGCCAATAAAGATGTCACTGTTTCGTGGATTTTGGACATTCTATCTTAATTGAGAACAACTATAACAACATCTTGATTAAATGTAGGCATATACCCCCAACATCCTCATTTTTTTCTTTCGTTCTCCTGTTTGATTTTTAGCACTTTTGCCTGATGAAGAAGCCAGTAGAGCTTTGAAAGCTTGCATCATGTATTTTGCGCATTTTGGATGGCCATTAAATAACTTATGTCAAGCAGCACAGAATAAATGTTTAACATTACAATTATTTTTTACAATAACTGAAATAAAGAAACCATTACAATAATCATGTTAATTATTCCAGCTCTCTTAAACTGAATCTCTCATTTCTGTTTATATGAGGACACCATTCTCTCCCCACCCCAACCATATCCATGCTATGATGGTAAATTCTTTGATTGTCATGTTGTATTTTCTTTGGGTGTGTTGCTTACCTGGAGGGAGGTACTCCTGAATATGAAATGAAAGAACATCGGGTTGCATCTGAAGAAATACAGGTGTTGTGAGTATTTTGTTTCATGAGCAATTCAAATCACTTTTCTTGCTGCAATCAATGGCAATTCAAAAATTATGTGATTCACTTTCCTGATGCCATGCAGCCCTGCGATATCAAAATATGGGAGGAGTATTACACAAATACCTTCAAGGAGATTGGAAACAGGACAAAGAGGAACCTGTAAATCCCCTTCCAAAGCAAAGCAAAGCAGCTTATTTATATACCGCTTCATATCACGCTATGGGATGTCTAAGCGGTTTACAATTGTGAGCTGATTGCCCCCCAACAGTTGGGTACTCATTTTAGCGACCTCGGAAGGATGCAGGCCTGAGTCGAGCCTCAGCCCTGGCTGGTATTGAACTCGCAACCTTGTGGTCTATGAGTGAGTGGCTGCAGTACAGGCATTTAACCACTGCGCCACCAGGGCTGATTCCAAATCTTCTACTACAGTTTCTGAGGTTAAAGAAGATAAGATATCCACAAGCCGGTGTCAGTATTTGACACCAAACATATGGCATACTTGGAAGCATTTGGCAGAAGGAATGAAGATGCAAAAAATGTACAAACCTGGTTTAAATGTCCTTTTCTAGGATCAGACAGGCTCCAGTAGCAAAGTCCAGTAATCTAGTCCCAAGATCCCTTGATACAAAGAGAGCAATAAACCAACAGCTAGTCCAGACAGGGGGGATCTAACAGTGGAATCAGTAGTCAATCCAATATCAAATAGCCACATTGCATTGTTGTTGTTGTGTGACTTCAAGTCATTTCCAACTTATGGTGACCCTAACATGAGTTTTCTTGGTAGGTTTCTTTGGAGGGGGTTTGCCATTGCCATCCTCTGAGGCTGAGAGGTTGTCATCCAGTGGGCTTCCATGACTGACCCAAGATTTGAACCTGGGTCTCCAATGTCATAGTCCAGTGCTCAAACCACTACACCATGCTGCAGCATGTAACTAGATATAGTGTAAATCTACACTTTAGTTACATGGTGCTTGTATTGCATCACCTTTCTGCTGAATTCTTTCATTTTGCAAAGAAATGCGCATCCGCCAGTATGCTTGCTCTTGTTCCATTGACCACTGGGGCTGTTTTTGTGAATCAAATAGTTCATTGAAGGTTATTATGTATAAGTACACATCACTGAAGGATGCACAACTTCATGTGAAAGAGGTACACTAGTGAAACTCCACTTGCACAACCATGAGCTGTATATGTCCATTGCCCAACAGCCAGCCAACTACAAGTGCATGTGCAAGGAAACTATACACAGGTACAGGATACCAGCTCCATCTTCCCTATAAACATATGGGCAGGAAATGTTAGCTGTTCCACAAATATAGAATTCTTTTCTCCTGCAGGTCTGGGCTGGAATACTTATGAGAAGGACTATGCAATGATCCTCTTAGGATTGGTAGTCAATGGCTAAGAGCAAGCAATGAATATTGAATCAGAGGTAGAAGTAGAAAGGATAGCAAGGACCATCTAGTTGAACCTTCTGCCATTCAAGAATAAGAACTCAATGAAAGATGGTTCTCCAACCTCTGTTTAAAAGACCTCCAAAGAAGGAGACTCCATCACCCTCTGAGGAGGTCTATTCCACTGACAAAATAGCTCTTACAATCAAGAAATTCTTCCTAACGTTTAGGTGAAATTTCTTTTCTTGGAAATTAGAACCGTTGGTTCATATTGTAGTCTCTGGAGCAGTAGAAAACAAATCCACTTCATCTTCTGCATGACACCCCTTCAGAGAGTTAAAGATAGCTATCATGTTACCTTCCCATCTTCTCTTTTCCAAGCTAACCCAACTCCATAAGTAATTTCTCATAAGGCATGAGTTTCCAGATCTTTGACCATTCTAGTCTCCTTCCTCCGGACATATTCCATCTTGTCAATATCGCTCTTCACCTGTGGTGTCTACTAAAACCCATGTGGGTTGTTTTAATTGGGTATATTTTATTTTTGACACCCACTACTCACCTTCAGCCCTTATAGAATGGATAGGATAGAAGAAGAAATCACAAAATTAATTATTTGAGCTCCCTTGTTAGGGAAGGCAAATTGGCATTAGCATTGCAACATTAGGATCTTGAAAGCGATAGATGGGTTGGAAAGATAATTGAATTATTCATCTCTACTGTTTATCAAATTGCATGAATTAATCATCAGGCCCTTTATCTTAAGTACATGCAGCCTCTTCACTACACAATCATGTTAATTATCTTTTGGTATTAAGAAAAATAAAGTGGAAATCAAAGACACCACTCAAAGGCATCCTTCCTTTATCGTGTGAGTCTGGACACATTCAGATAGGAATTGTTTCATAAATAGCACCTGGAATTATTTTGGTTAGTCCCAATGGAATAAAACCATTGAATCCATTGCTGAAGGGTAAGCAAACACATAGGTAAACCCAGTATGTTCAATGGGGCTATTCTAATGGGACTAGCAATAGGATTTGGGGTCATTCATTGCCAGATATTTGTTTAAATAAAACAGTACAACACACACACACACACACACACAGGCTGCATCTGCACTGCAGAAATAATCCAGTTAATTCTTGCCTTATCAGTTAAATCTATGTATTATTACCTCTGTGTCTGAGGCTGCATCCAAAGTGCAGAAATAATCCAGTTTGATACCACTTTAACTGCCATGGCTCAATGCTAAGGGGTTCTGGGAACTGTAGTTTAGTGAGATATTTAGCCTTCTCTGTCAGAGAGCTCTCTGTGCTTGCTTCGGCAGCACATATACTAAAAACAGAGAGCTCTGGTGCCACAACAAACTACAGGTCCCAGAATCCCCTAGCATGGAGCCATGGCAGTTAAAGTGGTATCAAAGTAGATTATCTCTGCAATGTGGGTGCAGCCTCAGACAAAGAGGTAGTAATACATAATGCAAGAATTAACTGATCAATTTATTTCTAACATTGGAATGAAGAGGAAGAAAAAACTGTTTTTGGACCATGACGACAGACAACGGGAATGAATTATTTGTAAAAAACAAAGAAACATAAAGTTCCAGACTTTAAAACTAATGATATTCTTCTATTATAAGCCTATTTTAACACATTAAAGCATGTGAAACTCTCTTCTTTTTTCTTCTTGTCATCATGGGGGAGAAAATGTAAATTGACCTAGCAAAAGTTGGCCATATATGAAGGAACGCACCCAATTAAGCTTAATGGCTCCGGTTTCAAAGAGCTGCTCCTCTTGGTTTGCACACAAGACACAGAGAGAGAGAGAAAAGGTCATCTACTCTGAACGTAATAGCTCCAGCCATTATGGAAGAAAGGGGCAAATTAACCCTCGAATCCAGACACCCATTTCTGTGATACAAGCAGGGCGACAGACAAGCATCTCTGCCACGGGCTTGACATTTTATTTTGCGTACCGCTCTTCAAAAGAGAAAATTGATTTTTGTGATGAAACGGGAAGGAAACCTGGTTGCATTGGTTACGTTTTGCATTGAGAACAAGAAGAGCTGGTATCTGGGGGTGAATGGAAGGATGCCGAAGAGCATGGGTTGGGGATCAATGAAGGAAGGACATCCCCCCCCCATGCCAACCCCTTCCTAACAATTGGATTTAATCAATCAATCAATCAATCAATTAAAATATTTATAACTCTGTCTCTGAGGATCTCAGGGTGGAGTATCATGAAATCAATTTAGAACAGATTACAGATAGATAGATAGATAGATAGATATCAGATATATATATATATATATATATATATATATATATATATATAATAACTCAGAGAGAGAGAGAGAGAGAGAGACTCAAACATATGAAACCATTTAATGCTTAGCATATGCAATTTTTTTTTTTAAAAAAAATAGTTTAAATAGTTTAAATTTATTTGAAACCATTAGAGATTTGCAAATCTGGACAAAAACATTTAAGCCCCAAAGGCTGTAATACTGTTATACCAGCCATAAAGGGGACCAGGGATTGAATCCCAGCTCAGCCATGGAAACCCACTGGGTGACCTCTGGCAAGTCACACTCTCTCAGCCTCAGAGGATAGCAATGGCAAACCCCCTCTGATGAAACTTGCCAAGAAAACCTCATGATAGGCTCACCTTATGGTTGCCATGGGCTCGAAATGACTTGAAGGCACACAGACATACACACTCTCTCTGGGTGTATCTACACTTTAGAAATAATGTAGTTCGATGCCGCTTTAACTGCCATGGCTCCATCCTACGGAATCCTGGGATTTGTAGTTTGGTGAGGTACCAGCACTCTTTGGCAGAGGATAAAGACGTTGTTAAACTACGAACCCCAGGATTCCATTGGATAGCATTACAATAATTAAAGTAGTATCAAACTGCATTAATTCTACAGTGTAGATGCTCTATCTGGAACTAGAACTAGAACAGAAGTGTGTGGAGCTAGAACAGAGAGGGGTATTTTTGAAAAGACTACTGACTATACTCAGTGATTATTTGGATTCATTGGTTCCTTAAGCCCTTATTTTTGCAACCACAGCAATATGTAGCCGCAATGGAGGTCTATTCAGCATAATCACAGAAAACTTTACAAATAGTCTTTTATAAAGGGAGTACACTAGAGATAGAACATCTAGGCTAATGAAGCATCAATTACCTGTGGAGCTGCTAATTGCTTCCAATCGCTTTCTGAATTGCTTACACTTAATAATAAAAACAAATGACTAGTGCACCTATAATTAAACTTCTGTGTGATATGCTGCAAAGAGTATTGGAAGCTGTTCCTATAACTCTAGAAGATAAATATGCTTTGCACCTGAGCATTTATTACCCCTCTGTACTGCATCGAAGGAAATGGATTTATATATCCACAAAAGCTCGTGCAAAAATAAAAACCAGTTGCTACCACATTGCAGAAGTAATGCAGTTTGATGCCTCATTAATTGTCATGGCACCATCCTGTGGAAACCTGGGATTTGCAGTTTGTTGTGGCACCAGACCGCTCTGGCAGAGAAGGCTAAGTATACCACCATACTACAAATCCCATAATTTCATAGCATTGAGCCATGGCAGTTAAAGCTGTGACAAACTGCATTAATTCTGCAGGTTAGATGCAGTCCATTTCTCTGTTTGTTGGCAGGCAATGACCTTTTTGTTTAAGCCAGCTTTTAATACATAAGCTTCATATTATTTTAATATGTAAGCTCAGCAAAGTTTCTTATGGAGGGGTGTCCTTTTTTAAAAAACTTTTGAATACCTTTTAAATAATTTTATACTATTTTATTGCAATTATTTTTAAAATAATGATGACCTAATTATGGTTTTGAGAGCCAGCGTAGCAAAGTGGTTTGAGTACTGGACTACCACTCTGAAGTCCAACATTGGATTCCCAGCTCAGCCATGGAAACCCATTGGATGGCCTTGGGCAAGTCACACTCTCTCAGCCTCAAGGGAAGGCAATGGCAAACCCCCTCTGAACAAATCTTTCCAAGAAAACCCCAGGATAGGTTCATCTTAGGGTCGATATAAATCGGATATGACTTAAAGGCACACAACAACAACAAAATGAGTGTCTTTAGAATGTTATTGTTGGGTTTGGGTTCATTCCTTTTGTGAGCTCCCTTGAGTCCCTCAATGAGAAAGATGTCATATAAATCTGCCAATTCTTTGGCGTCGGGCATTAAGAATATTTTGTAATGCATTTCTTTTGTGAGCTGCCTTAAGTCCCATTTGGTGAGAAAGATGGCATAAACATCTGCCAGTTCTTTGGCGTTGGGCATTAAGAACATTTTATCATTCTTTGCTCCAGCGACAACATGTTGCATTCAGTGCCAGCGTTCCTAATCAATTTAATATCTTTGTTCGGCTAACTTCACTCCTTATTTAACTGCCTGGGAATTTTGTGCAATGCCAGTTGGCTGATACAATTTCCCTCTGTTTATTCTGCTGCGATATTACGGACCAGCTCATCAATTCACACCGGGGTAGAGAAAAATAAATTATTTTTTATTCACCTAGTTTGCCTTGAAACGGCAAAGCAATGTGGGATGCGTGCAGATATTCTTGGTATATTTCCTTTGAAGTGGGTATGCACTTCGGGAACAAGGGGGGGAAAGGCATATGGAGATGCAGTGCAGAAAGGATGGCTGTTTATTTATACAGACAATTAACATTTTCACCTTGCCAAAGAGGAGCCAACAAAACAAGGGCAACTTGGGGTGTAAGCGCCAAAAAAGATAGTATCTTCAATTGAGCAGGTGGTGGAACAGAATCCAGCAAAGTACAGCAGCCAAGGCTTCCTCTAATTGTCGGTTCCACAAAGGATTGTTGAAATGCAACAATGGTGCATGTAGGTGCTTATCAGATGTGGGATAATATTTGGCTGTGAATTTGTAACTCCATCCCTTTTTTTTATTATTGGCAGCCTCTCCTATGCAGCTGACCCAACTGTCTGGATAAACAGTGAAACAAATGTTTGATCTATTTAATAATTCTGTTTTGCCCACGTCTCTCACCATGGATGCACCATCAAAGCTGCTGACCATTTTGAAAAATGTAGTTTTGACAGAGCAATGAAACTGATGGAAGAGCAGATTGCCCACATTTTCAAAGCCAAATGGAGAAAGCGTCAAGAAGGTGGGAGCTGACTGAGGCAAAAGCCTTGGCATCTAAAATAAAAACCATTCAGCAGAGGCCAGCCAGATCATCCAAGACCAAGGGCAAGATCCTGACCTGAGTTGTGCATGCAGAGTTACACATTGATTGTGCATGATGTGCGAGCATTACACCTGCCGGCACACCTGTGCGCACAATTGCACCGTAACCTTGAACTGAAGTGTCCAACTGTTCCTTCTTTCGTGTCCATTTGGCAGCAGATTATAACCTTTTTTTCCCACCAAGAACTTGGAAATTGAATTTTCAACCAGAAATAGACTTTCTCTGGAGCTGTATTGTTTTCAATCTTTGTTTTAAAGCATGATTTTAAAAGGTTTTAATTCTGTTGTTATGCAATACTGGTATAACCTTAATTTTGCATGTTTTAACTATATGTGTTTTGGAAGTTTCCACCCTTTTGTAAGCCACCTTGAGCCCAAGGGTTCATCTACACAAGCCAAATAACACAATCTCACCTAATTTTCACGGCAAGCTGTCCAAATGTCATACGGGCTGATTGAAACCAAATCTAGGCCTTTTCATCATCTCAAGGCTTTAATTCAGAGGAAGAAAAGTGGGGATTTATCACAAATTTGAGCAGAAAATCCAGATATTTGTGCTCTCCATATCCACCGATATTTTTTCCCCCATGAATTAAAGCATCCCAAAAGCAAAACTTGATTTTGCCATTTTATATTACTATACCATTGTATTTAATGGGACTTCAGCATCCACAGATTTTGGTATCCACTGGGGGTCCTGTACATGTCAATTGTGTCCCATAGCTACGTTGTTGTGGGGCCAGAGAGGATGAGTTCAGAAATACAGACATTTGCAGGCATGTGGAGAGAGGGGGAAACCTGGATCAGCCATGGCCATACAGCCAAATGGCAATGCTTACTGCAATTTATTGGAGCAGAGTGAGTTTGGAAGGGAGAACTAAAGTGGCCATTTCTCTTGAACTTGCCTCAGTTTATGTGTGATCATACAGACAAGTCCATGATCCCAGCAGATCAGAATAACTCAAAGGTAAACTGGATTTTCCTATCAATGTACCACAAGTCTGGATAAAAGACAGCATATAAATAAAGTGATGGACAGGAGAATGAGGACCAAGATGTGAAGAAGATCTATGTGAAACGTATCAAGATTTGTATTCTTAGAACATATAGCTCATTGTTGTTTGTTCTTAGGATATTCTCCAGGGTTTCTGTTAAAGGTCTCTCTCTTGTGCTGCTACTCCATCCTTTTACAGGATCCACTTATAGCTTTGCCATCTGTTAGAGATCTAGTTGTTCTCCGCACTCTTTTCTTGTATGTGCCCATTAAAAACACGACTATTTGGGCAAGCTTTTACAGAATAAGCAAATGTTTGAATTGTCTTATACTGTACTATGGCTTGTTTGTATTGCTTTTATTTTATTTGAACAGACCTGTGTAATTTGTGTTTTTACACATTTGTGAGTTGAACTGTGCATTTTTATGTAGAGGGTTAGTCACCCTGAGCTCCTATGAGGAAGGATGCAATGTCAACTGCATTAGTAAAGAACAATTCCTGGTAAAAGGACTGTTTTGAATTTAGGATCTTATGAAATACATTCTAGAAATCATGCAGTTTGATACTGCTTTAAGTGCCAAGGCCCCATCCTTTGGAAACTTGGGATTTGTAGGGGTGGGGGTGGGGGTTGTTGTTGTTGTTGTTTGCAGCACCAGCGCTCTCTTGACAGAGAAAGCTAAATATCAAACAAAACTAATTCCATAGCATTGAGCCATGGCAGCCAGAGCGGTGCCAAACTGAATTATTTCTGTAGTATGGATGCAGCTCTTAAGGCATATAACAAAAGAATAAAGTGTTGAATTATATACTTGCACAAATACTGTTTGGCATGGGCTGTGGGAGACTCTTAGAGAAAGCCAAAATATAGACTGGAAAAACAGAAGTCTATTTTAATAAACGTGTTTTTTTATGTGTGCTAGTGCATCAGGGGAATGGTAATGCAACTGCAGCTAGTGATAAGATATACATGGCAAATGGAAGACCTGTAGCCTTTGGAAACATTAAGATCCTCATCCCACACATTCCCGATTTCTCACACCCTGCTGAGCTACATTGCACAACAGGACAACAGGCTTTAGAAGTCTCTTTCTTTCAAGTGAAGAGAAGTGGGTCAGGTTCCTTGAGAATTGAGAGTCTGAAAGTCAGAGAAGTATTCCATATAATATTATTATGAGAAACATCCTTCATGAACAGATTCTTTAGCAGGTCCAGGTTCAGACTTTTGCTGAACTGCTAACATTGCCATCTGCAACATAGCTAAGAAACTTCACTAGCTTCCCTCTCCTGTATTTTTTTCAGAGACTCAAATAATATTGACTGACTGACTGACTGATGGATTGATATCCTACCTTTCTCCCAGCACAAGATTCAGGGCAGTTTGTGTGTGTATGTTCCTTCAAACTGCCAGTTGACCCATGAATTTTGTTGGGTTTTCTTAGGTAATTAATGCTCAGAGGTGGTTTTGCCAGTTTCCTCCTCTGAAATACCACCTCCAGCACCTATTACAACCATTTAAAACCATGTAAAATTAGACAAGAGTATCCTGTTAATGTATAGCTGGCACCCTATAGAAACTGTGTGGAATTCAGGAAAAACAGAAAGGCAAGATCATCCCACATAGGTTGAGATGGGATATCAAGACTGCATAGGACAAATCTCCATATGCAGACTTACATAATGATTGTGCTGTATATGGCTCTTCTGTGTTGAATGGTAACTGAAAGAACAACCAAATGTGTACCTTCTATATTTCTGCTTCCATAGTCTTGATCTTAACATAAGTCTTCCACTTCAGAGAAAAATGCCCAGTTCTTTCCATATGACAGGGATGGGCAATTGTAGAAAGGCAACTTTTTCACCAATGCACTTATACAGCAAGTTGTGTCAATGGGCTCAGCACAACCAGAAGTGATGCCACTTCACTTCCAGTTTCATTTCTGGCAGACTTTTTGGATTTCTAAAAAAGAATTTTGGGATATTTGTAAGGCTTGGAAGGTTGTGAGGGCAAAAGATTCTAGATTCTGACGACAATTGGCTATTTTATTTTATTATTATATTATATTATATTATATTATATGCTCTTATAATTTGTTATTGTTGTTTGATTTTACTATTTTATTGTTTGTATTTTGCATATTGTATACATTTTATTGTGTAATCCCACCTCAATCCGTAGGGAGAGGCAGGAAATATATATAAAAATTATTATTATTTATTAAAACCATTCCCCTCTTCAGTTGTTTTGACTCCTTTTGAGCCATCTGGGTGCTAAAATGTCCAGTGTTTTGGTCTGGCATGTGAAGGTTGGGTTCAAGGGCAAGACTTTTGGGGCCATTGGGATGCATGTGGCCCATAAATTTCACACACACACATACACACTATACAGTAACTTACAATGGTGTTAGACACTTTGGGCATCCATTACACAAAATTACTTCATAGAAATTATATGGCTGGAGTTGTGACTACCACCTTATCTTGTACTTGCAAGGGAGAATGGAAACAGTAGTTTTGTTCCTTATGAGATACCAAGACATTTGACCACCCACAGATCTCCATGCCCCCATGTGATTCAATGGTGGGACATGAACACAGATGCACTGATGTGCACATAGCCACCCACTGAATAATATGTGGGCTTGAACATCTGCATTTTTCCCCATCCATGGGGTCCTGGAACCAAACCCTCAAAGATGAGAAGGGTCCACTGTAGTTTTCAATATTCTTTCCATCCCCAACCTCTTTGAATTAGGAAGAAAAGAAAGTCATTGAATTAGAAATAGCAACCATTTTAAAGGAAGCCCAAAGTCTGCTTCACAAACACAGGCATCCAGAGTTTGAAATGAACATGTGAATTAACAGCTTGTAATAGCAGTTCCCCTCCTACTCCTGACTGTATTTTTAAACTGCAACAGCAATTTAATGTACCCCTTTGCTGAAAGCGGCAGCCCTAATGCAATTTGCAATAATTTTGAAATAAATATAGTTTTTGAGCTCTCTGTACGGTACAGACCTGAGCTCCAAATTAGTCTAATTGTTTGGATCTAATTGCTGACAATTCCAATTCTCTCCAAAAGGCAGAGGGACACAAATTGCCTTTGACAAACTGTGTTGTTCATCTGCCTTGGCTTCTCTTGTCTTGTTCTAGGTGTACTTGCATTGTCAAATAACAAGACTCCCAGGGGAGCCTTCTGTAGCCATATTTCCTCATTTCTCTTTGTCTTCATATGTTTCAATGTCTTCATTTCTGTCATCTATGAAGGGCTAAATTTCCTGGATCAACTAATGAATTAAATATATTAAGGCAGTCCATATAGGAATATACAGTTTGATGGAAGAATATCTTGCCGTTTCCAGCAATCAGTAGGTTAAATGAGTATTGGGGGACATTAAAGATGAGAATCCATACTTGAGAGTGAATTCCATGCAAAAGAAGATGGACAGTGTGGCAAAATGATCAGGGATTTTGGGATTTATTCTGTGCAAACTCTGTGTGTCTGTGTTTCCGCATAAGGCAGCATTTTTCTGCCAGGAAAATAAAGTTTCCAGCCAAAAAATAATATTCCAATCCATAAATATTATTTTCTGCACAAAAATGGCTGTTTTCTGTGCAAAAAAAGGGAGAGGATCTTGTGCAGAATAGGTCCCAAACTGCAAAGATTCTCCTCGGACTAGGATTCTCTCTATCGGGGTGTCCTAAAATTTGAGAAAAATGGTTCTTTCCACACAATTTTTAGGATATAGATTTAGCATGCTAACTCGATCACTTCAGTGTAGAATCTCAGCCACTCTGAGAGGGGCACTTTGGATCAATGTTTTTTGTCATAAAGGAAAACCTGTATAACACAGATCCCGTATGTTCTTTCAGCTGCCACTGCGGATAGAGGTTGGCCCTGAGTCTTTCTGGTCATGAGCATTCCTTGCATGCTCTAAAGTTTTGTCTGGTGATCCCAGAATTGCTCTCCTCCGGCAAGCAAACTTCTGCCTAGCTTTTCTGGGGGAAGTGGTTGCTAATCAGCGCTATTATTATACCACTATGCAACAGCTGTAGCTTTCAAATTATGATTACCATCCAATCTTTCAACTCTCGGCTGCTTACCAAAGCTCCCTACAGTCTTGTCCAATTGAACAATCCTACCGGGTGCATCACTAAAATAGTCGCTTAATTTAACAACCTTACAAGCCTCCGACATATTGTACAAGCTTTGTCTCATTTCTTCATTCCATAGCCCTGTTCCCAAAGTCAGCTGCCTTGGAAGAAAAAGAAAAGAAAAGAAAATAGATTGGGATTTGCATGCTCATACTTTGGTTCCTGGCTTTAGAGAGATTTGTTGTTGAGCTGTAGACACACATTATTTAATAACAGGCTGAGAAATCAACCCCATTCCCTTGCCGGATTAATGTTTATTTGCTTCAGGATTTTATTTTACTCATTCAGGGGGTTAAGAGAGACCCTTTGCTTCCAATGCTGCCTCCAATCTATTTCTAATAAGGACAACACTTCTCCACCACTCAACCCGCATTATTACCAATAGTACCTACTTCTTTGCTGTTGTCCACTATCTGATTTCACCGCTATCTGGAGACCATCCCTGGTTAGGATTCTTCAAAGAACAGCATTCTGTCTCACACTGGCATACTTTTTGTATATAGATGTCCCGTGTTCAACTTAGATTGAAAAAAGGTCTCCAGCTTCATGTCTGTAAATCTGACTTTGATCTCATTTTGGAATACTACCCTATATCATCCGGAGAAAATTTCTTTCAAATGACTGAGCAAACTGGGCTAATTCTGTAAAGAAGAAGAAGGGAACAAAAACAGCTGCAGCAATGGGAAAGGAATGAATTACATTGCCATTTAAATTAAATGCCAATCCCGCACTTTGTAAAGACTGATTCACCACAATGAGAGAAGGTGTGGGGGAAAATCCCCTTTTCAGGAGGAATTTGAAGGAAGGGAGATGTGTTCCCAAAATATTCACATAGGAAACAGAAAAAAGTTAGGTATAATTTTTTCTAAGATTGAAGAATTTGCTTCGGATGAACAGAAGAAAAGCCTAGATTCAGACAAAAGATCACCAACCAAAGCCGTAGATATAAACTAAGCCCCACTATTTTTAGGGATAGCATTTAAAATTAAAACATGATGAATTTATGTGAGAAATTTAGTATGATGATGAAGAAAGTAGACTCCAAGCATCTTTCAAGAACAGGAAGAGTTATTTTAAGCACAAGAGGAAATAATTGTTTTAGACTGCATCTGCACTGCAAACATAATCCAGTTTGAATCCACTTTAATTCCCATGACTCAATGCTATGGAATTCTGGGGACTGTAGCTTGTTGTGGCACCAGAGTTCTGTGCATTTCCTGCACAGAAAACAATATCTCCATGCAAAAAATATATTTTGCACAGAAAAAGCTCTTTCCTGCAAAAATATTGCTATTTTCTGTGTACATAATAGCAATGTGTGAATTTTACACAGAACAAATCCTGAAATGCAAAGATTTTCATTTCCAGGATTCCTCTCATCAGGGTTTCTTGACACTTGTAAAATAGGTGTGTGTTTTTACTTTCCACCACCCCCCCCCCAAAAAAAAATTCTAATATTCTTTCAATTTCAAGGAAACCATAGTCCTGAATTTGCCAGATCTGAGCATGGTTGTTGATGGCTTGTCATGTATCTTCAAAGCGATACCAAGTTATAGGTTTTTCTTAGCAGGATTAATTCAGATTTATCCTGTAACTCTCAGAGAGTGTGACTGGGCCAAGATCACACCATGGCTTTGCATGGCTCAGCAAAGATTCAAATCCTGGTCTCCCAGCATCCTAGTCCAACATTCAGACCACTACATCCTATTGGCTGTCTCCTTACCATTCATAGGTTGACTATAGGTCTAAGCTAAAAGAAAGACACATAACAACAGCAGTGTAAAAAAATTAAAATGTTCTTTTGTGCTGCATCTAAGTTTAATCAAGATAACATCTTCCCAAAAGGTCACTTCCAGCATACATCAAAGAATATCCATCCCTGACAATGAGGGTGCTTCCTTGGTCTATGGGATGGTTCTATAAGGAATTCCTATTTCTGGCAGAGAATTGGACTCAATAACTCATGGCTGGGAGATTCTATATTGGGTGCCACCATATGGCAAAAGCAGCTTAATGTTGCATGAGGATGCAAAACTCTCTATAATTGGAAGTGACAGGATGAAAGAAATGAGATCTGATGTCTGCTGGAGAACCTTTTCCCCTGGTGAAAATCTACCTTTTCTTTTCCTCTGAGAGATGTTTACATTTCAAACAAGATTCCCTCCTTCCTTGGTTGTAGTAGAGGAGTTTTGCTTTTTCCTTACTCCAATTGCCAACCTATCCACTGAATTTTCTACAACATGCAACTGACCATATGTTTATGGAAAACAAACAAACAGAGATGGAAAATAAAGGGCTGCATCTATACTGTAGAAAAAATGCAGTTTGACACCACTTTAAATGCAATAGTTTCATCCTGCAGAATCCTGGGATCTGTAGTTTTGTGAAGCACCAGCATTTTCTGGCAGACCTTGTAAAACTGCAAATCCCAGGATTCCATAGGATGAAACTATTTCATTTAAAGTGGTGTCAAACTACATTATTTCTACAGTGTAGATGCATCCAAAGAGAGAGAAAGAAAGAGAGTGATTAAAAAGCAAACCAGCAGCATTTCTTCCAAGTTTATCCTGGATACTAGAAGGATTCAGTTAATCATTAAAAATATATAGCATTGTCACCTTTCTTCTTCTATATATTTTTGCCTGATGAAAAAGCTAATGGATCTTCAAAAACCTGCATGGTATATTTTATGCTTTGGAATTGGTCCAGTAAAGTTGTCACTGCATTGCGGATTTTGTATTTTGTTGTATTTTGCTGCATGGCCAACATGGTGACCATTGAATATGTTTCTTAAAAATATAGATATATACTGGAGAGATTAACAAACACAACCGAAAAATATAGCAGAGGCAAAACATTTTGGCTTTGCCTTCTTCATTTGCTAAAGATGAAAGTGAGCTGCATACAGTGGCCATTGAGAGCACTTTGTTTCCAGCTGGAATCATACTCCAAGACGTCCCATATTCCATCAATGCGATCCTATGGTGCCAACATTTATCTACCCTAATGTTGAGTTTTTAATAAAGATCTATTCTGTTTTACTATATCTCTCACATTCTTGCTATTTATAGAGCAAAGTGAACATTTACTTTAGAGGGATTTAAAATGTATGAAGCTTGTTAATATATTCATTTCCCCCCAAAGTTTGCATACAGATATGCTACTCTTTGAAAGTAGCCCCTGAAGAGATGCAAATTACTAAGTACTATTCACTTCTCTTATGAAAAACAAACTCAGTGCATATGGACTTCCATTAGTTTCTAAGAGGCATTGACTTTTTAGATGTGTGACTGTTCAGAATGTCTACAAGTGTCTTCTCCGATCACACCAAGATCCTCCATGTGAATGTTTAATGGTAAGAAAGGAACATGAAGTGTGCTTAGTTTCACTTAATAGTAAATGAAGTTCATTGAACAGTACAATTATATGCAATGTCTACTCAAACATAAGTCCTATTGAGTTTAGCCTGATGGGAGTGCAGTGGGACTGAACCTTCACTGTATTAAAACACAGGCAGGCAATTGAAGTACCATCAGGAAGAGAAATTCTAGAATTCTTGTCCACCAATGTTAACAGCTGTCTAGTGGCAGAGAAAGGGTTAATTTGTGTCTACTAAACCTTGCTAGGTAGTTAACATTCATGTTACTAGCCTGCATTTAATTTCTAACTGTTAAGATGAGAATTTCATCACAAAGGCATTTCATTTGTCTTGGTTGCATCTGCAATATATAAACTTTGGGAATCCATCTTCATTTGGCTTCATCCCATGAGGAGAGTGGTACCCTAGTCCAGGAATTTATTTATTTTTTATGTAGCCACGTGTAGCCATTCCTTAGGGTGGATTCTAGGGGTGCATCTACATTGTAGAAATAATGCTGTTTGACACCACTTTAACCACCATGGCTCCATCCCACAGAATCCTGGGATTGGTAGTCTTGTGGGGCACCAACACTCTTTGGCAGAGAAAGCAAAGACCTTTTAACACTATGAAGATCCTATAGGATGAGCTACAGCACTTAATATGGTGTCAAACTACATTATTTCTATAGTGTAAATTGGGGTAGGCAATCTTTTTGAGCTGGGGGCCGGGTTGCTGTCCCTCAGACAATTGGGGGGGGGGGCCGAAGCACCAAAAATAAATAAATAAATAAATAAATAAATAAATAAATAAATATTTTTTAAAAAAATATTGAAAAATTAAAAAATATACATGCACACTCTCTCAGCCCCCAAAAAGCTATGGCAAAACCCCTGTGGAGATTTTGCCAAGAAAACCTGAAGAACAAGTAATAACAACAATAATCAATATCATCATGGCAGGCGGCAACGGGGGCTGGTGGCAGCAGTGGCAGGACCGGCCTGGGGCCGGTCCAAAGGCCTCAGGGGGCCGCATCCAGCCCCCAGGCCTTAGGTTGCCTACCTGTGGTGTAGATGAACCCTAGGTCTATCATTTGCTGTGAGAGGGTGCTGGAACTCGTTACCAAAAGGACTGGAATACTTTCCTTTGCTGTAGATCATGTGCTGCATTGATTTACCACCAACAAAACCTATCTTCTATTCACAGTTCACTGAGAGCTGAAAATCCACAGAAAAGAAAGAAGGTAAGGGTCAAATTTGGAGGGGAATTCAGAACCAAAATATTCTTGAGATCAGCCCAGATTATTCTGATCACTACTTGGTCCACTACTAGAAGAAGGCTGGTTGGAGGAAGCACAAAAGGTCTTTTGTGATATTCAGGTGGACGAGAGATCAAAATCCCAGATGGAAAATAATAATAATGTACAAGGAGGTGAGACTTGTCTCACTCTTGATGTGTGTGCTTCAGAAACCCTCCAGAACTCACATTTCCAAGCCAGGGAGTATGAAATTAAATGGCTTGGCATCATTGGCTCTAGCCTGAAATGGTGAGAATTACTGGTATGGTGGAGAGGTATTTCAGGTTTTCACAGAATCCAGCACTAATCCAGATTCATCAAGGAGGGAGGGAGTCGAGAGGGTAGAAGAAGAGTGTTTCTCCTAAGTATCAGCAGTGGAAAGTGTGTTAAAGGAATGAGAAAAACTGGCTGAGCATGACTTGGGCCCTGACTGATAATGCTATTCACTGGGGAAGGATAAAAGTGTAGCTCTCTAGCACTCCGCTGAGGAACCTGAGATTAAAGAATTTATCTACTCTGTTCGTAAGAATAGAGAATTCCTTGGATGACAAACTGGTTTTCTCTGTATATTTGAGCATCAAAGACTGCAGCGTGTGGTGCTTTGTAATTTTTAGCTTTTTATTCCTCAAAAAAGCACAGTTAGAGTTGCTGTGAGTAGTCTATTGTCAGCTCAGCCCAGGGATATGGGAAAGAATGCAACAAAATACACAAAGGAGTAAAGCTACTTCAGGAAAAAGGTGTTAAATATTGAAGGGTTGTCTCAGCTGTGGGGGGGCAAGAAGTGACTCCACACAGTGTGTCTCCCATCTTTTCAAAGAGTGTCTAACCATAGGTAAGTGCTCTAGTAACTTTTGAATGATCTCAAACATGGTATACAAACTTGCATCTGCACCTCAGAAACAATGCAGGTTGATAATGCCTTAATTGTCATGGCTCAATGCTATGAAATCCTAGGATCTGTAGTTTGTTGTGGCACCAGGGCTCTCTGAGGGAGAAGGCTAAATATCACACAAAACAAGAAATCCCAGAAGCCCATAGATTGAGACATAGCGATGTGCAGCTCAATGGGTCTGCGTATGAGCAATGGCATTGCATGCATAACTTTGTTACTTGGAATGAATGTAGATGTTTTGCATTGGACTAGGAATGGGGAAAAATCCAAAAATATTCAAACAATGGTCAAAAACATGTATTTTGAGTGCTGAGAAACCCTGATGAGAAAAATCTTTGATTGACAAGAATCTTCGCAGTTCAGGAGTTATCCTGCACAAAATTCCCGTGTGATTGTTTTGTACAGAAAACAGCATTATAAGTACAGGAAGCGGCATTTTATGTGTGGACAATAATGTTTTGATGCAGAAATATTTATTCCTGCATAGAAAATGATGTTCTCTGTGCAGAAAAAGCCATAACTGGGAATGTGTTCTGGGTAAAATTTGCACATATTTGATTTATATAGTAAACAGCATTTTCTGTACAGAAAGCAGCACTTTATGCACAGGAATTAGTATTTCTTTTTTGAAATGTTATTTTCCATGGAGAAAAGGATATTTCCTATGCAGAAAATGCTGCGTTCTGCACAATACAGTCACATATGAATTTTGTGCAGAATAAGTCCTGAATTGCGAATAGTCTTCAAAAAAACACATGGTTTTCAAGGACTTTCATTTAGTGGGAAGAAAATTGTTGAAATTACTCATTTCTGCCTTTGGAAAAGACAATAATGCTGGGAAACTGGAAGGCAATAAGAGAAGAAGATCACATTACAGGTGAGTTGAATCTATCATGGAAGAAATGACCCTGAGTTTGGAAGACATGAGAAGGGCAGTGGATGACTGGGGCTCTTGGAGATCTCTCATTCAGAAGGTTACCATATGTTGACATTGACTTGATGCTGCACAACAAAAGCACAATACTAATGGATTCTAGTCAATATCTACTGACGGTAGTAACACTTCCATGTGTGGATTCCTGTCCAAGGAGGTTTGTTGCTGTTGCTTTCCTTAAAGTCATTTCCAACCTATGGTGACCCTAAGGTGGACATATCACAGTTTTCTTAGGTTTTCTGAGGCTGAGAGGGTGTGAGTCACCCAAGATCACCCAGTGGACTTCCATGGCCAAGTGGGGAATCGAACCCCAATCACCAGAGTCCTAGTCCTATGCTCAAACCAGTGCACCATGCTGGCTCTCCCATGAAGGTTTATGCCAAATAAAACATGTCAATTTCACAAAAGTGTCACAAGAGCCTTGGTTATTGTTCCTGCTACCGACTTAACACACGTTTCCCTCTAAATCTTCTCCATCCTTAGTTGGAACATAAAATCAGAGGAACTGTGAGAATATTAAAGGTTCAGTTGAAGAAACTATGGGTAGTGGTTGATAAGAATTTTGATTTTAGTATATTAGTATATTATTTTAGTATTTTAGCATTTTATGGTGTTGTGTTATATCATTTATTTTTGATTGTATATGCCTGATGTTCCGCCCATTGGCAAAAAGGGCTTTATAAATAAATGTTATTGCTAGGCTTTTTTAAAATGTTAAGCACAATTTCAGCTTCAGGAGGAGAAAACCCATAAGCAGGGGCATGTTTCTGCCAATTTGTTTGGTCTCATTTGACAGAACACATAGAAGGCTGTCTTGGGTGAGTAGCCTGAAGTACTTTCTAATGTACTTTAATTAATAGAAATGCAGCCCGAGTGATAATGTCAAGCAGTCAGAAATAATGAGCAACATAGCTGTAATTAAAGCATTTGGATGAAAGTGGAAGCAAACAAATGCCAGTTGCAAAATGTTTTCCCCCCCTAAAGCCAAAAACTGTTGCTGCAATAGCCAGGTACAAAGTACCACTGCCAATTATTTTCCAGTAGAAGTGTGGTAATACTAGAATAGTCATAGTCTAAGTCTTCTATCAGTTGACCCCCATCACAAACAGCAAAACCCAACTCAATGGGCCGTGTTTGTGGCTCAGAACCATTGTATCCTGCATAACCCAAAGTACCTTAACTACTGCAAATCTCAAGCCTGATTTGGACTATTTCATATTTTGTGGTCCTATTGACTCTTGGTTCTTTATTGAGTCTTGGCTGTTGTCTTGGAACATAATCCGTGCTTGTTTCTTTCCACCCCAAATATGTTGAAAGTTGGAAATTTGTTCAAAAAGGGTCAGAACTAATAATCCTCCCCATTTGCCTCAGCCAAATCCAATAGCTAAAGTATTTCCAACATGAAAAGGAATATGGTATACTACCTGGCTGATAGGGTTGTTGTTGTTGTTGTTTTGTTGTGTGCTTTCAAGTAATTTCCGACTAATGACAACCCTAAGGCAAACCTAGAATGGGTTTTTATTGGCAAGATTTGTTCAGAGGAGGTTTGCCATTGCCTTCCCCTGAGGCTGAGAGAGTATGACTTGCCCAAGATCACCCAGTGGGTTTACATGGCTGATCTTGGATTTAAATCCTGGTCTCCAGAGTCGTAAACCCAAAACACACTGCAGAAATAATCCAGTTTGAAACCACTTTAACTGCCCTGGGTCAGTGCTAGGGAATCCTAGGAACTGTAGTTTGTGGTGGCCCCAGAGCTCTCTGACAGACAAGGCTAAATGTATCACAAGACTACAGTTCCCATAATTCCCTAGCATTGAGCCAAGGCAGTCAAAGTGATCTCAAACTGGGTTATTTCTGCAGTGTATTTTGGCTCAAAGTCCACCATGAGTTTCATATAAATAACCTATCAGTGGGAAAAGAGGTAGACAGTTTAATTTAGCACCACTAACATGTTTGAATATACAGGGATAGGGCTGAGGCATGGATCGTTTCTGTAATAATGCAAGACTTATAAATACATGAGCATCCCTACTTCCATCTGTGAAACATGGCAGGGTACAAAAGTGGTGGGGTAGTGGCAGAAGAAACCTATCCAGGGACCCACCAATCCAGGACCTTTCTGGAGAGCAGTACACAAGATTTAGGGATTAATTGAATCCTTAGAATTTTTCTTGCATTGCATTTTCTTGCATTGCAACCAAGCCAAACCACAAATATTGGTTGTTGCTATAGTAATGGTAATGCATTCTAAACATTGTAGAACGAAACTTCTATTGCTCAAGGACATGCATTCTCCCTCAGATGAGACCGGTAAGGCATCATTATTCTCATTGCTGTTTGTGTTTGTATCTGTGTCTGTGTGTACATGCAAGGAAGGGAGAAGAGTAATGGGCAAACTTGTGCTTTCATGCTCATGTCTTCATTTTGCATCAGTATTTTCTTTCGAGCACTTTATTTTATCCCATTTCTACAACTCTTTGCAAACTTTTCTTAAAGTCAACAATGAAAATGAATAACACAGAGGGCTGAAATTTGCACTACTTTCACGTGACATTCACACATCCTGAAGTGTTTCAGGAATTTACTCAGCACAGGAATACACACAAAGTTGTTTGCATGAAAATTGTGCTTTTGTGGGGGAGGGGAGAAGCTGTTTCCAGATACTGTATATTTTTGTTTTGTGAAAAAAAAATGCTTTTTTTTTCTCTACAAAATCCCCAGTATATTTGCACATGCATCCACTCATACAACCATGGGAGTTTGAGGAATATGTGTGGGTTCTGTACAGAAAAAAAAAACAGTTTAAATACAAAATTCCACCCTATTTCCAGAAATCCATATTTTATGTCAAAATCTTTTTCTTTCTTTTCACTAAAAATACTTATTTTGAACACACACATATATATCTCGGAACAGTGGTGGGTTGCTTGAAAGATATCGGAGGAAGACTAATAATGGACCAATGTCTTTTTCCTTTGTGCCTTTGGTTGGTTTTGTGTCTGTACTTTTTTCAAGCACTTCATAATTTTTGTATCAGCTCATAAACTTTCTAACATCAACTACAAACAGTGATATTTGTTTTTGTGGACTCCTAGTACAAACAATGTGTAACTTTTTCCTTAATCTAGGTATAGAGGACCATCAAAGAATACCAGGTACTGTAGGATGTATTTCTGAGGAAGGAACTGGCAGAACCACCTCCAAGTATTTCTTGTCTAAGAAAACCCTATAAAATACAAGGGGACACCGTAAGTCAACAGGCAACCTGAAGGTGAACCTTGAAGACACACAAAAACACACACAGGAAAGTGGGGAACCTTGAGATCTCACAAATAGTTTACGGAGCCACCTAAGGCAACATAATTTAACTTTCCCCACAACATACTAATGTATGTCTTTTCCTACATTGATTTATTTAATGCACAGATTTCGGTACACATTTTTTAAAAAAAAACAGAGAACTGCATCACAAAATTAGGGGGCATGCAAAAATGCAAGATTAATGTAGGGCCTTTGCAGACTGCCAGAAATAGTGCAAATTGAGTCCACTTTAACTGTCCTGACTCAGTGCTAGGGAATCATGGGAACTGTAGTTTATTGTGGCACCAGAGCTCTCTAACAGAGAAGGCTCAATGTCTCAGAAAAAAATACAATTCCCATGATTCCCTAGCACTGAGCCAGGGCAGTTAAAGTGGACTCAATTTGCACTATTTCTGGCAGTCTGCAAAGGCTCGTAGTCTGATTCAATTATTAGCTCAGAAAGTGTGAATTAGGTTGACTTGCTTTAAAGTTACTCAGAGCTATCAAGTTATCGCACATCAAGAGATCAACCCAAGAGATCAAGCCTTTTTCATCCTCCCCTTCCTTCACAGACGGTTGTTTTTGGATTAGCACATAAAGACCCAGTGATCCTCCTCATTTTATTCATCTACAATGCAAAAAAGGCAAATTAAAATAAAATGGATCTCCTTGCTCTCCTGACAGCTGACAGACGACCCTTATAAACAGATCATTGCAAAGTATTGTAAAAAAAATGCAAAGAGAGTAGAAGAGGGTTCTTCAATCTGGATAAATGACAGTTTTGAACAGAATCTGGGCAACTAAGCCCCACTAAACCTACAGCGACCAATCTTTTAATCCACCGTAAATATCATTGCAAAGCAATATTAAATGGCAACATGAAGAACTGAAATTTCAATTTAAACTTGCACTGTCTACACAAGACTTATCCAGGATAAAGAGTCATTAAGAATTTACTCCATTGGTCACTGCAAATGGTAACATGGGCTCTGCCTCTGAACCTCACACATTAGTGTTTGCTCAGCAGATTCAAGTGGCTTTCCTAAAACGCTTCTTCTTGTTGAAGTATAGACTCTGTATTTCAACCACTGCTGATAATCCTTTCAATGGCTTATTATTAAGGAAATCTGTCTTGCCTCCTTTTGGCTTCAAGGGAGAGAATCCCTTTAATGTGTCCTGGTCACAACTAAGGGAGCATTCACCCTTACACAATCTGAATTTTGAAAATACATCTGAGCTTTGCTGCCAACCTGATTTAGAGCCACCTTTGGGAAAGTAGAATTTTCTCAAATGTTCACCTCTCACCTGCCCCTAACCATAATATGTGCGGATGGGAGGAGAGAAAATAACCCCAGTTCATAATTAAGTGGATTTTCAAGGAAGCGTTAATGGAGAAAATAGAAAACAATGTTGGAAAAGTGCCTCTCCTGAGGTGCAGGTATTATTTCTGATCCCTAATCCTCTGAGAGTGTAGTGGTTTGAGTGTTGGACTAAGACTCTGGAGACCATGGTTTGAGTCCCAGGTCATCCATGAAACCTACTGAGTCACTTGGGCAAGTCACATGCTCTCAGCCTCAGCAGAAGGCAATGGCAAACCTCCTCGGAACAAATCTTGCCAAGAAAACCTGTGATAGGTTTGCCTCAGGGTCGCCATAAGTCAGAAATGACTTGAAGGCATACAGCAACAGCAACAAATCCTCTGGCACACCAAGGCGCCCAGAATCCTCCCCAAAATAATGGTGGTGTGATAAAACACCACCAAAAAAAAAAAATGAAATCACCTCCACTGCTCTGCTGGCATGCTCTTTCATCCTTCCAAACCCAAGAAAAATTGGACTCCAAATCAGCCAAAAACCTGGGGATTGCAACCCAGAACTAGACTAACAGGGACATCCAGGCTGTACTTTTGACCAATGCTCTGTGAGCAGGGGCAAAAATGTTGATCTCCCTTCCACTCCTCTGCAGTTGCCCACACAAATATGATATCATCATCATCATCATCATCATCATCATCATCATCATCATCTTTATTTGTATTCTGATTTCATCATAACAGGGGCGTAGTATGGATGCTGTAACCTGCTCCAGTCAACAATCTGACTGCAGCTCTTTGGACCAGCTGAAGTTTCCAAACACTCTTCAAAGGCAGCCTTAAGTAGAGTGCATTACAGTAGTCTAAATGGGATGTAACTTAGGCATGTACCACTATGCCTAGTTCCCACAGCTCAGGGAATGGGCACAGTTGGCACACTAGTTTAAACACTTCTGATCATTGCAGAAACTGGGCTTCCAGGTCCAAAGCTGAGTTCAGGAGTAGACCAAAAGTGGGAGCATGCATTTCCAGAGGGAGTCTAACCCCATCTAAGATAGGCAGGAGCCCCTGGATCAAGTTTCAATTTATTTGCCCACATCCAGTCCATTAAAGATGACAACCACCATTGTTGTTGTTGTTGTTGCTATTTATTATAATTTATTATTATTATTTAGAGGAACTGCAGAGGAAAATGAAGGTACAGCATTCTGAGGTGCTGTGGAGTGTGTGTCATGGAGTATATTCACATTTCCCCCATACATTTGGCAAGTGGGTTTTACTGGGTTTCAGGTCAAAAATCGGCCCCAATTATCATGTCAAAAGTTTATTTTAAAAAATGGATTGTTGCAGGGCTTGGAAGACTATATAAAGTACGGCTAAGGGCCACATGAAGATTTCAGGCAATATTTCCCTTCTAATGACTTTCAGACATACTTCTGGGAAAGATCTCCATTCCCACACTGCTTTGCAACAGCCACTTGTACAAAAGTGTAATTGCACTAGCAAAGACATTCATTCTGCTAGTTAAATTGGAATTTGGCCACTGTGTTTTCTTGCCAAGGTGGTTGAAGCTCATGAGAAAAAAATGTAACTGTCATGCTTGGTGCTCCCTGTAGAATTTTTTTACACCAAGCTGTAAAATAAATGCTGCAACTGTTGGACAGAGCGAAGAAGTATAATTGATTTTAATACTCCAGTTAACAAAAAAGTCAGAAAAAGATAGGAGGCACAATTTTCTAGGGGACCCAGCATATTTTTCATGCAATTGCTCATTGACAGCACTGTTCTGGAGGTTCATAATCTTTTGCCATTTTTTAAAAAAGTACCAAGATGTTTACTAGCTGTCTGTCCCCTGCGGCATAATTGCTATATTTCCAAAATATAACTTGCAAGCAATTTCTCTCTCTTTCTTGTTGGCTGTGTCATGACACAGATTTATCAGGAAGGATAAGCAACTGAAAGAGATGTTGGCATTGCAAGGGGAAGAGATGCTAAGTGGTTTTTAAGCCAAAGCTGCACTTTGCAAAACTACTTGAAACCTCATCTACAATCTACTATGTTTAGTGGTGAGGTCAAACCATTTTGCCACATATTGCATGGGATCCAAAGTGATTCCTGTCTCTGCACCTTTGGACCTACCTGACACTGGAATATGGCTTTGTGGGGGGGGGGGGGACTCTCTGAAATTGAATTCAATGCTTGAACTGAAACAGGCTTCCTACCTTTGAACTACTCAAACTAGCAGCTGCTACCCAAGTATGAGCCAATGTTATGGCTTCAACCAGGACTTTGCAAGGTGAAAGACTGAAGTGTGGGTGGAGAATAGTTCATGTGTTATATCAAGATGACACTGTTTTTCCCTGGATATGAAGAATAAAATAACTTCCTTTTCCACTTCAGCCTTGAACAAGCAGCAAGGCTCAACTAGAACCATATTCACCCACGCCTTCACCACCACACAAAACAGATCTCTTCTCCAGCCCAGATCTGTAATAAAACATTATCTATAGCTAAGCAAGCAAAACACACAGACAAGATGGATGAAGATTGGCTCATGAAATAGAAGTTGAGCATAATCTGTATCTCATATAGCATCTTCCTATGCATGCCCTTTCCTGCAATTTTTCATTGCTTTCTTTTATCTCCATCCGTCTTGTGTTTCAGCTGAACTTTGAAAGGACCATTAAGTAAATACAACTTAGGCTCCACTTTGAGCGATGAGTGCTTTCTCCATAAACACAATGGACAGCTGCCATCTAGATATATCTCTTGTTTAGCAAACAGCACAGCAGAATCTTCCTTTCTTAGAAAAAATGTGTTTTCTGTCAATTGGATGCCATACATGTACAGAGTATAGCGTTGACCTGAATGTTCCCCAGGGAACAATTTTCTTGTGGAGGAAAGGACTGGAACCTTTCCTAAAAGAAACTGAAGGATTATCATTTTCAAACCGACTGGTTGGTATTTTTACAATCCTGAGTGACTGCAGCTTGTTTGTGCCTCTGGCCCTCCAAGACCCATGTTTATGATTAAGAGTAACTTTCCAAGTTTTTGTGAGTTTTTCGGGCTGTGTGGCCATGTTCTAGAAGAGTTTCTTTCTTCTTCCTTCCTAGCAGCAATGCCATAGCCAAACAGATAAGCAAATGCTGATTCAGAGTAAGCATTACCCTCACTTCAAATTGGCTTCATTTGCTTCCCCATAAGGAATAGTTAAATGCTCGTCCTGCAGCCACAAGGTTGTGAGTTCGAACCCAGGCAGGGCTCCATGGCTGACTCATCTTTCCATCCTTTCATAGGTCGGTAAAATGAGTCCCCAGCTTGTTGGGGGCTATTGACTAACAGACTGTAAACCACTTAGAGAGTTCTGAGTACACTATGAAGTGATATAAAAATGTAAATGTTATTGCTATTCAGTGACAACTTCTTTAGCATATGGGAGAATATGCTTTCGCCGTAATATATAGAAGATACGCTGTCACAAGGGCATATGGAGAATATGTTCTTACCTGAGTGGATGCAACTGAAGAATATGGAGAATATGCCCTTACTTGAGTGGAGGCAACAGACTGAAGACAAACATCGCATGTCTTCTGTCCTGACCGCAAGAGGAAGAAGTTCCAGAAGTTGGGCATTGTGTTGAAGAGTAGCCCAAGCAGAACAAGAGGTTTAACAGGAGGTTTTTCTCTCTGATTCCCCACTTTCACAGGAACATCAGCTGGGAAGACAAGAGACAGGACCTTCTCAGTGGCTCATATCACACCCTGATTAAACAGGACCTTCCAAACCACAACTTCTGAAGGTCTCTCACCATCTGATTTAATGGAGGATATGAATCAGTGAGCGCGTGTTTGATCGCCATTCAATATTCTCCACCGTGGCTATTTTTTGTGCTCAGCACGATTGTTATCGTTTTATCACACACCCCATTTTCATAATCATTTGGTAATTCAATTCATCTCTGAAGTGCATTAATTATCACCTGACATCAGCACTCTTACAACGTGTTCCAGATCTGAACAAGGGAAATAACATGTGGGTTTTCAGGCTAATGAAGAGATGAACAAAGGAAAAGGGGGGTAACTTCAGGCATGAGCCACTGAATTCTGAGCAAGAAGGAGAAAAAATAGACAAGCATATAATCTCATCTGTAATGAAACAGGTTAACTTTGCTCTTCCTTGATGCTTCCTTGAAGCTTTCATGATGGCTTGTCTGTAGTTTCGTTGGTCCAATAACAGTATCAGTGTTTTGTGGATTTGGGATGTTATGGTACTTTGCTACATGGCCAACAATTCCTCCCTCCCCCCCCCAACCAAAAAAAGGTTTATTCATATTGGGTTTCATGGGTCACTTCCACCCTGCAGAATTAATGTAGTTTGACACCATTATAACTATCATGGCACCATCCTATTGATCCTGAGCCATGGCAGTTAAAGTGGTGCTAAACTGGATTATTTAATCATTCAATTCAATTTTAATTGTTACTTTTGTACATTTTCAGTTGTACTGTGTTTTTAGACTGTAAGCCGCTTTGGGTTCCAATTTTTGGAGAAAGCCAGGATACAAATTATTATTATTATTATTATTATTATTATTGGTGTGAATGCAGCCCAAGTGAACTTCCTGTTTGGTTTGGTTTTGAAAAAGGCCTTTCTTGAGCCTAAAATGGTCTAGAGCCACAGAAATGTCAGAACCATGGCCAGAAAAATCATCCACATCCCCTACAGGGCTTTTTGGGAACAAATAAACTTTTTAAAACTTTTTTTTCAAATCTGTTTCCCCCCCCCCCCCCCAATATATATAATATAATATAATATAATACTAATATGTTTGTAGGTTTGACAATCAATAGTGGAACAAAAGAATAATTATTCCTCCTCCCCATTCACCCTACCGAACCATTATTTCAGTGATATATTGCGCTTTTATTTCACAAGCTCCTGCTCTAATTCCCAAATGATCCATAGAATACATGCAACACCCATCGTGATTTTAAGTCCGACCATAAATTTCAACACTTTGACAATTTAGATACTTCCTTGAGACACATCCGGAGGTTTCCTTGTGATGAATAATTAGAACATTATCCTAAAAAGAAGTGACTTCTTAAATTACATTGCGCTAACCAAAGGAATAGTGGTAATGACATTTTCTGGCATAAACCTCCCATGAATATGACATAAAAAAATAAATGTCAGTAGCCTGGAATATAATGCAGAGTTTCACTGAACAGTCAAGCATGAAAGATTATTAAAATAAACCCATTTAATTTCAAAGTTTTACAGTTCACCTACAGTAGAACCAATTGGTTGCTAGAAAAGAAGAGAAAAGGGGACGTAGAAGAATACAAGAATAACAGGGAAATATCCCTTAAATAAATGCAGAAGCTATTCCAGCGGAGAGGAACGAGGGCTGGGAATCTGCAAAAAAACAGCTGTATTGCATTCAATATATGATGGTGAAAGATGACCACACTGAGAGCACCATTAATAAAAGATTGACACATTGTTTACTCATTTGCTTGGAACTAAGGAAAATAAATTTAAAAAATCCAAGCCAAAAGAAGATGGAGAAATCCAGACACATAACTTCACAATGAAGAAAACATTTTAAAAAGTAAGGGCATTTTAAAAAGAAAGGGCATGTCATGGGAGACATTTGGGAGCTGTCCGCACTGCAGAATTAATCCAGTCTGACACCACAGTATTGTGAGACATTGAGCCTTCTCTGTCAGAGAGGTCTGGTGCCACAATAAACTACAGTTCCCAGAATTCCATGGCATGGAGCTGTGACAGTAAAAGAGGAGTCAAACCGCATTGTTTCTGCAGTGAATGCAACCTAAGGCACATCCATGAACAATGTGAATCCATATGCATTGCCAAATCATGTGCCTATAGCCTCCATAGCTTAGTATCCAGAGGCAGGGAGTTCCAGAGGTTGGGAGCAGCATGCATGACTATGATGATGGAAAGTCCAAGAAAAAGCCATCCCTTGTAGACCTTGAACTTCTGGTAGCTTCATACTGGGAGATAAGGTTTTCCAGATAGTCTGGACCAAAGCCACATAGGGCCTTATAGGCCATGGCCAGGACATTGAATATGTAGAAGCATCCTGCCTGCCTGCAAAAATAATCTCACTTTTGTTCCAGTTCTGGACTCTAGCTGCATCTGCACTGCAGAAATAATCCAGTTTGACACTGCTTTAACGATCATGGCTCCATGCTATATAATCCTGGGAAATGTAGTTTGGGGAGACATTTAGCCTTCTCTGTCAGAGAGCTCTGGTTTAACAACAAACTACAGTTCCTAGATAGTTTTTTTTGTGGGTTTTTTCGGGCTGTGTGGCCATGTTCTGAAAGAGTTTCTTTCTGATGTTTCGCCAGCATCTGTGGCTAGCATCTTCAGAGAAAACTGAAATGGAAAAGCCTGGTTGTATATATACTGTGAGACCCTGGGTAGGGAGGGGTGGTTCCCAGGTGAACTGTGTGTTGTTCTGTGTTGATGGCTTCGCTTCAGGCTATGCAATCCAGGATATGTCTGCTGTTCCCATGTAAACTGTGTATTGTTCTGTGTTGAATAGGTGTTGTTCTGGTGTTAATGGCATGGCTTCCAGGTGAGGAATGCAATCAAGGAGATTGTCTGCTGTTGTCTGCTGACCCTGGTTGGTCTTCCCTTTGCATTTGCTGAGTGCAGATTTTCTTATTTTGTAGGACTGGTAGCCATATCTTGTTTACTTTAAGAGTTTCTTCTTTCCTGTTAAAGTTGTCTAAGTGTTTATGGATTTCGATGGCTTCCCTGTGCACTCTGACCTGATAGTTGTTGGCATGGTCCAGAATTTCAGTGTTTTCAAACAGCATTTTATGCCCAGGATGGTTTATCATATGTTCTGCTACTGCTGATTTTTCTGGCTGGCCCAGTCTGCAATGTCTCTCATGTTCCTTGATTCGTGTTTGGACACTGCGTTTGGTGGTCCCTATGTAGACTTGTCCGCAGCTGCATGGTATGCGGTAAACTCCTGCAGCTGTGAGAGGGTCTCTCCTGTCCTTCGCTGAGCGCAGCATTTGTTGGATTTTCTTGGTTGGTTTGTAAACAATTTGGAGGTTGTGTTTCCTCACTACTTTCCCAATTCTGTCTGTGACTCCTTTGATATATGGTAAAAATACCTTCCCTTTGGGTGGCTGCTTGTCTTCAGTCCTCTGGGTTTTTCTGGGTCTGGTCGCTCTTCTGATGTCTGAGCTGGAGTAACCATTTGCCTGTAGAGCCCGGTCTAGGTGCTTCAATTCCTCTTCCAAGAAGTGGGATTCACAGATGCATTTTGCCCGGTCTACCAGTGTTTTTATTGTGCTTCTTTTTTGTCCTGGGTGATGGTTAGAGTTCTTGTGCAGGTATCTGTCTGTATGTGTGGGTTTTCTGTATACTGTGTGTCCCAGACATTGGTTAGGTTTGCGAATGACTAGGACATCTAGGAATGGCAGTGTTCCTTCCTTTTCTTTTTCCATAGTGAACTGGATGTTCGGATGGATGTTGTTCAGGTGATTCAGGAATCCAACCAGATCTTCTTCTCCATGGCTCCAGATGATGAACGTGTCATCCACGTATCGGAACCAAGTTGTGGGCTTTTTCGGTGCTGTTTTCAGGGCTTGTTTTTCAAAATGCTCCATGTAGAAGTTTGCGATCACTGGGCTCAGAGGGCTTCCCATTGCTACCCCATCTCTCTGTTCGTAGAATCCATTGTCCCACTGGAAATAGCTTGTGGTGAGGCAATGTTCAAACAGGGCTGTGATGTCCTCTGGAAACATTTGTCGGATGAGTATCATGGTGTCCATTATGGGGACTTTGGTGAATAGGGAGACCACTTTGGTGAATAGGGAGACCACCTATTCAACACAGAACAATACACAGTTTACATGGGAACAGCAGACATATCTTGGATTGCATAGCCTGAAGCGAAGCCATCAACACAGAACAATACCTATTCAACACAGAACAACACACAGTTCACCTGGGAACCACCCCTCCCTACCCAGGATCTCACAGTATATATACAACCAGGCTTTTCCATTTCAGTTTTCTCTGAAGATGCTAGCCACAGATGCTGGCGAAACGTCAGAAAGAAACTCTTTCAGAACATGGCCACACAGCCCGAAAAAACCCACAAAAAAACTATGGATGCCGGCCATGAAAGCCTACGACTTTACAGTTCCTAGAATTCAACAGCATTGAGCTATGGAAGTTAAAGTGGTGTGGATGCAGCCCTATACTCTTTATCTATATATCTATTTATCCATCTGAGAGCCCAGGATTCAATATGTGAAAAACATATGATGCAAACAAGCATAAAATCTATTGCCATTGAAGGAGGTACAGATTAAAACATTTTCATCTCCAAGACTGTAGAAATTTCGCTTTTCATGGGGCTGCTGACCGACTGCTTTAATCAAAAGATTTGGTACCAATTAGCTAATCTGTATCACAGGAGGAAGCATCTCCGCATGACTTATTCAAATTATTTTCAAGAAGGAGAAGGGGGGGAAAGGTCTCTTCTTCCATCCTTTTGTTAACCGTGCTGCAGAAGTTTATTAGCTTCAGTCCCAGGAAATCAGATTAACTCCATAACAATACTCCAAAGTATCGAAGAGTGAATCTGCACTGTAGTAATAATGCAGTTTTGACACCACTGCGCCATCTGACAGAATCCTGGGATTTGCAGTTTGGTGTGGCACCAGCACTCTGAGCAGAGAAGGAGAAAGACCTTGTAGAACTGCAAATCCCAGGATTCCATAGGATGAAGTGACAGCAGATAAAGTGACATCTAACTGCATTATTTCTACATTACAGCACATAAAGTGGCATCTAACTGCATTATTATTATTATTATTATTATTATTATTATTTTGCTAAAAGGTGTAAATACAGAAGCAATCGTGTCGCTTGGAGACCCAGGGCAAGGATCAAACGAAAGACTCAGCAGCTTGGCTCCTGCAGTGACTTCTTGAGATTCAAGTCAATTACTTGACTGAATTGCAGCTTACTACTTTGACCTTGAAAAAAACAGGATCCTGAAAGAGAGTCAAATGGTCCTTTAATTTTAAGAGCTGCCTGTGGCTTATAAGGATCTACGTGAAGCTGTGGACACTTCAGGACTGAAAGCAATTTCTTCCCTCAGATTGGCCACATTCAAGTTATGTTTTCAGTGGTTTTGACTAGGATGGTGACCTGGTGGTTAGATAAGCTCCTATCTATCTCTGGCTCCCAGTGCTTTTCATACTTACAAAAAGATGAGTCCTATCAGTCCAGTTGAGTCAAATGAATCAACAGTGTGCTGTAAAGGCCAAAAAAGCCCATGCCATTTTAGGCTGCATCAACAGGAGTATAAATGGGAAGGTGTAGTGCCACATTTTGTTTGCTCAGATCTCACCTAGAATACTGTGTCCAGTTCTGGGCACTACAATTCAAGGAGGATACTACCAAGATGGAATGTGTCCACAGAAGATCAGTAAGTCTTTGCTTTGAAATCTTGACATCTGGACAGGTCCAAAAAGAGTCAGATTGTCCTTTCCAAAGTCAGGTCCTAAGGTATTTATAAAAACTGCATAGAGATAGGGGTCAATGCCCCCAAGACACACAGAGAGAAAGAGAGAAAGAGACCGGTGCTAACCCAAAGACTTGTTCTTTGTAGTCTCCTCAAACCTGTAACTGGAATAGAGATTGTTTTGCTTTGTGCCGCCATTTTGAGAAGGACTACAGAGGATAACAGATGTATTTAGGTAGTGATGGGTTCTTCAGGGGGTTGCATTGGTACTGTGGGGGTGTTTTCAAATATTTACACACACGTGGGGGACCTCTACAGTTTGCCGGCAAACAATGCTTGGAAAGCATGCCAAAAAAATTATGGAAAAATTGAGTGATTGAGGTGTGTGTGTGTGAAACAAATGAAAGGCTTCAAGGGTCAAACAAATGAGCTCCAGGGCACACATGCGAATCATCAGCCACCTTCTGTCCACCTCTGATTTAAGGCAGTCCAAGCAGCAGTTAAAATCTCATGCTTAATTCCACCTATTTTTCTTTGAGTCTATTGGCAACTCTATTCAGGTGGGGTTACTAAACTACCCAAACATAAATGGGCTTATCTTAGATGTACAGAAAACAGAGGGCAGCTTGGTTCCTTTGTGCACCATAAGAGTTGGACAGTAAAAGTTTAATCCCTAGAAAAGTTGTAGAAATAGACTTTATGGGAGGGAGGGGAATAAATCTCCTTCCCGTAGCTGATGTCAGATCATGTATAACTCCAACCTCGATACAATTTAAACACAGCTTACAATAAGCAGAACATGCATTAGTGCATCAGCTGTCGGCGGGAGTAGTCTGATCTTATTAGACTGGCCCTCTGCTATTCCAATTAGTATGAAATGACATCCAAGGTTGATAATGTTAGTAGTTCAGTGTTTTTTGTTATTAGCAGAGATGGCAAAATATGCCTGAAATACATCCCTTCCAGCTCCCTCATCTCTAAAGCCATTACAAGATCTAGCTCTGTCTGAAAGAGCTACAGAATATTAAAGGTTTTTGCTTTAGACTGGAAAGAAAGCAAGCTACAGAAAGGGGGGGATTATCTCATTTCTGATCACTCTCTTTGCTTTCAGAAGCAGTGAAGCAACCACATTTAGGGAATGCACAACTAGCAGAAGATTAGGCTTATTATCTGATGCTCACAAACAGCGTCATTTAAAAAAAAAAAATGGGCTGCCAAGAAGCTGGATTATATCCTTGCTTCCTTGGCTGATAGTGAATAATCTTCTTAGCAATATCTTGCAAGGGGTTGTTTCTTTTTTAAACAATGCATGTGAGGTATTCCACTCCATGGTGACTTTATGACCTCTTTCTGCAGAAATCGACCAACCTGAGCCTTCTGGCTGTTCTGGGCATGTAAATGCTGTGATTCCATATCTGGGGAACAGAATATATCCACTGAGCATTCCTCTGTGACCTTACAAAGGAGGAGAGCTGAGAAGAAGGATCAAACACTGAACACATGCCTGGATGAGTTCAGCAGCTTCTACCCTAGAGATGCAAATCTTCATTTGTTTCAGTCTTGCATGAAGAAACAAATACTTTCAAAAGTTTTCTCTTGGTTGGGTGACAGTATCAGTGTTCTTGTGAACTTTCCATCATTTGGCGTAAGGGGACATCTGTGACTTTTTTGTTAAGTGCTTGTTTGTCCAATACCCTGTGATTTGAGCAAAATCTTGGTTTTGTGTAAAAAGAAAAAAGATCATTGTGCACAGAAAATTATTGTTTTGGGAAACACTTGCTGTGTTGTTGTTTTTCCTGAAAACAGAAACCCTTGGTTTTTTAATGCAAACAATCTTGCAGAAGTTGCCCATTTTTTTAAAGGTTGAGATCTTCATGCAAGAAGACAGAGTAATACTTTTACCTTCAAGGAGTTATGCAACGATTGCACAATGCCACTTCATTAATGAAGCGAAATATTGCATGCCTGAATGTGCAACCAAATACACATATGCAATGCAATGCACATGTGCATGCACAATGCACAATGCACCATACCGGATGTGCAACTTCATGTACAATGCTCTGGTGTTTCACGAACAACTCCTTTTCCAAACTTTAAGCTGAGTATGGACATCCCACATGAATCACAAAAGTACAACTGTATCTAGAGGGGAATTTAAACATGCATTAAGTCACCAGCATGATTCCAGACAATGTGCTGTGAGACTCTTTCTTGCTCAGGGAAAGAAATTTGCAGTGCTCTTTCTACTTCTTTTTTATTAATTGTTATCAGGATTTTAATTATGTCATTGTTTAATACTGTTTTAAGGGGGGGAGGGATATGCTTTTACTGTAATTGTTTTATGTTGTAAACCGCCCGGATTGGGCAACCATTGGGTGGTATATAAATAAATTATTATTATTATTATTATTATTATTATTATTATTATTATTATTATTATTCCTTACTACATGGCTATACATAGCTCTTGATACATCTGATCATCCTTTGGGACAGTCTGACAAGCAGGCAGGCAGAGATGCCATGTGGTCATCTACAGAACAGGTAACTATCCACCTGTTCCTAGTTCAGCAGAGAATTGCTCCTTCTGATTTTCCTCTCCTTCATGATTAGAGAAACATATGTAACAAGGTCACAGTGTCCAATAGATAATGTTGGGTAGCCACTTCTAAAAGGATAAACAAAGAGCAAATGCATCACCAAATCACAGGACAAAGGAGAGTCCCAATTTGCACATAACATGCAGGTGCTAATGTACAGCTAGAAGTGCAATTTGTGAAATAATGACCTTAATTTTCCATAATTGCTATAATTTTAATATAAAAGCAAAGCAGGGAGAAGCTCCAATCCTTCAGCTGTTCATGGGCTAAGTGTTGATCGGCAGCTCCCAGACCTCTGCTCTAACCTCCCTTTTTTAAGTTTACCCTTAACCCGGATCTTATTCCAACAGTCTTACAAACATATTCAATTATGAAGAAGGTTTTCAAAAAGAAGACTTTTCTCCTAGATTCCTTCAAATAGACCTCTATTTTCTGTAAAAGAAGGATACAAAACCAGCATGTGGAGATAAGGCTGAATAGGTCAGATAGAGATAGGGCTGAATTTGGAATTATGGAGGTTTGGACTATAGACTTTCCCAGTTTGAAAAAAAAAGACTCATTCACAATACAAACTGGACTCAGGATATATGCCTAAGGATTCTTGTTCCAAAATTGGCTGTACATTTTCCCTGTTTGGCTTGTCTGGTGTCAGCAGTAAAGAAGAAAACGTACCAAGCTTTCTCTTGAGATCTCATGGGAAGGCCTGCTTCTCATCCTAAAGATGATAGCGCATGCACTGGTATCCACAAAGCTGGGCCACATGGTTAGGCACCCCCTTTCCACATCAGAAGCCACAATGGGGGGTCATCTCAATATTGGTGATGGTGGAGGAAGATAAGGAGTGCATGGGGGCCATCCAGTCTTCCAAGTGTTGTTGTAGAGTTTCCCAGAAACTTCTCAGCAAACAGCTGGTCATTTGGACCCATGCTAAGGCCCCTTTGAGCCTGGATTGGACCAGGGACCACCAGATCAGCATCTGATCTTCCTGTTTCTGGTCTATGGGTATTGGGCTGCATCATTTGAACATGATGACCCAAGATCAAGGGGAACACAGGCCTATTGGCCCATGCATATAGCCCCATAGAAGCTCCACAGGCACTGAGAACTCAAAGATAAAGCCATGTAAGGGGGGTTGCAGACTGCCATAAATAGTGTGAATTCAGTCCACTTTTAGGGTTAGGGTTAGTGCTAGGGAATCATGGGAACTGTTATTTTTCTGAGACATTGAGCCTTCTCTGTCAAACAACTCTGATGCCACAATAAAATACAGTTCCCTTGGTTCCCTAACTCTAACCCTTACCCTAAAAGTGGACTGAATTCACACTATTTCTGGCAGTCTGCAACCCCCCCTACTCTGTAGAATCAGTATGTAGAGACATGTTGTAGCACCTTTGAGACTAACTGAAAGAAAGAAGCTGGCAGCATCAGCTTTCATAGACTTCAGTTTACTTCTTCAGATGCATATAGTTTGCTCCCTCTATATGCATTTGAGGAAATAGACAAAAGTCTACAAAAGCTCATGCTGCCATCTTCTTTATTTCAGTTCGTCTCAAAGGTGTTACAACATTTCTCTACATATAGGCACTAAGAACGTTGCAATAGCATTGTCTTCATAGAAATAAAAGGAAAAATTAGATGTTTTCAGATGCTTTTTGGATTCCAATCCCCAGACATTCTGGCACCACCATTGCCCCATTCTGTGGCACCTTGTAGAGAGAAATTTTATAGAGAATAATCTCTATATAGAGAAGATAGTAGATGCTGCTACAACCAACTCACCCATACTTCACCCCTCTGACCCAATTGCTAATTTGAGGAAAGTATGGATAGGATGGTTTGTTTAGCTTTGTTGTTTTTTGTTTGTTTTTTGTTTTTTGTTTTGTTTTTTAGGATTTCATGGTGAGGATTGTGGAGATGAGATGACCTGTTCCCTGTGACATGACTGGAGTGGAACATGCCTTCTCAATTCTTCATTGTGCTCAGAATAACTGTTTCCTAAGCCCCTTTTTTAATGGAAAGAGAAAGAAATGAGAAAGGAAGGCAGGGCAAATCAAAAAATGGAAACAAAGGCAAGGCATGCATGTGTCCATACCTACAGAGTGACAGCCTGTTATTATGACCACAATTTAATAGGCATCCCTGCCGGCATGTCTAGATCTTGCTACAATCTTATATGTTCCTTTGGCTCTGTTGAACTTTCTAGCTTTCTGTGTAGCAGCGTGAAGGTCATCAGAAGTGTCACAAAAGAGTGGGAAATATACAACTTCAGTGAGTGCTCAAAGTCTCAAATACATTCACATTGAAGTTGTTTCCATCTCTGAGTCTTTTGTTGTCCACAATAATGTGTAGCAGCAGTTTTTGGGGCACTGTAGCTGAATAACAAGCTAGACTGAGGGTCCTCATATTAATATCATTCAAGGGAAAAGAGAATTGTATTTCCGATCTAATCAGTGAATAACAATCTACTGAACCCAGCTGGAATTCTGGGCATCAAACGCTGAATACTCACCACATGTGGCTCATTATTCGCCACCTGCATTGGGGAAATAATCCTCTCTGAGCATTAGAGAGCAGCAGTGACGCTGTGGGTAACACACGATAGAGAGCAAAATGTATTGAAGCCATTGAAACCCAAAATACAAGAGCAGGAAGTGTCAGCTTAGGCCAAAAATAATGATCAAACCAAAAAGTCATCACTGAATGGAAGGTAAGGGATCTTCCAGAAATGGAGCAGAAAAACAGCAGGACAATCTCACTCAGAAATATTTAAGTCTGACAGGGGAGATGAGCAATATTTACCAGGGGATTTCCAGAACTGGAAATCATATGTCTTTTCATGTGTTGTTGAACTGCAACTTCCATCAGCCCTAGCCAGCATGTTTGCTGTTATTGCTTCCTATTATTCAAGTCATTCCCAACTTATGGCAACTCTATTATGGGGTTTTCTTGGCAAAATTTGTTCAGAGGAGGTTTGCCATTGCTTTCCCCTGAGGCTGAGAGCATGTGACTTGCCCAAGGTCACCCAATGGGCTTCATGGTCTAGTGAGGAATCAAACCCTGGTCTCTAAAGTCATAGTCCAACACTCAAATCACCTCCATGACTAAGTCCATCCATCTAGCATGTGCTCTTCCTCTCTTTCTACTGCCTTCCGCCTTTCCTAGCATTATTGTCTTTTCCAGTGATTCATGCCTTCTAATGATGTGGCCAAAGTATGACAGCCTCAGTTTAATCATCTTGGCTTCCTGGGAGCAATATCAATAGCAAGTACATTTCGATACCACTTACTGGTGTACTAAGTGGTTTACAAAGTGTAAGCTAATGCTGTCAAAATTTAAATCAGCATTAAAGATAAGTCTCTTCCAGCAGGTCTTTCCAGTTGACTTTTAAATTGCAAATTTTAAGTGTGGATTGTTATAATATGTATGTTTCTTGTTTGTTCTTTTAAACTGAGATGTGTTTTTAACAGATGTTGTACAGAGTGACCTTGTTATCCACTGGAGTTTGGTTCCAGGATCCCCTGTGGATAACAAAATCTGTGGATGCTCAAGTCCCATTAAATATAATGGCAGAGCAAAATGGTGTCCTTTATATAAAATGGAAAATCAAGGTTTGCTATTTGGAATTATACTTTTTCTGAATATTTTCAAGCCATGGATGCTTGAATCCATTGATTAAAAAATTAGTGGATAAGGAAAGCTGACTGTACATTTGTTGGTCTGTTATTGTTCCCTACTTTGGTCCATGGGGAGAGGCAGATAAGAAATTATCATTATTATTATTATTATTATTATTGAATTCCAAAATCCTCAACAACTGAAAAAAGGAGCTATACAAATCCATGCCTTTGTAAGTCACTAACAGGATGCCAGCTATCAACCTAGCTTTTTTCAGAACAAACTTATTTCATCCCAAAGGGAGGGAAAAGCTTTTGAGGCACTCGCCACCACAGAATAGCACATCGACATGAAATAGTCCTGGAAATTGCTTCCCTGGTGCTTGCTGAAATGGGAAAGAGAAACCTGCGTACCATCAGCATGACGGTGATGGCCAGAATGGTGCTGTGGAGCACAGCTGACAAACTGAATCATATACCTGTTCTTGAATTAACTTTGAGCAGCGTGAACCCGGAGGCATTAGCACACCTCTGAGCAAGCTTGGAAGGAAAGTCATATACCGAATGGTGACCTTCATGGAACAAACCCAATTCATCACTCCGGAACTACTGAGTGAATAATGATGCTTTCCAGTCACAGAACACTCTTTCTTGCTCACAATTACACTCCAGGTACATTTTCTTGGTAACTCTCCCAACAACCCTGGTCATCAAGTCCATATGATTAACCCCATTTGGAGGTTTGACTTGGGTTCAAGCAAAATACAAATAAAGGCAGGGATGGAGAAGGAAGGAAGCAATCCAGAGGTTATTGGACTGCTATTCCCATCTTCTCTTGCCGTGGGCTGTTCTAATTAAGAATTACTTAATTATTTCTCAATATGATTTACTCACATTTTTGTTTAGAGATGTGTAAGATTCAAAGATATAGCCATGTTAGTCTGTAGAATCAGTATGTAGAGAGATCTTGAAGCACCTTTGAGACTAACTGAAAGAAAGAGGTTGGCAGCATGAGCTTTCCTAGACTTCAGTCTACTTCCTCAGATGCATTTGTAAGTTGTATTTGATGAAGGTGATGATGATTTGCCATATATTTTGCTGTGGCCTGGGAGGGAGAGAGGTCTCATGGTTGTCTGGCACTATATCATCATTGTCGTCGTCATCATCATCATCATAGAATCATAGAGTTGGAAGAGACCACAAGGACCATCCAGTGATCATCATCATCATCATCATCACCAGTTCTATTATTTTATTTCTTACCTGCCTGTCCAGCAATAAATAAAACATCATAAAACAACAGTTAAAAGAACATATAGAACCAATGCATATTAAAATCCATCCATGAATAATTTAAAAGCCATAATTTTAAAATAATCTGGGTGGGCCTGCTGGAGAAGACTTGCCTTTACTGCTGACGTAACCTCAGATAGCATCTTGAGCGCACAAATCTCTTCTGGCAGATCATTCCTTAAACACAGATAATGCTTTTTTTGGAACTCCCTCTTGCATGGAAACAGTGATGAAGCAGGACAAACTGTTTCCTGTCTGCCATGACAGAAGCATTTATAATATTTGTATGCTCCCCACCTTTTCCCATCCTATAGTGAGATGAATATTCATTTTAAAAAAGGTAAGGAAGCAGATTTTGCATAAATGTTAGGAGAAATGTCCTAATGGTTAGCAAGTGCTCAATAATAGAATAGGCAGAAGGTTAGTTCTCCTTCACTAGAGCTTTTTAAGGAGAAGCTGGACCATCATCTGGCAGGGATTGCTGTGGTTGAAGATGATAGTGCTGAACAGGGGGAACAAGTAGATGACCTTCAAAAGTCCCTTCCAACTCAAAATATACCTCCAGCTCAAACATCTATGCATGTTGCTGGTTCTTCTACTTCATGGACAACATGAAGTAGAAGAACGACAATGGACAACAAGGTTCCTCTTGCAAAGGCATGGACAACAAGACATAAATACCTGGCAGGAGGCCAGACTCTCTTCCTTCCTTCCTTCCTTGGGTTTGTCAGATGCTTCTTGTCCATGTGATGACATTGGATCATCAGCCTGTTGAATGTTTAGCATTTCGCCAAGCAAAACGAATGACTCCCCCTTTCAGCATTAGGAACTTTTTTTCTCCAAACAGTTTTCTGATGGACTGATTATCCCACAGTACAAGGTCTTTGAATACCTTGGGAGTCATAGATTGACCTGCCCATTACAGATGACATCAGAATTAATAGATGCATTGCCATATAACTTTTACCGACTGCCGTTATCCTTTCATCGCTTCCTAAATACCAGCATTAGCACTTCAGTCCCTGTTCAAGAATTGCATTTAGTAATGGTTGTGATTGCGAGTGCCCTCTTGCCTTTAGGCACTTAAGCTGCCTAGATATGCAAAAAATAAAATAAACAGAAAGAAAAGAAATTACAGAACTTGCTTTGCAAGTGCAGTGCTGCATTGAGTAAAATGAGTCATAACTAGATTAGCAGAAACTAGGGATGTGCACTCAATTCATAATAAATGGGGGAGAAATTGAACCAAATGGGGCCCATTTGTTCAATTTTCATTTGTTATGAAACAAATGTCATGCATAATGAATTCTGTACCAAGGGTTTCATTTTAGTAATCAGTATGGTTTAACCCCGTGATCTTCAGCAGAAAAGATATTACCAGTATCTCCTCAGTGGCATGAACTGGATAATAGTAATAGGGGAAGGAGAGCCAGAGTAATGTAGGGCTTGAGCATTGGGTTATGACTCTGGAGACCAGGGTTCCAATCTTCACATGGAAACCCACTGGGTGACCTTAAGCAAGTCACACTCTCTCAACTTCAGAGGAAAGCAAAGACAAACACCCTTCTGAACAAATCTGGCAAAGAAAACCCTGTGATAAGTTCACTTTAGAGTTGCCATAAGTTGGAAACAACTTGAAGGCACACGACAATGCATGGGGAAAAAGAGAAGACAAGTAGATTGCTTCCATTTTGGACTAAGTAGATCCAGTGACTTGTATCCTAAGCTGCCTCCACACTGCAGAAATAATCCAGTTTGACATCAGTTTTATTCAAAAGCCAGCAATCTTGCACTTAAAACTATGTGGCTATCTGGAAATAGTTTTTAGCCAATTGTTTTGCATAGAAATGATGGTTTTCATGCACACACAAAAAGTCCATGTGTATTATGGTGCACAATAATTTCTCAGAACACTTTGGGATATATAAATACCAGGAGAGATATGTGCAGAAATATTAATTTTCTCCACATTAGGGAGAAAGCTGGACATTATTCATCCTCACTTCTTGTTTCCAGACAGCTGGGGGGTTCCAAGATTGCTGGCTTTTGCACACAAACCTGTAGTCTTCCACACACAAAAATCCCACCAAGGTTATATGGAAACAATGGGGTTATTTATTTACTTATTTAGTTGCATTAAAAGAGAGGTTGCACAACTCCCACCCAATTTTTGTGCAAAGAACCCATGAGCATTTCTGCATAGAATGATTTCCACAAACAATTCAGGATGTGCAAAGGCTGGGTGAAAACTGCAGGAATGTTTTGCTGTTGTGTTGTTTTTCTCCACTGGCTTTCCTAAATGATGAAGAACCCATTTTCCATCCAGAAAAAAAAACAGCAATGAATGTTATTCCAAAGGGATAAGGGCAGAAGGAATAAAAAGAACTGGGACTTTCAAATATTATTTTGAAACACTATACAAAGGTTTGTGAAAACCAGGGGCTGAAGAGATTGATTCTTAGGGTGACCTACGGTAAATCTGGTCCACACCAGTTTTGCTAACTAACAGAGATATTAGATTTGATACAGATATTTTCTTCCAATCCTTTTAGGAAAGTTGATCCATTTGGACATCCATTAACTGAAGTCCCATCTCTTCACCAATTATCTGGTCAGTGGTGAAGTTTACCTTTGGCAATCATTTCCAAGAAAACAGCTGCCTTCAAGGTCCTTTTTTTGGTTTCTGACATCCAGCTATCCTTGCAAGTAACCTCAGTCTAACTCGCTAGCATTACTCAAGCTACAGCTTTAGTTGGAAATTTAATATAGGAAAGATTATAGAACTCATTTGACATGATGCTGGGGTACATGGATGTATTTGCCAAAAAATGTACATCATGCACGCTTCAAAGCAAATTTTATCTCTTTTATTAGTGCCATATGGCAGTACTGAAAAAATAATTGCCTCTGGCATTTTCTTACATATGAGTGGCCCTGTCAATAATCTCTCTTATTCATGGGTAACTTGTTCTGAAATTGCTGATCATATAGGTCATTGAGCCTGAACAATCTGCTCTGAATTAGTACATGAAGACTGTGAGCACTTTCCACTAGGAAGATCATGATGAAATGTTTGGTGTTGGTATGCAGGAGCAGCATGATGCAGTGGTTTGAGTATGCAACTAGGACTCTGGAGACCAGGGTTCAAATCCCATCATGGCCATGTAACCCTGAGGATGACAATGGCAAACCCCCTCTGAAGAAAATTGCCTTAGAAAACCCCATTATAGGTTCTCCTTAGGCTCACCAGAAGTGAGCCTAAGGAGAAAAAAACTAACTGAAAGCACACAACAACAACAATGCAGGTGCAGAGTCAGTGTGGTGTAGTTGTTTGAGTGTTGGACTAGGACCCTGGGAGACCGGGGTTCGAATCTCTGCTCAGCCAGAGACTGGGTGACCTCATACCCTACTCACAATCTCTCAGCCTCAGAAGAAGGCAAACCCTTTGGACAAATCTAGCCAAGAAAACCCTATGATAAAATTGGTTTAGGGTCATCATATATCAAAAATGACTTCAAGGCGCAAACAACGACAACAATAATAAAGCAAAATCACTGCCATACCATAATACAGCTCCCATTTATTAGATCAGGAGTAAGCAACTATGTGGTGATTTTGGACAAGTCAGATACTCTTAGCCTCAGGAGAAGGCAATTGCAAACCTCCTCTGAATTCGCCAAGAAAACCCATGATAGGGTTGCCACAAGTCAGAAACAACTCAAGGTACACAACAACAAAGCAACGATGTGGCAACACATTGCAGGAAGCCCAAATACCTCCTTTTTTGTCTGCATCCAGTGTGTCATATGAATGCATCCATTCCTCTACAGAAGCAGTTGAAAATTTTTGCCTGATGTGGACCATTTGCATTCAGTTCAAAGTTGTGAGTGCAAAGTTGTGCATGTAGTGCCATTGCATATGTGCCTTGTACAGACTGGTATTCAGTGTGTGTTGTGCAGGCAGACGTTCACTGTTCATGCAAATTGGGTTGCACATGAGCACCGGCATTGGATTGTGCAGCATCACAATTCTCTCTCAAGGTAGTGAGGTGCCACTATTCTAGGTTCCTTTTGAAACAGAGGAGTTTCACAACACTCAAAGTAGCAATAGCAATAACAGCTTCATTTATATACCGCTTCATAGCACACTATGCAGTCTCTAAGCTGTTTACAACTTAGAGTAGTGGTCATGGAGACCAGGGTTGAATGTCTGAAATTTCCATAAAGGGCGCTACACACTGATTGTGTGATGTAACGCTTGTGTTGAATGGCAGTGTTGTTGAGCAACTGAGTGCACACCTGTACGTCCATGTACATTCACATGTGCATGCATGTGTCTACATGCACTGGCCATGTGCATGAATGCACCTCATGTATCCACCTGCATTCACGATGCACTGCATGCACAACTCTGCTGAACTGAATGCAGACATTCCTGAGTGGACACACACACACAAATATCCATAAGAGAAATGCCACATATGTAAGACACCAACAGGATTCCAGCACACTCATATATTGGTATCCACTCTTCACAAACTTGCAACAGTAGAATATTAGAAAAGAAGGTTAACCATGATAGATTTGGTCATAATGAACTCTTTGCACATTTCAGAGACTCTAGGCTACAACTCATAGACGAAAACGCCTCCCTTGTTACAGAACTGTCTCAGTGTGCTGTAATAGATTATTTTTCCACAAGCCATAAAGCAGGGCATTGTGATCGGTTTGAGAAGTACATAGATGAGCTCATTGCCTGGAATTGGTCGTTGGATGTATAATGAAATGCTTGGTTGCTAGCCTTATGCCTTGCAAATATGCCATTTTTTGTTTTCAGTGAAATGGAGCAATTACAGAAGAAGACGACAAAATTAGAGATTGCAGTTCCACTCGTTTTCATGCAAGTTGTATTAGAGAAATCCCTTTGCAAGACAACTGCAGTTTGAACTATGGAGAAACAATTCATAAACTGGCAAGAATGCTCCCCCCCCCCCCGCATTCTCTTCTCTTTCTCACTCTCATATTTAAACCATTCTTGTATCATGAATTACTCACATTTGCCTTTTGTCACTACTTTCATTCTGCATCTCTTTAAAAAGCCAATTTTTAACATGGGGAAAAGGAAACAGATTTTTTTTTAATTGCCAAGAAAAGAAGAGCATCTTCTGGATGTGAGTTTAGATAGAGAGAGAGAGAAACAATTACAGCCAGCAAAGGGCAAGGAATAAATTCAACATTATGAGCCTTTTACATTGTCTGTGGCCATATGTTAAAATGTTATGTGTCTGCAGGATTCTGGAAGCAGCACGGGTCATTGCTCCAAGCAAATATTAAAAAGTGGGTGTAAAAGGCAGGATGGAGGAGAAGAGCTGTAACTGAGGGGTACACCCAGTATGGAACCAGTATGGTGTAGTGGTTTGAGCATTGGACTATGACCCTGGAGACCAGGGTTCAAATCCTAGCCCAGTCATGTAAACCCACTGGGTCATCTTGGGCAAGTCACACTCTCTCAGCCTCAGAAGATGGCAATGACAAACTCCCTCTGAAAGAAAACCCATGATAGGTTGGCCTTAGAGTCACCAAAAGTCAGAAACAACTTGAAGACACACAACAACTAGACCACAGTATGGCGTACCTGTGTGTTGTAGTGGTTTCAGCATTGGGTTGGGAGTCTGAGAGACCATGGTTTGAGCCACTGCTCCACCATGGAACCCCACTGGGTGAACTTGGGCAAAGTCTTCTCAAACTTAGAGGAAGACCATGGCAAATCCTGCCAAGAAAACCCCTGAGAAGTTCACCTTAGGATCTCCATAGCTGGAAATGACTTGGAGGGATAAAGCAATGGCAGAAACCATAACTATGCACATCTCTAGAAAAAAAACTGGCCAAAGACTCTGCTGAACCTCATGGACCATCTTCTGAATTAGGGCTGCATCGGCACTGCAGAATTAATGCAGTTTGACACTGCTTTAACTGCCATGGGTCAATGCTATGGAACTGTAGGATTTGAAGTTTTTGAGAGATTTAGCTTTCTCTGTCAGAGAGCTCTGGTGCCACATCAAACTATAAATCCCAGAATTTCACAGGATGGAGATGTGACAGCTCAAGCCAGTTTTGAAAGCTTACAATGTGTATCTTATGCATTTTGGTTGGCCCAATAAAAGCATCACTCTTTTGTGGATTTGGGATGTTATTGTACTTTGCTATGTGTCCAACGCAACTAACCCTGAATATGTTTCCTAGAGCAGACCAATTGAGAACACTTTTCTAGGCATCTGTAGGTCTTCCAGCATGATTCTATGGTCACGTTCCAGCAGGTGCACTGGAGGACCTATAGATGCCTAGAAAAATGTTCTCTCCGGTAAATAATAATAATGTCTGTGCCCTATATATCAACCTTGCCAAGAATTGTATTCATGTCAGGCTCTGAGACAAGGCCACTACAACCATTGAAAATGAAAACATGCCTTCCAACTGGGACAGCACCGGATGGCTCCAGGTCCAGTGAACCAGAACAGTAGAAGCCATTGTTAACTCAATGACATGTCTCATCTCATTGCTCCCAATCTAGTCACAATCACAACCAGATAGGACTCCCATTTTCCTCTCCATCTTGTCCCTAACCCTCTTGTTTCTCAGAGGTGTGAGCTTGAGCGATATCTCAATCCAATTTGACCTCACACAGCTGTCCCTTGGCAATAACTAATGTAAAGAGAGAAATAAGGTAGTCTCTTGCCCCAGGCACTTTATTCAAGCAAAACTGAAGCAATTCCCAAATCCCTGGTTGCAGATGTCTTCTTGATGTACAGGTTTCATATTTTGCACTTCAATAGAGTAGCTGTGTGGCTGTTTGGGGACAGGAGGAATGCTCTGTACATGTCTCTCTTCACCAAATGATGGGGAGGAATTCCATAGCCTATCTTACTTAAGCTGAAACACTTTTAAGTTGAATATTCAACATGATCACATATTTTTTTGTGGGTTTTTTCGGGCTGTGTGGCCATGTTCTGAAAGAGTTTCTTTCTCTTTCAGAACATGGCCACACAGCCCGAAAAAACCCACAAAAAAAACTATGGATGCCGGCCATGAAAGCCTACGACTTCACATGATCACAGATCTTGGATCTCTTAAATGTGTCACATTATTCAAGGTGTGAAGTGCATAGTCCCATGCTAATTTTATTCTGTGTTTGAAAAGATCTGCTTAGCAATGTCCTTTCCAAAGATGTCAGAGGGACTTTCTAAGCATGTTTGTCAAAACATGGATCATTTTGTTCCTGCACAGACTTTTTCACTACTACAAAAATCAGGGAGGCAACAATGTCTACTACTGAGCCGTTAAATCCCCACCCCATTGCCCCTCCAAAAATATGTGTGTGTGTGTGTGTCTCAGAAAGTGATAGCACCATAAAATAAAATCAACAAATGAGACACAACCACAATGCACCATGTACAACTGTGATTCACAGTATACAATGTGCAATCACAATTCACAATATATGATGCTCCACTGCAATGCACGTTGCTCAACCGCAACATGCAATGCACAATCGCAATGTCCAAAGCCAAGGCACAGAAGAACAAACTGTCTGCACAACTCCACTTTTGCCAATATTGGCAGGATACGTCCATTGCACAATGGTAACTTATTGGCCTTGCGTTCATAATGTCACTTACACATGGATATGTCTCTAACTGGATGTCAGCCATTGACTGCTGGTTGGCAGAAAAAGACATTCCAGCTAATGACTGGAAAGATCTTGAGATGGAGTGAATGTTGTTGTCATGGGTACCACAGTATTTTCAGCAAGGTTGTTTTGTTGTGAGTTGACACAATGCAATAACCAGAGCTTGGAAAAGCAACCTATTTGGAATGCAGATCCCAGAATGCAGCATGGCCAGTGGAGACTGGGAGTGGTAGTGCAAAAAGTCACCTTCTCAAGCTCTGTTTAGTATACCCAGGAGATTCACACATTTCTGCATAGTCTAGAATCAAAGCATGACAGCTTGGAGGTCACGAAAACAGCAGGGAACTTTCTTTTATAGATTTTCTTTGGGGATTTTTCTGTCTCCTGAAGTGTATGAGTTAATTTATCCACAATCACTTGTCTTTTTCTTCTTCCCTTTCTCCTTCCACATCATCATCTCTTTGGCATATGAAATCCTTCCTGCAGATAGGAAACAGCTGGATTATTAAAAGGCAGATCAATATAAATTTTCTCTAGCGTGACACAGTACTATTTGTGGACTTCTGATTTGTTTCGTTATTTTGCTGGTTTTATCTACTGCTGAAGATAAACAGTGAGTGTTGTTTTGTCTGCATCTTTGAAATTGTGGTCAGTGCTAATGGAACTATCCATATTCTTCACAGCATCCTTTAAAAAAAAACCTTATGGAATAATTTGAAAGCAAATTAATTTATGAAGTGTCCTGCATGTGGTGCTTTGCTACCAGCTTAGCTGGCTTTAAAAGAATAGGTGAAATCTATCACTTTTTTTAATGCTAGCAAATGGAACCTCCATGTGCAACATCAGTATATCACTTCTTGTTGTTTTATGCCTTCAAGTCATTTCCGACTTATGGTAACCCTAAGGCGAAGCTATCATGGGGTATTCTTGGCAATATTTGTCAGAGGAGGTTTGCCATTGCCTTCCCCTGAGGCTGAGAGCATGTGACTAGTCCAAGGTCACCCAGTGGGTTTCAATCCCAAGCCAGGAATCAAACCCTTGTCTCTAGAGTTGTAGTCCAACACTCAAACCACTAGGCATGCTCGCTACAGATGGGGAAATTGGCATGCTTCACTTTCTGATGTATCTGGATTTTTTTTTTAATATTTTGGGTCTAAACCCATTGTTAATCTTGATTTTGTTGTTGTTATTTGTCTTCTGGTCAACTACAAATTATGGTGATCCTATGAATGAGAGACCTTCAAGATTCCAGGTCATCAGTTGCCTGATTGTGATTTCCAAACTCAAGTCCATGGCTTCCTTGAATCAACCTCCCTGCAATACTGACTTCTTTTTTCCTTCTATCTTTCACTTTACCAAGTATTATAGCCTTTTGCAGTGAATCACATAATCTCATGATATGTTTGAAGTACAAACCTGAGTTTAGTCATCTTGACTTCGAGTGAGAGTTCAGGCTTGGTTGGCTTGAGGACCCATTTACTTGTCTTTTTACAAGTCCATGCTATCCATTGAAATCATCTCCAGCACTACATTTTAAAAAAATGATTTTCTTCCTGTCATTTTTCTTCACTGTCCAGCTGTATCAACCAAACATAGAAAGCAGAAACACTGTGACCTGGATTATTCTGACTTTGCTATTTGATAATACATCTTTACATTTGAGGATCATATCTAGTCCTTCATAGCTGTCTTTCCAAATTTTAGGAGATTATCAGATGAGGAATGTCCCGTCCTTGTCCTGTCATGTTCCTGTCCTTCCTGGGCACTTGTGGGAAGGACTTTCAGATAGGATTCACGCTTATCCCATCCAGGAATAATTAATAATAATAATAATAATAATAATAATAATAATAATAATAATCTATCAAACCCCTCTACTGAAGCAATTGGGGCAGCTTACAACAATAAAAATGATGGTGATTACTCGAAAGGCTTTCAGATGAAGTTGTGCAGATCCTATCATTATCCCGCCATTAACCTATCATTAAAGCGATATTGGCCAGCATTTTGTATTAACAGAAGTTCATGTTAATGCAATGCCACTTTAATGGCAGGATTGGCACTACAATTTGAAAGCCTTTCCCACCATCGCAGTCACAGATGGTTAAGAATGGGATAAGGATGGAGGAGCAGTCCCATCCCTATCCCATCCCCATATGAAAATCTCCTTAGTCTTCATCTGATTTCTTGACTACAATCTCTATTTTGGTGAATGAATGAATTAACTATAGGAAATCTTTCTGTCTTTGGTATTTGATGATATATCTTTTACACTTCAGGATCCTATCTAGTTCCTTCATGGCTGCTTTTACAAGTCTTAGTCTTCATCAGGTTTCTTGACTACACTCTCTATTTTTGGCGAATGAATGAATGAATTAGATATAGGAAATCTTTCTGACTTGGGTATTTGATGATACATCTTTTACAATTTCGGGACATATCTAGCTCCTTCATAGCTGTCTTAGAGCCTTTGCAGACTGCCAGAAATAGTGCAAATTGAGTCCACTTTAATTGCCCTGGCTCAGTGCTAGGGAATCATGGGAACTGTAGTTTATTGTGGCACCAGAGTTCTCTGACAGGGAAGGCTCAATGTCTCAGAAAAAAATGCAATTCCCATGATTCCCTAGCACTGAGCCAGGGCAGTTAAAGTGGACTCAATTTGCACTATTTCTAGCAGTCTGCAAAGGCCCTATGGCTATATCAGGTTTCTTGACTACAGTCTCTATTTTTGGTGAATGAATGAACTAGGTATAGGAAATCTTTAGTTATTTTAATGTCTCTGAACTTTACACGTTAAGACTGTGTAAATCAGGGGTAGGCAACCTTTTTGAGCCGGGGGCCGGGTTGCTGTCCCTCAGACAATTGGGGGGCCGAAGCACCAAAAATAAATAAATAAATAAATAAATATTTTTAAAATAAAAATAAATATATATATGCATGCACACTCTCTCAGCCCCAGAAAAGCCATGGCAAAACCCCTGTGGAGATTTTGCCAAGAAAACCCCAAGAACAAGTAATAACAACAATAATCAATATCATCATGGCGGGCGGTGGCAGCGGCGGCGGCAGGACCAGCCTGGGGCCGGTCCAAAGGCCTCGGGGGGGGGGCGCATCCAGCCCCCGGGCCTTAGGTTGCCTACCCCTGGTGTAAATCATCTGTAGGGTCTCAAGACACCAAATCCCATCTGATCCAATTTGAGTGGTACCTTCCTATCCAGGTTCACAGCTTAGTCCAACTCCATGTCCTACTTGGATAGAGCTAATATCTTAGTCCAACCCAATGGTGGGACATCCCACATTGGACTAAAATGTCCAATACCTTCTGCAGGGGAGGGAATTTATACAAGCATAAGAAACCAATAGGTTTCTGACCAAGATTAATCTTAACATCTTCTCCTTGTTTCTAGTTCATAGGTTATGCAGTTTTCAGACCACACTCTGATGAGTGAACAGACTTCTAAAAAGAGGCTTTCGAGATGTTTCAAACTATGAAGTTATAAGCCACGGGGGAACATCTCTAATAAAGCAAAATTAATAAGCACTCCATAAAACAGTGGCTAAGATGCCTCAGATCCCAAGATAAACCCTCGGAGGCATTCAGAAACTATCAAATTACAGTCTCGGGGCTGTTTATTACTAGGATGATTTAAATATGTAGTGTCTGTGTTAGCTGGTAAAATAATGAGATTTGTGTTCTGGTTGTTTTTTTAAACTTTCTCTTTGCCATTTTCATAGGAGTATGTAAGCAGAATATTAACTAACTATCTGGCATAATTTGTGGGAAGGCAAGTTTTGTCATTTTGTCCTCTCTGGTTGTTTGGATGCTTAGTCTGTTGGTTGTCCTTTTCTCCCCTCTGTACAGAACAACGTCAAATTAAAATGTCACAGAATTAATTTCATAACAAGATATAAAGGCAATAAGGAACCGATGTGCATCCAGCATCAAACAGAACAGTGGACTGCTGAGCTGAGTGTGAAACACAAAATATATGGAAAACAATGTGCTGACAGGTAGAAGATGTATAATTATGGGCAAAAGGAGACAACTTTAGATATGTGTGTCTCATAAGGGAAGCTTTCATGATGCCTTATAGAGGTATTGAGGTCCCAAGTCATTAGGGCTTTAAATGTCATCACAAGCATCTTGAATTCAGACAAGATATGTATTGACAGCCAGTGCAATTCTTTTGAGACTGGCATGATATACTGTCTATATGGTATTCCAGTCAGCAGTTGAGCTGCTGAATTTTGCACTAGCTGTAGCTTCTGAGTCTTCAAGGGCAGCCTCACATAGAGGACATTACAGTAGTCTAACCAGGATTCCTGTGACTAGGTCATCTCTGTCCAGGAAAGGCTATAGTTGAAGCTGGCACTGAGTACTTCGTGTCACAGAGTCTCCTTGGGCCTCCAGTCACAAGGATGGATCTAGGAGCACTCCTAAACTATACACCTGTTCCTTCCAGGATAGTTTAACCCTATCCAAAAGGAGCTGTTTATCCAATTCCTGGGCCTAAAAGCTACAGGTTCAGTGGACCTAGTGTTGAGGCAGATGGCCATTTTGGCCGCTTAGGACTGCTCTCAGGTGTTTTGAGGAACTAAGCCAGGTAGTATTATAGGGTTGGCCCTCCATATCCATGGATTCTTTCTCCACAGATTTGACCATCCACAGATTGAAAATATTAAATTTATATATATAAATTCCAAAAAGCAAACCTTGATGTTGCCTTTTTATATTGCTGTTGTTGTTGTTAACTGCCTTTGAGTCAACCCTGACTCATGGTGACCTTGTGGATGAGATATCTCCAAGACCCCCTGCCCTCCAACTGCTCTGCTTAGATCCTGCAAATCCATGCCCATGACCTCTCTGATTGAATCCATCCATCTGGTGTGTGGTCTTCCTCTCTTTCTAATACCTTCTACCTTTCCTTGCATTATTGTCTTTTCTAAGGAGTCATGCTTTCATGTGATGTGACCAAAATACAACAGCTTCAATGTGATCATCTTGGCTTCCAAGAGATTTCAGGCTTGATCTGTTCAAGGACCCATTAGTTTGTCCTTTTAACTGTCCATAGGATCCTCAGCACTCTTCTCCAGCACTACATAAGGGACTCCATTTTACTATGTCATTGCTCTTAATGGGACCTGAGCATCCTCAGATTTTGATATCCACAGGGTGTTCTGGAACCAAACTCCATTGGATACCAAAGGCCCATTGTACAGAATAGCAGACTCTTCTGAAGCTTGCCATTTGTTCTCTTCCAAAGTTATTAGGGACTGTCGTTTTGTGTTATTTTATTGACACTCTAGTATTCACAACAGCATTCTACTGAGTGGAATGAGAAAAATAAGTGTATTCCTGTGTCTACTCATAATCAAGTCCCATTGTGGTCAGAGTGTTTCACTCTCTTACAATTGCACTAGAATATTTTACAGCCTTCTTCTCCCATTTTATTTTGAGAGACCGCTCTACCTTGTGAAGTATATTGATGACTTTAAAAAGTGTAAGAACAGTAACTGTGGTCAGGGTTCATCTCTGTTTGTTAGGGTGAGTTATTGTCAGTCTCCAGGAAAGGAAAGGAACTCATTCATTTAGAGCTTCACCTCCTGTGCATGCTTTCTCATTCATCCCATTGATTATATGCTTTTTCCCAGTTTTACACAATAAATGTTCCCATAGTGAAGAATCAAAGAAGCCTGTGATACTATAAATAAAATCTTGTCTTTGGAAGTATGTATTGCAGATGACAAGCTAAGTAGCTGATTTAAATTTACAAAAACTAGTGACTAGTTTTATGATTTCTGCACTCTCTGCCCCGCTCCCTTGTTCATATCTCCAAGGATTGTAAAATTATTATTTCATCCGATGAAAGGAAACCTGCTATTTAATCATGTCATATTCAGACTTGTTTATACCCAGTATTCCTCTTCCTCTGGGTGAGTGTGGTATCTAATATGCCTCCTATAAAGTTGTTTTCCTAATTGGGGTAAATATTTTAATGGCTGAAATCACACAGCAAGAGACGCATAATGCCTGTAATAGTAGGCATCAATTGTGATACAGAACACTTGTGCTTAATGTCGACATAGCACAACGGTAACCTGATCCCTGCATACACAAAATTGTGGTGCTACAGACAACAGATCCAACACCTCCTAGTAACCTTATTTAATATTCTTGATTTTGTGTATCTCTGGCCTTTGACGTCAATCTGGATTAATCTCTTTGCCAATTCCCTCCTCGGTTTCAGACTCAGCTCAGGACTATTTTCCTCATTTGATTTGGGACTGTCTAGATCATGCTTCTGCTTCTATGGACAGTGGTGTAACTTTGGGACTGTCTCGGATTTTCCTGGTTCATCCTCTGCAGATTACAGGTGTGTGCCCCTGGGTGCTTGCCCATTTAAAACAGGAGAATATTCTCCTGACATTTTAAAAACAGCTGTTGTGCAATGGTCAAATTCAGTCTACGATTGTAGAAATAATATTGAGCATGTAGTGCTGTTCTGCATGAATGTGCATGCACATTATGCATTGATACACACACACATTGATACACATTGCTCATTGTTGTTGTTGTTGTTGTGTGCCTTCAAGTCCTTTCTGACTTATGGCAACCATAAGGTGACCCTATAATAGGGCTTTCTGCAGCTGAGAGTGTGTGATTCAACCAATGTCACTCAGTGGGTTTCCATAGCTGAGCTGAGACTTGAACCCTGGTCTCTAGAGTCATAGTTCATTGCTCAAACCACTACACCGCACTGGCTCTCACATCATTCATACCCTAATTCACTAACAAGGTGAATTCACTAACAAGGTGGCACTGCACAACTTCCACATAACTAAGGATGGAAAATATATTCAAAAATATCCAAAACATAGCCAAAAATCGTGTTCCTTGTGTGCTTGGAAACACTAGTAAGAAGAATTCTGGACTGACAAGAACCCTCACACTTAATGGATTTATTCTGTACACAATTCACATAGAAAATGCTGTTGTTGTTTTTTGCACAAAAGTTTGATTCACCACCACCCCCAACACACACACACACAGACAAATGCAGCATTTTCTGCTCAGAAAATAATATTTTTGTGCAAAAATACTAATTTTTGTGCAGAAAATGCTCTTTCCGGGAGAGAAAATTTCTGTTTTCTGCACCAATGGATCTGCACAATTTTTGCATAGAATAAATCTCAAACCACAGTTTTCAAAGACTTTCTTGGAGAAGGGAGGGGGGTTCTAATATTATTTGTTGCTTCATTTGAGAATGACATTTGTGAAGAATTATATCCCTGCACATAACTCTATGACTGTAAAGTTGCACTCTATTTTCTCATGGCTGGATCCTGGCCCTTCGTCGCTCATTTTCTTTTCCTTCGCTCTCCTCTTCGCTGTGCAAACCATACCTACAGCTTAATTTTCTGCCTATCGTACTTTTCCCTTGGAGTGCCCAAATTCTTCATAAACCTTAATTAAAGTTCCATAACATTTCATTGGCGATAACCCAAGGTTATTTGTACAAAAAAAGGAAAGCCCTTGGGGCTGAGTGCTGAGTCAATGAAGAATGACCCCTTTATCTGCAAGGAGGTCACTGATATGGAGTCTCAAGACTAATCATGAAGGTTGCATTTCCATATTTAAAGGTTTGCCATTAGTATATCTGCGGCCTCATGCCAGTTACAGGTTGTAACTCTAATTGGAATCGGTAAGGGTTTTGGCTCAGAGTGAGAGAGAAAAACCCACTTTGATTATCTCTAGCCCTTAGAGAAATTTCGGAGTCCCAGCCTTACCTAAAGACTCTACTGAAGCGACGTTTGGCTTTTTTGCGCTTGCAGAAGCTGTAGGGGAAAATGTATTTTTGAGCTCAACGAACCCAACGGTATTTAAACTAGGCTTACTCTGGTCATGTTTGGGCCTGTTGGAAGTTTCCCTTTCCAGAAACTACGGCTTGGTGCAAACTGTCTAGCTTTTATTCCTGCTGTGAAAAGGCTATAGGGCAGGAACAAGGCTTTGCGAACAAACAATGGGCTCCGATTGCACAAATGGATTCTGGCTGAGCTGTAATAAGGATTTCTCAGTCTGAAAAATGGAATGGACTTTCTCCAAAGGTGATGGACTCTTTTTTGTTAGTTTTAGCAGAGGTAGGATGGGCATTTCTCGGGGGCATTTAGCAGGGGCTTTCTCACAATGGTGCAAAAGTTGATTTATTCATTCCCCCTCCATCCCTTGTGCCTACACCCCCTGCACAAATTCATCAAAATGCCATAAACAATAGTATGGAGGAAACAGAATAACACAATTACGAAGTGGTATAACGAATTAACCTAAGACAATTTCTCAAAATATAAAGGTCTGGAATAATGAGAATTATATTATGAATTTGGTTATGGTTGGTTACAATAAGAGAATTTTGTAACAAGGTAAAGAAATAAAAATATGTAATAATGAACTATTGAATGAATGTATATCTTAAGTTTTTAACTAATAATTTTTTTAAAAAAATTAAAAAATACCATAAACAATGACATTTAAGGCATGTTTCCAACTAAGAAGTGATGTGGCACAATTCACCTCCCAACTGTATTTCCTTCTCTTTCATGTGTCCTCTGCAACATTTTTTTTTTAATTACAAAATGTAACTACTCAGGTCCTATTGTTTTAGGTTATTAAATGCAAGCACTATTGAATTATCTCTGACAAGACAAATAACACTATTATCACTGGTATTTCCCCTTCCTAAATGTGCTTAGAGAACCTTTTAAACAAAAAGACGCAGAGACACAAATAATTTAAAGGAAAATAAACTCTACTTGACGTTGATAAATAGAGAATAAGCAAAGAGGTGGGAAGAGGCAATGTCCTGGTTGGGTTTGCTAAGGATTTTCTCTTTTCAGTCTACCATAACCTTCTACTACTTGTTCCTTTGGCTGATCTGCATCCTACACTACAAATATTTCTGCAGCACCCAGGGGTAATAAATATCACATCTTTGTAGCTTTTGAGACCCATAAATGAGGTATGGACTCCTGTCCACCAGCCATATTTATTTGTATGCCTTGATTGAGGTTAGAGATGCAAGACCACTATCTCCAAGTAAAAACCCCACTATTTTCACATTTCTAGGAATTTCTAGGTCCTCCAGTACAACTCTATGGTCAACATTTACCAGAAGTTGACCATGGAATTATGGGGCTGGAAGACCTACAAATGACTAGAGAAGTGTTCTCTCTAGAAATCTCTAGCTCCTCTAGCATTACTTCTAGCAACCATTGACTCATCCTGGAGGACCTAGAGATTCCCAGAGAGAACATATTAATTGAACCCACCAATAATCAAATCCACAAAAGTCGAAGCTGCAAATGTGGAGGGCCAATTATATTCTAAAGTTTCATTTCTACTCATCTATGAGATTTCCAGTTGCTCCTCTGACATTACATGTTCCTTTCACTGCCTGCATTTCTCTCCATTTATGTTTTGTAGGAAATGCTTTGACATCATGTCTCTCCTCTCCCTCCCTCCCTCTTTTATATAATGCCTGGCATCCTGCAATGGCTTTGTGCCCAATGAAAGGAGTACTGGGAAATGCAATTCCCCCAGAGCTCCTACCAGTGTTGGAAACTGTGGGGGAAAGACATGGTTTCATATGTTTTTAGCCTTTTAAACCCATCTTTCTTCTTGCCTTGTATTAAATTAGTCAAGTTGATTGTGCCATACACCACCCTGAGATCTTTTTAGATGGACCCTTAGACAGAGGGTGGGATATAAATACTTAAATAAATAAACAGAGTTGAATGTCTTCTTTTTAAAAAGGATTGCCTAAAATAGATTTAAGCAAAACATTTTGCAAATGTTTGTGACATTAAAAAGTGAAACCATGATGCTGCAAGAGAGGACAATACTTGGGAGGCTGCAATTTAAGTGAGAGCAGTACCAAGTGTCCCCAGAGAGATCGGACGTGATATGCCACATCATTTAATGGCACATAAATTGGGCCTGTAGAAGAATTATGTGTAATACGGCATAGCTTTCAGCGATACTGGTAACAAGTGAATTTCATATTGAATCCATTACTCCACTTTAACATTTCTTCCCTACACTTAAAGTAGTCTGCTGTGCTGAAATTATTTCGTCTATATTAAAGCTTCCTTGAATTTCTTGAATCCAATGGAAGCTGGTGGTTCTGACATGGATAGGATGTTGAATCTGCTCCAGGTTTTAATTCTGATTTTAAGTGACCAATCCAAGAAAACTGTCCCCCTAATAAGAAGCATCTGAGGAAGTAGACTGAAGTTTATGAAAGCTTATGCTGCCAATGTCTTTCTTTCATTTAGTCTCAAAGGTGTTACAAGATCTCTCTACATACTGTCCCCTTAATAGACAGTAGCTGTAAAATCCACAATAATACAGGCACTCAACCACCTCCTACAAAATTTGGGCTAAAATCCAAGTATGGATTCACTGTCCCAAAGGCAGCAAATACAGTAACCATAGCTTGGAAGCCCTACTAACCATGCTGACAGGGAGGGGATTATGGAATTTGCAGTCCAAAATAACTTTTCCAAATTCTAAAGGAGATCAGTGGTGAAAAACAACATCAGGACCATTGGCCAATGGAATCCAACAGTAGCTAGTCTTGAGGATTTCCCCAAGGGAAAAAAAATAAAGCAACTGTGGGGGGAAGCACACCAGGGCGTCGGGGACGCTCTGGGACGGAGCGCCGCGGGACCGCAGCCTCCGCACCGTGGTGCTCCGGCGGCGTCCCTGAAAGGAGCGCAAAAATAGCTCTCCTTTCAGAAATCAGGGACTTTCCCTGACTTTTCCGCCGCAGCGTGTCCGGACGCTGCGGCGGGAGGTTGCCCTGGGAGCATCGGCTGTATTAGTCGTCTGCCGAGGCCCTGTGTCTAGCAGAAGGGTAAGAATGGTCTAGTGCTGGTGACTGAATTCCAACAATGTTCCTGATCCTGAGTTTTAAAAATGCTTTTTTTTTTTTTCTGGATGGAAAGTGCTGTTTTCTATGCAAATCACTCATATGCAATTTTCATGTAGAATAAATCCCCAATTAAAGCACCTTCTGCACAGAGAACAGCATTTTCTGCACTGGAATTCATATTTCTGCATTGAAATATTATTTTCTACACAGACAATGTTGTTTCTTGTGCAGAAAATGCGGTTCTCTATGCAAAACAACCCTGGATGAATTTTGCACTAAATAAGTCCTAAACTATGAAAATTCTCCTCAATCCCAGGATTCTTCTCATCTCATCTCTTCTCAATGCTCAAAAAGCATGTGTTTCAACCATTTTAAAAATAAGCATGTGTTGAGAAGTTGCATCAACATAAAGTGTCTTACCATTGTGTGAAGGTGAATTGCACCATTGCACAATGTTTGCATTCTCAGAAGGGAAGCAGGCACATAGCAGTGTGACCATTGTATAGTGGTCCCAATGCACAATGTGTCCCGCTGCAAAATATGTTCTACTGTACAACATAATTGTTGCACAATGCGTCATAATGTACAACATGTCATGTTGTGCAGTGTGTCTTATTGTGTAACATGCCCTGATGGGAAGCCCTATTGCACAACAGGATATCTTGGTGCCCTATTGTGCATCACCACAATTTGCTAACATGGTTGTGTATTGTGTCAGCAACATAGCTCCATCATTATTAAGTTATGCATCACAGCCTCTGAGGCAGGATCCTGACTCATAGTGGATTCTACATTTTTTAAAATGTAGAAAAATTATCTGGATTGTGTCCTATTATTAAAATTACTCATATATTATTTCTGACACATTATTGTTCTAACAGCTTCTCTCTCCAAAAGATCATGAACAATGTCTTCTGATCTTCTTAAATAGCAATTAATGAGACCAGTTCTTAGCCTGATATATGACAACAGCAATTAGGAGAAAGTAAAAAGAGGCAATAGATTCACAGACCGCAGGACTAGTTGTGCCACAGAGACATGAAATAATTGCTGACTCTTCGGAGCGAAGAGTTGCATTATGCATCAGATGCTAGTAGACAGGGAATGCAGGGAATACCCATTACCTGAAACCAGGCCTCTCAATATATGAAATAACTGGACTTGATCTGCAATAACTGGACTGGAAATTGACTAAGTATATTGTGGATTAAAAAAAAACCCTGCCTTGATCTTGATCCCCAAATATATACAACCATGTGTGTGTGTTGTGTGCCTTCAAGTCATTTCTGACTTACGGCGAACCTACCATGGGGTTTTCTTGGCAAGATTTGTTCAGAGGAGGATGCCATTGCCTTCCCCTGAGGCTGAGAGCCTATGACTTGCCCAAGGTCACCTAGTGGGTTTCATGGCCAAGTTGGGAATTGAACCTTGGTCTCCACACACTGACATATAATTTTTTTAAAAATCGTTTGTTATCGAGCTAATAAAACATGGCTGTCCCACTCGCCTCCAGTGCTCACCTGCAGAGATTCTTTCTATAAAGTTAAACTTTTATGAATGCTAGGACATCTGAAAAGAATTTAAATAGAGCCTGGGTAAAGAAATTATTCTCTCCTTGCCAGTGAAGAGAAGCACTAGGGTAGACCATGTGTTTTGCATGCAGAATGTTGCACACTGAGTTGCCAGCTTTTCCATAGAAACTAGTCCTACCTCCAACCCTAGAGATCCTACTGCGGAGTGACTCTCTACATCAGAAAGACCTTGCTAATACTTCATTGGAATCCCTTGTCATTTCCATCCATTATTATGGGTCCTATCCTCTGGAGATACATAAAACAACTTTGTTTGGCCTTCTGCTTGTCAACCCTTCATATTTTTACACTTCTCAAACATCTCTTCTCCTGAATAAACATTTACAGACTTCAATTTTAAAATATGATCCTTAGGCACACCTGAGCCCTATATTTATTAGAACTGGCAAGAAGCATCTGTCTCCGCCAATTTGGGGTCATCAGTATTCAGCTCAGGCCATTTGATGGAGGTAACAGGGAGATTTTCTGATTATCCCTACCCTTAAAGCCAAGCTTCTCTATTATAGCTGGAAATTGTTTTCATTAGACTGCTGAATCTGTTTAACTGAAGGGGAAGGATTGCACACCCACACGACATTTCAGTCTGAAACAGACATCCTAAAGTGTTCAACTTCCTCTTCAGAAACAAGAGCATTTGCCTTTCCCTCCTCTATGTGTTTTAAGAATTCCACCAGAAGCCTGAGTAGACTTATCAGTGCATCTGAGCAGACTGGATTTTTATGAACATTCCTTGACATCATGTCAGCTATGCTTTTCAGCAACCTTGCAAGCTCAGCAATTGCCAATGAAGTGGCACAGGGCATCTAACCACTGCCACCTTTCAAAGCAAGGTCATCCAGGCCTTGGCTTAGTTCTGAGAAAGTCCTCTTCCATGGTCCAGTTCAGGTGTAGGTGGACAAGGTTCAGAAGAATTATGTAAGAAACACCATTTTACAACCCCATTGTATATCATGGAACTTGTGTATCCATAGATTTTGGTATCCACAGGACATCCTGGAACCAAACTCCAACAGATACCAAAGGCCCACTGTATAGGAGAAAGCAAAAAAACAACAGTTTTGTCCATGTAATGCATGTGACCTCCCTCCCAACTCCAAGATATCTCATTATTTATATGCAAATATTCCCAAATCTGTAAAATTCCAAAATCCAAAACACTTCTGGTCCTAAACATTTGAGATAAAGGAAACTCAGCCTGCATTACTATTGTACCTTTTTGTCAGGACACTATAGTTCTGTTGATGCAAACCAGACTGGGCATGACATTTATTTCCTTCCTTCCTTCCTTCCTTCCTTCCTTCCTTCCTTCCTTCCCTTTTTGTCACCTTATCATATATCACTATTGACTCATGTTTTGCTTGTAGTCTACTGAGATCTTAAATTAAGCAAGTGTTATTTATTTGGTGATTCATCTACAATGGCATATTCATGCCTGCATGTCATCGGTTGATGGTACCACTAAATGAGCCAGGAAGATGAATGTGTGAGTTTTAATTGGCACACTTGTTGAAACCACAAAAATGACTCCAGTTAAAAGACTCCAGGGAACTTCTTTGTATCCCTATTTATCTATGAATCACAGCGTCTTTAAATTACTTCTGTCCATTTATGATTATAACAGTAAATTCTTTATCACATTTCAATAACAGCAAGCAGCCCTTTCACTCTTAATACTAATGGAGAAAGAGCGGAAAGATTCATCAGCAAAATATCTGCCTTTATTTTCCAGTCCGTGCACGTGAATATTTTCTATTACCTTTGTGAATCAATTCATTGTGTGGAAAATAGATCCTTGGGGAAGAGGAGAAGTGAGCCTTTTATTGCACGAAATGAGCTCCATGTGTATTTAAACTTTGATGTCTCTTTATGGAGAAATACATTGCCAATACTATAATGGCTATCTTCGTTCCTGATACCCATGGAGTTTTAATGCTTTGGCACATTTCATTCATAATGCCCATCCCCCCAGTTTCCACTATTCAGTTCATCCAGCTTGTGTCTTTTCTTCCTGGAAGGCAGTGGTGTGTATTGGTAAGAGGGTTCAACTAGGATTTGGGAGATCTTGGTTGCAGTTCCCATTCAGCCATCAAACTTACTGGATGTCCAAGGGCGAGGGATGCAAAGTGTCACTTATTTAATTATTGTATGCAAGAATGGGTACTTTTAAGACTTTCTCCCTGCTCAACATGATAACAAGAATTTCTGTGCATTTTTAAATATTTGCCAATAGTCTACGCCACCAACTACAGGGTAGATCTACACTGTAAGGAAAAGGAAACAAATTTGATGTTAATGAGGAAATGGTATACAGTTATTTCCACAAAGGAGTTTCAAGGTCTGTCCCTGAGAACTGAAACTTCCTCTTTCTGCTTGAAAATTGAGAAATAGATAATTTAGATATTAATATGGTTTGCTTTATAACTTCATCGGTTCTTCAACGATGAGAAGGTTACCCATCCGAAAGAGCAGATGGCTCAGTGCCGGTTTCTAATTGCCCTGGGGAAATGTTCCCCAACTGTTTATACAGAGAGAGAAAAATCTAAAGTAAAGTAAATGAAACATGAAGAATTGACAGGAGTAATTAAAGCCAGGGGAATATGAATGTGACCCCTGAAGGGCATCGTACATGAGCTGGTCCTCATATCCTTGTCAAAATGCTTACGGTGAGTGACAGACAGACCCAGTGGAAGGAAAGCAGCTAGAGAAAAGATTTGCATCTGCTGTTACCATGTAAGGATAAGACAGGTCTGGGTAATCTTCTCTAGCCCCCTTAAGACAGAAAGAAATAAACTTTTCATTAAACTCCAAAACCCAACCATCTCCTTCAGCTTTCCAAAAATAAATAAATATGGACACAGTTGATAATTTCTCTTCCAGCAAAGGGGGTCTGTCAGAAGCAGGAACTTACATGGCTCATCCATGGTCTCGCCATTAGTCCCTCCTTGGGCTGGATGGTGCTTTCCATGGATTCAGGGAGTCTGCTTCAGAAGTCCAGCAAAAATTAATTGAGCTGTCCAAGGTGCTGAACGGTGCCACAAGAATTGCTTCAGGGCCTTAGATTTGTTGTTGTTGGGTGTCTTCAAGTTGCTTCCGATTTCAAGTTGCTTTCTGGCAACCTATCACTGGGTTTTCTGAGGTTTTCAGGGGGTGAGAGTGTGTGACTCATCCAAGGTCATTCTATGGGTTTCTATGGCTGAGTGAGGAATGAACCCTGGGTCATTGTCCAATGCTCAAACCACTACACCACACTGGCTCTTGGATAGCTCCTGTAAAATTCAGTCTAAAATCAAGGTGATAATGATGCTTATGATTATTTTCTTCATTTATATCTCATCATTTTCTCTGTAATGAGACTCAGGGAGGCTGACAATTAGTATAACTGGAGAAATGGGCAGTAGGGAGATAACATAGGCTGCATTCATTGTGCAGAAATAATCTAGTTCCACACCATTTCAACTTCCATAGCTCAATGCTAGGGAATTCTGCAAACTGTAGTTTTGTGTGATATTTAGCCTTCTTTATCAGAGAGCTCTGGTGCCACAACAAACTACAATTCCCAGAATTCCATAGCATCCCCCCCCCCCCCCATTGAGCATGGAGGTTGCATAATGCTAGTGTTGCATATCCCCAGATGTAGATATGTGTGCTACAATGAAGGACTGTTGGATTGCAACTCAGGATTGTTACTAAAGCCAATAACATCAACACTGTAATCCTATATATGCCAACACAGAGCTAAATATTAAAAGGTTCAATCAGGCATGCTCCCCAGGCCACAATCTTAAGACGCGGAACAGTCATGAAATACCTTATAAAATAACACAAATTGTTTCTCCTTCCCGGAGCCAGTGTTCTTAAGAATGGAGTCCAATGTGTAGGAATCGCTGTCCTGAAAACTGCTATTTGCTTCCACTCTCACCTTGGTTCCTTATTTAAGGAAGCCACAAACAAAAGGCATTGACAGAAACCATTCTAGGCAGGCAAAATGAAAAGCCCAGCAGAGAGAGAGAAAAGGTTTGGTTGGGTACATTGGTTTCAAAGCAAGCTATTTGTCCTTGCAATTTATTTCTCTATTTACTCTGATCTACGTGCCTTGTATTGACAAACACAGGGTGAGAAATTTAGAAGGAGTAAGCATGCAAGGGGTCTTACACTTCATATTTCTTCCCTCCTCCCAATTATAAAAATTTTACAAGTTGGAAAGCTATTTAATTTTCTGTATTGAACACAGTGGGCCCTGGTCTGGATTGCAGTAGATGCTATGTAACTTAATAAAACTGAAGTTAAATGACATCTCCACATAGTTGAATCAGTGGGCCCTTGGTATCTGCTGGGGTTTGGTTCCAGGACTCCTCATGGATACAAATCTAGTGGATGTTCAAGTCCCATTCAATGCAATGGCATAGTAAAATGGTGTCCCATATACCAAATGGCAAAATCAAGTCTGGATTTTTTAAATTTATATTCATATTTTCAAGGCGTGGATGGTTGAATGCATGGATAAAGAATCCATGGATACAGAAGCCAACTGTATTAAATACTGCAGTTACAGATTTGCAACCTAGAGTTACAGAGCCATAACTAGTGTGTATTCAGTAAGACTATGTAGTCTTACTGGAAACCTACATAAATGCTACCCAGTGTACCTTTTGTGCCAGCAACCAGGTATGTTCAGCTTCTGATGGAGGTCCAAGGAGGATGGCATTTCCACCTCCTTCCTGACAGTGAATTCACCTGCAATTATCCAAAACTAAAGCTCTGACATAAGTCCTTGTCACAGTCTCATTGGAAGGCAGAAAGAAGTAGAAACATAGTCCTCCTTTTCCCCAATCAGAAACTGAACATATTTCCTTTGTTCAGACTACAGGCTAGAACTTAAGCTGGGCTGGTTGGATTGGGCCAGGAGATGTTATTTAGTTACATCTCTGAAACTAAGATCCAAAACACACTGCAGAAATAATCCAATTTGAGACCACTTTAACTGCCCTGGGCTCAGTGCTAGGGAATCCTGGGAACTGTAGTTTATTGTGGCACCAGAGCTCTCTGACAAAGAAGGCTCAATATCTCACAAAAATACAGTTCCCAGAATTCCCAGAACTGGATTATTTCTGCAGTGTGTTTTGGGCCTCTGTAGCTGATCTAGGATCTTGGTATTGGGCTACATCTTTCTGATACTTGTTAAATGACAATGAAGGTTTCTGCAAGGTTTTTTTCCTGACAGTCAGGAAATACATTTTCAACAATTAAAAAAAATATTTTGAAATATTTCCATCTCAGGTTAATATATTAGCATGGTTCCAATGTTATTTGGGCAGAGATAGTTGGTGGACAAATTCCAAAAGGTCCATCTCTTTAAAGGAGCTGTCCAGCTGCTGAACCTGTTTTAGGCATTGGTATCAGCACTATGGAGAGGTCCTTTATATTTTTAACCTAAACTCCACAGTAGAGCCATCTGGTACAGGTCTCCATCACCATATAAACTCCCATCCATTAAAGAAAAGAAAAGAAATGATCTTTGTCAATTAGCTGTACTGTACATAGTAGCAAATCCTAAGAGTCATTCACTACCTGTCTTGGTTTGCATGCATATATATATATATATATATATGCAATTTCTTGAAGCTACTTGTCAAATCTCTGCTTTTGCTTTCTCTTGAGGAAAAGTAATTGAAGGCAAAATGACATTGTGCTCACCTCGTAGCACTGATGATTTTGTTTTAAAAAGAAAAGTCTCTTGCCTGATTCTGAGAACTCTTTAAGGTAAAAAATCGGAATTATATTCTGGAATAAAAGTGGGAGTTAGCAACTGGGAAATAAAAGGCAAGGGGAACTGAAGTACTTGAGTGAGAGAAAATGATAAGAGCAGCTCTCAAGTCTGCCGTATTTTGAGTAGGAAGAGATTGGGGGGGGGGAGGTGAAATGGAAGAGAGTGTTTTTTCCCCTTCAAGTTTTTTCCTCATATCACTCGTAGGCAAAAATCAGGGTGCAGTATGGATCAACTTCATAGAAAAACTCCAATTGGACTTAAAATGTGTGTGGATTGCACAGTCATTACAGTCTGATACCACTTTAACCTCCGAGAGTCCATTCTGCAAAACCCCAACATGTGTAGTTTGGTGAAATGCTTGGAAATCTCTTTTCCAATGTTATAGTTTTTGTCTAGCAGAGGGGTTCTGCACAAAACTACAAATCCCAATGATAATGGAACCGTGACAGATAAAGCAGTCTCACATTGGTATCACTGTGTAGTATAGCTGTATGTTGTGCCTCACCATGTTGAATGTCTTTGAGGAAATGTATAGCTGGAAATAAATTTCTCATATAAGCCAGGCGTAGGCAAAGAGAGCCAGTGAGGTGTAGTAGTTTGAGCTTTGGACTGTGACTCTGGAGACCACAGTTCGAATCCTGGCTTTCTGTGGCCACGTATTAAAATGTTGTGCATGTGTCGGATTTTGGAAGCAGCATGGGTCATTGCTTTAAGCAAATCTAGAAAGTGGGTGTAAAAGACAGAGTGGAGGAAAGGAGCCATAATTGAGAGTTTACACAGTATGGAGCCACATGGTGTAGTTGAAGCATTTGGACTATGACCCTGGAGACCAGGGTTCGAATCCCAGCTTGCCCATGTAAAGCCACTGGGTGACCTTGGGCAAGTCTCACTCAGCCTCAGAGGAAAGCAATGGCAAACACCTTCTGAAGAAACTTGCCAAGAAAACCCCATGATATCATCACCTTGGAATAGCTATTAGTCAGAAATGAGTTCAAGGCACACAACAACAACAATAACAAAGTCATTGTTGCCACTTGTATGGCCTCTGAAGACCTTCGCCAGTCTATCAAAGCTCCCAGACACTACCACCCCCAATAATGAGAAAATATTACTATTTTATTTTCAGGCAGCGGAGCAGGAGGGGAAAGACACCTTCCCCATCTAGGTGGCTCTACCCAGGTGTGCAGAAACGGTGCCTTCTAGTTTTCAATGGCATTCATCCTAATCACATTACTGTTTTAATTACCACATATCTGTACAGTCTTTCCATAAAGAGTCCGTAATTATAGATTTGATTCCATCACGCCTCACATTTTGTTTATGGCAACTTTATGTTGCAGTAGTCATTTTTAAGGAATCAGATTAGGACAGAATTAGACCTAAATCCCTTCCAGCCGTTCCCTATATCCTTCCCCTCCCTCCTGCTCGGCTTCTTCATTGCTCATGATAAAACCATGGTAAGAAGAAATGTGTTTTTCTGGCAGACACAATGAGGTTACCGATAAAAGCTTTGGGAAGATCATGAGCTTTAAAAGGACAGATCTGCCTTCAAAGGGGAAAACAAAAATCACAGATGGATATAGCTGTAATATCCAGCTCTCAGCTGCTATTTGGGTGGCGTGTGTTTGTATTTCTTAAAGATAATTATTTTGAATGGGGTGGTGCTGAGACGTTGTGTATTGACTTTGATAAAGATTACACAGCTCCAATGAGCTAAGAAGTTGAATCTCCCCATGTCCCCCTGCCCCAGAAGTTGTTTTTTATATTTTTATTTCTCCTGAGAAAAAGAAATGTGTATATGCCTAGCCTATCCAAGCAACCTTTCCAAGTTGCATTCATATGACAGTATTTCTTTTTTTTAAAAAAGAAATCTCACAGATTTCCTCCCTGCAAATTGCAAAAGCTAGTTATTTTTTATGAAGAATGAGTGTAATGGTTCTGATTCTATCCTGAAAACATGGAGTGCAAATTTATACTTAGGGACTTGCAGGATGGTGATGGCACAAGGTCACCTCCTTTGTGAATTCCAGCCTTGCACAACCGAATGTGCAACCAAAGGCACATTTATAACTGCATGCACAATAGAAACAATAAGTGTCAGAAGAGACAGACTATTATAGGAAGAAAGAAAAGGTAAGTCAAGTCAGTCCAGTCCATACCATAGAGAGATCTTGTAGCATCTTTGAGACTAAGTGAATGAAAGAAGTTGGCAGCATGAGCTTTCCTAGTCTTCAGTCTACTTCCTCAGATGCATTTGGATTCATTTGCAAATGAGGAAGTTTGCAAATGTCTCTGAGGAAGTAGACAGGTCTACGAAAGCTGATGGACCAAATGCATCTGAGGAAGTATACTTCAGTCTACGAAAGTTCATGTTGCCAACATCTTTCTTTCAGTTCGTCTCAATGGTGCAACAAGAGCTCTCTCCATACCTTACAGCAGTGACTCCCAAACTTTGGTCCTCCAAGTGTTTTGGATTACAGACCCCAGAATTCCAGACCATTGACCAAGATGGCTGAGGCTTCTGGCACCTGAAGTGCAAAACTAGAGGACCAGAGTTTGGGAATCACTGCCTTACATGGAGAAGTCTTCCTTGGAGGAAGAAGAGGGGAATACGATCCTTAGCTGGAGCCAGACAGGCTGGCAGCCCTCTTGTGATAGAAGAAGATCCCACAGGACCATCTCAGGACAGATTTGGAGGAGTAAATAGAGTCTCTGCACCCTGACCTATTACATCAGCTCAAACGCAAGGAACACAAATCCCAGAAACACTCTTCTCCATCGCAAGTAAACTATTCAAACTTCATGAGTCCAGCTGTCTCATTTATGGCTGGCATGCTGTAGTGGTTTCAGCATTGGATCAGGACTCTGGAGGTTAGGGTTTGAGTCTCCACTCAGCCATGGAAACCCTTTGGGAGACCTTGGGCAAGTCACACACTCTCAGCCCCAGAAAATCCCATGATAGGTTCTCATTAGGGTCACCATAAGATGGAAACAACTTGAAGGCACACAACAGCAACAACACCATAAATTCGCTCCCCCAAAAGCCATTCTGGTGCTGCTGGCAATAGATCCAACAATTCCTATGGGCCCTGTGTGATTCCCTCAGTTTCCTCTCTCTCTGTCTGTCTATCACCCTTGGTTTGAATTTGGAGTAATCTCTTTGGCAACATCCTTGTCAGTTTAGGACTCATCCCAGGAGATTGAGGAACACAACCGGCCCTAGATCTCTTAGAGCTCTTCCACGTTGCCAGAAAAAAAGCAATTTGACACCACTTTAATAGTCGTGACTCCATCCTGTGGAATCCTGGGATTCGTAGTTTGGTGAGGTATTCAGTCTGGTCTGGTCTGTAGTCTAGTCACCAAACTACGAATCCCAGGATTCCACAGAATGGAGCCATGACAGTTAAAGTGGTGTCAAACCACTATATTTCTGCCCTGTGGATACGCCCTTTATCTTCAAGTCTGAGTCTAGTTCTTATTGTTTCTTATATAAATTTAACCATGAGGGATCTCTATAAAGCCACAAATCCTACAGATTACAGGTATGGGGGACAGAAAATCCTACCAATCTCACCCCAGCTGCACATGAAATCAGAAAAACCTCTCCAAAATAAATAGCGAGTTTCTGTTGGTAAGTAAATTCTTTAACCCTGAGATAAATTTATTGCAGACATGTGCATTAAATGAGCTTTAACTGTTCTTTTTACTAGGCTATTTCAAAAAATCTGCATTTGCCCATTCCTTTTTTATGATTCACAGATGCCGGAGGTCCTTGTTCAAATGATCCATCATGACTGCACATGCCATGAAAAGGCAACTTAATGGGAGAACCCCAGCACAACCTTTTTGGTGGAGTTAGGACAAATACTGGGAAATAGGTAGAATCTTATTGGGAGACAGAATGGCATGGTGGTTAAAGCAATGCATTAGACACAGTAAGAACTGGGTTCAAATCCTCCACTTAGGTCTGAAACTCAATAAGAGACCTTGAGCCAATTGCCTTCTGTAATCCTCCTATTCCCAAATTTGGGAATGTGTACATCCATGTGCCATGCACAGCTCAGCTCCAGGTTATTTGAAGGACCATATTCTCCCTTATGAACTTGCCCATTCTTTGATATCTGCAGGGAAGACGCTACTCTATGTCTCACCGCCCTCACAGGTACCTCTGGTGAGATGTAGAGCCTTCTCAGTGGCTGCTCCCAAGCTCTACAAATCCCTTTCCAGGGAAATTAGATGGTATCCTCCCTCCTTTCTTGTTGCAGCCTAGTAAAGACATTTCTGTTTTGACAGGCATTTGAAGATTGATTGTATAAGGCCCATCTCACCCAAACAATGAGATCAGGGTCCGATTCCCAACTTGACCATGAAACCTACTGTGTGACCTTGGGCAAGTCACACACTCTCAGCCTCAAGGGAAGGCAATAGCAAACCTCCTCTGAACCAATCTTGACAAGAAAACCCTGTGGTAGGTTTGCTTTGGAGTTGCCATAAGTCAGAAATGACTTATGGAAATGACTTGAAGGCATACAACAACAACAACAACAACAATATTCCTATGATAAACCCCATGATAGGGTCACCATAAATTAGAAACAACTTGAAGTCACACAAAGAACAACAACAGCAACACCTAAACAATGTACTGAATCTTGCTCACTGACATAGGAAGGGAGAGTGTTTAATGATGTAGGTTTTAATTTAGCTTAATTTTTTTAAATCATTTAATTTCTTTTCAACTTTTGCATTTTGTAAATTTTTAACTATCTGTAGGGTTTGTTTTTTTCTTAATTTGTTGTAAGCCACTTTGAGTCCCAAATGGGAAAAATTGGGATAAAAATTAAAAACAAATGAATAAAACCACCACCACCACGCATAAGGGCAGCACATGCCCAAGTCTCATCCTGCAACCTTGAAAGGGATCCATATATTCCCAAACAGATTAAATAAAGGTCAAACCACTCCCATAGAGGAACTTACATGTACATAGGACACAAACAAGGTTCCAGGCCTTTTCCTTAGGCTGCTGTCATTCTGCAGAATTAATGCAGCTTGACATCACTTTAACTGCCATCGCTCAATGCTATAGAATTCTGTGATTTGTAGTTTGTGGTGGTCCTGGAGCTCTCTGACAGAGAAAGCTGAATATCTAAACAAAACTACAAATCACAGAATTCCATAGCATTGAGCGATGGCAGTTAAAGTGATGCCAAACTGCATTAATTCTGCAGTGTAGATGCAGCCTAAGACTCTGCCCTGTCAAGAACTCTGCAGATTCAATACACTTCAAGAGTCCTAAAGCTGTCAGTAGCATCCTGGTTGAATGACAGACACAAAGCCTTTGTCCCCCTTGATATATTTAATCTGATAGGGTCTTCTTTTTCTCCTTCTTCTTTTTCTTTCCAAGAAGATTTTCTTTTCCAGTGAGATCTGTAAATAATGGCTCCTGGTAGCTGGCTGTCAATACCATCTTCACATATTTCCATGCCTTTGCTAACTCAGCAGGGGTGCATGCCACAACCAGTTGGAAAATAACCAGCCGCCTGCATCCCCCTCACACTTTTTCCCCCTCCAATGTGATAACTGAAATGTGTTAGCACGTCATTTCATTTGAATTACTCTTTGGATGAAATATAGAGATGGTTTCAGTTATTTTATTTTATTTTAAATGCAGCATTTCCTCTTCTGTCTCCTCTTCCATTCCCTGCAGAAATTTTATCACCTTCTGTTTGACACGGCACAAATCAGAGTTGCAGCAATGTCTGGTTCCTTTTTAAAGATGGAAGGAGGGAAAGATCATGGCCTTCTTTTCTTCACTGAAAAGGCTGAAACAGTGGCTTCAGGCAGCAGAGTTGAAGGGTCATTAAAACCATTGAGTTGGACAAGATCCTAGGTTAGGGTTCTCTGGTGTAAATCTCCGTAGGCTGTACATATTAATTGTACATTTATGTGTACATATTAAATGTACTATGCAAACCTTCTGTTGAAGGTAACTTTGTGCAACAGCAAATTACAACTGAACATGTAACCAAATGCTCAGACACATCTAACTGCCTGTGCATCCATGTGCAATGCACATTTGCATGCACAATAGCAATGCACAGATATCTCCACTTCCACAACCTTTAACTGAAGCACCTTCTCTCATTCCTGGTGCCTTCTCAGGCATGTTTGGTGGGAACAAGAGACAGGGTCTTCTTGGTGGCTGCTCCTAGACTTTCAAACTCTCTCCCATGGGAGGCCAGGATGGCTCCTTCCTAGCTCCCCTTCCTCCAAAAAGTGAAAATCTTCCTATTTCAACAGGAATTTCAGTTTACCACTTGGTTCACTGGAAAATATGGAAAGAGACAGTACATTGTCAAATATGCAACTGGTTAAACAATTTCAGTACTCGGCAGAAAGATGGTGTAGTGCAACTACCACTTAACTACATAGTTAAAGAGTAGTTGGGGTAAGCAACATGTTTACAGCAAACTACACCTTCTGTGAATGCTGCTGCTAAAAGAAAGAAAAGGGATCATTTTTACATTCCCAAACAGAAGATATACATATAGTGGGCCCTGTGGTACCCATTCCATGGATGCTCAGTTCCCATTATATACAATGAGAGTAGGACAGTGGGCCCTTGGTATCTGCTGGGACATGGGATTTCCAAGTCCCCCTTCCCCCCATGGATACCAAAATCCATGGATACCAAAATCCCCCATGGATATCAAAATCTCATTAAATATAGTGGTATAATAAAATGGTGCTTCTAATCTAAAATGGTAAAATCAAGGTTTGTGTTTTGAAATTTATATTTGTTGTTCTTGTTAATGTGAATAATTGAATCCGTGGAGGATTTTACGAAGCTCTTAAAACAGTGTTTGGACCTACTTATCAGGTCCAAAGCTCCTTATACAGTACAGATGGTCAAACACTAATTACTGATAAAGCCTCCATCCTGAATCGATGGGCTGAACATTTTCAAAGTCTCTTCAGTGCCAACCGAGTAGTCCAAGGCTCAGCTATCCAACATATGGTACAAAAATCAATGAAAAACGAACTGGACATAGCTCCCACTTTGGAAGAGACCCTTAAGGCCATACAGCAGATGAAAAACGGCAAGGCAGCTGGGATTGATGGAATCCCACCTGAAGTTTGGAAACACGGAGTTCATGTACTCCATGCTGAATTCCACAAACTCCTTGTGAGTTGCTGGGAAAAAGGGGAACTGTCATCACATCTCCGAGATGCAGTCATCATCACTCTGTACAAGAAAAAAGGAGCAAAATCCGATTGCTCAAACTATCGAGGTATAACACTGCTCTCTATTGCTGGAAAAATCCTTGCAAGAATACTCCTGAACAGATTAGTTCCTGCTATTGCAGAAGAACTCCTTCCTGAAAGCCAGTGTGGCTTCAGAGCCAATAGGAGTACTACAGATATGGTATTTGCCCTTAGACAACTGCAAGAGAAATGGAGAGAGCAGAACAAGGGACTCTATGTAACATTTGTTGACCTCATCAAAGCCTTCAACACTGTGAGTAGAAAAGGTCTATGGCAGATCCTGGAAAGACTAGGATGCCCCCCCCCCAAATGCCTCAAAATGATTATCTTGCTACATGAGGGCCAGCATGGTCAAGTCAAATACGGCAATGCTTTTTCAGAGCCCTCTCTAATAACTAATGGAGTGAAGCAAGGTTGTGTTCTTGCTCCAACTTTATTTACAATCTTCCTCAGCATGATGCTCCAAAGGGCTGCAGCAGAGCTCGAAGAAGACGGCATCTATATACGTTACCGTGTTGATGGTAGCTTGTTTAACTTAAGCCATCTGAGGGCTCACACTAAGACTCTAAACTATCTAGTCCGTGAGCTGCTCTTCACTGATGATGCTGCCCTTGTTGCCCACACAGAAGCAGCTCTGCAGTGCCTAACATCTTGCTTCGCAACAGCTGCAGAAATGTTTGGGCTGGAAGTCAACCTGAAGAAAACGGAAGTTCTCTACCAGCTTGCACCACAGGACAAACACCACCATCCCCACATCGCTGTAGGCAAATCTGTGCTTAAGTCCGTTCAGCTGTTCACCTATCTGGGAAGCATCATCTCCTCAGACGCCAAGATTGACAAAGAGATCGATCACAGATTAGCAAAGGCATATAGCGCATTTGGAAGACTTTACAAAAGAGTCTGGAGTAACAAACACCTGAGGCGGAGCACAAAAATCAGTGTGCATAGAGCCATTGTACTGTCTATTCTCCTTTACGGGTCTGAAACATGGGTCACCTATCGCCAACACTTACGACTCCTCGAACGCTTTCATCAGCGCTGTATACGCACAATCCTAAATATACACTGGACTGACTATGTGATGAATGTTGCTGTCCTTGAGCAAGCAGGGATCACCAGCATTGAGGCCATGCTACTGAAAACGCAGCTGCGTTGGGCAGGGCACATTTCTAGGATGGAGGACCATCGCCTCCCAAAAATAGTATTCTACAGTGAACTCACCACGGGTCAGTGTAAGAGGGGCGCTCCAAAAAAGCGATACAAGGACTCCCTGAAACAACATCTCAGGCTCGGCCAAATTGATCACCAACAGTGGTCCACCCTGGCCTCACATCGGGAGGCATGGAGACGCACTATCCACAATGCTGCAGCCTTATTTGAGAAGTCACGCCGAACAAGTCTCGAAGAGAAACGACAACGCAGAAAGAATCACAACCTGGAAACATCCACCAAGGAGATCTTCTGCTGTGCTTTCTGCAACTGGACTTGTTTATGTCGGATTGGCCTTTTTAGTCATCAGCGCGCTTGCAAAAAGCGTGGGATGAGTCCTTCCTGAATCTTCGTTTGCGAAGAAAAGCCAGAGAGGATAAAGTATCTGTGGATACATAGGGCCAGCACTAAAATGGTGCCGGTTTATACAATGGCAAAATCAAGGTTCACTTTGTGGAAATGTTTGGGAGGGGAGAATATTTTTGAGCCATGAATAGCTGAATCCATGGGCTAACTATATATATATATATATATATTCTTTGCAGCAGTTGACAATTTTCTGAGTGAAGTGTCTCAGCATGTAGAAACTTCCTGTCTTATCAAGGATGTGAAAATTTGTTAATTTTCGTGACATTTCTAGCCTTTGTACACTCCATCTTGGAGTTCTGGGATTTTCAAGAGAGGCATCAGCATTGAACCCAGCATTAAAATGAAGTCCCTGTTCTTACACGCCATGCACTATTGCAAAATGCAATAGTGCATGGCGTGTAAGAACAGGGACTTCATTTTAATGCTGGGTTCAATGCTGATGCCTCTCTTGAAAATCCCAGAACTCCAAGATGGAGTGTACAAAGGCTAGAAATGTCACGAAAATTAACAAACACTTGAGTTTTGTTCAGAACGGGATAAGAAATTTGACATGTCCCTTCTTTAAAGAGAAAGGATAGGTATTTAAATGGTTTTCATGGCATGTTCATTCCCTCCTCCCCTCTGAAAGATAAGGAAATCGATGTTGCTAAAGTCTGCAGAAAGGGGCTATAGATTATCCGTAGACTTGTGACAGTTCTTGGCGTCCATCATTTTGCAAATCAATTATGCAGATTGTGATTCTGCAATAAAGGAAATTGATGGCCCATGAACTAAGCTGACAGCAGGATGGGAGGGAGACAAGGCAAATATTCAGACCACTGAAAAGGATGGGTTTTTTTTGGAGTAGCAAAACCTTGGGAGCTGAGGAAGAGGAAGCAGAGACCTCTAGAAAGCTGGAATTATGTTGGTGTATTACAAAATTATGGACCCCTACAGAACTGGTTGGATGACGATGATGATGATGATGATGATGATGATGATGATGATGATGATGATGATTGTTAGTATTAGCATTGTGTGCTGCAGAATGGCCACATTCAGTGGAGGTTTGCAGAAGTAGAGTCACATAAATAGTGCCATTGATCATGGGTGTGCATTTGGCAGCTGTCTTGGTTCATCTGCCCAATGTTGTCATTCGATACAAGGACTCCATAACACAACTGATGCATAACTCCTCATGTAGAGATTAACACTATGCAACCCTGATGTAGGATCTCAACTGATAAATTCTTGATTTATGCAAGAACATTGCTTAGTGCCAGCCAAGCATGCAGGAACATTGCTTAGTGCCCAGGAGCCCATGGGCAAGAAGATGAATGGATCTCCAAGCCCCACCATCTTCTCAGTCTCAGCAGAGACTGGCATTGTGGCATGCAGTAACAGGACCTTCCCATTGCTGGAATTCCAGAGGCATTTCCCCTCCCAAGTCAATGCTAGCTATACTCCTGCAATCTATGAAATATGATTGGGGTAATCATGTATAGCAGTGTCATTGTGGTGTGGTGGTTTGAGCATTGCACTACAACTGGAGATCAGGGTTTGATTCTACACTCAGCCATGGAAACCCACTGGGTGACTTTGCTTGAGTCACACACTTTCAGCCTCAGAAAACTCTGTGAGAGGTTCACCTTCTGGTTTGTTGGTGTCGTTGCGTGCCTTCAAGTCATATCATGCGGTATTTCTTGGCAAGGTTTGTTCAGAGGAGGTTTGCCATTGCCTTCCCTCTGAGCCAAGTAATATCCCATTAGCAGCACTGAAGCTTTGTATTGCTGACCAGCAGATTCACACCTAACAGTCCTCAAATGGAAAGAGCTCCCAAGTCGACACATTGCCAGGTGGCTTGGCAGTAATGAGATGGCAGGTTACCCGTAGCTCCTAATTATGTGTGGCACAGCTGAGGGAATATTAGGATGGCATCATCTCTATCCCAAATTGCTTCTGCAAAGGATGGCCAAGGTCAAGAATAACCCAAACATTCATCACTCTTTATTTCCAAAGTGTCTCAGAATTTGGCATTGCTTTGCAACCATGAGCCCTTGGCAATATAGATACAGAAATCTGCAGTGTCCTCCTCAGAGCATCTGGTTGTTGCAAGTGCACTGGTATGAATATGAAGAAAAGGCTTACTTAATTAGATGTTAAACCTATCCTCCTTTATTTTTTCAACACAACAGCCCTGCAGGGTAGATTAGTTTAAGAGAAAATGTATTCCACAAGGTCACAGAGAGACAGAGGGTAGTGATTTCCATGTCAGCTGAAACCTCAGCTTTTTCTCCAAATTTTGAATACATCTAGCTAGGTAATAATAATAATAAATAATAATATTTAATTGTAATGAAGCAAAATGGACTAAATTCATTTCACATATCAAATGGTTTGGGAATCAGGGCAAACTCCTTAAAGTCAATTGAAATGCAACAAAATATTACTGGAATGGCCAGTGCCCAAACAACTGTACATGACAAATCCCTACAGAGTTAATTCCTTCCTTCTGTGCATTTATGCAAGTTCTCGGGATATTAAACAGTCTTGGACATGCTTGTTCCTCTTTGTTTGATGAAGAGGAATTCAAAGAACCAACTGAAGGTCTAAAAAGCAAAGCTTGTTTACAGCAAAACATCCAAGCAAAAGTCAACCTCCTTGTACCAGCTAGGATGCACATGCTCTTAGAAACACAATATGACATTTGTTGGATCATCTTGGTGACCCATTTAACCCTGCATTCTGTTCCCAGATTGGTCCATGCTCCCCCAAAAACCAGCATCAAAAGCATCCTGCCTCTGGAACTGGAAGTAATATATAGCTGCTATGTCTCCTCCTGCATCCATCTTCATAGATGGATGGACAAATCTGCTGAAACAGGTGATGTACACTCTGGTCTTCCTTCATTTAACAGTTAGGTTAAAGTATCTGTGCATGGCACAGTCAGAAGATGAATGTTACTAAGGATCGGATATTTGAAGGAAGGAAGAAACAGGGTATTTATTTACTCTCTTTCCCACAGCTTAGTGAAGTTACTGGTTGTCTAATAGCATCTTAGCATGTGAAATGTCCAGATTCTGCACTTTGGCTGTATTTTGTTGTTGTTATTATTGTTTTGTTCTTTGCCTATGTCCATTCTTGATTCCATGTTGTAATATCATCTCTAGCATCCTATTAGTCATTGTTTTTGTTGTTGCTGTGTACCTTCAAGTTGTTTCTGACTTATGACAGCCCTAAGGCAAACTATCACAGGATCTCCTTGGGCTGAGAGTGTGTGACTCACTCAAGGTCACCCAATGACCAGAGTTCTAGTCCTACACTCAAACCACTACACCACTCTGGCTCTCATTAGTGCCATAGATATGTGCAAATGTGGCTTGCTCACATATATGTCTCTTCTTGGATGAACTTCAGGGGACTATTCCTTCATCCTTTGTTGTCAATTGCCCTCAAGTCAACCCCAACTCATGGCGACCCAGTGGATGAGACATCTCCAAAATTTCCTATCCTTCACTGCTCTGCTTAAGTCCTCTAAATCCATGCCCAAGTCCTCCCCGATTAAGTCCATCCATCTGACATGCAGTCTTCTCTTTCTGCTTCCCTCTACCTTTCCTAACATTATTGTCTTTTCTAATGAGTCCTGTCTTCTCATGATATGGCCAAAGTTCAACAGCCTCAATTTGATCATATTGGCTTCCAAGGGGATTTCAGGCTTGATCTGTTCAAGGATCCATTTGTTTGTCTTTTTGGCCATCCACAGTATCCTTACCTTGAATGAGTTGATGATCTTCCTATCCACTTTGGTCCTCTGTATCCCATGTCAAAACTTCTCCTTCTCAGCTGCCAGTCCCAGGAGATAATGTTGCTGCTGGTATACAGTTGAGGGAAGGAAGAGACAATTCAGAGGAGGAAGATGCAGACAGACTCTGCTCCAAAGGGAAGAGAAACAAGGGTGTGGTTTATCTGGGAGCACACACACCCCATTTCTTTTCCCCATGGAGCTGAGTCTAGCTGCATCTTCTTCCTCTGAATTGCCTCCCACCTCTCCTTCTATCTTAACCAAGAAGGAGAAGCAATGATGGTACTCCTGAGATATAGCAATTACCCAAGTTCAGGAGGACACCAGACTACATAGGTAGGGTGTTATCCTCTGACTGCTTGACACAAGTTCTCAATCATTGGCTAGGTTTAGTTTAAAGTTCTAAAACAAATATGGCTAAATGCAGACTGCATGTGTCCTTCCCCAGGGCTTTTAGTGGTCCTCAGTCATCCCAAGGGCTCATGTCAGAAAACTTGGTGAAGTGCAATCAATCCTTGATTTGAAACAAAAAAGAGTAAATTCTTTGAGAACTAGAATTCTGGAAAGTGAATGAATAATGCAAAGAAGGTGCAGGTAGACTTAACTTAAATAATTTATTCTGAACACCAAATGTGGTCATCTCAAGGGACGATGATGCAGAATACATATGGCCTAGGCAATTGCCCAGGCTATTAATTGTTATACCATCCTTTTCTTATTCTCTGCCCACCCCAACATGGTTTGCATCCCCACATCCTCTATAAGCAAAGTGCACCAAATAGACTATTGCTACGTAGTATTATTTTTATTTTTTATTTTTATTTTGGATATAGCTCCCTGACGTTTTCGCAGCTCAAGCAAAATCTTTCGAAACAGCCTCGACAAAATTGGGCGCTGACATTAAAATGCCAATCGTACAAATGATGGTGAAAACCGAAAAGGCCATCAAGCAGAGACGGTCCACAACAGAAGCGGCAAACTTCCACTCGTTGCAAATGGCTTCCGCCTCGTCTTGGTCTCTGAACCGATTGGCAATATAACGGACCTCCTCCAAGATCTTTGCAAGGTCTGGGTCAGTTTCCGAAGGGTGTCCGCTGTGAAGGAGGTTGTCGTCATCTGTTGGGGAACAAGTCATTCTTCCACAGATTACCCCCGAATCGGTGGTCGGAGTACAATGAACACCTTCCAGACCTCTGAATCCAATATAGAGCATATTTCCATTACTGGATTGTTGCCCGCTCACTGTGTTAATATCGACACTGGACATGCTACATCGGCGTTGCTTGTGTTGGCATGCAGGCCGTACTTTGTCCTCTCCAGGTCTTTTCATCCGCAAAAACCAGGCACACCAGTTGAGAAGAATGATTCTGGTCTGGGAAATGTGATAGAAAAGGTTATTTTACATTCCATAGGATTTCCTCTTTGAACATCATTCTCTCTTGCATGTCATTTGTCTTTTAAGTCCAATTTGGGAAGACAAGACCATTTGTCCAATTGTCCAGGGATGGAAAGAATATTCTCAATTACTTGTTTGCAGGACTGGGGAAAAGTTCTCATATGTATGACCAAAAAGTGGGGTAATATAGCAGCAATGGGGATAGAAATAAGACAGTTAAGATCGTAATAGCTGGAAACTAAAAGATGTTTTAAGTACAACTTTGTTTCCAACAGAACTTGGAAAAATTACTTTTTAGGACTCCAACTTCTAGAATACTCCTGTCAGTCTACTCACTTTCTATCCCTCCATCCATCCCTTTATTTATATCCCTCCTTTTTGCAATTCTTCAAGAGGATTCCACTCATATTTTTTTCTTGGACATCATGAATTGTTTTCCTCCTTTTTGAGATATAAGCTATTCAAAATTTAAAATCACATTTTGAGTGAAAATGATTGGCTTATTTACATGTTTTGGCCATTCCAAAAACTTTCAGTCTGACTTTTCCTAATGAGAACTTTTCAAAAGTCTTTCAAAGGCAGGAGACGTCTGACTGTTGCAGAGTAACGCTGATGGTAATTTCCAAAAAAAAAAAAAACCAAAACCTCATGGGGCTTACTTAATGCTAAAGTCTCACAGAAACTCCAAATCCAATTTTGGAATATCCTTTGTTTATCGTCTGCAAGAATTCTGTGCTGGAAGCAATCTTATAATGAGTGAAATCAATGGTTTCTCTTCAATTGAACACTCAAGACTGGTTGTCAATGCCTCAATCAGATCTTAAGCACAAGTCCTGATACCATTTAGTAAAAGTTTGCAAAGTTCACTCTTTTTTAGACAACAACTTCAACAAACCTTGGGAGCTCTGAGTTTTGTCGTTCAAAAAAACCTAAATTTCCTAAGCTCTTAATAGAACATTTTCATCGAGCCTGACACCACTATCATCATCATCATCATCATCATCATCATCTTTATTTGTATCCTGCTTTCCCCCCTAAAATTGGGTCTCAAAGAGGGCCACAATTTAAAGGAACAATACAATTAAAAACGTGCAGAAAGTGAACATTAAAATGGAATTAAACTACCTATGTGCAGTATTAAAACAATTCAGCCTCAAGTTAAAATAACAAAATGCAATTCAAAAGATAAAAAAGCTCTTTTAAAAGTTCAGTTAAAACTATACAGCCACCCCTTCACTTAAAGAATTCTTTTTTAAAAGCATGGGTGGTAAAAAATGTCAGGCCACTCTGCCCAAATTCAGTTGGCAGACACCAAATGATCCCTGTAATTGCAGAAAGAATTGTAGCGAAAGCCTTCAGAGAGAAAAGTCACTGTGAATAAATCAGATATGAACAGGCAAAAGTAATATCCATTGAAATTCACCTACATCCCTTTTTATTATTATTATTATTATTATTATTATTATTATTATTATTTCAGCTGTTAACCCTGAACGCTGTGCCACCCTCCACGGACATGGAATAATCCCTCCCAGCAGCTGCCCGGATGGCAGTCTTAGTAATGCTAATGCCTTTCTACCATGCCAATGCTGGCTTTTTGATGGTCTCTCCCTTTAACCCTGGATGAAAGAGGGCAGCTGCAGGGGGAATTTGCATGATTTTGTCGCCCTTTGAGGTGTACTCCTGTTGCATGTTAGAGGCCCACCATACAAAAAGAGAACTATGCTCCTTTAAGCTTCTGATCTTAGAAAGAGACAGCGAGTCGAATTAAAGCACAATCATGGTTCTTCTTGAAGAAGGCACTATGCACAGAAGGACACAGAATTGGCCTGAAATACGTCCATCAATTTTGCATTCCTGTCTCTATTGTTGGGTGCCTTCAAGTCATTTCTGACTTATGGCAACCCTAAAACAAACGCATCTCTGGGTTTTCTTGGCAGAGTGTGTCCAGAAGGAGTTTGCCCTTGGCTTCCTTTGAGGCTGCAGTATGCATCAGTACTGCAGAAATAAAGTAGTTTGGTACCAGTTTAATTGCCATCTCTATCCTACAGAATCCTGGGATCTGAGTTTGGTGAGGCACCAGACCTCTCTGACAGACCAAGCTGACTATGTCACCAAACCCATCCTATAAAGAAAGATATATGACCCACCCCTTTGTATTAGAGAACCTGTGGTCCTGTCTTGCTTGAAATGTTTTTGGACTTTCTTTGCTCTAGTAGACACTTGGGTGGCTGGGTGGGTGTAGGACTGATTGTTGTTCACCTTCTGCGTTGCCAATTTGATTGATTGAGAGATCCAGCACTATCGCTCCCACTTCCCAGCAGGGATATGCCAGGCCCTGTCATGAATTCAGTTTGTGAAAATACATGGAAAATCATGCAAGGAGGAATTTCCTTGTGCCATAGGAAGCAGGAATTCATGGTCTGATTCATCAGGGTGGGTTTTTATGTTTGTATTTGTAATGAGGACGTTCCTATTTTTAAAATCTCTTTGGGATGCAATTTATAATTGATTTGCTCGCTGCCTCTAGGGTCTTCGTGGATGAAAAGGCAGAGTAAAACATTTTAGTAAATAAAATATACATTACCTCAGCTGTGTCTGTGTGACAGTGTGTCATACAGAGGGCTTACAGTCAGTTAATTTGTACATGGCAGAATTGTACGTGCTTGAAATTACAATCCCTTTGCCCGAATGAGTTTCCTTCTCTGCCTTGTTGAATTCACATCTGGGGCGGGGGAGCACAAAGAACTCTCCTGTGGCAGAATTGTGATCTTTATGTCTTGAACAGAGAAAATAGGCTTCAAATTGGCTCTTACCCATTTGGGCATTTTCCCTCCGTCCGGATCGTGGTGATGATATTGGAGCACAATGACAGTCACAACCACAGAGAGGCCGACGATAATCATAGTGCTGGCAAAATACTGTGCTGTAAAGGGTGAAAGGAGGAAATTACATATATATATGTAGGTGCACACTCACGTCGTGCAATGGTTGTGCATCCAGTTGCACAATGGTTGTGCATCCAGTTGCACAATTCACTAATGGGGTGATACACTCCATACGCAATTTCATGAGTCTAAAATTACATTCTGTTTCATTGATGCAGGACAAGAGTGGCCAAAATGGAGCCCAAAGGGCACATGTGCTTTCCTGGGGGGGCACACAGGTCAAGAATACCTCTGGGATCATATTTACCGTGCTTTTGGTGGGAGCATTTTAGGTCCAGGAAGATTTTTTTTAAAATACCGGACATGATCAGGAAGTGGTTTCAGGTGCATCCACACTGTAGAAATAATACAGTTTGACACCACTTTAAGTGCTGTCGCTCCTTCTTATGGAATCCTAGGATTTGTAGTTTTACAAGGTCTTCAACCTTCCCTGTCAAATCCCAGGATTCCCTAGAAAGGAGCCATGGCAGCTAAAGTGGCATCAAACTGCATTATTTCTACAGTGAAGATGTACCCTTGCAGTCACTTTATTTTGATAAAATAAGGTCTCTCCAGAGAGATCTAAAAAGATAGTGGAAATGCTCCCTGTGCCCTCAAGAAGACACCTCCTAGCCATCTTGGATTCCTAACTTTGGGGGGAAATGGGATGTATATTGGAACCAAGGAGTGAGATCCTACAAAAGGATGGAGAGTTTCATTAATCCCCCAGGAGATCTTGGGATCTCACCCTACAAAAAAAAAAAAATCTCCTGTTTATTGATTGATTGATTTTGTCAATAAACAAGCTAAACCAATGGTTTCCAACCTTTTCTATGACCCACACCCCAGGAAATATTTGATTAATGTCCGCACCCCCTACAAAAGTAATATCGCATTTGAAGATGAAGTCTAATTTCTATGTTTTGAACCACAAATTGAACCCACATGCAATAAGTCACCCCTACGTTCTCGCAGACTTGAAGTCCATGGTTTTGCATATTCACGGAGGGTTGACCTCCGTTAAAATCAATGGGGCACACCCCATTCAAGCCTATGGGGCTTGAATATTCCCAAATCTCCATTTTTACGAAAATGGAGGGCCGACTGTAGTTCCATCCCATAAGGCAAATTTCTCGATCTTCTCGAATTGGGTCTAAAATTATCTAGGCTGAATGACAGTGCCTTAGGACAGGTGCCTCCTGTTCCATCCTATTGGGGCTATGTTGCACACCTGGAAATAAACTCGCCTTCAAAAATAAAATATTGCAAGGACTCACCTATTAATGGCACTGAGTCAGATGTCGCCGGCATAATTTCTGCTACCAGGAGCATAAAAACAGTGAGGGACAATAGAACTGTTATCCCTGAAAGACAAATTACGGGGTATGGTATCAGCAATAAAGGGGAAATCTCAACGCTGAGTAAAAAGAAAGGGGAAATGTCATATTGAAAGCAATGTGTCTATAGTACTCTGTTCCCTTTGCAGGATGTAGACTGGGATGAACAGCCGCGAAGGGTCTCAACCCATTCCCTGTGGGCCACTGTGGATTGCATCTGCCCCTTCCAAGAGAAACTGCAGTGAGCAGAAGATAAAGATGTAAAGAATATTTGTCATTTGTCTCATCTTCATAGAAAATGCGAGAGAGATAGGAATTGCAACCTATTCTGGATCAATGCTCTTGGACCCAGCATTGCTTTTGGAAGTCCAGGTGGCTGCTGGAATAGATTTGCTCAATTGTGGTTTGTCCACCCACTGCATCCTTTCTTTTGGAAGACAGAACCAGCACCAGTGATCCATGCCTTCAGTTGCCTCCCAGTTAGACTACTGCTATATGTGCTGTGTGGGGCTGCCCTTGAAAAGTGTTCAGACAACTTGTGCAAAATTGGGTTGAAAATTTTAGTCCCAAGAAAGGAATTTTTAAAAAACAAGAAATAAATGGAAAGTTGATTTCTGGGTCACTTTCTGCTAAAAAACAAGGGCTTACTTGGGCATAAATGGTCCAGTGGGTCAAAATGGCCCAGTAGCAAAATTGCCCTTTAATGTAGCAAAAAATATAGCAGCATTCCATTTAGGGCAGTGATTCCCAAACTTTGTCCTCCAGGTGTCTTGAACTTTAACTCCCAGAAGCCATAATCAGCTTGGTTAACAGTCAGGAATTCTGGGAGTTGAAGTCCAAAGCATCTGGAGGACCAAAGTTTGGGAACCACTGCTTTAGGGCATTACTATTTTGGAGGGTAGGGACCCCAAGGAGCACAGAGCCTTGGAGTCTGCATGTACCCCATTGGCACACTTTCTCCACCTTTCTTTTAATAGCAACAGCAATAGCAGCTTCATTTATATACCACTTCATACTGCACTGAACAGACTCTAAGGGGTTTATAACTGTAAGCCAATTGCCCCCAACAATCTGGCTACTCATTTTAGCAACCTACGAAAGGATAGAAGGCTGAGTTGATCCTGAGCCCCTGGCTGGGACTGAACTCACAACCTTGTGGTTTATGACTAAGTGGCTGTAGCACTGGCACTTTTAAGTCTTTTAAATCAGTGATTCTCAAACTTTGATCACCCAGATGTTTTGTACTTCATCTACCAGAATTCCTGACAGTTGGCTAAGCTGGCTGGGGCTTCTGGGAGTTGAAGTCCAAAACATGTGGAGGACCAAAATGTGGGAACTGCTGTTTTAAGCTATAGTTGCACCTTCTAGAATGAAGGTGTGGTTTAGTGGTTTGAGCACTGGACTAGGACACTAGGGGACCCAGGGTTTGAATCCCATCTTGGCCATGAGAACCCACTGGGTGACCTTGGGCAAGATGGCCATGGCAAACCCCTTTTGCTGAAACTTGCCAAGAAAACCCCATGATAGATAAACACCTTAGGGTCACCATAAGTCAGAAATGACTTGCAGACACACAACAACAACAACAAAAGGGCTTCCAGAGGTATGATTCTCCATTTGGGGGTTTTAGAAAATGCTTTGAGGAAGTCCAGGAGGAGCCCATTGATATAAAGGGGCAATATTAACAGATGTGTGAAGCCACCTTAAAGTGGATGAGTGTGGGGTTGTTGCTTTCTTCCTCTCCTTTCATCTGATAGTGAATAAAACATAAAACGTTTAACAGCCACCTTTAGGGTCCAAATCCATGCGGCTTAAAACGTCAGGAATAAAGGACAAATCCTTGTCTTTCTCCTTGCCATATTGAGTTGGAAAGTGCCCAGCCATTTTTAATATCTCATTTTGGGCAGGGCTGGAAACGGTGACCTCTGGCATGCCATTTTGCATCGCTCATCGCTTATGCAGTGAACGGTGCCAAATGGGAGTGCCAAAATGGACTGTCTTTTGCAGCTGAGACCTTTTCAGATTATTATCCCCATCCCCGCCCCACTCATACACACTTAAAGAAAGATACATTTATATTATGAGAAGCAACATAGAAAGAAGAGTGTATTTCCATCATTAAATAATTGGATTTGGGAGGCACCGGAAGATGGCACTTTCCCTATTTCTGGGAAGGCGGCACTGTATCTTTTCTATGTTTCACTCTGATCTTTGTAGGATCTAAACTGCTGTATTTATTTACTTCTAAACTGCTGTATTTATCTTGTAGCACCTTTGAAATGGAAAGAATTGTAGCATAAGCTTTCCTAGACTGTATCGACGCTGAAGAATCAATGCAGTTTGAGACTGCTTTAACTGCCATGGCTCAATGCTATGCAATTCTGAGATGTGTAGTTTTGTGAGATATTTAGCCTTCTCTGTCAGAGAGCTCTGGTGCTACAACAAACTACAAATCCCAGAATTCCATAGGATGGAGCCATGACAGTTAAAGCAGTGTCAAACTGCATTAATTCTGTGGTGCGGCCACAGCCATTAATTCTGTCTACAAAAGCCCAGGGTAGACAAGCTGTCTGACGGACGGAAATGGAAACCAACAGATGCCACTAGCTTTTGAAATTTTGAAGAGTGGCAATATAAGAGGGGAGCATTTCCAAAGTACATGCCAATCCCGATGTCGACATCCAAGCTGAGCGATCTGCCACCGAAACAAATGTGCACCTTACTATTTATAGCTGTTTCAGAAAATCTACCCAGAACGCCATACAAAAATACATAGAAAAACATATGAGTATAATGGTACAAGTTGAGTCTCCTTTATCCAAAATGCTTGGGACTGGAAGTGTTTTGGACTTCTATTCATGTCTACAGCAGGATATAACTATAACTAATAAATCAATACATAATATTGATTTAACTATTGGTTTCCAGTACAACTCACCTTTTCACCAAGGCGCTCAAAGAGGAGGACACAAGCCTCCTCACTCCCCATTTCATTCTCAGAATAACGCTGTGAATAGGCTAAGACGAAAGACCGGCTGAAGGTGACCCTATCAGCTTTGCTTGGTGGAGGGAGGATTTGAACCAAGGTCTCTCCATAGCCCAATGCTCCAACCACTACACCACATACCTGACACCTGGGCCAGCATTTTATTGGTTAGTCTCAACTACAGGAGACACACTGAATCAATTGTTGTCTGGTCAGTCCATATGTAGGTCAATCCCAATGATTCAGTGGGTCTACTCCAGTTGGGACTAGCAATAGATGATAGACAGGGTCTTCCATCCCATTGTGTCGGATAAGATGATGCTGCTTCATTCTGTCCCATAGAAAAGATGGATGATTGAAGCCAGAGAGAGGCTATCTTTACTCACCACCTGACTTACACATGTCCAAGATTTCTGTGATTTCTTGAGAAGTTCGACTTGTGCCTATTCTCTACTATGCCAATGAAATGGAACATTATGCAGTGTAGCTTTGCTTAGAAGCAGAGTCCTATGTTTACCGAGTGAGATTTTCTCTCCAGAGTCTGCCGGAAGCAGAAAAACGAGAAGGGCGAGAGCTGAGATCAACACACATGGAATAAGAAGGTTGAGTCCATAATACAGAGTCCTCCGTCGCATCGTCACCGTGAAGGTCACATCTGGATAAGGCTCTTTGCAACAATCATAGAAAGTTTCCGTCCTTTTCCCAGGAACACCTGTGCAGGAAAGACATGTTAAAGGTATGTACGTGGGTAGGGTCTGAACATGGTAATCCATTAAAATGCACCTCAAACTTTTCTGTTTTTTTTAAAGAAGACTATGGACTAAAGCAGGGGTAGGCAACCTTTCCCCTTTAAGGGCCGAGGGACTTCAGCTCCCAGAAGCCTCAGCCATGTTGGCCAATAGTCCCATATTGGTCAATAGCTCCTGGGATTCTGGGAGCTGAAGTCCCTCGGCCCTTAAAGGGGAAAGGTTGCCTACCCCTGGACTAAAACCTAAAAACAATTTTTTGTGGCACTATCGGTTGGCACTCTAGCTTTGCAGCCACCAGGTGGGGCCATTGGCTTTATCAATGGGATAGGCAGACCTTGGGAAAGTTACTTTTTTGGTTTTCAGTTCTAAGAGTTGCCCACCTAGTATAGTCAGTTTGGCCAAGTTCTAGGAATTGTAGCCAACAAAAATAATTTTTCAAACCCCAGTAACAGAACAGAAAAGCTTTCTTTCCAATTTTGATGATCATGTTGATGATCATGAGGATGACAACATCGATAATGAGTTCCTCTCTGGAGGGAAAACACAATATAAATCAAGGGATGGATGGATGGATCTGTCTTACCTAAACTGATAGCAGTATATGTGAAAAGGATCCAAGGATCTTCATAAAGTACAAACTACCATGAATCAATTGTGTGATGCTAAAAAAAACAACCAATAAAATTCTAGGCTGCATCAATAGGAGTATAGTATCCAGATCAAGGAACATAATAGTATGACTATTTTGATAGGGACACCTGCAGCTCTCCCACACTGTAGAAATAAAGCAGTTTGACACTGCTTTAACTATCATGGCTCCATCCTGTGGAATCCTTGGATTTGTAGTTTGGTGAGGCTATTCAGCCTGGTCTGTTAGTTAGGTCTGGTTGCTTCACCAAACTACATTTTACTGATGCTACAGATACCAGCAGCTATTAGCCAAAATGAGGTGGCCATCTCAGGTGGCCAATATGACGAGGTAGAAGTTGAGGGTTCTTGGATTTGTTTTCCACAAAACATAGCTTTATACAAACTCTGATCCATACATAGGCCCTTGAGTTCCCATTTCTTGCTCTGGAAGCCCCGGGAAATCGTTCCTGATTCCCAGGGAGATGGGATCTACCAGGAATTCAGTCCATCTTTGTTGAATTCTCAACACCTTCATGATGCTAAACCAGGGGTAGGCAACCTTTCCCCTTTAAGGGCCGAGGGACTTCAGCTCCCAGAAGCCTCAGCCATGTTGGCCAATAGTCCCATGTTGGCCAATAGCTCCTGGGATTCTGGGAGCTGAAGTCCCTCGGCCCTTAAAGGGGAAAGGTTGCCTACCCCTGTGCTAAACTCTCTGGACCCTTTTGGGAAGGAAGTCGACCAGAGATGGTTGGGCGAGAGAAAACACCAAGAAAACGGACAGTGTGGATCAAGATGGATAAACTGTGCTAAGCCTTTTGGGGAACACTTGTGTCATGCAAAGGCCTGGATTCATATTCATGCTTATGAGAATTAATGGTTGATAATGTGAGCAATGTTGTGTGTCTGTGTGTGTGTGTGTGTGTTTAAAAGGAGCATTAGTTGAGATTTGGTTAATCCCTTAGGTGATTTAGAGAAGAAAGCCCCACTTGTATGTCTAAATCCCTCAGATGCTTTTGCAAATCTCACCAACCCCCAGACCTTTCAAGGAGTTTTGCACATTCTATGGTTTTATACTGCTGGGGTTTTCTGAAAGAAATGGCATTTCATTTACTCTCCCTCTCTCTTTCTCACTCCCTTTATCTCTTGGGCATAGGATACAAAGAGGAGGTTGTGCCTTTTCTGCATCCCATGGTCTCTTTTCTAACACCTTGTTCATTGACCAAAGGGAAGAATTTATCCAAAGACAGATGGCATCAAAGGAAAATTTGAACAGTTTAGAGGTTATCCTGAAATAAGTGCTAACTGGGATCTAACTTGAGGTGAGGGAGCATGCAGAATGGTACTGCATGCACAACTTCATTTCCACCACTTTGAACTGAATACAGCTGTTCTGAATCAGACAAAAATGTTCAACTGCATTTGTGTTTCCCTATGGGAAACCAACTGGCTAGACACAATTGCAGCTGTAACCTCTCTTGCATTCCCTAAAAGTGTATACCCAGAGGCTTTCAGTTTCTGTTACTACAAGTGGTATATAGGCATTATTCATATTAACCATAGATAGCACCATCCTCCAAAAAAAAAAAATTGTCCAATTTCCTGTTAAAGAGAAGAGGAGTTCTCCAGTCAATGCATTTGGTGATGTAGTTCAATTGGACAATGCTGCAATCCGAGACAAGGGATTTGTAGCACAATTGATGCTTTAATCCACATGGGGAGAGTTGCGCCACCAACACTGATGCAGGAACTCAGCATTTATAATGTTATATCACACTGGTTCCCAACCTTTGGTCCTCCAGATGATTTGGACTTCAGCTCCCATAATGCCTGACTGGGACTTCTGCAAGATGGAGTCCAAATTACATGAAGGATCAAAAGGTAGGAACCGCTTTATAGCATAATAGCCATAATTTGGCACAACAGCTAAGGGCCATGGATGAGATTGCATATTGACATGAGAAGGGACATCTGAACAGTTTGCCAAGGACCAGATGAGTATTCTGTTGCAATCTGCAATACCTGCTCCTTCAGATACACATCTTTACCCATTCCATGTCTGAAAGTAGATCTCCTCTGAAACAACCATAAATAAGAAGAAAATCCACCAAGCTTACCCACTAAATCCCACTCGCCATTCGAAATATAGCCAGAGATTTCAGCTTCTTGCATTTGTAAATCCAGAGACCATCCACCATAAGTCCAGGAGCCAAACTTCAATTTACACTTCTGGACATCAAAAGGAAACCAGCGCACATCTATGGAGCAAGAACTCTTGAATATTCCTAGATGGCAGTTCAGGATGAAATATAGATGAGTAGATACTTCCCAGCAATTTACACACACACACACACACACACATATATATATATCCTTAGAGGGAAATACTTCAACACTCTGACATTTAAAACAACTGGTCTATTTCAGAGGGTTTCTAACATGCTGAATGCAGAATCGGGTTATCAGCATTACTGTTATTGTGTAGAATATCGTTTGAAGATTTGTTTCACTCGACTTCTATGACTCTTTTTTATTGTGTCAGGCACCAAGGTTTGCAGCTTTTCCTTCAGGAGAATTATTTCATCTATCCCTAATGCTTATCCAGAGATATTTCCAAAAGCTAATCCCACAGTTAATATCTCAGATCACTTGAGTCTGCAGGTAGAGGAATGTCACATTGCATGATGATTTGCAGTTCGAGTTGATTCATGCTTTGAGGGAATTTAGCACATTGAAATGATCTTGCAAAAGGAAATGCCAGCCACACTCCATAAACCTCAGGCTCAGAACACAAATCCTGACAACTTGTAATACTTGTCTTCAATACAAAAGGCAAGCATTATAGCCCTGCATTCTTTTAAATTTTTAAGCCAAGTCATGGAAGAACACCTTGTTTCCTTCATCTTATTTGTTGCTGATTTAGTGATGACAGACACTGTGGCAACAAAAATAGGGACGGGGGACAATATTTCTCCCTCCTTCCTTTCTTCCCACCTTTGGACTGGACTCCTCTTGCTGACCTACACTTGCGTAACCAATTATTGCATAAACCTAAGTCCTATTTCTGCCCAAGGAGGTACCCATTACCCATTTGCACAATACTTTTCCCTCCAGCTGCTCAATGGCAGTAAGATGGCATCAAGATGCCACTCCACCCCAATCCAATTTAGAAGGCACCAGAAAAGATCCTTTGTGCCATCACTAGTCTTGCTGAGGTCGCCTTCTCCATGCAAAGTAATCTATTGCCAGACCCCTATATTATATTATATATAATTCATTGGTGGAGTTTTTACGACAAAGCTCCATGGCGTTAAAAAGGATTTCATCCACAGTATCCTGGGGGATGTAATTTCCCCAGAGGCCCTGACAAATTCTTACCTGGGGGAAGATACTGACAGTATCCTGAAGAGTTCACCAAAACATTGGTATGAAATGTAGCATCAAAGCGCTCATCTGCACTAAAATGAGAACAAGGTAAAACACATATGCATCTGAGGAAGTAGACTTTAGTCTAGGAAAGCTTATGCTGCCAACTTCTTTCTTTCAGTTAGTCTCAAAGGTGCTACACAAGATGTCTCTACATAATGATTCCACAGACTAACACAGCTATATCTTTGAATTCTACAGGTAAAACACAATTATTCCATCCATTTTCAAATTCGGTTTGCATTACAATAATAAAGGAAAAATAATGAAGGAGAGCATTCTTGGGTATCAAGCTGTAGTTGCCATAATCGGAGTGCCATCAGCTACTTACATCTAGAGACCCAGATTTGGAAATACCCAATATAAAATATGTTGGCTGGAATCCTGTTGGCGATATATTTGTGTGTATCATGGACCAATATATATGAGTGTTGGACTACAACTCTGGTGACCATGATTTCATTCCTCTCCCAGCCATGGAAACCCACTGGGTGACCTTGGGCAAGTCACATGCTCTCAGCCTCAGGGGAAGGCAATGGCAAACTCCTCTGAACAAATCTTGCCAAAACCCAATGATGGATTCACCTTAGGGTTGCCATAAGTTGGAAACAACTTGAAGGCACACAACAGCAGATACAGGAACACAGCCATTGTCCTTTACTTACTGGACATGGGGTCCATATTTAAGCTTACACCTTAAGATCTGGGTTCAGGTACTCTGTGTGTGTGTGCATTCACATTATAGATGGGAGGAAGAAAAAACAATTGGTTCACACATTATGGATGGAAAAAAGAGAAAGGTCAATGATTTCATACATAATACACATGCATGTACACACAGAGAGAAAGAGTGCCTGGGGCTCTTATCTTAAGGTGTGGGCTTAAATATGGTCCCCATGTCGATATGAACAAGAGATTTAGAGAAAAGCTTCATCTAGTGATCTTAGGGCACAGGAGGTGGAGGCTGGCTTCTTCAGGGGGGAAAACTCCACTTCTTTCCATTTTATTTATTTTATTTTATTTTATTTTATTTTGCCTTTCTGCTGAACTCACATTAGAGAAGCAGGGCCCTTTCAAGGGCTTCCTTTAAAAGCCTCTTGAAAGTTGGTTGCACCGGTTCTTTCTTCCCAAAGCAACATAACAAAAATGGTATGGAATCACTATGCAAGCGCATGCCCAGAAAGATCCCACAGAAAGAAAATCAGGATAGATTTATGAACAGTTTGCAAACAAAGCTAAGCACAAAATTCAAAAGGAATAAACTTCCCAGCTGTCGCTCTCTGATTTCTCAAGTTGCCAGCAGAAGGCTTCCAATATTGCATTTAATAAATTTGTCAATCTCTCAGCATGGCTTGCATTCGAAATCAGCAGCCAGGGAGAGTTAAACACTACAGCTGTCAAATGCTACAGCTGTGCCTGCAACCTTGGGATGTATGTGGCTGCAGAGGACTGTGAACGGAAAATACTGTTTGCTGGCTCTTGTCCCCTTGCCTTGCTTACATTTACAGGATGAGACACACTGTGCTTTGCAATGGTAGCTTGGTAGGCAGTGATGGCTGATGCTTACTGATACTCTTTGGGAAGGGTGGGGTGGACGTTTGGGGTCACCAGAAGCAAAACCAACAACACAATGGCAGAGATCCTGTATCACAAACTGCAATGCCTTTATGATGACAGAGCAACATTGCTGACACACTACACAAGGGCCATCTAATCCAACCCCATGACATGCAGGAAGACACACTCAAATTCCTCCTGACAGATGGCCTTCAAGCCTCTGTTTAAAAACCTCCAAACAAGGAGACGCCACCACAATCCAAAGCAGCCTGTTCCATCATCGAACAAATCTTACTCTCAGGAAGTTCTTCCTAATGTTTAGATAGAATCTCTTTTCCTGTAGCTTGAACCCATTACTTTGCATTTTAGTCTCTGGAGCATCAGAAAACAAGCCTGCTCCATCCTCAAGATGTTATCCTTTCAAATATTTAAACATGGCTATCATTTCACCTCTTAACCTTCTCTTCCCTAGGCTAACCATACCCAGCTCCATAAACTCCTCCTCATAGCTTTCCAGACCTAGAGAACTTCAACAGTGTGCAACAAGAATCCACCAAAGATGTCCTAGTGCACAAGATGATCTGTTGCGCAACATGGTCTTCCACTAAACCACAGGTCACTACAAAAGATGGGGACAATTTTCCAGCCAGGTGTAGGGCATCCATGACTTTCCAATGCCCTCCATTCTGGATTACCAATGTCCTGGGATTCTGCTATGGAGTTTTCCTTCCCCTGCTGTCATTCTGGAAGAGCAGCCAATCCCACAAAGTGCTATTATTGCATATTGCAACCATTGCACAATAGTCAGGCTGATTATTCTGCTTGTGCACTGGTTCCAATAGCACAGCTTTGACAACACTCCCTCTTGTTGACATAACATGTTACAACTCAGGGTTATGTGTGAGGGTATGTCTTCTTTTGAATGGTGTGCAAGAAGCCATTTACTAGCTCTTAATCGAAAACCTAATCAAAAACCTCCCTCCCAAGGCAGCCATTAAGTCCCGGAGTGACCACTGCTGAAGCCAATATTATTTCTGGACAAAAAATGGTACCTTTTGTGTAGCAAATGTTGTTTCCTGCACAGAGAATGTGGTGTTAGAGAGCAAAACAAAAATATGTGAATTTTTCATAGAATAAGTCCCAAACTATGAAGATTCTCATCAGTCCAGGATTCTTTGCATCAGAATTTCCCAACACTCAAGGAACACATTTTTGGACAATTTTTTAAAAAAATTTATCAAATAGTCTTTCCTTTCTTATTCTGGTGTCTGTTTCATTAGTAGGAGTGAATTTGGGTTTGGGTCATTCAGTCAGGCTTTCTTCAGTAAGAATACTTACTGATAAAGAAGCTGATAAACCAGCAAATGAAAAAGTTGGCAACTGCTGAGGAAAAACGAACGGAATGTGCCAAGATGTCTTTTTAGCATGAAGCATATGTTTAGTTACAAACCACCACTGCGCTTTCCCAGTCCACCCACAGACTGTATTTAGTGAGGCTGAACTAAGCAAGAATCATTTCTGCTGTAAAGTAAACCCCTTCCCACATATTACCAGAGTTGAAAGGAAATTCTAAGTTCAAAAGTGGTATATGATCCTAACAATTTCTGTAGAGGAAAAGAGTTGAGGAGGGTTGGCCCTCAAGTCCTGCTTGATATCTGAGGAAGGGTCCATAGCTCAATGGGTGGGCACAGGCTTTGCACACAGAAGGTCCTAGGTTTGATCTGCAGAATCTCCAGGTAAGAAGATTCTCCAGGTGGGCAGCATTTGCAAGTGCAAAATCATTCCTCCAGTTGTGTGGAAACAATGATAACTATTACGATGACAATGACAACGGTCATGATGATGGTGGCTGCTCACCTACTTGGACTTTCATCTTCATAAATGGCCTTCCATGTGCCCAAAATTGAATTGAGGAGTTTCATAATGTCCATATTCATTCAAGGGCTGCTGTCATGATACAATGTACCCATGTGTCCATTTTGCAATGGTAGACGGTGGAGTGACTGATGCACCACAGCCTGATGTGGAATGAGCACTCATGCACATCATCAGTGCTCTCTGGTGTGCATCAGAACATCAACTAGGAACCACTGGAGCACAACGGAAGCACCTGATGGATATCAGAAATGACCAATGTGCATGCAAAGTGTCTGATATTCATTGGAGCACTCTTGCCCAGATATGCATCTTTGCAATTCACTAACAGGGTTTTGTTGCATTTCTGCAACCAAGCTAAAGGTTGGTTCCTTGACATAAATGTCTAGTCATAACTGACTGTAGGGAATGGTGCTCATCTCCATTACTGAGCCAAAGAGCCAGCATTGTCCGAGGACTGCTCTGGTAGTCATGGGGCCAGCATGGCTGTACCGAATGCTGTTGCCTTTCCACTGAAGTGATACCTATTTATCTACTTGCATTTGCACGCTTTTGAACTGCTAGGTTGCAGAAGGTGGGACTAATGACAGAAGCTGATCCCATCATTCAGCACTCAGGCCTCGAACTGCCAACCTTCTGATCTTCCCATCATCAGAACTTCCAAAACATAGACTATGGGTTCATCTAAACTGGCCAGAATGCTCCAGGCTGCCCCTATAGTATTCTGGCCCCCAAACGCCACCTGAATTTACCTCATATCTTGTTCTCTCCTCCTAGTAATGATGGGAGGCTATGTTCCCACGCAGCCCCTGTTTGCTGCCTGGCACTGCACCTGAGGTCAGAATGAGGCACCCAGACATGCTACTGATGCTGGGCACTTTGTTCTGATCTCAGAGCACCTTGTGAACATAGAGGTGGCACCAAGCAATGAACAGAGACCACAAGCAAAAAGACAGAGACACCTGCCATCACTGAAACCCAACCACCCCCCAAAACCTGCTGCAAATGGTGAGTTTTTAAAATGTGGGTGAAGGGGAGGAAGCCCCAAATCATAAAGCAAAGGTGTGACTATCTCAGCCACCCTTGTGTACAATTTTGGATTTTGGAGTATTTCAGATTTCAGAATTCCAGATAAGGGAAACCCAACCTGCATCAGCATCATCCCTACCTATCTCCTAAAACTGGGACTCAAGGCAGCTTGCAATTTTTATAAAGAACAATACAACTAAAAGCATACCAGAAATGAAGATTAACATGGACTCCAACCATTCATAGTGTTAAAACAATTCAAACCTACACTTTAAAATGATAACATGAAATGAAAAAGATAAAAGGCTATTAAAAACAGATCAGTTTAAAACAATACAGCACCCTTTGCCCATTCATTAAAAGCCTTTCTGTTTTAAAAGCCTGTCAGAATAAAAAGTATACTGACAGATACGGTCTGTCAGATAGCCTGGATCTGAGCTTTTTCGGTCATAACCAGCACTTTGAATTGTACCTGCAAAAAAGATGACAGCTGGTGGAGCTATTGTAACAGGGGAGTAGTATAGCCCCTGTAATTTTTGCTAAGATTAAGTAGAACACACCTGTTCTGAGCATATGTTGACCTATCTTGGACTTGGGAAGTTTTAGAAGCCCTTTGTTTGTATTTTGATCCCTTCCCCTTCCAAGATTTCATAAATGCACAAGCCAAGCTTTCAACTTGCATGCTGAAGCCCTAAACTAGGATCCGTCTCCTTCACAAGCAAATCCAGCTGGCACAACAATGGACTTTTTCATCCCAGATCATTGAACATGAAATGCAGCATGGAGGCAGAGACACATACTCTCAGAATAGGCAGTGAGCAAAGTGGGTTTGTCAGGTCTGAGAGAGGGAGCACGCAGGTGGTCGAGAGGATAAGGAAAACAGCAACAATAAGCGCATCTCAGCTTCACACAATGAAAACCACATTACGCATCACCAACAGCTGTAGCATGAAACATCAAGAGGACCTATCATGGGATGGAACAGCACAGCAGCTGATGACACTGGCTACTTCAAGTAGAAATGAAACTGCTATCAACACAAAGAGATGAAGGCAGACAATCTGGTTTCTTTGTACGGAGCAGGGATGTGTTCAATCGACAGACATATGGCAAACAGGATTGAAACCTCTCACAGGCACCAAGGCAACAGAGTGTTGCATTGCTTCTATGGCAGAAGAAGGCTACTGACCTATTCAGGGAGTTGACCAAAGAAGCAGTAGTGGAAAAGACAGATGCCATGTTTGTTTATCCTTCTGGCATGGGAGGTGTATCTTGAGAATGGCGGAAGTCACAGGAGTTTGGAAGACTATGGTTCTTGCTCCAGGCTTGGCACAGTCCCTCCTGTGGAGCATCCAACTAACTGTGCCTCCGGTCTTGGAAACACATTGCGGAGAAGATGTGGAGCATCTGCTCTTAAGCTGATTAAGCCAACATGGTGCAGAGAAGTTGGGATGGCGGGATGGAATGGGGAATAAGGATGAGCAGAACTTTTCAGTCTGTGATCTTATTTTTACATAGATGTAACTCCCATTAAGGTTGCATTTCTTCTAGCTGAAGGGTGGTATCCAGAACACATCTATGCAAATAGATCCCTTCAAACAGTGGTGCTTTTGCTAAACATGAGTACATAAGAAACATATTAAGAATGGCTTGAATGACATCAGAAGTCCCAACTAAAGTAGACTCATTGACTCAATTCCTGAAGTCTGAATCCATATTTATGCAAATCTCATTGATTCAATGGGTCTACTCTAGTTGGGAGTACAGTAGGCCTTTCGTATCTGCTGGGGTTTGGTTCCAGGATCCTCCATAGATACCAAAATCCATTGGTCCTCAAGTCCCAATATATACAGTTGCCTAAATAGTGTCCTTATATAAAATGGCAAAATCAAGGATTGCTTTTGGGAATTTTTTTAATGTTTTCAAGCCATGGATGGTTGAATTTGTAGATACAGAATCTGTGGATATAGAGGGTTGACTGTAACAACAGGATACAGTTTGATGCGCCCCTAAGTGTAAGCAGTTGCATAACAGGGATCACTAGTTTGAAGCTCTTGTTGCATTACTGCTTGTGTAATGGTATTACCTAGTACAAAAGCAGGAAGGGGTACATTTATGCTCCACAAAAATTTAACAGCATCTGAGTTCTGCATTAAAGGGTTTTCACAGACTCAGGATGGAATCCTTTCTGCTCAGGTCTTGAAAACTCAGGGCAGCCCAGACTTTCTTGACTGAATCAATCCATCTGTAATGTGACCCTTCTCTTTTCTACTGCCTTCTTATTTTTCCTAGTGTTACTGTTGTTTTTTTCAGTGAGTCATCTCATCTCATGATAAGTCAAAAGTACACTGGTCTATCTGAGTACCAAATGCAAAATTCTGCATATATCTCACCAGCTGAAGTCTGCTTCATGAACCTGGATTCAGATTTCCATGCAAACATTTCCTGCATATTCCAAACTATGATTTTACTTCTTATGTACCTCCCACTTTGTTCAATGAGTCCTACTTCTCAGTGTTGCCAGAGAAGTGCAGTCCTCCCAGAAAGTAAAAATGAATGAGAATCATGAAGCAACCTCCAACTAGCACCCATGGCATTTGCTCTTTCACCAGAAGTGACATGTAAAATAGCAGGAGCTTTTAATCTTCAGCCCTTCAAAGCCAGTTGGAAAAAAATATTATAATAATGTTCAGTAAGGAATGCAGACTCCATAGGAATCAAGAGCTGTGCTGCTATGGAAATTGAATTGCTAATGAGAAACAAGAATCCATTTAATCCTGCAGAGGCTACCAAAGGGAAAAACAGGAGGAGAACCAAGCTCAAAGTGCATGTTGTTCTATATTTTTCACTCCAGCCCAGATGAGACCAAAGTTTTATCAAAAATCCATCACAAAGCAAGTCACTTAGACAAAATGTCTGCCCAGAATGTGTGATCCTTTCAAGAGGCTATTTTCCACGTTCCAATATTATCAGAGGAGAAGAAGAGACACATCCTTTTTGGTGACCATTCCCAAGCTTTGGAATACTCTGCCACAGAAGGCCAGTCTAGCTAACACTCTTCTAATCTTCTACCACCATGCAGACATTTCTGATTTACACAAAGCTTTTGCAATCAAAACCAATTTGCTGCTGAACTAGATAAAACCCACAAAATGCGTATTTCAGAGTAAAGTCTGCATAAAGTGTGAACAAGAATGCATATGTTGTGTGTGGGGGGAATGAATATCCTGTGAATTTTCAGGGTTTTAAAAAAAGCAGTCACAGATTGATGTGAAAACAGGGTGGAATAGATTTGAGTGAACACATGCAAAACTCTAAATGCATCTACAATGCAACTTGACACCACTTTAACAGCCATGGTTCCATCCTACAGAATACTGGGATTTGTAGTTTAGTGGGGCACCAGCATTCTTTGGCAGAGAAAGCTATAGACTTTGTTAAACTACACATCCTCATAGGATGGTGCTACAGCACTTAAAGTGTGTCAAACTACACTGTATTTCTACAGTGTAGTTGCACCCAAACATTCAGCCAGGAAGTATCTGTTTTGATGCAGAGGGTCTCAAGTTCAATTCTCATTTCAATTCAGAAGTGATCAGAAATACAGATTGACTAACTGATTGATCCATCCTCACTGCAAAGTAAAAACAGGGTTGTGAGAAAATGCACAAGCCAAGTATTTCTGTTTTCCTCTGTAAAATATCTGGGAGGATGCGTGCGTTCGGCTTGGGAGGTTGCAGGTCATGTGCTGTCCATCTTGCTTGCTTGCTTGCATTGTATATGTAACTACAACCCATCCTCTGAATTAGGCAGGAGTTAGTCTACATGTTCAGCTGAGAATTTCACATTACATTTTGCAAACAACTGAGAATGTCAATGGGGAGAAGGCTAGGCCAGGAGAACAAGAGAGTGAAAAACAAAATGACAAGTGACCTGGGAATATTTAAACATGCTGTCTGGCTTAATCCTTCTCTCTCAGACACGGTCAGCAAGCAACAGCTTCCATCCAGTGCATAAATATCAGTCCCTGCGAATGGGTGCAGTTGGCCAGCCAGCCTGGCAAGATAAATGGACATGGACAGCTGTGAATGCAGAACATCATTTCAAAAGGGCAACATGCCAGCAAAACAGCAGGAGGTGAGAACACAACTTTGGAGAAGGGATGGCATGAGTTCTCGAGCATCTTAAAAAATAATAATGGCATACTATAGAATCACAGAATCTTGAGAGTTGAAAGGGGACACAAGGGTCATCTAGTTCAGTCCCCTGCCTTTCAGGAATACTCAACTAAAGCATTCCTGATTGATGCCCATCCATCTTCTCTTTAAAGACCTCCAAAAAAGGAGACACTTTGGACTCTCCAAGGCACTCTGTCCCACTGTTGAACAACTCTTACAGGCAAGAAGTTCTTCTTAAGATCTACTCTGTGTGAAACAATTTTTGTCTTCTTCTTAAATTTGGACTGAATTGGCATGTTTTGCCTCTACTTCCACCAAAATATTTCTGATGCAAACACATGGAGACTTCTTGAGGAATCCATTGTTCTCTGCCACAAAGAGGCTTGTGGCCTCATTGGAATGGAGACAGATTGGATTGCAAAAGGGGGGGGGTCCCTGTTGAGATGCAAATAGATTTTAAATTTCCTGGACTTTGCAAATCTCCCTATAGCCACATCATGGCCCGAAGGAGGAGGATCCTGCCTGCAAAAGATATCCTTCCTTTCCACCATATACTACTATCTTAAGTAAAGACTGAAACAACATGTAGCACCTGACTAACATCTCCAATTGTTTTTTTCCTGTTTGGTTTGTAACACATCTTGCCTGATGAAGAAGAAGCCCATACAGCTTCAAAAGCTTGCAACAAGTATATTGTACATTTTGGTTGGCCAATAAAGGTATCACTGATGGATTTTTGTTTGAATTTGCTAAATGGTCAACACAGCTACCCCTTAATATGTTCTGTGTATGTGTGTGCGTACGTGTGTGCCTTCAGGTCACCTTATGGCAACCCAATAAATTTCAAAGGGTTTTCTTAGGCAAAGAATCCTCAGAGTTGGCTTTTCCAGTTCCTTCCTCTGAAATATCGCCTAACACCACTTGGTATTCCTTGGTGGTCTCCCATTCAAGTACTACCCAGGACTGACCCTGCTTAGGTTCTAAGATCACAGGAAACTTTTTTTCCTGTGCAGAAAATAGTTTTTTGCTCAAAAATCCATGTCATTTTCTACACAGAATAACCCCTCTGAAACAGAGATTTTGGATGTTTGAATATGGGGAGAATACACTAGAGAAATATTCATTTTCTCCTACAACGAACAGAAAACTACCATAATACTTGTCCCCATGTACAAAGACAAAATAGTTGAGGATTTATTTCATCTATCTGTCTGTCTGTCTGTCATGTATCTATCTATCTATTATATATTTACATAAAGCGAGCCTACCTGTTATATAGAAGAATATCAGGCTTCCATATCTGTCCATCTGGAAAACGGACATTTTTCACTCCAGGATAGTCCGACATATTCCATTGTAAGTAGTAGTCTCTCCAATACTTGAAAATTAAAAAGGAAAGGAAATAAAAATGCAATCTCCCAGGGTTTCATCTCAGCAGTAGCTTGCTCCTCTAGCAGTATGTCCCAGTTTCCCCAAATGAAAGTATTACCTCGGTCTCTCAAAAAGCAACATTTTGCTTATAAACATAAACCCTTTACAGATGGTGTGCATTTAGCTACCTTAAGAAGTGGGGAGGGAAACAAATTGAAAGCATTAAAGTTGCATCTTTAGGTCACCCAATTGCACACAACAGCCTGGAAAAGAAATTTTGGTGTGTCTGTGGCTTATAGTTCATGCTGCCTCAAGCATAAAATTGGACTATCACAATTTTTTCCTTATAAAGCCTACGCATTTCTCTCAATTACATTTCTCTTTAGAGCCATAACTTGGATAGTTCCTTTTAGCCGAAAATGATTAGACTGTAATAACCGATTAGAAGCACATTAGGTTGGGCGGATAAAGGTCTCTCTGCTGATAAGAAACGTGAGCAAATTCTGTTCTCCAAACGAACAAGACAGGTCCAAGACTGGAGAAAATGTATAGTAATAAGAGGGAACATATCATTCTGTTCACATAAACTTCTCATTAAATATGAATTTTTTCAAAATGTTTTAAGGGCAACAGATGAGGAGTTCACACGTACATGGAAACTACTGGATTTGTCAGTGTGAGATGCATTTCTTCCCTTAAACGCATAGGCTGAGATCATACCCTGAGGAAAGGGAGGATAAGAATATGCTCCCAAAGTTATGCAACAGGAGCTCAACATTGCCTTGTTAGGCAATTGCAACACTCAGTAACCCAATGCCTATCTTTATACCCAATGTGCATCTGTATGCACAACCATGTGCAATCTGCAGCCATGTGTAATGCACAACCATGCACACACACAGGCACTTCATTTCTACAACCTTAAACTGAATATGGCCATTCTGCATTAAACATAAATGTCCAATTGCTTCCAGAGGGAACTTATGTATGCATAAGAGACCAACAGAAATTCTGGTCATAACCAACTTACAGAAGAAATAATGTACAAATCACACAGTTTGACACCATGTTAACTGCCATGGCTCCATTGTAGAGAATCCTGGGATCTGCACTTTTGTGAGACACCAACCCTCTGAGAGAGGAGGATAAAGACTGACAAAACTAAGAATCCCAGGAATCCATAGGATGGAACTACATCACTTAAAGTGGTGTCAAACTGCATGATTTCGACAGTGGAGATGCATTCTCAGTCATGTATTGATGGGTACATGGGTCTAGACTTATTGGATTCAGAAGCTAGAGAGGTTCCCAAAACCACCCAAGAGCTGAATACAGGAAGAATGTCAAGAAGGTCTACCTTCTTGACACTCTTGTATTTCACTGACTGATTTGCAGTGGATTGACAAGGCTTTCTGACTAGAGTCTCATTGAGCCAGTATTAAAAATACTTTGATGGAAACAGCCTATAATCCTCTCAAATGTGTGAATGCTCAAGATGAGGTGGTCCTCTTCTCACAACAAGAGATTGTTCAAGGGGTTGGACTTTCTCAGAGATTGTGTAAGCGAGGTCTCATGTGCAGCTAAATCATTTGCAAATACACACACACACAGAGCCTTCTCTCTTCTTGTTGACTTGGTGAGTGGGAAAGTAATCTACCATTGCACAACAGGGGAGTTCAAGACTTTGGCACTTTTGGGGGCAATCAGTTGGACAACTGTGGGATCCAACATAATTTAATCTTGGCCTCTATTGTTTGGTTTGGTTTAAAACAGCAACAATAGATAGCAACAGAGAGTAGTTTGGATACCACTTTTATTGTTTAAAGTATTCGTATCCAAGTTACACTCCAGCACCATTCAAAACGATAAAGAAATCAAGGAAGGTTGATGCAATCAGGAGTGGATTTTTGTGTGGAAGAAGTGTGGCCAAAATCCAATTACTGCCTGCAGCTGGCAGGGACTCACTGAAGCAATCATTGGATGGCTAAGTCAACACCTAGTTAAATTCCATTAATTTTCTGGTTAGAACTAGCAATTGGATACAGGCCTGCAAGCATCATTCATTTTTTTTCTCAGAACCAGAACATTGGGTCAGAATACTTAGAGTCTATCTTTTGCATTATGCTGGATCTCAGTGTTCTTGTGAAAAACACATCAGATCTCATATGTCTCATGTCTTCTTACCAAGGAAGACCAGAAGCATTGCAAATTGTCAGTTTGCTTTCCTTCTTGTTCCAGTTTAAGGGAGTTGATGTATGCTACCTTAACCTCACCCTCACACAAAATATTGAAAATGCATAGATTCCTTGAACATATCAATTTCCCCCTTAAACCTAAATCATATAATTGCAGAATCACAAAGTTGGAAGGGACCCCCCCCCCCCAGGGCCATCCAACCCCGTTCTTTCATGCAGAAAGAAACAATGAAAGCACCCCCAGGAGATGGCAATCCAGGCATTCCACATCAAACAAAAATGTCCAATCACTTCTATAAGGGAGCCTATGCATGCATAAGATTCAAGCAAGACTCTGGCCATTATTTTATTTTTAAGCACAGATAACACCGTGTGTACTTTGCCCTTACAATGTTGTCACAACGTTTTGTTGTTGTTGCATCCATGCTCACTGCAGCATTGCAAATTGACAACCTTAAGGGAGTGAGACAAAGAAAACAAGGCAAGCTGATAGTCCCATATTGATCTGAAATCCCCAGCCAGCCTCCTCAACAGGGTCAAGTGGAGAACACCTCATGTGGGTTTTCCTTCATTTTCACATCAATGCGCCAATCATTTGTTCTACCTTTGGAAAGGCACACACTTCCACAAAGATGATTGTTTCACTCATCTTTGTGTACAGAAGCCTCATTATGGGCAACATTGACCTCTTGTGCAGCTCCTGCCTGACCATTAGCTATTCCTTTGCAACTCAGCATGCTGTTTACCACACTGTCAAGCCAGACAGTGATCAAAGTCAGGCTCCCACGTAGCCTGCGGCTCTACAGATGTCAGTTGCTGAAGGTAGACTTGTGTCAGGAGACCCAACGATTATCTCTTTTCTTTTCCAATGTTCCTCACACTGATAACCACTACCATTAACTAAACTGACTTTGTTCTTTACGGACTGCTATCACAGGTTGACAGTGGCAGCTGGCAGCTCCCATGTCTGTTGGGCCATGAATCCACTCCAGGGTTTAGTGCAACCTTTCAAAGACCTATCCAAGGAGGTTCCTGTACCTTGGATCAAACACTGATCGGAACAGAGGCTGCAGTCAAGAAATAAGGGGACTAGGAATGGAAGGGCCTCTCCTTTCTCATCTCACTGAGCTGTAATGCCCTTGTCTGGTCCTTGATATCAAACCTCCATATTGAAAGGCTTGCCAGTCATGTAGCTTCACAGAGATCTGGAGGAGTTATCCAGGTAGCGTTGCAAGTACATAAGTAGAGAGACACATCCTTTGAAGTGTAAATTGATTGGGAGATCAGTGATGGGAAAGAGGTATCGGGCATCTGGCAGAAATTTGAGAATCAAAAGGACAAGCCATATAGATTTGCTACCTTTTTGTGTACCATATTGTGTAGTATGGCTATGTTTCATGGCCCAGTTGGTTATGAGGGCTTTTGCTCTTTTCCACCCATGGAAATTTCCACCTAGAGGTCTCAAAGATCTTCTCACAAGATGAGAAAGTATAAAGGAGGGCTGTTTGCTCTTTGTTTTTAGTCTTGGGTGAAGTCAGAAGCCACAACTTTACATAGACTCCTCAGAACTGCTAGCATTCTGATTCCGTCTTCTCTGCAGTTTCCCCTCTGATCTGGACTTCTGCATTGGTAAAGTATGGTCCCTGTCTTTTTAATCTCTATCCCATTTAACCTACCTTTAATTCATTAGTTCTTGTGTGTGTGTGTGTGTGTGTGTGTGTGCTTTTGTGTGTGTATGTGTTGATTCCCCATTTATAAATAAACTACATTCATTTGGAAACTGCCTCTGGAGTTTTGTGGGTTTGGAACTGTTATGCAAAGGCAAAAGATCTTAGCCAAATGTTACCCCAGCACTCTCATTGAGCTAAATTAATTTTCCCACTGAATGCAAGTTCTGGATGCCTCCCCAGAACCCCCTGCAATTTAGATAACAGAGCCTCACCCCATTCACCCCATCTCTTCATCTCTAAAGATAAAGGGATGCCAGTGAACACCACAACCAATTTCTTCCCAAAGGCAGATGTTTAGGGAGCAGTAGTGTCACTCCCCTTTAAGATGTCACCCAGCATGGTCTGCACACCCCTAATGCCACCCCTAGGTATCTTTCTCATGGATGCTTCTGCATCTGGACATACAGCATTTGCAATAAATGTGGCGGCATGGACCCTTGGCTTGGCCAAAACAGGTGGCTTTGAAGTCTTGAGTTCTCTTTACAAAAGAATGGAAACCCATTTGAGAACTGGAGAGCACCATGCATGCACTGAAGTGTCTGTAACTGGAATGGATGACTCAGTCTGGTTGCCAGTTTTTGAAGCTCAAGGGAGCTTGAAACATGACTTGGCAGATCAATAGAGAAAATGCTAAATCACTCACAGTGAGGAAGACAAATATGCATATGTGTAGCTCTTTCACTTGAAGAACTCTGGATCAGGTCCAAGGTGGGAGATAAATAATCTTGAACAGACACATCCTTAATGAGTCCATTTTGTAATTTTTTTTAAAAAAAGAACAAAGTGTAGTCCCCTCTACACGCTATGATTTCTGGTCTGTCGGTGCTTGATTAATTGGTTTTAGAAACCCCGGCAGCTGTTGCCAACATCTACACTGATGACAAACTGAATTATCATCCCTATTCTCTGTGGGCTTTTTTTCTTTCCAGAGGAGATAGGCTCTGAAAGCCATTGATATGCTGAAATTGGTGCCCTCTGATCAAAAGCATGGCAACTGATCACACACCAAACAAGAACCAGTACACAATAAATCTTTGCTCTGAAAGTGGAAACCATCTGGATTAAGTTGCTCAGTGGTGAATGTATGACCAGGGGTAAAAAGAGTGGACTGTAAGTGGCCCTTCAGACTCCAAAGTGTGCCCCCTGAAGCCCCCAGACCTGAATAGGTTTGGGGTTTTTTTTAAATGCATGCCAATTTTCAATAATTTTTTTATATCTGAAAATGGCCCAAATTCACTCAAAACCAGCCATAAAGGTGGCAGTTTATGTCCTCCATCTCCACCACAACCCTCCACACACACACCCCAAAAAAAGGCTGAAAGTCAGCCAAAAAAAGACATCTGGAAATGTGTCATCCGTGTGTCAAATCCAATACTCCAAAACATCCTAATGGAGCCAATGGGGAAGGTAAAGTCCCCATTCTTCATAATGACTGTTCATAATCATTTTCTTCCCTATTACAAAAAAATATGAACACAATCACCTTTGCAAAGCAAGCCTCAGAGCTTTAAAACTCACCATGTGAAGCCAAATGTTGGTGGTTAAGACTTGATTCTTTTCATCCTGCCAAAGGAAAGGAGAAAAACAAATCAAGACTGGCTTTTGCTCCCCTCCTAAGTAGTTATAATGGCTATAATGAAGAGCTAGTATAATAGCGACCTCCTTGCTCTGGGTCCTTTAAAATAACTTTACACTCATAATCAAAGGATTTCCAGTAAATGCATTATAGATTCTCTGTAATAACTTATAATAGCCAGTTGCAGATATATGGCATTTGGCAACCTCAGCAACCGGTCCAATCTTTGGATGCCCAGAGTTATGCAAGAGACTATTTCCTCTAGAGCAGATGTAAAGGATTTCTTTGTGTCCTAGGAAAATGAGAAAAAGTCAGGTGAGGACTGCAACTGATGATGGGGGGAGTCAAAGCCAATGGAGGTTCATTTGGCAGTTGGACAAGTTCAAAGTGGTTGGAATTTGCAGGATTTAATAGCATGTTCCAGCAGCATCTTGTGGTTCAGATGTCAGAGGCTTCATCTATGCTGTAGAAATAATGCAGTTTGACACCACTTTAAGTGTTGTAGCTCCATCCTATGGAATCCTGGGATGTGTAATTTTACAAGGTCTTTAAGAGGGCTGGTACCTCACCAACGACAAATCCCAGGATTCTGCAGAATGGAGCCATAGTAGTTCAAGTGGTGTCAAACTGCATTATTTCTCCAGTGTAGATGCAGTCATAGAGAAGTGAATCTGCTCTAATGTCAACTGTAAAGGAACTATCCAAGGTCCTTAACTCTATCCTCAACAAAGGTTCAGCACTTTGGACACCTCCTTTAAAGCCAGGGCTGTGGACCCAGTGTCATTCCTATTACTGTTGGACTGCAACTTCAGTCATGGTCATGATGGCTGAGGTTGATAGGGTTCCATATCTGGGGGGGGCCACTGGTTATCCACTTCTTTAGACTGAGACCATTTTCTCTCTCTTCAAATATTAGATACCTATCAATTAAATCCACACCATTCAGGAGAAATTAGGAACATCTGTAGATGTTCAGTGGACACAAAAGTGGGGAAGAATTGTGTTTAGTGGTTATGCATCTTAATTCTGTCACACCTACTAGTTACAACCACTAGAAGATAAACATTTTGCTTTGATACATTGCTATGGAAAGATAGATCAGTCTAGCTCTGGTTGCTGGTCAGTGGTCACCTTTACATGTTTAGTTCATAAATCCATTCCATGTTGTATTTATAATAGTCATGTATCTTCTTCATGGATATATATTGAATGACCATTTTAAAATAGATTTGCTTCCAAACTGTGGTTTCTAAAATACATTTCATATTTATTAACATCAAGTAACATCAGGAATCAGTGTGGTGTAGTGGTTTGAGTGTTGGACTATGACTCTGAAGATCAGACTTTGATTTCCTGTTCAGCCATGGAAACCCACTGGGGGACCTTGGGTAAGTCACATATTCTCAGCCCCAGAAAAAAAAAACCTGGTAGATTTGCCTTAGGGTTGCCATAAGTCAGAAAAGTCAGAAAAGTCTTGAAGCCACAAAACAGCAACACAACTAATTGTGGTGGAGCATTTAAGAAATGCAGAACCCAGGAGAAAACTAAGTTCCATCTGATGGCTGGAGGATGAAGATCATACAAGTTGGTGTTGAGATTCACAAATATCAAAATTCTTGAAATACTTCTGCATGGGGGGGGGGGGGGGCAGAGAGAGGATGATGTATGTTGATGTCAACCCCAGGATTTGCAGGGAGGTCAGAATTTCCCAAGAAATCTCATCCATTTCGGGCTAGGGTCACCATAAATGGAACCAACTTGAAGGCACACAAAAAACAAAGCAACAGTTAGGTGGGTGCAATATCTATGCTTCTGTTTGAGCTGGAATTGTGTCCACTGAAGTTCATAGGTGCCACAGCCAAAGTCGATCCATCACCAGTAAACACAGCAGCCTTTCAGCCCGGCTATGCACTGCGAAGACATTCATTAGTCATTATCAGTGTTGTTTCCTTGGAGGCTTTGTTAATAATGGCTTCATAAAGGTGTTGCTTGTTACTGCAGCAATTCAGCGCAATGCCTCATCAATGTTAATGGCAAGGCTATTACTTGCAAGCCATACAAACATTTGTGTAATGCATCAGTCAAATGATGGCCTGTTTTTTAAAAGCAAGTAATGAAAGTCCTGCTTTGGGGGTAGTCATTAATCCATTATCAAGCTTTGAATATATTCGCCTGCTTCCTGGAATGAACACTGCTATACAAAACCTCAGGCCAGAAGACAGAAAGGATGTACCAAAAGACTAATGCATCCAAATCCTTCTCTGAAAGTGCATATATGGGCTGTACTCCTACCTCCAAGGAGAGGGAGCAGAGTTTTGTGATGGTTGAACAATGCTGCCTTGTTTATGAATTGCAACATTGCACAACCAAGGTTGCCTCTGCGTTGCAGAAATAATGCAGGTTGACACAGCTTTAATTGCCATGGCTCCATGATAGGGAATCCTGGGTTTTGTACATTTTTATGGCACCAGAGCTCTCTGATAGAGAAGGCTCAATATCTCACCAAACTGCAGATCCCATAATTCCATAGCATTGAGCCATGGCAGTTACAGTGGTGTCAACCTGCATTATTTCTGGAGTGCAGATGCAGCTCAAAGGTGCAACCAAACACACATGGGCATCTACATGCACATTGCCCAATACTCAAACTGAATGCAGATATGTCACATCAGACAAAAATGTCAAAACCACTTCCTTAAGGGAGCTGATCTCTGTGTAAGACACCAACAGGAGTCTGGTCTTGGGTTCCTAGTCAAGGAGAAGTCATGAAATCATAGAGATGGACCAGATTTTAGATGATTAATCCAACCCTCTTCTCCATTTAGAAATCTGAAACATGAGTATCCCTGTTGCTTAAAGTCTTCTGATAGACTTTAAGTCTTCTGATGAAGACCCAGTATCTGTTCCACTACCACCAATCACCTTAGCATTGGGATGTTTCTCTTAATGTTTTGACCAGAGTTAGGGAATGTACAATCTGTGAGCTCCATGTAGCTTTCAAGTGATGGATATGAGCACCCCCAAGTTCCCCTGGAGACCTCTTTCATCTAACAAACAAATACCCAGCCTAAAATCCATTTTTTAAAAAAATACAGCACCTGCACCTTCATGTGCATCAACATTTTTACATGGGAAAGAGTGTGTTTTCTACACAAGTACTGTTTTCTGGACAAAAATGTTTCTGCCACTGAAATTTTCACAAAGATTTCTTGAGGTGCACAAAATTGTCTAAAAATATAGGAAATCTCTCATAAGCAGACCCAATAGGGAGAGGGCTTCTGAAAAAAACAACAACATTTGTACCTGCATTAGAAACTGAGGGTGTATCTATACTGTAGAAATAATGCAGTTTGACACCACTTTAACTGCCTTGGCTCCATCCTGCAGAATCCTGGATTTGTCATCTTGTGAAGCATCAACATTCTTTGTAAAGACTTTGTAAAATGTCCCAGGATTCCATAAGATGGAGGTATCGCACTTAAAGTAGTGTCAACCTGGATTATTTCTAAGTGTAGATGCACCTTGAAATAAACAAAGGCATAAATCTCTAGTAAGGCAACTTGTTTTTTTCTAATTATTCCAAGCCGCCCCAGGGATATCATCCCTAAGATTGAAAATTGGGTGACTTCAGTGGCTGGCCAGATACTCCTGTGTCAGGATGTGAACAAGAAAGAAAGAAAGAATAATTCAGATTTCTTTCTGAAGCTGCCCTGGCTCTCAACACCCTCTCTACTCAAATGTCAAGAACTGCACCAAAAAGGGAAAAGGAAGTGAAAAATCATGTACTTCCTCTTGTTCTTGAATTGCTAATTTGTACAGTTTGGCAGAATACACAAGAGAATGTGTGTGAGACAAAGAAGCATGTTTAGGAAAATGGCCTTTTTTTCTCCTTCTTGTATAAATCAGTATTTATTTATTTTTTATATTCAGAGGGCATGAAAGAGCATTTCTATGGAAATAATTGTTCTCCCTTGGACTAAAGTGTCAGATTCTCTTCCTGAGAACACATCTCCTGGGCAATTTTTACTCGGCCATAAAGACAATGCAGCCTGCTGACAACAATCAGACTTCTGCCTAAAAGGGAATGCTTTTGCAGGCTTTTCCTATGAATAGTTTGGTCTGTTTTTCATCGAGGCAAAAGAAAGATTGGCATCCCTCTGCCTCCGGAACCTTTTGCTCCTCACTGCTGCATTTTTGAGAGCTTCATTTGGAAACAAAAGGACAGACTCAAAGTTCTTTGGCAGGTTTCGCCTGCTAAACAATAAATAAGATGGATATTTTTTTTCATTCCAAGATATCAGTCTTTCATATTTCCAGCAAATAAGATGACTCACCATTGTATAAATAAAATGAAATAAAAATACAAATCATGAATATTTGAGCGGTTGGTGAGGAAACAAGGCTCAGAAGGTCTGAATAGGGAGAAAGGCTGATGAAATCATCTTCCAAGTGCCAACTTACATTTCCTCCCTTTGCCACATGATACAGCAACTGCTTCTGTTACAAAAAGAAGGAAATTCAGCCTGTGGTGGCCATCCTTCCAGTGATGAGTCTCTCCATACAGTCACAAAGTTTGCCTGGTAGAATCTATCAGAGCTTATGTCCTACTGATACAGCCTTTGAGAATGCAAGGTTCCTTCCAAAGTATGATGATGCAGTGGAATGAGATTTTTTGGAAGCACCCTCCTTGTAGATCATGATCTATTGTTATAGCTATAATGGCTGAGACCCTGTCAATTATGATGCCATAAATTAGAATTACAACCTTATAAACTAAAATTCAAAGATATAGTTAGTCTGTAGAATCAGTATGCACAGCGCTCTTGTAGCACCTTTAAGATTAACTGAAAGAAAAGAGTTGGCAGCATAAGCTTTCATAGATGTAAATCTACTTCTTCCAATGCATTTGGGAATACTTCCTCCAAATGCATCTGAGGAAATAGACTTAAGGGCCTAAGCAGACTGCCAGAAATAGTGCACATTAAATTGAGGCACTGCCCTGGCTCAGTGCTAGGGAATCATGGGAACTGTAATTTATTGTGGCACCAGAGCTCTCTGACAGAGAAGGCTCAATGTTCCAGAAAAAAATACAGTTCCCATGATTCCCTAGCACTGAGCCAGGGCAGTGCCTCAATTTAATGTGCACTATTTCTGGCAGTCTGCTTAGGCCTTTAAGTCTATGAAAGCTCATGCTGCCAACTTCTTTTGTTGTAGAAATAATCCAGTTTGAGACCACTTTAAATGTCCTGGCTCAGTGCTAGGGAATCCTGGGAATTGTCATTTATTATAGCACCAGAGCTCTCTGACAGAGAAGGCTAAATGTCTCATAAAATTACAGTTCCTAGAATTCCCTAGCATTGAGCCAGGGCAAGTAAAGAGGTCTCAAACTGGATTATTTCTGCAGTGTGTTTTGGACCTCAGTCTACTTCCTGCATCTGAAGAAGCAGACTGTCACAATTCTTCCTCATACTAGAGATCACTGGAAGGAGGTAGAGGGAAACACCAGTCTGCTGTGCCATGATCAACAGGAGAATAGATCTCTATCACATGCAGTAGTCGCTGCTGGGTAAGTCAAGACGGGGCATTTTTATGATCCATTAAACATACAGAAGCTGTCTACAGTTTTCACTCAGACAACCTAAACTTATGCCAACCTTTTGATTTTTCTTCATAGGATTTATTTAGAGGAGGAGGCTTGCCATTAGCTGAGAGAGTGTGATTCTCCCAAGATTACCTAGAAGGTTTCCATCATTGAGCCAGGAAACAATCCCTGGTCACTCATTCATATCTGCAGTTGTGAATTCCAGCCATTAATAATAATAATAATAAGTGTAATGAGAACCAGAGATGGGGGGAATGGAAGAGCATCTATGTTGTACCTGCTCCTTGTCCTATTTCAGAAAAATATCAAGACTACAAAAATGGCCTGTGTTGCAAACATCCTCTTAGTCCCATACAGCGCTGTCAGGATGGTTGTTCTGTGTTAGGTTAGCATTCTATTGAGGATGCATAATTCAGATTTTCCTGAAGGCACACAGAGTAACATGGGAGGGAGAAGGTAAGGGGGTGAGGCTAAAACCCAAAGATAAAAATGGTTATGCAGAAGGGAGGACTCATTATTCAGGAAAAAATAAAACTGAACTGACAAACACAAGACGAAATGGAACATTGTGTGTCATCTCCCAGTCTTTCTGGAAGGCAGAATTTCAAAGACACATTCTGCACAATCGGAAAAAATATATATTTCTTTTCTCATGTTGAAATAAAATATGGAGAAGAAGGCCAGGCCAGCAAAGTCCCTTACCTACTAGTTTTCATAGGCAGGGAATGCTTTCTTCTCCAATTCTTGCTTATTTATTAAAGTAGTTACAACACACTTTTTGGTTCCAAGATAGGTTGACACAGCAATTTGTAATATGGTAATAAAACAGCCTAAGAAACAATTAAAAAGGAAAGACAATTCATACTATTTTGGTCGAATTGGCTACCGGCTCCCATGTCAATGCTGGGGTGAGTGAGTCCATTCCTTTTCTTTTCATGAACCTTAAAGAAGCTGTCCAAAATGCTGAATCATTTTGATGTATAGCACGATGGATAGATCATTTAAAGTGCAAATGAAAGCCTAGTATACATTTGCTGCCTCCTTGGCATGGCAGCCACCAGCCCCTGCTGTATTTTGACTCATTGTTTAAGTATGAGCAGCGAATGTCACCAATGTGTCTTGAGATTAAGAAATCCAAAGACTAGGTGTGAACACAGAAGCTGTTGCAGTTGCCATCCGTTGGAAAGGGAGCACAGTCTCCCTAGAAAATCTCCATAGGAAGATAGTTCATTTAAAGCTCATGTAACAGAAAGCTGAGTGTCAACAGTTCAGTAGCTGAAGGAACAAGCAGTATTTGATAACAAACAGTCCAAGGTCTGCAGCCGCAAATCCAAGCAAAGTTCACAAGGCACAAGATGACAGCGTCATGCAGCAGTCCAGAGTTATAAATCCCAGTGTTAGATCTCACAGTCAAGGAAGGCTGAGAGGTAAAACAAGTTTGTTTCCAGCAACCAAAAGTGGGAAAAACCCATGACTTATAAAGCCCACTGAGGGCTTTATACCACATACATACATCTGAAGAAACAGAGTCAGAGAACTGCTCACGTCAAGTGGTTCAAAACCATTTATGGCCTTAAAAGTGACTATCAGGCTTTGAAATGACAATCCAAATGGTAAAGGTGAAGGTGAAGGTAATCCCTTGACATGAATGTCTAGTCACTGCCTGTTGGGAGTGGTGCTCATCTCCATTATTAAGCCAAAGAGCCAGCATTGTCCATAGACGACTCCGGTGGTCATGTGGCCAGCATGACTGCACTGAATGCTGTTACCTTCCAACTGAAGTGGTACCTATTTATCTACTTGTATTTGCATACTTTCAAACTGCTAGGCTGGCAGAAGCTGGGACTAGTGCTGGGAGCTCACCCCTTGAACTGTCAATCTTCTGATCTTCCAATCGTCAGAACTGGCATCTTAACCACTAAGCCACCGCATCACTAATCCAAATGGCCTGAGATGCAAAACAACTCCCAGGATGAATCTTGCCAATTCTACACAGAAGAAAGCCCCATCTGATTAAATGGGACTTGCTTCCCTGGCTGCTGCCACACTGCAGGATTAATGCAGTTTGACACTGTTTTAACTGTCATGACTCAATGCTATGGAAATTTGGGATTTGCAATTTGTTGTGGCACCAAAGCTTTCTGACAGGGAAGGCTAAATGTCTCACATCCCAGAATTCCATAGCATTGAGCCATAGCAGTTAAAGTGGTGTCAAACTGCATTATTTCTGCAGTGTAGATGCAGCCCAGTTAACTGTGCATAACACAGCCTTAAGTCCATGGTGATATCCCAGGTACATTCTAAAATGGTACTGTCCCAAGAGGACAGTGTGGCAGCCTTTAATTAAAACCATAGAGAAACCTTTATGCTTCCATGTTTTGCCCAGTCAAAATTCAAAGGCACTACAAGGTGAAGCTGCACCATCTGCGTTGGACAACTGTGAAATGTCTGGGGGGCAATTATATGCCACCGAGAAGGCCAAACTGGCAGCCCAAAATCCCACAAAACAAGAAAAACAAGTAATCCAAAACTGAGGAGAAATTCACATCTGGTTTTAAAAAACATATATTTAATATATATATATATTAAACAGTGCATTGGAACCCCTGTAAGCTATTTCAAAGGTGAGTCATCACTCCTGGAAGGTTCCTGGAAAAGCACTTCATCTTTCTTTTATTGAGAATAGGAAAGCCATGGGGAGCTGGAAAAAATTGAGGGAGGGCACTAAAACAGCTTTCAGAAGCCACATGCCACCCTGGGACTCTTTGCCCACCTCTGTTCTAAAAAGAGTCAGAAACGTTCCCATTAATCTCTCAAGGCAGGGAGGGATGTCTCAGGTTCTTGTTTGTTTCTTTGCCCATAGGTTGAAAGCTGTCCACTTTATATAGTGCAAGCCATAAATCACAGAAGAATTACAGGTGCAAGGGAGAACCAACGAGAAATTATTGTTCAGGCCATTCAACTGACTAGAGAGCCTTTTAATTGACTCTCCTTTATTTTTATTTTCTGCTCTTCTCCAGGAGGAAAGCTAACCCCTTCTCCTCCATCTGTCATTGACCAAGTAATGACCCTCTGACTGCATAGGTTAAATGGTTGCCCATTTAATTGCAAAAACAGGTGAAGGCCAAATAATTAATGAAGGGATGGTCCTTGTGGCCAGGCAGGCATGGGGAGCTTATAAATTTCTCAATAACAGAACAGAATGCCAATCGCTCCCCATCTCAACTACATGGACAATAAAATGCACTTTGGAGGGAAATTAGCAGTTGCACATTAAACAGTGAGTTCCTCTGCTGCACAAAACAGCACGCACAGCTTCTTCACCTTTCCATGTTGCGAAATGGCAATAGCACTTAGCACTTTACATTTCTGTACCACTTCATAGTGAACTAAGCACTCTCTAAGTGGTTTACATTTCTATACCAATTGCCCCCAACAAGCTGGGTACTCATTTTACCAACCTACGAAATGATGGAAGGCTGAGTCAACCTGGAGCCCTCTAGGATCAAGCTCACAACCTTGTGGCTGCAGGACTGGCATTTAACCATTGTGCCACCAGGGCAAAAGTAAAAGCAGTCTCATGTGGTGGTTTCCAGGTTAGTGGGATGAGGAATCCATTCCAAGTTGTCAGCATAACTGATGTAGGATGAGCATTATTGCAGAAAATGCCCCTTCATAAATAGTTACCACTAGCCCCCTAATCTTGACCCAAGCATGGATTGAGATGACCATCATGGCATAGTCATGATGCCAAAGGAGTGCCACTCTCTGCTCCTCAAAGCAAAGGTTGGTTACAAATACAATAATACAGGGCTATAATACACGCATCTTATCATAACATTTCTATCCCCAGAGGAATATCCCATAATGAGAGCAGCCTGAGGCATTTCTTCTAAGAATTAAGATAAGGGCAAGATGCCAGCGCCGTGATGGCTCCATCTCTCCTGCTGAAGACAGCTATTGTTATTTACTCTAGCAATATCCTGCTTAAAACCATGAGGTTAATCAGTTCATTATCGCTTATCTGATTTTTCCACTGCACTTTCGGTTTAATTATTCTCCTCATCTTCTGATATGCAAGGTTAAACTGTCGGTTCCTGATGAAGAGATGTCTGGCTTGCTCAGGGATGATGTCGAACCAACTGCCACAGTCATAATGATGAGCTCAAAAACTGTCCTGATTTGGAAGGGGTGGTCCCAGTTAATCCTCTTTTGTCCAACTTTTTCAGCTGCTTTTGAAATGTCCCAATTTTTCCCTCCTCAACCCACTTTTTCCCTTCATCCTCAGTGTACTTCAGTTGCAATAAACTGAGTTCAAAAATGCAGAAGCAATTTACACTCTGGTCCAAAACACACTGGGAACTGTAATTTTGTGAGACATTTAGCCTTCTCTGTCAGGGACTTCTGGTGCTACAATAAGCTACAATTCCCAAGATTCCCTAGCACTGAGCCAAGGCAGTTAAAGTGGTCTCAAACTGAATTATTTCTGCAGCGTGTTTTGGACTTCTGTGAACTCAGCAGGAGGAAGGGAGTGGAGGGGAGGAATCTTTCCTAGCTTGGGTCTTCTTCTCATTGGTCACTTGTGCCATCTTGACCATACTCTGATCTTACTTGGCCACCTGTGTCCCAGTTTTCACCTCTGAAATGCTGGAGGGTATGCAGCCCCTGGAGTTTACGAACTCAGCCTCCCTTGCTGTCGAACGTTGCGGTGCAATTTAGTTTTTGTTGACAATGCATCACACTATGAAAGTTCAAACTCACAGCCAGGTCTCAGCAAAGATCCCCTCCCACCTCAGCCTTCACTAGGTTTTCTTCTCCCCAAATCAGGGATCAATAATTTACTTGAGCAGCAACTGATCTGTTCTAATTAGCCAAATACAGTAACTGTCATGATGCCAAGGCAAAGAAGGATAGATCGGTGCAGAACAGCTGTTGGTGTAACTGTTAAACAATTACAACTGATCTCTCACATCCTCTTTCTATCCCTACAGACTGTTTTGGCCTTCGATGGAAGGTAGCTCTCCATCCTTCCCTCCCTTCCTCCAAATGGCAACAAACAGAAGAGGATTCGTGGCTTTGTCTTTGAAGGACTGCTTGAACTAATTTTTGAAGCCCATTTCTTGGCTTCCAATAATTGAAGCTGCACCATCTGGGTTGGACACTTTGCTCTCGCCTGGGTCAATTTTTCATTACAAAGCTTAGATGTACAGAAAGTTGTCAGGATTTACAAGATGTATGCAAATAAGGCCCTCTCCTAACAGTGAAGTGTGGGAGGTTTTATATAATAAAAACATCATTGCTGAGAGCTCTTGTTCAGGAAGGTCTGCTGGTAAAATGGAATGATTTTCCTGAACTCAGAAAACTTTGCAAAAGGAGCTGAATGTCAAAGCTACTCAACTCAACACAACAGGGTTTGAGTAAGAGCTCTTTCAAATGACTGGCAATGTATTCTTTATACTCTTTGAGAAATTTTAGTGCACCTCTTTTGGAATTCTAAGTGGCCAGCTGGAAATGAATTTTGCAAACACAATCATAATTGAAGTCCATATGCATGCAACAATACAACCAACGATGTATGTACTGTTGCACAAGTTCCATGCATCTAATGTGATAATAGTGCAGCGCTTGGTTGCAGAACCCTTTTGCCTGTGCTGCCCAGTTGTATTGCAACATTTGGATGGAAATCTTAAAGCCCTTGTAGTTACTGTTGTGTGCCTTCAAGTCATTTCTGAGTTGTGGTGACCCTAAGGCACACCTATCATAGGGTTTTCTTGGCAAGATTTGGTCAGATATGGTTTGTTATGCCTTCCTCTGAGGCTGAGAGAGTCTGACTTGCCCAAGGTTACTCAGTGGGTTTCCATGGTTGGGCAGGAATGGGAACTCTGTCTCCAGATTCCTAGTCCAAGACCCAAAACACTATCCCTTGCTGCCCTAAGTAAAATATATAAAACAGGTGGAAATGCATAACATAAATACCACTATATGAGTATTTTACTCTTTTGTTCCTTCCTATACACTTAACTGAAAATTTGACTACCTTATTCATGATGAAAAGGGCCTGATTCTTAGCCCTGGCTGACAACTGCAGTTTCTATCATCTCCATCTCTCCTTCTTTTTCTGAACTCAACCAGTGAGGTTTCCTCACCCACTGGGCCAAATCAATAACTAACAGGGGTTACGCTAACAAAATCCAATCTAGACTATTAAAACCATGATCACCACACACAAACACGTCAGAAAGTCTCCAGTCACCTATCTATCTTCAGTTTCCCAAGGTTTCTGCTGCAGTTGGATAGACTCCATCAAGGAAGCCACAATGGCTGCCCTGGGTTTGCAAGACCTAAGCAGAGCTATTGAGAACAGGGCATCTTGGAGGTCTCTCAATTGATATTGACTTGGTGGCAACTAGCAACAACATGTTTTCTGCCCCATCATTTGCCCTTGCATGATGAACAGGGAAATGAAAATAAGCAAGCAAAAATCCTTGTTGTGACACAGCAAGTGTTTTGGGTTTCCTCCCCAGAGTGGTTTTAGACATTTTCAAGGCTGCTTTCCTTGCATTCCTGCAAAGGCGCAACATTTAAAACTGCAACAACTGCTGACTTGTTGCATAGATTGTTAAAAAGTAGTCAAACTTGTGGGTTGTTGGCCTCTTCTTGATCACTCTGCATGTGTGTGTGTGTGTGTGTGTGTGTAGGCTCAGCTAGTCTTGTTCAGAGGCTTTTTGTTAAAACTGCTGAAAATGCAATAAACCCCTTTCCCCCCCCCCAAAAAAAAAAAGAGTCTTTCCCATATGGCCTGGAGTAGGGATGTCAATATTTGATTATTCATTCCTCAGAAATGAGGATTAAAAATCTGCACAGACTTCTCCCTGCTGCAAAGCAAAAGATTTCTTCAAGATTCTTGCTTGGTATTCACACATCACCAATAAAACTTTTTAAAAAAAATAATTTCTAACATAGTATAAAGAAAAGCAAGAACATGAGAACCTGCTAAGCAGGTCAGCATGGCTCCCCATCATATTTGCATATTTTAAGTCTGCATTTGAACATGAAAAGCTGTGCTATGTTCTCTCATGAAACCAAAACCAAAACAATGTGGTTGAGTTTTTGCCTAATGCACCATGAGGTCCTATTCAGAAGATTACCTATGAAATCCATAGGGTCTCCTTAAGTCAAAAAGTGACATGAAGGCACATACATACACTCAGACGCAAAGACATCGAACACTGGCTACAAATAGTTTGAGGCAACCAACTCTGGGAGGTAGGGACTCTGTCCTGTCAGCCCATAATTCTTTCACCTGCTCCCCATTCATCATCCCTCCTACGACCTCCTTGAGCTACGTTTAACTGGTACCTTTTAGGAGCGCACTTATCTCATCAAACTGAATATGTAGTTTGTTTCTTGGACAGAATGATGGAAAATTCCCCAGGCTTCTGAGCGGAGGAATGCTTGAGTGCTATTCAAGCAGAGAACAAACCTATAAAAAGATGGTTAAGCTGTTCGAGAGATAAACGTGTCCCCCTGTGCATTTGTTTGGAGCATTAAGGAAGTTGATTGATCAAGCTGCCACAAGGAAAATCCTCTAAAATTGGAGTGAGGGAATGGCTGAAGTCCATTTTGCTCTTCAATGTATGATTTCTCCATCCCCTTAAATTCCATCTGAACACTGACATCCACATTTTTAAATGCAGTTTTGAAAGGAAGTGTGGAGGAACTCTTATGGGGCGGAGGGCCATTTTTCAGATCTTAGGGCCCATTCAGGGCTACACACCCTTCCAAAAAATGCCATAAAATAAACACCAGGATCCCAAACAAGGGTGTCACAGGGATATATACCCCACACACTTCCATGCCACCAACCTCTGAAGATGCCAGCCACAGATGCAGGTGAAACGTCAGGAATATATTCTTCCAGAATGCAGCCACACAGTCTGAAAAACCCACAGAAAACTACGGATGCTGGCCCTGAAAACCTTCAACTTCACATTAAACACCAGGATGTGACCAGAAGTTTAGAAAAACACATAATGGCTTCAATCTGGTATGGCATACTAAATCAGCAAGTGGACTGAGACTAGGCTGAGCCATATACAGGTTGTGTCTCCCTTATCCAGAATTCCAAATTCCAAAATTTTCCAAAATCCAAAATTGTCCCATGGGTGACTGAGATGGTGATACCTTTGCTTTCTGATGGTTCAATGTACACAAACTTAGTTTCATGCACACACTTATTGCAAATATTGCATATAAAAATGGCCTTCAGGGTATGTGTATAAGGAGTATGCGAAACCTAAATGAATTTTATGTTTAGTCTTGCATCCGATCTCCAAGATTTCTCATTTTGTATATGCAAGTATTCCATGATCTGAAAAATTCCAGAATTCAAAATGCTTCTGGTCCCAGCCATTTCACATAAGGGAGGTTCAACCTTTACTTGATGTTACAGATACAGAGAAGGGATGGAAAGAAAATTCATAAATATTTGAATCACAGCTGAAAAGAAAAGGCTTACCTCTGTGTCTGGAAATCCTGATGAAGGGAATCCTGGACAGATGAGAATCTCTGCAGTTTAAGACTTGTTCTCTTTCATGTGAATTCTTCAAAGAGAACAAGTCCTAAACTGCATAGATTCGCCTCTGTTCAGGATTCCCTTCATGAGGATTTCCAGACACAGAGATAAGCCTTTTCTTTTCAGCTGTGATTCAAATATTTATGAATATTCGTTCCAATTTTTTCTGTACAAGAGTCTCTTGTACAAAAAAAGAAATGGCATTGTCTGCATGGAAATATTATTTTTGATGTTTTCTGTGAACCAAGAAAATGCAGAAAACCACTTTCCCACACTGAAAATTGTGTTTTCTGCACAAAACCCACACTTGTGGATTTTTTGTTGCTGTTGTTTTCAAAATAAATCCCAAACTATGGATGCTCTTTCTTTTTTATTCCCACTTTCTCATAGTTGGAGGAAAAATTATTCAACAGATTATAACAGGGCATACCCCTAATGCAGAGGGGCCCTATATCTATCCCTCATCCTCCGGCTAGCTTGAGACAATGGTCCAAAACACACTGCAGAAATAATCCAGCTTGAGACCACTTTAACTGCCTTGGCTCAGTGCTAGGGAATCCTGGGAATTGTAATTTATTGGGGCATCAAAGCTCTCCAACAGAGAAGGCTCAATGTCTCACAAAACTACAGTTCCTAGAATTCCTTAACATTGATCCAGGGCAGTTAAAGTGGTCTCAAACTGGATTATTTCTGCAATGTGTTTTGGACCAATGACTATTTCCTAGTATCAACTGAAGGTCACTGGGAAAGAGTTCTACCCCAGCAATGGCTAGAGCTCAATTCACTCCATTCATAAAAATAATAAGTAAATATTTCCAGCTACCCACTTAGCGACACACTGTGCTTTTCTTCTTCTTTGCATTTGAATACGTTTATTCCAGCCCTCAAGCTTCCATAAAATTAAGAATGACACGAGCAAAGGAGGCTTGAACCATGCACACCCGAGGTGTAAAAATTACAAAGCGGGACTGTAATTCCCATGCATTAGCTGCTTAATGGTGACCACAACTATTCTCTGACATACAGATCTGCTGACTCTGTTGTTCTAGCGAAAAGATATAGTGTTTAACAGGGGAGCTTTATGTTCTCACTCGGGTAGTCTATGGCAATCAATCACGTCCAATCTATCTTCTAGAACTGTAGTCATTTTAACAAGATGCCATCTAAAGTCCTTAATCAGGACTGACATTTTACTAAATGTTCACTTAACATGTGTGTGTGTGTGTGTGTGTGTGTGTGTGTGTATATATACACACACACACACACACTACTCTGCCTCTGGACTGCATTGAACCTCTCTACCTACTTAGGAAATACAGAGAGCAGACACAGAGTTTGTGTGTGTGGTCCAAAACACACTGCAGAAATGATCCAATTTGAGACCGCTTTAACTGCCCTGACTCAGTGCTAAGTAATCCTGGGAACTGTAGTTTTTTGTGGCTCTCTGACAGAGAAGGCTAAATGTCTCACAAAACTACAGTTTTCAGAAATCCCTAGTGCTGACCCAGGGCAACTATAGCGGTCTCAAACTGGATTATTTCTGTAGTGTGTTTCGGATCTGTCTGTCTAAGCCTGGTCATTTCTTAATTTGCTGCAAATTCCACTTTTACTATGATGACCTTTTCTTGAATGTAAAAAACAATTTGGCAACTGGTAGAATAGTCCTGTGAAAGCAGCCTTTGTCTTGCTTCTATCAAAAGCCCCAGAAGAAAGGCATCCCTTTGCAATGTCTCCGTGTATCACATGAAAAATTGGTCTGATGGACTGAATAAGGCAACATGTCTCCAGCAGCACCAGCCATGTTTAAAATCCTCCCATTAAAAGCAATCTTATCCTGTTGACTGGTTGTCCACAGATTCCAGAGGCAAAGAAAGCAACCAGCTTCCTTGAGGTACATGTGAAAATCCCTGAAGAGATAACCAGGGGTAGAGGTGGCTGAGATTGTCTGTTTTGCTTTCTTCCCCATTCAAATCTTCTGAATCTTGTGGTCTTTTTGTTCTTTAGATACAGAAATGTGCAGACAGTTGGGATATGGACATGTAAAGGGATCTTGGAGCACCTTTGAGATTAACTGAGTGAAAGAAGATGAAGCACAAGCTTTTGTAAACTTGGTCTACTTCCAACTTTGGTCCTCCAAGTATTTTGGAGGAAATCCCAACCGGCTTGGCCAATAGTCAGGAATTTTGGAAGCTATAGTCTAAAACAGGGGTAGGCAACCTTTCCCCTTTAAGGGCCGAGGGACTTCAGCTCCCAGAATCCCAGGAGCTACTGGCCAACATGGGACTATTGGCCAACATGGCTGAGGCTTCTGGGAGCTGAAGTCCCTCGGCCCTTAAAGGGGAAAGGTTGCCTACCCCTGGTCTAAAAAATCAAGAGGACCAAAGTTTGTGGATTATTGACCTAATTCTTCAGATATGTAGTGTTGCCCAGGAAGGAATTTTATAATCAGATTATACAGATAGCCCTAGAAATATAAAACTTGTGGGTATAGGGATGAAGGGACAAGTTCAGTTTTAAGGATGGTCATTGAGGGACAAGGACAGGAGGAAAGATGTTGGATGACCATATGAATGGTGGAGGAGTTTTGGCTGGGAACAAAAAAGGAGATACAATAAACTGGTTAAGAATGGCCTCATGAGGCTGAGGTGTTAACCAATATTATTATATATGCAGTATGCCATGAAGCCATTGTCTCTGTTCAACTCACTGTTGATGGACTGGATTTGTGGATATATTGTAATGCTGTTTCTTCCAAATGTTGTTGGACAGCAACTCCCAGAAATCTGGCTATGCTGGTTAGAAGTTAATGGGATTTGCAGTCCAAAACTTGTCTAGAGGACTCCATGATTTCCACTATTTGTTTGAAGACTACTCTGTGCCAGACACTAGTAATTTCATATTGTACCTCTTGCCCATTTTAGAAATAGAAATAACAAGTGGGATTTAATTTTCATTTGCACTTACATGCACACAAATCTATGACCTATAAAACTGATTATAACAATTCCATGGATCAAGATCCCATCCCATTAACTTTCTTATTATCAGCCAACACATCATCTGTTTTATGCAAAATATTGATCCCCCAAGTATGTTATAGCTTCCACATCCATATAAAAATAATATTTACAATATCTGCAAAAGCTTGTTTCATCTGCTGTATCCTATCAAATCCACTGTTACTGGATATTCAGTATTCCCTAGCTAGTGCTATATAATTCTTGGTTTGCTGTGGTTGGATTTTTTATAATAATAATCAAAATGCCTGAACACAAGAAAGCCCATTGAGAATCAAAGAGTCGTTTGCTGAATATCTTATCCTAAGCCCTTTGGTCTATATCAAATTGTTAGTCTCATCTAGACTAAACCCACTGAATCCATAAGACTTTAAGTCAACATTTCTGTAAGTTCAAGTCATTCAATGAGTCTATTCTATGTTTGGACAAACAAGCAGACATGGGTAGCAGTTAAGGAGGGCAGAGGCCAATTTTCCTTCCAAGACCTCCACAAACTGCATCCCACACACAGAGAGCAAGCCAAATATCACTATCTGTCCTGGACTACAGCCAGCCTCAGTTCCAACAACTGCTGCTAGGGATGGTGAGGATGAGCAACAAACAGCAGAGCCAGCTACAAACCTTCCTGTAATTGGGCAAGAAGCAAGAGGCACAAAGCAGGAAACAAGGAGCCACACCAACCATAGTCTCACAAGAAAACTACAATAAATCTTGACACTGAGGAAGCCTTTTGCAGATGTTTAAATAGCCAAATCCTACCTCAGTGCCAGCTGAGGCTTGTTGAGCAGCTGCTTTTCAGCCAGCCTCATGGACCTGCGAACACCAGCACTCTCAGCTCTCCTCTGCCTAAAGGAAGGTACTGGCCCTGCTGTATCTTCCTGATTCTCCCCACTAGGCAGCTGGGCCTCCATAGGAGTAGCACTAGGACCTGGCTGCTCTGGGGCTGGGAGAACAGGGCTTGGCTCAGGCAGAGCAGAATGAGAGCCAGGTGGAGCCTGTATCTCTTCCTTCTCTGGAGGAGACCCATCCTCCTCCTCATCCTCTGAGTCCTCCTCATGGCTGGCCATGACACTATCTTCCTCTGCAGTCCTGCTCAAAAAAGCAACAGGAAGTGATGTCACAACACTTCCTGTTACTGTTTTCAGAGGAACTACAGAATAAAACAGAAGTTCTGGGGTGTTTATGGGGGGTGGAATGGGGTTAGTCTCAAAGGTGCTACATGATCCCTTTGCATACTGATTTTCAAGACTAACATGGCTGTGTCTTTGAATTCTACTCTTATCCATAGGGTCACCATAAGTCAAAGTCAACTTGATTGCAGTTAACAACAATAAATAGTTGTTGTGGTCCCTCCACATGTGCTGGGTCCCTATACAGTGGTCCCTCCACATTTGCTGGGTTTAGAGGTGAAAGACCGCTATTAATGTGGGAAAGACACAAATAAAAAAACACTATTCTTTTTTCCTAAGAGAACACCTCTCTAAGAATCTCCAGGTCCTCCAGTGCAACTCTATGGTCAATATCTGCCAGAGCTTGATCACAGAATCATGCTAGAAGATCTACAAATGCCTACAAACTTCTAGCTTCTCCAGTACAACTCTATGGTCAACTTCCAGCAGAATTGCGCTGGAGGACTTAGAGATTCCTAGAGAAAACATATTAATCAAAACCACAAATAAAGAAATTGCAAAAGTCAAAGCCGCAAATGTGGAGGGCCAACTGTAATCAAAATTCATATACAGACAGGTTTCCAGCTAATATCCACTTCAACCTATAAGATCTTCTTCAAAATATGGAAAATATTGACAGCAACCTGTTCTTGAGAGCAAAGGTTTGCTTTGAATGCATTCTTCTGTTTATATAATTTGCATCTATTAACGGCGTGTGTTGACAATCCCTCTTGGTTTTGCTTTTTGGCACCTCTGGTGCTATCTTTATTGTGTTATTCCCTAGAGAATGGGACAATAAACAGGCACATCGGTATATACAAAGTCAGTTGCACAACGCTGCTCTTCAGAAGAGGGTTTCTTTAGTGGAATCACTATGCAAGCATGTGAGTGTAGATTTGCATCATGCATGCACAATGTAGGCTTTTGGCCAATGTTTCTGTGCAAACAAAACTTTTGCAAAATCATCCTGAAATGCCGGGGGGGGGGGGAGTATTCAGAAATGCAGTCAAACTCTTAATCTCACCCATTAGGAAGATAACTTGAAATCTTTCCTTCTCACATTTGAAAAGAAAGGAAAGATTTGCCTCCCCAGTTAGAAGCACGGGTGTGGGTTTCTTTCAAAGATACATCTTCACCTCCAAAATTAAGAAGGATTTTCTTTCACTCTGAGTGACAAAAAGGAAATCCAAAACAGAAAACATGGGTGTGGGTGTGTGGGTGTGTGGATATTTCCCCTCCAATCTACCTGCAAAATGCAAACAATTAAATGAACAATGCTGGTTTTATGAGCTTCTCCTAAGACTACTACAGGCAAGACAGGCTGCTGAGTTTCGATAAGCAGCTTATGTATCTTCTGGGTGCCAGTTCAAATATGCTTGCTAATTTAGTGTCATTTTGATTCACTTTCCCAGATTCATTTATTGTCACTTCTTTTGAAGAGGTTCAATTTTTTAAAAAATCCTGAGCTGTACACATCTGCAAGAATGGATTGCATAGCTGTGCTCAATTAGCTGTGTCCCTACCATCCTAAACAAACCAATTTCAGCTGATGTTTGGAAGATAAGCAGTCAGTTGGCCCAGTTGGGAACTCAGATGGAGACCACCAGGGAATGCCCAAGATCTCCAAGTTGGACTAAGGAAAGCTGGAGAACCTGGAACCCTGGAAAGGTAATGCAAGAGTCAGGATTGACAATTGTGGGCTCGATCACAGCTTTCCTTGCTAGACAGAAACACCCATCTTGTGGCTCTGGCTGCTGGGAGCTGCAGTCCAACAACATCTGAAAGACTTCACAGTTCCTCTGTGTCTGTGTGCATGTGGCTTCAAGTCATCTTTCAACTTATGGTGACTCCATGAATTCCTTAGGGCTTTCTTAGGTAAGGAATCCTCAGAGGTGTTTCTGCCAGTTCCTTCCTCTGAAACTGAACCTACAACACCTGGTATTTGTTGCTGGTCTGCCATCCATGTACTAACCAGGGCTTACCCTGATTAGCTTCCAAGATCATACAGGATCTGGTGCCCTTAGAATATTTAAGAGGATCCTTATACTCTACACTTAAGGAAAGGAAAGAGAGTTGCTGCCCAAAGTGCTGATTAGATGAGTTCTCCAATGACCCGAATCCTACTTCCCTAATAAGTACAGTCGGCCCTCCATATTTGTGGCTTTGACTTTTGCAGATCTGATTATTCATGGATTTAATATCTTCTCTCTAGGAATCTCTTAGTCTTCCAGCATGACTCTATTGCCAGTGTTGGCCAGAGATTACACTGGAGGACCTAGCGATTCCTAGAGAGAACACTTCTCTAGGCATTTGTAGGGCCACCAGAACAATTGAGTGGATGTTGACCATAGTGTCACAGTGGAGGAACCAGAGATTCCTAGAGAGGTGTTCTCTCAGTTCAAAGAAATAGTTTTGGGTTGTTGATTTTTTTAACTGGTGGATTTTCCATTTTCAAGGGGGTCTTGCAAACCTGACCCCAGCAAATATGGAGGGCTCTCTGTATTTAGGCCCTACCCCTGGGCTGAATGGAACAAGGACGTGTCAGGAAAAGGCAACTTCTGGTGTTCCAAATGGCAGACTTTCTGTCTAACAAATGATGATGACAACAACAACGACAACAACAATGACAACAATGATGACAACAACAACGATGATGATGATTTTATTCATTTGCATCCTGCTTTCTCTCAACCATGAGACCCAAGGGGGTTAAGACTTGAAAACAATACAGAGTAAAAACTATCCAAAAGCTTCCATAAACGTATAAATGTAAATGTTATTTTTGTTAAAAAAATTAAACAATTTATAAAGTTATAAATATTAATAGCAATAGCGAAAGCATTTACATTTTTATACTGCTTCAAGGTGAACTGAGCACTCTCTAAGCAGTTTCACAATCTGTAAGCCAACTGCCCCCTCCAACAAACCGGGTACTCATTTTACCAAAACATTTACAAAAAGATGGAAGGCTGAGTCAGCCTTGGAGCCTGGGGATCAAACTCACCACATTGTGGCTACAATAACCATCAAAAATGTTAAAATTCATTAAAGGACTATATACAAGGCTTAAAAACAGCACTACGCAACATTAAAAACCCACCATAGTCAGTTTCTAAATGCCTGACAGCATAAAAAATAAAAATGAAAACTGGCCAAGGGAAGAAGAGTAAGGTCAGGGCCATCCTAGCCTCCCTCCAGAGAGAGTTTAAGGCATGAAACCCATGTGGTGACCTTGGTTGAGATCCTGTCGGTGTCTGACACAAGCATGAATTTAACTCCAGAGGCAGTTGAACATTTTTGTCTGAGGTTTGCTTTCAGTTCAAGGTTGTGGGAGTGGAGTTGTGTGTGTGGTGCCGTTGTGCATCTAGATAACATGAGCACATACAGTATATGAGTAGATGCACATGTGCATTAGATTGCAGATTGAGGCATGCCTTTAGTTGGGCACTGTTGTCATTCAACACAAGGATTGTGTGGCACAATCAATGCATAACTCCACATGCATCTGAGGAAGAAGACCTAGTCTACGAAAGCTTACACTACAATTTCCTTTGCTCAGTTAGTCTCAAAGGTACTACAAGATCCCTTTGCATACTGATATTCCAGACTAACATGTCTATATCTCTGAATTCCACATGGAAAGGTTTACTCTATGCAGCCCCAAGGTAGGATCTGATAGCAAACAAATGAATCATGAATAAGTTGCCCACTTGTTGCCTTTTCCATTAAATGTTCATTTGTATACCAAGAAGGCCATGATTGGAAAAATTTGATTAGGACTGTGCTAAGGAGCCTCAAAAGCAGTTTCCTGAAGCATCTGAGAAAACAATTTCAGTGCCTAAAGAACAATTACAAAGCTGTAAATCATTTGAGGTAGCAGCCACAGCACCCAAAATTGCTGAAAATACTGTCCAATAGACCATTGGGGGGGGATCTCTAGGAGAGACATTTGAAAGGGAAGCACAGATGTTTGGACAGAAAGAAAGGGAAGACAAGGTAGAGCACAGTCTGGAAAAGTTACTTTTGGACCACAATATCTAGCTTCCCCTAGCCAGCATGGCTACTGCCCAGTGACCATGCTGGCTGAGGGGTTTTTGGAGTTGTAGCCCTAAAGATAAACCAGTCACCTGAGAGTTTCTGGGAGTTGCAGTCTAAAAAGACAGCCTACAGATATACTGAATGGGGGAGTTCAGGGAGTTATAGTCCAAAAGATAATCCAGAGGCCATACTGGATGGGGATTCTGGGAGTTGTCCAAAAGATAAGCCACAGACCATGCTGGATGGGGATTCTGGGAGCTATAGTCCAAAGGTAAAGGCAGTCACTATGCTGAGAGTTTCTGGGAGTTGTAGTCTAAAAAGTCAGCCTACAGTCTTACTAGCCGAGGGGGCATAGTTGTAGGGCAAAATATAAGGCCATGGGTTGGATAGTTGTAGGGCAAAATATAAGGCCATGGCCATGCTGGCTGGAGAGATTTGGGTGTTGTATTTCCAAAGGTAAAACAGAGGCCGTGACAGCTGGGGGATTTGTGGAGTTGTAGTCCAAAAAGTAAGCCAGTGCCTTTGCTGGATGGGGGATTTGGGAAGCTGTAATGCAAAAGATAAGGCAGTGCCCATACAAGCTGAAGAGTTCTGGGAGTTATTGTCTAAAAAGGAACTTTTCCAAGCTTTGAGGATAAGGGGGAATATAGCTGTGGAGGAACAGATTTAGGCGTTGACTAGTTCTAATTCCATTTATCCCTGATCTGAGTTTACTGTAAATGTTTTCCTACTGTTCCACACAAGAACATCTTGTCTCTTGTTAACCCTGAGTAATTGTCAGTAAACTACACACTTAAAGGGTCTGAACACCTACCTTGGGTACCGGCCCACCTACACAATGCTGTTAGCACAGTAAGATTGTGAAGACTCTGCTCAGAAATTGGGAAATAAAAGCAAGGAGGGAGTAAAGGAATCATGAGGAACCTTTAAGACCAACTGATTAATTTTAACATGACTTTTCATGGGATTACCAGTTCATTCCCTCAGATGCAGTGATGGAATACAATATTCAAACCTCAGGTATAAATGCACCACTCCGTAGTTGTGGGCAGCAAAAAAAGAAAAATTCACACCATAAATCCGAGAAAGCGATTCCCCGGTTGTTTAAAGTATGAAATTCTCACTGTGGAAAACATCCAGCTGAGATCACAGAGACTGGGAAACAAAGGTATAACTGCCTTCTTTAAGTTGATAAACCAGAAATAAAGGAGAAGGTGACCTCAAAATATACAACAAGTTAGAAGGCCTATGCTTGAAGGTCCTTATACCAGCAAAAAAGACTTACCACATCCATGATTTGTCTGAGGCTGAGGCTGAAAGAGACAGTGAGAGGCTGGGAATCATTGGCCACGGGTCTTTCCAGCGGGTTGTAATTCTTCAGGAGTTCTTTGTAGAGTTTCCTCTGATATTCCCCTTGCAAGGAAACTGTGAGAGACAGAGGGATAGGGATAGAGGCTTAATACATTCTTCTCTCTCTCAGCTTCATGTCATCTAGTTATCTTTTAAAAAAAAATATCAAGGTCAATAGACTCCACATCACTGGGGTAGGAATGGTAAATCTCATTTTCTGAGTCCTGAAGGATGTCCAGAACAATGAAAGTTTTTTGTCTCATAGATTCAAGACACTCAGGATTTCCCCCCCTCTGTAATGACAGGAAACCTTGCAGATAAATGGTGTAATGTTCAGGAAGCTACACAGCTTCGCCTGAGAACTGTCCAGCTTTTCCTGAAAATTGTGCAGCTTTCAGTATAGAAAGAGAACTGGAAAGTTTCAAGCTGGCAAAAACACAGCCACACTGTGTTGTTTGTAGAAGGGTAAAGTGTGCAATTTGGTTTTGACTGTGTGCACTTTTCCCAAGTATATAGCAAAAAAAAAAAAAAAATTCAAGTGCATGGGTGTTTTGTTTTTTCTCAAAAAGCTATGCAGTTTTCTGTGCATAGTAAAAAGACTGCAAGTGTAGGTTTTCACTGCAAAGCTGCAAAGTGTCTCGAACATTTGTGCAAAAGAATGCAATTTATATTGACCCAGGAGCAACAGCAAAAAGTTTCCACAATTTACAGAAACGTTCAATGTGTGCTATTTTTCTTCCTACAAAAGTTTATCAAGAGGTTGGGGACTCCAAATTTGACCCCAGTCAGGAAGTTGACAAACTTCCATTCCATGCCTATGCTGGAATGGTAAATCCACTTTGGATTTTATGACAGACTAAAGAAGCTGAACCTTTTGGAAAGACCGGATTCCTTCCTCTGAAATAGAGCCTACAGCACTTGGAATTCGCTGGTCATCTCCTCTCCAAGTATTTACCAGGGTTGATCCTGCTTAGCTTCCAAGATCAGATGGGACCTGGTGCCTTTAAGGTATCTCCCCTGTGCCCTTGCTTCTTTAAAGTATGCAATAAACCCTAGAATGTATTCCCCATCCCATGAAGTATAGTGGTTTGAGCATTGAACTATGACTCTGAAGATCAGGGTTTGATTCCCTGCTCAGTTATGGAAACCTACAGGGTGACATTGGGTGAGTCACATGCTCTCGGCCCCAGAAAACCCCATGATAACCCATCCTTAGGGTCTCCATAAGGCAGAAATGGCATAAAGGAACACCACAACAACAGTAACAATAGAAGGAACTGGCAAAACTATTTCTGAGTATTCCTTGCCTTTAAAAAAAAAAGGCTATGAAGTTCATGGGGTTGCCATAAGCCAACAGTCAACTTGAAGGCACATATATACACATGGGCACAGAGGAGAGATCTTAAAGGCACCAGATCCTATCTGATCATGGAAGCTAAGCAGGGTCAGCCCTGGCAAATAACTGGAGAGGAACCCACCAGCGAATTCCAAGTGCCATAGGCTCTATTTCAGGGGAAGGAATTGGCAAAGCACTTCTGAGTATCCCATGCTAGGAGAACTGAAAGAAATTCATGGGGCTGCCAGAAGTCAACCACAGACCTGAAGGCACATACACATGCACAATGCATAACAGCAACAAATGGCTCTAAATCCTACTGTTAGTCCTACTACAGTAGTAGGGCTATTGGATCAGTGTGATTTACTTACGTGTCAACTCAACCTTCAACAATTTATTCAATGCTTCTGCTCTAGGTGGGTCTAAGAACGAGGATCCCAGCCATGTCTTTTAATCTTCATCATGACCTATGGGAATGAATTCCTTGCAAGAAGTAACTTGCCAAGTTCTGAGTGGAACGACTCAGATACCTTTCCTGAAACAGCTGTTCTGCTGAAGAATGTCACTGAGAACTGATGTCTCGCTGGGGCTAAGAGGGTAAGCCAGAAAGACCAGAGTCTCGACATCACCTCTGCTCTGCCACGTCCTCAGCATTTATTTAAAAGATATTTTTTTCACTGCTCTTCAGGGAGAAAGCCTCGACAAAGTGGCATTGGAAAGAAAAGCACAGTCAGATCCTGGACATGGCAGCTGCTATGAAGAATCCTGTGCAAAGAAGCTTTGAGCACACAAGCCAGCTACTATTACAACTAAAGGTAGCTTTAAAGAAAGGCTATCTTCTGAATTAACTGAAAGGATGAGGCCCATGTCGACGGCACTGGACCCACCACAAGGGAGGCCATGGTACTGTGATAGAGATGGAACAGAAATCCATAAATTTGCTTCCTGGGGTCAGATTTGGAGTTCCTGACCCCTCAAGAAATTTATGCAGAGGGGAAACTGGCACATCGAAAGTTCCTGCAAATCATGCAACATTTTTGTTCTGCCACATTGCCGTTTTCTATGTTTAAAAAGAACAGCAATCTTGCACTAAATACACACACGGCTACCTGGAAACAGCCTTTTAGGGGCAAATCCCTCAATTTAATGTTGCGCTCTTTCCTTTTTGTGCCGAAAACTGAGCCATTTTCAGGGAAGGCTTTACAGTTCTCAGGGAAAGCGTCGTGTGGTTTCTGGGAAATGGTACCGTTTTCTGGGCAAACAATGCAGCTTTTTGTGGGAAAGCTCCGCCGTTTCCCATCATGGCATGAAAAGAAATACCTGAGTGTCTCAAAGCTATGGGACAAAAAAACCAACAACCCTATTTCGCTGTTCTCAACATCCACCAGGACTCAGAAAATGAAGATGCAAAGGAAGACGATATGAAGAAATATGATGATTGTTGCCCTTGTTGCTCCAGAATTTGGGTACCGTTTTTTAAAATGCAAAGTAAACACTGTTAGATGTTGTTGTTAATGGCTGTCAAACTGGCTTCAACTTATGCTAACCCTATAAATGGGAGATCTCCAAGTGATCCAGTCATCCACAACACAGATCAGGTCTTGCAAACTCAGGGCTGCGGCTTCCTAGTTGAATCTATCCATCTGCAATGTGGTCATCCTTTCTTTTCCCCTAATGCCTTCAACTTTTGTTGTTGTTGTGTATTTTCGGTTCATTTCTGACTTCTGGTGACCCTAAGGCTATCATGGTTTTTTTCTGGCAAGATTTGAATCAGGGGCAGTTGCACAGAATTACTTAGGACTAGTTCCTTTGCTTGGCCATTCTAAGCTGGCATTTTATTTATTCACTCATTCATTTATTTGGAAAGGCAATGAGCTCCTTTTATTCAGAGTTGCACCAAGGATAAGTGTCTGATGAGCAGTGAATTTAAACTGATGAAAGAAATACCTTTCTTTCTTTCTTTCTTTCTTTCTTTCTCAGTGATTTCTTATTCCTGCAGCCAAGAATACATCACAATCTTTTTTTTGGAGAGGAGGGAAAAACTCACTTGTGAAGTCCAGCAGGAACAGCCAGGAGAACATAAAGTATGCATTCAGCCAGAGATAATTTGGGAATTACCAGCAAAGTAGGGGCCTGGATGAGAGAAGGATGGGAGGTCAGCTGGAGTCAAAATGCCCTGTCAAAACCTATTACGCTTAGAAATTCATCTTGCTAATATATCACCAACAAGTCTTCAATAAACCCATCCAAGATGCTCTGGACAATGTGTACATTTATGCAGAGAAAATGAAATGGCGCCAGTTTTTGCAAGCGCTTGCAACATTTTTTTTTCTTTCTACTGGCTCAGACCACTAGTCCATTTAAACCAGAGCTTGGAAAAGTTCCTTTTTTTAAGGTCCAAGACACACTGCAGAAATAATCTAGTCTGACATTGCTTTCAATGCTAGGGAATTCTGGGAAATGTAGTTTTGTGAGACATTTAGCCTTCTCTGTGTCTCTATTGGCACAATAAACTACAGCTTCCGCGACTCCCTAGCACTGAGCCAGGGAAGTTAAAGCAGTCGCAAACTGGATTATTTCTACAATGTGGATTGGACCTAAAACTCCAGATTACAGTATGTCCAACCAGGATAGCTATTGGTTATGCTACCTGGAAAGGTTTTGCCAGTTGTTGTTATAAAAATGATGGTCCATCCCAGGATTCCTTAGCCAGAAAGTGTTCCATGATGCTCTCTATTGTTGTTGCTGCTGGTGTTGTTAATTTTATTTATGCCCCATCTTTATCCAAAAACTGAGGCTCAAGACAAATGCAATGTAGCTAAAAAGAGAGACAGTATGATGTAGTGGTTTGAGCATTGGACTATGACTCTGGAGACCAGGGTTCGATTCCTGACTCAGCAATGGAAGCACACTGGGTGAGTCACACACTCTCAGCTCCAGAGTTACCAAAAATGACTTAAAGACACACAACAACAAAAATAGCTAAAAACACTAAAATAGAATTAAACTAGTCACTACTTAGACCCTATGTGGTGTAGACGTTTGAGTGTTGGACTATGACTCTGGAGACCAGGGTTCGAATCTGATCCCTGCTTGGCCATGTAAATCCACTGGGTGACCCTGGGCAAGGCACACTCTCTCAGCCTCAGAGGATGGCAATGGCAAACCTCCTTTGAAGAAAATTTCCAAGTAAACCCTATGATAGGTTCGCCTTGGGGTTGCCATGAGTCAGAAATGACCTGAAGGCACACAACAACAACAGTATTCATAATATTAAAAGAATTTAAAACATACAATTAAAGAGGACACAAATCAGATAACAATACTTCCATAAAACAATACAGAACCCTCTTTAAAGTCATCTCTTTAAAAATCTTTAACTTTATTTTCTTCCAGTAAAAGAATAGCAAAGAAAGGGTCATTTTATCCTGGAAAGGGAGTTATAGTGTCTAGAGAAGCCACTGAGAAGGCCCTGTGTCAAGTCCCTGCCAATCATCCCTGCAAAGGGATGAGACTGAAGCAGCTCTGCATTGCAAAAATAATCCAGTTTGATACCACTTTAACTTTCATGGCTCAATTCTGGGGTTTGTAGTCTGCTGTGGCACCAGAACTCTCTCACAGAGAAGGCTAAATGTATCACAAAACTATAGTTCTGGACAGTGAAACATACTTGGTATGAAAGATCTAACTGTATAGTTATAAATTTAACTTTATGGGATTGTCTTGTTCTGGGGGAAAAAAATCTTTACTCTTTCCAGTTAATATTCGTGCTGCAATATTCACAATGCATTTCTATGCATGCCAGCTCAGTAGCTATATTAAGTTTCATGGGACTTCAGTAAATGTGCTCAAGATTGCAACCTTCGTGTCCATTTTCTTGCTATATATATATATATATATATATATACACACACACACACATACATATGCACTTTGGCCATGATCCAGCCAACATTGCAGGGGGTTAACAAATTGTGGTGGAGCATTTGGGAAATGCAGAAACCAGAGAAAAACTAAGTTCCTGCTGATGGCTGGAGGGTATGGATCTTGCAAGCTGATGCTGAAATCCACAAATATCAAAATGTTTGAAATATTCCTGCATGATGGGGGGGGGGGGTGATATATGTTGATATCAGCCCCAGAATTTGCAAGGAGGGCAGCATTTCCCATGAAATCCTGACCATCTTGGGTCACTCCTGTTGGCATTGTCTTAGGGTCGCCGTAAGTCAGAAATGACTTGAAGGCACACGACGATGACAACAACAAGTGTGTGCATGTTGTTGGGAGAGTTGGTTATTTTTGGTGTTAAACAGTACTGAGACCTATTGAAATGGTAAATCTAGAGACATCCAGAAGAAGCAAGCCATCCTCTTTTATTATTCAAAAGATGGCCAAGGTGTGTTGGAGGCCACAAAAAATCTTAGGGCCACATGTGGCTCCAGGATAACTCCTGACTCACTCCTGCTTTGCCTACTGCTCCCCACTGTCTTTAATACATGCTCTGTAAGCCATTTCACATCCTTTCTGGCTTTAAAAGGCAGGCAGAGAAAAGTCAAAGTCATGGAAGAGTCTTTGGAAAGATGCAACACTTTTCTCTGTGCCTCTTCTACTCTTCGCCTCCTTCTTCTGCTGTCTCCGCATTTCCATTTTTCAGCCTTTTAATTCATTGCTTTCATTGCTGTTCTGTTTTGGTTCACTACCCTTGGATGTCAGACCCAAAGGGAGAATGTATAGCCTTTCCATAAATATGCGCACGAGTAAAATAACAATTGCAACATTAACAATATTAATGGTAACAATAGACTCCACAACCAGCCGCTTCTCTTCTTTCTCCTCCTGAAAATGCCAGGAAACAGGTGGGAAATTGGCAACACTGGGGCCCTGATATCAGAGAAAACAGTGAATTCTACCCCAGTTGTGCTCCCAAAGTTAAAGGAGCTGTCCAAAGTACTGAAACTGGGCTTCAGTATCTGTTCAGCACTTTGGAGAGCGCCTATAAAATGTATTAGTACAACATGGAGTGGATTCACCATCCCACTGACATGGGAGACACCTGCTGCTCCACTGGATTTGCACTCTGCACATGCTCAGAGGCATCCCTGTCTCTGTCCCCTCAGCAGTTTGGTCATGCAGAGCAAGCCAAGGAGATGAGACAGATGCTTCAGGAAGGGAAGAGATGCCTGCAAAATGTGCCAGGTTGGCTCCAAGAGCCATGTGGGACTATGCTAGAGCGAGCAGTAAACTGCAGTTCTGATATCTGGGTGTGAATGAATGCGCCCCAGGTTACAATATCACATGAAGAGGAGGAGAAAGAAGAGGAGGAGAGGAAGGAGAGGAAGAGGAAGAGGAAGAGGAAGAAGAAGATTAGTATTTGGGCTCTGCGAAAGAGTCTGTTATTAAGATTTTTTAAAAGAATTTAAAAGATGTTCCTTTCCCCTAAAACTTCTATCTCCCTACCAGTGGCTCTTCCTTATTGATTGATTGATAATGGATTGGATTGGATAGGATTTCTATCCCACCTTTGTCCTCAAATGGGATCAAATTCATTCTCCCATGCCAGTGGTCTCTGTAAACCCACTCTCATTTTTTATTATATATTTTCAGTCCAAACCCTCCAGGAGCAATGCCCATGACATCTCCCACCCCTTGCCCAGCTCCTTGAAAGTTCTGACTACAACCCGAAACAGACTCACCAACCCACCCAAGTGGAACCCACCATCCTCTGCTTCCTATGCAAGGAAACTCTTCGCCCTCATCCCATCCCCAGGAAACAGTCAGGATGCAACTAGCAGTCCCACCCCAGCAAGAAATAATAATAATAAATAAATAATAATAATAATATTTATTTCATTGAAGAGTAGAACCCTAGAATTGGAAGAGACCACAGGGGACCATCCATTCCAACCCCATTCTGCCATGCAGGAAGACGCCATCCAAACCCTCCCTGTGACAGATGGCCAACCAGCCTCTGTTTGCAAACCTCCAAAGAAGGAACCATAGAAGCCTAGATTCGGAAGGGACCCCCAGGGGAAATCCAATCCAACCCCTTTCTGCCATGCAGGAAGACACCATCAAAGCACTCCGAAAAGATGACCATTCAACCTCTGTTTGAAACCTTCTGAAGAAAGAGACTCCATCATCCTCCCAGGCAGCATCTTCCCCTCTCCAACAGCTCTTACTGTCAGCTTGAAATAAGGACAGGTAGAGGCTTGAGACTGGTCCAAAACCCACTGCAGAAATAATCCAGTTTGAGACTGCTTTATCTGCCCTGGCTCAATGCTGGGAAATCCTGAGAACCGTAGTTTTGTGAGACATTGAGCCTTCTCTGTCAGAGAGCTCTGGTGCCACAATAAACTACCATTCCCAGGATTTCCTGGCATTGAGTCGGGGCAGTTAAAGTAGTTTCAAACTGGATTATTTCTGCAGTTTGTTTTGGATCATTGAGGGGGAATGAACATTTCCTTACCCACCTCTCCCCATGGATCCAGGCGGAGAACAACAGCAGACCCAGAAATTCACATCACTTAAGAGTGCAAAGAGTTGAAAGAGACCCCAAGGATCATCCAATCTAACCCCATTCTGCCATGCAGGAAGACGCAAGCAAAGCACTTGGATGGCTATCCAACCTGTTTGAACACTTCCAAAGAAGAGGATATCCTGAATCCAGAGTAAGGTGATCAAAATGGCAAAGGGTCTAGAAACCTCCAAGCCCTATCAGGAGCAACTTAGGGAGCTGGGTATGTTTAGCCTGGAGAAGAGACGGCTGAGAGGTGATATGACAGCCCTGTTTAGGTATTTGAAGGTGTGTCACATTGAGGATGGAGCAAGCTTTTTTTCTGCTGCTCCAGAGAATAGGACATGGAGTCTCAATGAATCCAAGCTACAGGAAAAGAGATTCCACCTAAACATTACAAAGAACTTCTTGAGGGTAAGAGCTGTTTGACAGTGGAAGATGCTGCCTTGGAGGATTGATGGAGTCTCCTTCTTTGGAGGTTTTTAAACAGAAGCTGGATGGCCATTGTTGGGAAGGCTTTGATGGTGTATTCCTGGAGATGGGGTTGGGCTGGATGGCCATTGGGGTCCCTTCCATCTCTAAGAAAGCTCTGGAAACTACCAAGCCCTATGAGAAGCAACTTAGGGAGGTGGTTATATCTAGCCAGGAGAAGAGAAGGGTTAAGACAAGATAGCCCTGTTTAAATATTGGAAGAGATGTCAGGATGGAGCATGCTTATTTTCTGCTGCTTCAGAGCAATGAATGGAAGCTCCAGGAAAAGAGATTCCACCTCAACATTAGGAAGAACTTCCTGACAGTAAGGGCTGTTTGACAGTGGGATGCACTTCTTTGGGGAGTGGTGGAGTCTCCTTCTTTGGAGCTTTTGAAACAGAGGCTGGATAGCCATCTATTGAGGAGGCTTCGGTTGAGAGCTCCTGCATGGCAGAATGGCATTTGACTGAATGGCCCCTTGGGGTCTCTTCCAACTCTATGATTCTCTGTCCGATGCCATGCAATAAGTATAGCCAAAGATGCTATACTCCCTCGGAGTGTGATGGAGTCTCCTTCTTTGGAGGTCTTGAAACAGAGGCTGGATGGCCATCTGTCAACGGGGATGCTTTGATTGAGAGTTTTTGCATGGCAGAATGGGGTTGGGCTGGATGGCCTTTGGGGTTCCTTCCAACTCTAGGGTTCTATGGATCTAAGGAGACCCCTCCGCCCTCCCAGGGAGTGAGGGTGTCCCACTGTCCAACAGCTCAACACAACACCACACCAGAAACTTGAGAGCCGGCGCATAAGAGGAAAGCCTCCCAAGGGAGGAAGAGGAGGAAGAGGAAGAGGAAGAAGAGGGAAAAGGGAAGCAGTCCGCTGGACTCACCGCGCACCAGTCCCCCGGCCAGGACCATCAGCACCATGGAGAGCACCGGCAGCCCCATCCCGATCGAGCCTGGGATGATGGCTTCCCTTTGGTCCTTTCTGCCCAAAGTTGGGCTCCAGTCCTGAAGGCAAAGGGATGCAGGAGGGAGCCTGGGAAAGGCAAGGGATGCTGGAGCAAGGAAGGACCAGGGAAGAGATGCTTCCTTCCTTCCTTCCTTCTCTCTCCGTCTCCCGGCTGGAAATCTGGGAACTGGGTTGGCTCTCAATGCAAAAACCCCGCAAGCCTCCTTGCTTGCTTGCCTCTTCCCACGTGATGTCCTCCCTTCCTCCCGAGGAGACCCACTGCCTCCTACTAAGCAGCAGCAGCAGGAGGAGGAGGAGGAGGAGGAAATGCAGCTTTCCCCCCAGTGGGGATGGATTTTATAGGGGGAAAGCCCAGGAGGACATTGCTCTTCTTCCTCCTCCTCCTCCTCCTCCTCCTCCCCTTCCTTGCATGCCTGCTGCCTCCATGCCTACCTCTCCGCCCAGCCTTGTCCCGGTGCCAGAACCGCTTCTGCAGCGGGATGGAGGTGGGCAGGCAGGCTGCCATCCAACTGGGATAGATTGCCTAGGAGGAAAGACAAGGAGAGCCTTTCTGGCACTTTCTTGCAAGACCATGTACAGCCCTGGGACTCAAAGGATAGAGTATTGGGGGGGGGGGGCTGGTATTTGGGCTAGGGGCAAGAAATGGGTTAGACCCCCCCCCCCCATCTGAAGAATTTCAAAATATAGCCCTGTTAGTCTGTAGAATCAGGGTGCAGAGAGATCTTGTAGCACCTTTGAAAGAAAGAAGTTGGCAGCATGGGCTTTTGTAGACTAGTCTTACTTCCTTGGATGCACTTGGTCCATGACCTTTTGTAGACCTAAGTCTACTTCCTCAGATGCATTTGATCCATGAGCTTTTGTAGACCTAAGGCTGCTTCCTCAGATGCATTTGGTCCATGAGCTTTGGTAGACCTAAGTCTACTTCTTTAGATGCATTTGGTCCATGAGCTTTTGTAGACCTAAGTCTACATTCTCAGATGCATTTGGGAAGGTAGTAGGAAATAGACTTAAGTCTATGAAAGTTCATGCTGCCAACTTATTCCTTTCAGTGAGTCTCAAAGGTGCTGCAAGGTCTCTCAACTCCAAGCTGAAGGTTTGTGGAAGAGAAAGGGGGGGGGGGCAAGAAGATGGTGAAGCCCCCTTGAGATCCAACACACACAGAGGTGGGACTTGCTTGCAAGTAAAGGTGCCTTGGTGATCCAGGAACTTTCCAGGACCCAGTTTCCAAAGGTCCTGGCAGAGAGTTTCAGGTAACTAGGAATCCATGACCAAGTCCAAGAGGATCCAAGGTGCCTGGGATTTGGAGTCCCCAAAAAGGAGCCAACATGGTGTAGTGGTTTGAGTGCTGGACTATGATTCTGGAGACCAGGGTTTGAATCCCAGCTGGCCATGGAAACCTGCTGGACAAGAGACACTCTCTCAGCCTCAGAGGATGGCAATGGCAAACCCCCTCTGAAGAAACTTGCCAAGAAAACCCCATGCTAGGGTTGCCATTGGGACTGTGGGTTTGCAGTACTGTATTTGGGGCTAGTTGATCCAGGTACCCACTTAATAGTTTTAGTTACTTGGGAATAAGACCCTTTAGACTTACTTCTGATGTAGGGAATGAGATGGATGGATGTAGAGCCTTCACTTTGGTCCTGCATAGTTTTCTTCATGCTCATGAGATGTACCTATAAATGGACAGAAAATCCTAGCAAGTTGAAAGCATGACTAAAGTCCAAAACACAGGGCAGAAATAATCCGGTTTGAGACTGCTTTAACTGCCCTGGCTCAGTGCTAGGGAATCCTGGGAATTGTAGTTTGTTGTGACACTAAAGCTCTCTGACAGAGACGACCCAGAATTCCCTAGCATTGAGCCAGGATAGTTAAAGCGGTCTCAAAGAGGATTATTTCTGCACTGTGTTTTGGAGCTGAGACACACTGTAAAATAAACATGTTCACTTTCTTTAACGTTTATCCTCTGGATCATTCTGTAAATTAATTAATTGATTGATTAGATATTCTGCCCTTTCTCTTAATGCCAGACTCAAAGCATATTACAGCATGAATTAAAATGGAACACTTAAAGAAAAAGGATTAATCTACATTCAGAGCAAAATGTTTTTCTCCCAAATATGGTCTTCAAATAGATATTATAGAGAGAGAGAGAGAGAGATTTGCAACACATATATTTGCATGTTTACTTAGAAGTAAATCCTATTGAATCGACTGGGGCTAGCAACCAAATGTATGTGTGTAAGATTGCAGTCTTATTACCCTTTGAACCATTTTTATTGAAAATATAACTGGATTTGTAATGCAGTTCTGCTTTTTTTAAAAAAAAAAAACCTTTTTTTTGGTCCTTCCTTTTCTTGTCTTTGGGCATATTAATCATTCATGTTTCTCCCCTTGAAAACTGTATTGCTGTGTGGTGTTGCTATTTTCGTTGCAATTGTAAAACAAGGGGAGATGAAAATTTAAAAACAAAATGCTGAAAAACAAGTCACAGTATGCCAAGCTTCAAAACAGAGGATTCGTGTTGGGAAGCGACCATATAGCCCAAGGTGTTCCTGAGCATGTAGCAAGTGCATTCCCCTTGGATTAAGTACATTTTTGATGCTCAGCAGACACACATAGCAAGGAGTTCCCCAATGTGGTTTTTCTTAAGCTTTACACAGTATACCTTAATATCGCATTTTAGCCATGAATCCAATCTGCTACATTTTCTGCAGGTATGAGCATGACGTCTCATTCTCTTCTTATCCCAAAATTTCAGGGCTAATTATTAATATAAAATTTCATCCCATTCTGGTGGAATCACGGAATCATAGAGTTGGAAGAGGCATAACAGGTCCAGCTGTCCAGTTTAAGACATCCAGAGAAATAGACTCCGCCACTTCTCTAGGCAATTGGTTCCATTGGTGAGCTGCTCTTATGGTCAATAAGTCCTTTCTAATGTTCAGTCAAAATCTACCCTTTGGTAACTTAAAAAACATTAGACATGGTGCTACCAAAATGGTGAAGGGTCTGGAAACCATGAAGCCCTATGAAGAGAGACTTAGGGAGCTGGGTATGTTCAGCCTGGAGAAGAGAAGGTTAAGAGGTGATATGATAGCCCTGTTTAAGTATTTGAAGGGATGTCATATTGAAGATGGAGCAAGCTTTTTTTCTGATGCTCCAGAGAATAGGATCCGGAGCAATGGATTCAAGCTCCAGGAAAAGAGATTCCAGCTCAACATTAGGAAGAACTTCCTGACAGTAAGAACTGTTTGACAGTGGAAGACATTCCCTCGGAGAGTGATGGAGTCTCCTTCTTTGGAGGTTTTTAAACAGAGGCTGGACAGCCATCTTTTGGGGATGCTTTGATGGTGAATTCTTGCATGGCAGGGGGTTGGACTGGATGGCCCTTGTGATCTCTTCCAACTCTTTAATTCTATGATTCTACGATCCTATGATTCTACCTTCTGGGATGGCAGGGAACAAGCTTGCACCCTCCTCTTCATGGTAGACCTTGAGATGCTTAAAGAGTGCAGTCATGTCACCCTCTCAGTCTTCTTTTCACAAGGTTAAACATGCCCAGCTTCAAGATTTACCTAAGTAGGTTTACTAAGCAACAGAGGCTTGGCAAACAAGAATGGTCAAGGATCAAGGGCAATGGTGACTCCTGGACTGCATCTCCCGTGATCCCTTGTCATTGGTTCTGTGGGCTGGAGATGATGAAAGTAGCACTCCCAAAACATTTAGAGGGCCATGGTTGCCCACCATGTAAGGCAGTGGTTCCCAGATTTTGGTCCTCCAGATATTTTAGCCGTCATCTCCCAGGATTCCTGTTGGCCAAGTTGGCTGGACCTTCTGGGAGCTGAAGTCCAAAGCAACTGGAGGACTAAATTTTGGACATCACTGTTTTATGTCATGAAAAGGTTTAGGAAATGGGGTGGCAGAAGGAACTTCTCCATCCCTACAAGCCTTGTCTACATTATGAGGACATCAAGAGATACCTTTTCTCATTTGCCCACCAAGCCTGGTGAATACAAGAGAGATTTTATATATATTGTAACCTCATACTAGAGATGAAATTTTCCTTCAGTCCCCAGATTTCTAGCATTACAGTAACTTAAAGTTTAACCATTTAGAAGTGCAGTTTAGGTGTCCAAGGAAAAAAAGTCAAATTTCCCAAGGGAATACAAACACAGCAAATAGAAGGGCTCCAAGTATGAACCGTTTTCAGTATATCACCCTCTGCAATGCTAGATATCAATCAATCGATCATTTTGTTGCGGTCAATAACCATATTAAAATGCAATGCTAGAAGTTTGGGAACTAAAGGGAATTTTTTATTTGTGGAGCAGAATTCCTATTTGTTGGAGCAATGCCCTCATTTTGTCTCTCTGTAGTTATACTCCTACATATGTTTGGAAAGCGCTTCCATTGAGAGATCATCAGGCCTCTTTCTAGCAGTCCTTCAAGGTCTTTAGTTGCATCTGCACTGCCGGAATAATGCAGTTTGACACCACTTTAACCACCATGGCTTCATCCCATGGAATCCTAAGACCTGTAGTTTGTCCTGGCACCAGAGCTCTCCAACAGAAAAGACTAAATATCTGACAAAACTACAAATCCCACACTTCCATCGCATTGAGCCATGGCTGTTCAAGCAGTATCAAATTGGATTATTTCTGCATTGCAAATGTAGCCTTTGTTTCTTTCTTGCTTTCCCTAGAGTTGCCTTTTGGGCTAATGGTTTTTAGCAGCGATCCCAGATTTGTGGGCTACAGATAGAACTGAGTTGTAAAGGATTTGCTCAGCCCTCTGAATTTAATACTTGGACTGATTTGTTTGGAGGAGCTGTGAGTTTTCCACCCGATCTAGGTCTTTGGTTTGCCTTCAGTCTCTGAAAGACCTACGGGGAGGAGAGCCACCCTGGGTCCCAGTTAAGCTTTTCAGTCAAAATTAAGCTTCATTCCTGTTGAAAGAGTTTGGCATCTTTTTCTGTTCTCCATTCTGATTTCCATTCACACAGACAAGCTAATGCAAAGCTTCAGATCCATGACAAAATTAAAGCCATTGTAGTCAATTTTGAATTCCCTGCTTTTCCCACTAGAGATGGGACTTCATAAAAGCTGCAGCCCTTCAGATTTATGTGAAATGCTTTCAAGGCTGGAAGGCAACCAAGTCAGCAGATTTAAATGCAGGCAGATTTCTCCCCTGCTTTTTTGGGTTTTATATATATATATATGTATATGAAGTTGAGAAAGTTTCCTCCTCACTCGAATAATGCCACTATTGTATGTATAGCTTTGTTCTACTCATTACATTTCAATCCTGCCTTTCTTCCAATGAGCTCAAGTTGATCAACATGGCTTTCCTTTTATCCCTTTTATATCACAACAGCCCTGTGAGGTAGATCAGGCTGCGAGATAAAGGTTGTCCCAAGGAGGATGAGTGAAATTGCTTTAACTATTTTATTATTATATCTAATTTAGTTTCATTTATATCCTGCCTTTTTCCCAACATGAGACCCAAAGAGGGTGAATCTACACTGTAGAAATAATGCAGATGGACACCACTTTATGTGCTGTAGCTCCATCCTATGTAATCCTGGGATTGGTAGTTTTACAAGGTCTTTATCCTTCTCTACCAAAGAGTGCTGGTTCCTCACAAAGCTACAAATCCCAGGACTCTGTAGGATAGAGCCATGGCAGTTAAAGTGATGTCAAACTGCATCATAGTCCAACCAACTGAAGCTTACTTTGTGTACATTTTGAAAGAGTGCCACTTTTTCTATGTGCCTTTCCCACTTTTTGTACTTTTCTCCATGTTTTTACTACATGCACCTCTGGGAAAGAGGTAGGGAGATGCATCCAGCACCTTCCATCCATGCGGGGATTTCACAGCAGAAACTGCAACCATTGTTTGGATGGGTTAAGAAGTGAAGACATAAAAAGTCCATTGAAACCTTGCAATGAAATGAGATTCCTCCTACATCCCTAATCTAAGCAAGCAGGGATCTCCACATGTTGTGAAGTGCAACAACAGCAGTGGCTTTCATTTCCGTGGGATGGTAAATCCACTCTGGGTTTTAGTATGAACTTGAAAGGAGTTGAAGAACCCTACTCCTCCCCACCCCCTTAAACAAATAAGTCCAGATTTTGGATATCTGAAGTTCAAACTAAAACCCAGAATGGATTTATTAGTCCACTGACAAAGAAGCCACCAACCACCACTGGTGGAGCGAGTTCAGTATCTTCCATATAAGCTGTATGAGACTCATAGAGTTGGAAAGGGCCTTATGGGCCAACAGGTCCAACTCCCTGCTAAATGCAAGATCTCCAACCAAAGCATCCCCAGGAGGTAGCTGTCCAGCCACATTTGGAAGGTGTCCAGAGAAGAAGACCTCACCACCTCTCCAGGCAATTGGGTCCATTGTTGAACCACTCATAACTATCCAGAAGTTCCTTCAAATGTTCCGTTGAGAACGCCAGGAAAAGAGATTCCACCTAAACATTAGGAAGAACTTCCTGACTATATGAGCTGTTTGACAATGGAATATGCTGTCTTGAAGAGTTGTGGAGTCACCTTCTTTGGAGGTTTTTAAGCAGGGGCTGGATGTCCATTTGTCAAGAGTGCTTTCATTGTCTCTTCCTTCATGTCAGAATGAGGTTGGACTGGATGGTCCTTTGGGTCTCCTCCAACTCTAGGATTCTATGCTAGATTCTATGGAAGTATCTAGTGGTACTTTCAACCACTAGACCTGATCACTTCTGCTTCTCCTGAATCTACTTCTGCTTAATTTCATTGGATTGCTCCAAGTTCTAATATTATAAGAAAGCAATAAAATCATATTTTTCTCTAGTTTCTCCCTCCCATGCGTAATTCTATAGACCTCACTCATGTCACCCTTTCTCCTTGGCGCCAAGTTTTTCAACCATAAACTTGTTTGCATTGGCTGCCAGATCCTCAGGACACTGCAAACTAATTTACTAGACTTTCTCCTTTGCCTGTCTTTATGTGAAACTGTAGGAGTCCTGCTGTTATCACAGGGGGAGCATCACTAGTCCAAGCATTTTTCAAAAGATGTGAAACATCTTTGTCTAACATTAATATTCAATAGTGTGAAGGGACTGCTTCATTTGTCCATGAAATGTAGTCAGTTCTCTGGGTGGTTTGATAGGTAACTACTCCAGGCATGCAAAAGTGCTCTCTCTCTCTCTCTCTCTCTCACACACACACACACACACACACAAAACACACAACACAGAGAGATGATTTAAAACTACTGTCAAGGGCAGATTTGGGAGCAGGCGACTCCGTTTCATCAAAGGGTTTTATGAATCTTTCATTTACACAGATTAGCATCCATGGGATATTTTACGGTCCACTGAACCCAAGTGTTACAGTATAGTCGCACCTCCAGAAAAACAAATAATTCGTTTGTCATCTTTAAATCATAAATCCCAAGTAATTAGCACTCTGGGACAAAGAAAAAGACAAAAAGAGTAGGAACGTGTACAGAATTCTGCTCTTTTGGATTGAAGAAGGTGATAAAAAAAAAAGAGAGAGGAAATCAGTGACATAGTAAATCTTGGATATATGGGTTGCTTTTAAATGTATTAATCCCCTCTTGAGATATCCCCAATGGAAAGACTTCATGGGCATGCAAAAGATGTCTACAGCACTCAGGCCAACATATTTAAGGGTTTCCCAAAAAATAAAAGGAGTGGACAACCTTCCAGATGTTGTCGGACTGCAACTGCCAGCATTCCCAATGGCAGGAGGATGATGGGAGCTGAAGCTCAAAAACAACAGGAGGGCTTACCTTAGTTTTAAAGGTGAAAACTACACAAGCAAGACTTCTCTTGATGATATATCCATGAAGCAAGGCACATTCTGGCGTGAGACAATCCTTTCATTAGAAAAAAGACACAGCTTTAGATCTCCTCTGACCTTTGCAATATTTTCCATCACTGTCCCACTTTGGTTCATCTTTAAAATCCATCGTAATACTTGTGACATTTATAAAGTGTTGCAGATTTCAGTTGCAGGCTGGTGGTGGCTCTTCTTATTTCCCTTGTGTTTGTTTCTCACATTATTGCACAAATATAGGTTACCATTTCCATTCCAAATCCCTACATTTCAATTCTTCAGCATATTAGTGTTTTTATTCATTTGCATTTACAGGAAATACAAAAAGAGAGAGGGGAGAGAAAGAGAGAGAGAAAGGATATATATATATATATATATATGGCAGGAAGCAAAGCGTTCTGTATTCAATAATGCAGGAAATTAAGCCTGTCAATTTATCGATGGTCATACTTAATGCTGAATTATAAAGAAACACAATGTACCTTTTAAAAATGCATGCATTTCAGATATGGTTCCCCAGGCAACTTCAATTTTATTTCATTTTTTTTAATGGGGAAGCTAGCTAAGGATGTATAATTACAGGGCCTAGGATTTACTAATATCATTAGGAATTCTATCTTCTTTGAGGATTGCTGTAGTTGTGTCTCTTCCAAGGGGAGAGATTAAGAAAGTGTAGAAGAGAGATCACTGTTAGTCATTTCCTTTCTTAAGACTGAATTCTCCTTAGAAGCCAAAATGACTAAATGAGGCTGTTGTACTTTAGACATACCATGAGAAGACATGACTCATAGTCAAAGGCAATAATCCTTCATAGAGTAGAATGCGGTATCATAGAATCATAGAATCATAAGTTGGATGAGACCCCAAGGGCTATCCAGTCCAACCCCAGGCCATGCAGGAAGACACCATCAAAGCTGCACCCCTAAATATATTTGGAAAGAGCTTCCATTGAAAGATCATCAAGCCCCTTCCTAGTAGACCTTCAAGATCACTTTGAAAGCCTCTTTGGCTGCATCTGCACTGCAGAAATAATGCAGTTTGACAATACTTTAACTGCCATGGCTCAATGCTATGGAATCCTGGTATCTGTAGTTTGTTGTGGCACTAGAGCTCTCAGACAGAGAAGGCTAAATAGCTTACAAAACTACAAATCCCAGAATTTCACAAGGTGGAGCCATGACAGTTAGAGTGGTGTTAAACTGCATGATTTCTGCAGTGCAGATTCATCCTGAGGTCTTTCCCATTAGTCACTTGATAACTAAGATCACACACGCACACACTCTAAGAATTAAATATGAAGGAGTTTAGGCATGTGAGGCATGTGCCTTGCCATGGAGCGACAGGCTGTCCTTCATCTTTTTAGTCCTGCTAATGAGCATCACTATCATGGGACTCACCTTTCCCACGAAAGCATGCCATTCTGATTGCATCATGAACAGAGTTTACTCATCTATAAAATCAACTCATCCATCACCATCTGCCATTAGCCTAGTCTAAATAAAGCATCCTCTAGTAGATGCTCGCTTTGACAACCAGTTGCATCTGTGAGCTTTAAATGAACCGCTTTAGTTAAAGATCTGGCCATCACTCCCAAATCAGTGGAAGCAATGAATCCATGCCAATTTTTTCATCCAAATTTGAAAAGCCATGCTTGGTGCAGACTCTCTTTTTGTGCCACATCGCAGCTTCTCAGTGCCTTGGATAGTTCTTTTCAAGCCTGAAGGAGAACATGCAGATGATTCTCTCACACAGAGAGAGAGAGAGAGGGCTAAGCATCCTGGGAGTTGTAGTCCAAAAAAGGGGGACTTCCCCCAATTCTGGTGTTGTGTGTGTGTTGTGTGCCTTCAAGTCATTTCCAACTTATGGCGACCCTAAGGCAAACCTATCATGGGGTTTTCTTGGTAAGATTTTCTTGGAGGAGGCTTGCCATTGCCTTCCCCTGAAGCTAAGAGTATGTGACTTACCTAAGGTCACCTAGTGGGTTCCATGGCCAAGTGAGAAATTGAACCCTGGTCTCCAGAATTATAGTCCAACACTCAAACGACTATGTCATACTAGTTCTGGTGTTAAACCACCCAAATAAGAGATTGAACTTTCTCCCTTCCACCTGATCTGGTATACTAGAGGGAAAAGATATGATGGCTGCTTTTGTTCTGGTCAGTTACCCTGAAAGCATTTAGCCTAACAATGCCATTAGGACGCAAGGAAAAACAAGAGAGCCTTGGCCCTAAATTGGCGCCACTAGATCACAGACGAGAGAATTCAGGCTCATTAATGTGCTGTAATGGAGAACTCATTTCAGGGCAATGGAGGTGATGGGCAGCAGACCAAGAGCTGAAAATCCACGTCTCCATCAAAGAACTAGAAATGGAGAAGGCAGAGCATCATTTGGAACGGAAGCACCGCATTCTCCAAAAAGTGGCTTAACCCTTCCCATTAGGCACTGTCTCCAAGGCTCAAGTGAACTTGCTCCCCAAACCAGCCTGATCCTATCTGCCTTCTTAAAATCACAGAGTTGGAAGGGACCCCAAGGGCCACCTAGTCCAATTCCCCCTGCCATTTGGGAAGAAATCTGGGATATAAATGCAACAAATCAATAAATAAGAAGTGTCACCTCCTAGCCAACTTCAAATCATGCCTGAAACAATTGGCCCTTACTGTCAGTCATAGCGCTTAATAGATATTGTGCTTGGCTTCAGCTTTCTAAATAGTTTTCATGCTTGTGCGAAGAGACAGCACCTTGACAGTGTGCATCTGGGCTTATCAAACCAGCCTTTTTTATAATAATTATTATTTTCCTGTTAGATGCAAGTGGATCCATTGAAGTGCACTAGATTCACATCTTCATCCTTTTGAAAAACCACTCTGCATCAACTCTGTGCCACCTTCCCCAAATTTTGCAAGAGATCCTCATCTTCCATCAATGGCAGCCATAGTCGAAATGCACAGTCGGCCTGAGGAGCAACCATTCTATAAATTGAGTGATTTCTCTTTTATTATTGTTTGAATTGTTTTTCTGGAAAGCGTTGGCCTTGAGGTGATGGATAATTACCATTGACAATATATAATGAGGAAGCTGAAGTACTGCCAACCAAGAAGAAAGTCCTGCTGAGATGGATACAAAGAAATAGCCTGAAATGGAGGTTCCTGGAGGCCGAAGGGCAAGTGTGCATCATTATTATTATTATTATTATTATTATTATTATTTGGCCCACGCAATTTTTTCTAGGTAAGTCCAATAAGGTTAAAATGCTCCGCAACCACAGGAGGTTGTGCATCCCTGCCTTACAGTATGCTGATATCTCTCCACACTTCTCTTCCTTAGGTTCAAAACACACTGCAGAAATAATCCAGTTTGAGACCACTTTAACTTCCCTGGCTCAGTGCTAGGGAGTTCAGTTCAGTTTATCTTTATTATGGTCACAGACCAGCATAGGTAAAAAGGGGACACAGAATAAAAGAAAGTAGCATTGAAAACAATGGTAAAAAAAGGGTAAAAACCAGGTAAAAACAGAGATTAAAAACAGCATAGCCTCAACAGGATTCCACCTATTTGTTGTTGGGGATACAGAATAAAAGAAGGTAATGGTAAAAACAGGGTAAAAACAAGATAAAAACCAGGTAAAAACAGTATTTCCTCTTAAAATCTGGTGTGGCAGGGCAAGATTAATAGTAGTCTTCTCTCTGATAGAGAAAGCTAAATGTTTCACAAAACAATAGTTCCCAGAATTCCCTAGCACTGAACCAGGGCAGTTAAAGTGGTCTCAGACTGGATTATTTCTGCAGTGTGTTTTGGACCTTACTCCACTGCTTGCCATTATAGGGTTGCCAATAGACAATTGTCCTAAGCCCTGAGGTTTCCTCCAAGTCTAGTGGAGAAAACTTGAGATGTTATGCATTAAGTACCAACCACAGTTGCTTACAGCTTGTCATCCAAACACAAACACACAGAGAGAAATCAGTATGCAAAGGGATCTTGCAGCAACTTTGAGAATGATTGAGAGAAAGAAGCTAGTAGCATGAACTTTTGTAGACTTGAGCCTACTTCCCCAGGTGCATGAAGTGGGTGGTCTAAGGACAGACCTATAGGCAGACTGTGTGAGAGCAATAGAAATACAAAATGTGTGGTTCTGGAGATGAAGTGACAAGTTCAGGTTTAACTGTGGCTGTTGAGGGACAAAGGCAGGAGGAAGGATGTTGCCTAAAGCCATGGTGAATAGCTCATTATGTGAATGGTGGTGAGAGTATTGAAATCTAGTACGGAAACCAGAATGGAGATGTGATGAACTGGCAAAGAGAGCCTTCATGCCTTGTCTCCCAACAACCATAGTTAAAAGTGAACTTGTCATCTCCATAACCCCAAGTTTTGCATTCCTGTTGCTATTCTCACACACAGCCTGCTTATATATGTCTGTCCTTGGACCATCCACTTCATAATTTGAAAATGTAGACTCGAGTCAATGAAAGCTCATGCTACCAGCTTCAGATAGTCTCAAAGGTGCTGCAAGATCCCTTTCCATGCTGATTTTCCAAACTAACATGGTTATGTCTCTGAATTTTACCATAAGAAGAGAGAGAGAGAGAACATCTTCCTGTGCCAAAATTAAGATAGAAATCTTAGCTAAAGGGTCTGCTCACAGATCAAGGAGCAGTGAAGGGATTATTCTTTCTCACTTATTTAAGGAGATAGGAAAAGCCACCTTTATTCTAGCCTGATTGCTTCTGGAAGAAAGTGGATGAAGAGCAGAGCAGAGGGTGAGCCCTGGTGCTACAAGAACTGAGAGAGAAGGAAATTGATAAATATACACATAGTCACAACTCCTCCAGGGAATCTTTGCAAGCTGCAGCAACATATCAAATAAGCATTGCAAATTGTAGCAAGCTCTATCAACTGAGCTGGAAATGTGCACATAATGCTTTCCTCTTCCACCAAAATCCACCAAAAATGGAGAATTTCCACCTTTGTGTCCTGCCTGTAGACGATCCAGAAAAACTGGCGACTTGGAACCAGCCCCTGAGATCTGGCCACCTTATACCTTTATGAATATAAGTCCAATGAATAAATGAACAAAAAGTCCTAGGAGGGCTATTTTCTATTTTCCACTTTTTTCAACAGCGGTGGCAAATATCAAAGCTAGGAGTCTTGTCTCTTGATCCCAAACACAGGTACTAAGAGAAAAATCCAATTTTGTTCAGAGGCATTTCCTTCAAAGGGAGTAAGGAGTCTCCGGCAACACAGAGTGCGCAGACCAAAGAGAAAATGTGTCCTTGACACGACTATAATCTTTCAGATAATTTGCTCCAAAACGGTGCAGCTGGAATTGAATTGAATTATATATTACTTCTGTACTTGTGCGTGTGTGAGGCACATAGTAACAATTTGGGGAAAGAAAAACCCATGAATCAAGAGGAAGATAGAGTTCAGCTTAGGGATACCTGGGTGTTTTTGTCATCTGCATCCTCTAATGGAAAAGATTATGTGGCAGCCGTGAGATATGCATCTAATAATTTCATTTGTGTCCAGACACAACCAAAACTACAAAATTGTCTACCGACAGTGTGGGAAGTAAAGAAAAGATCGACAGCATAACACTGCCCCCTTGGGATGAGATTTTGGAATTCAGCTAATGGCTTTGCTTCTATTTTTTATTTGCATGGTTCCTCTCAGCTAAATATCCATAGCCAAAATTTAAACCACAAACTGAAGACTGACAGCAAGAAAACAGAGATTTATGTGTGCATTTTAATTATACTTCCATTTCAACCACAGATGGTTGAGAATTGCATTTCAGTTTTGTTCGAACATGAATTAAACATTCAGAATTTTTCCCCATAAATAAATTAAAAAACCCTTGGGGTTTTTTTTAAATTGTCAAAGAAAGTTATTGACAAGCTGGAATATGTCCAGAGAAGAATGACCAAAGGTCTGGAAACTAAGGGCCTTTGCAGACTGCTAGAAATAGTGCAAATTGAGTCCACTTTAACTGCCCTGGCTCAGTGCTAGGGAATCATGGGAATTGTATTTTTTTTTCTGAGACATTGAGCCTTCCCTGTCAGAGAACTCTGGTGCCACAATTAACTACAGTTCCCATGATTCCCTAGCACTGAGTCAGGGCAGTTAAAGTGGACTCAATTTGCACTATTTCTAGACTTATGGGGAACAATTGGGGGAGCTGGAAATGTTTAGCTAGGAAAAGAGAAGACTGAGAGGTGACATGATGTATGTATGTATGTGCCTTCAAGTCACCTGTAAACTTATGGTGACTTCATGAATTTCATCAGTTTTCTTAGATAAGGAATACTTAGATATTGCTTTGCCAATTCGTTCCTCTGAAATATGGCCTACAATACCTGGTATCCATTAGTGGTCTCCCATCCAGGCTGACCCTGCTTAGATTCCGAAACAGGACAGGATTTGATGCCTTTAGAGTGTTTAGGCCCTGATGACATGATAGTTGTCTATACATTTCTGAAGGAAGGCCATGCAGAAGATGGAGTGACCATTCAGATTTTTGCAAATCGGTATCAGATTTCCCCTCAACTCTCTGTTCTCCAGGATAAACATAGCCAGCTCAAAGGACTTGATTTCATTGTCCCTAATGACAAACGTTTGTTTGTTTGTTTATTCATTTGTCCAAGAGAAGCTTTTCATCTCTCCCATGCTCAGAACTGGACACCAAAGTGGTAAAGAAAGAAATCCAAGTCCTTCTGTTCATCTCGGTTGTAGATCAAACTGCTCAGAGGCAATTCACAACCCCCTGTCTATAGACTGCTGATCTAATCAGGAAAAGACACCTTTTATGAAGGAAATATAATTACAGATATCTGGCAATAATTCAGTGGAAAAGCGCAGCTCCTGAGACACCTCCAAATGCATGACTTATCTATTGCTTCTAGACTAATTAAAAGTATCACCTCGAGAGTTGACACTTGCTTGATGGATGGAGGTTGGTCATCATTTTTGAAATTACAAGAGAAGCCAGAGGAGAATTTCTCTGCCACTACTTTTCACTCCAACTATGGTTATTTTACTAAGAATAGTCTTATTTCAGGATCTTTGCCTTTGGTCAGGCTACCCCTACATTGTTCCCAATTTTTGCGCTTGGAAGACCAAGGGCCACTCCAAGACCTTCTGCCAACTGATGCAAAGGACAACATGGCATCCCCTTCCTATCCATATACACAAGCTACCTTGACTCAGTGTTGCTTCATTCTTCAACACTGACAAGAAGACATCCAAGGGTAGCCATGTTGGCTGTATAACAAATCTAATTAAAAAATCCACCAAACAGTGATACCTTTATTGGCCAACCAAACTGCACAATATACATGTTGCAAGCTTTTGAAGCTTCACTGGCTTCTTCATCAGGTAAGGTGACAGGAAGATACTGTCTTACACCACATTTATCTAGCTTAGGAGGTACACAGCAGACTGTGTTGACCACAACTCTTTCCTCCAACACCTTTGCTTGCAATACCACCAATGTCTGCCATGTAAGGGGACTGCCTTACTCTACCTAATGGTAGGACTGACCCTGTGGAAATCCCTTGACAAACTTATGTAAGTACAATATGACTCCCATATTCATGAGGGATATGTTCCCAGACATACCACAGACAATAGCAAACTCTATTGAAATGAATGGCTTCTAGCAGAAGTTGATCATAGAGCTGCTCGGGAGCACCTAGACACCTCTCAAAATCTCTAGGTCCCCAGTATGACTCTATGGTCAATATCCTCAGAAGCATATCATAGAATCACGCTAGAAGATCTACAAAATGCCTAGAGAGAACATATTTTTTTTCAGAGGTGAGTAAGTGAAACCATGGGTCCTGGTCCTGCAGATATGGAGTTCATTTCTTATTCTTGTTCCTGTTGCTGTTGTTATGTGCCTCCAAGTCAGGGGTAGGCAACCTTTCCCCTTTAAGGGCCGAGGGACTTCAGCTCCCAGAAGCCTCAGCCATGTTGGCCAATAGTCCCATGTTGGCCAATAGCTCCTGGGATTCTGGGAGCTGAAGTCCCTCGGCCCTTAAAGGGGAAAGGTTGCCTACCCCTGCTCCAAGTCTTTTCCAGCTTATGGTGACCCTAAGGGGTATCATGGGGTTTTCTTGGCCAGATTTGTTCAGATACAATTTGCCGTTTCTATCCCCTAAGACTGAGAGCATGTGACTCACCCAAGGGCACCCAGTGGGTTTCATGGCCAAGCTGGGAATTGAACCCCGGTCTCCAGACTCATAGTCCAACACTCAAACCGCCATGCCACACTGGCTTTCCAGTTATGATCCATTGGGATCATACTGTATAAGTAATGAAAGGCATGATTCTCTGACTTCAGAGTAAGGCTGAGGAATGTGTGGCCCACAGAGCCTCATTCTTACAACTCCAATGGCAATTTTCCACCCCCAAAAGACAAGGGAAATGTCCTTCATTCGGACCCTTTTTTACAACCTAAAAATGGACGAAAACAGTGTACAGGAGAGGAGGGGGATGATATGATCCCTTTAATGTATATATCTCCCAAAGATACAATGGACAAACTGGTGGATCCACTCATCCCACTAACTCAAACTTCTCCTAATTATAAGACTGGACAATGTAGTGAGCCTATGCAATTAATCACATTTAATACTCCTCCCCCTAAGTCCAATATAGATATTCAATCATCTAAGATCAAGAAGATGAAATATCTTAAGCCTAACTCTCCTGCAGTAAAAACTCTTAAGCAGAGCATATTTGATAGCGTGAACAGTTCAGTACCGGAGAAGGGAAACACATTTGAAGGAAATACAACTGTCAGTAAATCGCAAGTCTCCAAATCTCAACAACAGTCTGTAGTTTCAGGCAATTGACATTCAATTGATCGGTCCTATTTATCTATCATTTCATGGAATGTAGCTGGTTGGAGACCCAGATGTAGAGACCCTACCTTTATACCTTTTGTCCGTAGACACAAAATTATTCTCTTGCAAGAAACGTGGCTTGCTGAAGAGATATCCATAGAGGGGTATAAATTTATGGGCTTAAATGCAACCTCCGGTAAAGGCAACGGGAGATTATGTGGCGGCTTAGGAGTGTTGATATCTTTGGCACTAAAGGTCCAAATAATTAAGGTCTCTGCTTTTGAGCAGAATGCTCTAGCTGTCCTTTTGAAGTTTAACAATAATCTATTATATCTGATTAACATTTATATTCCCCCACTTCAAGGCCGGGCCAAAATATTAAATGTATGGAACAAACTTAATTCCTTTATTAAGAATTTGATGTTCGAGATGCCAACAGCTAATTTCATTGTTGCAGGGGATCTTAATGCTAGGCTTGGTGCCGATGATGCATCCCTGTATACTAAATACAATTGTCAACCCCCGTCCCCTATAGTTATTCCACCTCTAATGCGTCGCAAATCAAAAGATATCTTCTGTGACTTCAAGGGCCTCTGTTTAGCTCGCTCTTTTGATGAATTAAATCTAATTATCTTAAACGGTAGCTTTAAAGATGACCACCCAGCCGAATATACACACTGGGCTGGTGTTAGTCTTTCGGTTCTTGATTATATGGGGATTTCTCCAAATCTAATTTCCCATATTTCTAAGTTTACTGTTGTTAGCAGACCTGATAGTGATCACTTTCCAGTCTTTTTGTGTTTAAAATTTCAGGACAGTCTTAATTTACCTCTTGATAAGCTTTCAGTTTTTACTAATGATATCAGTCCAATTCGAGTCAAATGGTCACCCCAATTGTCTGATGTTCTTACTAAGTTTCTTTCAAGTGATTCAATTAAGTTGTTTTCTTCTATAATAATGGACGCTAATCTGGATTCTGTCATACTGTCAAATTATAATATGTTAATTAGTTCTTTACAACCATTACTTACTGTTCCTAAAAGTAATTCTGTTAGACATAAACCACTGCGTCATCAGAGTTGGTTTGACTCAGAATGCAAAGAAATATGGGCACACCTTAAACATCTGTTTAAACAATATAAATTAGATCCAAAGCAATCTCTTGTATGTGAACTTCTAGAACAGAAGAAAAGATATAAGCACTTAATAAGACAAAAGAAAAAGGGAGCCATGATAGACTCTTGGAACAAACTAATAATGACAGTTAACACAAACAACCCCAATCTGTTTTGGAAAGAGGTTGCTCCTTCGTTTATTAAAAATGCAGACAACCTTATAGCTCAGATCCCAGCTCATATATGGGAAAGTCACTTTGTCAATCTTTATGACTCTCCTGATAATAACAATAGTTCTTTAGTGTCGGACCTTATGGCACAGGTTCTGTCTCTCCCCCCTTGGTCACCAGTGTCGCATTCCGAGATTAAGAGTCTTATCACCCAACTCAAACCGGCACGTGCTCCTGGTGTTGATTTTATAACCGGAGAAGTACTCAAAAATAATCTGGAATGGTGGGTTCCGGTACTTTCTAAGTTATTTACAGCTATTGATAGATCTGCTTCCATACCAAATGACTGGGGCATGGCCATTATTATTCCGATTTATAAAAAAGGCAACAGAGCAGACCCGTTCAATTTTAGACCGATCAGTCTCTTGAGTGTGGTGAGCAAGTTGTATACAAAACATCTGTTAAATAAGTTCTTAGACTGGCTGGAGTCTGAGGATATTCTGATGGCCGAACAGGCAGGCTTTCGGCCTGGACGTTCCACTATTGATCAAGCAATGATACTGCATTATCTTATAGATAAATACCTTCACTATGGGCAACCTCTATACGCGGCATTTATAGATTTTAAGTCCGCTTTTGATTCAGTTAATAGATTTAGGTTGTGGGAAAAATTAATGTGTACTAACATAGATAAACGACTTCTTTTGCTTCTTATTAAGGTTCACGAGAATTCTAATATCAAGGTTAGATGTAGTCCTCAAGGACATGTCTCTAAGGCAATTCCTGTTAGGACGGGTGTAAGACAGGGTTGCGTCCTGGCTCCTACCTTATTCAATTTCTATATTAATTTTCTAGTTTCTGCCATGAATAATCTTTCTTTCCATCCTCCGAAGCTAGCAAACAGGCATATCAATTTATTGCTCTATGCGGATGATGTTGTCATTTTCTCGTTATCCCCTATAGGACTTAAAAGATCTTTAAATTCTCTTGCGTCATTCTGTAAAGAGGAGAAACTATCAGTTAACTATTCTAAGACCAAGATTCTTACTTTTGCTCATCGTCCTAAATTGATGCAATGGACACTTGATAGACAACACATAGAGCAGGTTAAGATCTTCAAATATTTAGGAATTGTTTTTCACCATTCGGGTAGGAGAACTGCTCATTCTGAACTTGTTATCAGTAATGCCCAAAGAACTATAACAGCAATCCTAAGATTTTTCTTTACTAAAGGCGCGCAGTTTATTCCGGCCGCTATTAAATTGTTTAATGCCAAGGTTCGCCCTCAACTCCTTTATGGAGCTCAATTGGGTCCATATAGTAACATCAATGCTTTTGAACGTCTCCAAACTAAGTTTCTTAGGCGAATTTTACAGGTTGGCCATTATGTTCCGAATGCTCTCCTTAGGAGGGAGGCTGGATCTATTAAAATAGAGTCTAGTCTGTGGATCAGTATACTCACTTACTGGCAAAAATTGCATAAAATTCCTGGGAGGCTGACAAATTTAATCTTTTCGGATCCCTTTAAATCTACATGGGAAACCTCTATTCATAAGAAACTAGATGAGTTAGGTTTTGACAAAAATGAACTTTTAAAGCTTGATGTTGATAAAGCCAAATCCATCATCAAACAAAAAATTATAGAAGCAGAAAGACGGGTAGATTCTGCTTCCCTTTCTAAATATGTTCTGTTCGGCTCACAAATATCGGCCCCAATTCCAGCCCCATATCTATTTCAGATCACTCTTCCGAAGTTTAGAAGGGCTTTAACCTTGGCACGTTTTAATGTGCTGCCTACTGCCATGCTAGACGGTAGATTTAAAAAAATACCTTTTGAATTGCGTCTATGTCCTTGTGGTTCAGGTGCTGTTGAAACTAATGAGCATGTCCTACTCTACTGTCAATTTTATAGGGATGCTCGACATCAACTGATTAGCCCATTATTAAGTAAATTTCCAGGCAAATCTGATTCCTTTTATTTACGCTTCTTATTAGATAATAAGGAACATACAGTATCTCATATGATGGCCAAATTTTGTTATATCGTTTGTAAAACGCGACCTCAATTGATAAATGGACATTCTATTACTGTTTAGTTAAATTTGACCGATAATTATAAATATGTAGTTTACTTTTTATTTTGCATATTAATTTATACTAACTGACAAGTTCCTGTGGGGAATTGCTGTATACATTTAAGATGTGTTTTATTGTAATCTTGTGCTGACCGAATGGTCGTAATAAAGAAATTTCATAGAGTGACAAGGGAAATGCCTCAGACCTGCAAAATAGAATGGTTTTGTCCTCCAGATCTTCACATAGCTTCAATCCTCCCCCAAATTGGCCAAAAACCAGCCAAAAATGAAACCAGAAACGCCATGGCATCACTTCTGGTTACATCAGACATGATGGTTTGGCTCCCAAAGGGATGCAGAGATTAAAAATGTTCCCACTCCTGTTTTAAAGGAGCTATCCAAGGTTCTGAAATTCTTTGGAGGAGAGGTTTCAGATGCCTCGGGTAAGTCTTTTCGTATTAAAACCCATAGTGTACTTACCATCCCACTGGCATAGAAACTGCCAGCCACCACCAATCCTGAACATCTTGGTCTTTCTTAAGTCAAGCCTTTGTTACATAGACTTTAAGAGTGAGCCAGTCTTACAATCTCCAGAAATCTCAATCAGTTTTTCAACACGCAAAATTGGGATGATTTTTTTCCCTACTCTGAGGGATAGGGGGACTAAAAACAAAATAAAGACAAGTTTCCCATCCTGTTTAAAAGTCGATACTGCTTCAGAGCTACCAATCTTTGCCCAAGTTCAATAGTCATTAAAACTCTCCAATAACAGAATGTATTAAAGGGAATTAACCTACTGCAGGCAACAGAACTGACAGGGATTTACTTGAGCACTTTAATTTTTATACAAAAACAAAAAAAAATACCCTGCACATTGCTAAACCATCATTCATGTGTCAATGATGCTTTATTAACCGTTCTCTATTTGTCATTATTTGGTTTCAAAAGAGGATAATCCAGGGCTTTTTGGCTCTCAATTCAAATACCTTTTTGTTTTGGGGATGCTCATTTCTATTCATGTAATTAATCCCAAATGATGCACCCAAACTGAACAACTTTTCAGTCTTGCCGATATGAACGGTAGCATTAAACCTAGGCATAATCCTTTCCCATTCCAGTTAGTGGGATTTAAAATGACTTTCCTTGAGTTTCATCCTGCCCGTTGTTTTCTATAGTTCAAATATGACATTGCTGTGTAGCATTAAGGCAGGGGTAGGCAACAGTCGCAAGCCTAGGGCTGCATCTGCACTGTGGAAATAATTCAATTTGACGCCGCTTTAATTGCCATGGTCAATGCTATGGAATTCAGCCACCTTGAATACCATTTTGGAAGAAAGGCGGGATATAAATCCCTTAAATAAATGAAAATAAATAAATAAAAATTCTGGGAATTATATATTTTTGTGGCACCAGCGCTTTTCGAGAGAGAAGGCTAAATGTCTCGCAAAACTACATGCAATCCTCCAGTTTTAATCCAGAACAGTATTGTTCAGGTTGATTTAAATCTCCCTAAATACTCACAAGAGCCAAAGTGATTTAAGCATTGGACTAGGGCACTGGGAGACCAGGGTTCGAATCCCACCTCTGACATAGAAACCCGCTGGATGACCTTATGCAAGTCACATACTCTCAGCCTCAGGGCAACGGCCAACCACCCTCTGAACACATCATGCCAAGAAACCCCTATGATAGGTTCACCTTAGGGTTGCCATAAGTTAGAAATGGCTTGAAGGCACATAATAACAACTACAGCAATATTATACTGTCATGTTTTATTGTGGCATCCTTGATTATATTTGTCTGGTGTTCTGTCTTTTGGTGAAAAGAGCATTATAAATAAACACCATTGTTGTTCTTGTTGTAATCCTGTTGTTGTTGTTCTCATCATCATCATCATCATCATCATCATCATCATCTCATGGAAAGGACTCATGTTGGCTCACAGTCGTCCGCTCCGAATGCTACACTTTTTAGCCTGTGAAGGTTACCAAGTCTGTTTGGTTGCCAGTTGTGTTTGTAGCACACCCACACACTTTCTAAGCAGCTCCAGCTCAAGGGTGTCATGAGAAAATAAGGAAGTTCCCAGCAGGTTTGCTTTCTGTTGCAAACTGGAAATTGTTAACAGTCAGAGAAGACTCACAGCATGGCACCTCGACGTGAAATTACGATGAGGCTTGGCATGTTTTAATAGGCACCTACTTTGCTTCTGGGGACGAACAGCTGTAAAAGAAATTGGCGCTCCCTTGGCAGGGGATGTTGATGAGTCTAACGCATTGGCAGTGAATCACACAGACCGAATCGTGCGTAGATTATTTATGAATAGTCCCAGGGAAAGCTAACATGGGGGCAAACTCTCTGGTTTTTCAGTGCCTGAGAAATAATTCTGCATAATACACTGCCCCAGAGGGGGGCTGTGTTTTCAGAGCTTGAAAATGGGATACCTTGCATTTCGATGCCAAGAATCACCCCAACCAGGCATGGCATACCCACCAACATTGGGCAGATGAAACCCAGGATGCTTGAGGCCAAGTAACGTCAGACTGTGGTCAAGAAGGCACAAGCAATTCATGAGAAACAGTGCTCCTGCTTTTAAAGTCTCTCTAAAAGGAACTTTATTGAAGACAGGGAGAGTTCCATTGCATCCGCACTGCAGAATTAATCCACTTTGACACCACTTTACCTGCCATGGCCCAATGCTATGGAATCCTGGAATTTGAAATCCTGAGTTTCTATAGTTGAGCGGTAATTCAAACCCTGGTCTCCCAGGCTGTATCTGCACTGCAGAAATAATCCAGTTTCGCACTGCCTTAACTGCTACAGCTCAATGCTATCCTGGGATTTGGGATCCTTGGTTTCCATACCTGAGCAAGGATGTGAATCCCGGTCTCTCTGACTGCATCTACACCACAGAAATAATCCAGTTTGACCCCACTTTAACTGCCATGGCTCCATGCTAAGGAATCCTGGGATTTGTACTTTATTGTGACACCAGAGCTCTCTCTAACAGAGAAAGCTAAGTGTCTTGCAAAATGACAAATCCCAGAATTCTATAGCATTGAGCCATGGCAGTTAAAGTGGGGTCAAACTGGATTATATCAGCAGTGCAGATGCAGCCCAAAACTGAAGACCTCAAGACTCACTTTCTCTGAAATCAAAGCTTCTAGATTTGCCTCCCTGATCCACACACACATTTTCAAACCTATTAAAAATGTGTTATCTGATTCAAACCATGTAGAGCCAGCTTGGTATAGTGGTTTGAGCATTGGACTATGACTCTGGAGACCAGGGTTCAATTCCCACTTGGCCATGAAACCCACTGGGTGACCTTGGGCAAGTCACACACTCTCAGCCTCAGGGGGATGGCCATGGCAAACCTCCTTTAAACAAAGCTTGCCAAGAAAACCCCAGGATAGGTTTGTCTTAGGGTCTCTGCAAGTCGGAAATGACTTGAAGGCACACACAGAATGAATGAATCACTTGCATTTAGTGACTCTCATTCATTCTGATAAGAAGGGTTATTATTCCTAAGGAATCCTTTGGCGTCTCCTATTAAAAGTCCATTGGCCTCCTTCGCCGGCGTCTCAAGAACTCAAGTTCAGGATTTGCATTTGAGACAATAATGTAAACTGGCAGAAAAGAAGCCACGATAACAGCTCTAATGAAGAAGCAGCATCAGATAAGGAAGCCAGTCTCAGATGGCCTGGAATATTAACTCAGCAAATTAATCAATTAGTTTTTAATATACGTTCCCTGCAAGAGTGATATGAATGGCTTGGAAGGCCATTTTATTTTATCGCTCCTGAACAAAAGCATGAAGAACCCAGGGATCTGCCAAGGCAGTTTCATTCCATGCAGTCTTCCAAAAGCAAAAGCGCTGAGTTTATCTGGATCCCAGCGACTATATAATTCAACAGCTCCGTTGAGTCACCCAACTGCAGCCTGAATAAAAATGTGTTTAAATGCTTCTGAGCGGTTCGGCTGAGTCACCTTCCATCTCTTGCTTGTTTCTTGCTGATTCATCTCCAAGTGGACAGGTTGGATGTACCAAATAATTAAAAATATGGCCATTGACAATCCATAGGATGTGCGGCCAGTGGTTCTTTTAAAGACATCGTCATTCTTGGCCCATTGACTTGTTTATTGATCATCATATTGATCATATTTTAAAGAAGATGACATATTGCCAGAGCTTGGGAAAGTGACTTGTTTGGTTAGCAAACCCCAGAATCTCCAGAATTTTTTAGATTTTTTTATTTTATTTTATTTTATTTTATTTATTATTATTATTATTATTATTTGTCCATAGAGGCAATTCAATTCAATAAACTCACTGATTTTTTTATAATATGCCAATTTTATTTTATTTTATTTTATTTTTAGCTATGCTGCTTGGAGGATTTCTGGAGGATGTCATCCAAAAACGTAACTTTGCCAAGCTCTTTGATTTAGCAATATGTCCATTTATTGGGCATGCTTTGCAAGAGATTCCAGGAGTCGTTGTCCAAAAATGTAACTTTCCCAAGTGCTAACAGAAACCTCCAAAGAGGCACTTAATCGCAAGCAATTAGGTTATTCAAAACACAATATGGTTTGTTTTAAAGGAGTGTTGGGGAAATGTGTGGTCCTCAAGATATTGTTGGACTATGACTCACATCATCCTTTGCCTGCAAGGCCAATTGTGATAGAGGATGGGAATTGCAATCCAACGCCAATTGGAGAACCATACACTCCCTATCCCTGTTTTTGCCTCACAATCCTATGCAGGTTGGATCAGAGGTAAATCCAATTGCAAGCCAAGGTTGGAAGTCATGTAGCCAAACTGAAATGGATCTAGGGTGCATCTACACTGTCGAATAATGCAGTTTGACACCACTTTAGCTGCCAGAGTGCCATTCTACAGAATCCTGGAATTTGCAAGGGGCTGAGGAGTATTTCTGCTTTTAGTTCCTGGTCCACCCATCCGTAAGCTTTGCTACTGCAGCATCCCCTCTCCTACAAATGGCTCTCCACCTCTTTCAAAGGGAGATTTGCACCTGTACTTGGCAAGTGGATAGAAATTTGGACACCCTTGCAAACTCAGAGCCTTTGCATGCAAGCTTAAGGATGCCATCTAGTGTCCCAGAGAATGAAGCCCAGTTGCTATTTTTCCACTTGTTCTTTTGAAAAAACTGTACTATTTGCTATCAGAGATGGATAGGTGGACAGATAGTTAGATAGGTGGTCTTAGGATGTACATTTTGACCGGGTTATTTCTTGTTGTTGTTGTTGTTGTGTGCCTTCGAGTCTTTCTGACTTACAACAACCCTAAAGTAAACCTATCATGGGGTTTTCTTGGCAAGATTTGTTCTGAGGAGGTTTGTCATTGCCTTCCTGGGTTGCCATGAGTCACCAAATAACACAACTGAACTTATGTATAAGTTGCCAAGAGGTTAACATCTATGGAATTCCACATAGATTGCACAACAGTACCTTGTTAATAAATTGTGACGTTAAGCACCCAAAGCTGCATCTGCATGAACAATTAGCATCTATATGTGGAAAGCACAACATACAACTGCATGGGCAATGCATTATGTGCATGGGTAAGGGCACCACATGTGCAACTCCACTTCTTCAACCTTCAACTCAGGGATTCCCAGACTTTAGTCCTCCAAGGGTTTTGGACAGTCAGGAATTCTGGGAGCTGAATTCCAAAACATCTGAAGGACCAAAGTTTGGAAATCACTTCTTCAACTAGATAATCTTCCTTTGGATAAAGATGGTCAATTGTTCCTTTAGGGCAATTTGTGTCTGTGTACAACACCAACAGGATTCCAGCCTTTGCAAGCATTTTGCAAAAAAAAAAACCTGTGCTTTTTTTCTCTCCGTTTCCTATTAGCTTCACAAAGGAAAAAGACACTTGAGACACTGTGGAGCAACAATAACCATCTCCGAGATGCCCAGGAGACCCAAAGGGTAAGGTACTCAGACCTTGCCCTAAATCATCTGGTTGGAGCACCTTTACATCTTGGCTCAGAGTTGCCAAAAAGAAGTATCCTTTTTCACATCACGTGCAATTCATTTCCTGTATCCCTTTCACAATATGAATGATCTCTATATTCAAATCAAATCATTGTGTGTGTACATTGCTTTGTATTTATTGGTGCTTGTTGCTGTGTGCCTTCAAGACATTTCCAAATTATGGCAACCCTAAGACAAACCTATCATGGGATTTTCTGGAGCTGAGAATGTGTGACTCACCTAAGGTCCCCAAGTTTCCATGGCTGAGCAGAGATTTGAACCCTGGTTTCCAGGCTCACAGTCCAATGCTCAAACCACTATCCCACACTGGCTCTCATTTTTTGGTGAACCTTTTTAAAAATATATCTGTTCATATTACATTTTTATTTTATTTTTTTTAATTTTAAAAAAATAGCAAAGCACATTGAAATAACACAAACCAGTCAAAACTTAGACAAAAAGTCTAAGAGTATCTAAAGGTAAATGCAAACATGGAGTAGTCACCTCGTATCACATATTTATTTCTTTATCACACTTAAGGAGAGAAAGATTGCCTATCTAAAAGCAGACCCACACGAAGGCTGCAATCCCAGAGAGCCACGCTATCTAAAAATGTGTATGGACCAAAGATACAAATTTGGAAACTAGGCTTCATGCAAAGTGCAGATCTCCAGGTCCCTCTGTTCAGTAAAGTCTTTTTTCAAATGAGATCTTATAAATAGGATTAATCACAGCTGGTAGCTCTCTGGCAGTGAGCGATCAATGCATTCTGGGTTTTAGTCCAAACTTTAAAAGTGCTATCTAAGGGGCTGAAGCTATTGGGAGGGTTAGGGTCCATCACTTGGATAACTTCTTTGATTTTCAGGCTAAGACCAGAAGACAACCATCTGATGATTGTTGGCAGGGGTGATTGGTGGAACAGCAAACAGAACTTTAGAGGTGCTGAATCCTATTCCTAAAGTAGACCCAACACCTTCTGTAGTTTGGACTAAAATCCAGAGTGGGTTGAGACTGGACTGCCAACATGGAGACCACAAGGAGCACTGGAGATAGTGATCACTCCTAGCTAAATAAAGTTCAGGCCTGGGATTTCCATATCCAATATTAATATTCTGTCCAGTGTATTATTAAAGCTCAGTTTTTATTCACCACTGCATAGATTGCTTGCAAATCTTCTCCAGGTTGTCTTCCAGAAGCTGGTTTGTGATCCAATAAAGATAGATCTGTAGTTGGGTTAACTCCAGGACTCATTGCAAGTGAATAGATCACTTCATTTCCTCTTATATCATTGTGACTGGAGATTGCATATGGAGAACCTGTAAAACGAAGGAATAGAGAGGGAGACAGGCAGATTTTGAAACAGGCTATTTTTTTGGGGGGGGGGGGAATCAACATTTTTCTTAATCTTTTAAAAGGGAGCATGGCAATAATGGGTTCTTCATTGTTTTAGAGCTGATCTACCCATTCAGCAATATTCAGTGGTATCTAGAAGGGATGGAAAGAATATTTGAAAATAATTGTAAAATGGTTGAAAATTGTGTGGTGTTGTTTTTTTTCCAAGTGTAACCATGTTCCCATTCTTTTCAAGAAACTATGATGAGAAAAATTCTGGATGGATGAGAATATATTCTATGCAAAATCTGTGTATGATGATTTTACACAGGAAATAACATTTTCTAAGCAGAAATGCTGTTTCCTCTGCAGAAAATGCTGTTTGCCATGGCGAAAATGCTGTAATTAGGGATTTATTCTGCACAAAAATTGTGTGTGGTTGATTTGCACTAAAAACAATATTTTGTGCACAGAAGAAAGCATTATCTGTGCAGGAAATGTTGTTTTCTGAGCTGAAAGTGCTGTTTCTTGCACAGAAAATGCTTTTTTAAATGACATGTGAATTTTGCACAGCATAAGCCCCTAATTGCAAACAGATTTCCAAAGTGGAGTGGTTCTTGAACACTTTCTCACAGCAGAAAGGAAATTGATAAAATTACTGACAGATTCCTTTTTTTCACACTCTCACTTTAGCATTTTACTGTATTATTCTTTTGGACTTTGAGACCAGATCAGAAACTAGTTAAGCTGTGACATTATATGCAGAATTTAGAGATGTTAACAACATCAAAACAGTTGGCCCTCTGTATCCATGGATTCAATCATCCACAGCTTGAAAACATTCCCCCAAAAATCCCAAAAGCAAACTTGATTTTTGCCATTTTATATAAGGGACACTATTGTACTGAGCCTTTGAATATAATGAAACTTGAGCATCCATGGATTTTTGTATCAAAACCGCAGTGGATATCAAGGCCCCACTGTATGCATTTAATGTTCCTTGGTCATTATTTGTGCACTTCATAATATCTGCCAAGACATTTCTGGCACACAGTTTTCTAAATGCATTCCCTTATCTACCACCTCAAATTAAATTCATGTGAAACCATTGTACTTACAGTCATCACCCTCCATTTCTGTTGCACTCTGATCCCTAAATAAAAGAGATTATTTTAGAGTCATTTCTTTGGGCTGGAATGGGGGGGAAAAACAGGGTTCCTTATATTACATTATACATTGTACCTTTGACGTAGTTCCAATGGCTTTCCTGTAATGAGATAAAATGCATTGTGAAGTTTCAATTATTTCAAATGCTTTTGCAAATCACACCATCACCTTTCTGCCCACTTTAAGCTGTTCTTCTTTCATTACCTCTTGATTTCTTCTTCCAGCAAAGAAACACGATCATCATGCTGAGCAGAAAGACACCTCCTATCACTCCCAGGGAAAGCTCTAGCACATTTTTTAAAACAGGTGCTGCCAAAAAAAAAAAGACATAATATCATATTAACAGAAGGAAAAGTAATTTGCCAGTTTCTGGTGCAACCGGCAAAGTATTGGTCTAAGTGAGAAGTGGGCATCTTTCAGCCCTCCAGATATTCAACTGTAACTCCCAGCAGTCCTAGTCAGAACAGCCAATGGTGATAAAAGTTGGGATTTTAGTCCAATATCATCTGGAATGCCACACAATTCCCACCTCTGTCCAAATTCTGATCCTTAGTTCCAACTGGAACGGATCAATTGAATCAATAAAGCATACATCTATGTTAACTCACCATGTTTCTATCGTTTCAATGGGTCTATCTCAGTGGTTTCCAACCTTTAGGCCTCCATTTGCTTTGGACTTCAGATCCCAGAAGCCCTAGCCAACTTGGCCAACAGTCAGGAATTATGAGACCTGAAATCCAAAACATCTGGAGGAGGAAAGGTTGGTCTATATCAATGATTCCCAAACTTTGGTCTTCCAGGTGTTTTTGGACTTCATTTCCCATAAGCCCAAGTTAGCTTGGCCAATAGTCAGGAATTCTGAGAGATAAAGTCCAAAACCTCTGGAGGGCCAAAGTGTGAGAAATACTGATCTATATGAAGGAACTAGGCAAGATCCTGAAATGTTAAGATATATCATTGAATACTAAAGTTAGGATTGTCCATGTCAACGTATTTTCCATTTCTATGTACGGCTGTGAAAACTGGACAGCGAAGAAAGTGGATACAGCAAAAATCAACTTATATGAAATATGGAGGTGGAGGAGAGTGCTGAGGATACCACAGACTGAACTCTCCCTGGAAACCAAGATGACAGAGGATGTCCTGCTTTGGCCATATCATGAGAAGACAAGACTCACTAGAAAAAGTGATAATGTTTGGTAAAGTAAAAGCAGTAGGAAAAGAGGAAGATCACATTGCAAATGGATAGACTTAAACAAGGAAGCCAAGACCCTGAGTCTCCAAGACCTGAGCAGGAGTGTTGAGGATAGGGTAACCTGGAGGTCCTTCATTCATAGGGTCTCCATAAGTCAAAGTCAACATCGGCAGTTAACAAATACTAGCTGGAACCAGCCATTGGGATTTGGACCATTGTCACCAAATGTTCTTAATGTTTCCCATTAACATTAACATTCTTAATGTTTCCTTGTTTTCCAGTTTTGCAGAAATGGCAGGGAATGCATAAAGATAAGAACCAAGATCTTATGTCATCAAGCATAAATAAACAACATGACTGAGAAAACTTTGCAGGCATCATTTCCCAGTGCCCCAGTCTTGTGTCTCAAGTTGCATCTGCACCTCAGAAATAATGCAGTCTGACAACACTTTCACTGCCATGGCTCAGTGCTATGGATTTCTGGGATTTGTAGTTTGCTGTGGCATCAGAACTCTTTGACAGAGAAGGCTAAATATCTCAAAAAATTACAAATCCCAGAATTCCATGGCATGGAGCCATGGCAGTTAACGTGGTCAAAATGCATTAATTCTGCAGTGCAGATGCAACCTCAGAAACCCTTTGCTTTGGTTAACAAATTTGGCTTTGGGGAGGGGGTTCACGGTTGATCATTAACGACTCTAAACATGAATCCCCCAAAGCCACAAGACTGTAAGTTGCTTACAATCTTGTAACTACTGAATAGGATGCCAGTTCATAAATTAGTAGTAGTAGCAATTTTTATTGTTATACAACTTATTACCAGTTCTAAACTTACACGGCGAAGGATGCTCCTCCACCTTTACAGAAATGTTGGTTACAATCATCCATTCTTGCTTAGCTGCAAAGGCAGTAACTATGCACAGATATATTCCACTGTCAGAAAGTGTGATGTTGTCAATCCTAATTTCATGGCTCTGTTTTTGATGGCATGCATCCAAACCTGTTGGATGAAGGTGTCTTCTATCTTTGATCCCAGCATCCACACAGCAATTTATATCACAAGATAAATTGCAATGGTTATAATAGCCTTCATTAGAAGCTGAAAAAAGACATGTGCTTCGATCGCTTTCCTTTATCCAATACACAGCAAACGTGGTGGTGTTTTTCATCAGCTTGAATTGGCAGGGAAGACTGAAATTATTTTGTCCAACAGACACAGATTTTTCTAATGGTGCATTCGTACTGTGTGCTTTCATCTCTGCAGAGCAAAATCACACAAGGTTATAAGCATAACATCCACCAAGATCCCATATCAGTACTGGATGGTGCAAATCTCTGCATGCCCTGGTCCAGTAAGTTGCATCAAATGACAATTTTAAATGACAGTAAGTGGGCTTGGCCACATTTGCTGGGGTTAAGGATGCAGGACCACATGAAAGGGGGGAAACTGCAAATAATTTTTTAAAAATCTATTTTTTTTAACTGGAGAGAACACCACTCTAGGAATCTCTAGGTCCTCCAGCAAAGCTCTGTGATCCACATCTACCAGATTCATGCTGGAGGACCTACAAATGCCTAAAGAAGTGTTTCTCTAGGAATTTCCAGGTTCTCCAATGTGACTCGATAGTCAACATCCGGCAGAGTCACACCGGAAGATCTAGAAATTCCTAGAGAGAATATATTAATCAAATCCGTGAATAATCAAATCTGCAAAAGTTGAGATTGCAGATGTGGAGGGTCAACTGTTGCACATAGCTATTCAACGTCTTCAACATTGTTATGTGCTGAACAGCAATGTTGCAATTTGAATGTACAATCAAATCTGCAACTGAATGCACAACCAAATGGGAATATGCACCTCATGTCCATCTCTGCAGACACCCATACATGTGCGGACATCTTACACATCTGCATGCACATGATGTGCAATGCACTTCCACATGCTTGAAATGAATATAAGCATTTCACATCAGACACAAAATCCCCTCTGCTTCCATGGAAAACTTAGGCATGTATAAGATGTCAATGTATAAGAATCTTGTCTTGCCCCTAACATCCCAGCTATATAGCATCAATTTATAGAAGGAGAGCTATGGTGAGGTACTGGTTTACCCACAACTGATCACACCATATATTCTCTCATTGCACAACAGTCAACCTGACTCTGTGTCCATCATTTTTTGTCTTAATCTACAGCAGTGGTTCCCAAACTTTGGTCCTGTAGATTTATTTTTGGACTTCATCTCCCAGAAACCCTAGCCAGCTTGGCCAAGGGTTAAGAATTCTAGGAGCTGAGGTCCCAAAGATCTAGAGGACCAAGGTTTGGGAATCAGTGATCTACAGAATCTCCTGAACGGTGCTCCTAAGCTTGTCCAATGGTTTATATCCATCTCATGGGGCTCTCTGTCCTAAAAATGCCATCTCCACTAGACTCCTGAGATCTCTCCCCATCACATCTCAAAATGTGCTTTGATTTGATGTCATTTTTGAAACATAAAATCCTCTCACCTGCTTTGCTCTGTGCTAGAATAAAGAAGTCAAAATTCCTGCAGTCCTCCTCATCAGTAAATAGGGGGACTTGTTTTAATGTCTCATTATCTGTTAGGCTTTTGCATGCAACGATTCCGCCATTTGGAGATCTGAAGCCAAGCTCCTTTCCTTCTGTATAACATGGATCCTTTTTGTCATACATTCCTCCACAGGTAGTGGAAGCATTCCTTGGTTGTCTAAACTGTTGCAAGGAAGTGTCTCCAAACCACCAGCCAGTTTTGTTTTGATCGCTTGATGCCCCACAGATCAGTTTCTGCTCTGTATTTTCAGAATGATGAAAGAAGGTCGCTCCTATAGTAGAAAAGCATACTGGTGAATAAAAGCAATAGAGTATTTTGGATTTCTCTAGCACAGCCATTCCTTGGCCCTCTAGATGTTGTTGGACTTCAGTTCCCATTTTCCATGCTGGTTGGGTCTTTGGGGATTTGAAGGAATATTCCCCATGCTCAAAATTTGGAAACTTGCAGGGGCTGTGGTGTTGACCATGAAACAAAAAATCCTCAAAACCCCAAAGAGCTGTGGCTATGAAGGCTAAGATTCCAGAAGGCAAAGATGGAAGAAAACGGGGAGTTTCCTTCGTAGGACACCCACCTGTAACTCCTCTGAGAAAAGGCAGAATCAGTACAGCAAACATTGTCCTGAGATGGAAAGACAAAGAAAATGTCTTCTTCAGTTCTCTTTACTTGGAGAGGAAGCAGAAGTTGAGCCTTCATGAGAAAACTCAACAGGAAACAGCTGTTAGGAAACCCGGTTGCTTATCATCAACACCCTTGGTTGCTATTTTGCTCACAAGCCTCGAGGTGTGCAAAATTATACCACAGACCATCCTCCTTGCACTCCTTGCACAGTTTCGATCCATTCCTTGCTCTGTGCCAAGATTCTGGAAGGCCTTGGTGTTAAAAAGGATTGAGGGGATCACATTTCTCTCTAAGGATGTTCCAATGCTGTTTTTAAAAAGGAGCAGACTAGGGTTGCATCTGCACTGCAGAAATAATCCAGTTTGACACCACTTTAACTGCCACGGCTCAATGCTACAGATTTGTAGTTTTGTGAGACATTTCGCTTTCTCTGCCTGAGAGCTCTGGTGCCACAGCAAATGACAAATCCCAGGACTACAAATTCCAGGACTCCATAGAATGGCACCATAGCATTGCAAGGGATCTCAAACTAATGTACAAACACATTCTTAGTTGTTGTCTGGTCAATTTGCACATCCCTTTATGTGCACAGCAGACCAGCCCAAGAAAGTTTAAGCCCAACAAAACATGTTAGTCTTTAAGATATCATAAGACTCTGGATGCATCTACACTGTAGAGAGAATGCAGTTTGATGCCACTTTAATAGAATCCTGGGGTTGGTACTTTTACGGGTTTTTTTGCTTTCTCTGCCAAAGAGGGCTGGTGTCTCACCATACTACAAATCCCAGGATTCTGTAGGATGAGGCCATGGCAGTTAACATGGTGTCAAACTGCATTATTTCTACATTTTAGATGCACCCTATGTCTTCTTTTTTTATTGCAAACAGACTAACATAGCTGCCTCTGCTCTCCAGGAACAGTTACATTTGCTCTGCCTTTACTGTTCTAGATGAGAATGTGTCAACACATGGCTGTATCTGACACTATTTAAAAAATCATAAATATTACTCATGAGAGGTACTGCATTATGTTCAGAGTGTCCATATGTATAACTCTGATTAGCCAGTAGATGGTGTAGCAACACTTCCTCTACTAGTCTTATTATCACAGGCTGCAGGAAGAGAAAGGATAGCAGATAGATAATAGAATTTATATAAAAGATATACCAGGAGACAGGGAGAGATAATCAGCTCATTTGAAATGAAAAGAGTTCTACAGATACCATGGACTGCCAAAAAGACCAAAAAAAATATCCGTTATTATGTCATGTTTGTGTTTTTAAAATTGTTGTTAGACTTGCATTTTTAACGTGATTTTTTTTTTTTTTTACAAAAAATAGAGTTTCAGTTTGATTTTTGTGAGTTTTTCAGGCTGTCAGGCCATGTTCTAGAAGAATGTATTCCTGACGTTTCACCTACATCGGTGGCTAGCATCTTCAGAGAATGCTGGCATGGAGGTGTGTGGGGTATATATACTATGTGACCCTTGGTTGAAAGCATGTAAGCTCGTGAAGACAGTCCATGCTCAAATTGGGGATTTAGCAATAGCAGGTACATTTCTATACCACTTATCAATGCACTAAAGGACTCCCTAAGTGGTTTACAATGTGTAAGCTTATTGCCTCCAACAAGCTGGGATTTGGCCTCGCATTGTGAAAACATGTCGCCATGAGGACAAGAGGAAAACATGTCCATGGTCTCCACTGGCTGTCCATTTGGACATACTACTCTTACTTTAAAAAATGCCCTGCAGACATAAGTCATTGCAAAGTTTGCAACATTGGCAGGTGCTTGAAGCTTACATATAGGCTAGATCTTCCGGTTGAAAGAGCATCCGACTGTCAGGCAATGAAGTGAGCTATATGGATTGGACAGCCAACTTAGAGCTGGGGCTTTACATATTTTCCAACTCTCTTTGTAGTGTTGTGTGTTATTTAATCTTGGTAATGATGCTGATAGACATCTAACCTGGGACAATTTGCATTTTTCCCCTTTGGCAATTTAGGGGCTGATACAATTATTTGCGTAATGTTCCATTGTGACGATCTGCTCCAGCAAGGCCACCGTTCCACCTCTATTCATTGAAACCTTACTGAATTTCTTGTTCAGATGCAAGGGGTACATGGATTTGAGTCAAAGCCACACAGACTGCAGTACTTTGAGGCATGGACAAAGAACTGCTGACAGAGAACCAGGTGAAATGTAAGAGGAATAAAGGATTTGCATAGCCTTAGCACACCCACCAGCTTTCAGTTCCTATTTCTAACAGATTTGCAAACAAAGGAACACAAAGGTGCTGTTAACGCAATGCAAAATCGTAACAGCCTTTAATCAAAGGGGTTTTTTTCTGTTTCTGTTCAAAGCATGGCTGAGGAAATTGCTACCCTGGGATCAGATGTGGCCCACCAAAGCCATTATTGTGGCCTCCTGAATCACCAACATCCCAATTTCCTGAGACAACCATTTTCCAGCAAAAAGAAAAAAAGTGTATTGCTTGTGATGGAAGCTTCAGGAGTAGCAATTTATTACTTAAACAGGTTACACTTCCTCCTGTGCTGGTTAACATCCAAGAGGTCCATGTTCATGAACCAAAAGTAGACTTTTGGCCACCTCCATTTTGATTCTTATTTGCTTGTTTGCTTACTTGTTTGTTTCAGTATTTGAACCTTCTCTGTCAGTGTGATCTGGTGCCAAAACAAACTACAAATCCCAGGATTGCACTGGATGGAGCAATTATAGTTAAAACAAAGCATTGTCGAGTTGCATGAATACTGCAGGGTGGCAGCAGCCTTCAAGTCGCTTATGGAGACCCTAAGGCTGGCTTTTCATAGGATTTTCTGGACAAGGTTTCTTCAGAGAGGGTTTTGCCATTGTCTTCCTCTGAGGCTGAGAGAGTGTGACTTGCCCCAAGGTCACCCAGTGGGCTTCTGTGGCTGTGAGCAGGGATTTGAATCTTGGTCTTCCAGAGTCCTAGTCCAGCTTTCAAACTACTCCACCACTCTGGCACAGATTCAGATACCTTGTTTTAATTCATATTGTGAGCTTCTTTGGCCCCCATTTAAGAGAAAGGCAGGAAAAGAAGGAAGGAAGGAAGGAAGGAAGGAAGGAAGGAAGGAAGGAAGGAAGGGTCATTTTATTGAAGGAACTTACATGCATGTGAAACACCAACAGGATTCTGTGCAAAATATAAATAGCTACCAAGGTTATATCCATGCTACATAATTATAGCAGTTTGATGCCACTTTCAGTGCCATGGCTGTGTACTCTGGAATCCTGGGATGTGCAGCCTTCAGAAGTATTTAGAATTCTCTCATAGAGTGGTGGTGCCTTGTCAAACTACAAATCCCAGGATTCTGCAGGATGGAGCAATGACAGCTAAAGTGGTCCTAAACTGGTACAACTGTGCACTGTCTGGATACACCCATAAGACTGTCTTGAGCAGCTCCCGAGAAAAGTTGGCAGCCCCCAGCAATGAGAACGCGTGATTATCTGACGGATTATTTTAATTTTTCAATGGAGCGGAATATAAACAAATGAGGCTGAAATACACAGACTTCTCTCTCTCTCTCTCTTTTTGTCCTCACTTCCTTATCAGTTGTTTCCGTCCCTTCCAGTATGAAAGCAGGATGGAGAATCAACAGAAGTCACCCTTTCCAGGGAAAGAGTCTATCTTGGATGTGGAAAAGCGACCCTCGGAGATGCTCAAAGACCTGGTGTTGCGGTGGTTTCTGACGACACAAGTTCCTCTTATAGTACAGGATGGGAGTTTACCGGAATGGTTCCATGGATTCATTACTCGGACGTAAGCTCACATGCAATGAATATTTTACCAAACTGCCTCTTGTTTTCTGAAATGTTCAATCCAGGACTGATCAGGCATTTCTGACTTTGCAGAAGATTGGTTTCTTTAAAAGGGAAATTGCTGAACTCTGATGACAGGCTTCATGTGATGTGGAGCATGGGAAGGTTCCCCTAATTGGACTACAGCTCCTAGCATCCCTTGGCTATTGTAACTAGAGGGAGTCCTGGACATTATAGTCCAAAAAAAAAGGGAACTTTTTCCCCCAGACTTGGACATGGCAAGCAGAGCCAGAGCCAGGAAGGGAAAGATGTGGCCTTTGGGGTGTTGGGGTACAACAACTCCCATCATCCACCAACACCAGATGAGAGCCCCAGTAGCAGCTGAAGGGGTATAGGTTTCCTGCTCCAGTGGGGATATTTCAAAATAAATCCAAGGCTTCAATCCATGCCCATGATGCTCAATAAGTGACCTTATGTAAATTGATTGATTGATTTCTATCCCATCTTCCTCCCAGTATGGTCCACTCTCACTCTCTGTCTTTCAATCTCCTTCTCAATCTGGAGTCCTGTTGGGACACTCATCTGGTGTATCTCCAGGTTATATCAGCAGCTGTACTTCTTACAATTGCTCCACGCATGGCCATAACACCAATGGCAGTTGGTCCAAGAAATAGAAATACAGTCAATAAATTTGGCTTCAACCACTGCTTAACCTATCTTGCAGGGCTGTTGTCAAGACTGAAAGAAAAAATATTATTAGTAATGGGGGAAGTAGTAGTGGTGTTAGTGATCATAAGGAGGAGGAGGAGGAGGAGGATTCCACTTTATTGAAAGCTGTAGTTTCAGTATTCTGGCTAGCAGTCTGCATCAACTTTCTCCATTTGTTGTTGTTGCGTGTCTTCAGTTCATTTCCAACTTGTAGTGGTTTGAGTGTTGGACTGTGACTGGAGATCAGGATTCAATTGTCCTCTCAGCCACGGAAACATGGCGACCTTGGAAGAGCCACACACTCTCAGCCCCAGAAAACCCTGTGATAGGGTCACCTTAGGGTTGCCATGAATTGGAAGTGACTTGAAGGCATACAACAATCCTCTCAGACCACCAGTTACCTATGTTGGTGACCATTTGTGCTCTACACATATTAAACAGGACCTCAGCGTTGGACTACAACAGCCAGAATCCCCCACCTAGCATAATTTTTGCAAGGATAGATAGAGAGTGGACAAGTATAGCTAATGCAGTAGATCAAGCCATAACACCCTCTCTTTGTAACAGGCAAGCCGAGGAGCTCCTGAAAGACAGAGATCTTGGCTGTTTTCTTATCAGATTAAATGAAAGATCCTTTGGCTACATTCTCTCCTATCGGTAAGTCTTCCATTTCCTCCTGGAGTGGGTCACTGTCTGGGCACATGCCTACAACCATTACTTAGTAAGTCATCATTGGGATATAATCCCACATCAGGGTTTGATTGAGAATTGCTTTGGTTGAGAGTTCTTGCATGGAAGGGGGGTTGGACTGGATGGCCCTTGTGTCTCTTCCAACTCTATGATTCTATGGTTGTATAGCATAAATGCCTGCTTGTTCAGTTATGCATTGATTGTGCCACATAGCCCTTATATTGAACAGCATTGTTGCATGACTGAATGCCCAACTGTGCAAATGAATGCACAGTTGGGTGTGCAACCAAGTGTGCAGTTGAATGTGCAGCCAAATGCACAACTGAATGTGCATCTCAATGCACCATTTCATGCACAGGTACATTCATGAGAAACTGAATATGCATCTGAATGCCAGTTCCATGTGCAACCCAGTGCGCCTCTACCTGCAAAGATGCCTAACCCAATTGGCCACCGTTTTTCTTAGACTGCAGTGAATGGGGTCCTTGGCACAATGACAACAAAACATACCAGCTCTCTGGACTCTTTGGGAGAAAAGAGTCTATTAGAGCTTGTCTATCAAAGGCTGAGAATGAAGCTCATGCAAAAACCCAGCTTGGTAATGCATAAAAAGTCCTGAGCGAGTGTCTTTATGAGAGTCTTCTTTTCATCATGGCTCATTTGTGGTTAGATGCAAAAAAAGAAAGATACGTGTATATGATGTATCCACTTCCTTATGATGGGTTCAATCTCTTCCTTTTTCCATCTCCACTGCCATTGTTCCAAATCCAACTCATCTCTGGGGACTGGACATGATCTCCGGCTGCTTCTCACCCAAAAGGTCAGTGGTCTAACTATTAGCTTTCTAGTGCTTCTTGGATGGAAATAGTGAACTTGTATGGGAACTGTATTTTATTGTGGCACCAGAGCTCTCTGACAGAAAAAAAACAATTCCCATGATTCCCTAGCACTAACCCTAACCCTAAAAGTGGACTCAATTTGCACTATTTCTGGCAGTCTGAACAGGCCCATAGTCAACATATAGTTAAATGCAAATGAATCAATGGGTCTGCTCTAGTTGGGATGGGAGGTGGAAAGAACACTTAAAAAATATTTGCAAAACGGTCATGAAAACCATGTTTTTTTCAAGTGTTGAGAAAGACTGAGAAGAACAATCCTGATGAGAGTCTTCATAGTTTGGAGCTTATCCTACACAAAATTTGCACATGGTTGTTTTGTATAGAAAATAGTATTTTCTCTGCAGGGCACAGAACTCTTGGTATAAAATAGTCAGAAGGGAAAGAATGTGGATGGTTTCTATATCATCAGTTAAGAGCAAGATTTAATCTTGACGTAAAGACAATAGGTATAATGGAGAAAAAAACTGACTTAGAGGAAAATATCATGAATGATAAACCAGCACCATTATCTAGAATATATAAAAAGCTGCTGGAAATATATATGGAAGAAGAATTGATCAAAGATAACATGATAGCTTTTTTTTGGCTGGCCTATGAGGGCTCATTGCTCATGGAAAATGTATCTTTAATAATGTGCAATATCACCTATAGTTATTGTCTTTCTATTTTAATGGGCATGCTTTTAATGGTTCTAATTCTATTGATGGTTTGATTATATTTTAACTTTTGTGTTGTGCGTACTTTTAACTGTAACTGTATAATATTTAAATGATGGTATGATGATAGCAGAAATTCTATATGTGTTACTTCATTATGTAACTACCTTAGTTGTGTAGCTAACTAGTGTCTCCCTATTCAAATCCACTCAAACTTTCCTTTCAGCCATTCAGAGAATAGGGAGTCCATGTCACCTCTTTGTCTTTAGAAAGACAACATGGCCCAAGGAGGCAAAAGGTGGAGTAAAAGGTTACCTAGATGCGTTTGGGGGCATTTGGGGGTAAAATAATTAAAACAATGTTATTTTTTTTAAAAAAAAATGACCCTAGGAGTGGCAAAAACAGCCCTGGGGCCACTTGTAGCCTATGGATTGCACTTTGTCCACCTCTGCTTTTAACTTGTCCTGAAATCAGTAATAAGTTTTGGGTATGATACTCTATTCAGAGCTAGTTCCAGAATGCTACCTTCTGACACACATTCACTTACCTTTGGTTGTTGCATTCAAAATCAGTAATAATAATAATAATAATAATAATAATAATAATAATAATAATGTTTTATTTATAACCCGCCCCTCTGCTCAGCAATCGGGGCGGCTTACAGCAAGTTAAAAAATACAACAGTTAAAACATTAGAGAAGTAGGCATTCTTCTCTAGAAAGTCTTGAATGTTTCTTGTGGAATTACAGAGTTGGAAGGGCATCATGAAGGGCAAGTGCCATGAGAGGTAGCCATCCAACCTTGGGTTAAAGACCTCCAATGAAAGAAAAATTCCCATCTTCCAAGGCAGCCCATTCTATTGTCCGTTGGCTCTTGCCATTAGGAAACTTTTCCAAATGTTGTTGGAACCTCCTTTTGTAATGTGTGTCCATGGAGGGGTGTGTTTTGATTGCAGGGGGAAAGACCGATGCCGACATTTTGTCATCAGCCATCAACGGAATGGATATTATGCCGTCTCAGGGGACACCCAGACTCATCCGAGCCTTGCTGAACTGATAAGTTACTACCAAAGGACCGAAATTGAGCCTTTTGGTGAAAAACTTTCTGTGGCATGTTCAAAGGTAACTCAAAACCCAAGTAACCCAAATGCTGCTTGCAAGAGTGGGAATTGTGTACCCCACAGGTTCTGCATGCATTCTGCAAAGATTTTTCCCATACCTCATGTGATCCATAGCTGTCCCCAGCCCCTCTTTCACTCCAGTTGGATAAAAAAAAAATCAGCTCCAAAATGGAGGATTCTGCTACAAGAAGGCTGGAGAGGATGATATCCTTTCATAGGAAGGATATTTCAGGAAGGGCTGAAATTGCCCTCATTCCCCCCCCCCATTGTATGATCACAAAAAAACAGGTGAGTACAGCCTGAACAAGTGAGAAATTGAGCAGGATTTAAAAAAAAAAAACCTGGACCCTTCACAATATATACATTATGGCTTGAACCTATTACTTAATCCCAACTAGAATAGACCCATTGACACCATTGCTTACTGAATGGTGGATCAACATCCCATTGGCTCAATAGGTGTAATCTAACAGAGACTATTAAGATTCAAGCCAGTATATATATGACTAATAGGTAAGTAGGCAGGTAAGTCATAGATAGATAGATAGATAGATAGATAGATAGATTACACAAAGAGAAATAGAGTCAGCATTTCATCTCATTTGCTGAAGGTGTCACTCTCAAACGGGCTAAAAATATTGGCCAAGATTCTACATCATGGTCTACATTTTGTAACTTTATGAATACATAGCTACATCCCTTCTATAAGGGACACCCGCCAGTCCTATAATGAACAATCTTTCTGACCCCAGAATGAGGGGCATCCTTTACAATAAGGGACATCAGGCAAGCCTATGTGAAGTGACCTTTTTGGACGATGTGGAACAGAAGTGTTCAGCCAACGGTGGTAGGAGCAGAGTTCCACCCAAGGAACCATTGCAGATGTGCAATGATGCACCTATAGCTGAAGGTCAATGCGCACAGTGCTCTGCCTCTGCACACTGTGCACTGAGATGACAGCTATGTGTGTTCACCTTTTCTCATGTGTTGTGCTACAGTGGTATTCAGTATAGAAATTGCATGGTTGTATGCATAACCTAACTCCACCAGCTGATATTTATGCTGCTCTGAGATGATGTTGGACCTTTGCCTCTATGTGAAACTACTGTTATTGGAGGTGGTGTTACTTCATTTGACATTTACGGTTCTTTCCATACCATTTCCCCCTACACTTTTGCAGCAAGAGGAAACAAGTGTGTATGATAAAATCTCTGTGGACCAGCAGACATCTTCCAAGCAGAGTTCCACAGCAGGTGCCCCAATGCTGACCAGGCAGGTATCTGGTAGTTCATCCATTCCAGCAAAGGGGAATATCAGCAACCAGCCCACAAAACCAGGGAAGAAGCTTCAGGAGCAACAGAAGTCTTTATCAAAAGAGAAGCCAGATTTGAGTCCAGAGGTAGGTTTGGTATGGTAAGAGGAAAATCTCATCCAGGTAGGAAGAATATATATCTCTCCAGAAGCTAGTGAGCTGCCATCCCATCCATCCTCAACATTGCCTCTGCTAGCTAAGGGTGATGGGAGTTAATGTCCATCAACCTCTGGAGGCTGATCCCTTGGTGCTTCTGATTAAAGCAAATCTCCCTCAACCAAGTACCCTCCAGATGTACTGCAAAGTCTATATAGGGGTATGGGGGGATGCCACTTTCAAACCCACTGTTCAGTGGCAGCACACCTCTAAATAACACTGTGATAAACAGGATACTGGACTAGATGGGATCTTTAGTGAAATCCAGAAGGTTTCCTAGAATTGTATTACCACATCTTGAAATCTGTATTCAAGAGCTGACCATTAAATACATCCTTCTCTCTCCTCCTCCTCCTTCCTGTCCCTCTCCTCCTCCTCCTTCCTTCCTCCTCTGCCTTCCCTTTTTTCTTTCTCCTCCATTTTCTTCCTCTTCTCTCCCTTCCCTCCTTCCTCTCCTCCTCCTCCTCCTCTTTCCTATTCTTCCCCTTCCTCCTCTCTTACTTCTCCCTCTGATTTTCCCTTCTTCTCCTCCTCCTCCTCCTCCTGCTCCCCTTCCTCTTCACCATCCTCATCCTCATCCTCATCGTCCTCCTCCTCATTTTCCTCCTTCTCTTTCTCCTCCTCTTTCTCCTCCTGCTTCTCCTCCTCCTTTCTGTTCCTCTTCTTCATCATCATCATCTTCCTTATTCTTCTTCCTTTTTCTCCCTTTCCTTACCTTCTCCTCCTGTCTCATGCCAGGACCCTGATGATGCCCCACCAGTTCCAGCCAGGAGTGGCCTGCTGCTCTCAGAGTCCTTTGAGGACAACTTAAGTGGCGAAGGGAACATTTTCTATGCAGAACTCAAGAAACACCAATTCAATGACAGAAGCCCAGAGGTGCCAGAAAAACCCTATAAAGGTATCACAGATGGTTCCCAGAGACCTGAAGGAGCAGACCAAGGTACTGCCTCATCTTGCAGAAAGAAAACAACCACTCTGTTTACAATGGCTAAGCAATCTGATAGATTTTACAGTCAAAAAATCGATCTTAGAGAAACCGTTCTCCCAGAAACAATTTACTCTGAAATTGACCTGGACCAAGACAAGAGTGGCTGGATGCTTCCTGAGCCCCTGACTGGTCAGTTCTCTCTCACTCCACCAAAGAAGGTGACCCTAAGCTCTCCCTCTTCAACTCCTCCAAAGTTGTCTCCTAAGAATAAACCAAACAGCTCCATGGAGCCCCAAGGGTCAACGCCGCCATTTGCAGCATGCGCCACCTCTCTTGTGATTGACAAAGATTCTCCAAATCCAAAAACTTTGCCTGATTCACCAAGGGAAAGCATGTATGGGCAGATCAATAAGGTGAAGTCCCATTACGCTACGGTATCTACCTGTGACAAGACAAGCAATATGTACGAACAGGTCTCTTTCGGGTGGTTGAAGGGTGTCACCCATGAGCATGATTCAGAAAAGCTTTCTAAGGCCTTGCCAACAAAACCCAAACAGAGTTATGATTGGGTTTCTCCAAGGAGTGGGAGACCTTCCAAGATGCAGCCTTGTCCCGAGAATCTGTACAGAAAGGTCCCTGATCATTTCACCAAAGTCTCACCATCGATAAAGCATGTTCCCACCATGGAGAACACCTATGAACAAATTCCCTTCAGCCCTGCAAAAGGAACAGAGGCAAAGCCAAGCCATAAGGTATCAGCATCCTTACTTTCCTTAAGAAAATTAAAATAAATACCTGACTGCTCCTTCCTACATCCCCATTCCCTTTTTTCTCAACCACTAATCTAGCTCCCAGGAGCACTTGGAAATGTAGCTACTAATGCCGATAATACTAGGAAAACTTAACTGATGCTATAGTAAAGAATTAATGCAGTTTGACACCACTTTAACTGTCAAAGCTCCATGCTATAGAATCCTGGGATTCGTGGTTTGTTGTGGTGCCAGAGCTCTCTAAGAGAGAAGGCTAACCATCTCACAAAACTACCAATCTCAGAATCCCATAGCATTGAGCCATGGTGGTTTAAGCAATGTCAAACTTCATTAATTCTGCAGTGTAGATGCAGCCCCTGTTTCCTTCGGTTGCTAACTCTAGCCTGTGACTGAGAAGCAACACCTGGCATCCTGTTAGTGACCTATGAAGGAGTTAGTTCAACTTACTTCTGCTTTACTCACATTTTGGTGTTGCAGAAGTTGCAATTCTCTACCAACTGCACAATGATCAAATTCCCCCCAAAACCCATATTTAAGCTGCTGCAGCTATTCACTGGATAGGATAAGACTGGTTCAGAGAGAGGTTTGCCTTTGCCTCCTTCTGAGACTGAAAGAAGTTGGAAGTGCTCAAAGTTGCCCAGTGGGTTTCCATGGCTGAGCAGGGATTCGAACCCTGGCCTCTTGAGTCATAGTCCAACACTTAAATCACTATGCCACATTGACTCTTACCAGTTAGTTCTTTTACCCAGTTATTTCCTTTATCCTGAGGCTCTAGATCTCAATTTGTGATCTCAGGTCCAAAACACACTGCAGAAATAATCCAGTTTGAGTCCACTTTAACTGCTCTGGCTCAATGCTAGGGAATCCTGGGAACTGTAGTTTTGTGAGACATTTAGCCTTCTCTGTCAGAGAAGCTCTGGTGCCACAATAAACTACAATTTCCAGGATTTCCTAGTGCTGAACCAGCCATCACAAACTGGATTATTTCTGCCATGTGTTTTGGACCTCAGTATTTCATAATCTTTTCTCTCTCATGGTCTTCGATTCTGCTGTCCCCAGGATTGGCACATCAATTGTCTAAGGTTACTGTTGTTGTTGTTGTTGTTGTTACTGTTGTTACTATTATTCAGAACTGCTTGTCTTTTATCCCCAAATGAAGTGCTATTGTGCTTAATTCTCCCAGCAGATTGACAAACCCAGAAGGTTCTTCTTTACGGACAAGAAGACTAAATTCTGACTGAGGCAGTCAAAAAGTTGTGTTAAACCCACATCTGTACTGAAGATCACCAGCAAGAAGCAGCAACCACTGGAGTCATAAGAAATGCCTCCTTCCATGTTATAATGTGCCATCCATATAATGTTATAAAGTGTCACAGTGTGTCAAGCGGGTTAATTTGTGTTTTGTGCAGGTTTTGTTCAGGTGTGTGTTTTTCATGGGAACGCTCTTACACAAAGCACTTAGACAAAAAGCTCTCAGCTTTGTGATTTTCAAGGTGCTTCTTTGCAAAATATCAGCATTAACAACCATACCGTGCTTACCAGCAGGAACAGAAAGGAGGAGAGATTTTGGACTACAGCTCCCACAATCTGTTGCCACTAGCCATTCTGGGTGGGACTGATGAGAGTTATAGTCCAAAACATCTGGAGAGCCAAAGGTGCACCGCACTAGCTCAACAAGCCGCTGTGATACTCTTTCCTCACTTCCAAGTTAGTTTGAAACTATCCAGAGGTCTTATTCCTCTCTAAATGAAAATATCAGTAGCTTTACCACCACCTCCTCTCCCCTATACCACTGTTTCAACCCCAACAATGATTTTTTTAAAAAAACAGGGGAAAAATAACCCTCCTGAGGTTGACTGTCTCAGCAGTCTCAGAGTTTATTACAGGTCTTTTGCAAAGCCAGAATAAATCTGAGGACGGCAAGCTTGAAGTTTGCCCTTGACTCCAGTCTGCCCTTTCCAGTTTGCCCTGACACTCCAGCTCCCATGTGACATCAAATGGAGATGAATTAGAAGCAGACAGGGGAAGAAGAACCCATTCAAGAAGAGCCACTTATGTTTTTCTTAATGACTTGATTCATTTTGCCAGCTGCAGGGCAGGCAGCAGAAATCAAGAAGTCTTTCTCCTTTTTTTCCTGCCCTTTCTGCCAGAAAAGAAACCACAAATCCCTCCATTTCTTGGTACCAGGCTGTGGTTCTGAACATTCAGTCGCAGCTGGTGGGCTTCCATGTCAGTGGGATGCTGAATTCATTCCAGGTTTTTATTAATCCCAGACTTTAATGGAGCTGCCCATAGTACTGAAACCTGGCTACATCGTGTTCAGCACCTTGGATAGCTCCTTGGGTGCCTAAGGGGGAAAACAGAGAGGATTTGTTGGACTCCTGACATGGAAGCCAACATTAATCACTGTAAGCCAGGGATGATCCCTATAAACCAGGGATGTGCCCCTGAGACTCACTTTTGTGGCTCCTGGAGGCCTCCAAACACTTTCAACATGAACATTTGTCCTGATTTTCAGGCAATTGTTCCACCCCCAAAACCAGTCAAATCAACTTAAAACAAGGTGGAGAAGCAAGAAGCTCATCTCCCCTGCCCCTACTGTCCAATTCCCCAACTCCAATTTCCCAAAATTGTTTTTCTCTTTCTCTATCTCAACCTGGTCTATCACACAGGGCTGTTGTGAAGATAAAAGTAGGTAGAAAGCAGTAGGTGCTGGTGGCTCTGAGATCAGTCAATCTGTTCTGTGTTTTAGTCCAGACTTTAAGGGAGTTGTACAAGGTCTTGATTCTATTTTGGGAATAGAGTTCAGTGCCTTAGATAGTTCCTTCAAAGTCTGGACTACAAGCCAGATCAGATTCGCCATCCTGTTGACAATGGAGCCTTCAGTTGACACAGGAAGAAGAGAAGTACCATCCACACTGTTGAGAGCATACTACCAATAAATACATTAAAATGAAGTAATAAAATGTGTTTGTTTCCATCAATTAGGTTTGGGTCCCAAAGCTCAGGCTGCTGTCCAAACCAAAAACCCACCAGGTATCATAAAATCAGTGGACGTTTTAATCATGGATGACTTGGATACAGAAGCCACAAATATGTAGTATCAGAGCCCTTCTAGAAGAACTGTTCAAGAACAGTTGTACATGTGTGATTGTCACCATGTCCCAGTTTTCAACCAAGACCGGACTGAAATAAAAATAAGTAAAGAGTCTGGTTTTTGAGACAGAGAAACAGGTGCAAAGACCGAGCATGGATATCATGCATTTGAGAAGGAAGATTGCATAGCTGGCTTTCTCCAAGAAGCAAGAGGTGTCTTTTGGACAGGTGATAAGTTTCCTGGGTTTAGTTTTGGGTATTCATTCCCCTTATGTTTTACTCTTTTTTCTTTTTTTGCACTCTGTCTAGATAATTCCTTTACAGGAATATATGTATGTTTATTGTTTGGTCTTGACTTTTTGTCCTGGGTTTTGTTTTTTGCAATCTGTCAGAATAATTGAATCAGGATATGAGGAGAAACATGACCTTCCTTGGATGCTGAAGAAGCAATCCCAAAGAGTCCATTTGGAGAAGAAACGAATCATTAATGTACACGATGTTGGTTGTTATTGTTGTTGCTTTCTTTCCAAGGAAAATATTTCAAGTATCATTAAGGATTTAAGCATTCCACTGGCTGCTTGAGCAACTAAGCCAGTGCAATGGCACATTCAGCAGGCATATTCTCTTCCACCCTACGGATACAACAGCACAGAGATCCATCCCATTTCCTTGCAGTGAATAGACCATTGACTTTGCTCTGCAACCATGGAGATATCTTCCTTCCAGGCCAGTGTTTTGTTCTTGTTTGGAATCCATTCATATCCAGGACAGTCTACGTATTTTCTTGATCACTCTTCCTTTTTTTTGCCTGGCGGGACAACATTATCAAATCTTTACAAATACTGTATAAAAATCACAGGGAGGCAAATCCATGGAAGAGTGTCCAACTGAGTTGTTCCTTAAAGAAGGACCTCATGGCCATTCAGCTCATGATATTGCTGGCCAACGGTGATGAGTTTAAAACACGTACACATAGACAAAACCAACAACATTTCCACAGGTATTCCAAAGATCATGGAAAACGGCGATATTCCATCACTGGGATGGTCCAAGATGACATTAGTCCTTTGATGGAAGAATTCAGAGGCCTCCATGGTGCCTGAGGTGCTAAGAGGAAGGACAAGTTTTCAATGCAGTTGTTCTGCCCACAGAATTCAGATTCGTATATGGAAGGTGCTGTGGAGAAATTTTAAAAAGAAAAGGAGAGATGAGAAAAGAGAAGGGTTAAAGCCCAGCTTTAGTAAACACAACCAAATGTTCATTCAGTTCAGTGCTATGAATTACATCATTTGTTGCTTTATCACCTTGGTCCAATCCGTACTGCAGAATTAATGCCGTTTGACACCACTTTAACTTCCATGGCTCAACACTATGCAATTCTGGGATTTGCAGTTTTGTGAGAGATTTAGCTTTCTCTGTTGGAGTGCTCTAGTGCCACATTGTACTACAAATCCCACAGCATTGAGCCATGGTGGTTAAAGCAATGTCAAGCTGCATTAATTCTGCATTCCAGATGCAGCCAAAGTGGTGTCAAACTACATTATTCTTTACAGTGTCGATGCACCCTGTGTGTTTGGAGAAGCATTTGAGAGGTCCAAATTTGACCACAGGCTCTCAGGTTGCCCACTCTGTCAGATCTTGAGCCAGAACATGAAAATCTACCCAAAAGCAGAAGCCAAAAGTCCTTTGCACACTTTGGTCTTCATATGCTATCAGGAGAGGTTGCCTGGAGATGCTGGCGGACTCTCCATACAACCCATTGCAGTAGTCAAGCGTGGGATGTTACCATGACATTCATAACTGCAACCAAGACGCTACATCTCTTTCTCTGATGTTGCTTGCTCTTTCATCTGCAGAAATCTGTACAGATTTTTTTTAAATAAAACACACACAAAAAAAGAGAGTTTCAGCTTCCACAATGATTTATAAAACAATTTCCTGTGGGAAACGTAGCCAGTCTTGTAGAACAGAACACTTAGCCACTGCCAGCTCTGAGTGCTAATGGCTCCATTAAAATGTAAGCAGCCTCAAAATGATAACATTTTTTCAAAAGTGGAATAATCCCGCAGGGATCAGATTTTTCTGAACCAGCGATTGCCTCTGTCATTTACAGCTTATCTGTCCTTCTGGGAATCTGTCCAGCAGGGACAATTTCCTCTGCCCCTGATCAACTATTAAAGCAAATGGATGAGTTATTAAGGGTTTTTTTTTATCCCCTTTGAAAAAAAAACTTTGAACATATATTCCCTTCAACAACAGGAAGTTAGAAAATAGTCTATGGCCAAGATCCTATACTGTGTTCATGTAACATAAATCTCTGCATGTGGAGTTGTGCACTGATTGTGCAACCCAACCCTTGTGTTGCATTGTTTGTGTTGCCCAACTGAATCTACAACCCAATGCACAACTGCATGTGCAATTCAGTGCATGGCCCTAGATGCACAATAGCACTGCATGCACAACTCCACTTCTCCACCCTTGAACTAAATGGGAACATTGTCTCCTGGACAAAGATATCCAGCCATTCCCATTGGAGAACTTGGATGTGCCTGAGACAAGAACAAGATTCTGACCTGTGTCTCTTTGTATCAGTGGCTCAGGGATCAAAACTACCATAAAGGATACCAATAGGTGAAAAGTATCAAAAGTGTAACCAAGAACTGAGTACAAAGAGGAAATGAAGATCCAATGCATTCCCTGTGAGGTATAAACAGGGGCAGCTGAAATACATCGAGATGGAGCTGTCTGATATTACAAGGAGTAATGAAAGTAACAGTATACAGAACCAGAGGGACAGTAATTCAAAGAAAGCCAAGTCGCTCTGGCGCCAGCTCTTCCTCTTTTATGGAGTAAATGAAACCATGCATCTCACAGATTACAAGAGGAGGAGAAGACAGCCAGTCCTGTATTTTGGATGAGGAAGAAGACCAAAAACTGTTTCTCGGCCAAAAGAACTGTTTGTGATTTATTTGGGGTAGCCGCATCAAGCATACAGCACAATACAACAAAACCCCAAATCCACACAAAAAAAAAGCTGTACCTTTATTAGCCGGCAAAAATTACCTGGCAAGCTTTCGAAGCTTCACTAGCTTCTTCATCAGGCAAAGCTGTTAAAAATCATACAGGAGAAGAAAAATGGTGATGTGAAGTCTGTAAAAATGACTCTAACATCATCACTTTTCTTTTGCCTTTTCCCCAAAAATGGGACTCAGTGTTAAAAGCCTGCAAGAGTGATCTGTGCTTAGCAGCCAATTAGATGGGGAGGAAGATGGAAGGAAGAGAAAGAAATGGAAGAGAGAAAGAAGAGGGTGGCAGAAAGTGAGAAAGAGAGAGAAGGGATGGACTCACCTAATTCTGCCTCTTGCCTTATCCATCAATGGCTTCAGCCCCAGACACCATCTACATAGGATGGTCAGTTACCCTCAAAAGAAGGTGAGCCTTAGCAGAAACAAAAAAGTGGCCTACCCCATTTTATGGATGCTGATGTCTTGCAGGCTAGAGGCCAACCAGTGCTGGCTTATCCTGACATCATTTCTGTTCATGCTTCATTCTTTCTTTCCCCACATCCGCAAGACAACCCAACAGTGCCAAAATTCAAGACATACCCATGTGATAGTCTGGACAAATTAGTATGCAAAGGGATCTTGTAGCACCTTTGAAACCAAGTGAAAGAAAGAAGCTGTAACCATGAGATGCATCTGAGGAAGATGGCTCAAGTCCACACAAGTTCATGTTATCAGCTTCTTTCTTTCAGTTAGTCTCAAAGGTGCTACAAAATCCCTTTGCATGCCAATAGTACCAACACTCTCATGCATCGGACTCAGAAGAGGTTTTTGCAAAGTGGGAGACATGCCAATTCCTCTAACCTGAGAAAATCTGGAGCTTTGGAAATCATGTTTTCAAAATCGGAATATCCAAGCTTGCCATCAGCGTCCATGTCGGCTTCTTCAATGACTTTCTCACAAACCAAGGTGACTTCTTCTTCTGTGAGGTCCTCCTTTGTCAACTTGTTGAGGGTTTGCTCCAGATCAGATTTGCAGATGAAGTTGTCGCTGTTAAAATCTAAACATACAAAGATTGGGAGAGAAAGTAATTGTTGATCGGAATATCCTCTTCTCCAGTATGATCCTAAGCCCAAAGAGCCTAATTTTGAGGCTAGAATGACACACAATAGAAAACAAATCTGGCTGTCTATCTATCTATCCATCCATCTGTCCATCCAGCTTTACAAAACAGCAGGTAAAGTCATCAGCAAAAGAAGTACTGAATGGAGAACTGATCTAGCATCACCAGTGGCTTTCAAATGTCACTAAAATGTTGTTGTTGTTGTTGTTTTGGTGGGGAGGGGCATGCCAGTTCCCCAAATCTATTTTTCTTTTAAGAACCCAACACAGTTTCCTTATTATAGAATGACAGGGCGCCTGAGTTTTTGCAAATCAATCTACGTTGACAGTTTTACTGTCTATTACCCAACCTGCTAAATGTCATCCTGCAGCTTTATAATTAAATAGAGCCCATGCTATTCCTGTTTATTGGGCCAAGGACAATAAAACAAATGTTTGCAATGGCCTTTTAATCACCATCCTATTATAGGTTGTAGGACTGTTCACCAAGCCCTTGATGTGGGAGAGGGGCATGCCAGTTTCCCAAATCTGTTTTTCATATCAAAATCCATAAATTTGGCCTTAAACCTGCCCTTGACATATACATGAGATCAACCTGAGTTTTATTTAACATTAGTTGTGCATATAGATATGATGCACAACAGAGCATTTTGCAAGGCAGTTGTTGTCATCCTTGTTTTTTACTTGTTTATGACAACAATGCTGGCCAGTTTTCACATCACATGCCATTCCAACCCCTTACCATAGACCTTAAAGGCATAGGTTGCTTTGAGTTCTCGAGGAGCCGTTTCGCTGAGCGCGGAAAACATGTCAACAAAATCATTAAAGCTTAGGCTCCCATCCTCATCCTCAGAAAAAGAGTGGACGATCCTTTCCCGGAAGGGATTTTCCTGCAGAAAAGCAGACAATCAAGACATTTAAATGATTCAAGATTTCACATGCCTTGGTTCAGTCATTAATCAGAATGGAGACTGCAGTCAAGAACTAGACAAGATCCTCAAGTGTCAAGACATATCATTGAATACTCAAGTTAGGAGGGTCCATGCCACTGAATTAAATTTCCAGTTTCGGCATATGGTGTGAAAGCAGGACCGTGAAGAAAGTGGATAGAAAGAGAATCAACTCATCTGAGAGTTCTGCAGATACCATAGACTGCTAAAAAGACATCCTGGAGTAAATTAAGCCTGAACTCTCCCTAGAAGCCAAGATGACTAAATGGAGACTGTCCTACTTTGGTCCTATCATGAGAAGACATGATACATTAGAAAAGACAATAGTACTTAGCAAGGTAGAAGGAGTAGGAAAAGAGGAAGATCACATTTCAGATGGATGGATTCCACCAAGAAGCCATGGCTGCCCTGAGTTTGCAAGACCTGAGGATAGGGTGACTTGGAGGTCTCTCATTCATGGGGGTCTCCATAAGTTGAAGTCAACTTGATGACAGTTAGCAACAACAAAAAGTAGGGTGCCAGCTGTGGTGAGCATGGCCCCAGATTTTCCACAGTTGCCTACTCTGGTCTAGATGTAGCCATAGTGATATGGTATACAGAGAAACTCTCTCTCTCTCTCTCCATCCATCCCTTTATCTACCTGCCTATGTATCTATTTGTTTTTCTCTCTGGGGTAGTATCATAGGTTTTGAAGCTAGTTTGAAGCAGTGACATGGATTCCAGGGAAAGTAGGACTCAAAAATTATCAAGAAAGCAATATCCAGAGCTCTTAATAAAATTATCTGATACAGTACATTTGGTTTAATTGTTACATTCAAGCACATTCAAAGCTTTAGGTGGAAAATGTTTTATTGGAATATTTGTAATCATATAAAGAGAATAGCCTATATTTCCCTTACGTTTAACCAAAAAAAAAAAAGAATTTCACCTGAAAGGAGGAACAAAACAAAAAAGTGAAAAGCAACCATCTCTAATTGAACTACACCAGGTGTAGTTCATCTATTCCTTGCATTTGTTGTGTGTGACCTCCTTCTATCCATGTTCATCATCTTTTAGTCTACACAGCTGATGGGGCCAGGCTGGCACGAAATGGCTGAACCTTGAGAAAGTGACTTTTTTCAAGCAACTGTTTCCAGAGTCTCCCAGACAGCATAGCTGCTGGATCCTGGGAATCATACTCCAAAACAGTAACTTTGCCAAGCTCTGGAAACAGTGCATATGGCTTCCATTGCTGGGGAATGGACAAGAGTGTTCTGGTTTCTCCTGCTCTGTCCACATGAGAACAGGGATGGAGGCCACCTGAAGGGTTATAATGTCTATACAGAGGCACAGCAGTCAAAGAAAAGGCTCACTGTGGCTCCGGCAGTATCTCCTCTTTCTATATTCCACACTGATATCAACTGGTTTCCCTTACAAGAGAGTACATTACCACTGGATCCAGTTACTGTGGTGCCAGTTTGCACACTGATGAATTCAGGACACTTAAAAGCAGGTAATGAATCTGGTCCGCATGTGAGTGCTGTATACACTTTTACTCAGGAAGGGGGGCACTGGATGCATCCATCCTTTGAACCAATTTGAGTTGAACCTTGGTATTTTTTTAAAAAAAAAACACCTTAAAATTAAAAATGACACCTTTTTAATCAAGGTGGAATGTTGGTTTAAGAAGCCCACCATTTTATTTAGAAGGAAGCTGGATTTGTTTCCAAGAGTTGCAACACTTCATCATTTGAGGATTTGGGGATGCACTGCTTTCTGTTTTATGGCTACTTTGTGGGCCATACTTCTGGGAAGACTATATGATGCTCTTGAGGATTATAAACCTGGGAGTCAGATGCTTCTAACATGGAGGACAGCACAATGGATTTAGAGGAGATGGTAGGGATGGGAAGGAAACTTCCCTCCAAAGAGCAGTAAATCCACTCCAGGGCTTAGTCCAAACATTAAGGGAGTTATTCAAGATCCAGAACCATTTTTGGAGAAATTGTTCCACACCTTAAACAGTTCTTTTAAACTCTGGTCTAACATCAGAGACACCAGCTAGTTGTCCCAGTTCCCCCCAGTGCTATAGCACATGAGCAGGTCACTTCATGGGCTGTAGATATATTTATTCTACAAAATGGCAAAAAGTGTGTGTGTGTGTGTGTGTGTGTACATACACACATACACTTTCCCCCATTAATAGGCTGTTGGCATCCCTCCCATGCCAGTGTGATCCCTACTCAACCCTTGTGCAAAGTCAAGGTCTCCTTACATTCCAGACCTTCTCACAAAACCCAAGCATTAAAATTAACTCATCCGTTGTCCGTCTCAACTGTTGACTCAATCAAAGACTCTAGACTCCTGCATACTGTCCTGAGATGATAATCGCCCTGGGAATATATGAAGTTACAAGGCCATAGATAGGATGTAAAGTAATCCTCAGGGTTGTGAGGAGGTCAGAGTAACCAGGCTCCAATGACTTGATGGAACACTGTGGATGAAGGCAGGGTTAGGCGTTTCGTCACTATGGAAGAAGGAAGGGGAAATGGGGCAAGGGGTATCATGTAGCAAAAGAGGAAATGCCATCAAATGACCTAACAAATAAGTACTAGGGTCTCAAAAAATAGATATTATAAACTAGATCTTAGGGGTTAAGTGAAAATCCTGTGGCCCATCAGATGGTCTTGGATTGCACCTTCTAGCATTCCTTACCATTGGCTACACTGACTGATAAATTAACAATTCTGTGTTACATCTCAACATTTAAAAAAAAAGAAAAAAAGAAAGTCTCATTGTGGAAGAAAAATCATCCTTGGTATATCATTCCAAGATTCATAGGTAAGTAGTAAACCTTTCCCTGCCCTCAATTTGTTCCCCATTCCCTTCATCACACATTCAGCATGGCTCAGTGGCCAAAGGTCTGATGAGTTTTGAAGATCCATTGGGCCTTTCATATCAAAGCAAATTACATCTCACTTTCCAAGACTCACAAGCTATGATCTGCACAACTACTTTTTGAATCTGTGGCTAATTCCAGGAATAAGAGAGCTTGGAAATCCAACTCCATTATTCTTATTCCAAGTAACAGTTTACGTGCAATTACAGTCAGCTCTCCACATTTGCAGTGTTGACTTTTGCAGATTTGATTATTTGCGGATATAATTGATATGTTCTTTGTAGGATTCTCTAAGTCCTCCAACATGACTCTGGTGGAAGTTGACCATAGAGTCATGCTGGAGGAACTAGACTAAATTCTCTAGGCATTTGTCGGTCCTCCAGTATGATTCTATGGTCATCCTCTGGCTGATCTTGACCACAGAGTTGTACTGGAAGACCTAGAAATTCCTAGAGATGACTTCTCTCAGGTAAACAAACAAAAAAACAGTGCAGTTGGACACTGCTTTAACTGTGTACTATGTTCTACCATTTCCCTTCCCATCCATGGACTCAATCCAACTGTTAACCCTCACTGGAGCAGATCCATTGAACCAACTGGAACCTATGTCAGTGTTGACTTACCAAATTCCCATTGACTCAATGGATCTAGTCTAGTTGGAACTAGCAGTTGGAATTAGCCCCAATTCTCCAATGTTATCCATACTCTCAAGTATGAAGAGGAGATGGAAAGTCTACAGCAGGGGTGGGACTCATTCGGCCATTGCTGGATTGCAACTCCCAGCATCCCTGACCAGCCCATAGTGAGAAATGCTGGGGGTTGCAGTCCAACAATCTCCAAAGGGCCACATGATTCCCACCTTGGTGCTACAGACAGGTGCAAAGGGAACAACTATGATGAAGGACGTAGTAGAGAAGCTTTTGCTTTGTTGTTGTTCATCTTAATCCTCACCCTCACCCTCTGGAAAAGAAGGTGGAGTTGCCACATCCTAGGGATGTTGGTCTTCACTACATTCATTTTTGAAGGAAGCAGCGGGTAATTTTAGCAACTTTCTTCCTCCTCTGAGAAAGTCTTCATAAACTAGGCACAAGACTATTCACTGTTCAGGATTTTTTCTGTGCAGAATTCATATGCAGGAATGTTTTTACACGCACACAAAAAGTTTTCTTTGCAACGCTGGGCTCAAAAAACTAGGTGTGGTTTTCCCAGACACTCAATCCCCAATTACAACAGAAATATTCCTGTACAGAAAATGCTGTAATTGGAGACTGAGAGAATGCAAGATTCACATGAGGGGGTTTTGTTTTGTTTTGTTTTGTTTTGTTTTGTTTTGTTTTGTTTTTGAACAGAAAATAACATTGCAAAGAAAAACTTCTGCACTGTGAAAATTCCCATCACTCCAGGTTCCTCTCCTCATCAGGATTTTCTGAACACTTATGAGAAATGCACTTCTGACCATTTCTGGAAGATTTTCAAGCATTCTTTCCAAACCTACCACATTCACAGAGCCAAACAGAGTTCTGCAATCACAGATTTTACGGTAGAAGGCCTGCAAAAGAAGAACATGTGGGTTCTTTGCATCTGGAAATGCATTACCTTTAGCTCTGGCATGTTTATTATCAGCTGCATAGGTACTTTGACATTTGGGTTCCTGGTATAGTCCATGGGTACCACATGAGGTGCCAGTTCATGGTAACGCCCGTGCAACCTGGAAATAAGCACACAATACACACACACACACGGGTTTGTAAGCAATGCTTTGCATTCATTAATATAAACAGATTTAGGAAGATCTCTCATTCTGAACGATTGTGGTTTTGATTGCCTGTATGTTGAACCAACGCTACTAGAGAAACTAGAAAAGAAAGAAGAATCTTGCCTTTCCCAGTAGACTATTTAGACCGGGGTAGGCAACCTTTCCTCTTTAAGGGCCAAGGGACTTCAGCTCCCAGAATCCCAGGAGCTATTGGCCAACATGGGACTATTGGCCAACATGGCTGAGGCTTCTGGGAGCTGAACTCCCTTGGCCCTTAAAGGGGAAAGGTTGCCTACCCCTGATTTAGACAAAAGCAAACAGCCTCTCCTAGCTAGTCTGCCCTTCCTCACTACAGGTTTAGTCCTCCTTCTCTGAAATGTTCAGGTGCTGTCTGCATTGGAAAAGATGGAAATGCTCATTGTTTTCTGCCAATCTGCAGACCCACGTTCCACCCAACGGAACAACAACTGCCCCTTCACTGAATTGAAAACAGCCAAAAGGAAGGCAGGATGCTGCTGAGAAGAAGAGATAAGAGCTGCTAATGGCTCATTGATTCGGAAGGCCTGAGTGGCCATTAGACCTCAAGCTACATTAAACAGCGCATTAACTCTTCCCACCATGCCCACAATAACACCAGTCGATTTTGGCACGGCAAAATAAGATTTCAACCCATTCGCTTTGGAAGGCATCATCCTTTTCACACATCTGTGGAGCGGTGGGGGAGAGATCTTTCTTGTCATGTCTAAATGCGGCACAAGCCCAGATCCATGGGGGAATCCACCCCCAGACTTACTGTGGATAATGAAAATTGTGGACGATAGCAAACTCTATATTCTCCGTGGAATTTAACCATAGAGTCATGTTGGAGGACCTCCAGATGCCTAAAGAAGTGTTCTGTCTGGGCACTTGGATGTCCTCCAGTGTGACTCTGTGGTCAACTTCTGGAAGAAAAATATTTCAGCCCATTTGCTTTGGAATGCATCTTCCTTTTCAGATATCTGTCTAGAGATCTTTCTTGACATTTCTAAATACAGTATAACACACACACACCATATCCATGGGAGATACGCTAGACTGGCCCAGTTCAGTTCATCTTTATTACGGTCATAGACCAGCACAGGTAAAAAAGGGATACAGAATAAAGGTTAGACTAGATTGGATAGCCCTTGGGGTCTCTTCCAACTCTATCTCTTGGGTCCCCTTCCTTCTGTCTTTCACCTGCCAGCTCTCTCAATCCCAAACTAAAGCTTTGCTTGTGCAAAGCAGGAGTTTTTGCAGAGCTGGGCAGACCTCCAAGAGAAATATCCCATTTGCCCAATGGATGGATGGATGGGCTGGCCTTGTTAAATAGCCAGCTCACTCAGCAGTTTGCAAGCCAAGCCATTCATCTTTTTCATTGGTGACATCTCCGCAAGAGGATGATAAGCATTCCTGAACAGCTGGAGATCCGGAACTGAGGCTTGGCCTCCAAGTTGGCATCAGTCTAGAGGGAGAAAAAAACTCCAAGGGGTTGGCAGATGGAGAAGCGTTAAGAATAAAATTGGGAAAACTTACACAAGGGGAAGGTACTGAATTATACAAATCAAAAGCTTCAGATTTCAACACTGCAAAAAGCCCAGCTCTAAATACAGTATAACACACACACACACACCATATCCAAGAGTTAACTCTTATGGTTACTCAGCTTAGCATGCCACAGAACTTGGGAGCATGCTTTTATTTTAGATTGCAGCTCCCACAATCCCCATGGCCCTACTGTCTGGGGGATTCTGGGAGTTGGAATTTAAAAAAGCAATACTTCCAAGCTCTGGTTTGGGATGCTTGCATTAAAGCTCTTTGCCGTAAATGATTGTAACTTTTTCCTTGCTGCTACCAGGAAGGGGACGAGATGCTGATAAAAATTTCTGAAATGACCTGGCCAGCGTAGGCTGGGGTGCACCTTAATTTGGGGAAGTTATACAGTGTTTGATTCCCAGTTCATCCATGAAACCCACTGGGTGACCTTGGGCAAGTCATGCTCTCTCAGCCTCAGGAGGAAGCACTGGCAAACCTCCTCTAGACAAATCCTGTCACAAAACCCCCATGATAGGGTTACCTTAGGGTGGCCATAAGTCAGAAACATGCAATATACAAAAATAAATGAACAAAAGAAATAACAAATGAATAAATTACATTCAGTGATATATAGGAATTACGATTTATGTGTGACACTAGTACAAAAAAAGCCCTTATTTAGTCTATTCTATTAGCCTATCTCTCAGGTCCCTTCCTTCTGTCTCTCACCTGCCAGCTCTCAAGAAATTTCTGTATGGTTTGGTACAGGAGGTCAATGGAGGTGACACAATTTACCATTCTGGATGATGCCAACCCTAGTAGTGCCACTGTTTACACGATTAGTATAAAGACCAATCATTCTTGCAAATCTGTGATGTGAAGATGTACCTCTTCCAAAAAGTAAACCATAGGAGCAAAATCCAGAGCCCCCCGTTGCCAGATCACATGGCTCTTTTGTTTTCTGCAGCATCCTCTCTCACATATCCATGCTCTCAAGCTGAGGTCTGCGGAGCTTTCCTGGCCGTCTGCTTTTTGTCTCCATCCATTATCCATGGCCCTTTCGACATGGTTAATGTGATATTAAATTCCATTAATTTTCTGTGCCGAAGATGAGCATCAGTCATCATTCTCCCCACTCCCTTTCGAGTTTTCTTGAAATTAGTACCAACATGAGAAATGAGACAGACAGATTTCCATTAAAAGGATTAGCCAGGATAAGGCTTTCCAGATATGGTTGTTTCACAGTTGTCTTGGGCATTTTTTTTTTGGCATGGACAGGGTGCGACGGTAAGAACCAAACAAGCTGCCATGAGTTCTTGCTGAAAAGATGGAGCAAAAAATACAAGGCTATACAACCTAATGGCTACAGGTCCAGTGGCTGTCTTCCTCTTGAATACTATGAAGCCACAGTGGGAGGTTATATTTGTGAATACTCAATGCAGGGTCTTCTCTATACCAACACCATCTTGGAAATCCCTTCCAAAGGAAGTCAGGCTTGGTCCATGGATCAAACTATATGAGACATTTCCCACATTTGTAGAACTAGTGATCTCTCCAGCAGTGAAAAACATCTGTCACGGCACATGATTTTCCTCACCTACGTATCTTGCATTGAACGTGCTTTGCTTTGTGACTGAATGTGCAAGCCTGATTACTGGTGCATATCTCTGAATAATCCCTTTGTAAGAGGGAAAATGTCTGAACCACAAGGAATTAGCATTCCCTTTAATGTCTAGTTTGAGCCCATGCTTGTTGTGCTTCCAGAAAGCAGTCAGAGTTGCATTATTCTATCTGGCATTTGATATATTTTAAAGGCTTTTAACATTGTTTTTAATATTATTATTTATTGTTTGCAGTAGACTAAGAGTAGACTAGCCGCTACATGATGGGTCGGTGGGTGTGTATGTTGCGTGTCCTCAAGTCATTTCCAACTTATGGTGCCCCTAATGCAAATCTAGCATGGGGTTTTCATGGCAAGATTTGTTCAGAGGAGATTTGCCATTGCCTTTCCCTGGGGCTGAGAGCATGTGACTTGCCCAAGGCCACCCAATAGGTTTCATGGCCAAGCTGGGAACTGAACCCTTGTCTCTGAAGTTGTAGTCTGACACTCCAAACAATACACTACAATGGCTCCAATTACTCCAACCTATATGCATCTAACCAGAAGGTGGATGCAAAGCAGAGTAGAAGGTGAACTCTGAAAAATTTCTATCCTTTTATTGGAAGGAAAAAGGGTGCTAACTGAATAAAATATATAGACCTCCTGGGAATGGTTTGTAACTTATTGCAGCAAATCAACGAAGCCTTGCCAATTGGAGTAAGCTGCTACACTACTAGCTGGGCTGGAGGCTTGCAAAAAGCTAGTGCTTAACCCCCAAAAACCTGCTCCCCTGAGTCTGCTACAGTTATTGTTTATTTGTATTATTAATTTAAGTGTGTTTTAAATTGTCATTGTTTAATAGTATTTTAAGCGGCGGGTGGGATTGTGGAATATGACATATATATATATATATATATATATATATATATAATTTTTATTGTTTAAAAATAGAACAGTACATACAGATATTATAGGCATTCGTTAGTTGTCGCTATACAAAATAACATCTAAACAATCTTCTATATTCAGAAACATCTAAATGTATAGCTAATGAAATGTATATTTTTAATGTTGTCAGCTGCCCCAGTTATGCAGAGGGGCGGGATAAAAATTATTATTATTATTATTATTATTATTATTATTATTATTATTATTATTATTTAAAAAACACTGAGAAATGTGGACCCTCATCTCCCACTTGGAAATAACCCACAAAAACTGGGGACAGGCTCTGAAGCCTGGCAACCTGAAACATGGGGTTTTCATAAGGAAGGCATTTGCTAGGGCCTGAGCATGGCAGAGCATCAATGAAACACTCTGGAAAGTCGCTATCCATTTACTCGATTTCCCGTTCCACCCTCCATTGCCCCCGTGACACATTCTGTTCTCCTGCAGAGATACGTTCTTGGAGGGAACGAAAAGTCCTGCAGCCTTGGCTGGACAGAGAATGATGGTTCACTTTTATTTTACCTTTTGGGTACACTGCACACCGAAGCGGCACTTGGGTTTTTTGCGTTTTTTTGTCTGAAATGAAAACTTACCATTTCCCAAGCACCAGGAAACATATTATTGAAGCAGCATGCCATGCTTTTAAATGAATTCACACACAGCCTGATGAGTTTAGGGAAATATTTTGTATTATTATTATTATTATTATTATTATTATTAAATATATTGACTCTTTAAACATACAGCAGAGCAGTATTCAAAGAAGTGTGCTCTGCTTTTTTTTGGGGGGGGGGAAGTTGTATGGCCATGAAACCCACTGAGTGACCTTGAGCAAGTCACACTCTCTCAGCTTCAGAGGATGGCAATGGCAACCCCCCTGTGATGAAACTTGCCAAGAAAACCCTGTGATGGGGTCGCCTTAGGCTCACCATAAATCCGAAGGCATGCAACACAGATACACATTTTTAATTTGGCTTTAAACTGCATGTTAAAACTGTTTTAAACGATAAGTTTCCAATACAATAGATGGTTAATTGATGGTTAATTGGGTTGGGGTTTTTTTTTTTAACTTTTATAATAGCATACTTTTAGCTAAACTTTTCTTTCTTTATGTTTAACTTTGGAAGCCCCCTTGGGTCCCTTGGCAGGAGAAAGGAGAGATATAAATTGAATCAATCAATCAATAAAATAACTCATGGATTATCTAGTGGCTATGAAGCAAAAGGGGCCTAAATAGCCTTGAGGTACCAAATCCCGTCTGATCTTGGAGGCTAAGCAGGGTCAACCCTGGTTAGTACTTGGAGGGGAGGCCACCAATAAAGACCAGGTGCTGTAGGCTATATTTCAGAGGAAGGACCTCTAAGTATTCCTTGCCTTAGAAACCCCTACAAAATGTCCTGCCATGTGTAAAGACATTAGTCGGATTTGGCCCTTCCAGTACAAGGAAGAATGGAGGGTGGTCTGCTTACCGGAGAATTTCCTTTCGCGTGAAGAAGCTGCAATCCTGTGAACAAAATAAAACATTAAAAAATGAGGTTTTATACTGGATTGTTTGGACAGATGAGCAGCTGACAGTATGATGATTGTGATCTTTCCACAAGCCCATCCCTCTCTTTAAATATGCCAAGGTCTCACAACTTTTATTTCAGGGGAGGTTTGCTCTTGACTTCCTTTGAGGCTGAGAAAATGTGACTCATCCAAGGACATCCAGTGGGTTTCCATGGCAAAGCCGGCATTTGAACTTTGGTCTCCCAATAGCTTCATCCAACACTGAAACTACTACCAGAATCAGAATTTATGTACGGTCTTTGATCAAACGATCACAAAATTATATAAACATTAGCCAATAAAATCACACTTACAAAACTGATAAATCTAAATTGTTCTGATAATGTTAATTGTGTTGTGATTTGTTTGATATTTGATCTTTTAATTTTCTTTCCTCTATATGGTAATTTGTTTATCTATTTATTTTATTTTATTTCTTAGAGTGTACGCCGTGGGCAGGCTTTTTTATATTTGTAACTTTTTTACTTTGTACAGCGCTGTGTATAATTACAGCGCTCTAGAAATAAAGTTTAATAATAATAATAATAATAATAATAAATAAAATCAAATTAAAACAAATGTACATGTAAACAGGAAACATTACATGCCAACTACCATGTTGGCTCTCAACTCTATCCACTAAATAAATTGAGGGATGCTACCTTAACACTGTTATAAGTTTCACTGCTTCGATAGGTTTACTCAAGTTTAGACCAATCATTGGATTTTGATCTCTAATCAATAGTGGGATTTTGATCCCACCGTGTCATTTTATTTCAGCCAGAGGCGGCTTGTCAATATCAAGAAGGATACCAACAAGCTGGAACATATTTGGAGAAAGGAAACCAAGATGATCAACGTTTTGGAAAGAGGAAGAATTTAGATACATTTACCATGCAAAGGAGGAGACTGCAGAGTGACCTAAGAGCCATCTCTGAATTTCTGCAGAATATGAAGCGATCTGGTTTTCTGCTGCTCCAGAGACCAGAACATGAACCAATGGATTCAAATTGCAAGAAAAGAGATTCCACCGAAACATCAGAAAGAACGTCTTCACTGCAAGAGCTGTTCAATGGTAGGACAGCTTCAGAAGGTGATGGACTCTCCGCCTTTAGAGATCTTCTCATAAACAGATGTCGGATAGGTATCTTTCAACAATACTTTAATTGTGTCTTCCTGCATGGCAGGAGGTTGGACTATATGGCCTTTGTGGTCCCTTCCAGCTCTAAGGATATATGGTTCTTTGAGGCTCCTGTGTCGGTGTTGGGTAGTGAACCTACACTTTAAAGGAGCTGTCCAAAGTGCTGGAGAGAGTTTGGGTACGTCGCTTTGGTAAGACTTCATCTGCACTGCAGAATTAATGCAGTTTGATGAAGCTTTAACTGCCCTGGCTCAATGCAGTGGAATTCTGGGATTTGTAGTTTCGTGAGATTTTTTATCTTTTCTTTGCCAAAGAGCTCAGGTTCAAATCCTAGGATTCCATAAGATGGAGCCATGACAGTTAAAGCAGGATCAAACGATGCTATTTCTGCAGTGCGGATTCAGCCTAGGTTATGCATCCATGACTGAATCCCTATACCAGGAAAAAGGCATGATATGAATTAATAATAATAATAATAGTAAGAATAACTGCAATTGTGAAGTCCATCCAAACTTTATATTCCACTTTTCTGTCCCCCAAGACTGGAGCTCAAAGTGGCTTACATATTACAAACATTACATTTAATATTAAAAACCAGTCAAGGAGATGGTGACCAGGAGGTGCACCTACACAGTAGAAATAATACAGTTTGACACCACTTTAACTGCTGTGGCTCCATCGTACAGAATCCTGGGATTTCTAGTCTTGTGAAGCATCAGCACTCTTGGACAGAGAAGCCTAAAGACCTTGGAAAACTACAGGCATCCAACCTGGAGCTTTCTGCTCAAAAGGCAAGGTGTTTCACCCCAAGATCCCATAGAATGGAGCTGCAGCATTTAAAATGGTGTCAAACTGCATTATTTCTAGAGTCAGCATGGTGTAGTGGTTTGGGCATTGGACTAGGACTCTGGAGACCAGGGTTCGAATCCCGGCTCGACCATAGAAACCCACTGGTTGCTTATTTGTGAAAGCCTTGATATTTCAAACTTTACAAGATCAAAAAACGCTTGAATAGAGCATCAATATCCAGCATGGTGTTGTGGTTTGGATGTTGGACTACTACTCTGGAGATCAGGGTTCGATTTCCCCATGCAAGCATTAAAAGCTCGACAACACTGGTTGACCTAGGGCAAGTCACACTCTCTCAGCCTCAAGGGAAGGCAGTGGCAAACCTCTTCTGAACAAATCATGTCAAGAAAACCCCAGGATAGGGTCACCTTAGGGGTGCCGTAAGTCAGAAACAACTTGAAGGCACACAACAATGACAAAAGGCACCGAGCCCTCCGGATGCAAAGGACTATGGCTCCCATCCTCCTCAGCCATGCCAGCTGGGGACGATGGGGATGGCAGTCCAGCACTGGCCCGGGACTGACGCAACCTGCTGTCTGGTGTGGGTTTCAAGGCACTTTGGTGTGCATCACTTGAGCATCAATTATTAAGCCCACTTCTTCTTCCACCGACGAAGGGACAGGAGTGCGAGACACTCTCCTCCTTGGGTGTATTGTGTAGTCGAATAGGGTTACAGGGACACAAGGCAGGGGGTGTCATTGGGGCCGGCAATTTCGCCTGAAAGGCCACAAAGGGAAACAAGAGCTCGCCGGTTAAGGCTGCATTGGTTTCTAGCATCGGTAGACACCTTACTTATTTTCCTCTTTGCCGAAGCAATCACTTAAGAGTGTTCGACTTAGCAATGAAAGATCTGGTGCAGAGTAACAAAGAGGAGCAGGTTAACGCTCCCCATTGCAAGGGCAAGCTGCCCTGTAACTATATCTCGGCCCAGAGAAAAGCAGCCAAGGCCACCGTTACTTGACAAGGAAGCTGACAACGGAGACCGGAAGGGAATCAAAACTTCCAATTTGCAAGGGAGAAGGGGGGATATCTTTATCTTGAAAATAATAATACAGCAGGCTTTTGGTATGCGCTGGGGTTTGGTTCCGGGATCAAAATCCATGGATGCTCAAGTCCCATTAAATACAATGGTGCCCCTTTGTATAGAAAGGGCAAAATCCAGCTTTGCTATTTGGAATCTATACTTTTTAAATTATATATTTTCAAGCTGTGGATACTTGAATCAATGGATATAGAAGGTAATAATAATACATGCATCTGAGGAAGTAGACTTATGCCTACGAAAGCTCATGCTGCCAACTTCTTTCTTTCAGTGAGTCTCAAAGGTGCTACAAGATCTCTCTACAGACTGATTCTACAGACTAACAGGGCAATAGCGTTGGAATAATAATAATAATAATTTAATTAATTTTAAAATTCCAGGAGGAAGCCCAGGGGTCAGCCGGATGGGTCCGAACATTAATGTCTAAGAAGACCAGGAGACTGCGATGCCCTTTCTGTCATGGAGGCTGGTGCACCCAGGTCAGCGGGATGGTGTATCCACTCCAGGTTTTCATCCGGGAAGCTTATTCCTAGAATAGGTCCAAAACACACTAAAGAATTAATCCGGTTTGACATCGCTTTAATGCTAGGGAATTCCTAGTAACTCTAGTTTTGTGAGACATTCAGCTTTCTCTTTCAGAGAGCTCTGGTGCCACAACAAAGCAGAATTCCCAGGATTCCCTAGTCCTGAGCCAGAGCACTTAAAGCGGTCTCAAACCAGATTATTTCTGCAGTGTGTTTTGGACCATAGGGTCAGCAGCTTTAATGCTAGCCAACGCCTGGCATGGATCCACCCCATGGCTCTTTGCCTTTGAAAAAATCCAAGAATATTCCAGTCCTCATGGTTCTGGAAAAAGGAACAGGTTAAAGAGCAACCTGCCTTATTCCATGGGAACATTATCAGTGATTCCCAAACTCTGGCCTTCCAGGTGTTTTGGACTTCAGCTCCCAGAATCCCAGACCATTGGCCACGATGTCTGAGGCTTCTGGGAACTGAAGTCCAAAACATCTGGAAGACGTGAGTTTGGAAATCACTGGGCTGTGTGTGTTGTGTGCCTTCATGTCATTTCTGACTTACGGCCACCCTATGGCAACCCAATCATGGGGTTTTCCATTGCCTTCCCCTGAGGCTGAGAGTGTGTGACTTGCCCAAGGTCACCCAGTGGGTTTCCATGGCCAAGTGGGGATTTGAATCCTGGTCTTTAATGCCATAGTCATAGCCCAACACTCAAACCACTATGCCACGCTGGCCTACACCAGGGCTAAGAATAACGTGGCCAATCCAAGCACCACTGGATTGCAACTCCCAGCATGCTTCACCACTTACACCGGCTAGGGCTGCTGGGTGGTGCAGTCCAACAACATCTGGATGGCCACATAGTTCCCAACCTTGATGCACAGAGTAAATAATAGCAGCTCTCCAGGTTCGAAACAGGGCTCTTTTTCCACAGACGTACTGAGAGATGCTGGAACTCGAACTGAGGACCTTCTGTAAAAAAAGCCTGGGGTCTTTTGTCAATAAGCAACTGCTCCTCAAGAACATTTTCCGAGCAATCAATCCCTCCATCTGTTTAATGGCAATCCCCCCGTCATTTTCAAAGTCACAGCCTGCAACCATTTGATAGGAGCCCTTTATTTTTTACAGTCCATTTTCCTTTATAAGCCAGCAGCACAAATGCTAAATAACTAAGATGCACATCATAGACGTTGCAAGCTTTCGAAGCTCCACGCTTTTGCCTGACGAAGAAGCCAGTGGAGCTTCGAAAGCTTGCAACATGTATAATGCGCATTTTGGTTGCCATCATTGTTTTGTGGATTTCGGATGATGCTGCATTTTGCTATAGGGCCAACACGGCTGCCCCTGGATATGTTAAATAACTAGTTAAAGATGTTATCTAGAAAATGCTTTGCAAATAATAATAATAATAATAATAATAATAATAATAATAATAATTTGGCTAATTTCACTTGGCAAAAACAAAGCCCAACTTGCTTTTCGTATATTTATTTGCTTTATCGTAGCAGCTGGAGCTCTGGCAATCGAATGCCAATTTAATTAAAATGCTTTTGGCCTGGAGAAATATGGAGAAGATGAATCACTCAGGTCTGTTCAGGAAATTTCACTAAGAGAGAAAATTGCAAGAATATTTTAATGGACATATCAGAATTTATTCCTCTATGACACAAAAGCTGGGTGAACATAAAGGATATGGTTTCGCCATAATGGGACTATGTTCCCATATCAGTCACACCATGTTTTCATCTAAACTTTTTAAAGGATATATATATATATATATATATATATATAAAATGAACCATCACTATAAAGTTTTCTCTCTGTTGTGAGCTCAGCTCCTGGCCCAAACTTTGGGTGCATCTACACTGTAGAAATAATGCAGTTCGACACCACTTTAAGTGCCACAGCTCCATACTATGGAATCCTGGGATTTGTAATTTTGCAAGGTCTTCAGCCATCCCTGTCGAACAGTGCGGGTGCCTCACAAAACTACAAATCCCAGGATTCGGTAGGAAGGAGCTAAGGCAGCTAAAGTGGTGTCAAACTGCATTATTTCTACAATATAGATGCACCCCTTGAGTGGATTGATCACCAGCCACCACCGCCAACATGGATAAGTTGAATTATTTCTTTTGAATTTTGGACTAGGACAATGGGAGACCAGGGTTCGATTCCCAGCTCATCCATGAAACCCACTGGGTGACCTTGGGCAAGTTACACTCTCTCAGCCTCAGAGGCATGCCATAGCAAACCTTCTATGACAAATCTTGCAAACAAACCCCCAGGATAGGGTCGACATAAGTTGGAAAGGACTTGAAGGTATATGCCTACTGAGAGACATTTAAGAAGTGCTTTCAAATGCTAATTTTATTTTGCATTATGCCTTGAGTTGCAAAAGTGGAGCCAGGTGCACTATGTTTTCCTCAATGGAGAACATGTCAGCCCTTTCACACACAGCCATCAGCAACCTCCAAAAGTTTGCAAGCTTTATGGGCTATTCTACCCCCCCCCAAAAAAAACCATCCATTTGTATATAGCTGCATCCCCCATTTCAATTTTCTTTTATTATGAAATGCATTAAACATTTCAGCTCCCACTTTTGTCAATGACTTCCTTATAGGAGAAATAAACATAATCCTGCAAATCCCAGGATCTAATCCCAAAATCCAGAGGATGGTGCTGGAGTGCTATTGTCCTTTAAATCAAAACCATGCAATATAATGGTGTCAAATTGGTAGGTTTATTCATTTATTCAGAACTGCAATGCTTTTTAGCAATACCAGCTTTCAAACAATTTATTAAATTTAATGAAATCAGCTTCAAATTGTATAGGATCTTTTATGGACCCAGGTTCTGTCTGAAAACAGTGCTGCTAGTTACTTTTCTCAACATACATATACGGTGCATCTACAGTTTGACACTGCTTTAAGCGCCATGGCTCCGTCCTTCAAAGTCCTGGGATTTGTAGTTTGGTGAGGCACCAGGTCTCTTGGGCAGGAAGGCCAGAGACCTTGCAAATCCCAGGATTCCATAGGACTTTCTTGTTCTCTAAAGCATTTGGAACTGTATTTCAATATCATTTGATCATGTTATATTTGATTATATGTATTAGCTGTTTTTTACCGTTTGCATTTTGACTGCATAGCTTGCTTAATTTTGTATAGTTTACATTTTATGACTTTTAAATTGTATGCCATTGGCAGGTTATATGTTGCAAAAGTTGCCCCTGAATTTTAGCAACTTGCTACATAAAGTTGATGATGATGATGATGATATTATTATTATTATTATTATTATTATTACAAACAAAAAAGACCTAGGTTTTTCCCCAAAAAATCTCTTGCATTTGTATTGGTTACCTATTTTTATTTGGTTTTGTCAAATGAATGGAGCTGACAGATGCTGAAAACAGACATTGATCCTCATGCAAAGATGGGTTTCCACTCTTAGGATGGCTGGATATTGGGAATACTTTGGATTTTGCACCTGCAAACACACCTGTAAATCTGGGGAATTTTTATACCCTGCAATATATTAGAATTTTTATTCATGTGAGAAAATATCAGATTAAGGCCATTCCTGGAGATTTTAAGCTGCCTGAAAATTTTCAAAAAGAATCTAAACACAAACTTATTATTATTATTATTATTATCATCATCATCATCATCATCATCTTCATCATCTTCATTTATGTCCCACCCTTTTTTTCCAAAACTGGGACTCAGAGTGGCTTACAAGATTAAAAACAGTACAATTACAAAAAGAGAAAAGTGTTACATTAAAGCAAAATTAAATCATTACAATGTTAAAACAGATTGCATACAAAAGAATAACATATTGTTAAAAAGAGAAAAGTTGTTTAAAATACTTTAGGGTTAAGGTTACAAGCTGGGTACAATGAGAGAACACACAGAGGGCCATTTCAGGACAAGAGTTGGATTTTATGCTAAAGTGTAAAAAGATTTTAGTTTCTACGGCTGCGTCTACACTGCAGAATGAATCCGGTTTAACACCGCTTTAACTGCCCTGACTGAGTGCTAAGTAATTCTAGGATTTGTAGTATTGTGAGAGACCTAGCCTTCTCTGTCTAAGGACTCTGGTGCCACTACAAATCCTATGAGTCCCTAGCCTGGAGCTGTGGCTGGTATCAAACTGCATTACTTTTACAGTGTAGATGCAAAAATTTGTTATATTATATGTAAAACACACTCCCAGATGATTGCTAACAACTGATGTTGGATGACAGAGAGCAATCCTGATTTCCTTTGGTTTTGTATCTGATTTGTTTTAAGAATTGCACTTTATCCTTTATATATCTTAAATTATATTATTTTTACATTGGTCTAGGACTGAAATAAATTCATCCACAGTGAAGATGCACCCAGCGTTTTGCCTTGCACTGGGATTTTCTGGAACCGCTTAGACGGCGTCTGCATGAGTCCCATAAACCGGGTGCCGCAAATGTCCAGAGACGCACACTTTTAATGGTCCCACTTACCTGGTAAGCATCTAACTGTTCGTCTGTAAATATTGTCTGCTTATTTCCCATCTTAAAAGAGGCGGCCTCTGAGCGTGCAAAGGCATATCCTCCCAAGGCTCAGGGACTCTCTGTCCTGCAGGCATGTAAAGCATCCATGCAACATCCAAAAATCCACGCCTGCATCCAAATGCTGCTTTGTTTTTTCCTGTCTGGACCCTGGATCAGAACCAGACAGGCAAAGGTTTAAAATCCCCGAGAAATGTCACTCTTAGGGGCTGCTCCTTTTGCTGGTGGGTGCATTCCTCGGGTGCAAGGGACCGGTTCCTTTGGCATCCCAAAAACCCAAAAAGGAGCATCCCATGCCTGGAGAAACCATGGCTGTCTGTGGCTGCCTCTGATCTCCAAGAGGCATCTATTGGATGCGAACCCTCCTTTTTGCACCTGTCATCCTCAGGATGCAAGGAAGCATCTCCTCCGCTAGCTGGCACTGCGTCGCCCACATTTGAAGGAAAGCTCAAGAAGCACTCTCACATCTCTTTATGTATTAATATTAACCCAAGGGACCATTGCTGGGTTGCATTGCATTTCTACGCTGCCTTCCAGCCGGCCTGGGGCTTGCGAGAACAAAATGCCAACAAAAATCCACCAACCAGGGATACACCTTTGGGCCTTTGCAGAGTGCCAGAAATAGTGCAAATTGTGTCCACTTTTAGGGTTAGGGTTAGTGCTAGGGAATCATGGGAATTGTTGTTGTTTTTCTGAGACATTGAGCCTTCTCTGTCAGAGAGCTCTGGTGCCACAATAAAATACAGTTCCCATGATTCCCTAACCCTAACCCTGAAAGTGGACTCCATTTGCACTATTTCTGGCAGTCTGCAAAGGCCCTTAGCTGGCCAACCAAAATGCACAATATACTGGCTGCAAGCTTTTGCTTGGCCAATAAAGGTATTTTTGTTTGAATTTGCTCAATGGCCCACACAGCTACCCCTGCGTATAACCAAATTAGCTTAAGAACAGAAATGATGTGAATATTTTTGAATGTGTTTAGATTATGATTTTGAGATATTTATGAATGTTGTTGTCATTATTATTATTATTATTATTTTCTTACATCCCACTTTTCTTCCAATACAGGGACTCAAGGTGATGATGTTGTTGCTGCTGTTGTTGTTTTATTATTTTCTTACATCCCTCCTTTCTCACAATACAGGGACTCAAGGCGATGTTGTAGTTGTTGTTGTTGTTGTTTGACAGTGGAAGATGCTGCCTTGGAGGGTGATGGAATCTCCTTCTTTGGAGGTTTTTAAGCAGAGGCTGGTTGGCTCTCTGTCACAGGGAGGGCTGTGATTGTGTCTTCCTGCATGGCAGAATCGGGTTGGACTGGATGGCCTTTGAGGGTCTCTTCTAACTCTAGGATTCTATGAAACTTCCCAATATATTGAGTAACCTTCAAACCATTGATTGATTGGTGTCTTCCTGCATGGAAGAAGGAGGTTGGGCTGGATGGCCTTTGGGGTCCCTTCCATTTCTAAGAAAGGTCTGGAAACCTCCAAGCCCTCTGAGGAGCAGCTTAGGGAGCTGGGTATGTTTAGCCTGGAGAAGAGATGGTTAAGAGGGGATACGATAGCCCTGTTTAAGTATTTGAACTAATATCATATTGAGGATGGAGCAAGCTTGTTTTCTGCTGCTCCAGAGAACTGGTCCCAGAATAATGGTGTTATGTTCTAGTATTATGGTGTCATCTGCATATCTTAGATTATTGATATTCCTTCCTCCTATTTTCACTCCTTCTTCTGTCTCCAAGCCTCCTTTTCTTATAATGTTTTCCACATACAAGTTGAACAATCGGGTGAAAGGATGCAGCCTTGTTTAACCCTTTTGTCAATTGGGAACCATTGTTTCTCCATCTTCTGTTCTGACAGTATATATATATATATATATATATATATATATATATACATGTGTGTGTGTATTTACATATATATATATATATATGTATATTTATATATGTATATGTGTGCATGTATATGTGGGTATATGTATAATAGTATATATATATATATATATATATATATGGCTGCATGTATATGTATATGTGGGGATATATGTATAATAGTATATATTATATATATATAATATATATATATATATATATATATATATAATTGTGTCTTTCTGCATGGCCAAATGGGGTTGGACTGAAGGTCTCTTTCAACTCATATCATTCTATGAGGCTCTCTTCCAATCTTACCAACACAACTGCATGTCCCATCAGCCACTCACTGCTGCAGCTCAGAGACTGAGCTGGGAAGACTGGGGCAGGCTTTATATATAGACCCAGTGGCTGGTAGCTCCGCCCCTATGCAAATACAGACTCAGCAGAAGCCCCACCCCTTTGACCATGTGACCAATAATTGCTAATTAATTGCTGGTTCTTTCTGATTGCTATGGGAGGCAGTTTCAGGGTGAGTAGGTGTCCTCCTTTTCCAAGGCATGTCCTACATTCCAACCTTCTTCTGCCCAGGAGTGTCCTCCATTTCCAACAATTCGTATTCCAATAATACATAAAATAAAATATAATCTTAACACATGATATGATATTGTTCCAACAAGTCTTCATCCCATTGAAGTCTTCATCCTCTGAGGCTGAGAGAATGTGACTCAAGGGGTTCCCTTTGCCTCCCTCTGCAGCTGAGAGAGTGTGACCCAAGGGGTTTCCCTTTGCCCACATTGCATGGTGCAGTGGTTTGAGTGTGGGACTACAACTCTGGAGGCCAGGGTTAGAATCCCAGCTCAGCCATGTAAACCCACTAGGTGACCTTGGCTAAGTCACACTCTCTCAGCCTCAGAGGATAGCAATGGCAAAAACACTCTTAGCAAGAAAATTCCGTAACAGATTCTCCTTAGGATCACCATAAGTAAAGTAATAACTTGAAGGCACACAACAACAACAACAACAGCAACAAGGTAAATGATAGTATCTGCATGATAAACCAGAAACTTTAATAAGGAGTGTATCTCTTTAAAAAAAAAATTAAAAAACCATGCTCCATGGAGAAGCTCCGCCCACGTCCCCGCCCACTAAGAGGGAAGGAGGAGGGGCTTGCCTCCGGCGGAGAGGCGGAAACTTCGGTGAAATCTTCGCCTCTCCGACCAATCCGCTTCCAGCGCGAGGTCAGGCCGTCCCTTCTGATTGGCTGCGGGGAAAAGCGTCCGAACACGCACGCACACGCGCGCACTACGGAGGGCCCGCGCGTCCTTTCCTGCTCGGGACGCGGAGGTTTAAACTGCGGCTGAGGAGGGACCGAGGAGACGCCGCCGCCGCCCTTATTATTAATATTGTTATTATTAATATTGTTATAATATTAATTAAGCCATGGCTTCGACTTCGTGGGTGCCGAAGGTGAGGGAAGGAGGGAGGGAAGCCGACGCCCTGAGAGTGACCTTGGCCCGGGAGACCCCAGAAACGCCTCAGGCGAAGGACTGACTCACTGACTCTCTTCTCGCGAGATTTCCCCCTCTCGCCCCTCCCCTTGACCCCCGCGTGACCTTGACGTTTTCTTTTTGGAAGGGGGGTCGTCATTGACTCTCTGTCCCCCCTTCTTCTTCGTAATTTAATCTTTAGCATAACAACCTTGAGGTTGAGAGAGTGTGACTCGGGGTTCCCTTTGTCTCCCTCTTGAAGCTGAGAGTGTGTGACCCAAGGGGTTTCCCTTTGTCTCCTTCTGTGGCTGAGAGAACCCAGGGTGATTCCCTTTCTCTCCCTCTTGAGGCTGAGAAAGTGTGACCCAAGGGGGTTCCCTTTGTCTCTCTCTGAGGCTGAGAGTGTGTGACCCAAGGGGTTTCCCTTTGTCTCCCTCTGGCTGAGAGAGTGTAACCCAGGGGATTCCCTTTTTCTCCCTCTTGAGGCTGAGAAAGTGTGACCCAAGGGGTTTCCCTATGTCTCTCTGAGGCTGAGAGTGTATGACCCAAGGGGTTTCCCTTTCTCTCCCTCTAAGGCTGAGAGTGTGTGACCCAAGGGGTTTCCCTTTGTTTCCCTCTTGAGGCTGAGAAAGTGTTACCTGAAGGGTTTTCCTTTGCCTCCCTCTGAGGCTGAGAAAGTGTTATCTGAGGGGTTTCTTCATGCTCTCTTGTGGCTGAGAGTGTGTGACAGGGTCGCCATAAGTCGAGGTCGAGAGTGTGACTTGCCCAGGGCCACACTGTGGGTATCATGGCCAAGCAGGGATTTGAACCCTGATCTCCAAAGTCATAGTCAAACACTCAAAGCACTACACCATGCTCGCTCTCTCTAGTGCCTCACCAACCTACAAATCCCAGGAATCCATAGGATTCAGGCATGGCAGTTAAAGTGGAATCATAGTGTTAAAATTATGGTGTGAAAGCGCCCCTGGGAAGATTGGAAACATCTTTCCAGAATGTGGCTAGCACTGCTACAACATACTTATTATCTATTTGGTGTGATTGTTTGAGTATCTTGTTGTTTATTTACTTATTTTATTTATAGCCCAGTTTTCTCCCGTGTGGGATCCAAAGTAGCTTATGTGTTGAAACATTAAAAACAGGATGTTAAAGCAATGTAACCAAAACAATCTGTACTATAAACATTAAAGAAGCTTTACACAACAACCCATTGAAAAACATGAATTTGGAAAAACACATTAAAATGTGTTAGATGACACATGCACACAAAGCATGCCTACAGTATACCTGGAGCTGTATTTAAATATTTTACTGTTTCAGGGGAAATGAGTATTTATACAGATGGATACTTATTTACCCATTTTTAATGGAAAGACAGGAGATAGGCTTTGTAAGAATAACGCTACTTATGTGGCCCAGTCCCTGTAAATTTTGCATTTTATTTGACACCTATGATAGCAGAATGAGAGGTTCCAGTTGGAAATTCTTTTGCCTTCATTGTGTAAAACAACTGCATTTCTGCTCTTGTCACATTTCCACAGGTCTTTCGTTTACTAGGGGGAATCAAAAGCCAAAAACAGGTGACCAGAAGTTTTGGTACTACTGTGAGTATACTAGTACAATTTTCTTTTCCTTTATAAGAAGTTTCTCAAGAAAGGGTCCGAATAGCAAAGTAAAACCAAGCTTGTACCATCTTTGTGTCAGTTTAGATTAATCTGAAAACACCCCTGTGCTCTGTAACTGAATTATACTGTGCATGTCATATTTAATTTGAAAACGGGAATCTCCGTATGATTGCAAAATTGGGAGAAAAATCCTGTTGAATATTAAAAGTAGCAAATGGGGACTTATGAAGCATTTTTTTAAAAAAAAATAATGCTATAGAAGAGAATTTTCTCTGAGGGTTTTCATACATAATCTGAATTTATATCTAATGGCTCAGATTAGCTTCTTGATGACTGGAAAGCAGCAGCAAGGCAAAAAACCAAGTTGAGAACCTTCTTACTTTCCACACCATTGTTTTGAATATTTCCCAGTGGACAATATTCATTTTGCTATCTAGAGTAGATTTCTCTGCTTCTTAGATCTGAACTTCTTTATTATTAGAATGATCCATCAACAGTCATTGTGTTACTGATTGTTGATGTATGTCACCCATGCTGCCCTTAGCATATTTAGCATTTTCCTTGTTTCAACATGAGACTGAATTTCTTTCGAGTTTGTTCATGTCCTGTTTTTATCTTGCTGTGGATTCATGATTGATGCACGTGTAGTCTTTTTGTTTTAATGTGCAGAGACAGGGTATTAAGAATATCTCTGAAAAGAGCTTTGGGTTAGCCACAGAGGTGCATAAATTATGGTATGTATTTCACAGCCTATACATTATACTTAGGCTCAACAAAAGAAATGTGGCTGATCCTGGTTTTCCTTGTGAGCATACAGGAACATTCATGCATTCGTTACATTTACATTTGAGTTACAGTGGCTTTAATGGTGAGAGACTTTGGGCCTTTGCAGACTGCCAGAAATAGTGCAAATTGAGTCCACTTTAAATTGAGGCACTGCCCTGGCTCAGTGCTAGGGAATTATGGGAACTGTAATTTATTGTGGCACCAGAGCTCTCTGACAGAGAAGGCTCAATGTCTTAAAAAAATACAATTCCGATGATTCCCTAGCACTGAGCCAGGGCAGTGCCTCAATTTAAAGTGGACTCAATTTGCACTATTTCTGGCAGTCTGCAAAGGCCCTTTGTGAGGGATTTGAGGGATCTCCAAGTAATGTTTCCTGTATAATAGGGGAAGAGAATTTCAAGACACAGTGGTAATGTAGTAACAACCACAAATCAAACCATGAAGAGAATGAAATTTCTCATGGGGGGTTCTAGCTTTTGTAGATATAAAAGGTTAAGAATGAGCTGGAATGATTATCAGGCAGGCAAAGCTGACTCTTTCAATGGAATTTGAATGTAGATGAACTTACATTTTACACCAGGGGTAGGCGACCTTTCCCCTTTAAGGGCCGAGGGACTTCAACTCCCAGAATCCCAGGAGCTATTGGCCAACATGGGACTATTGGCCAACATGGCTGAGGCTTCTGGGAGCTGAAGTCCCTCGGCTCTTAAAGGGGAAAGGTTGCCTACCCCTGTTTTACACCATGCAAACTACAGGTGATCTGCAGTTTTCTTTGAGTCTGTGTTTAATCATGGCAATCTCTGGATCATTCTTGTTTTATCTCTAGATTCAGACAGTAACTTTGATCCCAGGAGATGGTATTGGACCTGAAATATCTAATGCTGTCATGGAGATTTTTGAGGCTGCAAAAGTAAGCTGCCCCTTTCTTATCTGCATGTGTTGCTTCAAATGCTGCTGGATTTCTTCACTTAGGTTAACAATGGGTCTGTTAAAGGTGACGGTAAGAAGAACAATTGACCCTTTGCTTCAGGGAGGAATCTGTGTGTCTCAAAGCAGCTGTTCCCCCTTTTCGGAGAGCACAGTGGCTCTGGGAGCAATGATATCAGCAGAAGACTTTGGAATCATAATCTGTCTCTTGAGTTCTGAATGCCATGGACTTTGTTTCAGAGCTTTTGCAATAAATAGCATTGTATTGTGTGCTTTGTCCATAAAACGTTTGCCCATACTGTAGTAATTTAGAGAGATCTATTCTGAATATACCAGGCATGGGCAAAGTGCAGCCCCTCAAGGATTAAAAAAAACATTAACAAGATTCACATTTGAGCAGCAGGTTTTTAAATCCATATTGGCATCGCCACAATCCCTTCTAGAGGTGAAAGCGAAGCTCCATGGGCTTAGGAGAAAAGAGAATATTCCCTGGTGACTGTCAGCTAAGAACTCTGGGAAAGACCCCACCATTGGGACAAGTTTTAAAATTAAATTAAGGGCGTGGATGAATTTGCTTCTAAATGTCAGGCATTTAAGACCGATTCCAATCCCATGTGAGCACTGTCCTGACCAGTGAGGGGGGAGATTTCCAGAAATCTCTGAATTTGGGAAGAATTCTGTTGCCTCCCATTAGAAGAGATCTGATCTGGAATGCTGTTTGGCATGAATCCAGTAAACAAGAATAAAGAAGGGTGTAGCATGCTAATGCACTATGTAACTATCCAAAGGTTTGATTTTCAACAGACAAACTAAAACTAGTTGAACTAAAAAAAAATGTTGGGGTGGGTGAAAATTGGCAAAGTGTACTTGCCATGGTTTTAGCATTACTGTTGCATTCAGAGCATTGCTTAGAAATTATTTTTACTGGAATAAAACCTCCTAGAAACACTTTACTGGACGTATAGTGCATGTGTCAATTCTAAAGTAGGCACTTCTCTTTAGAGAAAATTATGAAACACGAAAAACTATTAATGTATTGATTTTAACATAAATTTTAAAAACTGCACCATTATTGTTTTTTGTTACCTAGGAACTAATTACCTGGAAATTAATTACAACTTTCATTTTAGATTTGACTAATATTAGGCTAAATCCAATGTTTGTATCAACTAGAGAGGACACATTTATATTAGAAGTATACCTCAGTTAATACAGTAAACATGAGTTACTTCTTTAACTGAAAATTTGGTACCAGAGGCTGAAATAACATAGAAAGAATGGGAATTTCTGGACCCCACAAATACACAGAGGGTCAAAGGGGTATGAGAATATCTGCCATCAGTCATAGCTGTAGACATGATTTGAAAGTGAAAGGCTGGAAAAGACTAAGTTTTGGAAATGTGAGCGGCTCTTTGTTGATCAAATTTACAAAGGCTGTACCACTTTGAAAACTTGGAATTATTAGAAATCATGAAACAATCTAAAAATTGGGGCAAGGGAGTTGTACCAAAAATACCGTAGATTAGCTGCAAATATTCCATAGGGGATTTATGCTTTTTAAAGCATAAAGCAGCATACCTGCAATGACAATTTCAGACTGAAGATTTCTCTATCCCTGCAGGCATCTTGGAGGGCTAGTCCTTGTTCTTCTGCAAAGCTTTCCATTATTCAGCCTAAAAGCATCTGCAACAGCAATGTCTGTTCCCATATTCAGGACTTCTTTTATTTCATTTTCAATCCCTTTGGCAATCGATTGTTGCTGTCCTTTTACAAATCAGCTCAGACCGTAATGTGAAACCATTTTATTTAGGTTCCTGTTCAGTTCGAAGAAAGAAATGTGTCTGCAATCCAAGGACCAGGAGGGAAATGGATGATCCCGCAAGATGCCAAAGAATCTATGGACAAGAACAAGATAGGACTGAAAGGTATTTTTGAAGCTCTTGCTGAAATAAAGAGCAAGAGAATTTTTGTATCAGGGGAGAACATCTGTTATCACTCCAGGGGGTCAATTGTCTGCCCCAGTGACCCCCCCCCACACACACACACACACAAACCACATGGTCTCTCCAGAATACAGATGCAGAGCAGGAGCAGAAATGACCACAACTAGTTTTGAAAAATTGGCCTTTTTTGTTGGTAAACAGTTAAAGTGGGCTTTAAACCAATTTACAAGATGAATTGCCACTCCTGGAAGCTTATCATTCTGTTGGTCAGAAAAAGATGGCCCAAAGAGTCTGGAGGGGTCTGTGGCCACACACAAAAATGATTTGGGGGAACCAAAATCATTTCTCAAAGCTGCTCTTTCTCAACCCTTCCTTAGCGAGCATGCTTGTGCTTAATTTTGCATGAATGGGCTAGTCCTCTTCATTTTTTATAAACCTATGAAACAATAAAGGTTTGTTCTTAAGAGCAGGACTGCACTTGCCAAAGACCTGGTGAAACAGTGAGTGCACGTGCTAGCAATTAGAAGAAGCTGGTGCACTCACTGTTTCACCAGGTCTTTGGAAACACAGTCCAGAAACCCTTGCAGGGAAGAAAAGAAGGAGGGAATGAAGGAGCCAAATGGGGTTGGGCGGGTAGCAGAGGTGAACCAGCCACCTTCCTAACCAGGCAAGGCTCACGGGGAAGGGAAGGAAGGGGCATGCCTTCTGTCCCTTTGTCTCAACAGAGTGTCCCCTCTTCCCGCTGTCACCTCTGCCTCTTCCTCCCCCTCTTTCCCGCCATCACCTCCTCTGCTGCCCCTCCTCCCTCCGCCTTCCTCTTCCCCACTGCCACCTCCACCTCCTCTTCCTTCCTTCCTCCTCCTCTGCCGTCCCCTCCCATAGGCTTGCCATCCGTGGATGCTGGAATCCATGGATGGCAAGTCCATGAGTACAGAGGGCCTACTGTATTGCTCTCAGTTAGTACTCTACTATCTTGTTTATCTTCTTGTTTTCAGGCCCTTTGAAAACACCAATTGCTGCTGGCCACCCATCAATGAACCTGTTGCTCCGTAAAACATTTGACCTTTATGCAAATATCCGTCCCTGCGTGTCGATCGAAGGCTACAAAACCCCATACACAGATGTTGATATCGTCACAATACGGGAGAACACGGAAGGTGAATACAGCGGAATTGAACATGTGGTAGGTTTTTAAAATGGTAGCGATCCAAGTGCTTCCCTCCCCACTTCCCCCAAGAAGTGTAATACCCTTTGCCTGAGCTAGAAAATACTGAAAGCAAATTAACTCTTAACTGCAATCTGAACTGCATTTAATTTTGAAGTGACATGCTGTGCAGGTGTGATGATTCACTAGTTTTTGTTTTTATAATAACTCAGCTTTTTACTATCCACGTAACTCTTATGTGTTTTTCAGATTGTTGATGGCGTTGTACAGAGTATCAAACTCATCACGGAAGATGCAAGCAAACGTATTGCTGAGTTTGCTTTTGAATATGCCAGAAACAATCAGAGAAGCAAAGTTACAGCTGTGCATAAAGCAAACATTATGTACGTGATCATAACAGAGTAACTGCATTCTATGGTTCAGAATTCTGACAGCTGTTTTCTTGTCTTTCTGCTGAGAACCATGTGCTCTTCAGATACCATATGTGAGCTCTAGGAGCAAAAGCCAAATATCTGGTAAAGCTTCCTATAAGCAAGTAGGCATTGCTCAAAGTTTAGACTTGATTCCTTTTCATTAAAATCACTTAATAGGATTTTAGCACATTAACCAACTAACAATTGCTGGTGTCCACACTTAAGTGAAATTATTGGTTGTATTCTGTCCTTCAGAACCAGGTGTCCAAATGATATAAAGGAGAGAGCAGGCATGTACCTGCTGATCTCACCCTCCCAACCTTCCTATATTCAGTAGGAGCTGAAAGCAGGGCAGTGTTCACAATAAAAGAATCCCAAATTGTGCAAAAATTTCTGTTGCAAAGAACAGTTGCCACTTGGCTGCCTTCTCACCTTTGACTGAATAAAAGATTGGGACTCAGCAGACATAAAAGTGTTATCTTATACTATTGATAGGAAAATCAACTTTAGGGAAGTTCTATATTGAAGAGACCTATCTTTGTGTTGAGAGCTAGCATGGTGTACTGGTTTGAGTGTTGGACTATAACTCTGGAGACCAGGGTTTGATTCTTCACTCAGCCATGAATCCCACTGGGTGATCTGGTGCAGGTCACATGCTCTCAGCCTCAGTGGCAAACTTCTGAACAAACCTTGCCAAGAAAACCCTATGATAGGTTTGTCTTAGTGTCACCATAAGAAATGACTTGAAGGGACACAACAACAATCTTTATATTAATATGTTTAGCTGGAATCCTGTTAGTGGCATATACATAATTAATGTACTTTTATATATATATATATAAAAGAGTCAGCATGTTATAGTGGGATCAGCTGGGAGGCAGGCATACAGTGCATGACACAATACTCTGGGGCAGATTCTGTTAAAATTCAAAACTTGCTTAAATTTAATGAAGATGTCTGTTTATGAAATATACTACTAGCTTCTAAACTCACAATTAGAAGCCTGCTGTAGAAAACTTGTGGGAATAAACCAGTGCTGTCCCTCTCCCCATCTCTGGATGTGCTACAGCCCTACTTTTATCCCTAACATTCTACTTCCTTATTTTTGTTAATGTGCAGGAGAATGTCTGATGGATTGTTCCTGAGAAAATGCAGGGAAGCAGCAGAAAATTGTAAAGATATTAAATTTAATGAAATGTATCTCGACACTGTGTGTCTGAATGTGAGTATGTAGCACAAATATAAGGTATTTAATGTAAGTATTTCAAATCATCTTAAAAACAGCAACCTTTTTCTGTCTTTTTTTTTTTCTTAGATGGTGCAAGATCCCTCAAAGTTTGATGTCCTTGTTATGCCAAATTTGTATGGTGACATTCTGAGGTAAGTGGACTTCATCTGGTATAAAGGAGTGTATTTATTTGATGGAGGTACTAGTCAAAGTACTAGTCTGGAGTTCTGGGCAGAACTCTACCTCTAGTGTCCCTTGCTGGGCTTCCACCCAAGTGTTAATTCTGATTCTGTTTGGCCTCCAAAATTATAAAATTGCTGTATTCAAGGTGGTAAGAACAGCTTATTTTCCATTCTGCTCTGCTTGTTGGCTCATTCTTTCAAAGTCTCCACTGCTCACATGCTGTTTTATTCAATACAGTGTGCTGAAAGCCTCTAACTGTATTACTTCATTTCTTTGTGTGCATTTCTTTGTTTTCCTTCCAGTGACTTGTGTGCAGGATTGATTGGAGGTCTTGGAGTAACACCAAGCGGGAACATTGGTGCTAATGGGGTTGCAATATTTGAATCGGTAAGGACTCAACTATGGAATTAAATTCTGAAATGAGAATTCTGCTCATTATCTCTTAGCTTTCCAGTTTTGTTCTGTGTGGTGTTTGTCTTATTACAGAAGTAAATATTTCTGGCATTAGCAATCACTGTTTCACTTGTAGAATTACTTTAATTACTTGTAGAAAAGGAGACTCTTGACACCAGAAAACACATTATTTTAACACATTGTTGAAAGGTAACATTGGACTGTTATATTGGATGTGTATCTTGTAGAGCAGGAAGTTGAAAGAAATTTAAAACAGCAAATTAACAGCTGAAGTTGCCTTCTTACATAGAAATATTATCCTGTATTTTGCTAAGCGTGGGGGCCCTAAGCAATAATGTCTAAATAATGTATTGTTCCATTCTTAGAAAAGGCTTTGTGTCTTGGTTACATTTTGCTGTAACAAAGAGATGGGATGTGGCAGTGCCTTCTCAATTCCTACAGCTAACCGCTGCCAGATTCCCTTCTTTTCTTAGTATCACAGGGCATCTTTTTTTATGAAGCTCCCTTTTTCATTCTCATTAGGTCTGCTCTGGAGAAAATCCCAATAATTAGTTCTTTTGTTTTTGGGGTGTCTGTTTTTATACTTAATAGAACTTGTAAAAATAATAAATAACAAGACTTGTCATTTAGAATATCCACTGAAAAAATCCCTTATCAAAAGCATTCCTAGGTTAGTGTGATGATAACTCCTTGCCTTTGTAGGTTCACGGCACGGCTCCTGATATTGCTGGGAAAGACTTGGCGAATCCGACAGCCCTTCTCTTGAGTGCAGTTATGATGCTGCGGCACATGGGAATGCAAGAATATGCCACCATAATAGAAGATGCATGCTTTGCTACAATTAAACATGGAAAGGTATATCTTGATTGGGGATTGCCTGACTTCGGTGATCTGATGATGCAATTTCTAGAGGGGGGGTGATTTGGTGGACTGAGTGATTGATGTGGGTGTCTTACCATAATTACCATTTGGTCCAGCTAGTAACAAGACAACATTTGGCCACTGAGGTTTAGTTATATGAAAAGTGTATGAAAGAGACAGAAAGGATGGCACTTCTTGGAAAATATTCAGCCTTTGGGATGGTGTATTGGAAGAGATTTCTTCAACAAAGAGCTTGCCAAGGCCTCTGACTCTGGATAGTTTGCTTGCATACTCAGGAATTACATTAAATCCATACTGGATTGGATCCCAATTTAGCCACAGTTAAAGGAGACCCATTGAAATAAGCTGGACTTACTTCAAATCTCATCAGTTTCAGTGGAGGTACTAGAACTATGATGAATTGGGTTCTACTGTTCCAGGTCAGAAGCATGAAAATGACTATGTAGTTGAAGTAAGCCAATTAAACCAATCTTCGTGAAACATAACTTGCATCTTCCCTTCTGATTTCTTTATTCTAGGTTTTGACCAAAGATTTGGGAGGCAATTCCAAATGTTCAGAGTTCACAGCAGAGATCTGCCGTAGAGTGAAGTCTGGGGAATAAAACCTCTTCATATCATACTGATTTCAGTCACTCCTGATGGATGCTGTTACTCAAACGCATTAGCTGTCTGCAATGTATTTCCATTTCGTTTGCCTTTCTCTAAGTCTAGAAGAAAGCAAACTTTTAAAGATGGTCCCTCTTCGTTATAAATAAATTCAGCCCAAGGGATACTTGTGCCTGCTTTTTGTGCACATTTTCCAAATATTTGTCATCCTTATTTATTACACTTCTCTTTTCTTGGTAAAAACAAATATCTGTTAGCAGATACTGCATGAAGTGTTCAAATGTCTTTGAAACCTGCTTCTGGAAGCACTGGATGTTAAGTCCCCAGACAAAAGGAAGTGTGTTTTTTAAAAAAAAAAAAAAAATCAGGGCAATTTTAAAGGAAGCACTACCTATTTGGGCAATCTGTTATCCATGATGAGTATAGGAAGCTTTTCAGTGTTTTAAAAGCACAAGACCTTTTTTTTTCTGAAACAAACAACCTATGTTAAGAGACTCCCAAAGTCACTATTAATAAGTATTTTCCATTTCCCACTAGTACCTGAAAGCTGTCCTTTGAAAGCATCAATAAAGACACTAAACTATAGAAACATTAAATAAGTTACAGCTACTGTAGATAAAATGCTAGATATCCAACTTTTGGGGTTGAAAGGATATTGTTAATAGTAACAGAACCAGATGTCGCATTAGACACACCTTTTTTCACTTGCTCTGGCTTCCTTCAGTGAAGACTAGTTCTATGGATATATTTTGGTCTGCTACAGATTGAAAAGGGAAATTTAATGTTTTCTGTCTAGTTGAACACCAAATACACGTATCTGAAGGCCTTTCCTATTGTGCTTGAAGTTATATAGATAATATATACAGTTTACATTTAAATATTGCTATTCAGTAATTATTGGATTGCAGGCCACTGAGACAGAAGACATAAGCGAGAATATGTATCCAATAAAAGCTGGCAGTAGATGTGATGCAGGACATGTACTTACCACTGAAAACAGCAGTTCTGTATCTCCTTTCAGTGATATTTAACAATTCAAAAGAAATGGTGTGGCATCATTGACTTGTGAAGATTTTCTTTTCCCACCTCCTAAGCCACACAGCAGATGAAAGATAACCAGAGGCAAGGAAACTTAAACCATCATGGTGTCTTGGATTTTTCTGGAGATGTGGGGATGCTATGCTTATTGGTTTCTATTATTTGCAGTTGCTGCGTTAGTGAAAGGAAATGTACAAATTGTTAGGCTTTGACTAAGATGTTGAAAGTCATACTTCTGTTTTCCTCTATGCATTATGTTGTGGGCATTATGTGGCACAAATCTTTGCCATTCCATGCCCAAATTTCTCTCCATTGTGTATGATATCCTCCTTGTTTGTATTCAAGGGCTGATACAAAGAGGTACATTTAAGCCAGTGATTCCCGAACCCTGTTTTTCCAGATGTTTTGGAATTCGGTTCCCAAAAGCCTCAGCCATCTTGCTCAATGGTCTTGGATTCTGGGAGCAGAAGTCCAAAACTCCTGAAAGGCCAGAGTTTGGGAATCACTGATTTAAGCCTTTGGGTAGCCAACAGCTGCCTGTCCTGCTGGTTTTCCGCCCCACATGTTGAATAAAACTATGCAGGATTGCTTTGCCCTGTCATTGCAGTTCCCTGTTGGGCATCAGAACAACTAAGAGATAGTAATGAGAACAGTGAGGTTTCGGGAAGCTTGTTCTTTTTTATGTGTTTGCTTTTGTACCAAGAGGCATTTTGTAACATACGGTAACATTTTCGTCTCTTAGTGTCAGCTTCTCAGAACCTGGGAACAGAGCTCTTGCTTGAACTGAATGTGTATACTTTTGCTGCTGCTTCTGTCTGTCTCTTGGATTGTACAAAGTGACTGGGATTACCTTTTGCGCACAAAGTGAGGAATAAAGACCTCCCAAAGCCATATTCAGCCTTTGTTTTTCTTCTTGTGGTAGAAAGCTAGTCTTAAACCCTCCAACACTGAACCAAGAGCCTTGGTACTCAACTACCCAGCTCAAATCTTGTAATTGTGGCTTCCTTCACTGAATCAATCTACCTACATTATGATTCTCCTCTTTTCCTACTTCTTTCCATTTTACCAAACATTATCTTTTCCAGTGAATCATCCAATTTCCTCACGTATTGAAAATGAGACTTCTCCTTATGGTGAGATCTACCTAATTTATTTCTTGTTTCATGGCATTACTGCAAGCTACATACAATACAAACAGCCCCCTGGGGCTTCGTACAAATTAGTAGGTTCACCATCAGTTGCTAGGGAGCACAACATTTTCTTCTAAAAAGTGTGTCTTAAAACAAAAGTATCAAAAGCAGTTGTGGTTTGTGGTTTCCATGCTAGTGAATATGTCTTAAAGAGTTTTGTCTACATTGCAAATCATACCCTCCAGTTGTCCCAATTAATCCTCAACCTTCTCACTTTTCAGCTCTTTCTAAAATGTCCTAATTTTTCTTCCCACTTTTGTCCTCAGCTTACTTCAGTTGGCAAGAACTCGATTTAAAGTGCCAAAATAGTTTGTATTCAGCTCAAAAGGGAAGAAGCAACAGGCGGAGGTAGAGTTTTGCCCTTCCCAGTAGATTCAAGCAAAAGCAAACTGCTGCAGCCTCTCCACGCTTGTTTCTCATTTTTGTCATCATCTCTTTTACTATTGATCACACTGATATACTTTACCACACATGTCATGGTTTTCATATGTGAGATGTTGGAAGGTATTTGAAAGGCTAAAGTGCACCTTGTTGCATATGTCCTTTAAAATAAAACTCAGAATTAATTCACCACTCCTACAGATATGGAAGCCACAAGCCACCGCTGTGTCAAAGTAGGAAGCCATGCTACCTGCAGTATCAAGACTATTTCAACATGATGGCTCAACTGATGATCCATTTCGAGCATCTACATGCAAATCTAAATTAAATGGAATGTATATCAGGGTTACAACCATCCAAATTCTGGAGTGACAGCCTGGAGTTTAAGGAATGCACCTCACATCTCTTGTGAAAATTCATTGTCTCTGACATTGCTTTCAAAACAGAGGTTGCCTACGAAGAAACTTCCATGAAAATGACGCTCTTGTCTACTCTATTGAAGAAAGTGGTGGGATTTGCTTCATATTCAAGTGGAATTTGGAGAGCAGTCCCGCAGCGTTGATTTTTAATTCCTGTAAAAAGAATCAATTTCATCTTTGTACTTCTCGACAACAGCCTGCCGCTTTAGCTTCATTGTCGGACCTAAAACAGAAGAGAATTGACGTGAGCAGGTGATCGTGGGAAAGATGTTGGTGCAAATGGTGAGTTTAAGAAGAAACTCCTGATTTTATAAGGTTAATGATACTAGTTGAAGGAGTGCTTATGAGCTGTGATTTGGGGTCCAAAAAAGTAGATTTTATATAGCCTTCTTCCCCAATTAAAGATGGTAAGCAACTCACGCTTCCTGTGTCCTTGTGCTGTTGTACTTTCAAGTCATTTATTTACTTAGGGCAACTCAAAGGCAAATCTATCCTGGGGTTTTCTTGGCAAGATTTGTTCAGAGGTTTGTCCTTGCCTTCCCCTGAGGCTGAGAGCGTGTGACTTGCCTTGGGTCAACCAATGGGTTTTATTGCCGAGCTGTGAATCGAATCCTGGCCTCCAGAGTCACAGTCCAACACTCAAAGCACTACACCACTGTCTTTCCATATTATAAAATCAGCAATGGGAAGACTTACCAAATTCTCCTCCGGAAATGGAAAAATCCTTTTCTAAGATTGCCCATTTCTGAATGTGCTGGACATTGGCAACTGCCCGCGAATTGACTCGGTCTATGCCATCTTGGATGGCCCGATAGACAGCCTGATCTCTCATCTTTACAACCTCAGACACTTTAGCAGCTTGGCTTCCAACTTTTTGGCAGAAGTCTCTGGCTTCCTGGGTCAGCGCATCCATAGGTTCAGATGTATCGGGATCTACTGCACACTGGGGGGAAAGGAAGGAGATTTGGAATCGAGAGCGGACAATGTCTCTAGGGTTGTTTCTGTGATTTCTAGGGGTCAAAAAAATGGAGGAGGGGATGGTTTGCCCTCAAATGTCCCCAAAGTGCTCTAAGAGTTGTGGGAAGCATTTTGCCATGTTTCTGGGCACTCCATGTTATTTGAGTCTTAGGAGAAACTTATTTTTTTAAAGGACGTTATTTCCCAGTCATTTCCTGCTGTAAAAAAAAGGCCTCCCCTTTCATTCTACTCTCCCTTTACCTTTAAGGTTAGTAACATGGACAAGAACTTCTCCTGGTCTCCAACCAGCATGGCGTTGCTGATAAGCGGCAGTTCCTTCTTGACGGCATCCTCAATGGGGACTGGAGGAACATTTTCACCCCCGGCTGTAATTATGATCTCTGACAAATGTAAGAAAATACATTGTGCATGTAGCTCAGTCACACACTAGAAAGAGCATCTCTAGTCCATATACACACACACATTCCTTATCCATGAATTCAACCATTCACAGTTTGAAAATATTCAAAAAATGATATACATCCCAAAAAAAAGCAAAGCTTAATTTTGCTGTTTTATTTAAGGGACACCATTTAACTATGCCATGGTATTTAATGGGACTTGAGCATCCACAGATTTTGGTATCCATGCAGCCAAACCGCAGCAGATGCCAAGGACCTACTGTATACCCAACAATTTGAGCGTAAAACAAAACATGGTTTTCGAAGCATCCTTGCAATGCAAGCTGTATGTGTTGAACAGGAAAAGACGTGCTTTGTGGGGAGGCAGGGAGTAGCAACTGGATTCAGGCACCCTCAAAGTAACTTTTCTAAGCTCTGGTTCATAACCACTGGCATTTTCGTCCCAATGCAAATTGCAACTTCAGGGGTGTGCTTTTACATCAGGACCACAGTCGGGGAAGAAAGGGCTACATTCACCCCCCAACTTCAGTTGCTATGATAACAATCATTATTGTATAACTCCAGCTTTGGCTACTTTCATTTCTTCTTTTAAGATCATATTAAATGTGTGTGTGTGCATAAATATATATATATATGTGCACCCCTACTAAAATGAAAGGAGCAGAAGCTCTGGTTTATACCCAGTTGCTAAAATGAGTACCCAGCTTGTTGAGGGCAACTAGCTTACAGTTGTGCGGTATGAAGCGATATATAAATGAAGCTGCTATTGCTATATAGACTGCACAAAATGCTAAAGAGAGAGAGAGAATCCTGTATTTTGGAATGTGGGCCCTCCATCAAGGCAGAAATGTGTACATCATGTAATTTATGGACGTAGGCAGCCTGTTAATTTTGCAGAGAAACTCATGGCTAAGTTAACCGAATTCAGTACTGTGGTCCCTCCACATTCGCTGGAGTTTGGGGTGAGGGACCCCGAGAATGTGGGAATACCGCAAATTTTAAAAAAAACTATTCTTTTTACCTAAGATAATACTTTTCTCCAGGAATTTCCAGGTCTTCCAGTGCAACTCTGTGGCCAACATCTGCCAAAAGTTGATCCCAGAATCATGTTGCAGGACCTACAAATGCCTAGAGAAGTGTTTTCTCTAGGACCTTCTAGGTTCTCCAGCACAACTCTATGGCCAACTTCCAACAGAGTTGCTCCGGAGGAGCTAGAGATTCCTAGAGAGAACATATTAATCAAAATTGCAAATAATCAGATCTGCAAAAGTCGAAGCCGCAAATGTAGAGGGCCAGCTGCACTTTCATTTGGGACTTAGGCAGAACACAAACTTGTCAGTAGCTGCTTCTTGATTGTCAACCCTGCGCATACCATGGATTTCAATTACCATGAATTTCAGTTTTGGAAATTTGGAGCAGGCGCTCTTGAGACATGGTATTGATGTGCCTTCTGGCAAACCACCAAGAGGAGGCAGGCCGGGACAATTCACACAAATTCTAGGATGGTGGAAGACATAGATGGTAAAGACGGAGGGGAGATAAATGAGAGGATGTTCAGTTTTGGGGGCAAAGATCCCAGGGTTGCCAAGTGTTCAGAATAGCAACAAGGAACCATTGCAATTCATGATGCCTGACACTGAAAGGAGCTGTTAACAAGAATGTGTTTTGCCTAAATGGTTTCACTTAAGTTAGCCATGCATTTCTAAGACAAACTAACATATTGCCCACATTTTCCAAAGATAAGTTTGATGCATTTAATATCCTTATCTGGTTTCTCTCTCTCTTTCTCTCTTTCTTTTATTTTATTTTCCTTCTTTCATTCTTTGTTTCAGATTTTGGATATTCAGGTAAGAGATACTGAACCTGTAGGAAAGACAAAAATATTTCCTTCACGTTCCTGAGCTTCCACATAAGCATGACGTGCTCAACAGGAGTGAACTCCACTGAACCCAAGAATAAAAGGCTTTTTTTCCAAAACGTCTCCTCCTTTGAACATTAAAAAAGAAAGAAATATCTCTTCTATCAAACCCAATGAGAAATGCCAGGAGGAAAAAGAGGGGGGACATTTTCAGCCTGGCACTTGCTGGGAGAGAGAATAAATGCTTTGAGAGATAACCAAGAGGCATTTCACCTTTAATCCTCCCTGTGACATAGACAAACCCATCCATGTCTATCTTTCCGATGTCTCCGGAGTGGAGCCACCCATCTTCATCAATGGCTTCCTTGGTCTTGTCCTCCATGTTCAAATAGCCCATGAAAACAGTCCGGCCCCAAAAGCAAATCTCTCCGTTCCCTTCTTCATCCACATTAGTCAGCTTCACTTTGCAACCTGGGACGGCTTTGCCACAGCTGCAAGAGAAAAGAAATGAACAACAAATGAAACCCAAGGTATGAATGCGGTGCAAGCTCCTTTTGTACTTTGAACTCCATTTGCAGCAACTGAAGTAAGTGGCGAAGAGAGAAACTAGGACATTTTAAAGGCAATTGAGAAAGTAGGGCAGCAGAAGGTTAACTGAAGCTGTCCCTCCCAAACCAGGGCAGGTGGAAGGGACGCAGGCTATCCTAAAACTCTTGGGATTTGATTTCATCCAGATCTGCATGGTTCTGAATGGTCTTGGATTGCATCTGCACTGAAGAAATAATCCAGTTTGACACCACTTTAACTGCCACGGGTCAGTGCTCTGGATCTCAGGGTGTTTTTCCAAGTTTTTCTAAAAGGTTCACATTCTCAACGGTGTGAATAACCGATGTGAATAGACCCAGGATAAACCGGAATAAAACTCTGCATGCCTTCTTCTTTGCATGCATCATCGACTCCATCTTTAATCGAGTGCTGATCCGTGTGAGCAACAGAACTTGCAGATATAATAATAATAATAATAATAATAATAATAATAATAATAATGCACAAGATGTGGTTCCATAGCGTGAACAACAAGCCCAGAAATGTGTAAGTGAGGTTATTCACATAGTCGTGCTAAAAAAACAACGTCTGAATGACCCCCGCGTTTGCCAGTCAGGTTTCTCATCTGAACTCCAAGAAGGCCTTGGACGTCTTGCAAGAATAAACACAGCAAAAAAGTTACCTGTCACGTCGGTGAACATAGGGTCCGGACATGCAATGGGGCCCAGTGGTCTCGCTCATCCCATACGCTTGGTACAAAGGGATGTTCAGGCCAAGGAAAAACTGCATCACATCAGATGGAAGAGGCGCCGCTCCGCAGAAGTGCTTCTGACACCGAGAGAAACCCAAAGCGCTGCGGATTTTAGCAAGGACCAAAGCCTCGGCCAGTTTCATTCGAAAGGGCTTTAGATCACTATGGGGCACAAAAAGTGGGGAGTTCATGAAGAAACTCACATGAAATGGCAATGGTTTCTAAGACACAAGAGTAAAAGAAGTAGGATAAGATATCATTAGGGCTGCCAGATAAAGATTATCCACAGTTGGATATAGAATGGGGATATTGACTCCTAAATAAAAATTCTCCCCCTATGAAATTTCTAGCATTGCATTGCAGAGACAGTGAGACATTAAAAGTCATTTGCACCTAAAACTATTATACTTGCTGCACAGGATTTGCATTCCGTTCTAAACTTTGGCTGCCTCTTTTCTTTGGACGCCTAAATTGCATTTCTCAATGCTCAGCTGAAGTTTTAAGTTACTGCAATGCCTTAAATTGCAGGGAAGAAGGAAAATTTCATTTGGAATCCCAAAGATTGGTTTCAGCCAGGCTAGGATTTCTGGAAACTGAAGAGCAAAAGATCTAGAAAGCTAAAGAGAGAATGGGTCCACCTGTTCCAAGGTTGTCAACTTTGACATATGAGTAAAACATGAGCTGAAATCCTGTTGGATTAACCGAATGTATATTTTCATTTAGATTTGGGATGGAAAGAATTTCAGGATTATTTTTTTTTTTTTTACTTTTAAAAAAAGGCCATGAATACTTCTGGAGAAACAGTTACTGTATATACTCATGTATAAGTCTAGAAATTTTAGTCAAAATATGATCCCAAAAAACTGGGTTGACTTATCCATGGGTCAATGTAAATACTGCATTTTAACTCTTTATTTTTTAAAAAAGGGAACCATTCCTGGTGAAAGACAAGACCGTAATGTGTTCTGGAAGCACTGACACACAGCCCTTAACTCTCTCATCCATCCGGACTTTAGGGTAAGCCCAAACAGTTGTTCCTGCCAGAATTTCGTAGGTTCCTTGGCATTGTTTTCCTTTGCTTCGTCATTTAGATCCTGTTGCATGCCCTTCAGTTTTACCATCGACTTATCCATAGGTCATATCAAAATCCATAATTTTGCCCGCAAACATGCCCTTGACCTATACATGAGGTCGACTTATAGATGAGTATATAGGGTAGGTACATATTTTTCCATCCACAGACCTAACCTGGAAAAGCCTTTTCCTTCTTTGTTTTTTCTATTACCTGTTTGAGCAGCTCAGGTTTCGTTCCAAGCTGACCGACATGGCCCAGGAAAGCATCTTTTTCTTCACGAATCCAGACTGAGAAGAGACGTCCTTGATCTTCTCCATGATCTTCTCCCATACCCGGGGAACTCCCATGTGCGAGGTGGGCAGCGCTTCTTTCAAGGTGTTAACCAAACCTCCCTGCGGAGGGTGAGAAACCAAAATTACAAATGGAAAGGTGCGGGGAGCGCCGGCTAAGCTTGGCCGAACTACTGCCTAAATCAGGGTGGGGAAAGGAGTGGTCCCAAAGTTGTAGGATTCCCCCTGTCTTTGGATAAAAAAGTGGTCTTGCTGGTTTTGGCGCAGCCTCCCTCTTCCCACATTGTCACAAAACTCCATACAGAGACCTTCAAGGCGTCCGGCTCAGCGAAGTAAACCAGCTCTCCCCACTTGATCCCAGTCCAGAGGTCATAGATTTGGGCCGCGATATGGCTGAGTGGAAGGTAGCTGACGATAGTCTCTTGTTGGATTTCAGCCGGTTGCATGTCACCCGCTCGACTGGCATGCGCCGACGTCCAGGTTATCTGTCCAGATGGAAGCACAGAAGTTAGGTACTGGACGCGGTTTAATTAACTTCTAATCCTCCTTGGCTTTGCCATTTGAAGATCTATCTTCATTTCCATTCCACCAACGAAGGGCCTTTGCAGACTGCCAGAAATAGTGCAAATTGAGTCCACTTTAAGGGTTAGAGTTAGTGTTAGGGAATCATGGGAATTGTTTTTTGTTTTTTTCTGGGACATTGAGCCTTCTCTGTCAGAGAGCTCTGGTGCCACAATAAAATACAGTTCCTATGATTCCCTAACCCTAACCCTAACCCTTAAAGTGGGCTCAATTTGCACTATTTCTAGCAGTCTGCAAAGGCCTGAAGTCATGGAGTTGAACCTGTACTTGGCTCTCTTGTATTTTAATTATGTTAAAATTAGTTACTTGATTTTAATTCCAATGCAGTTTATTACAGTTTTAAGGGGTGGGAGGGTTAGGGTCTGGGGTAAAGATGTTTTACCTGCTGTTTTTTAACCTTGCTGTACGCCGCCCCAATTGCTGAGCAGAGGGGCGGGTTGCAAATAAAAAAAATATTTTATTTTTATTTCCTTTTTCGTACTTTATGTTCGAAACAACTCTTTGAGATAGGCAAGGCTTAAAGAGAGTGACTGGTCCAAGGTCACCCAGCGGATGCCATGACTTGCTCAAGTCCAAATTCCCCTTAGAAGCCAAGAGGACTAAACTGAGACTTCCAACGATAGAGCCCTGTTATTCTATAGAATCGGCATGTACAGAGATCTTGTAGCATCTTGAAGACTGAAATAAAGGAGTTGGCACTGTGAGCTTCCATAGACTTCAGTCTACTTCCTCAGATGCATTTAGTAAGAGTGGAAATTCAAAATCCTTTTAAAACTGGACTTGTGCTATTTCCTTTCTGTACACAAAGGATTTGGGATTTGAATTGACATTCTCTCATACCAGTGGCATATATATGTCTGTCCCTGGTTTCCACTCCACTAAAAACATCTGAGGAAGTAGACTAAAGTTTACAAAAGCTCATGCTGCCAACTTCTTTATTTCAGTTAGTCTCAAAGGTGCTACAAGATCTGTCTAATAAACTACTTTGGACTCATCATGAGAAGGTAGGACTCACTAGAAAAGACGATAATGCTTGGAAAGATGGAAGGCTGTAGGAAGAGAGGAAGATGGCAGACCAGATGGATAGACTCAATCAACATGGATATGGCCCTGAATTTGTAGGATCTGGGTAAGCTGTTGAGGATAGTGTGACTTGGAGGTCTCTCATTCACTCAGTCATCCTGAGTCAAGATCACTTTGAAGGCAGTTAACAACAACATCCACACTCCTCAATTACACAATAGATCCATTTCTGTCTTTATGAAGCGCCCATGCCCCAAAATACAGTCGGCCCTCCTTATCCACGGATTCCTTATCCACGGATTTAATGACCCACGGCTTGAAAATATTAAAAAAAAATTATATATTCCAAAAAGCAAACCTTGATTTTGCCATTTTATATAAGGGACGCCATTTCACTATGCCATTGCATTTAACGGGACTTGAGCATCCATGGATTTTGGTATCTACAGAGGGTCCTGGAACCAAACCCCAGCAGATAACAAAGGCATCTTTTTCATTGTATATAAATGGAGAAGCTTTCTAACCTTTAGACAACAGACATCCCTTATAAAGAGGGACATCTGTTCTATATTGTTCACGTGGCAAAACAGTCATCTCTAATGGTCCAAAATAGCCATGATGTGAGAAGAGGAAGCTTTCTGACCCATGAGACATAAGACAACAACGAAAAGCTAAGGTCATTTGGGGAGAAGAGATGCTGGAAGTTGCTTTCTTCTCAATCCCAGCCTTTGGTATCTCCTCCTAAGCGTCCAAATACATCTTCCTACATCATCAAATGTGAGCAGAGGGACGTAAAGCTCTGAACTGGATCACCGAGAGAAAAGGGATCCTCTTTTCATGAAGAGGGCATCGGTACACGCACATGAGCAAAGGATGTTTTCCAATGCGAAGGAAGAGTTTAAAATAGCCTCTTTGCAAACAGCTGGTCAACAGAATAGAAATTACTCAGAGGAAAAGGAGCCACTAAGGACTTTTGTAATATATCCACCATCCTTTTATCTGGGATCACAGGAGGTCACCTTATTCAGGACACCTCAAAACATTTTGCTGATGAGCCAAAGAACTAGATGACGTCCCTCTCTATCCCTTTCTATGATTCAAAACACACTGCAGAAATGATCCAGTTTGAGACCGCTTTAACTGCCCTGACTCAATGCTAGGAAATGCTGGGAACCGTAGTTTTGGGAGACATTGAGCCTTCTCTATCAGAGAGCTCTGGTGCCACAATGAACTACAATTCCCAGGATCCCCTAGCACTGAGCCTAGAGTAGTTAAAGCGGTCTCAAATTGGATTATTTCTGCAGTGTGTTTTGGACCAACATCACTATGTATTTTTTTAAATGGTTTAGATTGGCAGTGGAATCTTATTTATTTATTTTAGTAATAATTTAATAATTGTTCAGTATTTTAAAGAATAAATAAGTAACATAAAAATATATTAAAATTGAATAGATAAATAATATAGATTAATATATTATCATCAATATATTTATTGGAGAGCCAGCACAGTGTAGGAGTTTGAGCGTTGGACTATGGCTATGGAGACTGGGGTTCGACTTCCCGCTCAACCATGTAAACTCTGTGTTTTAGTCCAAACTTTAAAGGAACTCTCCAAGCTGCTGGATTCTATCTCACCAAATAGTTTCAGGACCTTGGAGGATTGCCTCAAAGTTCAGACTAGAACCCAGAGCATATTCAGTGCCCTACTGATAAGGAAGCCACCAGTCACCACTGGTTGTATTTGGGGTTTTTTGGGGGGGGGCTTTGGTTTTTATTTATTGACATTAAAATAATTAGATTTACAAGCATATGTCCATGTTGTCAGATTGGTATATTCTAACAACATAATCGTAACAAAACAAGCAACATATCACATAGCCGAACAACATGTAACAAATGGAAAAAGACAGACTGCTCAATTCATATAGTCCATTCAGTTCTTCCTACAACCATCCCTCCACCGATTCATATCTTTGTTTCTCATCTCCGTATACTTTATTTAACAATCCCAAGTCTTTTTTCTTTGTTTAAATTGTTTACCCTTCTAATCAATACATAATACTCTTACCAATTGTACTCTTAACTTCCCTTTCTTTGATCTTACACTTATGCAGAGATGGAAGTTTCTAACTCTTTTTCTTTACTTTTCCATAACTCTTATAGTTGCTATATTCCCCCACTTCTTCTTTATATATGTTGTTGTTGACTGCCCTTGAGTCGAACTCAACCCAAGGCAACCCTATGGATGCATGAGACCTCTCCAAGAAGACCCTCTGTCCTCCATTGATCTGCTTAAATCTTACAACCCCTTAAGACCCAAAGTGACCTCCTTCATAATAGAGTCCCTCCATCTGTCCTATGGCCTTCCTCTCTTCCTCCTTCCCTCCACTTTCCCCAGCATTATTGTCTTTTCCAAAGAGTCCTCTCTTCTCATGATGTATCTGAAGTATGACAGTTTGGTCATCTTGGCTTCTTCCAGGGAGGTTTCCATCTTGATCTGCTCTAGGACCCATTGGATTGTCCTTTTGGCTCTCCATGGGATCCTCAGCACTCTTCTCCAGCCCCACTTTATCTCAAATGCATTGGTTTTCTTCCTATTATATTTCTCAACTGTCCAGCTCTCACATCCATCCATGGGAATAGGGAATACAATGGCTTGTATGATTCTGACTTTTGTGCTAAGTTTTATATCTTTGCATTTTAGGATTTTTTTCTAGTTCTTTCATAGCTGCTCCCCCTGTTCTTGATCTTCTTCTGATTTCCTGACTGTAGTCCCCATTTCTATCAAGGTTTGATCCCTGGTATGGGAATTCTTTTACTATTTCTATTTCTTCATTGTCTAGGTACATAGACTTTATTTTGATGGTACTTGTTTTTGAAAAATAACTTCCTACAATCTGTCCATGACTGGATCTCTTCTATTTAAAAAGCATGAACAAACTCTTCCATTGCATCTCGGCACATTTAGCGGCAGGAATACCTACATTGTCATGGCTCAGCATGGCTCCTTTTGGCTTCCCAGTGGTTCCAGACGTGTAGATCAGGACGCAACATTGATTCGGCTTTTGGGAGCGAATGATCGCATCAAGCTCTCTGTCCGGTATCTCATTGCCCAACTCCATAAATTCATCCATCTAGAAAGAAGGGGAGAAGGGGCATAAGCAAAGCTGTCTGTCAATGCAGCAAGTTCATTTCATAACCTTTGAAAACAGTGCTTCTCAAAGAGGTGCTCTGTGAACCAGGATATAAGAAAATTAATATAATAATAATAATAATAATAATAATAATAATAATAATAGAAGAAGAGCCCCTCTTTATGGTGGGCCAAGGATTTGTTCTCCCGCATGTTAGCATTTCATGCCCGAAGGCGCTCTGCCATTCTGTGAAGTGTAAATCCCTTCTTGTTCCCTCTTGTTGCCTGGTTGCTTCTGTATTCTTGGCTGCCTCTTGCATTGAGATAAAGTTTCCAGCTCGGTAGACATTCAGTACTACCATCCGCAAAGTTTGGCTTGGATCCAGAGAGCTGTATGCCGCTTCCATAAAGCCTTCCCCAAAACAGCTCAGAGGAATTTATGGAAAGAGTGACGCTCTAGCCATGTCCAAAGGATGCTTGCCGGACTGGCTCAAGAGGCTGCATCCGGATCTCACAAGTGGTAAAACATCATCGGATTTAGTTTTCCCATGTGTGTGTGTGGTGCAAGAATAGAAAACTTCAGGCCAAGGGTGTCTCTAAAGGGGGGCAAAAGGAAGGCATTGCCTCCCCTCCTTTAAAAAAAAAAAATCAGAATTCTGCTTCCCTAAATGAAATGGTCCTTCAGTCCCCAAATTTTCTAGCATTGCAGTCAGTTGAGCATTTAGAAACACTGTTTAAGAAGAGCAGAAAGGCATAGCGAGCGAGAGAAAAGTCGACCCAGCAAATAGAAGTGGTGTAGTTATGGGACGGTGTAGTGGTTTGAGCATTGGCCTTTATGAGTTTCAGCAGCCTAATTTAAGGAACCAACGTGAAGAGAGATCTTGTAGCACCTTTGAGACTAACTGGAAGAAAGAAGTTGGCAGCATGAGCTTTCCGAGACTGAAGATGCATTTGATGGAATGGAAAGCCAGGGACAGACTTATATATGTCCTTGGTATGTCAGAATTTCAATTCAAATTCAAAATCCTTTGCGTATGCTACTTCATTTCCTTACACAAAGGATTTTGAATTTGAATTGACATTCTCACATACCATGGGCATATATAGGTCTGTCCCTGGCTTTCTACTACACCAAATGCATCTGAAGAAGTAGACTTAAGTCCAGGAAAGCTCCTGCTGCCAACTTCTTTCTTTCAGTTAATCTCAAAGGTGCTACAAGATCTTGCTACATACTGATTCTACAGACTATATCTTTGAATAATAATAATAATAATAATAATAATAATAATAATAATAATAAAAATAGTAACCAAATGCATCTGAGGAAGTAGACTTTAGTTTAGGAAAGCTCCTGCTGCCAACTTCTTTCTTTCAGTGAGTCTCAAAGGTGGTACAAGATCTTTCTACATACCGATTTTACAGACTAACACGGCTATATCTTTGAATTCTACCATTTAGGAAACAAAAGGGAATTTTCTCTCTTTTTTTTGCTATTTATTTAGGAGTCAGAATTATATATCAGACCTCTAATACAAAACAGCCAGATAGTTCCCAATCAAACTTCATCTCTGTTCTGCCAGTATTTGCTGTCATTTATAACTTCTTGTATCTGGGATACTCTAAAGAGCTACAGAAGTAGAATAACTGGATACAGTATCTGCCAGGGTTTGGTTCCAAGACCCCCCATAGATATCAAAATCTGTGGATGTTCAAGTCCCATAAAAATAAAATGGATAATAAAATGTGTCCCTTATAGAAAATGACGAAATCAAGGTTTGCTTTTTTGGAATTTATATTTTTTAAAAATATTTTTAATAATACTGAATGTGGACAAAGAATCTGTGGATACAGAGGATATTATAGCATTTTAAAAAGAAATCCTGGTAAGCGGCAAGAGACGAAGCGTTTCCCCAGACTTTTCTCTCTGGCTTTCTCGTCTATATTTATAACATGGCATAGTGGAGTCACAACTGTTTTAATCAGGTTCCAGATAGATCAGTGACAGGAGGAGCGGCGTAAATCAAATTATCCGAGGCAGGGATGATTTGCAGTGTTCATGGTCACGTACCGTATACAAATTGGGACGTTTCTCCAGCAAAGGGCCCTTGTACATCACCGCTGCTTTCAAGTGGGGCAAACGATCCCAGATCTGTGTCGTGTTTAAAGAAAACAAGCAAAAAAACTGAAGTGTGGATGATTTCTGTTAAGCAATGGAGACACTTTACAGTAGTGCTAGGGAAGATCAGTCTTTCTAGATATTTTGGCCTACAAATCCCAGAATCCCCGACCGCTGGCCATGCTGGGTGGGGTAGATAGAAGTTGTAAGCCAAAGCATCAGGAAGGCAAAGGATTTGCCCAGCCCAGCCCTTTCTATGTCTCATATGCTATGCTCACATGCAGTTTGGCATCCATTCATCTATACTTGACCTTGACACTTCAGTCTCAATGTTCTTCTTCTTTGTAAATTTTTAATACAGGGAATTTTCAGGATCTCACCTTACCTTACAAGTCTCGTACCTGTATTATTTTGTCCAGTTGCTTCTGGTTTTCTACCACAATGATGTTGGCTCTGCAGTCATGGGCAATGTAGTGGCAAGCCTCGGGAGAACTGGTTGTGTAGATGCCGGTCACAATGCCACTGGGACCAAGAGTGGGAGAGGAGAGAAGACATTGTGCAAAACAAAGGAAAGCATCCCATTATATGTCTCTTGATATTGGCATCACTAGGGTTGGTAGCCCATGGTGCCATTTTATCTGATGGTGTCACCTGGTGCAGATGTCACCCCCTCGCACCCCCCTTAGTGACACCATTGTATGTTGAACTTCCATCTTGACATGGCATATTCCATTTAGGAAAAGCATTTTCTGGACTATAACTTAGGATTTTCTGGACTATAACTCTGAAGTCGAATCCCATCCACAGATCGCACCCCTTAAAATTCTTCCAGAGATTATCCTCTAACTGTTACAGGGTTGCTGTGTTGTAGAAGAATCTGTTCGCTGTTTAGGGTTAAAATGTCATCAGTGTAGCTATGCTTGGAGTTAGTTATAGGGTCAAAGTACTGTGGAAGAAACTCTTGACTCCATAGTACTACGTTGCTGTAGAAGAACCTATGCACTTCATATTGTGAAATGACGGCAGTATTGCTACTCTGGAGTTACAGAGTCACAGTGTTGTGGAAGAACCTGTTCTCTGTGTAGCATAAACATTATGGCAGTGTAGCCATCCTGGAGTTATAGGATCGTCATATTGTAGAAGAACCTATTCACTGTGTACTATACAATCAAGCCGGTGTTACTACACTGAAGCAACACGGTCATTGTTTTGATGTTGTGTGCTTGAAGTTGTTTCTGACTTGTGGTGACTAAGGCAAAGCTACCATGGGTTATTCTTGGCAAGATCTGTTCAGAGGAGGTTTGCTAATGCCTTCCTCTGAGGCTGAGAGAGTGTGACTTGCCCAAGGTCACCCATTTCCATGGCCAAGCCGGGATTCAAACCTTGGTCTCCCAGTGTCCTAGTCCAATGCCCAAACCAGGGGTAGGCAACCTTTCCCCTTTAAGGGCTGAGGGACTTCAGCTCCCAGAATCCCAGGAGCTATTGGCCAACATGGGACTATTGGCCAACATGGCTGAGGCTTCTGGGAGCTGAAGTCCCTCGGCCCTTAAAGGGGAAAGGTTGCCTACCCCTGGCCCAAACCATCGCCCCACACTAGCCCTATCATAGTCTTGTACATCTAATCCTGCAATGGTCAATACAGCCATGCATTCTGTCACAGAACAACAGTTGATCCGAACCCAACCTGACGCTAAGCATCACACTTACAGAACTTCCTCGATCCTTGTGTTACAGTTTATCCCGACACAACCTGGAATAGGATAACCTCATGCACAGCCTCCAAGAAAATCCAACCATTTGTGTAATAGCATTTACACCAGTGTAAAAACCATAATAGGATTCAAAGCCCAGAATCCCTAAACCAACAAGATCACTGGCCAAGGCAGCTAGCTGGGGCATTCTGGGAGCCACAGTCCAAAAAGGTACTGTAACTTTTCCCAAATCTAGCTCTTAACATTTCTTGTCCCAGAACCATTGGGTCAGATAGACTCTAACCAGTGCTGGGAATTAATGCTGTGCAATTTCTTTTCAAACCTTACCCAGCAAAAACGGTTCCGACGGCTGAAATGAACCATTCTGGAGAGTTGAAGCCGAGAATTGCAACACTGTGGAATCGCTGGAGCCCAAGCTTTTTTTTGGAAAAGAAGAGAAAGCGTAAGAGAAATCAAATATTGCTTGCAGAAGTTCCTTCAAACACACAGGTTAAGATTTGGCCTATCTTCCCTTTTGACATGTCAATATGTACAGAGTCTGGATCAGAGCCTGAAAAGGCGACTTGTTCAAACTACAATTCCCCAATGTACACAGTGCCAAGGCTATTTGGGGAGGATTATAGTTCCCAAAAAAATAACTTTTCCAAAGTATCTTGTGGATCTACCACTGCCTTCCTCTCCCCTGTCCCACCGTATTTCCGTACCATCTAAATATCCCAAAGCCATAGCAGTTAAAGCATTGTCAAACTGCATTAATTCCACAGTTGTGGCCGCAGCCACAGTCACATAGATAGATGCACCAACGCACAATATTTAATGATAAAAAAATAGGAGTTACCAAAAAAAAAAAAAAAAGGGAGCATTTTGGAGATCCTGCTTCCAGTTCTCCCTCTCTCACGCTCTCTCTCTTTACCTTCAAAAAACTTTTGGCAGCTTTTTGAGAAAGGCGGTAATACTCAGCGAAGGTGACCTTCTCCCATTTCCCATCCTTTTTGCTGGCCATGGCATTGAAGGACCCATATTTCTCGAGGGATTCTTGGAACATCTGGTGAACGGTGACTGGCGTCTGGGAGCAGGAGGGGTCTCTCCGCAGTTTCACCAATCCGTCGGCCGACGTGGTCCAAAGGGATGCTGGCGGAAAAGAAGCATCTCTGTTTGTTATCCACACACTTGCAATTACAAGATCCAGATTATCAGATCCCTTCCCTGTCATTGCAACTCGGCTTCTGAGGTGCACTGCCTCTGAACATGGAGGTTCAACACTGTTGGATCTCCATCAAGTTTAGCCAGGGCTGGATCTTCAATGGTTCAATTGGGACAATTGCTCCAAGCGCTTCACTAGCTAGGGCCCCGATGCCAAAGGGAAAAGCATGTAGTTTGCTTCCTAGGTTGCATCTGCACCGAAGAAATAATGTAGCTTGACACCGTTTCAACTTTAGCTTTATTCATATCCTGCCTTTGTCCCAACATGGGACCCAAGATGGCTTGTGTGTGCTGCGTGTCTTTAAGTCATTTAAGTCTTTAAGTGAACCTGTGATGGGTTTTCTTGGCGAGGTTTGTTCAGAGGGGGGTTGCCATTGCCTTCCCCTGAGGCTGAGAGAGTGTGACTTGTCCAAGGTCACCCAGTGGTTTTAATGGCCAAGCAGGGAATCAAACCCTGGTCACTGGAGTCGTAGTTCAACACACAAACTACTACACCATGCTGACTTTCTCAAGATGGCTTACTACAAGGCTAAAAGAAAATAAAGCTAAATACATGATGACAAAAAACAGGTTTAGATTGTAAGCCTGATGTGGGCAGGGACAGTTTTGTTTTCATTGACCTGCAAATTGCACTGGGAGTGAGAGTATAAATGACTATATATATATATATATATATATATATATATATAGGTCATCATCCATAATAAGTCCCAAAATGTAGAATTTCTTTCCATTCCAGTCCATAAATAGAAAAGAATGGCTCAAACCGCAGTCAAGAGACTGGCATTGAGAAGGTCTCCAGAATGCTTTGGGGCTTCGGTCTAGAAAACTAAAGCAAAGTTCATTTTGCCAGCCTTGAGCGAGAACACAAATCCCTCCAAGGAAGATAGATAGATAGATAGACACAGATTGGGTTTTGTTGTCAAGCCATTCAAAGAGAAAAGAGGGGGAAGGAGAACAAATTGAAAAGAGATCCAAGCCACTTTGCCAAAACTACTCTGTGCGATGTTTCCTGCAAAGCTTGGAAGCAACAGGAGGGAATGGGGGATGCTCTGTCCCTTTCCAAAGTCCCTTTATGACTATGGTTGCCAAATCTCAGGGCCTGGCCTTAAGTCTATAGTTTTTGTGGGTCATCTCCAATGGGAGATAAGGGAATAAATCCTACAGCCATGAGCAAATCTCCAGCTTGCGACAGTTTCCAAGATTTCCTTGACTTATTGCTGCAACTTGCAACGACTTGCAAAGGTTCCTCGGAGGGTAGAATTCAAAGACATAGGCTGCATCCACACTGTAAACATAATCCAGTTTGATGCAACCCTAACAGCCATGGCTGAATGCTATGGAACTGTAGTTTTCTGTGATTTTTTTAGTCGTGTTAGTCTGGAATATCAATATGAAAAGGGATCTTGTAGCGCCTTTGAGACAAACTGTTGGGAAAGAAGTTGTAGCAGAAGCTTTCATAGATTTGGTCTGCATCCTTTATCCCTTGCTGAGTTTAACAGTAGACAAAATACTTTTCCATTTTGAGCTTATTTTGCAGCAATTGGAGTAAGTTGGGAACAAAGTGGGAAAGTGGGAGGAGAAGAGAGCAACTGGGACATTTTAAAAACAGCTGAAAAAATGGGAAGATGGAATTAATCAGAATTGTTCCTACCAAATTGAGGCAGTTTGGAGGGTATGGTTACAGTAGGAGAAATCTGGGAGTTGTAATGCAATAAAGTTATTTAATTTTTTTACCAAATTTATTAACCACTTGCACTTATTTGAGGTTTCATGTAGCAGCATCCTGTTGTATTTCCAAACCGGACAGAAGCTCTGTTTTTTCCCATTTGGTCTATGATCTATCTCAATGCATAATCAGGAGAAAACAAAAGTTAGCCAGCTGCCGATTCCTGCAAAAGAAAGCATCTTTTGTGGAGACGAAGAATGGTTTTTCTGTGGCTAAACATCTGCAGGCAAGATTGCGATGGAGCGCCGCCATTGCTTTCCTGTGGGAACATGAGGCCACTCTTGAACTTTGTCAGAAAAGAAAAGAAATTTAAAAGGCATCTTCCTCTTTAGAGGATTTATAATTTACAACAATGTCTCTGAATTTGTGGAGAAATAATGCTGTTTCACACCACTGCCATGGCTCCATCCTACAGAATCCTGAGATATGGAGTTTGGTGAGGTGCCAACCCTCTTTGGCAGAGAAGGCTCAAGACCTTGTAAAATTATTATTATTATTATTATTATTATTATTATTATTATCTCAAGATTGAAACAACATGCAGGCATCTGACTAACATCTCCAATTGTTTTTCTCCTGTTCGGTTTGTAACATCTTGCCTGATGAAGAAGAAGCCCATGGAGCTTCGAAAGCTTGCAACAAGTATATTGTGCATTTTGGTGGGCCAATAAAAGTATCACTGATGGATTTGGGTGTCAAATATTTTAGGTATGCCACTGCAGCAGGCTTTGCTTCTTACCTGGTTGCTTGCCTTTTGAGATGTGTCGTCTGTTGCGGCGCCAGAGCCCTCGGACAGAAAAGGCTAAATATCTCACAGAAAGACCTACACTCCCCAGAATTCCATAGCATTCAGCCATGGCTGTTAAAGTGGTGTCGAACGGGATGATTTGTACAGTGCAGATGCAGCCTTTGTCTGTGAATGCTACTCTCTCTGGAGAGTCTTTGCAAGCTGTTTCAACTTGCGCCAACAAGGCAAAGAAACCTTGAAAATTGTAGCAAGTGGCTGAGTTGGAGATTTGCACACGGCTTTTTCTTTTTGCCTGGAGCTGAGCCCAGCAAAGCTGTAGATTTTGCTTCCTTGTCTCCTGCTGGAGATGATCCACAAAAACTGGAGACGCAAGCAAGAGCTTGCAAAGACTCTGGCAATCGTAGTGGAGTGGGTTTTCCTTGCGTGACAAGCAACCCACACTGACATTCCCCCTTCTATCTATTCTAACCCTTAAACTGAACTGCTGCCCTCTCCAGTTTACATTAAGGCAACACCATACATCATCCTTCCCAATGTATATTTTTACCTAAGGGATCTTCTTGGCCTGTCCCGGGATCTTCTGAGATGTTCTGCGCTTCTGATGAATTTCTGCAAAAGGAAAGAAAACATCTTCTTAGAAGGAGGAAGAGGAATCATCTTTGGTATTTCCAGATGCACACATTCATTAAAAATCACATTCCTGCAATGGGGAATTTAACTGAGGGTCAACTTTGTTGGCTCCTGCGTGCTTTGACTGTTTTGGAAAGACTTGCACAAGAAGTTTGGAAAGATCGATATTTCATCGTCCATGGTTCACAAGTCGGAAGATCTTACTATTTTAGCTATGCATGAATGTATATCTTACAGACATCAGTTTCAAGAAAATGTAAAAAAATATATATGGAAATATGGCCTGATTATTTTAATGCACATTCCTAGCCCTTGTTCAAAGTCTATATATTTCCTTTCCCCATCTTGTTTCCATTTTTCAAAATCATACTTTTAAAACCCAGTTGCAGAAGAGGAAAATGAAGGAGAAGGCAGACAGCGGCTGGCTAGAGGCTATTCCAGAAGTCTGAGGTACCTGATCCCATAAGTGATTTGTGTCCTGTTTTTCTTGTTTTCCTTTTCCCTCCTAACCTGCCTTTCTTTCCATGCCATGTCTTAAGGACTGTCTTATCTTCTCCTTGCATATTTTGCCTTGCTCAGGCCAACCCAAAGGCACAAAATCCATACATTTTGCAAGCTTTCAAAGCTAACAGGCTTCTTCTTCAGGCACTGGATTCATGTCAGTTTAGGAGAAGAAATGTTAAGAATGGAGCTGCATCTTTCCTGAGATGTTAAACCTGAATTTAAGATCGTGGCAGAGGGAATTTTGTGCAGTTAAAGGCCACACATCTTGCTGGTCATATTTCTGAGCATCTGGGACACAAAAATAAGGCAAGGTGCACTGTAGAAATAATGCCACTTGACAGCACTATTAGTGATGTATCTCCATCTTATGGGATCCTGGGATTTGTAGGTGGAGATCCAGCAATTCATTCTACAGAGCAAATTCTCTGCTACGCTCCGCAGAAAAGGTTTAAGGCTCTTTGGACGTGGAATGTCTTGGGCTTTTCTGGCTTTATCCTCCCCTTTATTTTGTGTGACTCTTGTGACTTGGCTTTATCCCTAACAGAACAACATTTGTTCCTCTTATGGTGGAATTCACATTGCTATTCCCCATCCCTGGTTCTTTGCGACTTGAATTCCTGTATTTACTGGTCTTGTGTCGCAGGCAGAAAAACCAAAGTCCCAGGCTAGTCTACCCATTGATTTAAGATTAATTCTCTAAAACTGTCAGCCGATGAAACGTCAGCAGTTGAAATACAACTTGGAAACTTTTGTCGACTCCATTTTTTCCCTTATTTTTTTCCCTTATTTTTTTTTTTTTATCTTTTCCACACTTAAAACCAACATCAATGCGACACAGTATATTACATAAAATATGACATAAGTGCCTCATTGTCCCATAAGTGTGGTTGCTCTACTCATCCCACAACGCCTCATTTGAACGAGGGTTAATTTTAGACTGATTTTAGTAAATTGATTGCATTTTATGATGTTTTCTATTTTAATGGGGAAGGAGGTTTTCAGGGAATTATGTTTAATTAATTAATTTTTAATTTTAAAAAGCCATCAAGACGGATCTCTTCCCAGAATGATACTTTCCACAATCTCTCCCCCGCCATTAGGTCACTCCTTTATAATCAAAGTGCCCTGTCTAATTGTATTAGATTTGTAGTTTTGTTTTAAGTTAAATTTTAATGTTGTTATGGATTTAATATATTTTTAAGGGGGGGTTGATATTTTGTATTGTACGGGATTGTATTTTTAAATTGTAAGCCGCCTTGATAGCCTTGGCTAAAGGCGGGATATAAATAAAATTTATGTCATTGTGATATTTTATGATTGTTATCTGCCTCAATCCTTTGGGGAGAGGTGAGCTATAAATAAATTGTTATTGTTGTTGTTGTTGTTGTTGTTGTTGTTACAAAGACATATTATTACAAAGATCCATTTGCAATGAGGCCGCAGTCCTTTATAAGAAGGATGCCCCATTGACATCTGTAACATTTACATATAAATAGATGTTCCAAGCTTTCGAAAAGCACGGTAATTTTGTTTTCATGCTTCATAATAGGAAATTGGAAAGTAACCCATTTCCCTTATTTGCTACAAGGTTGAGAAAAGTAACATGTGTAACTTTTGCACTTTGCACTGGCTGCTCTTTTTCTCTTTACTACTTTCTGTCCCTTTGGAGCAGGGATAGGCAACCTTTTTGAGCCGGGGGCCGGGTTGCTCTCCCTCAGACAATTGGGGGGCTGAAGCAAAAGAAATAGATAAATAAATATGCATGCACACTGTCTCAGCCCCTGAAAAGCCATGGGAAAACCCCTGTGGAGATTTTGCCAAGAAAACCCCAAGAACAAATAATAATAACAATAATCATTATCATCATGGAAATGACTGGAAGGCAGGCCCACAAACAAGCAGGGATGCATGCACACTGTCTCAGCCCCAGAAAAGCCACAGCAAAACCCCTGTGGAAATTTTGCCAAGAAAACCCCAAGAACAAGTAATAGCAACAATAATAAATATCATCATGGCGGGCGGCAGCGGCGGCAGGACCCACCTCGGGGGGCCGCATCCGGCCCCCCAGGCCTTAGGTTGCCTACCCTTGCTTTGGAGGAAAAGGTTAGGATTGAGGATGAGATGAAATGACAAACACCTCTGAAAATGCCCTTTCAAGGTAACTTTTTGGAAGTAACTGGAAACAGTTATTCGTTGTATCAGGAGGAGGGATGTTTTGCTCTTAATGTGTCACATCCCTCCTGAAATTTGATTTCATGAAACACATCTTGGGCCCCAGAAAGATACAAGCGACAGATAACTATATTATTTGTAATAATATTTGTTCTTTCCAAGATCTGGTTTTACGGCAATGGGAGAAGAGCGCAAACCCACCAACAACACTTTAATCTGTTCAAGAGCAGAACCAAATCCCAACCTTTCTGTCTAACTTCATTCAGAGACACTTTATTGTAAGATATGATGCTTACTCTAATGGTGCATCTATACTGCAGAAATAATGCAGTTTGACACCACTGAAAGCACCGCAGCTCCATTCTATGGGATCGTGGGATTTGTAGTTTGCGTTGGCACCGGAACTCTCTGATCAAGAGGGCAAAATATCTCAAAATGTCAGAACTTCATAGGATTGAACCATGGCAGTTAAAGTGGTATCAAGCTGCATTAATTCTTCAGCCTAAGGTACGTAGGACCAGAGCTCTGAGAAGTAATTTTGGCTGCGTCCGCACTGCAGAAATAATCCAGTTTGATGCTGGTTTAACTGCCATGACTCAATGCTATGGAATTCTGGGAATTGTAGCTTGTTCTGGCCCCTGAGCTCTCTAAAAGAAGAGGCTAAAGGCTAAAAATTCCTTAGGACTGAGCCATGGCAGTTAAAGCGGTCTGAAACTGGATTAATTCTTCAGTGCGGATGCAGGCTTTGGGAGGTAAACTACAACTCCCATAGTCCCAGGCATGTCGTCCAAACTCTGCATAAGAGTTGCATAAGAACACAGCCACATTTTCCCAAAAGGTAAGAGAATTCCCAGAAATTATTTTACCTGACTTCACTGCTTTCAGTCATCTTCTCTCCACTGACAGTTGTTTCTTTTGGGAGATGAAGGTGGAAGAGAGGTCCTTTCTTTGGCAAAAACAGGCTGACCAAGAGACTGCGTTGTTGAAGTTTCCCGATGTTTTCTCAGGCACCCAATTTTGCAAAATTGCAGTATGACTTCAGAAACAATCCACCAGCAGCAAGCGGATATTGGCTAAGCTAAAAACCGTAGTGCGATAGGAGGAGACTTTTCCAAGAGCAATTCCCAAAGCTTTTCAGACATGCTTTTTAAAAAAGAAAAGAAAAGAAAAGAAAAGTCTCAATGGTTGGATCGAGTTCAACTGTTAAAACTTTTCTTCCATGGTGCTTTCTTTAATTCTCCATGAGAAGAATGTCAATGAGACTTTGAACTCATTAAGATGTTAATTCTCTCGCTTTCCCTCCTCTCTCTGCCAGAATGTCTGCTCCCCCTTTCCTCCCTTTTCTGTTTAAAATTTTCTTTTCTGTAGGAAAAGCCCTATTTAAAAAAAATGGGCTGGAGTATCCTGAAAAGGGGCATATATAAATTTATATATACAGGCATACCTCTGTTAACTCAGGGCATGTCTACATGGGCCGATTAAACCAGTTTCCCCACCAAACCACACTGCAATGTGTCTATAAAGTGCAGGGCCAAACCCTTGATTCAGATGTGGATGTAAATCCAGTTTCACACCAAAACCCCTTTATCCTTGCCTAAAATGGTTTGGAAACAACTCACCTTTTTGCTCTGGATTTTGCACTTTGCATAAGGGCACCCTGCCATTGCCATGTGCAATGGTGCTATTCTGCATGGAGGGTTGCCTAGAGCTGGTGCAGCACATCTCATGCCAAGCATTTACACTTTGCAGAAGGGAAGATGGCTTGCAACCAGTATGTGTGTCTTGTCTTGGAGGACAGCAAGGGGCAAAGCACCAAGCAAAATCCATCAGAGATGAGACAGAAGCAGACCCAGTTGGGTACAGGAGCTTACCAACCAGTTACTGTTCTCAAAGTCCAAGCAATCTGGGTCAGGAGGGCACAACAATCAATCCAAGGCCTTGATCCAAGGGAATGGTCAGCTTACGGTGCAGGATCCAAGGTTCTTTGGATATATGAGCCAGGCACCAAAGAGACAAAAGTGTTGCTTCTTCCAGAATGGTTGGTTGTCAGCAACAACCTCCCAAGGGAGCTTCTGGAACAAACAGCCAAAAGGACGAACAAGTGGGTCCTAGAGCAGATCAAGCCAGAAACCTCCCTGGAAGAAGCCAAGATGACCAAACTGAGGCTCTTGTACTTTGGACACATCATGGAAGAGACGACTCTTTGGAAAAAAACATTAATGCTGGGAAAGGTGGAGGGAAGGAGGAAGAGAGGAGGCCACATGCCGGATGGATAGAAATAGAAATAGTAAAAGAATTCCCATACCTGGGATCAAACCTTGATAGACATGGGGACTGCAGTCAGGAAATCAGAAGAAGACTAAGAAGACTACGGTGGCTATGAAAGAACTAGAAAAGATCCTAAAATACAAAGACATGCAACTCAGCACAAAAGTCAGAATCATACAAGCCATTGCATTCCCTATTATTCCCATGGATGGATGTGAGAGCTGGACAGTCAAGAAAGAAGAGAGGAAGAAAACCAATGCATTTGAGATAATGTGTTGCTGGAGAAGAGTGCTGAGGATCCCATGGACAGCCAAAAGGACAATCCAATGGGTCCTAGAGCAGATCAAGCCAGAAATCTCCCTGTAAGAAGCCAAGATGACCAAACTGTCATACTTTGGACACATCATGAGAAGGGAGACCTCTTTGGAAAAGACAATAATACTGGGAAGGGTGGAGGGAGGAAGAGAGGAAGAGAGGAAGGCCCATGCTGCCAGATGGAGGGACTCGTGGTATTAAGGTCACTATTGGTATTAAGGGTTTGCAGGATTTAAGCAGAGCAGGGGAGGACAGAGGGTCTCCTTGGAGAGGTCTCCTCCATCCATAGGGCCGCCGTGGGTCCAGATCGACTCCAGGGCAGTGAGCAACAAACAACAAAATGATGCATCTATGTATATGCATGGATGATAATGACAAGGTGGTCCATGAAAATAATGGAGAAAGGGGTTCCTAAGCAACAATAGAGGCTGAAGGCAGAAACATTCCATCGACTCCCTTTGACAGTTGGCTGGAGAGAAGCTGGACATTTATCTTGGTGGAAGTACCATCTCCATTGTTATCGAATTGCTGCCGCTGGTGGTGGATCTTCCAGTTATCCTTTTGGGGCAGAGATGTTACCTAGGACAATAATCCGGACATGATTGGATGAATTCTCTTTGCAAACACAGGTATTTGTACGCACCCAGCCAAAAATTGCCGTTCTTGCCAGATAAACTATTATGACCTTGACCATGGTCCGAAGCACACTGCAGAAATAATCCAGTTTGAGACTGCTTTAACTGCCCCGGCTCAGTGCTAGCAAAATCTGGGATCTGTAGTTTCTTTCCTTCTTTCTTTGTTTATTACACGTTTCAAATAAAAGTAAAGAAAAACAAATGATAATCCAAACTCATTGTGCGTTGTTACATTATACAAATATTTTTTAAATTATAAAAAAGATGTATTCCCCATAGTTCCTCATTCGTTGGGAGTGGTAATTGATATATAGTATGATATATAGTATTCGAACCTCACTAAATCATTTCTATTGTTCTCGATCGTTGAAAAATCGTACTGTTATCTATATCGCTCTTCATTAAATACTTTCCATAAAAACTAAATATTATTATTACATTACTAACAAGAAAAATGTCATCTTGTGTGTTTCTCACTTAAACATAATCTTTGTAATTATATGAGCTTAATTTCTGGTATCTTTCTTATTAGATGGAATTGTAGTTTTGTGAGACATTGAGCCTTCTCTGTCACAGAGCTCTGGTGCCACAATGAACTACAAATCCCAGGATTCAATAGCATCGAGCCATGGTTGTTAAAGCGGTCTCAAACTGGATTATTTCTGCAGTGTGTTTTGGACCCATATTTCCTGGAGACAAAAATGGGACTTTGGGATGGGAAGAAACAGGATGAGGTTATGTAATATTCCCTAATCATTAAAAATTAAGTCAATAAAAGATTTATTACATGAACATAATTGAGCTAAGCATTCTTCTTCTGGGACAGAATTCATACCAAAATTTAGATAAATGTAAACTGCCTCCGCACTGCAGAAATATTCCAGTTTGAGACCACTTTAATTGCATTGGCTCAATGTGATGCAATCCTGGGGTTTGTAGTTTGGTAAGACGTTATTTAGCCTTCTCTCTCTGAGAGCTCTGGTGCTGCAACAAACTACAAATCCCAGGATCCCATAGCATTGAGCTGTGGCAGTTAAAGTGGTGCATCATCAATGCATCCTTCAGGGAGGGACATGTTCCATCTTGTTTAAAAGAGGCGGCTGTTAGGCCGCTTCTGAAAAAACCTTCCCTGGACCCCCTGGATATGAAAAATTATAGGCCTGTGTCATTGCTGCCATTTTTGAGCAAGGTAATCGAGAGGGCGGTTGCTCTTCAGCTCCAAGCTGTCTTGGATGAAACCGATTATCTAGACCCATTTCAAACCGGCTTCAGGACAGGCTTTGGGGTTGAGACTGCCATGGTTGCCTTGACCGACGATCTGCGTCTGAGCATCGACAGGGGTAGTGTGACCCTGCTGGTGCTCTTACACCTCTCAGCGGCTTTCGATACTATAGATCACAGCATCCTCTTGGACCGCCTGAAGGGGTTAGGTATCAGGGGCACTGCTTTGCAGTGGTTCCGGTCCTTCCTCTCGGGTCGGTCCCAGAGGGTGCTGCTCGGGGACTGTAGCTCCAGTAAGAGGGAACTCACTTGTGGGGTCCCTCAGGGGGCTATCTTGTCCCCGATGTTATTTAACATCTACATGAAGCCGCTGGGTGAGATAATACGGAGTTCTGGTGCTGGGTGTTATCAGTACGCTGATGACACCCAAATCTATTTCTCCATATCTCGTTCGTCAGCCTCGAATTCCAATGGCATCTCCTCTCTCAATGACTGTCTTCAGGCGGTAATGGGCTGGATGAGGAAAAACAGATTGAAGTTGAATCCAGACAAGACGGAGGTGCTCACGGTAGCGGCCCCGAAACCAGGAATTGGGTTGCAACCTCCAGTCCTGGATGGGGTCACGCTCTCCTCCCGTGACTGTGTTCGCAGTCTGGGGGTACTCCTTGACTCGTCGCTCCTGATGACAAATCAGGTTAATGCGACGGTCAGGAGCGCCTGTTGTCAGCTTCGGCTGATACGCCAGCTGCGCCCTTTTCTGGAAGTAAGGGATCTCGAGACTGTCGTGCACGCACTGGTAACCTCACGCCTTGACTTCTGTAATGCGCTCTACATGGGGCTACCCTCGTGCTTGGTTCGGAAACTGCAGTTAGTGCAGAATATGGCGGCCAGGTTGTTATCTGGGACATCTAGGAGGGATCACATTACGCCGGTTTTGAGGTCCCTCCACTGGCTGCCTATTGGTTTCCGGGCTCAGTACAAGGTTATCACCTTTAAAGCCCTAAATGGCTTGGGTCCAAGCTATATCAGGGACCGCCTTCTCCCATACAATCCTCCCCGCGCTCTCCGATCCTCTGGGAGGAACTTGCTGCAGCTGCAAAAAACAAGGCTGGTGGGGACCTCCCAGAGGGCTTTCTCTGTCGTCGCTCCCAGACTCTGGAACGGCCTGCCGGATGAGATCCGTCAATTAACATCTCTGGACAGCTTCAAAAGGGCTGTCAAGACGGATCTCTTCCGGCAGGCCTTCCCAGATTAAAACACCCGGCCTGAGACCTTAAGACTTGCACCAACTGTTCTCAAAAAAAAAAAACATTGTTAAATTCCCTTTAGCAGGGTTATTTATTGGTGGGTATTAATTTTATTAATTTTTAGCTGTAATTTGTTTTAATTTGATCGGATTTAATAGTTTTTTAAGGGGGGAGGGGGGGTTGGTGTGTTTTAGACTGTATTCATTGTATATGACATTTTATTATGTTCACCGCCCGGATTGGTCCGCCATAGGGCAGTATATAAATAAAAATTATTATTATTATTATTATTATTATTATTATTATTATTATATTTTTCTAGATTATTATGTGATTTATTTTATGTTGCATTTTTATTATACTATTTTTGCATGCTGTATTGCATTTTAACACTTTGTGTGCAAGTGGCCTTTGGTCTAAACATTAATAATTGATTGACTGAATTTTTCTCATATTTTTTTCTAGATTATTATGTAATTTACGCTGCACTTTTATTATGCTGTTTTTACGTGTTGTATTTTATTTTAACACTTTGTATGCAAGTGGCCTTTGGTCTATGCATTAATAATTGATTGATTTTTTTCTATATGTAAATGATCTCTTATCTTAATCTTGTTTTTCTGTCCTATCTATCAATTTCTCCTAATCCTGAAACTTCTCTTGTTCCCACCAAATATTTGTTGTATACATATACATATTTATACATATAGTTATAAAAATTATGTCTCTTATATCTTCATTACTTTCCCCCCCTGTTATCTTGCTTTTTTTTATTTTTTATCATTATTTTCATTATTGTTATAATAATAAATTTTTGCTCCGTTTCCAATCATTTCTGGACGTTTTTCTCATTTTTATTTTTATTTTTAATAAGGCAAACGTACCGCAGATGGAATCCAAGGAGGACAAAAAAACTAATGTATCATCCAAAGAGGATAAGAAAAGCAATGGACAATCTGGAGAGGAAAAGAAATCTAGTGGCAATTCCTCGGAGGACAAAAATCCGAGTGCGAATTCCACGGAGGACAAACCGAAAGAGGGACAGTCCACCGAAGACAAGCAAGATGGCAGCGATGAGGTAAGATGACCGCCTTTTAAATGAGAATATATATATATATATATATATATATATATATATATATATATATATAATTTTATTTTTTGGAGCAGAGCATTAAACATAGAGCCTGTGAACATTTAGAAGGGAATGGCATAATCTCAAAAATGGAAAAAAATCCAAAAATGGAAGGGACAGACTAACAAAGTCCTGGAGCACTATATATCCCAAAGTACTATACATCCCAACCAATGCAACCACCACTTAAAACAATGATACTAAATTATATTTTACAATGACAGCATGCAGCTAACAGTGAAAATAGTCAAATAGCTGTACAAAAATGCTAAGTAGGAAATAATACTGCAAATTTGGGAATACTATTATTGCAAACTTAGAAATAACATTGGAAACTTGCAAAGTACAGTGCAAAGGAGGAAATAACATTATAAATTTGGGAAATCACATTGCAAACTTGGAAATAATATTGCAAAAACAAATTTCGATTTTATTTTTTGTAATTAAAAGGACTAGGACTGTGCATTAAAGGAGAGGAATAGTGCTGCTTTGGAAGGACTGTCTCCTTCCTGGGGGTCACTTAAGGACAGGGCGAGAGCGACTGCGCCTGCGCGGCAGGGAGACAGGTTCTACTAAGCAAAACCCCGCCCCCGTAGAACGCGGCCGCCGTTGCTAAGCAACGCCGCTCAAACGTGGCGGAGTCACTCCATGAGCAAAGGGGCGTGGCCACGTCGTGTTAAGCCCCGCCCCTTCGTTCTATCACTCCGCGCCCTGATTGGCTCCGTCGCTCCTCCCCTCCCCGAACAGCCACCGCCGGCATCCAGACTCTTCCAGAGCGTGCCGTGACGTCATGGCGGCGACGTTCCAGAAACTTCGCGGCGGCGGCGCCTATAAAAGGCCCTGAGCGGCGCGGCGGCGCGTCAGTTGCGGGTAGTCGCGCGCGGAAGCGGAAGAGGAGAGCAGCGAAGGGAAGCCGCAGGGGGCGCCTCAGGTGGGGGAAAGTAACTTCTCTGCCAGGAAGAACGAGTAACTTCCCCAGTTACAGTTGGAATTAGCTTCCCTATGGGTCTTGTTGTGTGGTAAATAAGGGGAAATAGCAAGAAATTAGTAACGTAGCTTCTGACTAATGCCCATTCTAACCTCTTTCTCAGAAATTAGCAAATAATAATGACAAATTAAGGAAGAAAATGTGGTTTCTAACTAATAACTAGTGTGATTTCTAACTCTTGTAATGCCTAATAACTAATGGGATTTCTAATTAATAACTAGTGTAATTCCTTATAGCTAATGTAGTTAATAAATAATAACTAATGTGATTCCCAACTAATGTAATGCCTAATAACTAATGTGGTTTCTAAATAATATAATTTCTAACTAATGTAATTCTTAATAATTAATGTAATTTCTAATTAATAAGTATGTAATTCCCAATAACTAATGTGATTCCTAACTAACGTAATGCCTAATAATTAATGGAATTTCTAAATAGTGTAATTCTTAATAACTGATGTAGTTTCTAATGTAATTTCTAACAAATGTGCAGTAATTTCTAAATAAAAAGTAATATAATTTCTAACCAATGGAATTCCTAATAACTAATGTAATTTTGAACTTCTCTCCCAGAACTGAGAAACTAATCTGGTCATAGTTGAAATTAGATTCTCTATTGGCATTGTATTATAAATATGGCAAAGAAACCATAAATTATTAATGTAATAATCTAATATGTGGCAAATAGAAATAATACAGTAAGAAAGAAAAGTAAGTGTTATTAGAACGATTAATGTAATATGAAAGAAATGTAAATATTAATTGAATGATTATAATGCAATATAGCAAAAGCCAAATAATAATAATATAGCAAATACAAATAAGCAAGTAAATATAAATGTAATAGCAATTATAGGTGGAGGCTGTGAGCAGTTAATAAACTTGTGGAGCCACAAATTAAGACATTTTTCTGCTTTTTTTACTTCCATTGCCAAACAAAGTGACAGCAGGCATCCCAAGCATTTAATTTGGTACTTCATAATCCATTGTTGTTGTTTTTGTTGTGTGTTGTGTGCCTTCAAGTTGTTTCCGACTTACAGCGACTCTATCATGAGGCTTTCTTGGCAAGGTTTCTTCAGAAGGGATTTACCATTGCCTTCCCCTGAGGCTGAGAGAGTGTCACTTGCCCAAGGTCACACAACAGGTTTCCATGGCTGAGATGAGATTTAAACCCTGGTCTCCAGACTCCTAGTCCAACCCTCAAACCACAGCACCGTGCTTCATAATCCGTTGCTTGTTCTGTTTTGTGTTACTTGTGATATTTGTTGACAAACTAGATCTGTACTATGCAGATGGGAAGAGGGGCTTTTTAAACAGCGCTCAGTTTGCACTCTCCAGATGTTTTGGACTTCAGCTCCCAGTCAGAAATGACTTGAAGGCACACAACAACAACAGCCCCAACCGGAATGGCCAGTGGTTGGGGCTCCAGGAGTTGAGGGCCAGAGGTTGGGAATGGCTCTGCTTTCCAGAGAGCTCCTGCATTCGATGTGTAACAGAAAATGCTGGATTTCTGGTCCATCTCATTCAGTCTTGTTTACAGAGAGGCCACGGTGCGGGATTTCAGCTGCTCACAGAATCATTGTCAAATGTTCCTCTCACTGTTTGTGAAAGGTCTGAATCAGAAAGCTACCTGTTCAGTGTATTGGGCTTATTGTGCGATCCAGAACCTTTATGTATATACAGTCGGAGTTTAAAGTTTTGCCAAAATAAAATCCAAAGTATCCCAAGAATTTTGGATAAGAGGCTCAACTTGTATACAGTGGAATCTCGCCATCCGCAGGCTTTCTGTCCCCAGATTGAGCATCCACGGACAGCAAGCCCCATCGTCCCCAGTTGTGGCACGCACCAGCAGCTGTGCACACACTGTGCCGCCATTAGGGAACAGGACTTGAGGTCCTGCGTTTTTTCGTATCCATGTGGTGGTGGATACAAAAAAGTGGGACCTCAAGTCCCGTTGTACCTAATGGAGGCACAACATGCACATGGTCACTAGTGTGTCCACATGCACATGCCGCCATTGGGGACAATGGGACTTGCTATCCATGGATGCTCAACTCCACAGATTGCAAGCCTGCGAATGGCAAAGTCCCACTGTATACAAGTTGAGTCCTTTATCCAAAAAGCTTGGGACTGGAAGCATTTTGGATTTTCTTTTGAAATAATTGTATTTGCATATTTGTACATAATGAGAGCCAGCGTGCCGTAGTGGTTTGAGTGTTGGACTACGACTCTGGAAACCAGGGTTCAGTTCCCCGCTTGGACACAAAACCGACTGGGTGACTGTGGGGAAGTCACACACTCTCATCCTCAGGGGGAAGGCTATGGCAAACCTGCTCTGAACAAATCTTGCCAAGAAAACTCCATGAGTCGCCATACGTTGGAAACGACTTGAAGGCAAGCGACGACACAATGAGATATCTTGGAAATGGGACCCAACATTGAATTCATTTGTGTGTGTGTGTGTGTGTGTGTGTGTAAACCTTATACACATAGCCTGAAGATAATTTTATACAGTACCTCTAATAATTTTGTGAATGAAACAGTTTGTGTGTACTGACCTATCAGAAAGTACGGGTGTCACTATCTCAGCCACCCATAAAAAGGTTTTGATTTTAGGAACATTTTGGATTTCTGGATAAAAGAGACTCAGCCTTAACAGACTCAAGATAAAACAGGCTCAGCAAGTTGAGACCTGCTTCAGATACAGTGCAGGGGCAGGAGTCCTTTTCTTCCATGGAAACATTTTGTTGCCTGAACATTGTTAACCATATATTAATTGTATAAAACTTCTTTATTTCAATGTAAGTTTGGAGAAAGACTTCATGCTGATGGAATGGCAGCAGGAGGTTGGTGAAGAAGAATCTTGAGATTTTCACTTATGCCATGTTGCTTTTTTCATTCCTTCAGGCCACCATGGTGAAGGAGACGGGCTACTACGACACTTTGGAGGTGAAGCCCAATGCCACTTCAGATGAGATCAAGCGTGCCTACCGCAAGTTGGCACTAAAGTACCATCCTGACAAGAATCCCAGCGAAGGCGAGCGGGTACGGGCCGAGGATGGGGCGGATGTGCTTGGGGTTCAAGTGGGAAAGCTATGTACGGTTACTGCAGGATGAGTCAGGCTGGAAAACCAACCCAGAGCTAAGGTTGAACAATTTTTTATTCCATGTAGTATTTGCATTCCATGAATTTATCAATATCTGTATTGAAAGCTCAGCTCATAGATGTTTCAAAAAGGTAGGCAATCCATATAAGAACCAAGCATATAAATGGTGTACCTACACTTTCAACTAAGCTCCAAAACACACTTCAGAAATAATCCAGCTTGACACTACTTTTAACTGCCCTGGCTCCATGCTAGGGAATTCTGGGAACTGTAGTTTTGTGAGACATTTACCATTTTCTGAGAGCTCTGGTGCCACAATAAATTACAATTCATAGGGCTCCCAACACTGATCCAGGGCAGTTAGAGCAGTCTGAAACTGGGATATTTCTGTAGTGTGTTTTGGACCTTAGATTGTTTCTCACAGTTGAAATGCCGAAATTTAACTCTCAACACTGCTGTTGAAATATATTTTTACCCTTTCAGTTTTATTATTGTTCCTTGTTCAGGGAAACTATTGTTTCAGATCTGCCTCATCTCCCACACTGCTCTATACAATATGGAAAATCTGCCACTTCACCCTATTAGTAAAGAAATGCAATTCACCCTGGAAATTAGAAAATACTGTTGCCACACCTGTTTCAGATGGCTTTTTCTAAATAATACCTACTTAAATTCAACCATTACTGCTTTCCACTGTGTGGGATGTGGTGTCACTATGAAACAAAAAGAAGTGAGAAGATTAATTATCTTCCAGTTGTAGGTGAATAATCTTAAAGGATAATGCATGCAGTATTTTTTCCCCATGGGACCTGTGAAGAACCCCATTTTGTGAAAAAGAAGGGATATACATTCAATAAATAAATTAAAGAAGAGCAGTATGTGGTGGAGCAGAAATAGCTTTTAAGATGTGTGGGGAACTAGCGTCCCTGACATTATTGCCATCCCAGACCACTGGCTTTGGTTGCTGGGGCTGATGGGAGGTGGAGTGTGACAGTATCTGCAGGGTAATGGGGAAAGATTAATATTCTTATTCCTCCCAGTCTTCCTGAGACACCACTGCTTAAAAAAGCAAATAAGGTTACTGTACTCATGCATTAGTCGTCTTTTATTTTCAGTTGCCTTAAAAGCCTGGTGTTAGACATAAAAGTTGTATATAAACAAAATAAATTGGCAGGTGTAGCTTGTTTATATTACAGCAATAAGTACATAATTTTTGAACTGAGTAATAGGAGCTTAGGTGAGCTTCAGAGACAATATGATTTCATAAAGTTAAACTGGTACAGGATTTCCTTATCATATATTCATTTAGATAAAACCCTGCCTATTTTTTAATATGAGGAAAAAGTTAGCGTTGTATTCATAAGTCTGTCTTAGCTGATATTTGGAAGTTTTCTTCTGTCACCTATGTGAAACTCAGCAATCATTTACTAGCCAGTTATTTAGAGGGTCTCTTTCTCTTCTTAGTTTAAGCACATATCCCAGGCTTACGAAGTTCTCTCAGACCCAAAGAAAAGGGACCTGTATGATCAGGGAGGGGAGCAAGCTATTAAAGAAGGAGGCTTAAGTGGCGGCAGTTTCACATCACCCATGGACATCTTTGACATGTTCTTTGGAGGTGGAGGCCGAATGAATAGAGAGCGAAGAGGTATGCCTTTTTGTGTGTGTTGTGTTATTTAATTACATCTTTTCACTTCTGTTTGGCACTCAGATGTGGAGGGGGATAGTATTGTGTATAGAAAGTAAGGAACGTAGAAGTTGAGTATCTTTCATCTGGTGCATACAGTGGTACAGCCCAATTTACTTGCAGTCACATGAGGGTCCTTCATATGATTTTGAGGAACTGTAGTGAGTTTTCAACTATAGAAGGCATAAGTTAGGTGCTGCCCTCTGGCGAATGTGATAAGTAACCAACCTGCTTCACAGCTTCAAAACCGGAGAGAATTAGAAAATTTTCTGAGTTGCATCACTTGGGGGATACTGTCTAGCATCCTGCCTTGGTTGCAGTCCTGCCTTTTTGCAACTTTACATGCGGAAACTGCTGTAACATGTCATCTTTTCTGTAAGTGCGTACTTGGCAACATATGATAAGAGCAAGTTAGTATTGTTTTGTCCAGGTGTGGCATTATCAATTATTAAAAATATACAAATAGGAAAGCTGGCCTTGTAGCCAACTTAGGAAATCCTGAGAAAATCAGTTCACTTAAAAAAAACTATATTGCTATATTCTAGAAGCATTTCTCTTTTTGAAACCGGCAAACAATGTTGTGGTGCTCCAAGTTGGAGAGTGGCTAGTTAGGTTTGCAAGTAGGTGGGCTGAAAAACTTGAAACCATGATTAATGCAATGAAATTTTTCTTTTCTTAAGGTAAGAATGTTGTCCATCAACTAAGTATATCTCTTGAAGACTTGTACAATGGAGCTACAAGAAAACTGGGACTTCAGAAGAATGTAATTTGTAACAAATGCAAAGGTAAATGACTCAGTGAGTGAACAGTCCTATTTAAAAGCAACAGCTGTCTTAATACATGAAATTCAAGCAGAATAATTTTGTGTGTGTGACTTCATTAAGTACTTAACACTGCTCAGTGACCCATTTTTAAATCTAACATTATGTCACAGATTTATTACATGAGAAATTCCAGCTTTATTCTACCAACATTATCCTAAACTGCCTCATGAAACTAGTTTAAACAAGCAAAAAAAACCTGTTCTGCCAGAATGTGGTGTCTAGTTAAGGATTGTCTCCTCTGAAAAGCTGAATCTAATAACCAGGTTCTACCATTAAAAGTAATTGGTAATCATTTTTATAAAAACAAAACAAAACCCAAAAGTTGATTGAAAGCAGGTCACAATCCTTTAAATACCGTGCATTCCTCAAATCCTTAACATGAATAAAGGGGGAGTATGCATGCCATGGTCATCGGATGGAAATAGCATAACTGCAGAATATTCCCAGTTCCCTCAGACATGCAATTTAATTTCCTGGCCTAGCTGCTCAATATTTGTCAGTGTTAGGTCAGGTCAAATTGAAGCAGAACATAAAATCATAGAGTTGGAAGAGACCCCAAGGGCCATCCAGTCCATCCCCATTCTTCCACGTAGGAACTCAGAATCAAAGCATCCCCAACAGATGGCCATCCAGCCTCTGTTTCAAGACCTCCAAAGAAAGAGGCTCTGATTAAATCATGAGTGAACCTGGAGCCTTGATAAAGCCATATTATGAGATCATGGGGGTGAGGAATCAGATACAGTTTGCCTTTACCCCAACTCTGCATAAATGTCTTTGGATAATTGTAAATAGGCTGGAGTAGCATAAAATGCCTAGACTGTGGAAAGGTCTTTGTATATATGTGGCTGTACATGGAGGGGCTTCCGTGTGATTCAGGATCTGCAGTCCAGTTGCATGGAAGTCTTCATACCTATAAATGTGCACAGAAAGATCTCTCCAGTTGGAGGCATTAAGGTTATATGCTGGGGGGGGGGGCGGGATTGCCATGTGTTGACATAGAGATTTTTATTTTATTTTTTTATGTACAGTACAAGTTGAGTATCTCTTACCAGGAAATCTCCAAAACTTTTTTGTGGATGGCTGAGATGGTGACATCTTTGCTGTCTGGTGGTTCAGTGTGCTATGTTTCATGCACAGAATTATTAAAAATAGTGTATAAAATTATCTTCAGGCTGTGTGTATGAGGTGTATATGAAACAAATGGATTTGTTATTTAGACTTGGGTCCCATCTCCAAGAGATCTCATAAAGTATACAAAAATACTCCAAAATTTGAAACAATTCTGGTCCCAAGCATTTTGGATAAGGGATATGCAGCCTGTATAAGAGAGTATATCTTGATTCTGCATGCATAATAAGAGGTTTGTGCTCTGTTGCCTGCCTGTGCAAACATACAGAATTAATAAATATGCATGCATTTCCTTCCCAGGTTATGGCGGGAAGAAAGGTGCTGTAGAAAAGTGCCCTACATGCAAAGGAAGAGGAATGCAGGTGATCGTTCAGCAGATTGGGCCTGGCATGGTGCAACAGATTCAGACTGTATGTCCAGATTGTAAAGGTCAAGGCGAGAGGATAAATCCCAAAGACAGGTGCACCACCTGCAATGGCAACAAGGTGGTTAGAGAGAAAAAGATCATGGAAATCCACATTGACAAAGGTAAGAACCTGAGTGCACTCCCTGTTATCTCATTTAGCCAAGCAGTCTCTGTGAAGGAATCTTCCATCTCTGCCTGCCTTACCCAGGGTTCATAGAAGGGTTTTATTGGCATCTGTAAGAAATCCCAGTGATCCTCCATAGTAGGAAGTTTGATTGTTCTTTACTTTATGGTGAAAGGAAGCTTGATAGGCACCAGAGATGGAGTCATTTTTGCTATTGATTCATAGGGGCTTTAAATGGAAAGCATGAAACATGTTAATGATTAAAAGGGTATTTCTAGACTGAATTTCTGTTCCACAAGTTATGGCCTCAAAAGGTGGTAGCAACCATTAATGGTGCTAGTGGTGCCTGGATAATTTATCATTTAAGAATTTTGGCAAGTGGTGGGTTTCACCCATTAACTCCAGTTTCATTAGGAAAAGGTGTAAAATTGTTTCTTTCTTCTTTGTCTTACTGATTTGCGCGCACATTCCTGTCTTGCTAGGCATGAAAGATGGTCAGAAAATAGTGTGCCATGGAGAAGGGGACCAAGAACCTGACTTGGAGCCTGGAGATGTCATCATTGTGCTGGATCAGAAGGACCACCCTGTATTTCAGAGGAGAGGCCACAACTTAATCATGAAAATGAAAATTCAACTGACAGAGGCATTGTGTGGCTTCAAAAAGACAATTGATACACTGGATGAGAGAGTCCTTGTAATAACATCTAAACCTGGTAAGTCTGACATCTGCATTGTTTTTTAAATGGAATTTGTGAGTTTTATTAATGCAAAACAATGTTTCAGCATCATGTACGTAAGCAGAAAAATGCCCTAGCAGAGCCTTGGGCTCATGTTCTTCTCCCCAGCTCCCACACAGCCAGGAGAATAAACCAACCAGTAGTTTCACTTGGGTTGAGTTCTAGCAACAACAATGGTTTAAAATAAGGTAAATCCGGTCAAAACCAACCAATCAAAGCACATGGGTAGTTTTGTTTTATTTTGGCTTGTTTAGTAAATATTTATTTTAACCTCAAGTTTACCCGTAATGACAAACCAGGGATTGGGCAACGTGATACATTGTTGGTTTATAGTATAAAACTATGCTTTAATGTTTTAGGCAAACTCAGTGTTTAAGAACAAAATAATTCTAAATAACCAAAGCACCTATACTTTATATAACAGTTTGTGGCCATAAAGGCAGAGAAAACGGAATGGATATAATAAAGAAACTGAAAGGCATGAGTTAGTGTTCGGTTTGTCTGGCTGTGTGTGTTTTATTCATCAGTATGTAACTCCCAAAATGTTAAACCAATTTCAAGCCAAGGTCTCTGTAGGGTCTTTTATGAAACTGGGCCAAAACACATTCGAGGAACTGTAGTTTGTTGTGACACCATAGCTCTCTGACAGAGATGTCTCACAAAATTCTACTTCCCAGAATTTCCTAGCATTGAGCCAAGACAGTTAAAGCAGTCCCAAACTGGATTATTTCTGCAGTGTGTTTCGATCCACTGATCTGTTTACTTGCTAACAGAGTATTCAGTTACCTTTTTTCACTTAGACATGAATACCAAAATCCACAAGTCTTTTTGCTCCATAATTGCTTAGAGAGTGAGTTCTTCTATTACTTAATATATGTAATTGCCTTTCAAACAGGCGAGGTGATAAAACATGGAGACATCAAGTGCATCTTAAATGAAGGAATGCCAATTTACAAATCTCCATTGGAAAAAGGTTCCCTAATCATCCAGTTCTTGGTAAGTAAACCCACCTACTCCTTGCCTGACTATTGGCCAAGCTAGAAGGGACTTCCGGGAGTTGGAAGTGCAAAACATCTGGAGGACCAAAATTTGAGCATCACTGATATAGAACGTGCTCCTGACATTCTCTCTGTTCTACCATAGGTTGCATTCCCAGAAAATCACTGGCTCTCCCTGGATCAGCTTCCTCTGTTAGAAGCTCTCCTTCCTCCTCGGGAAGAAGTAATGATTTCAGACGACATGGATCAAGTGGACCTGGTTGAATTTGATCCCAAAGAGCGGCCTCACCATAATCATGGGGAGGTCTATGAAGAGGATGAAGAAGGGCCTCGAACTGGGGTGCAGTGCCAGACATCTTGAACAAAAACTGTTAATGGATTTCTAAGGTTACAGCTTCAAGAATGGATCTGCAAAGGTTTTTAAAGCCTCTTGTCACATTCTGCACAATGAGTTACTGTATATTTATTTTTCTAATGACTTCCGTATTTAAGTGTTTATGTGAAACATAAGCATGTGTAACTTAAGATTTGTGTGTCCTGCTGCTTGATAGAGTAAAGCACTTTGTTATTCTTAAGAAATACATGAGGCAGGGAATGCTTCCTCTACTACTGTACGATTGAAGTATTTCTTCAGATTAAAATTTGAAAGGACCATTCTCATTAAAATAGGATTTGTATTTTCTTTCTCTTCAGCCAAGCACTAGAATAGTTTTTTATGTAGTCTTCAGACCCTGTCTGAAATGATCCACGCTGTTTGTTAAACACTTCCCACAGTCAACATGTTTTAATGGAATTTTTTTTTTCTGCATCCTTGATAGTATTTTTTAACATAAACAGGACAGTTCATATCATTGTATTTGATTAAAATTTTTCTTTTCAAAAATCTAAATGTTTTGCACACACACACAAAAAAAAAACCTGAACTAGTCTTCTAAGCAATCCACAATAATTGAAGAACTATTAAATTGGACAGTCATAAATATGGATTTCTTGGTCATCGCCAACAGAGACTATTTTTGAACCATTTCCATTGTACTGCACTCCCCAGACCTGTTAATGAAAAAAAGATCACCATGGGATGAGTGGCTTCAGTGGGTGCCAATGTTGGGAAATCTACTTAAGTACAAGATCCTTCATATACCTGATCTTGATGATCAAAGAAGGTATGAACACAAGTTCTTGAAGGTACGTCCCACACTTTCACGGTTTTGTCTGATGAACTGGAAAATACATCCAAGCAGCATGAATTAGATTCATCCTATTAATAACAAGGCTATTACAACTAATTCTTCATGCATAGTCTAAGCACTTAAGCATCAGTTAGAAGCCTGTGAACTGAAAAATGAAAAAAATTGGCTCAAACCTTGTTAAATATAGTGTAGTAGTGGTTGCGCACCAGTAATGAGGGATGGAAAACAAAAATCTGCCAGATAAAAGGAGAGCCATGCTGTTGGATTCAGTTAACAGGACTATTCCTATGGAGGCCCAGAAAGTTTACAGGAGGATAACAAACATTTGAGTGAACTTCTTTCCTGTCAAAACAATGCTTTCCTAATTGACACAATGTACTGTCTACTGAACAATGACACAGTGTAAAACCTGCTGTTTTGAGATCTGTAAGTAACAAATAGAGAACTTGAGTGCACAGCATCCCAAATCTCATTTACCCTCGAAATTAAGCTTGCTTCTAACACTAGCATCTGTATACAGAAACAAGTGAAAATCAGCCCTCCAGATGTTAGAAGTGCAACTGCCAGAATTCTCCATTGGCTAAAGCTGCTGGGAGTTGCAGTCCAGTAACAACTGGAGGGCTGCATGATTCCTGCCCGTGTGCTGAATCCACATTCAAAGAAAAGATTTCACTTAAGACCAGATTTGCAATCACATGGATGTAAATGTCCTGAAAAGTGGCTGCATTCTCTATTCCCCAGACCAATGAAAACTTACACAAGACTGGTATGGACAGGTCTCCAAAAAACCCAGTGCCTTTCAAGCTATGCAATTATAGTACTATAATCACTGTTAATTGCCATAGCAATATTCTATGGAATCCTGAGTAGTAAGGCCCTACCGTCTCCCTGGTTAACATATCTAAATATCTCATCCTAAAAGCAAATTCCAGAATGCTATACGATGTTGCCATAGCAGTTAAAGTGGGATCAAAGAGTTAGAAGAGACTCCCCCAAGGGCCATCTAGTCCAACCCTATTCTGCCATGCAGGAAGACAATGAAAACCCTCCCCAGAGATGGCCATCCAGCCTGTTTAAAAACCTCCAGAGAAGGACTCTACACCACCCTTCAAGGCAGCGTGTCCCACTGTTGAACAGCTCTTACCATTAGGAAGTTCTTCCTAATGCTGAGATGGAATCTTTTCCATTTCTTCATATCCTAGTCTCTGCAGCAGCAAATAACCCTCCAAATATTTAAGCATGGCAATCATGTCATCCCTTAACCTTCTCTTCTCTAGGCTAAACATACACAGTTCCCTAATAGGGCCATGGAGGTTCCCAGACAATGATCTAATTGCATCCTGTTAAAAGTCCCCCTGATTAACATCCCCATTACACCAAGAAGCTCTCTGGCTGACTTGAACCTGTCTCCGCTGTTCAGCTTACCTGACCTTAACAGGTGTGTTAGGATGCAAAGCAAGACAGTGTGCATATGAGGAAACAGTGTACAAGGAGGTATAGTAAAGTTTTAATTATCACCTTTAAAAAACTTTAAAGTTTGTTCTGATTTGTAGTTGTTAACTGTTATCTATATAGTCACCATCTAGATTTACACATTTTTCCCAGCGTTTCTTGACCCTCTGAATATCTGATATTATATAAGTTTGCAGATTGCGCCTTACGAGGGGGTAATTATCACCCGCAAGTTATTGTGGTATATTGATGAAATTTTGTCAGTGTCACCATTGGTCCCTAAGTGCATAATGTTGAGAAAATCAGCTCAATAGCAGTATTTGGAGGATTAAGAAATGCTGGGAAAAATGTGTAAATCTGGATAGTCACTACACAGATACAAGTTAACAACTACAAATCAAAACAAACTTTCTGACAATTTTTTAAAAGGTGATAATTAAAACTTTACCTTTAATTAAAACTTTACGATACCCCCCTCATATACCCTGAGTCCTTTGTAGAATAAAAACAGATACATAAGTAGATCCAGGGAATATTAATATTCTACATACCTGGAAACAAAATGGGTGTCGTCAGGACAGAATGCGACATTTAATACCCAGGATGCATGGCCACTCAGTGTGCCTGCCAGGTTTGCATGTTGTCTGGGGGGTGGAGGAGAAATCCAACAAATTCAGGTTTAGAGAAAACAAAAACACCTGACAGCAACAGTCTTTTAAGAGACACATTCCAGGAGAATCACCATAGTTTTATCATGACAACCTTGTGAACAAGGGCACCCGGAAAGTACAGGAAAGAAGAACCAAAACAATTACAGGAGGAAAAGTTACTTTGGTTTTTGAATAGGAGCGGGATTAATTTAGACCTCTTTCTGACTTCACAATTATAACACTTTGGTTCTTCTGTTTTACCTGCATCCTATGGATCCCAAGATTTGTAGTTCAGCAAGGGATTAGAGCTCCCAAGCAGAAAATTCTAAATACCACTTCCTAAACTTCAAGTCAAAGTGCTATAACTGCAATTCAAAAGAGACCAAAGAAGAAATAAGCAAATGAGGGGAGGATCTCATAGACAAGTATAAAATTACACATAGTGTGGAAAAAGTGGAAAGGAATTTCTCATAATATTATAGAGTCAGCCATTATGTTTGAACAGTGGGAGGTTAGGACAAATAAAAATTAATACTTGCATACAGAAAATAGAGTCAAATTGTGGCATTTTCTACCACCAAATGCAACTATGGCTGCCAACTGAATCAGTTTCCCTCTTATGCCACCTTTCCTTGGCACAGAAACTTTACTACTTACACATCATAAATCTTGATGTACCCATCATCTGAAGCAGTGACCAGCAACTGAGAGTCAGGAGAAAATGTTAAGGAACGAATAGGCATAGCATGACCTGAAACACAAAATAATGTCAATTTTATCTCTTGTGTGCCTTCAAGTTGTTTCTGAATTATGGCAATCCTATGGCAAAACTTTTGTGGGGTTTTATTGGAGAGATTTCAGAGGGCTTCCTCGACACTGAGAGTATATGACTTGCCCAAGGTCACTCAGTGGATTTCCATGACCAAGAAGGGATTTGAACCCTGGTCTCCCAGTATCCTAGTCCTACCCTAAAACCACAATCCCATGCTGGCTCTCAAGTTTTATTTATGTCTATCTTAATATACATTACACTTAAGGGAGGGCACCTACACAGGGGGCAGGGACCATTTTCCTTCTCTCTGCCCATCCAGCAGGCCATACTGGCATGTTTCAGCATGCTTGAAGCAACACATCATTTCTAGCTGACATTCTGCCCCATTTTCAGCCATTTATTTCCCTTTGGGTGTTTTTGGGAGGTTTGGAGGGTTAGGGGAAGCATTTCTAAGGGGCTTGGGCAGGATTTGGATGAAAAAAAAATCAATATTGGGAAGGGGGCAGGAGTTTCTGAAGGTTCCCAAGGGTTGCACTTAGGTGTCCCAAAGACAGCATGTCCACACTTCACCTTTCCCTTCCTCTGTGGGACCTACCCCACCCCTCAAACAAGCTGCTTGACCACCTTCACTCCTGAACCAGTTTGTCAATATAGGGAAGGGAACCACTGTTCCAGAAGTAAGTAGAAGAGTAGAGCAAAGTGGAATTCACTTCTTTTGGCTGCCAAAAGAGTCAACTGGGAAAAATCCCAGGCGGGGAAGCAGGATGGAGACAGGTAGTGTTAGCACCTTACCTTCCAACGTGTGCAGAAGTTTTCCAGTTGCAATATCAAAAATATTGATAATGCCATCTATAGCTCCACTGGCTAAATATTTTCCATCCGGGCTCTGCAAGGAACATAAATCAACACTGTTAATGGTTGTTCAAACAAAAAACAGTGGGAAGACAACATATCAGATGTTAATAGTGTATGTTTTTTTTAAAGGTATAGATAGGGCTGGATCATATGTTCCCTTGGTATAACTTTTAAAACTATTATAATGGAACAGTGCATCTGAAAGTAATTTAATAAATGTAAGTAGTAGTGATTCTTACATATGCAATACTCAAGATGAATTTGCCTCTGGTGTCCAAGGAATATTCTTTTTTTCCAGTCTCAACACCAAAAATATTGACTTTCCCTATGTGGCTTCCTGTTGCAACATACTGGGAATCAGGTGAAAAAGCCAGTGACCAGGCATCGACTGCATGAAGGGAGGGAGGAAAAACAGTTAATACCCAGTATCTATATGAGTTTGCTTATTTATACAATGTAATGCCAATGTGTTCCTAGTTGCACAAGAAAGTGGAAGATCTGAACATGCAGTCAGTTCAAACAAATCCAGTGTGTGTAAACTACCCTCACATTCAGATGCAACTACAATTATCATGACAAACTTCAGCTGGATGAGGGCTATTTTACAGACTGCTAACTATGGAATTTTAAATTCTGTTGACTTGGTTATTTAAGGGAAATAGCAAATGAGTAGATTGGAAGAAACCCAATTAGCTCATCCCACTGATGGGCCAGCTCCCATCAGTGGGAAAAGGAGGGGAGAAATCCATAAAAATCTATAAGAATTCTACCCTCATTCTCCAAATTTCTAGCACTGCATAACTTCAAATTCAGTGGAACACTTAGAAACGCATGCATCTGAAGAAATACCCAAGTCTACAAAAGCTCACACTACCAAATTCTCTCTTTCAGTCAGTCTCAAAGATCCCTTTACATACTGCTTTTCCAGACTAACACAGCTATGTCTTTGAATTTAGAAACACAATGTAGCCATCCAAAGAAAAGGGGCAGGCAAAGTGAACAAGGGAAGGTGAGCACAGCAAACAGAAGAGTTCTAGAAGTAAATGATTCCTAAAATGTCTCTCGACAGTGGAAGAAATTTGAAAACTGAAGGAAAATTTAATCGGGGGAACAGAATTCTTCTGGTAGTCATGCCCTAATTTTGCCCTCCCCAGTAGCAACACTCTTGGAGAAATCCCTCTTCCACATGCCCTTGAAATGTGCTTTGGATGCATGGAAGACCCTCCAGAGCAGATAGTGGGAAAGGCATAAGGAGAGAAGAAAATCTCATTGCTCAAGCATTATTCATTACACAACACCCGCAAAGCTATGATTCAGCTACTGATCAACACTCAGATACAAAGGATAAACACAACCTCAGCAGAGAATTCCTAAACTTTACCTGGACCAGCATCTATGGACTTAATCTGTTTGCCAGTATCTAAGTCCCAAATACGTATGTGAGCATCTAAAGAACTGGACGCTGCAACAGTTCCGGCATGGCTAATGTCCACTGAAACCACACCCAGCTGATGGCCTTCTAAAGTCCACTTGAGGTCTAACTTTTCCTCATTCCTTTACAAAAAAAAAGGGGGGGGAGAGAAAGGGGGGATAGGTGAGGTGAATAGTTTTGCCCACATGCTACACTGATGATCACATGCTGAAATGCGGAGTATTTCTCTAGTTTGAAAAAAGTTTGGTTTTTACACTCTGTTATTCTCCCTTATCTGGTCCTCCCCTACTCACAAAATCATAGTTGGAGGAGACTGCCAGAGCCATCTTGTCCAAACCCTGACAAGAAGGAATATACAACTAAAGCATCCCTGAGGGATATTTTAGATCCAATCCCTTTTTTAAAAATTTCCCAACAGTGGACAGTCCACCACCCTCCAAGGAAGTCCATTCTTCTTATATCCATGTCCATTCTCCCTTTCCTCCAAGGCATCTTACAAAATATTAAAACTACCGTATTTTTCGGCATATAAGACGCACTTTTTCTTCCCCAAAACGAGGGTGGGGAAGTTGCTGCGCCTAATGAAGTGAATATAAAAGCTGAGGGCAAACTGCCGAGGCCTAGGCTAAAAGTAGGCCTCATTTCAGCCTGAGCCTCGGTGCTCCAGTGGGCTCCTCCCATCCCAGGAAGAGCCCATTGGAGCAGCCAGGACGGGGGTGGAAAGAGTCCTCTTTTCCTGGCTAGTTGAATGTGCTCCTCCTCTTTCCACCCCCATCCTGGGTGCTTCAATGGACTCTTCCTGGGGTCAGAGGACATCCTCCCATCCCAGGAAGAGTCCATTGGAGCACCCAGGACAGGGGTGGAAAGAAATTACTCCAAGGCACTGGATTAGTACCCTGGCCAAGTTACACTGTCTCAGCCTCAGAGGGTGCAAATTGCAAACTCCCTCCTCTGAGGAAATCTGCCAGGAAAACGCTCATCGTAGGATCCAAATAATCCAGAAATTACTCCAAGGCACTGGATTAGTACCCTGGCCAAGTTACACTGTCTCAGCCTCAGAGGGTGCAAATTGCAAACTCCCTCCTCTGAAGAAATCTGCCAGGAAAACGCTCATGGTAGGATCCAAATGATCCAGAAATTACTCCAAGGCACTGGATTAGTACCCTGGCCAAGTTACACTGTCTCAGCCTCAGAGGGTGCAAATTGCAAACTCCCTCCTCTGAGGAAATCTGCCAGGAAAACGCTCATGGTAGGATCCAAATGATCGAGAAATTACTCCAAGGCACTGGATTAGTACCCTGGCCAAGTTACACTGTCTCAGCCTCAGAGGGTGGAAATGGCAAACTCCCTCCTCTGAAGGAATCTGCCAGGAAAACGCTCATGGTAGGATCCAAATGATCCAGAAATTACTCCAAGGCACTGGATTAGTACCCTGGCCAAGTTACACTGTCTCAGCCTCAGAGGGTGCAAATTGCAAACTCCCTCCTCTGAGGAAATCTGCCAGGAAAACGCTCATGGTAGGATCCAAATGATCGAGAAATTACTCCAAGGCACTGGATTAGTACCCTGGCCAAGTTACACTGTCTCAGCCTCAGAGGGTGCAAATTGCAAACTCCCTCCTCTGAGGAAATCTGCCAGGAAAACGCTCATGGTAGGATCCAAATGATCCAGAAATTACTCCAAGGCACTGGATTAGTACCCTGGCCAAGTTACACTGTCTCAGCCTCAGAGGGTGGAAATGGCAAACTCCCTCCTCTGAAGGAATCTGCCAGGAAAACGCTCATGGTAGGATCCAAATGATCGAGAAATTACTCCAAGGCACTGGATTAGTACCCTGGCCAAGTTACACTGTCTCAGCCTCAGAGGGTGCAAATTGCAAACTCCCTCCTCTGAGGAAATCTGCCAGGAAAACGCTCATGGTAGGATTCAAATGATCCAGAAATTACTCCAAGGCACTGGATTAGTACCCTGGCCAAGTTACACTGTCTCAGCCTCAGAGAGTGGAAATGGCAAACTCCCTCCTCTGAAGAAATCTGCCAGGAAGACGCTCATGGTAGGATCCAAATGATCCAGAAATTACTCCAAGGCACTGGATTAGTACCCTGGCCAATTACACTGTCTCAGCCTCAGAGGGTGGAAATGGCAAACTCCCTCCTCTGAAGAAATCTGCCAGGAAAATGCTCATGGTAGGATCAAAATGATCCAGAAATTACTTCAAGGCACTGGATTAGTACCCTGGCCAAGTTACACTGTCTCAGCCTCAGAGGGTGCAAATTGCAAACTCCCTCCTCTGAAGAAATCTGCCAGGAAAACGCTCATGGTAGGATCAAAATGATCCAGAAATTACTCCAAGGCACTGGATTAGTACCCTGGCCAAGTTACACTGTCTCAGCCTCAGAGGGTGGAAATGGCAAACTCCCTCCTCTGAAGAAATCTGCCAGGAAAACCCTCATGGTAGGATCCAAATGATCCAGAAATTACTCCAAGGCACTGGATTACTCTGGCCAAATCACACTCTCTCAGCCTCAGAGGATGGAAATGGCAAAAAAAAAACCCTTGAAGAAATCTTACAAGAAAACCCTCATGGTAGGGTCAAAATAAGCCATAAATTACTCCATAAGCCAATGGCCTAAAAACTCCAAAGGTACCAGTCCATCTGATCTTGGAATCTAAGCAGGGTCAGCCCTGGATAGTCCTTGGATGAGAGACCGCCAAAGAATCCCAGGTGCTGCAGGCTGTATTTCAGAGGAAGGAACTGGCAAAACCACTTCTCGAGTCTTCCTTGCCTAAGAAATCCCTACGAAATTCATGGAGTCACCATAAGGCGACAGGAGACTTGCAAGAAAGTTGGGCAGGGAATTTGTGCAATACCTGGCCCTGCTGCTGGCTTAAATTTACATTTACAACTTAAAATTGTTCTTAAACTGCTGTTAACTTTATACAGTTGATATAAAATATTTTACTACAGTATTTGGTTAAGAATCTTTTTTTTCTAGATTTTCCTCCTTTAAAATTGGGTGCGTCTTATATGCCGGAGCGTCTTATATGCCGAAAAATACGGCAATTGTTGTGTGCATTCATTTCTGACTAATGGCAAATCTATAACAGGGTTTTCTCAGCAAGATTTGTCTAGAGAAAAATGACCAAGACAACCTGGAAACAAATCCCTATGAGGAAAAATTTAGGAAACGATATGTTCAGCTTGGAGAAGACTGAAGGGATGCCATGTAGAAGATGGAGCCAGCTTGTTTTCTGCTGCTCCAGAGACCAGAGCAGCTATTTTTTAAACTGTAATTGCTGTTGCACAATGGAACAGATTGCTTCAGAGGATATCTTTAGAAAGATATCTTTAAACAGATGGGCATCTTTTAGGACTACTGTAGCTGGGTATACCTGTATGGCCAAAGGCTGGACTAGGTAGCCTTTGTGGTCCCTTTCAACTCCAAGACTCCATAATTCTATGAAATCTCTCAGAGATTAACAAAATGGGTCCTTATTTTTGTTTACTTTTTAAAAAGTTTTTTGTTTTTATTGTTATCATCTTTTATCATCATATTTATTTATACACTGCCTTTCCCCCAAAACTAGAACTCAAAAGGCTTAAAAATTAAAACAAGTACAAGCCAGCCAAAACATGCAAAAGATCAACCCTAAAACAGCATTACACTAATCACAGTTAAAACTATCTAAAGCACACAGTTAAAAATAGGAGAAAGCAGTTAAAAACAGTGCACCTAAAACAATACAGAATATTTTCATAAAAGCCCGTTCCTTAAAAAACTTTAAGGAGTAATCCAGCAAGATTTCTTCACATCCACTGATAAAAGAATCTATCAAGCTTCCTCAACCAGATGTACTCAGTCACATTCCAGTTATTAGTGCCAACTAGATTAGACTGACAGAATCAATGGGAACCCATTAAGTTAATACTCATGCAATGCCATTAATTCAATTAATCTTGTTGGGCCTAACAATTGGATTTAGGCTTTGGATTACCATTCTCAGCATTCCTAGCCACTGGCCCTACTAGGTGGGATTACACCACCATCAGCTAAATGCAACCACTGCACACTGACAAAAAATAAAATAAAATCACTAGACTTGTGTAGTTCCTGTGTATGTTACTAACAGGATCCTGGCCAGAGTGTGCAGGTACACACTGCTCAGTCATTGTGAGCAGTAGAGAATCTAAACCCTCCTCAAGCTTTGCTCTGTGGTTGGTTTATCATGCTGTCTAGCAGCAAAGAACTTCCTTAGGGAAAGAATCCATATTTTTTCCTTGGCTTCTTTTGCTGGCTTTTTGGGAAGTAACAACTCCCACCACCACCACCACGCAAAGGATATGATAAATCAACCATGGAGCAAACCTCATTATTTTTTTGGCCATTCGGGAAGAACTCAGCTGATCCCATCACACAAATGCACCATGCTCCTGATTTCTTCAGTTCAGTTTAACACCACCAAACTAGGAACTTACCACTTCCAGACTTTCACAAGGTCATCCAGAGAACCCGAGATGACAGTCTCCGAGCCGTCGTTTCTATTTCTTCCCCAAGCAACTGACCAAATAGCATCATCGTGTGCTATGAAAAAAACATTTGAAAGCACAATCCCTATCAATATACTATTCATTTTAATTAATGGCATACAGTGCCATTAATTAAAATGAATAGACAAGACAAGGAATTTTACACTTTTTATCACAGAATACTTACACTGGAATGCTTAGAATTCTATTAAAAGGACATCAAGGACATACCAGTCAATTTTACACTTCTTTGTTGCTTTTGGACACCAACCCTGATATAACATATAATGTTGCCAGATTCTGTGCAGTTGCAGTTAAAATCCGCCAGTAGGCTAGTTCCAATTTTGCTCTGCCTCACTGCATTTTAAAAGAATACTCTAAATACTGTTTTTAACCTGTGTTTTTACCTTGATTTTACCTTCTTTTATTCTGTATCCTTCTTTTACCTGTGCTGATCTATGACCGTAATAAAGATGAACTGAACTATTAAAAGATCTTTCCTCATTCATATACATGATTTGGCAGCATTTCTTTAAAAATCCCAAACAATATACTGTCTAGTATTACGTTCTCACCTTGTTCTTGCTTGAAGAGAATACTGTACTGAAAAGAGGAAAAGAGATGGACATGTCTGTTAGGAAGTAATAAAAATTAAATGAGAAAATGAAATTGTAATTATCGTGTACTCACCTGAGTAGTCATTTCTTCATAAAAGCCAACGATGCATGGAAATGGTCAGAGGAGGAAACAGAAGATGTGTGGTTTAGAAATCACTGCAAAAGGCAAAGTAGACAAATTTTCAGTAAAGACACAAGGAAGAATCCTGTTCACTAATCCCAAATAGAGCAGATATATTAAATGTATTGTTGGCTGGGGAGTCAACAAATAGATAAAATCTTACTAAATCAATAGAGCTGATTTACACAGGTCTCAAATTTGGAATTAGCCCACAAAGAGGAATTAAGAAGAAGTCAAGAATTATGAATTCTAAAACAATCACGCAAGGGAATACATAAGAAACACAAGTTACTAAAGTATGGCAGGCTGTAAGATAACAAAAGGTGTAACTGAGGAAGAACAAATAAGCCAAGATAGGTAAATCCTGGGATCTGTAGCTTGGTGAGGCACCAGCAACCCACTTTAGCAAAGAAGGCAAAAGATCTTGGGGAACTACAAATCCCAGGATAGTATAGGATAATTCAGAGTGCCTCTACACTGCAGAAATAATCCAGTTTGAGACTGTTTTAACTGCTCTGGCTCAATGGTAGGGAATTTTGGGAACTGTAGTTTTGTGAGATATTGAGCCTTCTCTGTCAGAGAGCTCTGGGGCCAGAATAATTCCGCTTGAACCTCTGGGATTTCTCTCTACATGTATGGTTGCAGCCTATGTTGGAGAATTTCTATTTCCCAATCCTTCTCCGTCTCGTCTTCTGATTTTCCATGTAACAAGTTTCTTAGATCATCCATTTCCACCCTGTCCTTGTAGTTTGAATATTATTTACCCTATTTATTTATTTTTGGATTTAATGGGGAGTTAAATATAGTGAAGGAAACAAGGGAACACCAGGTTTCTCTTCCTTTTTGGGCCTCATTTTCACCCCTCATAGGCAGCTGAAGAGGAAAAATAGGGGCCGTTGCCATGGCGACGCGGCCTAGCAGGCTTCACTAGGCCTCGACTCCCACTTTTTCCCTCTCCACTCCCTCCCAGTCCCCAAAGCGTCCCCCCAAAACATTCATTTCCACCATCCACCCCAAAAAACTCAGCCAATGCAACGCTCACCGTCCCACCTCGCACATCCGGCGCCTTCTGATGACGTCAAAAATACTTTCATTATCGAGAATTGAGCCCAGAGTGTACTCTCAGCAAGCAGTGGAAAACCATCGAGACTAGGGTTGTTCTCTTCTGACACCTGCTGGGAAGGAGAGGCACTGCAGCCCAGATTGGCTCTCTTTCTGAGCAGCTCCCCCACTCCTCCTCCTCCTCCTCATTATTATTATTATTGTTGTTGTTATTGTTGTTATATCTGTGGTTGGATTATAGTTGTTTATTATTATTATTATTATTATTATTTATAATAATTATTATATTATTTAATTTTAAAATAATAATAATAATAATAATAATAATAATAATAAATCATCGTCATCCCACCATTCTCCCAGGACTCAGGTTAGCTTGCAACATTAAAAAGCAATACAATTAAAAACATACAAAAATAGTCCATTAAAACAGAATTAAATCACTACAATAATTAAAACAGATTCCATGCTAAAATATCAAATACTATAAGAAGATAAAAATGTTTAACATAAACTAAAACTATATAGCAACCCAGGCCATTCTTTACCCAGTTTCTCTCTGTCCAGTTTTGACATCACTTTAACTGCCATGGCTCAGTGCTATGGAATCCTGGGATTTGTAGTTTGCTGTGGCCCCAGAGCTCTCTGACAGAGAAGGCCAACTATCCCACAAAACTACAAATCCCAGAACATTCAACATTAAACCTGCCTTTGCACTTTCTTCTTGGATCTTCCTTAGGAGGTGTTCCAGGTCTGTGAGGTTCATTGCTAGTACTACAGTGTCATCAGCATATCTCAGATTGTTGATAGTCCTTCCTCCTATTTTCATTCCTCCTTCTTCTGTGTCCAAGCCTGCTTTTCTTACAATATTTCTGCATACAAATTGAACAGATAGCGTGAAAGGAATGAGAAACTTTAGCCTTTCAAAAATAAAGAAGTGTGTCACTGTGGTTTGGGATGTGCCGAGTGAGATGCGCAGCCGGTCTGTACATCTTTTATGAAGCAGATCATCTTTCGGAGCTCAAGAGAAGCTGAGCTTTGGCCACCCAGGAGTTCATCATCGTGGCCTGGATGCTTTCTTTAGCCATCAAACCCCTGGATGATCTGGAACAAGTCACACTCTCTCAGCTTCAGGGGATGGCAATGGCCAACCTCCTCTGAACAAACCTTGCCAAGAAAATCCCAGGACAGGTCTGCCTTAGGGTCGCCATTAGTCAGAAATGACTCAAAGGCACATAATAACAACAACGGATAACTCTGGAGACCAGGGATCAATTCCCAGCTCAGCCATCACACCCATTGGGTGATCTTGGGCACGTCACACTCTCTCAGCCTCGGGGGAAGGCAATGGCAAACCTCCTCTGAACAAATCTTGCCAAGAAAACCCCAGGATAGGTTTGCCATGGGTTCACCATAAGTTAGAAATGACTTGAAGGCACACAACAACAATAATTTTGAATGCATTTATGCATGCATTCATACTTTTTTGGGCCATGGGATAACATCCATATTCCATACCTCCAACTCTCCTGATTTAGCTCCTCTGCTGTCACATTTTCTCATCTGCTTTTAAAATGTCCCAGTTTCTTTCTCCTCCTGCCTCTTTCCGCCTTTGTCCACAGCTTACTTCAAATTGCTGCAAAATGGATTCAGAATGCCAAAGGAGTTTGCACTCCATTAACTCAAGGGAAAGGGCAGAACCTTGCCTTCCCTGTAGTCTCAGGCAAAAGCAAACTGCTGCAACTAGATTTAGGCCAGGTATGGAAATAATCCAGCAATTGTTGTACTGCAACTCCCATTTTTTTTTTTTTTTACTTTGTCAGCATAGTCAGTGGGTGAGGAAAGTTGGGAGTTGCAATCCCAAAATACCTGAAGGATTAAGGCTGCACATTTTCCATCCTTGCTTCATCCCAAAAACTGCAGCTCCATTCACAAAAAAAAAAAAAAAAAAAAAAAGCTGGTTAGAGGATTCTGGGACTTGTAGTCTCAAGGAGTAACTATCCCAAAGCCTGCTAGAAAGTATGTTTAGGATTTCAGTCTCAACTGGTTGCTGTAACAGATCAGGAGATGCTGAGGACGCGTTTGTGAGAACGCATGACCCATTTTAGTCCAGCGATGGCTTCCCAGAGTCTGCTAACGCCGAGCGAAATCGTGCAAAGATGTCTCTTTGCAGCAATACCTGGGGATTTGAAGAAAGCCGATGGATCTGAACTCACACCCCCTTTCGACACCGGAAAACAAAAAAGGCCACCCAAAATAGATGACCTCTCAGTCAAGAAATGGGCCACGAACTCTCAGGCACCTCTGCAGCACTTTGCCAAAGCATGCAACGTTTCCCCCGGAGCAAAGAACAACTTTGGGGGATCTGTAGTTTTCATTGTAGTTGCTGGGCTTTCTATTACTCATTGGAGCTACTCATTGTAGTAGCTGGGTTTTCTTCCCCTCTCCAATAATTTCTATGCGAGTACGGACAGCCCTTAGTATCGAGGAATTCTGCATCCGTGGAGTCCACCATCCACAGTGTGAAAATACGTATTTTTTAAAATCCAAAAAGCAAAGTTTGCTTTTGTCATTTTATATAAGCGACACCGTTTTACGAAGCCATTATATTTAAGGGACTTGAGCATCCGCAGATTTTGGTATCCATGGGGGATCCTGGAACCAAACCCCAGGTTGGCATCAGTATCCGTCATTTGCTTTGCTTCATCCTTGCCCCGTTGTCTGGACTCACCGTAAATCATTGAGGAGACTTAGAGCAAGCCTTCGCTAATTGTGTCTCACAAGGAAGGATCCAGTCTTGACACTATATAGATATTTGGATTTGGAATGAGATGGACTATTGCTGTAATTTGACTGATTTGTCGTTGCGGTGGGCTACTCTATACAACCAAAACACTCGTCGAGAAAGCGACCCGGTCATGTGCGATTCACAGAAGTTTGGACTTTTTGCCGGGGAGCGGAGAGGTTGAAAAACTCCTTAAACTCTATGGGAAAAGGCTTTGCAGTTTTTATTGGAGGATCTGCAGAAATGAGCATAATGTGTATGTGTACGTTGAGGTTTTATATCTGTCATTTTAATATGGTATTAGTTTAATTTACTTTTAAGGGGTGGGTGAGTTTGGGAATTGGAATTGGGTTGATTGTTTTAACTTTGTATTGTTTCATCTTGCTGTACGCCGCCCTGGTTGCTCTGCAAATAAAACCTATTATTATTATTATTATTATTATTATTATTATTATTATTATTATTATCATCATCATAAACACACATTATCACACTTGGATTTGAATGGCTGTGCATTTTCAACAGAGAGAGGGCAAATAGATGGGAATAGATGCAAATTTGCACGGGAAAGTGAAGACAATTCTGATGGGAATGTGGAAAAATGTGCACGAGTTTGCATAATACACTTGTACATAGACTAGCCCTGTGTGTCCTAGGATCTTCAACTTTTGGTAACCCTTATGAACGTACATTTTTCTCCCTGGTTTCAAAGGTTGGGACAGGACTTGCCGTTGTCGTCGGAGGGGGTGGGTGGCCTTTCCCTCCTTGAGTCATGTCCGATTAAGACGCGCTCCTCCAACCTGACGCCGCAACTCCTCAAGCTGCTTCATACCGCCCTAGAACAGAGCTTCCCTTGAAGGTATGAAATCATATGGAAAATTCACGGTCGCATCTGTCTGAAATGCTTGGATGCCTGACTTTTCAGCAGTGGGCTGGAGAGATACATGGGACACCTTTGGCTTCCTTTCTAGCCCAGATCCCTTGTGAGTTGATAACCCAGTTCTGGTGTCCCAGGGAAGCCCATGAGTTGGGATATTTCTTCTTCTTCCCTTCCTCCTCCATGCCCCATGAGAAGCGACAAGGACCGTGTCTTTCCAGATATGGGATCCTCCTATAGCATCTCTAAGGACAGCTGAAGGAAAAACAAGCTCTGCATGTGCCATTCCCCCTTGCACAACCTTGAACCAAATGCCCATTCGTTCCCCACCAGACAATAATATCCAGCACCTTTTGCAGGGGACCTTACCCATATGCAAGGCACCAACAACCTTCCTCTGTAGATAGCGGTATCAATTATGTGGAATACCTTTCCATCAGGTCTTCAGCGTGCTCCAACTATCCTTAATTTTCAGCCTGTGCTAAAGTCGAACAAGTAGGGTGATCAAAGGCAGCCTTGCCTGACCCCTTTGCCAATTGGGAACCATTCAGTTTCTCCATATTCTTTTGTCCTGAGTACAGATTTCTCATCAGGAATATCTAACATAGTGCCACCCACATTGGTTTAATAGCCTTCCATAGTTTTTCATGATCTTTGCAATCAAAGGCTTTGGTATAGTTATTATTATTATTATTATTATTATTATTATTACCCCACCCCTCTCTTAAAAACAATCGGGGCGGCTTACAACAGATAAAATACAGACTACAGAATAAGACCCCCGAACCCCAGCAACGCCGACCCTCTCCAACCTCCCCTTAAAAAAGCATTACACTAAGTACAATTTAAAACCAACAATTAAAATAACATAGTCTCTAAAGCACCGGCTCAATTTCTTCTGGAATCCTTTGGTTTGCTCCATCATCCACCATATGTTTGTAAGAAATGGTACCGCTTGAATCATCATCATCATCATCATCATCATCATCATCAGACGCGGAGGTACAGAATGTCCTCTATCCATAGAAGTGGCTCTACCTAATTGACCTGACTTGTCTCTCTTTTCTGAAATCCAGTAGCGGTTCAGACAAGGCAAGCATCCCTCTTCAAGTCCACCTCCACCCAAAGGACCTTCCCTTGATGCAGCGTCGTCGGCCCAGTGAAACCAGATTTTCTTCTCTTTCTTAATGCTCCTCATCCTGCCTTTCGCCAAGCCCAGCTGCTCTTCTTTGCAAGGCTTAATAATTGTGGTCCTTCACAATAATGACTCCTCGCTTCCTCCGCAAAAGATCATTAATGAGCTGCACCTCGAGTGCCATAGAAAAGGCTGCATCTCCTCAGACTTCGCCAAACAGATGGATGTGGAGAGTTTATTCCAAGAGACCCTTGTGGCCAAAAGAATAAAAATAGGCTCAGCCCGACAGTGGGTTCTTCTCTTTCCGGCTTACTGTGACAATGCAAACTTTATTATTATTATTATTATTATTATTATTATTATTATTATTATTATTAGCATCGCCACAGTAAGCCAGAGAGAAGAGCCCATCTTTATTGTTATGTTGCTGCTGCTGCTGCTGCTGTAACTGCAGCAATAACTACAAAAGCATTCGCAGAAATGTTATGGTTGCATTGCAGCTGTTTTTTAATGTATTTTAGGGTGATGACTTCAAAAAAAAAACACAATTAAAAATGTCGTGCCCACACACAGCTCTTTCATAAATTCGATATTTATTTCTTTTTATCCATTGAGTTGTTGCTCAGCTTTGACGAAGTGCGGACACTGACGTTCCAGTGCAACTTCTTTTGAAGAGATTGTTGTGCCCCATATCAGCAAATCCAATGGTGTTTTGAAAGCCTCCCCAAAGTTCCCCTGGCATGTGGGGAAAGCGTAGATTTCTACGTTTCACCTCTAAAATGAAAATCTTAACGAAAGTGGAAGCAGTTGAAAGGGAGGAAACATAATCCTGGAATGCATTTTGGTAGAAGCTTTCGAGCAGTCTCTAGAAAATTCAAAGTATTTTTGGTGACTTCTGCAAGACTTTCCAGACCTGGCTGTGTGCATAATGTTAGTTTTGAATAAAAAGTTTGCTGAGATATGTTGAACTCTTCTTTCTTTCTGGTGTAAGAACCTGTCCACGTTCTTTCTGTGTGAACTCACCCTCTGGTCCCAAAATTTCTGTTAAAGAAGTAACAATGCCCAGGAACGTATCTATTTTTGTTCACTGAGGTATGGCTGCATTGGCTTTCCTAAACTTCTTCCACAATTGGATAGACTTGGAGCCTCGACAATAGCTGTCCAACCCATCATTCCCAGCCCCTCTCTCTGTGATATCGAGAGCTGAAAAAACAACCTCTCCAAATTACAGGATGTGCAAGGAGACATTTCTGGTTGCCTTCCCCTTTTGCATATGGCTGGTGACGCATGGAAGAAGAAGAAGAAGGACCAGCAGGGAATCCATTCTCCAGCCAAGATACCGATCGGCCTTCGCTTGGAAGGATCCAGCAGGGTTCTTTGGATGGACCGTTCCAGCCCTGGGATTTTGAAAAGAATAGACTCGGTCACAAAACCGTGGGATGGAGGGATGCAGGGGCCAAGCAAAGCCCATCTTACACCATGGTGGCTTCTGGCAGGATTGGGAAGGGAGGTGTCAATCAAACCAGGGGATGCTAATTAGCTATGCAGTTAAGGTCATTACATAATTAAGTAGCGGATCTAGAATCCCGGAGAACCAGAGCGGTGGAGGGGGTCTGAGTATTGGACTTTGACTCCGGAGACCAGAGTTCGATTCCTCGCTCGGCCATGAAACCCACTAGACGACCTTGGATGAGGCACATACTCTCAGCTCCAGAAACCCTCTCTGATAGGTTCACCTTAGGCTTGCCGTAAGTCGGAAATGTCTTGGAGGCGCACAACAACATATGCTGTATATGCGTTGCCTCCTGAGCCCAAGGTGCTCCTAGGCATGAAGACTCATGCCATCTCTTAACCTAAAGAAACATACAGCCAGCAGTTCCTTAGATACAAGGGAGCAAGAAAGATAGATAGATAGAAAGATAGATAGATAGATAGATAGATAGATAGAGCTATAGGGAGGGAGGAAGCATCCTGCTCCAAAGTAAATTTGCAATAATCATAGCAATCGGACATTTGAAATAGTAAGTTTGTAAATGCCTCCTCTTTTTGGGGGGGTTTGCTTTTTAACATATTGCTTTGATTGTTGGACTGCAACTCTGGAGACCAGGGTTTGATTCCCAGCTTGGTCATGAAACCCACTGGGTGACCTTGGGCAAGTCACACTCTCTCAGCCTCAGGGGAAGGCAATGGGAAACCTCCTCTGAACAAATCTTGCCAAGAAAACCCCAGGATAGGTTTGCCTTAGGGTCGCTATAAGTTGGAAACAGTTTGAAGGGACACAACACAACACACACACACAAACTAGAATCTCAGCCTTTAGATTTCTGGATCTCACTCTGAGACTTTCTGGGTAGCAGTCCAAACATTTACAGGACTGGATCCTCTCCAGTTCTAGTTTGCAAGTCAACCAGTTCTGACTTATCTTTGGAGGCATCCTCAGAGACATGCACCAAAGAAGCCAAATGAGGTCTCGGCAGGCTCTCTTTTTGGTCACAGCATCGGTTTTAACAAGGGAACTTGAGGTTTTGCTCTGTTTTGCTGCACTACAGATCTTCCTGGCCACCAAAGAATAATAAATATAATAAATAATTACCATCAAAATAATAAAAAAGTAATTAGAGCAGTGATTCATACGGCCGTCATACAGCCATCGACTTGCTGGCAAATAATGCATGCGCGCACCAATAACAATGAAAAATACTGCAAAATATTTCAAAGCAACAAGGAAGGACTTAATTTAAAAATTAACCTTTCAAGCTCTCTGGCTAAGCCCATAGCCTTAGGGCTTGTCTACACAATTAAAATACTCCTCGTTCCAAGCAAATAGACTGGGATCTGGTTGCACGTGATTTGGAGGAATTCAGGCTTTTTGCGGAGGTAAGAAGGACTCCATAAACTCCCCTGGAAAAGGATTTGCAGTTTTGATCGGAATATCCACAAAGATTCACAAGGATGTGCATTCTTGAATGTGTGTGATCGTCTGTCGGACTCACATGGATTTGCGTGGCTGTGCAATTTCGGCAGAAGGAAGGTGAACAGATGCAAATTTGCACAGGAAAGTGACGCCATTAAGCACTGGTGCAAAAAGTACAAAAATCCACAGCAATCCGCATAATACGCTTACGTGTAGACTAGCCCTTCTTCGTCAACCCTAATTGCCCCAAAACTGAGAGTAAAAATGGAAAACATCTATGGAGTCTATTAAAGAGACTATTAAAAACTATTATTATTTTATTATTAATGAATATGATTAATATCAATTAATAATAATATAATATTATTTTATTATTTTGCAGAATGTACGCCATTGGCAGGCTTATCTTTATCTATTTTTATCTATTTTATTGACTGTATGTACAGCGCTGTGTAAATCTACAGCGCTATATAAATAAAGCATAATAATAATAATAATAATAATAACAACAACAACAACAACTATGAAAGAGAAGCATGTTATCCCAGCACAGCTGAAGTCAAATTATGACGTTTACATATGGGTAATTCAAATATAACTCTCGATACATCCTGAGGGTTGTTTTTCTTAGCAGCATTCCTTCCTTCCTTCCTCTGGGGTTACATCAGATCTTTCCTAATGTGCAATAATTGAGATAATTGGCTGATGTGGTTTCTAATTAGGAAGGGAAGATCAGCTAACCTTTCACTGACAAACCTTGTTTAGGAAGCCCCGACGTGAAGGTCCTTTGGCATCAGATCTGGTTTATTACGGGAGATGTCCTTTTAAAAAAGATCTATAAACTGCAAAAGGATGTCACAAAACAACCCAAAGGGACACTAAAAGATTCTCGTTTAGCATTCTTATTATAGTCTTTAGTGTCCCTTTAAGAATATAATAACAAGTAACATTGAGAATGACAAACAAATTAGATGATGAGACTGGGGGAAAAACATGGTAGAAAAATCGTATATATGATAACGACAGCCAGGATACTTTACGCACAATATTGGAAAATCAACAGAATACCAACAGATGAAGAGTGGATAATCAAATTAAGAGAAGCGATGGATATGGATATACTTACTGCAAAATTAAGAGGAAAAGATATTAAAGATGAATGAATGGTTATGCTTTCAAAAGTTTGGAGAGAAACGAGGATGGAATTTAGCTTAGATAATATTAAAATATAAGATGATGATGAATATAGAAACGAACTGTAAAGCGAAAAATGAAAATAGACAGAAAGGGCTATATATGCAAGAAACAGGACAAAAATTTAAGAGAACTAATAAAATCAACAAAACTAAAAGGGTGATGAAGATACATCAGGAAGTTTAATTTACAAGACAAATCATTCTTAAATATATGAATTTAGATGTAAATGGCCTTAAGAGTATTATGAGAGATTAGATATAGGTTTGGATAGGTCTATGTTAGGTGTAGTTATATGTTTTGAATGTAATGTATTGTAGTTGTTTGTTTTTATGTTTGTATGCACTTTGACTTATATGTTTATATGTATAAGTATGTATATATGTCTTTTTTAAAGGAAATAAAAATTATTTTTTAAAAAAGAGAACGATATTTGCAGCCAATATGGAAAACAAATGAATCGTAATGTAAATATGCAGAATTAAATAAAATACCACAGCTTACTCGCCAATCTAGCCTTTCAGCATGGGAGGATATGTAACAGGGAGGAGATACAAAGGGCTCTGTTGCTGTGGAAGTGAATCCGCTCTGGGTTCAACTCTGAACTTTAAAGAAAGCATCCAAGGCACTCAAGTCTATTCCCCTCCATTCCCCTCCGGCATACACTTAGGCATTTCCCCCATAAGGGCTGATGCCCGGTTAGTGGTATATACAAGTTACATTGTGCATGTAGAGTGATTTTTCTGGACAACACACAACAGTTGTATCCAGCTGGAGCTGTGCATGTAAGACAGTTGCACATGCAGTAGTAAACTAAAGCACACATAGTCGAATGTGAATGCACATGGCTTCTCTGCATTGCCTTTGTGCATTGTGCAGAGCAATGGCACAACGGGTTGTCAGCCTTGCACATTGGCCATATGTTGTATTATGTCAGGTTTCGGCATTTTGATCTTTTGTGCCTTGAAGTCATTTCTGACTCATGGCGACCCTAAGGCGCACTTATCCTGGGGCTTTCTTGGCAAGGCTTGTTCAGAGGAGGTTTGCCATTGCCTTCCCCTGAGGCTGAGAGCATGTGACCTGCCCAAGGTCACCCAGTGGGTTTACACAGCCAAGCTGGGAATCAAACCCTGGTCCCCAGAGTCATTGCCCAGTGCTCAAACCACTAGGCCACTGGTTTTCAGTATACATATTGCATAATATAACTCCACCAGTGGACACACTGAAGTGAGGTAGGATCTTGGCCACAGTGAAGAAAGGAAGTGCCTTTGAAAGGACTGGATTTTTGCAAGGCACATTTACTATTTATCTATATTTATTCATTTCCCACCTTTCTCCTTGTGCAGGATCCAAGACAGTTTACAAGCCATTAAAAAGCAAGACACAGGTAAAAAGTAATGACCACTAATTCTATCGTGAATGTGTAACCTAGACTGGTTCGTAGTCATGATCTCTGTGTATTTGGTGCTTAAGCAAATATGCAAAAACCATGAAAATCCCGCAGTCTCCACTTAGTGGGCAGCAGCCACCACGAGCGACGGGGAGCCGTTCCTCTGTCAATAAAGAAAAATCTCACTGATATTCCCAGCTCCATTGCTTCTGCTTGTTGCAAGGGAGATCACTCACAGGAAAGTTGGAAACATCATTCGGCTGCTTCCTGATCGATAGGTGAACAAAAACCCATTGATTTCAGCAGTTGCTTCCCAGTAAGTGAGGATGGGGAGCATCGTAAGCGTGGTGGTTACTACCTAAGTACAGTGGTTACACAGCTATGTAGTTGACAAAGCATCCCAACCAATTTGTACAAAAGTTTTGGAAAAACCATTAAATCACCGTGGCTAAAACCACAAAGTGTAAACAATAAATGTGTTACAACCCCATTAAAACCCCATCGGCCACATCAGGCCTTGCTTCTGGGACTGCAGCAGGAGAGGAGCTCAGCCTTCTTCTTCCCATCTCCACCCGATCCTGCTGCTCCAAAGAGGCATGGAGATATTGCCAAGCCACATGCTGGTAACCCATTAATGTCAAGGAGCCCTTGAATCACTTCCAGTCAGGCCCCCTGCCATACAGTGGTCCAGCTGGAAAGGGATCCCATCTACTTCTATATAAGCACCAAAGCCAAGAAACCATTCACTGCAGTTGACACCCTAAAGAGGAGATGCTTAAGAGGTTGTGCTTTCCGCCTCCAGCCAAACCCCAAGCGGTTTTGACATAGTGCATAAACTGGAAGAATTCTTTTTTAAAAAAATAAAAATAAGCCTCAGTTATAAAGTCATGAATACATTTGGATAATATGCTAATCTCCCTGTCATTCCGGCAGGGTGTAATCTACCATCTCAATATCATCAACTACTGAAGCCAAGAATTCAGCCTGAGACAACCAACCCAAGACAACAACTGATGTTGTTGTTATCTGTCCTTCCTTCCTTCCTTCCTTCCTTCCTTCCTTCTCTCTAAATCCCCATTCTCTGTTCCCTTCTTCCCTTCCTTCCTTTTCTCTAAATCCTCACTCCCTTCCTTCCTTCCTTCCTTTCTTTCCTTTCTCCTTCCTTCCTTCCTTTTCTCTAAATCCCACTCTCTGTTCCCTTCTTTCCTTCCTTCCTTCCTTTTTCTAAATCCCCACTCTCTGTTCCCTTCTTTCCTTCCTTCCTTCTCTTTAAATACCCATTCTCTGTTCCCTTCTTCCCTTCCTTCCTTTGTTCCTTCCTGTTCTCTAATTCCCCACTCTCTGTTTCCTTCCTTCCTTCCTTTTCTCTAACTCCCCACTCTCTATTCCCTTCCTTCCTTCCTTTCTTCCTTCCTTCCTTTTCTCTAAGTCCCACTCTCTGTTCCCTTCCTTCCTTCCTATGTCATACCTATGATATTTGATACCTGGTGCAGATCATTTTTAATACCCCCTTCCTCTCTTTTCTGGGTTTGGTGAGAGCTCCTGGTTGGGTGGGAGAGGGAGTTTTCCCACCTGGCCAGAAACGCTGCCAGACCCAGAGATGTTGCCCCCCTTTCCATTAGCACACTGGGTGACACCTCCCTCTGAGATGTCACCCGGTGTGATCCACACTCCCCGCACTCCCTTAGTGACGCCCCTGCTTGCTTGCTTGCTTGCTTGCCTCCTTCCTTGCTCAGTGTGCAAACTAGAAAGGGGAAGGGAGAATTCAAGTGTTAGTTCTGTCGCCCCACAGCCTTTAGGCCACATCCCCTCGAGGGCACTCCACTTATAATTTATGTCCTGAATCCTGTATCATCCACTTGGTTAAGGATGCTTTACTAGCTTCACCCTGTTTTAAGGGAACGGAAGACACACATAGACACACACACAGTCTCCAGGTCTTCACATCTCGAGGTGAGACTACATTCCCAGCTGGCTCCTGAATGCACACTATAATAAAGGGATCATTTGCAAGATGAGAATTACATGTTCCAAAATGGAGAATGGGGGGGGGGGGGGGAAGGGAGTAGACGCCCTTTCTCTCCCCCTTTCTCCCTCCCTTCCAGTCAATTTTGGCAACTCTCAAGACACAGCAGAAAGAGGTAGTAAATTGTGTTTAACCATATACAGTGTCATTTATATTCCCCTGACAGGGAAAGGAGGCAGATGAATGGAGCAGGTGGCTCTTTTTCATCAAAGGGTTGTTCTGGGAATATTGGGGGCTTGCTTCCTTCCGTACTAGGAAAGGGGTAATGATGGTCATATTTTGCACCGGGAAAGCCAAAGATTAAGTTCTAGCTTCAGCTTTCAATTCATACATACACAAACACACACATACACACACACGGCCATTAGTTTATTCCTCCATTTTAAACAGAGGAGTTCTTTGTTATTTGCTCCTCTATAGATGCATGCAAGGATAAAATGCAGTTGTTGCTGCTGTTATATTTGTACCCTGCTTTTTCGTCCAGAATTGGAACTCAAAGCGACTTAGTCTAAAAACACAGCACAGTTAAACAAGATTCAACCACCCCCACCCCACCCCGACTCTGGAAACTCACTGGGTGACCTTGGGCAAGTCACACTCTCTCAGCCTCAGAGGAAGGCAAAAGCAAACCTCCTCTGAACAAATCTTGCCAAGAAAACCCTGTGATAAGTTTGCCTTAGGGTCTCCATAAGTTGGAAACAACAAGAAAGCACACAAACAGGCTTTCAGCTTTTAACTGGTTGTGGGGGAGGATGCAACAGGTATACTGATCCATACCATGTCATACCTTTGAAACTAAGGACTTTTTCACATGGCGAAAAAAGACAGGAGCATAGCGCTATGCTCCCATCAATATCACGCAATAATGGCACACAACGTCACCATTACCGTGTGATTATCCCGTGAACCAAGAGGCATAATTGAGCCTCTTTTTATTCACAGGATTTTCTCGTGAATAAAAAGCGACACAATTATGCCTCTTTGTTCATGGGATAATCACACAATAATAGTGACGACCTGTGAAAATCATCCCATTATTGCGTGATATTGACGGGAGCATAGCGCTATGCTCCCATCTTTTTACACTGCGTGAAAAAGTCCTTTCTCAAAGAAAGAAAGAAGTTGGCAGAATGAGCTTTGGTAGACTTGATCCATGGAAGTAGACTCAAGTCTATGAACGTTCTTGCTGCCATCCGCTATCTTTCGTCTAGTCTCAAAAGTGCTACAAGATCCCTTTGCCTGCTGGTTTCCCAGACTAATACGGCAACATCTCTGAATAGTAAGTCATAGGTTTGAATGCATTTTTCACTGTTCTAAACGGATGCTTTCCAATGTTGTTTCATGCTTGGTCCGTTTCTGTATTGCAAATGGTTTGGGCTGTTTCGCTTTGACGTACAGCGTAAGCCGCTTTGGGTCCCCTAAAGGAGAAAAAGTGGGATATAAATGTTAATAAATAAATAAATAAATAAATAAAGGGAAGAAGATGGAGAGGGGGGCATGGGTAGTAGTTTTTTAAAGCTTGCATGTCAGCCTCCTCTGTGACTGTGGAAGGGATGGGAAGAAAGAGAGAGAGAGAGAGAAAGACCCCCTTTCCCCCATATTTTAGCAGAAGGCCCTTCTTCTGGATGGATGTCCCAGATGCAAAACCTAATGATGCGGGGACATTTTAATGAGGGCCGAATAGACAATACGAGGCGAGAGAGTGTGGAAATGCCCTTCCTTCCGCACCCGTCGGCTTACATTTCACCCATTGTCGTGTCGGGAGACCCGCTGTCAATTTAATTTGGGGACAAAATTTATGCCTGGCCATTTGCCTTCCAGATGTATCATTTATTTGTGTCACACAGGACCATTGATTCAGGGCTCCCCCAGACCCAGCGTTGTCTTGATGGCTCCCTCCCATTACTTTTCTTCCCCCCACCCCCAGCATCTTCCAGCATAGGCATTGTTTCCCTCCATCGGTCCCCCCTCCGGCCCCCAATTCCACCCCACTGGCAGCCCTCAACCTCCCTGGTCATGACTGTCCCACCATGGCAGGGCAGTCAATAAACACAGGGGGATACTTCAGTTCCCATTATCGGTCCCTGATCTGGATGGATGACTGAATGGCCCCAGCTCCATCTGTACATATGTGGCTCCCTTTTGTCTTGGCGACACTTTTGGGAAGATGGATGGGATCCATCTGCAAGGGGGGAAAGGGGGAAAGAAACCTTGGGGGATTCAGGTGAAGAAAAGAAAGAACCAGAAAAAGAGGGATGGTTTCTGGAAAGCAGAGAGTCAGGAGCAGAAGCAAAGATGCAGGCAAACTCCGCGGTGGAATCTATGGGTACCAAATTTTTTATCTTGGGAAAGGGTGGCATCCTCATAAAGCTGGACTGCCTTGTCTCCAAGCAATCTGTGTCCGCACGGGAAGAACCCACTGCCCTAAAATCCAAAAATACTGAAATACAGTGGGCCCTTGGTATTGCTGGAGTTTGGTTCCAGGACCCTATGTGGATACCAAAATCCATGGATTCAATACAATGGCATAGTGAAATGGTGTCTCTTATATAAAATAGCAAAATAGAGGTTTGTTTTTTGGAAAGTATATATTTTAAAAATATATATTTTAAAACTGTGGATGCTTAAATCCATGGATAAAAAAATCCATGGATATGGAGGGTAGGCTGTATTTACATACATGCTAGTGGGAAATAGCATTCTTTCTTCAAGGGTGTAGCTATGGCGGGAGAGTTGGTGTGGTGTAGTGGTTTGAATGTTGGAGTAGGATGCTGAAGAACGTGGTTCGGCCATGGAAACCCACTTTAGGTCGTGACTCAGGGCCAGGCCTGGAGATCTGGCAACTCAAAACATTGGTGACCGGAAGAGGTCCACTAGAGAGACAGGGTGGTTCACAGATTGCAGGGTATAATCTCATCTCTGGAAAGCACAGCTCTGACTTCCATCAGAGGGGCAACAACCAAAAGGCATCTGCTTGACCCTCTCAACCAACAACTCTTACCATCTTCCACTTCAGGCAACTGTTTCACTCTGCCTGATTGTAGGGCCGGCCCTAGTCACAATGGCCCAATTACCCCATTGAATCTATTGTTGAATGATGAATTAATACTTAAGTCAGTTCCACTGATTCAATGGATCTACTCCAGTTGGGATTAACCCAGTGGTATTCAGTGTGGCGAAGTGGTTTGGGTGCTGGACTACAACTCTGGAGACCAGGGTTCGATTCCCATCTGGTGCAAAATATGACCATCACTGGGTGACCTTGGGCAAGTTTTATTCTCTCATCCTCAGAGATGGCAATGGCATACTTCCTCTGAACAAATCTTGCCAAGGAAACTCCATGATAGGTTCATGGGGTTAGGTTAGGATTTCCATAAGTCAGAATTGAACCCTGGTCTCCAGAGTCATAGTCCAACACTCAAACCACTACACCACACTGGCTCTCACAGTTACGTCGGGCATATTGTGCTCTCCCTGTTTATCTTAAAGTCCTACCAGATTTCTCCTTCACCATCATAAGTGACAGCAATAACACTATCTGCCACCACCTGCCTTTAAATGCCGTGAGCATCGGGAAGTGATTTGGATGACAGTTGTTCATTGGATCCAAAGAATGGAGAGGGACCCACAAAACTGGACAGACGGCCTGAGATTTGGCTCAAGATTGGTGAGTCCAAGGCTCTTGTCCACCTTTGGACGGCATCCCACTTTGCCCAAGTTCATCGCCCGCCGCCTTCATGACGGCCTCTTTCTGTTAATTGCTCTGTTCTCTTCCCAGCCATCATCCCCATCATCTCAGCTCATCTTCTGACTTTTGGGAGATGTCCCATTTAATTAAGGGAGGTTTCACAATCACAAGGGCTTTTTTCCTTTTTTTCCTCCGTTCTGCATGGACAGGGATGAGCGTTAGCCGGCCGAATAGAGGGTCGGCAAAAAGAAGAAGAAAGAAACCTCCTTAATTATGGCCAACAAGGGCTGCCGTTAGTCATGGAATCATGATTCCATAATCAGATGCCGGGTATTGGATGCTTGAGTGATAATTCACTCAAGCTGTCCCCTTCCTTTTGTGGGATTCCTTTCCCAACTCGGCCGTCGCAATCCGACTGTCCGTCTGCTGGGTTTCTTGCAATGTGGATGAAAACGGCTTTTGTTTGGAGAAAGCTTGGCGGCTTCCAGGCCATCTTTTTTGATGCCTTTGTGAAGTCAGAGCGGCTTTTGTTAACATGGTTTCCGACTGCTATGTTTGCCTTCCCGGCCTCTCTCAGACGCACACCAGAAAATATATAACGCATCTGCGTAATATGTAACTTTTTCAGGGGCTTGGCCCAGATCCTGTTTGTTGACGGTGTGGCGTGAAATGACGCCAACGTAGCCATGTTGGAGTTGAGCGGATCACGCGGCTGTGCAACCAATCGCAGATCGGGTGGGATGGCTATGCAACCGATTCAATCCCCTCCCAGCAGATCGCTAAGAAATTGCACTTATGGAAACTTCTAGACCAAGGATGGGAAACTGTAGAGGACATTGGGGAGGGTTATTATTATTATTGTTATTTTTCCACCTTCCATGGCACAATGCATCAAGACATTTTTTCCAAATGACCAGTGGTGCCATGTCACTTCCAGTCTTTGTTTTCAGCTGATTTTCAGCCATTGGCCAAAGGAGGAAGAGCAAAGCCATCATATTTGGGAACTGTTTGCATGGGGGCTTTTAGGTGGAAGGGAGAGGGTGTTCAGCATTTAAAAATGAGCACGATTTTTAAATAAACACTTGGAAAGCTTTGGAGGCCTTGGAGACCACAAAACCAGAGTCAGGGCAGCATGTGGTCCATGGGCCATGCTTTCTGCAGCCCTGTCCTGGACATTGCAAGTTGCAATGATATGAGCAATGGTTTACTTTGGTGGAAGAGGATTTTCAGGCCAAAATCTTATCCATTAGTCCCAAAGTAAGGTAGACTCAGCAAAGCAATTCTTGAACTGAGGAATGCATCTGAGGAAGTAGACTGAAGTCTACGAAAGCTCCTGCTGCCAACTTCTTTCTTTCAGTTGGTCTCAAAGGTGCTACACGATCTCTCTACATACTTGAACAGTGAGTTGGCAAGTGGATAAATCCCACCAATTGAGTGGATATACCATAGTTGGGATTAATAAAAGGATTCAAGCATATAGTAACCTTGGATAAACCTCACCCCTTTTGCAAGCTGAAAGAAAGTTCATTAATATAGGGTTACTACCATATGTGTTGAACAGAGGAGGGTTGCCATTGCCTTTCCTTGAGGCTGAGAGAGTGCGACTTGCCCAAAGTCACCCAGTGGGTTTAATAGCTGAGCCAGCAATTAAACCCTGGTCTCCAGAGTCTCAGTCCATCACTCAAACCAATATGTTTTAAAGTAAAGTCTCCTCCAAAAGGAGAGATTTACAAACTTACTACTACTTCAAATGACCGATCACTGTGTTTATTGCATATTTTCTTTGGAGTAGGATGAAATTTCACTTGTAAAAAGAAAACCTGTCTTATAAAAGGAGGATGTATGGTAAGCCTAGCATTACAACATTTCGACTTAGGACTCTGGGACCCTGCATCCTGCTGGGCTCTGACTGCCAGCTGCCAAGGAAGGAAGAGGAAGAGGAAGAGGAAGAGGAGGAGGAGGAAGAAGAAGACGAGGAAGAGGAAAGGGAGAAAGAGGAAGAAGAGGAAGACAAGGAAGGAGGAGGAGGAGGAAGAGGAGGAAGAGAGAAGGGAGAATAGGAAGAGGAGGAGGAGGAGGAGGAAGAAGAGGAGGGAGAGGAAGAAGAGGAAAACGAGAAAGAGGAAAGGGAGAAAGAGGAAGAAGAGAAAGAAGAAGAAGAGGAGGAAGGAGGTGATCTCCTGCCGGGAGGGGAAGCCCCTTGGTGCCAAGTGATAGATGGGGGGCAGAAGGAGTTTTGGGGGGGACCCCGGCCAAGGGAGGGGGGGCGAGGGATGGATGGATGGATGGCAGGGGAGGGGAGGGAAGGGGAGAGGCAGATGGATGGATGGATGGATGGATGGGAGGGAGGGAGGAGGAGAGGAGGGAGGGAGGGAGGGAGGGAGGGAGGGAGGGGGCTGTCTCGCTGTCTTCCAGCCTCAGAAGGTGAGCGGACGGAGAGGAAGACAGAGCAGCCCTTGCCCTCCTCTCGCCTTCTGGCCTTTTTCAACTCGCTTCGCATCGCATTCCTCTGAGAAACTGCTGCTGCTGCTGCTGCTCTCTCTCCTCCTCCTTCCTTTCCCTTCCCTTCCTTCCTTCCTTCCTTCCTTCTTTCCTTCCTTTGGGAAAGTCGCCTCTTTCTTTCTTTCTTTCTTTCTTTCTTTCTTTCTTTCTTTCTTTCTTTCTTTCAGCCATGCCCAACTTCGCCGGGACTTGGAAGATGAAGAGCAGCGAGAATTTCGACGAACTCCTCAAAGTCTTGGGTAAGGAAGGCTGCCCTTGGCTTGAGTTGCCTGGGCTTGGCTTGGCAAGGCACTGGACCCCCAGGAAAGGAAAGGAAAGGAAAAGAAAAGAAAAGAAAGGGAAAGAAAAGGAAGGAAAGGGAAAGGGAAGGGAAGGGAAGGGAAGGGAAGGGAAAGAAAGGAAAGGGAAGGAAAGGAAAAGAAAAGGAAAGAAAAGGAAAGAAAGGAAAGGGAAGGAAAGGAAGGGAAAGAAAAGAAAAGAAAAGGAAGGGAAGGGAAGGAAAGGGAAGGGAAGGGAAGGGAAGGGAAGGAAAGGAAGGAAAGGGAAAGGGAAGGGAAGGGAAGGGAAGGGAAAGAAAGGAAAGGGAAGGAAAGGAAAGGAAAAGAAAAGAAAAGAAAGGGAAAGAAAAGGAAGGAAAGGAAAGGGAAAGAAAGGAAAGGAAAGGAAAGGAAAGGGAAAGAAAAGAAAAGAAAGGGAAAGAAAAGGAAGGAAAGGAAAGGGAAAGAAAGGAAAGGAAAGGAAAGGAAAGGGAAAGAAAAGAAAAGAAAGGGAAAGAAAAGGAAGGAAAGGAAAGGGAAGGGAAGGAAAGGAAAGGAAAGGAAAGGGAAAGAAAAGAAAAGAAAGGGAAAGAAAAGGAAGGAAAGGAAAGGGAAGGGAAAGAAAGGAAAGGAAAGGAAAGGGAAAGAAAAGAAAAGAAAGGGAAAGAAAGGAAAGGAAAGGAAAGGGAAGGGAAAGAAAGGAAAGGGAAGGGGAGGGAAGGGAAGGAAAAGAAAAGGAAAGAAAAGAAAAGGAAAAGAAAAGAAAAGAAAAGAAAAGGGAGGGAAGGGAAGGGAAGAGAAGAGAAGGAAAGGAAAGGAAAGGAAAGGAAGGGAAGGGAAGGGAAGGGGAGGGGAGGGGAGGGGAGGGGAGGGGAGGCACCTTCAAAACAAAACAAAACAAGAGGCCCAAGGAATGGCTCTCTCTTGTCTCCTGAACCCAAAACCCACAAAAGCTCAGATGGACTGGAGCCTTAAAACACAACACAACCACTCAACACATACACACATACACACAACCCAACCACCCAATCAAGATATAGATAGATAAAACACAACGGAACCATCCAATCAATCTATATACACACACAACCCAATCACTCAATCAAGACAGATAACACAACCATCCAATCACACACACACACACACAACCCAACCACTCAATCAATCAATCTAGATCTATACCACAACACAACCACCCAATCAAGACAGATAGATAGAGTCATTGGGTTGTATAGATATATATCAATGGATTGGGTGGTTAAGTTGTGCTGATACACACACACACACACACACACATGGCTGTTTGTAAGGCCATAGACCCCGAGTATATGTTTCTGACTTATGGCAACCATAAGGCAAGTCTAACATGGGTTTTTTTTGCCAGATTTGTTCAGAGGAGGTTTGCCATTGCCATCCTCTGAGGCTGAGAGAGCATGACATGCCTAAGGTCACCCAGTTGGATATCTATTTATTTCCTTCATGTCTACGGAGCAGCTGGCTGTATCTTTATATAGGTTACACAAGGCGCTAGACAGCATGAATCTTTGTGGCTAGAAGTGCCTTGGGCTCAGGATGCAATGAATATGCAAGATATGTTGTTGTTGTTGTTGTGTGCCTTCAAATCCTTTGACTTAGGGCAACCCTAAGGCGAATCATCCTGGGGCTGAGAGAATGTGACTTGCCCAGGGTGAGTTTTCATGGCCAAGCAGGGAATCAAACCCTGGTCTCCAGAGTCTTCGTCCAACCCTGGCTCTTATATATCTCTGGGTGTGTCTGTTGGCTGCTTAGCTTGGGTTGTGTTCAAGGCGCTAGTCCGCATGAGAAAATCCACATGCGTGGAATCAAGGCCACTGAATCTGGAGTGAGTTTACTCTGGAGTAAGTCAGGGCCTTTGGCTTCATTCAGCAGAGCAAGCAAGGATCGAGTGCCTTTTACTCCAGAGTGAGCCCTTCCTACGCCTTAGAAATAGGAAGGCTAGAACTTGAATAGAGAAATATTAGAAGCATTAAACAGTGATCAGAACCTTTACCGCTTTAGAAAAGATTAATATTGGCATATTTACTATAGCTATATATTAATATTAGTCTCTACTGTATAATATATTGATGCTAATGTATCACAGATGATAATGTCAGCCTTTCCTACACCATAGAAATATGAATGCTAGAACATTAATAGAGAAATATTAGAATATTAAACAAGGAACGGAACCGTTACCATTTTAGACAGATTAATACTGGCATAATTAGTCTCTATTATATAATATATTGATTCTAATCTGTCACATATATGACACGTATATGATCATGTGAGCCCTTCCTGCACCTTAGAAATAGAAAGGTTAAGACATTAGAATCATAGAATCATAGAGTTGGAAGAGACCACAAGGGCCATCCAGTCCAACCCCCCTGCCATGCAGGAACTCCCAATTAAAGGATCCCCGACAGATGGCCATCCAGCCTCTGCTTAAAGACCTCCAAGGAAGGAGACTCCCCACTCTATTAATATAGAAATATTAGAATATTAAACAATGATGAACCTTTATCACTTTAGAAAGAGTTATACTGATATAACTATTATATTAGTACATTAATATTAGTCTCTATTATATATAATATATTGATGCTAATCTATCACATAGATGATACGCATATATGATCATGTGAGCCCTTCCTGCACTTTAGAAATAGGATGGTTAGGACATTAATATAGAAATATTAGAAGTATTAAACAATGATCAGAACCTTTACTACTTTAAAAAGAGCAATACTGGCATAATTATTATATGAGTACATTAATATTAGTCTATGCTGTATAATATATTGATGCTAATATATAACATATGAGAATGTATATTAACAGCATATGGTGTGTGTATATATATATATATATATATATATATATGAAACAATCATCAGAACATTTACATTTCTGTTTGTTAGTCCTGACTAGAGTAGACCTATCGAATAATTCTGAGTCGACAGGTAGGTAAATCCAATAGTCCCAATAGGTCTACACTGGATGGAGCTAACAATAGGAATTATATGCATATCCGTGTGTATATATATATATATATATATATATATATATATATATAATACACAATGATTCTCCTAAAATAATGCTTGTGGAGTACTGCTTATTACACAGACATTCTTAATATACAATACTCCACAACTATTATTTTAGGGGCATTATTTTAGGTTGTGTTTTTTCCGAAAATGTATGTACTACTTAGATTTTTAAATAATAATAATAATACATTCCTGGAGGAAACTCAAGATGGAGGACCAAATGTGGAGAGATAATCTCTCTGACTCTCTCATTTTTCCACTGGATTCAAATAAAAATCCCTTGATCCTTTTGCCCTGATCTAGAAGTCAATCCCAGTGAACACAGAGGCACTTAAACTCAAGTAAAGCGGTGCAGTTTTGGTTGTTTGGATCACATCAAGGCATGGCTTTGGGTTGAATGTCCCAGGCTCCTATTTGGCATAATGAGATGTAACCCCCGGCAAAAGTAGAGACACTTTTGTTGTTTGTTGTCGTTTGCCTTCAAGTAATTTCCAACTCATAGCAACCCTAAGGTGAACTTATCATACTTTCTTGTCAAGTGTCTTCAGATGGGGTTTGCCATTGCCATCCTCCGAGGCTGAGATACTATGACTTGCCCAAGGTTTACATGGCCAAGCCAGAATTTGAACCCTGGCCTCCCAGTATCCTAGTCCAACGCTCAAACTATTACACCACAGTGGCCCTTACTCACAAGTAAACCCATCTTTCGTTGGAAATGTTGACATCAGGCCTTGATTCCCACATTTCAAACCCAACATCAATCCATGCACTGTACTCTCTGATCATCTGGAGAACATCTGGAGAACATCACCACCACAAGACCATGAAAACCCAAGGTTCAAATTAACCTAACCTTGCCATGGGGTTGGTATGACCTTTCCGTGCCGATGCTCTCTTCTGCCCAGGGGTCAACGCCATGCTCCGGAAAGTGGCCGTAGCCGCCGCTTCCAAGCCGCACGTGGAGATCCGCCAGGATGGGGACAAGTTCTACATTAAAACCTCCACCACGGTCCGCACCACCGAGATCAACTTCAAAATTGGGGAGAGCTTTGAGGAGGAGACGGTGGATGGGCGAAAATGTAGGGTAAGTAAGAGCTAACAGACAGAGCAGGGGTCCATGGGGAGGGAAGGAGGCCAAATGAGGGTTTCTGCCCAAGTAGGAATTCTGACCCTTCAGGAAATTTTCCTTCAGTTGCCAAATTTCTAGCCTTGCACAGTGTGAGATGTGGAAAATTGTGCACACCTTTCTTGTTGTTGGGTGCCTTCAACTCATTTCTGACTTATGGCAACCCTAAGACCACAAGAGATTTCTTGACATTTGTTCAGAGGGTGTTTGCCCTTGCCTTCCCCTGAGGCTGAGAGAGTATGACTTGCCCAAGGCCAAGTCAAACAGGGATTTGAACCTCGGTCTCCAGAAAATGCATCTGAGGAAGTAGACTTAAGTCTAGGAAAGTTCATACTGCCAACTTCTTGCTTTCAGTTAGTCTCAAAGATGCTACAAGATCTCTCTACATACTGATTCTACAGACTAACACGGCTATAGCTTTGAATCCTGGTCTCCAGAGCCATAGTCCAGCACCACCATCCACGGCTTGAAAAGATTCAAGAGAAATATAAATTCCAAAAAGTAAACTGTGATTTTGCTGTTTTATATAAGGGACACCATTTCACTATGCCACTCTTTTTAATGGGACTTGAGCATCCACAGATTTTGGTATCCTGGAACCAAACCCCAGCGGATACCAAGGTCCCATTGTACCGGCCATCCCATTACTGTGTAACTTTGGCCTGAAAAATTCAGTAAATAATAGGATTGGGTTCTCACTATGCCAATGGTAGACATATAGACCTCCATTGAATTGCTGGTCCCAACTAGAATAGACTTGGTAAAGTAATTGGACTTAGACCAAGTGTCACCTTACCAAGTTTCCATTGCTTCAGCATATCTGTTCTAGGTGTGGCCTGATATTGTTGTAGGTATGTGCAACACACTTTGCACAACATCAAAAGGAAACCTAGACATTCCTTGTTCTGGTCAAGAAATTCCAGTTACAGATCGGGCGTTCTTTATCTCCTGTTTTATAGGCATTATGACTCTGGCCCAGCTCCTGAATGGTCGTCCTTTTCCTTTTTTTCATTCTTTCGTCTCTGCGACAAAAGAGGGAATATAAAAACCTGTAAACCTGATCTGTTTAAAAACAACTTAATCCTCACGAATGCCCCATATTTGACGTGTTTCATTTGTTCATCCCTTATGTGTGCGTGAGTTTGCATTAGTGTGAGTGTGTTGTGTGTGCAGATACAGATATACATACAGTGGTGGCAGCTGGTGACCCTCATTTCCATGGAGCGCTTATTTTGCTCTGGATTTCAGTCCAAACCATAAAGGTGCTTAGCCCTATTTTCCCCTCCAATTGATTCAGCACTTTGGACAGCGCCTTTAGCCTAAACCCAAGCTGGATTGTACACACCGTTATTGTCGTTGTTGCTGGTGTTTGCCTTTATGTCAACTCCAATTTATAGCCTTATCCTAGGGCTTCTTGGCAAGATTTACTCAGAAGGGGTTTGCCATTTTCTTCCTTTTAGGCTGAGAGAGTGTGGTTTGCATAAGGTCAACCAGTGGGTTGCTGTGGCTAAGGCTGCATCTGCACTGCACACAATCCAGAGTTTGAATCCAGAGTTCAAATCCTCACTGAGGCTGCATCTGCACTGGAGAAATAACACAGTTTGACACTGCTTTAACTGCCATGGCTCAATGCTATGGAATCCTATGTGAGCTATTTAGCCTTTTCTGTCAAATCCTGACATGTTGTTGTTAGTATTTTTGTTATTGTTCTTTATTTATATAGCACCATAAGTTTTGCACGGCACTTTACATAATAATCAAAACAAGATACATATAAAACCTGCCTACGGCATACAATCTAAAAAAATCTAGTTTTGTGAGCCTTCTCTGTTTGTTCTGGTGCCACCACTACAAATCCCAGGATTCCATAGCATGGAGCCATGGCGGTTAACACAGTGTCCAGCTGCATTATTTCTGCAGTGCAGATGCAGCCTCCATAAGGATTCGAACTCTGGATTCCCGGCATTCTAGCTGAACGCTGAGATTCCTGCACCAGCCTGGCTCTCTGATCTTGTAGCTCCTGCAATAGCCGAGCCTCCAGTGAAGTAGGACAATGACACACACAAACACAAACACACACACTACCCCCAGGGCTCCAACATCTCTGCCTCATCCATCACGTCCCCACTATCTCTTTCACTTTGTAAATCCCTTTCCATCTGGCCTTCTCTCTTCTCCCAGAACCAAGCTGAGAAATTAAAACTGAAAAGTTGAGAAAGATGCTGGCAGATGGGTCTTGGCACTCAAGGGGCCGGTTGCTCATCGTTTTCCCTCTCTTCTTGGCTCTACAAGGAGAACTTGCACACAGTGCATGGGAGTTTTGTTTGGAATTCACCACCCTGATATGCTTTTGCCATGCAAGGACTGAGCCACTTCACAGCAATGCAAGCTGTGTGGTTCATAGCAACATGGCTGCCCACCCACCACCCATCCCCAGTGATAAAATGTGTGGGGTAGGATTTCCAGGGTGATCCTATTGAAGTGTCTCTACTCAGAACTGAGTCCCCCTGAGTTCAATGGGGCTTATTCCCAGGCAACAGAGGATTGCAACCTTCCAGTGTAATCCTGTGCATGTGTATCCAGAAGGAAATCCGAAGGGGCCTCCAGAGGAGAATGTATTCAGTCATAGACTTAAGGTGAACTAAACTCAGCTCCTTGGATTTAACCCAACTCATAAGCCTAACTCCTTGGATTTAAACCTAAACCTAACTCCTTGGGTTTAAACCAACTCATAAACTTAACTTTTTAGGTTTAAACCAACTCATAAGATTAACTTCTTGGATTTAAACATAAACACAAACCTAACTCCTTGCTGATAAACCAACTCATAAGCCTAATCCCCCATGTGTTAGCATTGAGCCATGACAGTTAAAGCAGTATCAAAATGCATCAATTCTGCAGTGCAGATGCAGCCTGAAACCCCCTCACTCTCTCTTGCAAAGTCTCTACATGATGAAACCAAGATCCTACTCGGGAATCTTTTGTTTGTCTTAGGAAAAGGTCTTCGTTTCATTTTGCGAAGGCTTTCTGGGCATGAAATTTCCTCTTCGGCTTGAGTTGCCTTTCCTCCTTGTGCAACCATTGCAAGGGACTTGTCACATTGATTCGGAGGCGACGTCTTTCCTCCCGACGTGCTCTCTCAACCGATAACGCCATGCCTGCGTCACAGGACAGTCCCTGTTAGGAAGCATCTTAGCACAGCACCCCGTGCGAGAGAAAATGACAGTCCCTGTGGTACGAGGCCAACTTGGAAGGACGAGAGTCATGTTTGACAAGATTTGAAGGCAGGGCTGGATTATCAATGCTCCAGTGCAATTTCTCCAGGTCTCTCATGGGACACAGACTCAGGGTTGAACAGGGGGAAAAGATGCTCTTGGAATCCTCCACTTCCTGGTCATTTCTCAGACTTCCCTCTTTCTGATACCATTCATGTTTTGTGCATTGAAGTTTGTTGTGGTTGTTAACTGCCCTTGAGTTGACCATGACTCTTGGTGACCCTGTGGATGGGACATCTCCAAAATCTCCTATTCGGGCCGGTGTCCTCCCTGATTGAGTCCAACCATCTTGCATGTGTTCTTCCTCTCTTCCTACTGCCTTCTACCTTTCCTAGCATTATTGTCTTCTCCAATGAGTTGTGCCTTCTCATGATGCGGCCAAAGTACAACAGTCTCAATTTGGTCATCTTAGCTTCCAGGAAGATTTCAGGCTTGATTTGTTGCAGGACCCCCCCCCCTTTTCTTTTTGGTCCTTTGGCTATCCAATGTATCCTCAGACCTCTTTCTCCAGCACCACATTTCAAATGAGTTGATTTCCTTTTTGTCTGATTCCTTTACTGTCCAGCTCTCTCATCCGTACACAGTGATGGGAAATACAATGGCTTGGACGATTCTAACTTTGGTGCTCAGATGTATATCTTTACTCTTCATGATCTTTTCTAGTTCTTTCATAGCTGCCCTTCCTTATCCTAGTCTTCATCCGATTTCTTGATTGCAGTTTCTGTTTTGATCAATATTTGAACCAAGGGTTGGGGACTCTGACTACATTCAGCCCTCCATCCCCCCCCCCCAAGAAAAATGGAAATTTGCCAATATTCGAGCCCCATAGGCTGCAATGGGGTGTGCTCCCGCGGATGGGCACGTGCCCCATTAATTTTAGCAGAGGTTGACCCTCCATGAATATGCAGAACTATGGACTTCAAGTCCGTGAGAATGGAGGGGTGACTGTATTTCAATTTTCTTGTAGATCTTCTATGGTAATTATAAAGGTAAAAAATTTAGCCAGTAATTCTAGTATATAATGAAAGGGACCATGGCATTCAATGTTGCATAGGGTTGCCAGCTCTCCCTTTTTTAAGTGATATCTCTTATTTGAGGACCAGAAAGTTTGTTCCTTATAGGACTGGCAGGTGTCACTTATTACAAGGGATATCTCCTACCTGGGGACTAGAAAGCTTGTCCCTTATAGGACTGGCAGATATCCCTTATTATAAAGGATGTCCCATATTTGACAGCTGTAAAGCTTTTCCTTCTATATAGACAGCATAAATTGCTTTTCAAAAATACTGCATTTTGGCATGTCTCAGGTTTCATTTTAATTCTCAAGGAGCTGTCCAAGGTGTTGAATTTATTTGGGGAGAAACAGAGTTCAGCACCTTGGAGGGAACCCTGATGTTACTTAGGGCCTTTGCAGACGGCTAGTAATAGTGCTAATTGAGTCCACTTTAACTGCCCTGGCTCACTGCTAGGGAATCATGGGAACTGTAGTTTATTGTGGCACCAGAGCTCTTTGACAGAGAAGGCAAAATGTCTCAGAGAAAAAATACAATTCCCATGATTCCCTAGCACTGAGCCAGGGCAGTTAAAGCGGACTCAATTTGCACTATTTCTAGCACTCTGCAAAGGCCCTAAGTAACATCTACTTATTATACGATTACTCCTCCGTTCTCGTGGACTTGAAGTCCTCGTTTTTGCATATTAACGGAGGGGCAACCTCCGTTGAAATCAATGGGACGTACCCCCACGGGTGTGCACCCCATTCAAACCTATGAGGCTTGAATATTGGCGAGTCTCCGTTTTCATGGGGGGGGGGTGGTACGGAACGGATCCCCCGCGAAAATGGAGGGCCAACTGTATAGTCTTACTGAATAAGGAGCAGTCACGGATTCGTAACCTTAGACATAACTGCTCCACAGAATGCCAGCCAATGTGGTGTTTCTCATTTTTTTTACAAAAGTAATTCCACAAATTGAGAACCTCACAGCCAATTCCTTGACTGAAATCTTCTCCAGTGTGGCAGAATTCACTATATTTGGGCCGGCCCGAGTTTGTTTACTGCCTCTGACATGATGCGATGTGGCACTAAATGCATTTTTTATGATGAAAGCCTTCAACAGATACTTTGTGAACAAGAGACTTCAGATGTTCAGGGAAATCTGGAACCTTTCAGAAAAACAGAGGAAGCTGTCTTATTTTAAATCGGTTTCTTGGTCTCTCTAGCTCAGGTTTTGGTCATATGGGGCATAATTTTGGCCCTCAAGCCTGCCCTCGACTTATACATGAGATCACCATATTGAGGTGCTAAGTCTAATTTTGTCTCTCTTCCCTCCTGGCCTTCTGTTGCTCCTTCGCTGTGACCATTATCTGTTCAAAGTATCTGCTGTTGTTAGGCCGGCAGGAATAGAATCAAGGCATCTCATTGATTTTTCTCCTGGCGGGTGCTGGGGATGCTCTTTGCTTGCAGAGTTTAGCCACTTGGGAGAATGAAAACAAGATGTATTGCAAACAAACCCTTCTGGATGGAGAAGGTCCCAAGACGTACTGGACGAGAGAACTGGCAGGCGACGAGCTCATTTTGGTAAGTTTTCGGACTGTTGGATTCCAGCTCAGTTGGGTGGCGAATCCACTCTAGCATTTAGCCTGAACTTTAAAGGCGCCATCCAAAATGCTAAGATCTATTCTGCTTCTCAATTAAGCTCAGCACCTTGGACAGCACTGGGCTAACCCCCAAAGTAGATATTCAGCCCCACTGATATGGCAGCTCTCAGCCATGATGTTCCAGGACTGGAGGACACGAGGTTCCTCTCTTACATTAATGTGAAAGTTATTCCTACAATGCAATTAAAAACTTGGTTAATAATATTGTTATTGTTGTTGTGTGCCTTCAAGTCGTTTCCGATTTATGGCAACCCTGAGGATGTTTTCTTGGCAAGATTTCTTCAGAGGAGGTTTGCAATTGCCTTCCCCTGAGGCTGAGAGAGAGTGGCTTGCCCAAGGTCACTCAGTAGGTTTCATGGCTGAGCAAGGAATCGAACCCTAGTCTCCATAGTCACGGTCCAATACTCAAACTACTACGCCATGATATAGAAATATATAATTAAACACATGAAACTCACCAGCTCCAAACAGTGGCCTGAGCATTCATTCTGTGCACCCTTACAGTTCACAATTCTGTGCAAACCTTACAGTCAGCATTCCTGATTACCTTTACATTTTTAAGCACGGACAATTTTAACCCAAAAAGCTATTTTTCAAAATTCTGCTCATCCCTGACCTCTAGCATGCTTCCACAGTCTCATGCTTCAAAATATTTTATTACTGATAGTCGCTAGAATCCAGCCGGGTCCTTACATCTTTGTACATCGACTTACATCTACTGGAATTGTAACTGCAGTTGCATAACATCTGTATTTAGTCACAGGCTGCTGTTACATTACTACACGGCAGAAGTACCAAAGTGCTGCATCGTGTGCAATGCGTGTCAGTGCAGACTGCAGCAATGTGCATTGTGCACCATTGTGCATTGGTGTGCAACATGCACCAGTGTGCATTGCTCCTAATGCACATTGTGCACTCTGGAAGATGTCCCATTATGCATCTTTGCAATTCAGTAAAGAGGTTTCTTAGCACCTCTGCAACATAGCTAGGTATATGTAAAGTTATATAACATAGCAGGTCAGATCAGATTCTGGCAGATATTTTCATTTCTATCTTGAACGTATGGGTGTTTGTTTTTTTCACGTGGGGAACTGCTTGGTAATTTTATTTTCTTATTCATTGATAAGAAGCAGAAAGAAGGTTATAAATAAATAAATAAATAAATAAATAAATAAACTACTCATTTTCACAGAAAGAAAACTGCAACAGGTTACTATGCCAGGCCTGTGAACATTTCTTGAAAGGACATATTCCATGCTAGAACATAAATGCTGTATATGCTCATGTATAAGTCTAGAAATTTAGGTCAAAAAATTGACCCAAAAACCTGACTTGACTTATCCACGGGTCAATGTAAGTACTGTATCTTAACTTTTATTAATAATAATAATAATAATAATAATAATAATAATAATAATTTATTTAAAAGAAGGATGGTGAAAAGCAAGAGTATAATCTCTCCTGAAAGCACTGACCCCCTCTACTCTCTCATCCATCCAGCCTTAAGAGTAAGCACAAACAGTTATGTCTGCTGGAATTTTGTAAGTTCTTTGACATTGTTTTGCTTTGCTTCATCCTTTAGATCCTTTACTATATGCTCCTACGTTTTACCCTCGACGTATCCACGGGTCATAGCAAAATCCATAATTCTAGCCCCAAAACATGCCCTTGACTTATACATGAGGTCGACTTATAGTCGAGTATATACGGTAAATGCTTTAAAGCCAAGCATGTCATCCTCTTTGCATTCTTGATAAAAGCTAGAAGGGCTTTAAAAAAAAAAGGGGGGTGGGGAATGGCCTCAAACCCAATTTTTCACAGTTCACAGATCACACCAGGGCAGGTGGTGGTGGTTGGGTTGTCTTCAAATCAATTATGACTGGAGTCAAAGATAAGTCTATCCAAGGTTGCTTGGAAGCAGCATTCACAAGCTCTTTCCCAAGAGGGAGGCGGAAAGCCGAGGAGAAGAGAGGAATTCACGCTGCACCTGATTAAAGCCATGGGGAGCTTTGGGGCAAAGGGACGAATGAGTGAACATTTTTATAAATGGCACGGTTGAACTGTGAAATTGAACCCGGCAGGCAAGAAGGGTTCGACATAACAGTTTGGATGCTGGCACATGCCTTTGATCTCCACTGGCCGTGCCGTTCCTTTTAAGACACAGCTGCGGACAAATTGGGCTTTAATCTCTGGCCTACGCTCTGCCCTCCTTTTTCTTCTTCTTAGCCAACCTTCACTACAACATAGCCCAGACTTTGGGGTCCATTGGGAATTTATTTTCAAAATCACTCAAGCGCTGGTTCTAGTGTCACTTTTATTATTATTATTATTATTTTTAAGGGGGCGTATGCTTTGGACAAGATAAAGACATCCATTGGTGGGTGCATCTACAGTGTAGAAATGATGCGTTTTAATTGCCGTGGGTCCATCCTGCAGAATTATAGGATTTGTAGTTTTGTAAAATGCACTTAAAAAAAGATAAAAGCGCTTAAAAGCAATTCACGATAAAACAGTACAACACCCATTGTACCATTTTATAGTGAACTCTTTTTATGTGCTTTTATTGCTATAGTTTTATTAATAGTAACACTGCAATAGTTTAATTCAATTTTAATGCTCATTTTTGTATGCTTTTAATTATACTGTGTTTTTAAAAATTGTAAGCCACTCTGAGTCCCAATTTTGGGAGAAAAGTAGGGTAGTAGTAGTAGTAGTATCTGTAAAACTACAAATCCTAGGATTCAATAGAATAGCACTACAGCACTTCAACTGGTGTCAAACTGCATTTCACCCCCAGAAAGGGGCTTCCATCACAATTGTTTGGACCTGTTAAGTGTTGATTTTATCTATATCTCATCCTGAGATCATTTGATATTATGCAAGATAGAAATGTTTTAACTAACAAAATAAGGATAATAAATGCCCAGGCCACAAGAACATTGAGAAGAAGTCTGCTACCAATAGGAAAACTTGAGCTGTAGAAATGTGCGAAATGTTAAGCAGTGGTTTCCAAACTTTGGCCCTCCAGATGATTTGGACTACAGCTCCCAGAAACCCTGAGTATTGGCTAAGCTGGCTGGGGCTTCTGGGAGCTGATGTCCAAAACATCTAGAGAAGCAACACCCTTCCTTTATGAAATCGGGAGAATCTGATATACTTTCCCATTTGCCTTTTCTTTTCTTTTCTTCTCCAGACTTTTGGGGCTGACGATGTTGTATGCACAAGAATTTACGTAAGAGAATGAAGAAGGAATAAAAGCCCCACAATGTCAGCCACCATTGCACGGTGGGGGGGATGAAGAGAACGGATTAAGAAGCAGATGTTGTGGGGGAAAATAATAATAATAACCCTGCATAGTAAACATCCATGCATGTTGTCTGAAGAGCTGTCTCGAACATGATCGTCCGTGTCATCTTAAATCCGTCGACCAGCCCACGATCTCAAGCTTTGTCTTTCCCCCACTTTGATTACAAACCCTGGTCCTGTTAGAATTGTGCGTGCATCTGTGTGTCTCCTTTTTTCCTGTTCCTCCAATTATTATTATTATTATTATTATTATTATTATTATTATTATACATTTGGTAGGTTCAAATGTGTATGATTTCAGCAACCATTAAATTTATTGGATATCATTCTTCAGTGCTTCCCAAATAGTATTCTTTGGAGAAGGGAGGGAGGTTAGTCTGTTTGTTTATTTGGCACAACCAGAAAAGCAAAGAGATGTTGCCATTTTGTTGCTGCCGTTGTTCGCCATCAAGTTGACTTGGATTGATGGTGACCCTATGGAAGAGAGACCTCCAAGATCCCCTGTCAGTAGCTGCCCTGCTCAGGTCTTGCAAAGTCAGGATAGCTATAGCATCCTTAATGGACTCGTTTCTTCATCCACTCTCCACCATTCACAGATGCAAACTGGAACAGGTATGGCCAAGTAACATCAGGGCATCATCTGACAGCAAATGTTATTATTGAGAGGAAAAAGCCCAAACTAGGAGAGGCTGTAGCAGTTTTCTTGTTTGGGTCTACACAAAGCATAAGACTCTACTCCTTCCTCTTCCTCCTGGTGTTTTAATTGAATCGTAGAATCATAAAATCCTAAGAGTTGGAAGGGACCTCAAGGGTCATCCAGCCCAACCCATTATGCCATGCCAGAACACACAATCAAAGCACTTCCAACCGATGGTCATCCAGCCTCTGTTTAAAAACCTCCAAAGGAGACTCCACCACCCTCTGAGGCAAAAGTCTTCCACTGTCACAAACAGCTCTTACCACCAGGAACTTCTTCCTAATGTTTAGGTAGAATCTCTTTTCCTGTAGTTTGGACCCATTGCTCCATTGTGTCCTATTCTCTGGAGCATCAGAAAACAAGCTTGCTCCATCCTCAATATGGCATCCCTTTAAATACTTAAACAGGGCTCGCATGCCCCCTCTTAACTGTCTCTTCTCCAGGCTAAACATACCCAGCTCCCTTAGTTGGGAGTCCTCATAGGACTTAGTCGTTTTCAAAACTTTCACCATTTTGGTCGCCCTCCTCTGGACACGATCCAACTTGTCCAACTAGAATGTTCTTAGAATTGTGCACCACAGCTCTGACACAAAAATCTAAAACTACAAAGTCCAAAATTCTATAGCACTAAGCCATAGCAGTTAAAGTGGCCAGCCCCCTTCCAAACTAGCCTTAGGGAGGGCTCAAGCTCCCCTTGTTTTGGGGTCCATCTCTGAATGCCTTCTACTTCCACTTGAGTGGCCCTCACAACTTGCAGTAGCCAATTCAACTTTCACAACCTCTTGCAGGAACTTGAGCTTCCTTTGGGTGTGTTGCATGCCTGCAAGTTGTTCCCGACTTATGGCATCCCTAATGCAAACCTATCATGGGGCTTTCTTGGCAAGTTTCTTCAGAGGGGGTTTGCCATTGTCATCCTCTGAGGCTGAGAGAATCTGACTTGCTTAAGGTCACCCACTGGGTTGCATGCCTGAACTGGGAATCGAACCCTGGTCTCCAGAGTCCAACACTCAAACCATTCTGCCATGGTAGCTCTCTTCCTTCTTATGGCCCACGACGAGCTTCAGGAATTGAGTTTCGAACATGCTGTTGGAAACCACATGGTCCCTAGAGACTACATTCCTCCCCTTCCTATCTTTATGCTCCATCCCTGTTGCCTAGCAGATTATAGCTCAGCCTCCAGGGCTTAAGAGCATTTGAGGTCAATGCACATGGCTCACGCAGTCAACTGTGCTGGCCAGAGAGATGCAATACACATGCTCTCCCGTCGCGACTTTTCCATCTCAAGCCGAAGATGAACAGATCCACTTAGTCTTTTCATAAATTGTGCAATGGGGCTTAATCGCCACAGCCTAGGCGTTTGTCTCCTCAAATCCCAGTAAAAAGGTAAATCCATTTCTGGAGTGCATCACTGGCCCACCAGTCTGTTTCCAGGCATAATTCGAAGTGTTGGTTATGACCCATAAAGCCTGATTATGACAGGTCCAGCCTTGGGGAGTTTTGAAGAGATTGTTATTGCATGTCCATTTTCTCACTGAAAAAGTTTACGAGTGAAAGCTTCCCCACTATGTAGAATATTGACATTCAAATTGTATTGAAAGGTTTTAAAAAGTAAAGTGATAAAGTCAATGCAGAGCTGCAAATGCATTTGAACGCTCCCACATCCTAGAAATTTCTATTCTCCTTCCCTCTGCTAGAAAATACCTGGATTACAAAAAAGGAAATAAAAGCCCTAGAATTCTTATCAAAGCTTAGAAAAACTGGTTGAACAAAAGATATACCTATGGGGATTATTTTTTATTTTTGGTTTGTAGTAACTTGCAGAATTGGAACAGGGATGGGAATCATACGCTTTACTGATTAAAATGTCCATGTCAGTTCATCTCCACTGGGAAACTGAAAAGCCAGGAGTAGGTCCATTTGGACACACAAGTATTACTTTCAAAATGTCTTGTTCCCATATGGACCAAGCTGGGCTTTGCTAGCTTTGGGGGGAAACACCTTCCTTCAATGCCTGGTGGGAACACATCTGCTTTGTTAACTGGAGAACACTTGCATTAAATAGCCATTTTACTATTTCATTGCTAAACTGACGAGTTCTATTTACAGGAGTAAGGCAGAGCATCAACTGAATGCCTTTCCGAATTATGGCTACTCCAAGGCAAACCTATTACAGATTGTAAACGGCTTAGAGGGTGCTGAGTTCACTGATAAGCGGGATAGAAATTTAAATTCTATTATTGCTATTGCTATCATGGGTCTTTTCTTGGCAAAATTTGTTCAATATTTGCATTATTCTGAGACTAAGAGAGCGTGACTTGCCCAAGGAGCCCAGTGGATTTCCATGGCCAAGCAGGGATTTGAACCCTAGTTTCCAGAGTCAAAGTCCAAAGCTGAAACCACTACAACACGCTGGCTCTAGTACTTTACAAACCATTATCACCATCTTCTTTCGATAGACAAGAGACCCTCAACTGGTCAGAGCACAAGACATTTCAATGCCATCTGGAATCCACACCTCAAAATGAGAGCTTGGGAATGGTTTCCTCTTTGAAGCTCAGGTTTGCATAGACATTTCTGTCCAGCCCCATGGAAGGCTTTGACATTTTCCCTTGTTAGGGCAAACTGCTGCTTCATCTACTTTTGACCCCCATCCCTTATAAAAGGGGACGCTCTCCTCGAGTAATTTCAAACAATGTCGCATGCGAAACACTCACAATGGACGCGGTGGCCTGTTAAATTAAGCTTGAATTCATTCAGAGTATGTTAATTTTATGAATACTTTGGGCTGAGCAATTATGATTTTGGTTTTGGTTTGGCCCCAAGCTCTTCATTAGGATGCCGACCTAATTAGGGGGCCAGTTAGCCAAATTCGGCATTCTCTCTCGTGTGCTAAAAAGACAAAAAACCTCAAAACATTGTAATAACAATGGGGTGGGCCACTGGAAAACCCTCAAAGCCGTTAAGAAAAAAGCGAGAATAGGTATGGATAATGGATGTGGTTATATGGTTTTGCTTCCACCTGGAGATGCTACGAAGACACAAACTAGCTGGATTTTATTTTCTTTAAAAGCATGCATGCAAGTGTGTTTTCATTTCTTGCCATAAATGGCACGCACATGGGTTGGCACACTGAAGTATGGGGTGTGCAGCATTCACATGGGATGAAGTCACGAACTCCGAGCATCCATTACAATCCCTATTTGGCAGTCTACCAAGTCTTTGCTAAAAATCAAGCTTCAGTGTGCCTTTTCTGTCACCTGCCCACCGCATTGACCGATGAGCTCAGCTTTACACTTGGAGAAAAGGGAGAGAACTTACAGACTCTTGGCGTTCCAGAATCGAGTGAGTTTCCCAGTCCTTTGATTGCAGCTATTGAACATCCTCCAAAAGTTAAATGTCCTAAAGCTGGTGGTGGAGAGAAGAGACTGAGACAGAACTTGGAAATGCACCACAGACAGGGAGCTAATTTGCATGTTTTATACACACTTCATTAAGATAATTTCTAGAGCATTTTTTGTCTGAATCTGCTGGGTACTATGCCATTGTCGGCAAGCAATTTGGATTAGGCAGAATATCTCTCTGACATGGTTTTTCAGAGGTTTAAGAAACATTGTGCCATGTAATGGAGTGCTAGTCAAAGCGGTGGTCCATGGACCGATGTTGGCCCATGAGCCACCATCTGCTGGTCCCTGGTGAGTTTCCAGAAAAAGAAGAAACAGTTAGTAGCCAATGAGCAAAATACGGTGCTGGTCCCTGGCACTCTGGACAAAGAATCTGTTGGTGCCCTTCATTCGATAGCTTGCGATGCATTGATTTAATGGACTGTTGGCCACCCAAAATGAAGATTAAAAAGTGGCAGAATCTGAGCTCATAAAGCTAATCAGGGTTAGAAGGTTGCGTTGTAACCTCATGAATTTGTAGACCATGGGTCCCAAACAATTGGTGGTAAGATGCCACAGATACACTGTCCTGATTGAGAAGTAGCCAAACATGACTAAAGGTAGCTTACTCAAGCCAGATGTTCAAGACTTGCTGTTCCAAGCAGATAACTTGCCCCAATGAAGCTTGGAATTCAACAGAGATCTATTACCGTGCCCACCTTGGGGCTAGCTACTTTTTTTTAAGGTTACATCCCTTTGTGAGAGGTAGGCAACTTTGGCAGGTCCAGACACCAACTTATGACTCTTTGGATTTTCTGCAGGCCATGTGCATTGCCAAAAGCAACCATCCCAAAATAAAGAAGAAAAAACCCTAAACCCATTGAAACTCTTGGTGTTCATCAGTATCACAGACACATTTGGCGAGGATATAGTAGCAAGCCTTCTCGGTGGCTGCTCCCAAGTTGTGGAAGTCCCTTCATCAGGAGGTCCACTTGGTCTATTCTTTGCTGTCTTTCCACTGTTGAACAGCTCTTATTGTCAGGAAGTTCTTCCTAATGTTCTCTTTTCCTATAGGTTGCATCTATTGTGCCGGGTCCTATTCTCTGGAGCAGCAGAAAACAAGCTTGCTCCATCCACAATATGATCTCCCTTCAAATACTTAAAACTGGGCTATCATATCACCTCTTAACCTCTTCTCCAGGCTAAACCTACCCAGCTTCCCAAGTCGCTCCTCATAGGGCTTTATGGCTTCCAGACATTTCACCATTTTGGTCACCCTCCAAAATATTGAAAGGTCTGAAAACCATAAATGTTATACTGTGCAGGAAAGAAGGGCTTGTGACCCGTTTAAAGGATGAACCCTCCACCAAGAGCAACAGTTCACTCTTGTGTATGCAATCCCCCATGCTAAATACCCTAAGGGCACAAGCTCCCCTATGATCCTGAAAACTAAGCAGGATCAGCCCTGGTAAGTCCTTGGATGGGAGACCACTAACAAATCCCAGGTGCTGTAGACTCTAGTTCAGAGGAAGGAACTGACAAAACCACCTCTGAGTATTCCTTGCCTAAGAAAAGCCTATTAAATTCATGGAGTCACCATATGTCAACAGATGACTTGAAGGCACATAGACACACGGTTCATGTCCATACATTGCATGGAAAGCTTTCTTTCCCCAGCAAAACAAGAACTATAGCAGAAGGAGTGACCATCATAAAGCTTTTTAAAAAGGTGCCTGGGGTGGAAAGGCTATCTTGGGAAGACTGCAGTGGACCCACAAAAGCCTGCAGCACAATTCCCTTTGATCCCTCTTTTCTAGCTTATGGGTGCCCTCTGCTGATCGCAGGAAAATCTACAAGAACCATTTCCCAATGTCCTACTGTCATGCACACATTTATAATAAATGCAAAGACAGGGGTCACAAAAGCCAGGCAGTGCTAGAAACAGATTTAGACCACTCTGAACAAAATGGAAGCTTTATCTTTAGGGGTGTCCTTCAGATCAATAGATCAGACCGATAGGAGAGCCGACTGCTTCTGTGAATTTTTTTTACAGAAATCATGAACTATATTTCTTCTTCCGGCTCCAGCTCTTCTTCCACAGCATATAGCTGCGTTGCTCCCACGTGGATCTTTATTCAATTTTATTTTCTTAAAAAGTTTTCTTTTCCAGGCCTTAAAGTCTGCACATTTGTTCTTGCTGGGTGCCTTCAAGCTGTTTCCATCTTGTGGTAGTCCTAAAGCAAACCCGATCACGGTGTTTTCTTGGCATGATTTGTTCAGAAGGGGATTGCAATTGCCATTCTCTCAGATGGCACTGGGAAATGTGTGATTTGCCCAAGGTCATCCAGTGGGTTTCCATGGCTGAGGGGGGATTTGAATGCTGGTCCTACTCCCAACTCTCAAATCACACCACCACAGAGGCCATTAAGCCTGCATATATGTAAAAGCAATTTGCAAAAGACTGAGACAAGCACAAAAAGGGTGGGCTGTCTTTTGAACAGGCAGCACCCCAACTGTACAGACAATCACTTAACATCAAACATCATAAATTCAGAAACAAACATGGGAATAACTTTTTACTGCATTGGACAAAAAGTGTCAAAAGGCCAACTACTGGAGAAAGATTAGTGTTCTTGTTCACTGTTACATTGGTGTGTTGAAGATAACTGTCCAGATTGGAAAAAAAATTTGTACAGCCGATGTGAAGCATTAAATACCATGATGCACACCCTCAACTCGGTCATTCAAGTCTGCACCACTCTTTTCGCCTGACTGAATGCAATCAGAAGGACAACCAAAATCTGTACACGAGTAGCCCTGATATTTTAATGGAAATACTGCACTACAGTCAAGTTTACAACATCTGTATAGAAATCATCACATGAATAGGTGGCAAAAAAAAGGAAAAAAATCACATTACAGAATACAAAAAGCAATTTAAAATAAGGAAAGCCTTTCTGCTATTTGTACAAGCCAGAATTAGAGCTTGGAGCTCAGATGTCAGACATCAGGATTGGAGCAGGGGGAGGAAGGAGAAGAGAGACACATTCTGTTACAAAACCCTGCCACGAGGAGGCAGTCGACCTCCTTTCTTTTATTGGTGGGTGTTTCTTTTCACCCCCTGACACACTGGGCAGTAAAATTTCTACCCCATCTCTTGTCCTGCTTACAGCGACGCTTGGGCAGACGCTCAACACAGCAACAGAAGCTGCTCTCCCCAACTTGGTGTATGGTTTTGTTTTGTTTTAAAAAGTCTAAACGGATATTTTTAAAGATACACAGAAGAGAAACAGATCTGAGAGGATGTGATAGAGAGATGAGTAAGGAAGCACACAAGCAAAAATGGAAGAGGGCACAGTAGCGTTGTCATTAATATACCCCATCCTTCTTTAACAAGGGTGAGGGAAAGAGACTTGGGGTACATTAGTTTATTGCTGGTATACTGTTAAGAACTTCCCAGCTGGGCTCCCACTTAGTGCTGCCTCCGCCAGAGCCCAATTTCTCCAGTGCATACCTGTCTTTCTAACACAGGCTCCATCCATGCTGCTCTGCTCTGTCTTCTTCTCTCCGTCTCTCTTTTTCTTTTGAGCATGATGACGCTGTTCTGAGTGGGGTGTGGGCTGCTGACTTCAAAAGACTAAAGTTAGCAGGGGAGAACCAGCAAGACATATATACATATATATTTCAATAGCTCTCCTGGTTTTGTTAATTTGTGCAAGGGAACCGTACTTCCTCCGAAAAGGATGCACACATCGTAAGTTTCATGTCCACATAACAAAATCCACAGCTGCTTCTTTTAAAAAGAGACACCGATTATCTTCTGTTTACATGTCTGACATTGTGAGCTTTCTAAAAATATAGATATAGATATCCCTGCTTGTATGCCACTGGAGAAATCAGAAGAGGTTACCTTCTTTATTTTTGTGGCTCTTCTTTTTATTGGTGTATTTTCACACTCTCTCTCTCTCACACACACACACAAAATAAAGCAGCTCTGTCAAATACTGGTTTGGTATTTATGATATTCTTCAATACTAAGAAGAAACACACATAAAACACAATAATCCCAGATAGCTCAGCAACACTTCCCAAAAGTGCAGATTCTCTGAGCTGGAAGACTAGGTGGATAAAAAGCCTACCCACCAAAAAAGAAAAAGAAAGAAAGAAAACTATATATAATACATATTTGTATATTAAACAGGCTGCCTGAAATAAAAACATATTATTAACACATTCATTCTTACACACACTCTTCCTCTCTCTCTCTCTCTCTCTCTCTCTCACACACACACACACTTTCATCTCTTCCATGTGAAGCCCAGTTGGATGCAATGTCCCTTTGTCCACAATTTGTAGTAATGCACCTCTCAGAACAGGGTGAGGGAACGGGCAAGCACACAGCTTTCTCTAATAAGAACCAAGATGTATTATTATTATTATTATTAGTTTTTGTTTGTTTTACAAAAAGGAGAAACAAGTTTCCACAAAGCACTACAATGATAACTCCCTTTGGTAGAAAGTGTAATAAAATGTCACACTGCTCCTGTCTGTAGGTACTAAAACCTGAAGCCACCTGGTACTATGGTACACAAGAAGCTAGTACAGTTATACTAGCACATCAAGCATACTTTTTCTTTAATAAAAAAACAAAAAAAATTGACAATTATGTACATTTATTTACAAAAAGAAGGGAGGGACCAGTTTAAAATTGTTTTGTTGCTATCATGACAGCACGAGAGTGTACGTATAGGAACTGTTATGTTTGTGTGTTATTATGTGAGTGTATTTTTGAGTGTGGAGAGTTTTCATGTGTAAAGCTGGTGCATGGCACTAGGAGAGACTAGTAAACAAGCAGGTACCAAAAAAAACACAAAAAACAAAAACAAAAACCCCCAAACAAAAAAAACAATTAGTTGCACTGGCACTAGAAATGACAGACTGGATCTTAATTGGTTTATGCAAGTCAGAAGTCCTGGTCACAGGGAGAAGCCTGGTGAGGAAGAGAGAAGAGTCGAGGGGGGCAGACTCAGAAGCTGATATTTCTGGAGTTGGGACTGCTGAGCCCAGTGAGCAGATGGAAGATTTCAGAAACCCTGGAACCCAATTCTCCAGGCTGATGACCAGGCGTGTCTGGAATCCCGAAGATATTCTGGCTGCAAGACTTTTTCTTTTTGTGGGGAAGAAGGAGAGGGGGGAGGAGGAGAATTTTAAATGCACCCAATCTCGTCAGGCTATTCAAAACACTCCCATGTCCATGATGTCCCTTAAACATTGGAGAACGCTGGTGGTGTGTATAGGCAAGGTGGGTTTCCTCTACAGCTATTCAGATGCCTCCAAGCTGCATGCGCCGTGAGTTCAGCCCTCTTGGTAACAGTTCCTTAGGGTTGACACTTTCAACAGCGAGCCCACTGGGGCGACGGGACGTACCAGCTACAAATGAGTCAAGAAGGAGCTGCTGTTATGGAGATAACACAGCAAGTGGAGGAAGGCATTTGCCTCGGGTGGTTGGTTTTTTTCCTTGACACACACACGTGCGCAAACACGCACATGCACACAGACACACAATGTGCATCCCCAAACACTCTTAACAATTCTCTCTCCCTACCAAGAGTTTAGGGAGTCTTGAATATTGAGCCATATTTGACGCGGTACTTGTTAATGCTCACAAAGTGCAGGTCCTCCCTGTCGCAGGTAGTGGTGCAAGGCACCAAGCCCTCCAAACCTTCGCCCATTAGCCATTTGTTTGTCTCGGCTGCCATTTCACGGGTCACATGCTCCTTGGTCCATCTGTCCACCCAGGCCTGGAATCGCTGGTGCAGCCTCTTGCTCACTCTTTCATGGGACTGGGACGAGAGAGGAAAAGAGAAAGAGAGACAGGATTAAAGTCATCAGCTTAAAAAACAAATAACCACCACACAAAGAGGAATGAAATGGGTACATATATTACACAAATTACAATCTCTTTCCTCCAGGAAGCCCATACACTATATTTCAACTGCTTTATTAGACTCCATAGCTGGTGATCATTCTGTGCCACTGAAAATTAATACTTTTTGAGGCAACTGTGCAAGTTCTATCTGTCACAAGCAATGGCCAACTGGAGGGCGGGGGGATACAGTCTCCTGGTCTTCACTAAGTGCCAGCAGATGAAATGCAAGCTAGTACTCTGGCCCAACCAGGAGTAACTCACAGCTACTCTGAACTGATCCAAAACATTTTCGTATATCCAAAATGGTTCCTACCCTTCCCCTAATTTAAGACAGGTGTAATCCACCAGGACTGTCTCCATCTCTAGAGCACAGTAACAATTTCACAGGGGTCTGGCTGTCCTCAGCTTTTCCTTAGGGAAAAGCACGGGTATCCTCCACAGGACTGTTTTTCTGGCCCCCAGAATAATTTCTTTCAAACTCTTTCCTGCTCCAAAATGACTTCATTCAAAAATGACACATTTTTGCTACTATTTTTCCAAAAGATTTTGGGGGAAGGGGCTCAGAATGCCCCCCAAATTCTGTCTAGGGATCCAGGAAAGCCCATGGTGAAGATACCACTATGTCCCCTACAGAGCATTTTTAAAATTTTTAATTATTATTATTTTTGCAGGAGTGGGTGCAGCTCTACAAGGTTTCCAGGGGGGGATTAATGCTGTGATCTATTCCCCAAATGACCATGGAAACCCATTCAGTAATCTTCGACAGGTCACATACTCAACCCCTGTGATAGGGTTGCCGTAAGTCAGAAAGGCATATGACAACAAGAAGCCTTCCATAGTTGCGTCTCCCTGCCTAAAGCAGGTGGGTCAGCATCTCATCACCTCTCCATTGCTCCAGCTTACCTGATGGGCACGCAGCAGAGCAGTCCTCCTGTACATGTAATCCTCCGATTTGATCACATACACCATCTTATAGGAGTTCAGCTTGAATTTACACTCCAGCTTGTCCAAGCTCTCCACGTTCTCCAAGGGTTTCTTACTCATCCCCTCCTTCCCATCCTTCTCCTGCTGCTCCCGACCACGCTGGCACTTGCGGATCCGCCGCAGGTTCCTGTAAAGCAGAGAGCCCCTGCTGGAATTAGCACCTGCCTCCCTCATCGGGCTGGGTGGTGTGGCTCGTGGGGCCTGCTCCTCAAAATCCATCACACTGCTCGTGCTGAATGACAATAAGAGCGTAAGGGGATGGTTCACATGTTATCAATCACCCCCGGCTCCATGAGTCCTCCTACATTTGTTGCAGGATGCTGTGCAGGTGAACCCCTTCCCACCAGAGCTGAGTACAAGTTGAGAACAAAGGAACTGCTTTTCAGGAACTAGCTAAAATGTAATGCTTGCCCTGCACTGAGAAAAAGAAACTGCTGTATATAGCAAGTCATGTTTTATAAGCACAGGTTGCGTCTCCCTTATCCAGAATTCCAAAATAGTCCAAAACCCCAAACTTTTTTCATGAGTGAGATAGTGACACCTTTGCTTTTTCTGATGGTTCACAAACTCTTTTCATGCACACAATTATTAAAAGTATTATGTATAAAATTATCATCAGGCTATGTGTATAACGTGTCTATTACACGTAAACGAATTATATGTTTAGACTTGGCTCCTAGCTCCAAGATATCTCATTATATATATATATGCAAATATTTCAAAATCCAAAAAAATCCAAAATGCAAAACACTTCTGGTTATGGACATTTTGGATAAGAGAAGCTCAACCTGTACCATTGCATGCACCCACCCTCAAACTTTGGTTCTCCAAGTGTTTCAGACTTCAGCTCCAGAAACCAACATCACCTTGAGCAATGAGTGGGGATTCTGGAGCTGAAGTCCAAAACACCTGGGGGTTTGAGGACCACTGAGGTACACCATTGTTGTACTGGACCTAAAAGCAACTATATCTTGAACTGGCCAATAAGCACTCACAGCAAAAAGCTGCACGCCATCTCAGTTCACTCACCTTGGCAAAAACACTGGCTTCTGGGCCAGCTGCTCCCGCAGTTCAGGAGAGGTAGAATCAGAGTTGACATACCGATCCACATAGTCAGTCCAGCGCTGAAATGGAAGACAGTATTATGAACAGGATCCATCAGCTCTGTTTTCTTTTGCTAGAACTGGCACTGAAGGAGCATAATGCCACTGCAACCTTCACTAGTTTAAGTGTAAATGAAACTGACAAGTTTCAGGACTAAAGTTTCAGCTCCATTTTACAGAAATTGATAATTCCACCCTCTACTGGGCACAGGGGAAAAAGAGCCTTAGTGATTTCATTATAAGAGAATTAGAGTTTTACTGCTGAATAATCATGTTGTATTATTTTAGGTCCTAAATATTTTGGCTTGCCTCCTCTCTCTACTGCACACATGTATATGAGTTTCCATAAAATACTTGGAATCTGATACTTGGTATGGCTACAAATTTCAGCATTATTATTTAAAATGTAGTTTCTTAGCTCGTTACTGAGCCAAAGATGGTAACCAACTGAAACCTGAATCTGACACAGAGGTAAGCACATGTATGTTAAGATACTATTTAGTTATAATATGAAGGAAAACAGAAGATTTAGTACTCAAAGCTAGGAAAAGCATATTCTCTAGACTACACCTCCCAGTCAGCAAGAGCCTAAATCCAATAAAATATCTGGAATTATAATTAAGTTCCTTCATCAGCTAAAGTCCTAGGCCTAAATCCAATTGCTAGTCCTAATTGAACTAAACCAACTGATTCAATGACTGAATGGTAACTCAGAAATTCTGTAAATACCATTGCTTTAGTTGGTCTGTTGTAGCTCAGACTATCAATTAGATTTAGGCCATGGTGGCTGGGAAATGGTGAGCTGTCCAAAAAACCCCCAAACTTTCTAAGTTCTAATGATACCATGCATCAATCTATTAAACGGACAACCACTTAGCACCTTATTTCTGCTATGCCTGAAACATTTAATTAAAAAGACAAATACACTTCACTTGGTAATGCATTTAAGAACGCTTTTAAAAAAACAAGTCAAAACCACAAGAAGCACCTTCTCACCTCTGCCTCAACAGGGTCATCAGAGTTTTCTTCTTCGGTGTCAAGAAGCTCAATAGTTAACTGGACATGGCCTCTGCTCTGAACAAACATCAACTAAAAAAGAGAATGCAGAAGGGTTCAGTAAGCAGTACAAACAGTCTTTAGTAGTTTATTTAGTACCACAAATCAGTCACATGCAATCTAGCCCGCATTTCCAAAATAATTTGCGCTTAACGGAACAGTTCATATTATATGCATTGTACGAACAGCTCCAGCAAGAGTTCGAGGTGTGAATTATTTTTAATGTCTCACTATCTGCCATGCTAGAAATATGGGGACTGGAGAATGGGGGTGGGGTAAGAACGATAGAATTCTTATTTGAGGGACAGTGCCTTCATCCTCTCCCTCCTCTGTAGTTCCTGTTTCAAAAAAGGCATCTCCTGGCCTTAAATTGGGGTGCAAGGGACATTAAATTAATGAAGAAGAAAAATAAAAACTCTTCCCATTACCAATAGAACTATATCATAATACCTGTCCATTAAAGCTTATCAAGATCTCTGTTCCTTGCTTTGAGAAGACTGCAAGCTTCTCTTGTCTCCTTTCCAAAGGGGTAGGGTGTGGGGTGTTACCATTTCATTTTAAGACAGTGTTACCTTAAAGCAGTTTTCATCTTGCATGAGTTGCTCAGCTTTGCGCTGGTATGCTGTTTCCACAAGGGACCGAGATGACTGGGAGGATAGTAGGCCTCCAGTGGCTCCATTGTTGCTCTCAGACAAGTATTGTTCTGTCACCTGCACACATATTTCATCGCTCACTATGTGCTGAAGCTGGCAATTCGAAGGGGAGGAAAAACAACACCTCATGAATGATTCATTCGTAATGATTATTAAATGATTCAGTATGATATTTCTTTGGGGTAAAACTGAGCCAGAGGAAGTAGCACTTACTGTTTTATCAATGCTACGTCATCCCAAAGATGTAGACAATAGGCAATGCATCTAGCCCTAAGAAAAGTGCTTCTTTTATTTTCCTTTTCTCTATGAACCAGAAGTGAGGCTGGACAGTCACCGTCAGAGCTATGCTAGCTTCTGTAGCATAACACTAAGAATGCCTGTTTTGTTTTACATGGCCCATCCAGAATGCAGTTTTTATAAGTGTTGCCTTTGGCTTTAATCATTCATTGTTGTTAGCCTTCAAGTTTTTGACTCAGGGCAATCCTATCATGAGGTTTTCTTGGCAAGATTTATTTAGAGGGGGGTTGCCTTTGCCTTCCTCTGAGGTTGAAAGAGTGTAACTTGCCCAAGGTCACCCCAGTGGTTTCCATGACAAAGCAGTGATTCCAACCCCGGTCTTCTAGTCCAACACTCAAACCACTGCTGGACCTCTATTGCTTTCCCAGTATTTTTATTCCAGTCTTCCTCCACTTCTACAAATTCTAAGCAAAAATAAAGGACCAGTATCCTGAACAAATGCCAAGGTGATGATGGATGAAGGAACGAGCAATCTTGATAGCGAACAGAAAGACTAGGAGCTTCTGTCACCCATCAACTTTGCTCTTCAATAGCTCTGGGCCTCCCAAAAAGCTGTTTACGGTTTGATCCAACGGCACCTGGTCTTATCTAATGAGAAAAGATTTGCTGCTGTTGGAACAAACAAACAAACAAAGTTCCTTCTTTCCATCCATCCAGTGAACTGAGCTTTTGCCTCCCATCTAGTCTTAAAGACAGCTACAGTTATTGAAGGCTCAGACAGTAACTCACCTGGTTGCCATGGGACAATATTTCTAATGAGCAAACTACAAGCTTGCTTACAAATGTTTCAACATCCTTATGCAAATACGTTACCTCAACAGCTAGTATAAGGAATGGTTACCAAGCATTATCATTTTCAAAGTTTTAAATACAGATGGGAAATCTTTCAATATGAGGAAGTTTTAATTGCTAACCCTCTCCCCAGTGCACTCTGAAGTCAATTCTTTGGAATATGGAGATCAGCATTTTATCCTCACAGAATCACAGATGGAGGAGACAACAAGGACCATCCAATCTATCCCTCTGCCATGCAGGAAAACATCCTATGAATGGCCCAATCATCATTCATCATTCTTGCCTAAAATGAGACTAAAGGCATTTATTACCTCTGCTGTATTTCAGTCACACCCAATTCAAAAGATGTTGGCTTTTCCATCTGAGTTTTCCCCCAACACCCAAAGAATACATTGGTAGGATTACCTGTCTGACAATACTCTGAATTAGCTTGTCCATGGTAAAGGCAATGTAGGCATGAATGGTAAACATCTCTCGAAGGGAATCCTCATATTGGGAAGAGTCCATGTTACCATCCAGCAAATTCCGCACCATGTCTAAGAAGGCAGGATAATAGTCTTCCACATCAATGTCCACTAAAAAATGGGAAAGACAAGAAAGACAAGAAAGACACTGTGAAATTCATCACCAACAAACTAGAGCAGGGGTAGGCCACCTTTCCCCTTTAAGGGCCAAGGGACTTCAGCTCCCAGAAGCCTCAGCCATGTTGGCCAATAGTCCCATGTTGGCCAATAGCTCCTGGGATTCTGGGAGCTGAAGTCCCTCGGCCCTTAAAGGGGAAAGGTTGCCTACCCCTGAACTAGAGTGTGCCCATTCTAGAAGCACATTTCACTTTCTTGTCTGGCTCTTAAAGGCTGATCAGTGTGTGTGTGTGTGTGTGTTAAAACACAAATAAAAAACTGTGTAAGTTTAAAGAGCTTTAAAAATTAAGAGGCCTGTGCAGACATAGGCAAAGGAGATGTAACTTGAAATGCTCTCCTTCTTCTGGCAGATAAAGAACTTTTTATTTGATGCATTTGGCAACTAAATAACTAAAGAGAAAGATCCTTAATGGTGTATTTGTGTGCTACACTTTTATTGCACTGTCACGTTTTTAAATAATTTTATATTGCTTTAAATTACTGGCACTTCCACATAACAGTTTATATAATTGCTTTTTAAGTTGTTTACTATTCGATTTTAATTCATATGTGTTTGTTTAAACTCGCGTTATGTGTTGCCTGGGGTCCCATTCAGAAGAGGATAGAAAACAGATAAACAACAGAATAAGGCAGCTATTACTGGCCATGTGGATGAAAGATGCACTTACTGGGGTCCTTCAACCGCAGCTGGATGGCAGGGCTGTCGCTTTTGTCTCGCTTCACACCCAGCACTTCTCGCTCCCATTCCCTTTCCCGGTTCTCCTCTTCTATCTGCCGCTCAGCCTGGGTATATATTCGCAGCAACCGCAAACACAGGATCTGGTGCAGGCGGAGGAAGATGTACCAGTTGTTGTTGACATAGAACAGGTTGTAGACTTCGTCCATATTGCGCAGCTTCTGGGCTGCTGTATTGCTGAACATCAGCTTGGCTTTAGGAGGGCTGCCTCCAACACCGTTGTGCTTTTTCACAGCCCCTGAGCCTTCATCCACATCCATTTCCTCCTCTTCCTCCTCCTCCACATCAGACAGCTCCCCCCGCTGAGCAAACAGCAGGTCTGGGATGAAGTGATACATGATTTGCTTGATTTTGTACTTGTCCTCTTTCTGGATGCCAGTCTGTCGCTTCACATGGTGGATAATGAGAGAAGCAGCATCATCTAGGATCTGCTTATCTTCATACGCCAGTGACAGGTGAGGGCCAGCATTATCTTCAGAGGTCTGTTCTTGCCTCTGAAAATCAAGAAAAGAGAATGAAACCCATATTCTCCCTTCAATCTGTAGCCTACTCATGGGTTTTCCCTTCCTTTGCCCTTACTTCACAATGCCTTTTGATTGTTATCAAGTGGAATCCTCTGTCTGGAAGGACTCATAACCACGAGAGAAGCACAGACATCTTAAAAGAACAATTAGGAGTGGTGGCGGCTGATTAATCTACCAAAATTTGAGGCCCTCTAATAATTTACAACCTAGATACCCTAAAGGCACCAGATCCCATCTCATCTTGGAAACTAAGCAGGGTCGGGCTTAGTTAATACTTGAATGGAAGACCTCCAATGAATATTACATGTTTTAGGCTATAGTTCAGAGGAAGGAACTGGTGAAACAACCTCTGAGTATTCCTTCCCAAAGTAAATCCTATGAAATTAATGAGGTCACCATGTCAACTAGTGACTTGAAGGCACGCACACACAACACACAACACAACACACACACACACACACACCAATTCACAATATCCTTCCATCTAGCAACCAGATCAGGACAAATATGAATAAAAAGTCAAATGGACAAAGCAGAGAAGCCAACATTCCCAACCTACCTCATCATAAATAGTCTCAATCTCACTGAGAAGGCTTTTTGATCTTAAGACCTTGGTATCATTCTGCTTGAAATTGATACCCTGGTGATCGAGGGACTTCAAATAGTATTTCTCATTCTGTTCCCGCCACACTTTGTTAAATCCTCTCTGGGCTTCTCTCCATTCTTCCTCTTTCATTTTTAACCTTAGCAAAAGAAAGGCAATGGGTGTTGAGGGAGGAGAGCATGCCAATGAGGATGAGAAAAAGCACACATTTCACAGGAAAAGTTTGTCCTTCAATTAGACAAAGCTTAAAATTCAAGGGACAAGGCAATTATTTGTGATTACACCACTACAACATTCACCTTAGAGGTCACAGTTAACACTAAAAATGCTCTTCTGATGCCTTGACATACTCTTCCTGCTATTGCAATTTACGGCTAAGAGCTTTTCAAGAAGCCAGCATGGTATAGTGGCCCGAGTATTGGACTAGACCTTGGAGGCTAGGGATTGAATCTAATCTGGGTCATATGGAAACCTTGGGCAAATCAAACCCTTTTAGCCTCAGATGAAGGCAATGGCAAACAACCTCTTAATAAGACTTGGCAAAGACTACCCCGTGATATGGCCACCCTTAGAGTTGCTGTAAATCAGAAATTACTTGAGAGCACACAAGTAACAAGAGCTTTTTAAAAAGCAGTTTCATTTATATACCGCTTCATATCGCGCTATGGGATGTCTAAGTGGTTTACAACTGTAAGCTCATTGCCCCCCAACAGTTGGGTACTCATTTTAGCGACCTTGGCAGGATGCAGGCCTGAGTGTAGCCTGAGCCCTGGCTGGTATTGAACATGCAACCTTATGATCTATGAGTGAGTGGCTGCAGGACAGGCATTTAACCACTGCGCCACCATGCTAGATTCTTCTTGCAGGGTGCGCATGTGCATAAGGGCTTTCTTGGCTTGACATAAGTGAAGCATTACATACATTCACTGGAGCAACTAAACTCATAACTAGAGTGGTGCACCGGTTTCACTTTGTCACTGCGGAGATGAGTCCAAAGTCTGACTTAGCTATGAAGTTCACTAATTGACCCCTGGACTAATCACAGACATTTGGCTTAACTCTACCTCATAGAGTTATGGAGAAGATAAAATGGGAAAACCTACATTTATGTTTGCTGCCCTAAACTAAATGGAAAAACACTGGAATACAAATATACACATAATACTCAGCAGACCACCTGCAGTGTGCTCCTCTGGGCCATAAGCAATGCACAGAATGTAAACCTGCCTTTGAAAATGGTTCAGAATACATCTATCAGACAGCTAGCTGAGACTGGGTGCTGCAAGCATTATCACAATTGTATATCATGAGCTACACTGACCCATGTAGGTTGGGTCAAGGAAGCTCACACTTCTACAGTACTTCTTTATATTCTTATATTTCCCTTTTTATTTTAGTTTTTAATTTTTTGCATTTTTGATTCTGCATCTGACTATCAACTTCTCTCAGAACCCTGCCAAGGGTAGGATATAAATATTAAATCACAAAGAAAAGCAAAAACTTGGGAAATGAGCAGGGAAAGGGCATGGTCTCTGCACCAGAATGTGCCCATTACCTTTTCAACACGATTGGGACTGCAACAGCTGGGTTCTTCCGAAGCCCATCGATAATGTCGGCAGCTTTGTCGGCATATATCCTTTGCAAAGCCTTGCGGTGGATGACCTCTGAGGAGCCACCTAAGGTGTTGTCCAGCCGGAATTTGGCTTGTTCCTCAGCCGATAAGCGAGAGAGCTTCTTTTGTATTGTCTCTAAGACCCTGATAGTGGCTAGATTGGTCTCCAAGACAACATCCAGCTGGCAAGAAAAACATGTATGGCTGTGGCTTCACATCATTTAATATTTTTTTTAAGTTGCTACAGGTTGAGTCTTTCTTATCTGAAATACCCCAAAATTGTCCACATGGATGTCTGAGATTGTAACATCTTTGCTTTCTAATGGTCTAGTGTACACAAACAATGGTTCATGCACAAAATTCTTTAAAATATTGTGTATAAAATGATGTGTAAGGTGTATACAAAATATAAATGTAGACCAAAAATCCCAACCCATTTTCACACTATAGGACTGTTCCATCTAATATTGTTTAAACATAATTTTTCAGTGGGTGGAGAATTCCACATTTTACAAACTACACAGCTCCAATGCTGCTACTGAAGTGAAAGCAGGCGGTGCTATCACTTTCACCACAAAAATCAAGTAAAGATTTAAACTGGGAACTTTCCTTTTCAATCTCACAGATTTAAGTCATTACATTACAGAAAGAGCTGCTGCTTTTCATTTGTCTCTGTAGCCACTGTGAAACAGTAAACCACTCTCTCCAAGAGATTAGACAGTGTTGTAGATACCTCAAATCGTTCATCTTCACACCGGTAAATATGCTCTTCATACTGAGTCTTCTTGGAGCTCACAAATGTAGAATCTTCAGACCATGATGGAAAAGAAACCCAGGTGTCATTCAGCACCTTACAAATTAAGAGAGAAAAGAATGAAACAGCTTATTTATGATTAGAGAACTTATTCTAGCCACTACATAAAATCTACTCTCAAGACTTCTGAAAACAGCCACAAATATAAAGGAAAGGGTAGCAACACAAGAGGTTTTTAGATTTTTGGTTTACGGTTGCTGTGCTTAGCTCTATAATTAGCAGTACCAGAAATTATCCAGTTGCTTTGAGCACAGCTGAATAGGAAAAGATGGCCAAAGTTTCATCTGTCAAGTCAAAGAAATAGCCATTTCTATTTTCATCTAACACAATAGTTAGGAGCCATACCTAAGATTCAAGAAGACTATAATGCCTTGCAAGTCAAAGACAAAATCACACTAAGATACCACAAAGAGCTCCACATTTTACATAGTAAACACGGTCCCTGTCCTATCATTAACCCTGATGTTTCCTAGAATTAATATATCAAATGTGGGGGGTGGGAGGCTTTGGTGGACAGGTGGAGGGAGGTCTTCAGTGGCTGCAAACTGGAGTCCATGAGGCATATGCAGTTCAGCGACAACATGTGACCCGTGGGTCACACTTCTCCCACCTATGCATTAAGATGTTCCAAAGTTCAGTCCCCATGTACCTCAATTTAAAAGAAAGATAGCTGACAGCAGACAATGGGAAAATATTTCTGCTTAAGACCTTATAGAGCTGCTTCCAGTCAGACCAGACAAAAGGATGTTATCTCGACAAACAGTCTGACCTAAAACAAGTTGGCTTCCTATGTTCCACCAGCCCTCATTTGTTCACTATAAGGAGTGCTGCCTTACCTCCTTACATAATGGAGTCCGACCTGTGCATTTGGGCTGCTGGTAACTCTTTGGCAAGGCTCGGTAGCTGGAGCCCAGCCTCTTACAAGAAGCATAGTCTATCTCCATCGCTATACCTTCTGTGGCCCGTTCCTTAGGATATGTCTCCAAGTGTGCAGACTCTTTGTAGCCCAGGAAGTTTTTAAACCAAGTGAACAGCTCTGGGAATTTTCTTTTAAAAAAAGTGGGAGGGAAAGAGAAATTATTATGTTTTAGACACTCATAAGTGAAAGATGTTTTAAGATATTCCATCAAAATTATGGTATATACTTTTAAAACATGATTAACTACATGATGATTAATGTAATGCTGTTTAGTTTTTAATAAACAGCTTGTATCTTTACCATTTTATTTTTGGAAACCTGGCTCATGTAAACCACCATTTGTTATTCTGGTACAAGATAGCAACTATCTTGTTTTGCTACAATCTATGAACAAAAGTATCAAATCATCTCCCCTTGCACTCAGAGGAGGAGGGGAACAGAAGGAAGGAACAAAATCCTATGCTTACTGTTGCTAATTCCAATCCTCCAAACTATGTTCTTTGAATACAATCATTACCACCTGCTTAGCAAAAAACATCAATGTGGAAACAGCTAGCGCTAAATAATGCTGATGAAAACTAAAGCAGCTCTTTCTCTTTCTTTTTTTTAAACCTACCCCACTTACCCCAAAAATGGAGAAACTAGCTGAACAAGTTCAGCTCGGGATATCACCTCCTGATTAAAAATGACCAGACAACGGAGAAAATTCTCGTATGCTTCTGTGCTACGCAGAGCCTTACGGACCTTGACAACCAAGTCAGAAAGAAAAGAAGAGTTAGTTAGCAAAGGGGGGGGGGGGGGGCGGGGGGGAACCAATGGTTTTGCTTGGGTGGTAGTAGCGTGCAATACTTTTCCACTATCATTCCACAGAAGTAAACTCACACACATTATAAAGGTGACTCATAAATCGTGGGCATTTATAGCATTAGTAACATACTAATATGAATGCCACTGCATTTGTTAGTGACACACACACAGGCATAAGTCCAACTTATGCTTTCATGTGTCTTTTCCTTATTGTTCCAGAGGTTTGAAATTCTCTACCTCCTTTGCCCAATGACCAAAACCCCTTGAAATCCTGTCTTTTTAATGCTGCTTCCTCCTATCTGAGATGGTAATTTAGTGCCTGGAGAAGAACAGGGCTACTGGCCATCAGGCTATTAGTCTATACTACAGCCTATTACTATATCCAGGCACACAATGAAGGCAGCCTCCAGGACCTGCAGAGGTCGTGAAAGATGATATTGTAATTGTACATCTCGCCATAATCACACAGCTAGACAGTTAGAGGTTTTCAGTCATCTCTTGCACTCCACCAGGCACTAAATCGTAGAGGGAGTTCTTGTAAGATGAAGCTGAGTCTTGAAGGAGGGGGAGCTGTATTGTAATAAAAAAAATTACAATATTGCTGGTATATACAAAAAGTTGGTATTCAGAAGGAAACTAAGGGGCAATACTTGAGCATAGGATGGACCTAGCTCCCCATGTATTCCCACATATACTTGCCCCAGAAAACTCTATAGAAGCCATGAAGGACAAAGTGAGCCTTGTATTATAAGCTTGTAAGGATAGGTAGAGAGGCCAAGAAACCACCCATATTAGATGCCAAGGCTGAAAGGGCCACTTAAGCCTGGCTTCAAACCTAGGCAGCCTTCAATGGAAATAAAGTGGGACTGACTTGTCTGCATTGTTAGCCTCATCACTAGTGAACACCATTGGGGCCCTTTTGTAAGATGACTGCTGATACAAAACAAGCCATTCAAGGGCATTCCTTTATGATGCCCGCTCACCTTGTCAAAAAACAGAGACTCTGTCCCATGTTTACCGGCTTCTACCACTGATGGGTCCTTCAAGTTAAGGAGCTTTGGTTTCTTCTGTAGAAAGGAAGGGGGGGGGGAACCAGGGAAGAATTAAGAAAAACACTAGTGAAAGATAATACATAAGTAATGTTTGCTCCAGCATTTCCTCTTTTTTCTGAGCCATTGTTTAGTGAAGCAACAGGAACAGATGACAAAATGTAATCCTTTTAATAGGGTGCACATTTGCCACTGAAAACTTATACAACACAGTTTCTTTTGAATTTAAAAAGCAAGCACTTGGGCTTTACAGAGAAACATGGCAGGCCTTCTGCTATCCCTGAATCCACCCTTCTATGCCTTAATTGCTCCACTCTTGGCATAAAGCTCCTGACACTAATTAAAAACAACAACAACAACAACAACAACACATTGTGCATCTGACAAAGCAGGCTCAAGACCAAATATTATTATGTTGTCATAAATCTTCAAATTTGTTGATTTGTGATGTTTTAACTATTTGTGGAGGCAGTATACAATGTTAGCCCACTGATGGCAGTGATGATAGTTTCTCACCTTTACTGGAGGAGTTGTCCCAGCCGTGGCATGCCGCCGGATCTGACAGCCATTCTGATTAGGTCTTTGCTGCTTACTGTTCAGCTGCGGCTTCTTGATTGTGCCCCCGTGGTCATTTCTCACAGATTCCACTTTTTCTGCAGTTGTTTTGCTCAACAGCTTGTTTAAAACAATTACATACAAATCCATTATTGATTCTAATATTCCACATCAAAACATGAAAATGCAAAATATGTATCACAGTAATTCCCTCAAGTGAGGAAAATTTGAGTTGAAAAAGCCTAATGTAAAAATTGGATGGGTAAACCCTCCCCTGCAAAAGCAAGGGGGGGATAATTCAATCTCAGTTGAGAATTCTCTATTGAGAATGCTCAGTGGGCACAGACATAAAAACAAAGGAGACAGGGACAGGGATGAAGTATCCTGGAAGAGAGCACTGCTGAACTCCATGGTACCATGTTTTATTACAGGCTCTTCGTACAATAAAAGGCTACCCTGGAAAGTTTGCTCTTTTTGCATAGGGGAAAAAAAATCCCCCAAAAACCCATGAAATCATGGGACACTCCATTTTGGTGCATGTATAACCTCAATACTAAGGTTAATGAGCCCATAATCCTGTTTCATATAAGCTACATGGTGCAGTAAGGAGCCTGTAGGATAACACAGGTAGCACTCTGTTGTTCTTTAAATAAGCAATAACACTCAGAATAAACTCACAACAGAGCTATTTGCATCAGGTAGGAATTGTCCAAATTCTGAGAGCAGGTCTTCCTGGTTCTTAAAGAGACGGGCCACCTGAGCATAGACCTCCTGCTCAGTCAATGCTGGTGTGTAGTTACCTCCTGCTTCCTTGGCATTTCGCTGCTCTTTCTGTGATGAGATAAAAGAGAATGTTCAAGAAAAATATAAGCAGTATAGCAATTGTTGTTAAAGGCTTGTGTTTTCTTAGCTATTTTAAAGAAAAACCATGGCATCAAAGTGAAAGTGCTCAAGCAGAAGAGCACCAAATAACAAAAAGGACACTAGAGAAATTTTATACCTGGTTTTCAAACATCTCTGATAAAAATATCTTGGCCTAATACTACAGTATGTAGACTGAAGCAAAACTGAGCCAGTAGTATTAACAAACAGTAACCAGCCCATTGGTTATGTCTTCTAGTTGTCAAATAATAATCTTCTTCTGCTTCACATGTCAACATTAAAACTAAATGCATAAAACTTAAAGCAACTTCCTATTTACCTGATAGGTGTGAAGGATCTCCAAGAAAGCTTTGTAAATATCTGGCTGCCCCTGGAAACGATTCTTGATCTTGTTAACATAGTTGATGGCATGATTAAACTCAACGGGCTGATTATTCTGGAGGGATGGTGTGGTTCCAATAGAGATTGTCACAGGCGTATGGGGCTGCACAGGTGGAGAACGAGGGGATGCGTAGGGGATTGGGGGAGTCTGCTGGTTGGTTGTTGTATGTGCCTGCAGCTGGGAAGGCTGAAAAAGAGAAAGGAGACACTTGCTTATAGAGCTACATGAGGGGTGGGGAGTAGATCAAAAAATGTTGGACCATCGTAACCAAAAATGCTGTGGTGTTACTTGTCAAAAATAGAAATCTGGATCCTGTTCATTCAACAAGGTATTTTTTAAAACCATGGTCCTGATATGTTTACTCAGAAGTAAATCCCACCAGGTTCAATAGGATGTGCTCACTGATAAATGGAATTGCACAAATGGAATTACACAAATCAGCCCAAGATTAGATAAAAGCAGCACACTATCTGCTTCAGTACAGCAACTCTATGAAAGCATGGGAGTCCCTTTCTCTTATTTTGCTCAGCCTCCAAATATTAAATGATGTAGGGGGAAGGGAAAGAAAAAACCTACATGTATCCACAGTGCATTTTATCTTTTACACATCCATTTAACCAGACTTTTCAACAGCATCAATGATCACCAAATCAATTGAAGGCCTCTGAGGAAAGGTTTCCAATATTAATTTCTTTTTTCCCCACTTAGATTCATATGTCTTCCACCAATGAAAGAATATCCCTTTTCCCAAGAGTTTTGCCTGGTTTGTTTTACACAAGGCCTTTAAACACTCTCTTGTTCTGTCAAGCACTTTGGAGGATAACTGCTTTATTACACTGTTGTGGACTCCACTTTTACTGCAGATTTAATTGTTGACTACATCTAGGAACCAAAGAACTACGAGTCTGCTTTTATGCATGTGGTAAGACTTTCTAAGCTCCATGCCATCTATCACTTAAAACCACCTACTGAGGAAAAGCTAAGCCCACCAAAGTTGTATATGATGAGGTGCTGAGACAGTACGCAGAATCAAAAAACTGCATACTAACTGCCACCACATAGAATAATTTAGATCAAGGATAGAAGCTTGGAAGAGCAATATTTTGGTCTGTAACTACTGGAATCTTCTAGCCAGCATAGTCAAAGGATTCTGACAGTTGTAGTCCAAAACAGGAACCTTTCAGATGGGGAACTTGTGATCTTCCATGCATTGTTAGACTAACAGCTATCACCCACAGCCAGTTATTAGAAACAACAGGAGTTGTAGCCACAGCTTCATGACTTGATTTAGACTGTGCACAGTTTGGTCTAAGGACTACAAACTATTACACAATTAAAGAAAACCAGAAGTTCACTTAGTTCAGCTCTTTCACCAAAGGCAGCATCCCTCCACTGTCAGTTCATTCACACAGCTACATCATGTCCTACTAGGGTAAGCCACAAGGCAGAAACAAGATATTTCCATGCAAATAGCTTGTGAAGCAATAAGAGCCCAAGGCATTTTGGTGCCTGAGGTGGAAAATCTAAGTTGGTATCCTGCACTCAAATACAGCTCCTTTTTATTGTAGTGGACCTTGCATAACCCTTGCTGGTGGATGATGCCACATGAGTCACCTATCTAACTCTCCAAAATCTGGCAGCCTGATATCAATGATACCCCAAAACAACAAAGAGTGCCCTTCTGTGTCTTGAATACATCCTATCCAAGTGATATGCATTCCTGCTTTCAAACCAATGACTACCATTTTGACTGTGTCTTTACCTTACTGATCTTGGCAGGTGGTGGTTGTGGTGCTGGCTGTGCTGGGGTGGGGGCAGACTGTGCCGATGGTTGAGACGGATGCTGAGGCTGGGGTTGTGGTTGAGGCTGGAGGCCATGGGCTGGGATCTGATGAACCTGCCCTGGTGTTGTTACATTCACCATGTCATTAGTCTGCACTTCAATTTTGTAGCCAGGGGGCAAGAAGGTATTGAAACCCATGATCAAATCAGGGTGGCCTTTGAAGAGCTGGGATACACGGCTGATCACTCCCGGAGTGTCAATACTATACGGGAAAAAGACAAAAAGGAAAGAGAAAGAGTAAGATCACCTCTCCTCTTTAGTTATGTCACTCTTTCCAGAAATGCTTAAAAACACGTCACAACGCTATTTTTAAAGGTCTGTAACCCGGCAGGCTAATTTAAGCAAGCATTTTAATTGCTTTTTTGCTTTTCTCTTATGTTTTACATTGTTCTCTTTAACTTTTGTGAATAGCATAATTCTATTTTGTCATCAATCTTTTAACTTGCTGATTTGTGATCTTTTAACTATTTGTGGTGTAGTTGTTTGAGCATAGGACTAGGACTCTGGAGACCAGGGTTCGAATCCCACCTTGGAATCCCATGGAAACCCACTGGAGAACCTTGGGCAAGTCACACCATCTCAGACTCAGAGGATGGCAATGGCAAACCCCCTCTGAAGAAACTTGCCAAGAAAACCCCATAAAAGCCTTAGTGTCATCGCAAGCTGGAAACAACTTGAAAGCACATAACAGTAGCAACAACAACAATGGAAATAAAGAGAGAGAGAGAGAGGGAGGGAGAGGCAAAAGAAGTAGGCACACAGGACTGGACTGAACTTAGGGAGGAAAAACTGAGAAGTCCAAACATTTGATAGCATCTGAAACTTGATGATATCACACAGCTCAACATTTGTTATACCTTTGAGATTTAAACTCCTTCATTATGTCCAAGAAGTCATTGTAAACTTGAGGCTGGCTACCAAATTGCAGCTTCACTTGGTCAAGGTAGGAGAGCGCATCTTCCACCTAAGGAAAATCCAGATAAAAGTCAAATGCATCTTTTTCATGCAATGGCTTATCCCCAATCTTGTGTATGAACATCCTCACCTTGGGTATGAAACTGTAGCCTATTAGCAAGCATGTTGCTGCGTAATGTCAGGTTACTCCTACAAACAACAATCCCACAGTATCCGTAAAACTCTCAGTCAGACAATACAAGAGCACTCTCAGATAGACAGAAACAAGTGCTACTGCATCCCCATGGAAAGGAACACAATGGGACAGAATTCTGTTCTTTATTACCATGATAAACATGATGCTTCTTAACAGTGTATTTTGTTGGTGGTGCTTCCCCTCCCCAGAAGCAGCAGATTTCAAGGGGATATGGGCTCCTGTCTCCAAATAATCAGAATAATGACGGAGCAAGTGCTTCTATGCCAGCAGTTGAATCATCTTGAGGGATAGTTCACAGAATGGATGCAACATCTGGAATATTCATTTGTGCATAAATATACTAGATCACAACTTTCCCCTTCAGACTAGGTCAATTAGGCTGCGTTTTCAGCCAAGATGAAAAACAATTGCTGAGTTTCCATGTCAGCAACAGCAGAAATGTGAGAGAGTGTTTCCTCAGATTTATAGCTGAGTACAAAACATTTCCCCCATGCTCATTGATGGAAATTTTTGTTCGAGAATCAGAGGGATTCTGCATTTCCATTCCTTTATCTGTGCCAAAGGATAAAATGTTTAAAGGGCACTTTTAACAAAGATATTTTAGCTTAGATCCTAAAAGTGGTGATAGTTGCAATGCTGTTGTGTCTTAAACAAGAAGCAGTATTTTTTTTAAAAAAAATATTTCCTATCCAAAAGAATCAACTTCACAGAGTGGAACAATAAATATACATATACACACACACACACACACACTCAAATTCCTAGGTGGCTAAACACTGAGGCATCTGGAGTTTTCCCAGCTCGGGAAACACAGGTTGTTGGTGTCAGTATCCATGGAGACTCTACAACTGTGCCTTTGAAAAACATCAACATTAAATATTATCTTTCAAAAGATCTTGTTCAGGCAACCCTTCATTTTATGCTATTACAGTAAAAGCAATTTTCCGAGGCATGTAAAGTACACTTGTATCTGTACAGTACACTCACTTCCTACAACTGATCTCAATTCAACGGCTCTAGTGGTTGATGCCATTCTGCTATTTTCCCTGAGAGGCATTATTGCAAACGTTCTAAGAACAGAGCAGTCTTCGCTTGGATAGATTTCTTGCTCTTGCACTCACTCAGCATCAAGCCCAAAAAAGCAACAATAACAAAAAGGTGATTAGATGTTTAAGTGCCTTAAACCTAACTCTGTACAAGTGATCTTTCTCTTCCAAAGCTGTTAACAGCAGCCAAGTAGCAATTTACTCTGCTGCGCTTGAAGTTGGAATGTGTGTGAAGATCATTGTTACAATTTTTTGTGTTGTTTTCCTACACAAACAATATCAAGAGTAGTTTTTTGTAGGTTTTTCAGGCTGTGTGGCCATGTTCTAGAAGAGTTTCTTTGTGACGTTTCGCCAGCATCTGTGGCTGGCATCTTCTTTCTCTGAAAATGCCAGCCACAGATGCTGGCAGAACGTCAGAAAGAAGCTCTTCTAGAACATGACCACACAGCCCGAAAAACCCACAAAAAACTATGGATGCCGGTCATGAAAGCCTATGACTTCACAATATCAAGAGTGTCACAAAGTTATGAATTCCACAGGAGAGAGTAGCTCATGGGCTGAAACATTTTTAAAAAGCTATTCACAAAACAGTTTTACAAGATTGGGGCAGCACACCAGGCCAAGAGATTTACAAAACTTTTACAAAACCATTCTCACCAAGCCTGGCATCAACTGACCCTTCAAAGTAAATACAAAACAAAGAAAACACCACAAAGATGAATGAATATATCACCACAAAAGCAATCATCTTCTGCATTTTATTTCTGTTACTCCTCAAAATGAGCACTGTGGCTTATCTAATCAAGAGCCAGCCTTCAGGAAACGTTTTGCAGCAGAATACAACTCTTCAGAAGTCATTCCAAAACCTATGGAAGAAGTCTTACATATACATTACACACCACATTTAGAGATGTTCCTCCTCTCAGTTCCAGCATTATTAACTAAATGCCCATAAAAGGGGGGGGGGGGGAGGATTTACTTGAGCCAAATTTTCTCTGCCTCTATACAGCCTGTACAGTGGGCTCTTGCCATCCACAGAGTTGCCATCCACGGATTTAAACATCCACAGACAGCGAGCCCTGTTGCTTTCAATGGGTCTGCATGCACACAGCCACATTAGCAACCACGCACGTTCGTGCACGCCATTAAGGACAATGGGACTCAGATGCCACTTTTTTAAAAATCCATGGTGGGTCCAGAATGGATCCCCCACAGATACGAAGGGCAGACTGTACTATGTTGAAATAACAATTCAAGGAAAAGCTCATAGCTGTTTCATTTTATTTTGTTTTGAATCTCTCAGATCTTACCTTAAGTCTCTGGAACTGCTGTTGTCCCTGCACTGGTGCCGCAGGAGGAGTTGGATGAGTGTGACTCTGCACCACCTGGCTCCCATGAGGCTGGACTGGTGTGGGGTGGTGATGCCCGCTATGAACAGCGGCTAGAGCAGGACCATGACTGCTGGAGCTTTGTGGCACAGTTGACACCTGGGAAGATGAGTCATGACAAGGCACTGAGTTTAGATTACACATTTTCAAACACAGTGAAGACTTTGACTGCCTTCCATTATACCAGCACTGGTGCAAAGAAACCACCCCTAACTTTATGGTTATACTGGCTGAAGCGTCCTTGGTGGTCTAGTCTAGAATTTTACTGCCAAGCTTATACCTCAGACAGCCTTGCTTCTTCTTCTTCTGTAGGTGGATTCTGACCAATATGTGTCTAAAGTGAGCAGCATAATCTGTGCTGCATTAGTGTACTGAGTCTCCACAGTTGGGCTTAGGAGCAACACAGATATAACCACACCACCTATGTTGGTACAAGCATTCTCATACTAATAGTGCAAATATACAACTGACAATGGAAGTTAACTGTGGAGTAAGTCTGCACAGGGTTGCGCTGTAAAGCAACGTGCTTCAAACTGTTAGAAAATTTCAAGTGTAAGTGTAAGAAGTTTCCTTCTCATGTACAGAAAAAAAAAAGAGCTAGTACTATTATCCACAAAACTTGTAGGCCTACTCAGTTCCTTGGAGAATGCAACTGAAACAGTTCAGCAATTCTACCTGGTAGCTAGGGGTGACAGAGTACTGGATTCCAGTAGCAGACTGCATGGTCTCTGAAACAGACTCATATACAGGAGGCGCTGGAGCAAGCACACGATGCTGGTGTTGGAAGGGCTCTGTGTTGCTGGCAATACGCCTCTGCTGTGACACGTACACAGGTGACTCCTGTTCATCCAATCGCCGCTTCATTCTGAATTCATGCTCAGGGAAGCACTACAAGATCTGTTAAGAAAGAGAAAGGGGCAAACAGGGGCACTTAATCATTACCCTAATATCTTAACTGTCAGAGCTATCTCAAAACATCATGGAGACAAGACCACAGAGAAGAATTCTGGTTATCCATCTGAACTTAAACAGTGCTGCTTAAGGAAAACAGCTGTAGGCAATAAAACATGGCTAGAATTTTGAGTTTACTCTAAATATATTGTTATAAACTGAAAAGAAATGGGTGACTTTGAAATCAAAATTATATCAAAATATTAAATCACACAATAAGCACAAAGTCCTACAGAGAAGGAGCAGGTTCAAATCCCCACTCAGGTAACAAAGTGTATTTGAGTGCCCTTTGGCTGATTATTCTTTTCCGCTCATATCCTTCACCGAGTATAGTATTTCTTTGAAAAAGAATTTATATCATCTTTCAGTACTTTTGTTTATAACGCAAACCTACTCTACAGGGTTTTTGAGCCAGGGAAATGAGTCAAGGCAAATATATCCACAAAAATGTTTAGCCCACAGAACCAGGCTAGGCTCCCCAGGCACATACTTGATACTTGGTAGTTGAGCTGGTTGTTCATGGTCTAAATTACTAGCATTTCCAAAAAAAAAAAAATCTTAAAGGTAGTTCACATGTTTTTATTGATAGAAGATGATTGGATGAATTCCTGTTTGCAACTACCGAGTTAGGGATGCATTGTTACAGAGCCTGAGGTGATAAGACAGTGGGCAAGGAAAGGAGAGAACTATAAAACGAACAAAACAAAAATCATACAAGATTGCAGAGTAAGAGCAGAGGCCTAACAGAGACACAAGAAACTTCAGACTACATGATGTGCTTGAAAGCACTTTGCATACACTACTATGGCAATGCTGACAACAATCCCATAAGGTAGGCCAACTTTAACAATGCCACTCTGCAGATGTAAAGCTAAGGCAAAGAGATTATTATTAGTATGTCTAAAGCTACTTATGTGAGTTTCTGCCTGAGTGAGAACTGAACTTGGAATGTCTCTGTTTGCATTTTTAGCTATACCATTATATTAGCCACTCACCCGGCTGTAAGAACCAGCTCCAGGCGACTAGGCAAAAACTCAAGTGGTTGCAAGATGTCCCTTAAAGCCACTGATGACACAGAGTAGAAGTTTAGAGAAGTTATTTGCAAGGCTGGCCAAAAACTATCTAATGCTTTTTATGCTATTTTAGAAAGATGACAAGGTTTTCTTGAATGCCTCACAACCATGCAAGTCCCATGCACAACACTTAGAAGTGGCAAACACAGAACGAAGCTATCGCAGATCATCTGTAAATATCTTGCCTGACACAATAAATCTGTCTGGAATAGCTATGGATGTTTAAGTTGTATTTAGCCCCTCATGCTTTTAATTTAGAGACAGAGACTTTAGAACCATAGAAACCATAGTGATCTTCCAGTGTCTTTCCCAACGTAAGGCCAGCCTTACTTTTATTTTTCATAAATCATTTATGAAAAACAAAATAGGGTAGAATATATATTTCTCGTACTTCTATTTGCAAGACTAGTTCTCCACCATAAAAGTTAGAGCACGTTGCCTTTATCTTTCTATTTAAATTCATTAAAGAACAATGGTTAGATACATCTCCACATCTAGATCAAATATGTATTCTGTATACCTATCATCTCTTGAATTTTTATACCTACACATACTCCAATGAGAGAACCAGCATGGTGTACTGGTTTGAGTGCTGGACTAGGACTATGAGAGGCAAAGGTTCAAATTCCCACTCGGTCACGGAAACCATCTGGGTGGCCTTGGGCAAGACACACTCTCTCAGCCTCCGAGAAAGGCAATGGCAAACCCCTTCTGAACAAATCTTGCCAAGAAAATCCTGTGTTGGATTTGCCTTAAGGTCAGAAATAACTTCAAGGAACACAGGATTAACGCGCTCCTTGCTGAAGCACTACTGACCGGTTTTATCAGGAATTCTTCACACATTTCTATTACTTCCTAGGCTGGCCATCAAGCACTAAGGACAAACACAGAATGCCACTATCTAAGCCGCAGTTACAGAGCTTTGCAGAGAACAAATATTGAGTTCAGATAAATAAGGTTGCTTTCTCCTGGTCAGAGTAACTGGCGTACTACGGTACTAGTCTTTTCAAACTCCTCCACTTTACTTAATTAGTTACTTCTTGTTCACTCATGATTGAGCTGAACATTTCAGAGATGTTAAGGGACATTTGGTGTGTTTTAAAATAGAAGAGGACAAAACATTCTCCTCTTTTTCCTTTTTTACAGTCAAGGGTCAGTGTGAATTTGAATTTTTGTAAGAAAAGAAACTGATTAAGAGCTTGTTACAATGATGTGAATTTAATGTTTTGTATAACTACATACTCCTATTCCCCAATCTGAAGTCTGGCCTAACCTGCTCAATCTAAGCTTACACATGCCTCATGAGGGTAAAAAAGCCTCATCTATTAGGTCTAGTACAAATCTTCCTTTTGACAGAGGCTGGTGGTAATGAGGACATCTGTATTATAATTTCAAGAGCCAGTGTGATGTAGTGATTTGAGCAACAGACTATAACTCTGGGGTAGCAAAGTCCAAATCCCTCCTTAGCCACAGAAACCACATGGGTGATCTTGGGCAAGTCATACTCTCTCAGCCTCAGAGGAAGGCAAGGGCAAACCCCTCTGAACAAATCTTGCTAAGAAAATCTAAATTGGAAATAACTTGAAGGCACGCACAACATCTAAATGATGTTCCTGTGCATTGTTCCTCCCCTCCCACACATTTACACTTCCTTCCACATCAAGGAGAGCACATGCTGCTGAGTTGCCCAAAGGTTTGGCAAGGTCAGACAGCTGCTGTAACCGACACCATTCAAAGGGATTACAAAGCCATTTTCCCTCTCTTTCAGAATGATGACCAAAATACTTTTTTAAAGCAGCATTTTAAAACAGTTCTTACAGAGAGTTTACCAGGCTGGGGCAAGTCTTGAACCAACTAAATCTTTGGCAAAGCAGGGCACCCAGGACAACACACACCCTCGTCCCAATTAAACACATAAAGTCAGGGGAACTGCTCTTATTTCCACACTGAGCTTTGGTGGGAACAGACAGTCTGAAACTTAGCACAACACAAAGGCTTCTCCAGCCTCCTTGTGTGAAATGTGCAGAAGTTATTGCTGTCACAGTGAATCCAGGAACAAACACAACAGGCGCAAGAGGCCCACTGCTTGTAATCTGCTCACTCCAAAGTCCTGCATTAGTCTTACCCACCCCTTCCCCATAATCTTCTAACAGGTGCAGGGATAGGGAACGGTCAGTGGCTAATACAGGTTTAGGTTGGCTACTAGGCAAAGCCAAAATGCATGTGTCCCTGCCATTTGCAAAAATGCAAGCCCCCAAGGATCCAAGATCCAAAGTTCATAGCATTAGTGATGGCAGCCTTAGGAAGTAATTCTGCATATCAGGCATTGATTCCACTTGGAAACTTCTTGCAATAGTATATTCAAGGATGTGTAATTTACCAGGATGGAGAAACATATACAAGTTGAGTATCCCTTATCTTTAATTTGATCATCAAATTTTGATCATCATTCCGAAAGAGAGGGAAAATTATATGCCATATAATGTAATTATCCCAGAGGTTAGATGCAATTTTAGTCCATCCTGTCTATAAGGATAAGATTTCCTGGTGCAAATATGTTCTGTATTGACTATTACAGTGTTCTGTATAAAGTTTTTTTTTTTTTAGAATGTCACTATGAGTCTCATTTTTGCTAGAAAAGCTGGGTATAAAGTGAATAAATAAAAATGAAATGGATGTCTCTGTTTGCACAGATTGGGTTGGATCGACAACTTGCTGCTGGCTGCTGACTGCTTATTTATTTGTTAAATAGAAAATAAGCCTGGGCACATGAAGCACTTCACTTCCAGGATGCTAATCCCCCAATTTAAAACTGAAACCACGGGTCTAATTACTAAATGAAATGCTGAAAACCTAAACTGAGGGCAGTATATAACATGGAGCAAACCAATCCTCCTCTTATGTGGGCAGGGCTACTTGTGCTCTACGTGCAAGTTCCTTCTCTCCCCATATTCCCTGAAGAAGACTTACACCGGAGCAGAAGCAATGTGCAGTTTAGGATGACTGAGGCGAGCAATCTGTTTCCTGAAAATTCATCTACATAAGATATGCCCTTAGGAAGCATTCTGTATCAATAGATGCCTTAGGACAGATGCTTCCAACGTAAGATTTGCAAAATTACTGGAATAGCAAAACCACAACAATCCAGAACTGTATCAAGGGAAGGATACACAAAACTGCAATCACTGCTGAGATCTTGAGAAAAGAGACAGAGATGTAGAAGAAAAAAAGGTGCAGCCAACACCATTGTCAAAACAATGCACACAAACCTTAGCATAGAAAGACAATACAATATCAGTAGTTATTATCCGAAATTAGCATTCAGGGTGTCACTTTTATCAAGCAGTACCACAAATCAGCATCAGCCAAAAGCAGACCTTTCCACCTCTCCCAGGAAAACTGATTTTAACAGATCAGGGAGGAGAAATACACTTCTTTGAGGAGAATTCAAACTGTTTCTGACTAAAGAAACAGAGGTTCTCAGAATACACTCCAGTCCGTCAAAGGAAAGTAATACATATCCTGGAGCTGTGCGTTTTCTGCTCTGCCTTGAGCCCTTCTAAAAGGTTTCCGATGCTGGATTAAATCAGAACAGTAATCAAGACAGTAAACTAGTCATAAACCCTGGATGCTAGGCCAGTCCATGTGCCAATTTCAACATGACATTCTTCTTTCCAAGACTGTATGCTCTACAAGACACCTCACAAATGTTCCCTCACTAAACCGTATTTAAAATGTCATTGCTCTAACAGTAATGCCCATTTTGAGACTGACTCTGAGAAATAAGGACTCATAAACTCAAGGATAAAACACATATGCAGATGAGATGCATAACCATGACTCCATTATGTTGGATGCCAGGTTAGTAACAACCAAGACTTGGTGACTGTACTTTACAAATGAACATTAAATAAAAGAGCCCCTCACTCACAAGAGATCATGCTTAATGCTTAAGGAAACTTTGATCCTCCAAATGTTTTGGAATTCATTTCTCAGAATTCCTGATTGTTAGCCAAGCTGTCTGGGGCTTCTGGGATTTGAAGTCCAAAACACCCAGAGGACCAAAGTTTGGGGATCACTGATTTCTCAACCAGGGTTCCTTAGAACCCTAGGATTAGAGGTTCCACAAGATATTGTGAATAATAATACCTTATTTTTGAATTGTAGATACAATAATTTTTATGCAGGGGTTCCCTGAGACCTGAAAATTATTTCATTTTCTCCTTCCGGGGTAAAAAGGTTGAGAAAGGCTGATACTGGCTGCATCCACACTGCAGAAATAATGCAGTTTTACACCGCTTCAACATCCATGGCTCAATGCTATGGACTCCTGGGATGTGTAGTTTCTTGTGACACCAGAGATCTCTGACAGGGAAGGCGAAATATCTCACACAACTACAAATCCCAAGATTTGTTTGTAAAGAAAACATCTGGCAGACTAGCCTTTTCTGGGCTCGTAACCTTTGTTTCTCTAAATGTTGTTCCCATGAGGAAATTTCCACACACACCTCTCTACATTTCTCCTTTGACTGTATAACCCATCTATATTCCAATATAATAGTCTTTTCAAAAGAATAAAACTACAAATCCCAGGATCCTATACCACTGAGCCATGGAAGTTAAAGCAATGTCAAACTGCATTATTTCTGTAGTGCGGATTCAGCCACTGACACAGAGCACTGACTTTAAAAAGATAACTACACAAAGCAACAAACTACTCTAGATTCTGTTTTCACAGGTCAAGAGGCAAGATATTTGAACGAATCAGGCTCATCATCAGAGTGATAACTTTATTTCTTGTTTCTTATGAAATGGTACACAGCCGCTCTTTTGAATCATTGTAATGCAATATGTTCATGAAGTGCCTGTAATAGAAGAGCCACTGTAATTTTATACATTAATCCTTTGTTTTTGTTTTCAAAAAATAAACTTCTAAGTTTGTACTGGATTGTACTGTTGCGGTAAAGTACTGGTTTATAAAGCACTCAAGCATGTCATAAATACAATTATAGTGTTAAAACAGTGGGAATTCGGAGGTTACAGTGTATCCCTTTTCTTTGTAGCAAATGCCTATACAAAAAGGTTCTAACAATAGCTGCAGCCCCAAATCCTAAAGTCTTAAATATGCTTACAAGGGGAAAAAAAACAGCACTGGACTTAAGTCTTGCTACAATTGGTAAGGTTTGGGGTGAAAATTTAATAGTCACTTCATAGATTCTGCTCTCAAGATCTTCCCACAATCTAATAACTTAAATGTGAAACCATTCCCGCTTTATAACCCAACGAACATGGAATATTAAAATTAAAACTTCAAAGGGGCAGCAATGGTTTAATCATATTAGTGCTTTTTAGGTAGATAAAAACTTTTTGAGCAACTTTTCAATATGTTGCAGCAGATGCAGCTTTTAAGGGAGACGTTGTGTTCCCTTCTATTTTGTTATGTTTTAAACCTATTTTTTAAACTTCTTCTAACCAGAGTTTAACTTGGGGTTGTTTGGGTTTTTTTTTAAAACAAATAGAAGTCTGATTCAACTGTGTTTTAATTTTTGCATTAGAAGTGCTTTTTCTTTAATGAAGTCCTATATTTTTAAATGGTTGTACACCACATTTAGTCCCATGCAGGCAGAAAGGTAGGATGTCAAACATATAAAGACATGTTTGTATCCATGACAGTGAACTGGATACTTAAATAAATATAAGAAACACGGCAGAGAGGTTTTAAAATATTTACTGCACAATTGATCAGTGACAGAAACAAGATATGAAAAAATCTGGGAAACTGTTTAGCAGATTTCTCAAAAGGAAAAGGACATGTCAGTAAAGATACCTTTTAATAAAAAAAAAAATTATTTAAATCCTGCCTTCCCATTAAAAGTACCCAATGCAGCCTAAAGCACAATGAAGTTTAGGTGTTCATAATAAATTATGAAGAGAGCCAATGGTTTGAGTGTTGGGATTGTGACTCTGGAGACCAGGGTTTGAATCCCAACTCAGCCATGGAAACCCACAGGGTGACCTTAGGCAAGTCACATACTCTCAGCCTCAGCCACTTTAACTATGGTCCAAAACACACTGCAGAAATATTCCAGTCTGAGACCACTTTAACTGTCCTGGCTCAATGCTAGAGAACTCTGGGAACTGTAGTTTTGTGAGACATTTAGCCTTCTCTGACAGAGGGCTCTGGGGCCACAATAAACTACAATTCCCAAGATTCCTTAGCACTGAGCCAGGGCAATTAAAGCAGCCTCAAACTGGATTATTTCTGTATAGTGGCCCCTCCACATCCACTGGGGTTAGGGGTGAAGGGCCCCATGAATATGGAAAAACTGCAAATTTAAAAAAAACAACACCACACTATTCTTTTTACCTAAGAAAACATCTCTCTAGGAATCTCCAGGTCCTCCAATGCAAATCTATGGTCAACATCTGCCAGAAGATGACCACAGAATCATGCCAGAGTACCTACAGATGCCTAAAGAAGCATTTTCTCTAGGCACTTCTAGGTTATCCAGCACAACTCTATGGTTAATGTCTGTCAGAGTTGCGCTGAAGGACCTAGAGATTCCTAGAGAGAACGTATTCATCAAAACCGCAAATAATCAAATCTGCAAAAGTCAAAGCCGCAAATGTGGAGGGCCAACTGTAGTGTGTTTTGGACCTTAAGTCTGAAAGGTGCTACAAGATCTTCCTGCTACTATTATATTTAAATGGCCACTCCCCCCAAAAATCCCACATACTGAATCATTCCATTTAAAGCACATTAAACAGCAGTAAATCTTGTTTCAGCCCACCTTGATGCCTAGCCGAGGAGCATTCTTCCTCGGTTGCTGATGCTACTCTTCACACACAGAGCATATGAGGACAGAAAGCATCAGAGCAAAGAGGCTGGTGGTTAAGGCGATTGGCTGCAGTGTAAGCAATGCTATTGCATGGAGACACCTGGGTCTCCTGTAATTCGCCCTGATGGCCCTAGATAACATGGGGGGGGGGGGGGGGTTCATGGCTTCTGTTGTAGTTCCCAGAAAAATCCTGTGGTGTCCAAACAGCCACAATGTCCAGGCATATGGAAGGGGAGGGAGAGAGTCCCTGGGTGGACGGTGAGTTTGCCACCAACCAGACACTCAATTTGACAAGACAAAAGCAGAGATTGGTAGGTAAACTATCAAAAAGAACTTTTGTATGAAGACATCTAACCTGTACATTTTGGTTTTGGCATCCCTGTAATAGTATATAGACAGCATGTAGTATATATACATTATAGTGTACAGCAGGGGTAGGCAACCTTTCCCCTTTAAGGGCCGAGGGACTTCAGTTCCCAGAATCCCAGGAGCTATTGGCCAACATGGCTGAGGCTTCTGGGAGCTGAAGTCCCTCGGCCCTTAAAGGGGAAAGGTTGCATACCCCTGGTGTACAGTATATAGATGTGGTGGCTCAAATGGTTAAGATGCTGACTCTGTTGATCGCAAGATCGGCAGGTTGGCAGTTCAAGGCGTGAATGGCGCATGATGGGGTGAGCTCCCATCACTAGTCCCAGCTTCTGCCAAATTAGCAGTTCAAAAGTATGCAAATGCAAGTAGATAAATAGGTATCACTTTGGTGGGAAGGTAAACAGCGTTCTGTGCAATCATGCTGGCCACAGGATCACGGAGTAGTCTCTGACAACGCTGGCTCTTTGGCTTAGGAATGGAGATGAGCACCAACCCCTACGACTTGAGAGCCTTGTCAACGGGGAATACCTTTACTTTTACCTAAATACTATAATGAGTGAATAAACACTGAATCCAGGAAAGATAGCTGACAAGTTATATAAGGTTGTGATTGTAAGTTATAAGACACACAATCCTCCTTCCTTGGAGGTCTTTAAACAGAGGCTGGATGGCTATCTGTTGGGGATACTTTGTTTGTGATTTCCTGCATGGCAGGGGGTTGGACTGGATGGCTTTTGGGGTCTCTTCCAACTCTATGATTCTATGATGAGATCTGTCCGTGTGAACAATCATGCCGGAAGTCCCCAAACAATTAACGGTCACAATGAATATTTTAATTTCAGGAGTTCTTGAATTTGTTTGTGGTTATGTAAAAAGATTCTTGAATTATAATAATGTACCAATTATGAAGTTTCTTTAAAAAATAAATTTGGTCCAAAACACACTGCAGAAATAATCCAGTCTGATACCACTTTAAGTGCCCTGGCTCAGTGCTAGGGAATCCTGGGGACTGTAGTTTCTTGTGGCACCAGAGCTCTCTCTGACAGGGAAGGCTAAAATGTCTCAGAAAGCCACAGTTCCCAGGATTCCCTAGCACTGAGCCAGGGCAGTTAAAGCAGTATCAAACTGGATTATTTCTGCACTGTGTTTTGGACCTTTGTTGTTGTTCAGGTGTGCCTCCAAGTCGTTCCAGACTTATGGCGACCCTATCCTGGGGTTTTCATGGCAAGGATCTTCAGAGGGGTTTTACCCTTGCCTTCCCCTGAGGCTGAGAGAGTGTGACTTGCCCAAGGTCACCCAGTGGGTTCATAGCAGACCTGGGAAGCAGGCGTCTGGTCTCCAGAGTCTAGCACTTAAAACTAGTGTACCACAAGTGGCCCTTCCTTCTGTGGAAGGGATTACATGTGCAAAAATAACCCACACACACCCCAACCTGCTTGCAGGCTGGGCCTCCTCCAGCTCTCCTGCTGCCGAGGAAGCGGGAAAGTGATGAAAAGAGATAAAATAATTTAAGTAACTTCTGCAAAAGGAGGTAAGGAGTGGAGGAGGAGGAGGTGCTTCTGTAGCATCCAGGCAGAAACAATGGGGGAGGAGGGCCCCCGCCTAACTCCACTTCACTCTTATCTTCACAGCCAATGCGGGGGAAGGGGCGGAGTTAATACGCGCCCCGCCCACGTCCTCCTTTCCCATCTCCAAAGCAGAAAAGGGGAGGAGCCATACAAACCCAGTCCATATCCATGGCCAAATTAGGGAAAGGGGCAGAGCCAGTGTAGCCACGCCCACCCGCCAGCTATGCTGAGAAGGGGCGGGGCTAAGCAGCGACCCGCCCACCTCTTCTCCCGCTCTCCTTCACGCCCAAAGAAGGGGAGAAAAAGGGGAATTAGCCCGCCCCCTTCCGGGGCAGGGCCAAATGTAAGCCTTCCCACCTCTTCTTCCTTCACTCCACAGCAGAGAAAGGGGCGGGGCCACTGTAGTCACGCCCCTGTTCTCCCCTCATCTCCACAGCGAAAGGGAAAGGGCGGAGCCAAGTGTAGCCCCACCCACCCGCTCTTCATCTTGCCAAGTTGGAGAAGGGCGGAGCCAAGTGTAGCCACGCCCACCAACCCTTCTCATTCCTGCCGCCACAGAACGGGCGGAGCCAGGCACACAGCCACACCCACTCGCCCTGCCGCGCTCCCTCCCTCCTATAACTAGAGAAAGGGCGGGGCCAAATGCAGCCCCGCCCAACCAGAGGAAAGGGAGAGGAGCCAAGGCAGCCCCGCCCACCCATTCTTCTTATTCATACCGCCAAGTATAGCCACGCCCACTGATCATCCCCTCCCTCAGCCACAGGGAAAGGGGCGGGGTCCTCCGTCTCAGAAAAGGCGGGGCCAAGCGTAGCCACGCCCACTCATCCTCCCTGTCTCATCTCCACAGCCAGAGGGAAAGGGATTCGATCCAAGTGAGGACTCCCCCGCCCGCTCCTCCGTCACACATGGGGCGGAGCCAAGTCCGGCCCAGCCCTACCTCCTTCCATCTGTATTGCCAAGGAAGGGGCGGGGGTCCACTCTGGACCCCGCCCACTCGGTCTCCATTCCTCTCGAGCGTCCCGTCACAGAGGGGGCGGGGCCACCCTAGACCCCGCCCACTCCTCTCCTCCCCTCCTTCGCCTTCAAGGCCAGCGAAGAAGAGGAGGGGAAAGGGGCGGGGCCAAGCTTCGCCGTAAAGCTCAAGCGAAGGCGGCAACTGAGGGGAGCCTATTTAGAGAGAGAGAGAGGGAGGGAGGGAGAACCGGCGCGATGGGAGGGAGAAGGAGGCGGGGCCTGGAGAGCAGAGCCAAGCCAAGTCACAGAGTGTGTCCGGGACCGGGAAGGATCGGCGGAGGCCGACGAACGGGGCCCTCTGCTTCCTATTTCCCTTGCGACCCAGCCTTTGCCTTTGCCTTTGCCTTCGCAGCCGCCTTGTTTCCCTCTCAGTGAGGAGAGAAAGAGAGCGCCCTCGGCACAGGCCCCGCCCCCTTCCCGCTGGGCGCGCACGCGCAGTCCGCCCTCGCTCCCTCGAACAGCCCCCTCACACTCACTCCCTCACAGTCGCACACAAACGCTGCCTTCCCGCCTCAGCCGGCCGCCCATGAGCCCTCTCCTCTCCTCACCTCAGTGCCGCCGCCGCCGCCGTCCCTCCTGCCGCTCCTGCTCCTCCGCCTCCTCTCCGGCGGCGTCCCCCTCATGGGTCGGGGCTTCCTCCCCGCCTCCCCTTCCCTCCTCCGCTCCCGAGGCTCGCCGAGGCGCTTGGCGTCCGCTGAGGAGGGGGAAAACCCTCCTCTTCTCCCTCTCCTCAGGGCCCCGGAGCGGAGTTGAGGCGCCCCGGCCTGCTCCTGAGAGAAGCCGCGGCCCCACAGACAGAGGGGAAGGAGGCAAGGGAAGGAGCGGGGAATGGCTCCGCACCAACCGCCTCAGGACGGCCGCCGCCGCCGAGCGCTGCCCGCTTCTCTGTTCCCTGGGAAATCCCGCCCCCTCCCTTGCCCCGCCGAGGCCTCCCGCGCGGCTATTGGGCGCCTCTCACGCCACTCAACGTCTCCACCAATCACCGCCCGACTCCGGCTCCCCTCCGACATCCCTATTGGACGCCCAGCTCCCAGGAAGGGGATGCGAAAGGAGGGTTGTGAGGGGAAAGGAGAGGAAAAAAAGGAGGCGGAGCCAGAGAGGGGAAAAAATGGCCGTATGGGAATGAACACCCCGCCTCTCCCCTTCGCCTATTGGACGGCCGGCTAACGGAAGTGAGAATCCATTGGTCCAATGCGGTGTCCGTCACCGTCAAGGGGCGTAGCAAGAAAGCGAGGAAAGAACTGGAAGGAGCTCCGCCCACCGCCAACCCACCCTCCTCCCTAAGCCCCGCCCACCTGGGCTGGGAGGAGGCCCCGCCCCTTTTCCCGGGGAGTCCTTTTGTGGAATGTTTACATCGGCGTTTGCAGAAAGGAAAAGGCCGCCGTGCAATGCAACCTGGCGCTATTGCAAGCCTTGCATGGGAAGGAATCACCCCCAGGCCCGTTGGGACACACAGCAGGGAGGAGATGTAATCCAGACTGAAGCCTTTCATTTTTTAAAATGAACACTAAACCTCATTATTTTAATTATATTGCAAAAAAAACAACACCTCGATTTGCAAAGCTTTGCATGCCATCAGTTGCATGCATTTCCCCCACTTCCCTCTCTGATTCCCGGAACCTCGGTTAGATAAAGCAGCAACGTAATGCAATAATAAGAATACTCTTTAAAAAAAATTAAAATAATACCCAACAGGTATTGCACCCTGCAACTATAAACTATTAACTATATAAAACTATATTTTTCCCCTCTTCCGCAGAAACTACACCCTCTGAAAGGTGCATGAATCTATCTGCCCCCTTTTCAAGGTTAAAAACAACAACAACAACAACACAACCTAATGATATTTGACAGTATGACTCAAAGTGAATGAGACAAAGAAATCAGGATTGAAAATACAGCCAAAAAAAAAAAAAAAAAAAAGAAAGGTACGTTATTTAGGGGTCTGGATTGCCAGAAGGAACTTTTGCAAATTAGTAGAAAATATCTGCCCCGATATCTATCAATGGATCAATGGCTAGATAGGAAATGGCACACGCTTGCTGCAGGGCAAAAGCCACTTTTTAAATAATAAATGAATAAATGCTAAAACGTCCTCAGGTAAAAGAAAACAAACAAACAAACCAGGCTGAGAGTCAATGGAGCTTTTAGCTTTACTCTCTGAGGTTGAAATTTTCCAGCCACGTGGCTGCTGCCATCAGATTGGCATTGGGACTTGGAGGGAGTCCTCCTCTGCTCAAATGGGGGGGGGGGCTTCCTTCCTTCCTTCCTTCCTTCCTTCCTTCCTTCCTTCTCTTTCCTTCCTTCCTTCCTTCCTTCCTTCCTTCCTTCCTTCCTTCCTTCTCTTTCCTTCCTTCCTTCCTTCCTTCCTTCCTTCCTTCCTTCCTTCCTTCCTTCTCTTTCCTTCCTTCCTTCCTTCCTTCCTTCCTTCCTTCCTTCCTTCCTTCCTTCCTTCCTCCTTCCTTCCTTCCTTCCTTCCTTCCTTCCTTCTCTTTCCTTCCTTCCTTCCTTCTCTTTCCTTCCTTCCTTCCTTCCTTCCTTCCTTCCTTCCTTCCTTCCTTCCTTCCTCCTTCCTTCCTTCCTTCCTTCCTTCCTTCCTTCCTTCCTTCTCTTTCCTTCCTTCCTTCCTTCCTTCCTTCCTTCTCTTTCCTTCCTTCCTTCCTTCTCTTTCCTTCCTTCCTTCCTTCCTTCCTTCCTTCCTTCCTTCCTTCCTTCCTTCCTCCTTCCTTCCTTCCTCCTTCCTTCCTTCCTTCCTTCCTTCCTTCCTTCCTTCCTCCTTCCTTCCTTCCTCCTTCCTTCCTTCCTTCCCCGGTTAACACACCCACCACTGAGCGGCTTGAAGGTCCCAAACCAAATTATTGCAGAAATCATCCAGTTCGAGACCGATTTAACTGCCCTGGCTCAATGCTAGGGAATCCTGGGAACTGTAGTTTTATGAAACATGCAAGGGGTTTCCTAAAACTAAAACCTCCCAGACCTGGAACTCCTACCTGCTAAGGAAAATGGAGGAAGGAAGTGGAAAGGCAGGCTTAATGCTGAACAGAAAGAAAGCAAAAATAAGGACCACCGAGGAGCTCCATACGTAATGAAGGCACTGAAGTAGTCAAAGATGGCCATCCAAAGTACCTTGAAGACACCGGAGTGCCAAGACATCTGATAGTCCAAATGAGGAATCGGTCAGAACAGAAGAGGGAGAAACAGAATGGTTCCCAATTGGCAAAGGAGACAGACAAGGCCGCATCCTATCATCTGTTCAATTTGTACGCAGGACATATTGTAAGGAAAACAGGTTTGGACACAGAAGAAAGAAGAGTGAAAATAGGAGGAAGAAATGTCAACAATCTGAGATATGCAGATGACACCATAATACTAGCAGAAAACCTCACAGACCTGGAACACCTCCAAAGGAAGATCCAAGAAGAAAGTGCTAAGGCAGGCTTAATGCTGAACATAAAGAAAAGAAAATAATGACCACCAAGGAGGACCTTCACAAGTTCAACCTAGACAATGAAGAAACAGAAATAGTAAAAGAGTTCCCATGCCTAGGATCAAACATTGATAGAGATGGGAACTGCGGTCAGGAAATCAGAAGAAGACTAAGAATGGGAAAGGGGGGGGTGCTATTAAAGAACTAGAAAAGATCCTAAAATGCAAAGACATACAACTCAGCACAAAAGTTATAACACACAGTGGATCTAATATTTAAAATTGCTTGTATATGAAGACAATGAGTGAACATTGAACTAAGGCTGAGTACAAACTGGAGATACTTTGGAAGTCAATTGTAAATATTTGTTTATAATTATTGGAAAAGAAATTAATATGTCAATTTGATAGATATGTTTGAATAATACATGTTAATAAAATATAATTTTTTTTTTTTAAAAGTCAGAATCCTACAAGCCACTGTATTCCCTATTATTCCCATGGATGAATGTGAGAGCTGGACAGTCAAGAGAGAGGATAGGAAGAAAATCAATGCATTTGAGATAACAAAGCTGTGTTGGCCATTTAGTAAATGGAAACAAAAAATCCACCCAACAGTGATCCCTTTATTGGCCCACCAAAATGCACAGTATCCTTGTTGCAAGCTTTCAAAGCTCCATGGGCTTCTTCTTCCATCAGGCAAGATGTTACAAACCAAAGAGGAGAAAAACCATTGGAGATGTTAGTCAGATGCCTCCATGGTGTTTCAGTCTTTAGTGAAGATGGTAGGAATATGGTGGGGAGGATATCTTTTATAGGCAGGATCCTCATCCTTCTGGCCATGATGTGGCTATAGGGAGATTTGCAAAGTCCAGGACATTTTAGAGAGTCCGTTCTGTTTTTATATATTTCATTTAATCCGGCTCTTTTTATTATTATTATTATTATTCCAACACACTTGAAACCTAAAGATGTTTAAAGAAAGTGCTGTGACTGTTTCAATTACACTGTTTTTTAAAAACTTTCATCATTTTAAGCTGCATCCCTTTAACTGTTCTTAGTACCATCAATAGCTAAATTCCATTTTGCATGTTTTAAGCGTATCTCTTTTAATTTGTAGGCCAACCTTGAGCCTCTGCTTGAGGGAAAGGGTAGGATTTATAAATGAAATTATGAAGGATTGCCCATTGACAAGAATATTATATGGTCATACCTCAGCTAACAAAGAAGCTCCTTCTTGCAAAACCCCTTTTCCTCCTCATCCTCTGTCCAGCTGGGATTTTTAAAAGCAGCATCGGCATTGGAAGGATGCTAAGATGGCGAAGCACAGATTCTGGTGTTGGGTTGCAGCAGTGCTTCTACAGTATTTTATTGTATTTATTGTATGAATTTTATTGTATCCCATGCACTTTTATTGATGTGACCCACCCAGATTCCTTGTGATTGGGCAGGCTATAAATAATAATAATAATAATAATAATAATAATAATAATAATAATAAATTATTATTATTACAGTAAACAATGCAATAAAAAGTGGGGGAAAGTGGGATTCTACTTTAGCTGATCCTATTTTAGCCATATATGCCTTTGCTCAACAGAACACCAGAATCCCTTAATGGACATTCATATAAAGTAAGACAGACAGAAAAGGAGAGAGCAGATAAGCCTTTATCCCCAGCATATTAAAAAAACCCATAATCTTTCTACAGTATTAACTTTGGCCATCAAAATGGAAATCATAGAGAAAGTGGAGGCTGGTGAAAGGGAATTTTAAAAAGGAAACCCTTTGGAAGAAGCTTTCTAATGGTTATTTAGAAAGTTCAGCATCCTTTTCTTTACTTATGTAAAGACTGGTTTTGTTTCATTTCACATGTGCATTTCACACTTGTTCCTTTCAAATAAAAAGTGAAACCTGTGGAGCTGCTTCTTTTTGAAGTAGGAATCTATCCCTATTCCTTCCATGGGTGCATCCACACTACAGAATTAATGCAGGTTGACACCGCTTTAACTGCCACAGTTCAATGCTGTGGCGTTCTAGGATGGGATAGTTTGGTGGGGGATTTAATCTTTGGATGGCCATCTGTCGGGGATGCTTTGATTGGGAGTTGCTGCATGGCAGGGGGTTGGACTGGATGGCCCTTGGGGTCTCTTCCAACTCTAGGATTCTATGATTCCTCCGTCAGAGAGCTCTGGTGCGACAACAAACTGCAGATCCCAGGATTCCATAGGATGGAGCCACAACAGCTAAAGTGGAATCAAACTGCATTAATTCTGCAGTGTGGATGCAGCTGAAGTGATAAAAGGGATTAAAAATGCAGATTCAGTGGGAAGGGCAATAAAGAATTTTGGCCTAAACAGCTGATAAGACCAGTTGGAAACACTGTAACTGTAACAACAACAGGCAAAGGCAAGCTGTAACAGTTTGATTCTGTTTTAATGTTTACTTTTGCATGCTTTTAATTATATATTTTTTAAAAATTGTAAGTCGGAGAAGAGAAGGCTAAGGGGTAACCTGATAGCCTTGTTTAAATATTGGAAGGGAGGTCATATTGAGAATGGAGCAAGCTTGCTTTCTATAGCGGATGCAGGAGCAATTATATATATATATATATATATATATATATATATATATATATATGTTATTGCTTTATTATATACAGTATATATAAATATAAATACATATAAAATACTATAAAAATAAATATAAAACAATATAAAATAAATATAAGATTATATAGATATTTATTGCTTTAATATATATAAATAAATAATATAAAAATAAAAATATAATATAATATATATACTTTATTATATAAAGTATATAGAAATATAAATAAATATAAAATAATATATATATATATAATGTTATATTTATTTTTATATTATTTTACATTTATTTATATTTCTATATACTTTATATAATAAAGTAAATATATATATTATATTATTTTTTATTTTTATATTAGTTATTTATATATATATATATATTAAAGCAATAAATATCTATATAATATTCTTATATTTATTTTATATTTATTTGATATTGTTTTATATTTATTTTTATATTATATTTATATTATTTTATATTATATATATATATATATATATATATATATGTATGTATAAAATAAAGCAATATATATATTACATTTATTTTATATTGTTTTATTTTTATATGTATATTTTATATATATATATATATATATATATATATATTCGATAGATGTAGAGAGTGTCTGGGGAAAGTAGGGGAAGAGGAATGGAATGTCTAGGCAGCCAACGTTCTGAAAAGGGAAAGGAGTAGAATCTCGGAGCAGCCAACGTTCTGAATGGAACCCTCGTGCCGCGAACGTTCCAACCCCAGCCCACCTACAGCAAAAGGGAAAACTAGATCTCCCAATCGAAGCGACCTTGTTTCTAGGCAACCTGCGATTGGGTGCCGGCTTCCTCCCGCCCTTTCCTGGCCCGAATCCGATTGGTTAATTCGAACTGACGTTCAAAGAAAAGAAAAGAAAAGAAAACCACCCATGGAATCAAAAAGGCTGCATGGATAATTAATCAATCAATCAATCAATCCCTTTTTGGCTACACAGGTTTATACGAGCAAAGGAGGAAAAAAACAAAACAAAACCAAACCATCGGATCCACCAGCCCCGAGTTCGAATCCTGGCTGAGCCAAGTCACACTCTCTCAGCCTCAGGTAAAGGCCAGGGAAGGGGCATCCCCTTCTGAACCAATCTTGCGAAGGAAAATAATAATAAAAAAATCCTATCCTAGGCTCTCCTTAAGTAAGAAAAACGACTTGAAGGACCGTGGAAACCCACTGGGTGAGCCTGGGCAAGTCACACTCTCTCAGCCTCAGGGGAAGGCAATGGCCAACCTCCTCCGAAGCAGTCTTGCCAAGAAAACCCCCGGATAGGGATAGCCTTCGGATGCTCATAAGTCGGAAATGACTCGAAGGCACACAAGAAGAAGAAGAAGGCGGCCCCCCCCCCCAAGGCCTGATGGCGCCCAAGAAGTCTCCCGGCGGCAGGAGGAAGGAAAGCAGCCCCAAAGGCAGCATTTCAGAAAGGAAGGAGAGCCTTTCCTTCCCTTCCCAGCCGAGGCTTCCCTGGGATGGAAGGAAAAGATTGCCAAAAAGGAGAGGAAGAGGAGATCAAAGAGTGGAGGGAAAGGAGAGGGGGAGGGAGAAGAAGGGAGGAAGAGGAGGAGGAGGAAGGAGAGGTGGAGGATGAGAAGGAGGGGAAGAAGAGGAGGAGGAGGAGGAGGAGGATGGAAGAAAAGGAGGAGAAGAGGAGGAGGAGTGTAAGGAGGAGAGGGAGAAGAGGAAGAAGAAGAAGAGAAGAGGAAGGAGAAGGAGAAGGAGAAGGAGAGGAGGAAGAAGAAGAAGAAGGAGAGGTGGAGGATGAGAAGGAGGGGAAGAAGAGGAGGAGGAGGATGGAGGAAGAGGAGGAGGAGTGTAAGGAGGAGGAGGAGTTTCCCTCGGTTTCCCTCCTCCCTCCCTCCCTCCCTCCCTCCCCCCCCAGAGGACCCACAAGAGAAGCAGCCAGGGAGACTCCCCCTTCCCTCCTTCCTCCCCCCCCCCATCATCATCATCATCATCATCATCATCATGGTCCTTTTCCCTCCCTTTTGCCCTGACTGACCCCCCCCAACTTCTTTCCTGCCCTGATCGATTCATTTGGGGGGAGGATTTTACCTTCCCTCCTTCCTTCCTTCCAGCTCCTTCTCCCCTTAAACCGGATATATAATCTATCTCCCTCCTTTTCCAAAGCATCTAAACTCCCCCCCCCCTTTCCCAACTCCTTTCCCACCTTCATCAATGAATTCATCGATTAATTGGGGAGGGGGGGCTTAATCCGCCCTCCCCCTTCCCTCCCCTTTCCCATTAAACCGGATTAGAGCCCAATTGGGTTTGCAGATCATCTACACTCCCCCCCCCCCCAAAAAAAGAGAGAAGAAATCTTAGCATTAAGGAAGACTGAATGGGAAGAAAGCAGCTGTTACTTACCCTCAAAAGCCCAGGCGAGGATTCCTGAATGGGGGAAAGGGACACGCCCCTCGAAGGGGATTGGCTCTGGGGGGAGCGCGTCACAAGGGGGCGGGGCCAGGAAGGGGAGGACACGCCCCCTTTCTCCATTCCAAACAGGCCCCCCCCCTCCTTTTTCTTTTTCTTTTAACTTTGGACCCAAAAGTAACTTCCTGGCTGGTCAGCCATTATTTCCTGAGAAATGCTAGGAAAAAGAAGATTTGGGAGAAAAGAGGGTGGAGAGTGAGAGAAATGCTGGAGATTTGGATACAACACAGATATATATAATAGAGAGAGAGAGAGAGTATATGTATGTATATATATATATATATATATATATACATATATAGTGTGTGTGTGTGTGCATATAGTGTATACACATATGTAGTGTGTATATATATATGTATATATGTGTGTATATATATATATATATATATATAAAATATTAAAGGGGGTACTTGTATCCTCTTCCTTTCTCCCTGTCTGGACTTCCCTGTATCTTACTGAGAAAGAAAGGAAGTAAAACTTGATTTTAGATATAATGTATCCAAATTGGAAGGCTTTAAACACAAAGAAATGTAGATACTAGTATCAATAAGTTGCTTCATTGCAATCCAACAAAGGGTCCAAACCGCACTGCAGAAATAACCCAGTTTGAGTCCGCTTTAACTGCTCCTGGCTCAATGCTAGGGAATCCTAGGGACTGTCATTTATTGTGGCACCAGAGCTCTCTGAACCTAGGCTGCAGAAGTTGCTTGAACTGCCATAGCTCCATGCTATCAGATTCTGGGAACTGTAGTTTTGTGAGACACTGAACCTTTTCTGTCAGAGAGCTCTAGTGCCACAGCAAATCCCAGAATCCCCTAGCATGGAGTCATGGCCCTTAAAATGGGGCCAAACTGGAGTATTCCTGCAGTGCAGGATGCAGGCAGAGGAGGCAAAATGTCTCCCAAAGCTACATTTTCCCAGGATTCCATAGCATGGAGCCATAGCAGTTACAGTATTGCAAGAACAGAGCTATAAGATGGGGGACACCTGGCTTAATGAGACTACGCGTGAAAGGGATCTAAGAGTCCTCAAGTTGAACATGAGCCAACAGTGTGATGCAGCAGCTAAAAAGGCCAATGCAATTTTAGCCTGCATCAGTAGAACTATAGTGTCTAGGTCAAGGGAAGTAATAGTGCCACTGTATTCTTCTTTGGACAGGCCTCACCTGGAATAATCCTGTGTCCAGTTTTGGGCACCACAATTCAAAAAGGATGTGGAGAAACTGGAGCATGTCCAAAGGAGGGCAACTAAAATGATGAAGGGTCTGGAAACCATGAAGCCCTATGAGGAAGGACTTAGGGAACTAGGTATGTTTAGCCTGGAGAAGAGAAGGCTGAGAGGTGATATGATAGCCGTGTTTAAATATTTGAAGGGATGTCATATCAAGGAGGGAACAAGCTTGTTTTCTGCTGCTCCAGAGACTAGGACACAGAGCTATGGATTCAAATTACAGGAAAAGAGATTTCACCTCAACATTACGAGGAACTTCTTGATGGTAAGAGCTGTTTGACAGTGGAAGACGCTCCCTAGGAGTCTGGTGGAGTCTCCTTCTTTGGAGGTCTTTAAACAGAGGCTGGATGGCCATCTGTTGGGAATGCTTTGATTGTGAGTTCCTGCATGGCAGAAGAGGGTTGGACTGGATGGTCCTTGGGGTCTCTTCCAACTCTATGATTCTAATATACATTTGAGTTTGTAAGACGTTTTGTGAATATACCAAGAGTTGAGTTGGCCTTTAATTTCATGCTCTGTTCTTGTGATTCCCAAAATCTCTCTGCAGAAACCAAAAATCACCCATGAAATTGGAGCTGAGTGGTTTGAACGGTGTGGAACTCAAGTCCACAAGGGCCTACCTACAGAATAAATGCCCTGTTTTAATTTGTACCGTGAGCTGCTTTTGAGTCGGATCTGGGAGAAAAGTGGGACATTAATAAATATATATATATATATTCCAGATTTTAGATACTAACCAAAGAAGAAAGGATATACAAAAACCTTACAGCTGGCAGAAATGGAAAAAACTATCCATTATGATTAGAGACAAATTACTGGGCAAATTTTGGAAAGGTTGGGATTCATAAAAAAAGAAAAGAAAAGAAAAGAAGGATGACAACAGAAGCAGCCTTTGAGTTTTGAAGGGTGAAATAACTTTTTAGCTTTATAAACACACGGGAAGAAGTAAATGTAGAGAATATTGATCAAGAAGTACACAAAAATATATAATGTATATAATCCTGGGGGGGGGGAGCAATGGGGTTGTGTTTTGTTGGCTGATGTTGTCGTCTCAGTTTATGTTTTTATGTGTAAACTCAATAAAAGGAATTTGGGAAAAAATATTCTCCAAATTTTGGAATAATGAGATATCTTGGAGGTGGGACCTAAGTCTAAACGTGAAATTCATTTATGTTTCATATGCGCCTTATACCCATAGCCTGAAGGTAATTTTATAGAGATTTCTAATAACTCTATTAAATATTTGTATATTTCGTAGTCTTAATATAATAATAATAATAATAATAATAATAATAATAATAATTTATTTCTTATATTCCGCCTTGAACCAAAGTTTACGCACACTGAACTATCAGAAAGCAAAGGTGTCACTGTCTCAACCATCCATGAAAAAAGGTTTTGAGACATTTTGAGATACTGTAACACAAAATTCATTCATGTTTCACACACACCTTATACACATAGCCCGAAGGTATGTGTATAAATAACATTTATTTATTTATTTATAAATAGTATTTTAAATAATTTTGTGCATGAAACAAAGTTTCCGTACACTGAACTATCAGAAAGCAAAGGTGTCACTATCTCAGCCACCCGTGAAAATGGTTTTCAGATATTTTAAAGTATCTTAACACAAAATTCATTTATGGTTCATATACACCTTATACATATTGCGTGAAGGTAATTTGATACACAATATTTTTAATAATTTTGTGCATGAAGCAAAGTTTATGTACCCTGAATTATCAGAAAGCAAAAGTATCACTAACTCAGGTGCATAATTTTGGATTTTGGAGTATTTTAGATATCCGGATTCCAGATAAGGGAGACACAACCTGTATTATAATAAATACAATTTTGCCCGAAGGTTGAGAAGCGAAAAGGAGGAGGTGGGAATTCTGAGAGAACTGAAAAGAGATTTCAAAACACAAACCTGAAATGTGTAGTCTTTGTAGAAGAGAGAGAACGATCGTCTAAAACTGGTATCCAGCTGAAATATTCAGATTTTCCAACAACCTTTAGATGTTCATAAGAAGTGGCAAACAAGACGAAAAACGCCGGATGTGTGAGTTGTAGGTATATTTTATTTTTGTAAATACAAAAACGAAACGTTCGTCGCCATACAATAGCGAACCGAAACATTTACAGTTATCTCCAATTCAGATTTGATCAAGTTAATGTTAAATACAAAACAAAACAAAAAATTAAAAGAAGAAGAAGGGGAAAAAAATAAGATTTTTAAAAACAAAACAAAACAAAAGAATATACACACATTCAAAAGAGCTTATTCCAGTAGAAAGTTACTGAGGTTGGCTTGGACGCTGCTCTCTTCTTCTGTGACTAGAAAAGATGGAAGGAAGAAAAGCAACAGAAGGCAAAGGAATGGAAGAAAGAGGACAAAAATACAGATGGACTTTTTAAAATTTTGCTAAGCAGAACCTTGGAGCCCTTTCACACTACTTAGTTTTAGTGTTGTGATTCCACTTTAAATGCCATAGTAACAGCCTACGAAATATTGGTGTTTGTAGTTTGGTGAGACACTAGAGCTCTCCGGCAACGAACTCTAATTGCCCTTCCCTAAACTGCAAATCCCAGGATCCGATAGGATATTGCTATGAAATTTAAAAGGGAATCATAGCGCTATAATTGTGTAGTGCGGAAGGACTTCTAGACTCAGTCTCTCCCATCCTAAAAAAGCCACCAGGTGTGTTAGAGAGGGGAGTGTAAGGCTGCATCTGCACTGCAGAATTAATGCAGTCTGACACCACTTTTAACTGCCATGGCTCAATGCTATGGACTTCTGGGATTTGTAGTTTTGTGAACTATCGAGCCTTCTCTGTCAGAGAGCTCTGGTGCCACAGAAAACTACAAATCCCAGGATGGAACCATACACTTAAAGTGGTGTCAACCTGCATTATTTCTGCAGTGCAGATGCAGCCTAAGGTGGTGGTCCACAAAGTCTTGGCCTCCCAGATGTTTTGGACTTCCACTCTGAGGATGCTCAAGTATTAGCCAATGCTTCTGGGAGCCGATGTCCAAAACAAACAGAGGATCAAAGTTTGGGGGACTACTGGACTAAAGACACAAAATATTTGTGTACCTAAACACCCACCTTCTCCATTTTCTTACCAACTTTTGGCCCTTTAGCTGTCATTAGACTGTAGCTCCCATCAGTTAAAGATGATGGGAGTTGCAATCTGGCAACCATCCCTTCTCTTTCAAACCATATTTGCGCCATATTTCGTACCAGCCACCTAGCATGCCAACCAGTGGCAAACGTGAGAGTGAGGAATTTCTGCATCTTGTATCACAAGAGAGAGAGGAGACTGCATTATTTTAGAGGTTTAATCAAAGTTTTGGACTTATTTTGTTCTAATAACAATAATAATAATAAGCATGTGTTTCAACATTTTGAAGCAAACAAAGAGGAGACAAGCTCCACATGCTCAAAGACGGTCAGCTGTTTATTAGTGTTTAGAAAGGGTTTTAAACTCTGTTTAAAGAACTATAAGGATGATCTCTGCAGGGATAAACGCTGAGAAGCTTGAAGCTCAATCATTTTGATGTCGAGAATCTCCCCAAAGGTGTAAAGGCTTGATCTGAATGGTCCCAGAATATGTATTGTAATGTAATAGAAGAGATGGTCCTCTTAATATTTAATGATTTTAAAGATCCATCTTTTGACAATCTTTTAGCACATGGAGCTTGTCACCTCTTTGTTTGCTGCTTGGCTACATGCTTTCTGTTCCTTACCTATACTTTTCAACATTATAGAGGTGGGCAATTATTGACAGTTAGGAGGCTGCTTTGGCTCCCAAAGGACTTTGTAGGGCCAGATCCCATATGATATCCCCACAGAGAAAAAAATCATTCCCAGGGTAATCAAAGGGATCATAATTTCACCACATTTATGGCCCTTCTCTGGGTAATTTTATGTGGAAGAAAAGATCATTTCTGCCCACCCCCCAAAAAAGTGATCTGGAAGTCAACTGAAAGAGAGAGATAGAAAGATGTCCCCCAAAGATGTCCTACACATCTCTAAGGGGTTTTAGGGGACAAAATGTTTGGCGGTTCTGTGGGCCATAAACAGTCCTGGAGTTGCATGCAGCCTATGGGCTACATATCCCCCACTCCAGATCTGTCGGAGAGACGGTGTCCGGAAGGGGAAAGGAAAAAAGAAAGAAGGAAAAAGAAAAAGAGAGAGCGCCGACCGATGGTCCACTGCAAAAACTGGACATTTGCCATTCCACACGAGTCCCCGGCAGCTAGAAGCAACTGTGTCTATCCCGAAATATAGAACAGGAATACTGACTACACCTCAACACGAGGAGCATATATTTATGTACATAACAGGAGGGGAAAAACACACACACGCAGCTACACATCCATTGAGCGACGCATAAGACTGGAGAGGCAGCCAGGTTTTCTTCCATCCTGGCTTTGGAGATATAAGTGGAAAGATGTCCTAACAGCCTCAAAAGAAGGGCAGGGGGAAATAGGTCTTCTTCCTTTCAAAAGGAGGTCCACGGAAAAAAAGAGTCACACATTTCCACCTTAGAGATGTGTAGGCACGCCTCTCCGGTGGCATAGCATTTGGTTTGTGTGTGTGTGTGTTTTATAATAAGGCACAGTTCAGTCAAGGGTGCAAGGACCTGTAGTCCAACGGCTACCGGTTGCGACTCGCCCTAGCCTTTCCTGGCAAAAGGGAAAGGTCCCAAGAGGGGCAGGAATGGAGCCAAGTTGCTTCACGATCCTTGGTCTTACCCGCAACACTGGAGCGAAAAGGCTTGGACGCGTCCGGATTAGCGGAGAGGGAAAAGTTGGGCAAAGAGGAAGGCAAGGAGTCTACGGTAGTCCGGTCCCTGCCATTTGTTGGCTCTCGGTGGGGAATCCAACCACGACTTCCATTAGCTTTTCTCCAGACTGGCCCAAGGGCGGGAGGCGGGAAGGAGGTTTTCCCTCTGCGCATGCTCAATGATAGCCATGTAGCAGAAATAGTACTGCTCCGGGGTCTGGATGCTGAAGGCACGCTGCGTCCTCATCCGTACCACCGTCTGGTAGACGTTCAGCGTGCCCATGTCCTGTAGTTGTGACAGGCAGATATCCAGGGCACAGAAAGTACCTGCAGGGAAGAAAGCATCGCCATCAGACGTACCTCCAACTCAAGGATGGACAACAGGCAGCTTGGAGGCAACTCTCTGAGTCTATTTTTGTGTCTTCCAAGAGTAAGACAGGTTGAGTCTCCTTTATCCAAAATGCCTGGGACCAAAAGTGTTTTGGATTCCCCCCCCCCCCTTAAGATTTTGGAATATTTCCATATACATAAGGAGAAATCTTGGAGATGGGACCCAAGTCAAAACTCAAAATTCATTTATGTTCCATATACACTTTATACATAGAGCCAAAAGGTAATTTTATACGCAATATTTTAAATAATTTTGTGGACGAGATGAAGATTGTGTACGCTCAACCATCAGAAAGCAAAGGTGTCACTATCTCAGTCTCCCGTGTGGACAATTTTGGAATATTTTGGAATTCTGGATAAGGAAGACTCAACCTGTGTTTGTGTGTGTGTGTGTGCATTTGTGCGTAGCTCTAAAATGTCCCCAAAATTTCTAAGGTCATTTCCATCATGTTTCCTGGCCCCCTGAGGGACTTTATTTTGAACAAGAATTGAACAGGAAGTTACCCCATAACTATATGGAAAAGTTACACCGCCACCCCAAAAGGAGTAAAGTTGTTAGTAGCTTAGTTACAGCTTAATTATAACATCGTTATTTTGAAAAAGGAATTGAGTGCAAAGCTCTGCATATAAGAATACAGGATGTTGCCTCATACTGAGTCGGACCACAGGTGTATCCTGTTCAGTAATGCAACTTGGGGAAGCTCTGTCAAAAATACAATGGTTTAGGGGCAACCTGGAGGGTTGACTGATGGCTACAAAAATAGCCTATGATCCTACATGTGGCCCACCCTAGGTTTACACCGGCCAGCAACAGCTTTCCCAAATTTCAAAAAAGAATCTTTCCCATCCCAAACTGGAGACTTGGAACCCTGAGCACGTAAGACAGATGCTCTTAGCCAAAGAGTGACAAGCCTATGGGTGTGGGGGCTGGGGATGATGGGAGTGGTAGTCCAACTGATCTAGTGGGGGTCCAGGCCGGGGAAGGTGTCAGTGGACTCACCCGTCCGACCGATCCCTGCGCTGCAATGCACCACGATGGGTGGTCCACCTGGATGACCTTTGTATCGTGGCCCCAGGGCACTGACCGCTACTCTCTGCTGCTGTTTAACGGCCCCCAGGAAGTCGATGAGCGTCGCTGCAGAGGATGGGACTCCGTAGTCAGGCCAGCTCACGTATTGGAAGTGGGTCACCAGGCGCCTTTCGCGGCTCTAGATTTGGGAAGGATCAGGTGGAGAAGTTTGCAAAGATACATTGAGTTGTTCCAGCTTTTGGTGACCCTTGCACCCCTGTCAATGGCCCGCAGAGAGCATCCATGACCTCACCATCCTTGAGATGCTGAGAATAATAATAATAGTAATAATAATAATAATAATAATAATAATAATAATAATAATAATATTTATATCCCGCCCCTCTGCAGAGCAATCGGGGCGGCTTACAACATTAAAATTTCCATACAGAAATATTAATACAATCTATATAGAACATAAAAATCCCGAATCTCACCCGTCAATATAAAATTTTGAAAAAGCTTTTTTTGGGAAGACTCTGGGGCCACAGGAGCCACATTTCCTCCCAGTATCCATATTCCTATAGAAAACCTTTCAGGATGAATAGCGTTTAGAAATAATTGGGGGAAGGAGTAAACATACGAATGCCTGGTCTCAAATGTCTTTTGTTTATGTTAGTGTTTATCATTTATGCTACTGCTGATGTTATGTTAGGTGTGTATGTTATTTTATTCATCCTTCTGAAAGAAAATATTCCATAGTGTGTCTTTTTTTTGGAGGGGGGGGGGGAGGAAGCCAAAGTTTGCAGAAGGAAATTTTTCCCAATTTTTTCCTCCTTTAAAACTTTACTTTGGTGGCCCTGACATCTTTGGTTCAAAGGGTAATTTTTGTAGGCTTGCATTTTAACCATCTTTCTTTTCTACCCCTCAGAGACTGGCAAAACCAACCCGGCTCCTTGCAATTGCTCCCAATACCTCACAGTTGTAAATCTCCAGCATGGTTTTTTTGTAATGGTTGAGGTTCTCCACTCCCAAATTCGTGACCGTCAGGGTTCCATAACAGGACTGAAAGTCTTTCTCCAATGGCCAATACTGACCACACTTTCTTCTGCCTCCTTCTTCAAGCCTGCAAGACAAAAGAGACAGCGATGGATGATTCGATTATTGCCCAACAACACATCCTGAAGGCTCTCAGATTATGAGGAACCTATAAATATACAACAAAAGCATTTAAAATTTTATTAGGATAATAAAAGCCGTTGTCCCTGTGGATGTGAGATGGTGGGTGGCAATTCTATTACAGATCGACTCTCCCTTATCCAGAATTCTGAAATTCAAAATACTCCGAAATCCGAAATGGTCCACATGGGTGGCTAAGCTAGCGACAGCTTTGTTTTCTGATGGTTCAATCTACACAAACTTTGGTTTCATGGACAAAATTATTTAAACATATTATGGTTAAAATTACCTTCAGGCTATGCGTTTAAGGGGTACATGAAGTGTAAACTAATTTTGTGTTCAATTAATAATAATAATAATAATAATAATAATAATAATAATGTATATTTCCCATCTCCAAGATATCTCACTATGTATACACAAGTACAGTCGACCCTCCTTTTTTGCAAAAATGGAGATTTGCAAATATTCAAGCCCCGTAGGTTTGAATGGGGCCCCATTGATTTCAACGGAGGTCGCTCCTCTGTGAATATGCAAAACCGTGGACTTCAACTCCGCGAGAACGGAGTTTGTATTCCAAAATCCAAAATCTAAATCACTCCTAGTCCCAAGAATTTTGGATAAATGAGATTCAAAGAAATGATTTTCAGGTTTAGAAATTGGGGCCCATCTCCAAGACATCGCATTAGGTATATACAAATACTCCAAAATCTGAAACATTTCTGATTCCAGGCATTTCAGATAAGGGAGACTCAACCTGGACATCTACTAGAAATTTTTCTTCCTAGACTATAGTTACCAGAATCCCCGGGGCAGCTTGGCAAAACTTGACACAGTTTAAGGTTCCAGCTCTCTGGAACCTTTTCTGAAATGTCACAGAAAGGAAGAGGAAAAGCATTTTTGGGAGAGAATCTCCATCTCTTGGGAGCCCAGAGGACCAAAGACCCAACCCATTTGAGTCCCTTAGTCACAGATGGATCTTCACCCTTACCTTGTGGTCATGACAATCACTAGGACATTCTGCTCCCACACCATGCGCCAGAAATCATTATACGTGTTTTCTAGTGGCCCTGAAGAGAGATGAGACATACATTACAAAAGGAAAGATGCTATGCTCACCCTCTAAAGATGGAGAAAGCTGCCTTATACCATCAGGACCATTGGAACATGTCATAGTGCCATGCTGTCTACGCTGGGCAGTTGGGCATCTTTAGCAGATTTGGAGCTAACGTCTTGCTGTGAAATTGTCTAAAACAAACTCTCCAGTTCAAAAACACTATGAGTAAACCCAGAAATCCACTTTTGGGGTTTTTCAAAAATTGGTATTTTTGACATCAAACAGCACCAGGGGTGAGAACTTCCAGTAGAGGAAGAAGGTAAAAAGGGGTTGTACAAATGAAATAAATGATTAAATACAATGTTCCCACCTTTGGGTTTATATAACAAGGTCTCTCTAGGGCAGTGGTTCCCAAACTTTGATCCTCCAGATGTTTTGGACTCCATCTCCCAGAATTCCTGACTGTTGGCCAAGCTGGCTAGGACTTCTGGGAGATGAAGTTCAAAGCACCTGGAGGAACAAAGTTTGGGAACCACTGCTCTAGGGTGTCAAACTAGTGTCTTCCCCATTCCTAGTTGAAAGTGCTATGGGACTGAAGTGGGGCCTTCTGGAGACAAAGTTAACTACTAACAGAACTATGGCGATGGCTATGGATTTAGAAGACTTCTGAAAAACAGATGGTCCAGACCACAGAGGGAAGACCTGCACCCAATAGTCAAGACAATGTTAGTGGAACCGCCAAATTCAAAGTCTGTACATCTCTGGATAACCAGATCCTAGGGGCCAAGCATCAGAAAAGGGCCAGCTCCAACATATATTGGGAGGGGAAAAGTTTGATGGATCTTGGTGGTTTCCAAACGCTGGTCCTCCAGACGATTTGGACTTTAGCTCCCATAATTCCTGGCTCCTGGGAGTCGACATCCAAAACAAGTGGAGGACCAAAGGTTGGGAACCACTGGTCTAGTTGACTGTTAGTACAATGCTGGACCTGAAGTCTGATGAAGCAAAAACCATGCTTGCAAAAGTTCTTGGACTACAACGCCCATAATCTTCCAGATATGGATTTGTTTACTACAGATATTCCTGTGGCCATGCTGGCTGTGGGGTTTCTATGTGTTGTCCCTTCTTCCAAGTGCCAAATGAAGCAGATCTGTCATCTGGTGCTTGAAGAGGCGACTGATTCCTTAACAATCTGCCCCGAAGATGCAACAAGGAGGGAATTTTGCTTGAGAAGGTATGTGCTGGATGCAACACCTTGGCAGGGATGCTCTCCCCAATTCTACATAGTCCAACAAGGCATTACAAAGCTGACATTAGGAAGAACTTCCTGACAGTGAGAGTTGTTCGACAGTGGAAGATACTCCCTTGGAGAGTGGTGGAGTCTCCTTCTTTGGAGGTCTTTAAACAGAGGCTGGATGGCCATCTATTGGGGATGCTTTGATTGTGAGTTCCTGCATGGCAGGGGGTTGGACTGGATGGCCCTTGGGGTCTCTTCCAACTCTATGATTCTATGACTACC